>OZ010744.1:18859062-20240320 GCA_963932245.1 Tachinus rufipes
TTAACAATTCGTTAAAGTTTCAAGGCCAGATTTTAACAATATTTTGATATTTTATGACAAAATTTTGCATTTTGTAACAGTTTATGGCTTGATTTTGGTGCTTTCTTGACAATATTTAAATTTATGGCCAGATTTTATTATTCTTGATTGATTTTATAAGCAGAATTTTATACTTTTCAACAGTTTATGTCTATATTTTAGTTGTTCCAACAGTATTTTAATATTTCATGACCGGATTTTGCTATTTTTGACATTTTACAAATAAAATTTTACATTTTTCAACCAAAATCCGGCCATAAAATGTTAGTGCGTTTTAACAATATTTTGATATATTTCAAGAACGGAGTTTATTATTTTTGACATTTTATAAACAGTTTTGCACTTTTTAACTGTTTTTGGCCGGATTTTATTTCTTTAAATACTCAATATTTTGCTACGCCATTAGATTCTAGTGAATAAAAATATAATTGAAACTTAATTTAAACGTCATGTCAGTTGAATTATTAAAAACTTCAGATTTGTATTATGTATTATTCATTATATTCTCTTTCTAAATAAAACTCGTAGTATGATTATTAATCTATGATTAGTAGTTTTATTAAGTTGTAATTTTCGATAATAATCAAACCACATACTACCCTTCATGTCGGATATTATAATTACATAAATTTCAGTAGTGTAAAGGCGTTCAAAATTGATTTAATCGATTTAAAAATTGATAGTTGCCAACACTAGTTTGAAATTCATTACACATGTTTGCTAATCGCTACTTGTAACACTGTATAATCCAAGAAGAACCTCCGACTCTGAAACTTTAAAACATTATACCAGAATATTTAATTTTAATTAATATTGCTTTAATTGTATGAATCAAAATATTTAATTTTAAATTCCAATAAATATTTAAATTTCCCGCTATCAGTAACAACTAGTGATTTTCATCCGACACGTTTGGTAATTTTATTATGGCAGCCATTGTTGTCAGTTGTTTACGTTTTTAATCATCGTTCACCGACACTAAAAAAACCAAAAATATTATTAATTTCCAAAATTAAATCACTTTATAAAACCGCGATCAACGCGACACTCAACCAACATGCCCATTCAACAATCACATTCATAGATAGAATAATGCAGTGAGAACATCTACGTGGAAACAAGACGATTACTTTTGGAGGTAAAAGGTGTGTGTAAGATTTTTATTATTTGCAATTTTTTATTAAATTATGTATTAATGTTATTACAATTAAGGCCGGAGTCGGTTGTATATTTAGTTATTAATTGATTGATGAGTTTGTGATGGAGGTTAAGGTCATTGGGGTGTCAGAAATGTTGCTTGAAAATAATGGATGTGTTTAATGTTAATGTGTTATGTATTCAATGATAAAGTGCTTGTGTAAATATGTTAATTGTTTTTTGATAATTTTTAAATGTCTATTGAGGTTATTACAGGTCATTCAATACAATAATTTAAATCGTTGGTAAATTTATATAATTGCGATTATTATGATGAACGACTAAAATTTTTCTTAAGTTTTGTTAAAGACTGAATAAATCACTTAACAAAATGATAGGAATAGTTTTCTAACTGGATTTTATTAACGATATTGTTACAGTTAATTGAATTCCAATTAGTTTTGACGTTATATATGGATTCTTTAGTATTGCACCGTTTAATTTGCAAAACAGTGAAGCTTTACTGATTAGTTAATTTATAAAGTATGACTGGATATCATGGGAATAGGTTTTTTATTTGATTTAAGAAATATGTAAGAAACTGTTATCAATTCAAACTTGTTAGTGAGGTCTAGATAGGTGTTCTAGAACCTATAAAAATGTCAGTAATGTGTCGAATCTGTGAGTGAGGTTTGCAGCCTATATAGTTTGTTCTAGGTCATATCAGTGAGATTTAGAACTTTGTCAATGAGTTCTAGAATCTATAAGTATGTTCTACAACATATCAGTCTGAGGTAGAACATTTTAGTGTAGTATTCCATCTGTCAGTGTGTTATAGAAGAATGAGACGGGTTTTAGAATCTATAAAATGGGCTGTAGAATTTTTAGTGGGTTCTAGAACACATCAGTAAGTTGTAGAACATATAAGATGGGTTCTAGAATCTATAAAATGTATTTTAGAATATTTTGGTGTAGTCTTATATCTGTCAGTGTGCTATAAAACCTATAAGATGGGTTTTAGAACATATCACTGTGGTTTTCAACATTTGGATGAGGTCTAGAATCTGTAATAGAGTTTTATAACCTATAAAGTATACAATCTGTCAATAAGTTTTAGAATATATAACATGGGTTCTATTAAAATTTGCTGTAGATCTTCTAGAGTTGTTAGTGAGAGTTGGAGCTTTTCTAGAACCTATAAAATGGGCTATTAGTGAGACATGGAATATCTTGTTGCAATCTAGAATCTAGAAGTTCATTCTAGAATTTATAAATGGATTTGTAGAACTTATAAGTGTGTTCTAAAGTGCGTTAGTGATTTCTAGAACTTCTTTAAAGTGGGCTTTAGTACATGACAGTGTGATTTTGAACATTTTGGGTGGGTATAGAATCTGTCAGGGAGAACTTATAAATACAAGCTTGATTGTAGAATCTATAAATAAGTTGTTGAACTTATAAATGTATTTTAAAATGCATTAGTGAGTTCTAGAATCTCTTAAAGTGTGTTTTAGAACATATTGGTATGATTTTGGGTACATCTAGAATCTGTAGTGAAGTGTGTTCTACTGTACATCAGTGAGTTCTAGAACTTTTTAAAATGGGCTTTAGAATATTTTGGGTAGGTCTAGAATCTGTCAGTGAGTTTTAGAGTTTATAAAATGTTTTCTAGAACATATTATTGTGATTTAGAATATCTTGTTGTGGTCTATTATCTGTCAGTGTGTTCTAGAACCTTCAAGATTGGATCTAGAGTCTATAATGGGTTGTAAAACTTATAAGTCTGTTCTAAAATGCATAAATGAGTTCTAGAATTTTTTAAATTGGGTTTTAGAAAATATCAGTGTGTTTTTGAACAGTTTGGGTAGGTCTATAATCTGGTAGAACTTTTAAAATGGATTCTAGAACATATCAGTATGATTTAGAACATTTTGATGAAGACTAGAATTAATTCATGAATTCTAGAACCAACAACATGAGATCTAGAATCTATTAAAATGGGCTGTAAACTTTAATAGTGAATTCTAGAATAATTTAGTAAATTCTAGAACTTGTCAACTGTGTCAAAATCTGTGTGAGTTGAAGAACTTATGAAGTGGGTTCTAGGTCATATCCGTGAGATTTAGATCTTGTCAGTGATGTGTCTAATCTGTCAGTGACTTCTAGGACTCATAATGAGGGTTCTACATCATGTCAATACGGTTTAGGATCTATTGGTGAAGTTTTGATTCTGTCGGTGAGTTTTAGAACTTATAAAGTGGGTGCTAGAACTTATAAAATGGGTTGTAGAACTTATTTGTAAATTCTCAATATATTAGCGAGTTTCAGAACTGTCAGTGGGTTCTAGAAGCATTTTGGCTAGACCTAGAATCTATTGGTAAGTTGTAGAACATAATAAATGAGTTCTAGATTTTATTAATGGTATACATTCTATGTATGAGCAAGTTTTAGAGTTGTTAATGAGTTCTGGAACTTATAACATGGATTCTAGAATCTATAAAATGTGCTATTAGTGTGACATACAATATCTTGTTGAGGTCTAGTATCTGTCGATGTGTTCTAGAACGTACAAGTTTGATTCTAGAATTTATAAATTGATTGTAGAGTTATAAGTGTGTTCTAAAGTGCGTTAGTAGTTTCTAGAACCCCATTAAAATGGGCTTTAGAACAATCAATGTAATTTTGAACAGTTTAGGTAGGTCTAGAATCAGTTAGAACTTTTAAAATGAATTTTGAAACATATCAGTATGATTTAGAACTAGAATCAATCCGTGAATTCTAGAACTAATAACATGGGTTTTAGAATCTATTAAAATATGCTGTAGACCTTAATAGTTAATTCTAGAATATATTAGTAAACTCTAGAACCTGTCAGTTATATGTCAAAATCTGTTGGTGAGTTGTATAACTTATGAAGTGGGTTCTAGGTCATATCTGTGAGATTATAGAACATTTTGGTGAGGACTAGAATCTGTTGGTGACTTTTGGAACATAAAAAATTTGTTGTACAATTTATTAGTTGGCTCTAGAATATATAAGTCAGTTCTAAAATCAGTCGGTGAGTTCTGGATCCTATAAAATGTGCTGTAAAACTTAATAGTGATTTCTAGAACATATTAGTAAGTTTTAGAACCTAGGAGTGATGTTTTGAATCTGTCAGTGAGTTTTAGAACTGGGTTCTAGGTTAAATGAGTGAGTTTTAGATTATTTTTGTGAGTTCTGTATCATAAAAATGAATGGTATATATTATTAGGGGGTTCTAGAATGTGAAAGTAAGTTCTAGATCTTGTCAGTGCATTCTAGAACTTTTAACATGCGTTTTAGATTCTATAAAATATGCTGTAGAACTTAATAGTTAATGCTAGAGCAATTTTTAGAATCTGTCAGTGTTATCTGTTGATTCTGTCAGTGACTTCTGGAACTTGTAATGTGGGTTCTAATTCATATCGGTCAGATTTTGAACATATAATGTGACTTCTATAACCTGATATGTTATGTGATTTAGAATATTTTGATGTGTTCTTGATTTGTTGGTGTGTTAGATAAGGTTGGTTCTAGCATCAATTAAATGGGTGTAGACTCTAAAATGCATCAGTGATTTCTAGAACTTGTTGATGAGTTCTAATATCTATCAGTGAGCTCTAGTATCTGTCAGTGAGATCAAGAAT
Source organism: Tachinus rufipes (assembly GCA_963932245.1). Lineage (NCBI taxonomy): Eukaryota > Metazoa > Arthropoda > Insecta > Coleoptera > Staphylinidae > Tachinus > Tachinus rufipes. The sequence continues at coordinate 18,863,904 of OZ010744.1, forward strand.
CTTTAAAGTGTGTTTTAGAATGTGTCAGTGTAATTTTGGAAAGATTTATATATCATCTTTAGAACTAAAATATATAAAGTGGATTCTAGAACGTTTTAGTGTGACTTAAAACATTTTGGTGAAGTCTAGAATCTTTTAATGAGTTTTAGAATCTATAACTTGGGTTTTAGAACTTAATAGTGAATTTTAGTACGAATTAATGAGTTTGAGAACATTTTGGTGAGGTCTAGAATCTGTCAGAGCGTTCTAGAACATAAGAAATGATTTGTAGAATTTATTAGTGGGTTCTAGAATATAAAAGTGAGTTCTATAATCTGCCAGTTAGTTCTAGAATCTATAAAGTAGGTTTTAACTCATATTATTGAGTTTCAAGAAGTTCTAGAATCTGTCAGTGAGTTCTGAAATGTAGAATTTTTTAGTGTGTTCTAAAACCTATAAATGAGTTTTAAAATTGGTCGGTGAGTTCTAGAACTTTTAACATGGGTTCTGGGATTCTAGAACCCATTACGGTGGTCTGTAGAACTTAATAGACAATTTTAGTACAAGTTAGTGAGTTTAAGAACCTGCAGTGATGTGTGTGTAATCTGTTAGTGAGCCCTAGAACCTTTAAAGTGTTGTCATAGGTTTCTTTGAGTTTAGAATTTATTAGTCAGTTCTAAAACATAAAAATGAGTTATAAAGTTTATTAGTGGGTGTATAAGCTAGTTCTAGAATCTAGTACTATGGGCTGTAGAACTTAATAGTGAATTTTAGGACGTATTACTGAGATTTAGTGATCTATCGAATCTATCAGTGTATTCCAGAGCTTATAAAGTTGGTTTTAGGTTGTATAAATGAGATATAGAACATTTTGATGAGATATAGATTTTTTCAGTGAGTTTTAGAACCTATTAAAAAGGTGTGTTGAATTTATGAGTGAGTTCTGGAATCTTTTAAGCTGGTTCTAGGTCTTATCAGTAAGATTTAGACATTTTTTGTGGACTCTTGAATCTGTCAATTAGTTCTAGAATCTATAAATGTAGGTTAGATAAAATATTATTGTGATGTAGAACATTTTGGTGTAGTCTTCTATCTGTCAGTGTATTCTAGAATCTGTAATACGGCTTCAAGAATCTATAAAATGGGTTCTAAAACTTTTAGTGAGTTCTAGAACACATAAGATGCATCTTAGATTCTATAAAATGGGTTTTAGATTATATCTATGCGATTTTGAACATTTTAGTATAGTCTAGTATCTATCAGTCTGTTTTAGTACCTATAGAACTTTTAATTTACGTATTGGTATGCTTTAGAGCAGGGGTGGCCAACTCGCGGGCCGCATGCGGCCCACCAAGAACATTTTCTGGCCCGCGAGATTTATCAGACTACAAATATACACTAAGATTTAAAAAAAAAACAACGGTTCATTGGGTAATTTTTTTTGCAAAAAAACTTAACAGAGATAAATAATGAAAATTGCAGTTAAATAAAATTTTAATACTTTGTATTGCCTCCTCGAGCCCTAGCTATTGCCTGCATACGGTGGCCCATGCTACTAATGAGCTCACGAATATCATTTTGTGGAATATTCTGAGATTCTACCTGCCACACAAAGCTCCTTTATTGTGGTTGGTGCAACTGCACGTTATCTAACACGCCTGCTTAGCATGTCCCAACATGTTCTATAGGATTTCCATATGGGGTACATGCAGGCCAGTTAAATTTTCTTATTCCAACTGCACCCAAGTATTCTGTGACGCACCTAGCAGAATGCGGTCTTGCTTTATCATGCATCAGAATAAAGCCATCGCCGATAAATGGGACAAATAGGACTACGTAATTTTTCAAAACTTCAATATACCGCTGTGCATTAAGCCATCCTTCATCAATGACAATCAATTTGGTGCAGGCATCTATTGATATTTCTGCTCATACAATCAGGAAACCTCCATGGCTAAGCCGGGCTTAAGGGTGCACTCTGCAAATTGTTCTCCTATTTGTCTTCATACTTGTTCTCTTTCATCTGGCAAATGTAGTCAGAATCTAGATTCGTCAGTAAACAGTACAGTCCTCTATTGTGCCAATGTCCAATTCAAATGATTGCGAGAAAATTGGAGTCTGACTACTCGGTGACGGGAGTAATTTTGGTCCAGTTGCTGGTTTACAAGATTTTAACTAACTTCTTGCAAGTTTTGACAAACTGTCCACACACTCACAGCTGTACCACAAACATCACGAGTTGGTTTCTGGTCTTCATTGAAGTCACATGATGAATCCGTAGAGTAAGGGTGCAGTCTCACTGCACCACCGCCATCAACTATCACCGTTTGCCACTAACCACCAAAATGTACTACGGTCTCACTGCAGCCACTGGTGACCATCAAATATTTAAATTTCCCACTCTTTTCTATGTCGGTGGAAGAATGCTATATTTATATTTCGGGCCATTTATTTACTAATGTAATTAGTTTATCAATGTCGGATGGTGTCCATGTTTCTCCCATGTTACCGTTTTTAAAATTCTCAAATATCAAAGCGAAAATGACAGATTATGTTTTGATTTGTAAAATATCAAGTTAGTATGTTTCAAATGACGATCAACCGTTGCCGCGCTACCACCAACCTATTTGAAATTATGAAACGGTGGTTACCAAATGACAGATGCCGGCGAGAATAGTGAATCAGTGGGACCGTCGCCATATGATTTAACGTGTTCGAATTTTAGTTGGTGGTGGTGGGTGGTGCAGTGAGACTGCAGCCTAATACGAACGATAAATCGGTCATCGATAGCAGTCGTTTTTTGTTTCCTGTCAGATCCCGGCCTCCGAGTATTTCTGCCGGTCTCCCTAAACCGCTCAAGTGCTCTTTGGACAATAAAAAGACTGACATGGCTTCTTCCATCTGCCACAAGAGCAACAGCTTATGCACAATCTTTAGCACTTAGAACCATAATCAACACACCAATCTGCTCTGAGAATGACAGTTAAACAAAAACAAACAAGTCAACCCAGTAGCCACCTTGATCCTCTGTGCATAATATCGAATGAGGAATAGGTAGTGAAGAACACTTATTAATGTTCATTAAATAAACTGATAAGTACCATTTGTTGTTTTTTTCTACATCCTGATGGTCTCTTTGATTGTAAAACACTAATAAATTTATTTAAAAAAATACCCGTTTTTTTTTATAATGCCTAAAGAAGTGACCATCAAAGTATTAAAAAAATACATTTGTGCACCCATATATTCAAAAACTAACTGTAGAACTGCGTCTAGTATCATTATTATTATATTATCCAAGTTTACAGTAAGAATAATAGTAAACACAATAATAATAATTCATTGTTTTAATTTTTTACTCCAAAAAATATCTATTGTGGTTCTAAATCTAATATGGATATAATTTGATATGAGGCCCGCGGAGTTATGATGCATTTCCAAAGTGGCCCGCAAGATCATTTGGGTTGGCCACCCCTGCTTTAGAGCATATAATATAGGTTCTAGAATTTATATAATGGGTTTTAGAAATTATTAGTGTATTCTAAAATGCATCAGCGAGTTCTAGAATCGATAAAGTGGTTTTTAGAACATGTCTGTGCGATTTATTACCTATTAAAATGTCAGTGATGTGTCAATGAGTTCTAGAATCTATAAAGTAAGTTCTAGGTCTTATCAGTGAGATTTAGGACTTTTCAGTGAGTTCTAAAGTCTGTCAATGAGTTCTAGATCTTACAAAGTAAGTTCTAGAACATATCAGTGGGATTTAGATTATTTTGGTGTGGTAGTATTTGTTAGTGTGTTCTAGAATTTATAAAATGGGATTTAGAACTTATAAGTGTGTTTTAAAATGCATCAGTGAATTCTTGATTTTGTCTAAAACTTTTTATGTAGGTTTTGGAACATATTAGTGTGATTTTGAACATTTCGGTGGGATTTTAAATCTGTCGGTGAGTTTTAGATTCTTTAAAAAGGGTTCTAGAACACAGGGGTGTGATTAGAACATTTTGGCAAAGTTTAGAATTTGTCAGTGAGTTTTAGTTACAACTTATAAAATGGATTCTAGAATATATTACTGTAATTTAGAATATCTTGTTGTGATCTAGTATCTGTCAGTGTGTTCCAAAATCTGTCGGTGAGTTGTAGAACATAAAAATGAGTTGTAGAGTTTACTAGTGGATTCTAAAATGTATAAGCGAGTGCTAGAATTTATCAGGAAGTTCTAGAACTTTTAACATAGAACTAGAACCTATAAAATGGGTTGGAGAACTTAATGGTGAATTCTAGAATGCATTAGAGAGTTTTAGAATTTGTCACGTGATTTCTAGAACCTATAAACTGGATTTTAAGTCATATCAGTGAGGTCTAGAATCTGTCAGTTAGTTCATATAAAATAAGTTGTTAAATTTATTAGCGGCTTCAATAATTTATAAGCGAGTTCTAGAATTTGTCAGTGTCAGATTGGTTTTAGAATATATTAAATGAGTTCTAGACCTTGTAAGTGTTCTAAAATGCATCAGTGACTTCTAGAATCTTTCAGTAAGCTATAGAATCTGTCAGTGAAACATTTTGGTGAGATTTAGAATCTGTCAGTAATCTTTAGAAAGTATAACATGGGTTCTAGAATCTATCAAAATGGGCTGTAGACTTTAATGGGGATTCTAGAATGTGTTGGTGCGTTTTAGAACCTGTCAGTGATGTGTTGAAATCTGCCTGTAATACATAGTTTTTTTAAAATTTATTGGAGGGCTCTAGAATGTATAAGCCAATTCTAAAATAAAAGAATTCTAGAACGCAATAGTAGAACCTAGCAGTGATGTATTGAATCTGCCAGTGAGTTTTAGATTTATAAAGTGGGTTCTAGGTCATGTCAGTCAGTTTTAGATCATTTTGTTGAGGTCTTGAATCTGTCAGTATAATGTGTTTCTAGATCCTATAAAATGGGTTGTAGAATTTGATAGTGAATTCTAGATCATGTTTAGAACCGACGTGTTGTGTCGAATCTGTCAGTGACTTCTAGAGCTATTAAGTTTATATCTGAGATTTAAATAGGGTTCTAGCTCTAGTAAATCTTTCTCTAGCTCTTGTCATTGTTTTTATTTATCTGGTTATGCTAATGTTCAAATTGGGAATGGTTTCCTGAGGATTTTTCTTCTATTTGTGGGCAAAAACGAATTATTTGAGTTTTCCAACATTTACATGAGCAGGCGCGAGGCACTTAACTAATTATTTTAGTGTATCTCATAGAAGCTCAATGGGGTTTATATCTGGGCTTGTCTGCCGAACGCCGAGGAGATTACAAAACTGACTGTCTTACTGCCTCGATGTTTTGCGGAGTTCTGAGTCTTACTGTCTCGATGTTTTGCGGAGTTCTGAGTCTTACTGCCTCGATGTTTTGCGGAGTTCTGACGGGCCGTGGTAACCTTTTTTGCAAATTTCACAAGGTGTCTACCTACGAAACAATCGATTGTCGGCTAGGAACAGTACTTTAGGCAGAAATATTGAAGTATACGCTGTGTGGCGACGATCGACCGACCGTGAGAAAAGTAGGTCTCTACTGTTGTCGATGGGTATAGATGCTTTTTGTGGAAATACAGAATAATTAGTGCAGCGGTCGGTACTCTCATACTTGTTCTTTGTTCGGTTTGGAAGTGACCTGAAAATGTCTTAGTTACAGGACATTAAATGACGCCTCGGAGGCTGTCGAAGGACCATTCTTCTGAAGTTTTGCCTGTGCAGTTGAGCAGGGGCAAATGCTGCTACGTTTCTTCCTCAGGGCTGTCGACGTTTTAGGCGTCGAGCGTTGGCGATTCAATTGTTTAGGTGACGGATCCAACTGGCGTGGAATCTGCTTTGGAACTGGTTGTAATTTTTTTTTTTATTTGAATTTGTCCAGTCGCGTGGACCGCTCTCGGAACGCCGGTTGTTCGCTTTGAATTGACATCTCGGATGGAGAAGGCGCTTGTGTCCCGGTCTGGACTTTGGGGGTCGTAATTTCCTTACTTAGGCGGCAGAGCCTTAGGGTAGTTTTTGTTGTTAGGCTTTGTTTGAAGGAGGCGGATGGTCTTTGGTGGGGACGCCTATGTGGATCTTGGTTGGAGGTTATCTCAATCCAGTAGAAGTTCTTACCTGCTGCGATAATCACTTTTTTGGTTCAATCTATTTTGAAGCAAATTTGCTTGGACTAGAACTTTTTTCCCGATCCGTAGGTGATGGGGGTTCTTTCGCCGGGGATCTCTTGGAGGCGCTCTTTTCGGCCTTCCGGCTCGTTTTCCGTTCTGCGCTTTCCTTTGGGATTGTCCTAGGTTTCTGTTCCCTTGAGGTTTGCATTTAGCAGCGCCTCGCCTCTTAGGTTGGTGGCTTTGTTAGTGCGTTGGTGGTGCATAGCAAGAGAAATTAATTTGTTTCAGTTCTTTCTGTGGTTCTCTGCAATGGCGATCCGTAGATTCTTTTTCAGTTCTTCATGCCGAACGTTCTTCCGGGTTGGCTTGAGGGTGGTACGTGGCGGTGGTGTGGTGGTGAAAACATTTTCACGTGAAAGATCTTGTGCTCTAGAAGTCAGCATGATACTGGGAATGCTTCGGTCCACCGAATGCTCAACTCCATCGCCGTCAGTGCGAAGAGGTTTCTTGATCGGGTGACTTTGTACGGGCTCACGTAGTCGATTGCTAGGGTCTGTTGGTTGATTAAAAGTGCAGCTGGGCTTTTTCCTATTTTCTTTCGTTCACAGTAGCGCAGGTAAGGCACTTTATGATGGTTTTTTTACGTAAGGGACATTCGACTAGTGGTATATCTTGCGGATTATTCTCATCTCGTCCGGGGTCTCCAGCAGTGTCTTCTCCGTTGTGTCGAACTACGGGTTTTTATTGTCTACTCGCTATCCGCTGTTCAGGTCGCCCGGGTGTTTATCTCCGTTTTGCAGCTCTTTGAATCGTCGGAAGATTTGTCTGGTGTACTACTGGTAGTTTTTCTGGGTGCGTCGTGCCTTAGTAGCAAGCATTTCTACTTTCGCTGCTTGACCGGTGTTGACTACTTCTGGTCCGTTATGGCCATATTCTGTCCACGTCTTTGTCGGCTTCTTCCACCGGTTTTCTATCTGGTTGTCTGAAGAGGACGTCGGGTAAGTGGTTAGTCTTTCCGTGATCTTGTACTTGGAGTCAGATGACGAGTTCAGCCAAACCAGGGCTCGGTTGTCGATTTGCAAGATGAACGTTCTTCAGATACGCTCGATATTTTTTGATCGTCCATGCAAAAGGTTGCACTCTAATTTGTTTCTGTGATATTGCTGTTGCTGCTTATTAAGGTGAGAGCTGGCGTAGAAGACCATTCTTTGATTTTCCCCGTCTTTCTGGTAGAGAACTGCTCTTAGGCCCAGGTAGTCAACACCAATTTCAGGCCTGGTCTTGGTTGATGAAGGTGTACCGGTTGGTCGAGGGTCGTCTATAAAAGGATCGGTCGTCTTTTCGTCTCATCGGAATGGCTCGTTCTTTCCTTGTAGTTTGGTCAGTGGGACAACGACAATATTCTAGCTCCTTCCTTGTCGTAGGTTTCGCGTAGTCTCGGATCAGATTGGTCTCACCTTTGGCCTACCACGCTTCTTTTCACGGCGCCTCATTTAAATCTGCAAGTTTTGTTGACGTACCCTGTATAATTAGCAATAACTTTTTTCTTTTTTATTAATGATAGCAAATATAACAATTTTTATTAATGATTTGTTTGTTGCAGAATAAAAACAGCGTAAACATGTCGAAACGCCATGTGGAGGAGTCCGCAAGTGGGCAACCGCCCATCAAGAAAATCCATTTTGAACCACATCTTATTGGACCAGTGTCTACATTAGAAGAAATGGACATCAAAGTTTTACAATTTCAAAACAAAAAATTAGCTCAGGTAATTATAATAATTTACACAAGCCACATACAAAATACGTGGGGGAACCTGCAACGAAATAATATGTTTAAAAAAATTATAATGCATATTCATAACCTAAAAGTTGTTATAAGTATTTATTTGAATTGTTTGAACAATATTTTTTATTATTACTTATTGGAAGATTTGCTATAAAAAGCTTCAGTTTTTTTTCAGCTTTCAGAAGAAGTATATGTTTATTAGCATTTTTTAGTATCAGAAGTTTAAGATTTATATAGATAAATAAAGTTGACTATCAAGGGAAAGCTAATGGGGGCGTTGTGCTTTGTTTGTGTTCAGGGAACGGTTGACGGCATGATACTATGACTAATAAGATATGATAACGATCACCCTGTCTCTCTCACCCGTGATGACGTGACTGCGTGACCGCACGTGGCACGAGCAGCATGATCACATGAAATTGAGCCTTCCAAACTAATAAATTCTCGCGTCTTGATTCAAACAGTGACGTAATGCGAAGTAATAACGCAACAATATTATACTTAATATTTTGTTACAATTTTAATCTTTCTTGCAGCGCATTGAACAAAGGCTTCGTAGTGAAGGTGAGTTACGTCAACGTATAGAACAGCTGGAGAAAAGACAGACGCAAGATGATGCCGTTCTTAACGTCGTCAATCGTTATTGGAATCAACTCAATGAGGACATCCGTGTCCTGCTGCAAAGGTTTGATGCTGAAACGGCAGACGAATCTGAGAATAAGAATGAAAATGAAGCAACCACTTCTTTCCTTATGCAACTGTCAACTTGGGATAAAGAGGAATTGGACGACAAGTTGGCGAACCGTGTACAGGTTTCCAAACGTGCTGTAGCTAAAGTCATTCAAGCTTTTGATCGGTTAATGCAGAGAAATGAAAAGATTACGCTTGCATTGAAAGGAGAAGTGGAAGGACGTAAGTCATTTTAATTGTTCGTTTTTGGCTCTTTTTAACTAATAAAATCATTTAATTATAAATCATTGAAACTGTGAAACTATTTGTAAAAAAAAGTTAGTTGCCAATGCTACGATAGTTTGAGCTGTTTTGTATTGTTTCTACTATCTGCCACTAGATGGCGCTACTTGAGTAGGTAGTCCATAGTTTTAGAACCCGCCATTTATAATTATTGTTACAAATTGTCTTTATTTTACATGTATAAATGAGCAAATTTTAAATATAGAGCTGCTCTTCAAGACATCTTTAATACGAGATGCGTTTTCTGAGTTCATTTTTAACTATTTATTGGCCACGTTTTTTTTCAGTCTTAACAATTTAGCTCACTATTAAACTTGAAAGCATCATTTATTACTTACTATATTATAGAACCAACATTTTTGCACACTTGAACTCACTTATTTTGATTTCTTATGACAATTTGTATCACATTTGTACTTGCAGAGGATGCGCCATCTGTAGATGAAGTAATCCGCGAAGCCAATGTACAAATCCAAGCTGAAAATCGCAACTTGCAAGCACTGCACACATCCTTACACGAAAAATACCACACCAACAGTTTGAAAATGTCCGAATTGCAGGATTCCGTGACGGCGAAAGAAACCGAAATTGCCGAATTGAAGAATCAGATCGATGACTTGCAGTATGATCTTGAGAAGGTGCGAACGCGTAACGATAAGCTAGAGAATCATTTGGGAGAAGCTATTGAAAAGTTGAAGATTTATCATCATATGCATGGGGATCCTGAAAAGAGTGGCGAGAAGTCGAGTAGTAAGCCTGTAGTTCAAAGCAGTGTTCCTACTGCTAAGTTGGAGGATTTGACTAAGGAGGTTGAGGAGTGGAGGGAATTGGCTAATAATCGTTTGCAGGAATTGGATAAATTACATCAGACGCATCGGGAGACTTTGAAGGAGGTGGAGAAACTGAAAATGGATGTGAGTACAAAATAACAATAAAAATGAAAGTTGGCTGTTCTGAACTTTTAGTTTTTACAGTAATTTTCTCTCTCTGCAGTTTAAATTTGAAACTTGAATTGCTTGAATTTTTTGTTTGTATAAATTTTCGTTTGTAAGTGTTTGATACGTGCACGGACCGCCAACGAAACAATTTTATGATGTTTTTTTTTTTGTAATCTTTAATTTGTTTTTGGAGGTTTTCAATATATTGCGAATTATTATAAACATCAGTTGTATTTGGTTTTATAGATCCGCCAACTCCCGGAAAGCGTCATAGTGGAAACAACGGAATACAAATGTCTGCAATCTCAATTTTCTGTCCTCTACAATGAATCAATGCAACTGAAAACACAATTGGATGAAGCTAGACAACAACTACAGAGCAGCAAGAACGCTCATTTACGGAATATTGAGATGATGGAGGTGTGTACAAATTCATAGAATTATAAAGCCGCGTTTACACGGGTTGTTAATCACGAATGTGAATGAGTCATGCTTTTTTAAACCACGGTTCGTGTAATCTGAGAAACAAATGTTTAAATTATATTAATAAAAATGGCCGTTTTGCGCATGATTTAGTAAAATGTTAGATTGGTGAGTTCAAATTTATAGAATTATAAAGCCGCTTTTACATAGGCCACGCTTTCGTGTAATTAAGATGTAAATGTCTATATAATGTTTAAATAAAAGTTAAAAATTTGTTTGAAATGTTAGATTCTAAATGCATATTTTATAGAGTGAAGAACTAATGGCTCAGAAAAAACTACGACAGGAAGTGATGCAATTGGAAGACGTCTTGGCACAATTACGCAAGGAATACGAGATGTTACGCATCGAGTTTGAACAGAACTTGGCTGCTAACGAACAAACGGGACCAATCAACAGAGAAATGCGACACCTAATTACATCTCTCCAAAACAACACTCAACAACTAAAAGGCGAAGTGCAGCGGTACAAACGGAAATACAAAGAAGCCAACAATGAAATTCCAAAGGTAATAAAATAATCATATAGACTAACAATATTACAAACTAAATTTTCAGAAATCCTCGTCGTTAGATTTTGTATAAATAAATTATCATTATAATATTTTTCTCAGTTAAGGAAAGAAAATGAAGAATTGCAATCAAAAATCGATCAACAACAAACTGCCGTACAAGACACCAAAGAAAGCGTCAAGCAGGAATCTATTAAAGAAGAAGACGCGTCGAGTTGCGATACGTCGGCGCTTGTTAAGGAGGAGCCGTCAACAACTCCGGCTGTTAAGAAGGAGGAGGAGGAGTCTGAAACGGCCGAAGAAAATGCCGGTGATAAGACTCAAGAGGGTGGATCGGGCGGTTCGCCGACTATTAAAAAAGAAAATGTGAAACAGGAGAAAGGAGGAGTTGTTAAGAAAGAGGCGGTTGTGAAGACTGAAAAGGATCACAGAGAAGCGCAACGTGTTAAGGATGCCAAAATTGCAGAAAGTGAATTGGTTAGGGATCTGAAGGCACAACTAAAGTAAGTGATTTGGTTTTCGTAAATTAATTTATACAGGGTGATAAAAGCATCTTCACTTATACAGGGTGATGTGTTAGCTTGTAAATAGCAAATAAACAAAAATGTTTTGTATGAGCTTGCTTCAGATTATTTGATTTAGTTAGTTTAAATTTTTGGCGTATCAGCCTAAGAAGACTATTAACGCCGTAGATTATTTGAGTAGATTATTGTAGTCTATCCAGTAGGTTGTGTGTTCCAAATCATCATTATTTTATTTTATTTTTTCAGAAAAGCTTTAAACGACCAGAAGGAAATGAAACTCCTACTGGACATGTACAAAGGTGTGAGCAAGGAGCAGAGAGATAAAGTGCAATTAATGGCTTCTGAAAAGAAGCTCCGTACAGAGATCGATGAGATGCAGAAACAGTTGAAAAAAGTGCAGGAAAGTAAAAGAGAAGATAGGAAAAAGTTAGCAGATGAAGAGGCTCTGAGGAAGATCAAACAATTAGAAGAGCAGAAGTATGAATTACAGAAACAGGTTGCGAATCAAAAACCAAGTGATGGGAATTGGTCTAGTCACAATGTTTTACATCAGATGAGAGCTTTTGTAGGTTCTCATGAAGAAGAGGCTTTATTAAATGAAATGGAAGTTACGGGACAAGCATTTGAAGACATGCAGGTAATTAATTATATGGCAGATTTGAAAACAGTAAGCTAATTTATTATTTTGTTTAGGAACAAAATTCGAGGCTAATACAACAGCTGCGCGAAAAAGACGATGCCAATTTTAAATTAATGACTGAACGGATCAAATCGAATCAGTTGCATAAATTGGCTAGGGAAGAAAAGGACGTACTAAAGGAACAAGTTTCCACGTTAACAACACAAGTGGAAGCGGCAAATTTAGTTGTTAGAAAATTAGAAGAGAAGGAGAGGATATTACAAAATACTTTATCCACTGTTGAAAAAGAATTAGCTTTAAGACAGCAGGCTATGGAGATGCATAAAAGGAAGGCGATCGAATCGGCGCAGAGTGCTGCTGATTTAAAACTCCATTTAGGTAAATATTATGTTAATTATTATAATATAAATGTCAATGGAGTGATCCGAAAAGTGTTGGTTCGAACGCAAATGCGCGTGATAATTTTCAATATCTAATGTAAGTTGTTTTTCTTTGAGTCATTTTAGTATCACAGTTTCTGAGAATTAGCAGAGCTATCTAGGTGAATAGTGAAGATTTATGTTGGTCGTTGCTGTGCCTTAACACTTATTTTAGTTTAGTGCGGATAGCATACGACAGGATGCGCGTTTGGTGAGCATTATGTTTGTAGAGGGGGAGCTGGGAGGTTTACCCTCGATGTCACCGCAATATTACATCTATACATTAGTAGCCATTATTTGCTCTCGGTTGTGTATCGATATATTTCTTAATGCAATCAACGGAACTAAGCATGAAGATTATTTTGAGGTCATCATCTAGTAGGAATAACTATAAAAAATAAATACATTGTTTGCTGACCTAACATATTGTTATAGAAAAATATCATTCTCAAATGAAGGAAGCTCAACAAGTAGTAGCAGAGAAAACGAGTTCATTAGAAGCAGAAGCTTATAAAACAAAGAGACTTCAAGAAGAGATAGCTCAATTGAAACGAAAGGCAGAACGTATGAAAAAAATGGAACTGGCAGGTACCACTCTGGATGAAGTTATGATGGAAGAAATTAGGGAATATAAAGAAACTCTTACATGTCCTTCGTGCAAAGTCAAAAGGAAGGATGCGGTATTATCAAAATGTTTCCACGTATTTTGTTATGACTGTCTTAAAACGCGATATGAAACTAGGCAGAGGAAATGTCCAAAATGTAATTGCGCATTCGGTGCTAATGATTACCATCGATTGTATCTTTCCAATTAGATTTATATAATTTTGTTAATTTAAGTGTAAATGTGTATTAAGTGGTTCAATATTTAATAAATAGAAATTAAAATTTTTAATTTAACTATAACTTCATTTTCATCTTTGTGTTCCTATTAATTTATTTGTTTAGTTTAATCAATCCAATTGCATCACTTCTATTATAGACTGATGCAATTGGATTTAAATAAAACTTTTATAATATTTTAATCAATTTATTATATTGATCACTAAAGTTGACTAAAAAATTTAATATTAAAATTGCATCAATTCTAATGTTAAATTTTTATTTTATTATATTTATTACAATCAAAATTGTATAAATTTGATAGTATATTTTACTATATTGTCATTCTAGCAAAAATAAACTCTTGGTAGATTCTTAAAATTATATTTTTGTTTACAATATTGTTAATACTTGCTCTTGGATTTTATTTATTTTATTAGAATATTACAAATAATTTTTGTTTTGTAATGTTTTGAGCATTTTTATATTTATATAAAAGAAACTTTTTTGTTTTTTTGACTGTTTTATATTTTTCATCAGCATAGTATTTTAGTCTGGTAACAGTTTTATTTTTATAATTATTATGTTATTTTTGTAAAACGAATAATAATTTGAATATTTTAATGTGTAGTATTATTTTGTTATCTATGGTATTATTTACATAAAAACAGGTTGTTTTGGATCGCTCTGTATATGGCAATAATTGTGCCTCTTGCTGACATCTATTGGCTGCAGCATGTATTTACATGAGTGGATAGGTGGCGCAACTGGTTATTAACTATTATTGTTGGTAGATGGCGATCGGTGCATCTTTGAAGACATTTCAATAGTTTTGAAAATACGAATCTTTATTTCTTTCAACTAATTATTGATGCATACATTCGGTAAGTACGGTATAACTCTTTATTTATTGCAATATTCAACTTTTATGTTATTATATGTGTAAAAAATTTCTTTTTCCAATCATTCAATGATTGATTACTAATGCTAGAGCCATGTCGGTATCCTACAAATCGTTCTTCTTATTATAGACATTTACAAGACACCGGGAACATCACACGCAGCCAGCTTGCTATATATTATTTATTCTGTGGCTTGCTATTTAGGATTTTAGCATATCCCATATATTGTTAATTTAATTAACAATAGATGGGAAGTCCGTGGCTCAAAAAGCTATCTTTCGGCGATCGACGAAAAGTCCGGTTTCATCGCCAGTACATTTGTTTCAACATAATAAAAATTATTGGAGTTTTGCTTAAAACAAATTGATTTAATCAATAATATTATTTAATTAAATTAGTAACATTTTTTTAATTGCAATTTAGGTTGGCAACAGCAGTAATCTTGACATATTTGACAATTGAGGTGCCGAATAATTAGTGCTACTTTAAATGAACTAAAATTATTAGTGAAGTGTAGTGCAGTGTTTAAAAAGGTAAAATTAACATCTATAAACTATGTATAAAGTATTTTGATAGTTATTTGCACCGCGGATGCATTATTTTTATGTGAAATTTGTATAAAAGCAGCTCCCGTATAAGCACCATAGGGAAATCTACAATTACATTTATCAATTAATACCGTTGATTGAAAGTTAGTTAATGATCAAAATGCTTTGTTAAATTGTACTGGTACATAATTTAATTTGTGCAATTGATTGGTAGTGTTTAAATTAATTAATTAATTGCAATTTAATTTTGGTTCTGTAACGTCACGAAGTGATATTAAAATGGCCGCCTTGTAATAGTTTTCAGTATTCTGTTTACTATGTGATAGTTCATTTTAAGATAAATAAAATACATTTACTATGTACTTATTCGTGATATAGTACATAGTAAATGTGTTTTATTTATCTTGAAATCATTTATTACTTGTACTACAACTGCTTCTGAGGCTTATTATACCTACATTGTTTTCCACACTAGCCAAAATAGACTAGAATCACAGTAAGAAACTTTAGGTAGAAGATTGATTGCAAAGTAATTTATTGCTATGAATTACGTTGCAATCTTTACTGAATGTGTTTTTTGGATTCAACCTGCTCATTGAATCTAAAATATAATAGATGATGCAAAGGGGGTTGCAGACTTTGATTGTTGTTCAGAAGGTGTATTATAGATCAGCCCTAGGTAGTAAAATAATTTCAATTGGAATTGATGTCAAAGATAATTAACTGATTGGCTTAGTTATAGATTATGACAAATGACTTCTTCAGTTTTTTTAATGTTTCAAAGTTTTTATTTTTATTTATTCATTATTTGTATTTTAAAATCAGGTGAAGTGGGTGATTTGTTCTTCTGACTGTGGATGTGGAATGGAGGAGCACCGCAGTTCTTCAGAGAGCATCTACAAGTCTTTCAAACATCAGCGCTCTAGAAGCATGCAGGTTTATCAACTGCATATGAGGTAGGTTCTACAAGAGATGACGCCAAGACGAAAGTAGTGAGTATTAAATAGAAATATATAAATAGTGAATGTGTGAATTTAGTGAGTAGTGCATACTATATCGATATGACTTTTCTAAAATATAAGGCAAGTAAATATAAATTTATTAATTAATTATTTCAAATATTGCACTATTAATTAAAAGGTTTTAGGTCAACAGAGATCTTCGGAGAACTTCTATTTTTGTTTCAACAAATTATTATCAATTTTTTCTTTTGTTTTAGTAACATTTTGAATAGATTGCATTTGATGGTATATAAACGTATTATTTAATCATAGGTAAAATTAAATAAATTAAAGTTAATTAGATTGTATTTATATATGTTTGCTTTTAGATGAAACAAATTTTGGTATTTCAATAATTGCATGGAAGACATATAATAGGTAAAACTCATTTATATAATCTGTTTTTTAATTTGCAAGGTTGTGCACATTTTTGAAGCCACACACCATATATGTATTAGAAGAAATGTGATACTTGGGTTGCCTATAGTCAGTCTAAAACAATAATTTTATTGGTTTATGCCCAGATTCTTTATCTCTGAATAAAGAAGCAGCTTTACTTGACGGATTATTGAATTATACTGTTTTTTACCTACAAGTAAAGTTAACTTTCCGATAACCTAAAAAATTCTTTTAATACAAAACTATTTAAGAAAAAAATACACATAAAAAATAAAGGTTCTAATTAATGTCACAATGCGCTATAACCAAGCACTTATTTTTCACTGTGCTTAAAGCTGAAAAACCCGGGTCAAAAGCTTTATAAGTAAAGAATAAGCAAGAAAAACTGAGTTTACGATGTAAGCAACCAAACGTGCACTATTAGTAAAAATTAAAAAAAAAATTATGGTCTTTATCACATGTTCACCATAGGCGTAACACATTTTTTTTGAATAATTATAAACAATTAAAATTTAAGATATAAAGTTTATCTTTAAAGTAGTTTTATTATAATTTATTGCTGGTTTCTTTCCTGTTACCATAGTCCAATTCACAATGTATTATCTTATACATATACTGACGATTTGATTTTTTTTTAACCTTTTTCTAAACCGTGACAAACGTCTGTGGAAACTATCCTGAAGATTGTGTTAGTAATGATTTGTTGGAAAGAAACCTAAAATCACTAATTTTTGCTGTAATATAACTATTGCAATTAATCTTTGTTTCTACGTTGTGTTTTCTTTGGGAATGGGAAAATGTTACAAATTTTTACTCGGTTTGTAGATAAGTAGTGAAAAAAGTCATTATCACCTACCTAGTCGGTGCAGGTTGTTTCAAGGAAATTAAGCTTAGCAGTGGCTATTGGTTAAAGCATTTGATGTTGTTGATTGTAGTAAAGCAAGTTTGCGGCCTCTTCTTTATAATAATATTGTTTAGTATAGGTTTTCTTGCTGTGAAGGATCTTTGGTTAAGTGGTGTGAATCTTATTGCTACAGAAAACTGACTCACAAGTTAATTGATAATATTTTTGTAAATGTCTAGCTATTGGTCATATCTCTTACTTTTGAAAAATATGATTTGTATTGCTTGTAAAGGTTTTTTTTAGAAGCGGATAACTTTAAATTGAAATAAAACACAGAAAAATGTTTTTAATATTTATGAAATTGGCTGTATTTGACAGATAATTTTATGGCTTAATGTTTGAATATCATTTCGGGCATGTGATTGCCGCGGCTGGAGCGTACATGGCGTAATCTAAAGATCCAATTTTACAAATTCAGGGTGTATTTTGGCAATAATGCGTCAAATATTGGCTTTCAAGTGCTCAATTGTTTATGGTTTATCGGTGTAGACATGAGACTTTACATATTCTCAGAGAAAATAATCTAATGATCTCAAATTGCACAAACAAGGTGGCCAGGTTCATTTCGTAAAATTAATCGTTCATGAAATGGTATTTTCAGTAAATTAACTGTATCGCAAGCTGTGTGGCTGAAACCACTTGTCTGCAACATTAATGCTGTTCAATATTACCATTTTTGAAGACATATGAACCAATGATTTCACGGGTGTGCTTTATCACTGAACAAAATTTTTAAATAAAATTGTAGATCAATAGCAATGTTTTTATTGGCCTATTTACCAAATGCACGGCGCGAACGATGATTGTGTAGCTTCAATTCCTGTACAAGTTGAATTTTGTAACCAAGATCTTGTTGCAACATTTTTCATAAAGTGGATGAACACAAGTTTAATTGTTGAGAACGATTACAAGTTGACACATTTAGATCATTAACACTACGCTGCACACTATCAATTGCTTCTTGTGTGCGCACTGTACGACGTCGTACTGGATGCTTATTATCGTTTAGATTAAACGTATTACAAAAACGATGCACATTTTCTTGAATTAATCGCTCTGATTATGAGCAACATACAATGCACGTAATGCCTATTGAGTTTCTCGAACTTAACCATGTATTTCAAAATAAATTTGAACAATTCAATTGAAGTTGTTGATGTTACTTTTGGCAGCTAAGATAGCATAATAAATAACCCGTTTTGTAGTAGGTAAATCTACAACTTTTACATTAACAATTTAAATGTTTAGATTAATTACTTTTGCAGGTTTGAAACGGTTTCTGCTATTTTGGTAGCAATTTGCTCTTGATTGTGGTTGACATAACATTGTTTATTTTTGTAGCAAGAGGTGCCGCTCAAATGTAGTAGTCTGGTCAAAAAAGTGCTTGAGAGATAAATAGAAAATTAGAAAACTAGTTTATAATCTTAAAAAATTTTGTACGTACACAACTTTACTTAATTTACAAGGATTGTAGAAGACAGTGTAGTTTTTATTGCTTTTAGTCAATTTTAAGAGGTCTTTAAATATATTAACGAATTTCAAAAATTCTAAGAAGACACTAGAAAATCAGTTTTAAAGTCTGAAAAGGCTGTAAAAATTATAAAACAGAATTTAGCAGCCTGCGGCTTTTAGCAACACAAAGGAGCAAAGCACATGAAAGCTGCTAAAACTGAAGGGCTGCGTTAAGGCACGAGTATATATTTGTTTACTTGCTCTAAATAAAAACATTGGTTTAGAAAATTTCAAGTAACAAACTGTCACTACTGTCAGATTTTAAGGTAGGACGTCATGTGAAATTATGATTTACAGCCAATACCTCAAATACCTCAAAAGTTTTTTAGGCTTTAAATCGTTGTTTTGGCGCGCATTTCAGGGCCAAAACATATGGTTTTGGTGAAAGCAGGCAAAAAAAGTATTATATAAAAAACAAATATTGCAGTTCAAGGACTTTACATTTACTTTTTAAAAGAAACAGTTAATCCTTGGACCGCATAACATCAATACGCGGGCAAGGTCCGTATATTAGTTTAGATTTGATTATATATTTTTGTTTTTCTAAACATTTTGTATTATATCTGAAAGAAAATATAATGTACACTGCCAAGCATAAAATTAGGGTCACATTGTAATTTGAATACTTTTTAGAAATTTTTAGTTTTTTACGTGTTTTTTTGGTTGCAACAGTTTACTAACTAATTGCTTGAATAAAAAAAAGTTTTTGTTGTTTAAAGTTTATTGAAAGTAATGAAAATGAACAATTTCAATTTGGTATGCTAAGTAATAAAAATGAACAAGTTTACTTTCATATGCTTTTGTTGAAACAAAAGAAAGTTTAAGGACTTTGGTAGCAAGTATTTTTTCCTCTGTCAGTGGTAACAGCTTGCCAACGACAAGTCATGCTCTGGATTAGATTTTGGATCACATTCTGCAGAAGATTGTCCCATTCCTGCACCAGTATGTAGCCAAGCTTTCTAAAATTTCTGGGGGCCGGCGGCACAAGTCTCCGTAAACGTTTTCTCATCTAATCCCAAACATGCTCAATTAGATTTAAATCTGGACTGCAAGCAGGCCAAACAAATCACGTGATTTGGGACTTGTCAAGATACTCAGTAACTATCCGAGCAGTGTGGGGCCGTGCGTTATCATGCATAAATGTTGCGTCGTCACCAAGAATAACCATGAACGGCAAAACTTAATTTTTTAGAACCTCTGTCAGATACCTATGCGCTGTCAACATCTCATTCTCGATAAAGACTAACACCGTGCGAGTATCAAAAGATATGCTTCTCATGGCATAACTGATTCTCCACTAAATGGAAGTTGCTCGACAATACATGCTCGACAATACATGCTTGAGCATATCTCTTGCCTTGTCGTCGCCACAGTTTTACACGTTTATCTGAGCCCGTAAGACAGAATTGCGGTTCAACCGAAAACAATACGCGACTCCAATCCGTTATTGTGCCAAGTGTTCTCGTGCAAACTTTAACCTTGCAATCTGGTGTTCACAAAAAAGCGGCGATCTAGTAGCTCTAGTTTGAAAAGATAATCTAGCAACATGAAGTCGCTTCCTAACTGTCCACTCAATTATGTTACATTTCTCACTTCTTGCAGATGATTTCGAAAAGAAACTGCCGTGACCGTTCGGTTTCTCAAAGCACTAGAAGGTTTTATGCTCATTGCAAATCACTATCAATGACAACAATACACAAACAGTTTGCAACAGACAGATATCATCACAGAAACAAAAACTATGCTTATTTGTTTCAACAAAAGCATATGAAAGTAAACTTGATCATTTTTATTACTTAGCACATTAAATTGAAATTGTTTTCATTACTGTCAATAAACTTTGAACAACAAAAACTTTCTTTTTGTTCAAGCAATCAGTTAGTAAAACCAAAAACACAAACAACAACCAAAAAAACACATAAAAAACTAAAAATTAAAAAAAAAAATCAAATTACAAAGTGACCCTAGTTTTATGGTCGGCAGTGTATATAAAACTAGCTTTCTATTGGACAAAGAATGTATAAAATTGTGATAATTAAAATCTAAATTTGTCTTATTTGGCACAAAAACGGTTTATAAATTTGTCATTCTAATTTGTAAATCCAAGTATTTACACACAAATTTGGCATTATACACGCAAATCAAGCCTGAATAAGGACAAAATCTGGTGTTTTGTATAGTAAAATTAAAATTGTTGTGCAAAAATTGCAACAATCCGACTTTAATATACTCAACTTTGGTCCGGTTTTCTGTCTACAAATGTAATTTTATACACATAAACCCGACGTTATACATAGATTTAACTTTCTGAAGCAACTTGGCTTTGATTTTACCCGTATAAATTCTTGTCTGCTTGTAATGTTGGCAACTCACATTACGGGTAGACTTGCAACATATAGATTGAAGAGATTTTGAATTACTGGAAAGATTATTTATCTACTTGGGCTAGAGGAGACCTACAGTATATAAATTGAGTAGATTTTACTAGAGAGATTATTTAACAACTTGGAGTACTCAAAATTGGTTTCCATAGAATTCTAACATGTTCTACTCACAGACAATAACGCTTAGAAAAATAGAAACTTTGTCTCTACTTTAAGGTTTTTTTTGTCTATTTACAGTTCCACTTCAGAGCGAATACCTTTTTGATAACATCTGTTATGCTAGTCATTTGCCGTATAGTTTTGTTTAGAATTTTGTATTTAAGCTATACCCAGCATAGACCTCTTAATTGCCGGCTGGTCAACGCGCATTGGTTATATACTTTTTGTTTTAGGCTTAAATTTTAAAACGCCGCCCACGTCACGTCTGGGCGTAGGCTTCCTTCAAGTCGTTCTATGCGTTTCTTTTTTTTGCGATTTGATGCAATTTTTTTCCCGCCGTTTTCTTGATGTTGTCGAGCCATCTTCTTTGCGGTCTTCCAGTGCTTTGTTTTGTGGTTCTTAGTCTCCAGTGAGTAATCCTATGGGTTCATTTGTCCGTGTTTTTTCTAGGTACGCGTCTTACCCAGCTCTACTTAAGTTATTACATCTTTGACTTTGGTTTGCAGTTTGATCTCTTGGTTTATTATTCTGTCTTTTAAGCTTATGCTGAGTAGAGCCCGTTTTATTTCTCGTTGGCAGGTTTTTAATCTGTTTGCGCTCTTTGCTGTTCATGTCATTGTTTCCAGGCCATACGGCCAATATGCACATGTCGTATACTTTTTGTTTTAGACAGTTTTTGAGTATGTACTTGAGTTTGCCGAAAACAGCCCAGTTTTGACTTATTCTTCTAGTTATTTCTGCCGCCTGATTTTTCTTCTCCAGTTTTATTTGGTGTTCTAGGTATATGTACTCGGTCACTCCTTTGATTACGTGTCCGTCCATTTGATATGGCTGGGTTCCAACTTTTGGGGTCATGATCCTTTCATTTTTAGGCCAACTGATAGTGATGCTGTATTTAGTTGGTCTAACATGTCCGTAAGTTCTTGGATGTCTGAGCTTATTAATATTATATTATCGGCAAAGCGTTTTTTAGATATTTGCCATCTATGCTTATGCTTTTCTTCTCCCAAGGCATGTTTTTTAAAAAGGTCTTCTAAATCGAGTGTTAACAGCTTTGGTGTTATGGTGTCTTCTTGCCTGACCTCTCTAAATATCTTGATTTTCTCGGTAGTCTTAGGTATTTGTAGGGTATTACATGCTTTATTTAGACTCTCTCCACTCAGATATAATTGTTTAGTACCATATATGTCATAATACTCCATATTTTTTTTTATCATAAGTCTCAGTAGTAGGTACTTTTAGACTAGATGACAATCTTTTCTTGTGACTAAATTACTTTTGACGCTCTCAGAGAAGTCAAATATTCAATTTTTTAATAAGAAACACTTGGATGGGTGGGACACTCTTTAGCATGATAACGAGTCAGTAGTTTCGATTGGAGTGGCCCACTTACTCACTCAAGTGATAGTTATCAAAAGGTTGGATCACAACTTTCTCTGGTGACTAAACTACTTCTGACGCTTGCAGATAAGTCAAACATTTAATTTCGTAATAACAAACACTTGGGTGGGTGGAACATTCCTTAGCATGATAACGAGGCAGTAGTTTGGATTGGAGTGGCTCACTCACCAGCTTAAATGTTAGTTATTAAAAGGTTGGATCACAACCTCCTCTTGTTATTAAATTACTTCTGACGCTTGCAGAGAAGTCAAATATGATCGCTTCTTTTTGTATCTCTCTATTTGTCAGTATAGAGTAGTAGTCGTTGTCTGGAAAACTTAGTAAGTGGATTATTATAGTAACTTTTTTATTTGGTTTTTCTTGCTTTCTGAGCTAAGGAATCACATCTTGTCTAGATGGTGCCTTGTGTATTTTTTGTACACTTTCAGCTTGAGAAATATTTAATACTCTCAGTGTTCTACATTACTTTCTTTTGCTTGTGCTTTAAATCTTGTAATTGTTTCTAAAACCTTTGGTTTTCTTCAAGCAGAAAGTTATCTTGTTCATCTTGTTCTGGTCTATATACTGCATGCTTTAGCCAGTTAGACAGTTTTTTGCTGTATTGGTTGGGTTTTGTACTGGCTGAGATCAATTTTTTTTCTAAAAGTATTTTCTTTTTGCCAACGCTTTAAACGCTTGATTTTATCCTATTCACTTGCTAGTTTGATATTGTTTTTGCGGTCGCTAATTGACGATTAAGATTTGTCCGTTCAATCACGCTTTTTCTTTATCGGTACTAAGGTATTGCATGGTCAACGTTATTGGATTTATGGTGATTAAAATATTTGTAGTTGGTGCATTTTATTACTTCTTGCCAAGTTTGTGTTTATTGTTATGTAATAAAAAAAAGTATGCAAATAAATGAAAATGAAATAAAAAGTGTTCTAGTCTTCTAGTTCTTGAGACTTCCATCGAGAACCAAAAAGTGGTCAAGAGTGGATCAAAGATATTGACCAAGGTCGACAGTTTCTAACAGAACGGTACAAAGAAACGTGTTGGTTGTCTCTCAATTATAAAGTCCAGGGTACAATAAATGTTTAAAAAATATGTTAGATGAACTATTAACTGTTATTTTAACAAATCAATTGTGAGATAGTTCAGTTATAGAGCGTTAGCTTAGTAATCTGGGTTTAAATATTCCTACATAATATCTTGCTCCCTTCAAACAAGTTTTAAGACTTCTCGGCGAAAAGTAGCTTTCAAATGCACAATAACGACTGTCAACTTGATTGTTTGGTAAATCTGTAAACTGTTTATTGTCAGGTTCTTAAATTAACTATCAATTTTCTGAAAAATTACTGTCTGACTTTTAAAGCATATAAACTGTCAACTTTCTTTTTTAAGTTAGTTTGACAAACTAACTGTCAACTTTCTGAGAAAGTGTAAAACTGTCTGATATTTACAGCATTACAGCTGTGTCAGTTTTAGAAACGAATTGTGAACTGACAAAGCGTACTAAGGTCTGACATGAACTACTTTAACTGTCAACTTTTTTCCACAAATATGTTGGTTTAACTGTCAGTTTGACAAAACAAAAATGTTTTGCACCCGGATCTTATGAGACAGGTCCTGTGTATGATAACCTTACCTTAGTATGGAAATTAGTTGTGGAGAATCTTTAGGGAATTGGTTTTGCGTTCTTTTAAGTTTGTGTTTCTTTTTATGCTCTGAAGACTTTAATATTTGTTGCTTAATTGGTTCAAACCATATTGACTAACAAGACTTGTTTGTATCACCGTACAATGATGGCCGTGTAAAGGTTGAAACTAGTTATGGTTTTTTAAAATATATTTGTGATATAGTACATATAGTACACATTTAAAATGTGTTTTATTTATTTTATAATCTTATAAACTCAAATAGTACATACCATAATAATAATTTCACATATGTAACTAATTAGGTATGTAAAGAAGGCGCTTTTAGTCTCTGGCGCTAAAATACAAGGTAGAGCTCTGCCCCCGGCTATACATTTACATATTTTTAGCCTTTGTTCTACTTTAATTGCAGCTATTAAGGGATATTATAATAGCTGCCGGAAACGGCAATAATAACAGCGATTAAGTGCATAAAAGAGAAAAACAATAAATATTTCAAAAACATATATTTCAAACACAATACAATATTTACATGATGTCAAGCATGCACGTGCGAAATATAAACCAAATATAATATTTACAAGTGCACCCTATCAACCCTTAGTTATTACACCCAGACCCAGACCACTTCTCCTTCCTATACGCGCCAGTAACCACCGCTGAAAAAGAAACGGCATAGAAAGCGACAGACTCAGTATGAGTTTACGCTTGCGCTACGATACATTGGGGTTCAGGATCGTTCAATTCCCACCCAACCGAACCGACTGCACTGCACTCGCTGCTCGTATCGAAAAACTAATAATAAAAAGTAAATAAAATAATAACAAAAGTTCGAAGCGAATAGAATAGAAGACGTTAGTTACAACCGCGGGCCGGTTCCGTCAATGTCGGTGTATTACTATCGTGTTAGTTAAATAGTGCATGTGTTATTATTATTCATCTCTAATAGACTATTGTGCTTGTTTATCAATATACCCTTGGATTAATTAACGGTAGGTTTTTATATAAATGTTAAATAATTGTGTAAGAGGCTGCATGAATCAATAATGTTTGAGGAAAATATTATTGATATTTTATCAGATTAATTTAACAATTATGATTAATATGTTATAATATGATTAAGGTCAAATTGCAACCCTTATTCAATTAATTATTTCTTATGTACTATGTAGGTTTTAATATTAAGCATAGCAAAATGTTAAATTGCACCCTATTTGCTTATGGACATGTGTTGCAGCCGCAACAACCCATAGCAGCTGTACTGCAGGGTTACAAGTAACATTCCAACATTCTTTTGATTGAAGGTTATTTACTACAACTTTTTATGCTTCATTTTAATTGAATTTATGCTTGGGGTTTATTCATGTTTATGTTGTATTACGAACAGGTAGCAATATACCTGCTAAGTGATCTTAAGTTCTAACAACTTTTACGATTACTGGGAAGGTTCTTATAATTTAATTAGAAGTGTTGTTGATGTTGAAAACTACTTATCCAAACATTTTGGTTACAATTATTTATACGATTATTATCATTGTAATGTTGATAGGTTTAGTACATTAATTTACCCAACCTTTCTCAAGATAGCCGAAGGTCTCAGGAAGGACCTTCAGACTTTCTTAACAATTATCAATCTATAGCAATAAATCCGTATGACATTTATTGTTTTAATTATATTAGCTTATCTAATCAGCTTAATACCTCCTTGGATAAAATCGTTGGAATTTTAGTTAATACTTATCAAGGAAGGTGTTTTGCATTAATATTTAACAATAATAAATGCTTTCAAAAAGGTTATAATAAATTAAATGAAGTGTTATAATCAGGGATAAGTAGGATTAGCTCGTTAATGGTTTCTTTATAGGCTCGGATTGCCTT
The DNA here is from genome assembly GCA_963932245.1 of Tachinus rufipes. Taxonomy (NCBI): domain Eukaryota; kingdom Metazoa; phylum Arthropoda; class Insecta; order Coleoptera; family Staphylinidae; genus Tachinus; species Tachinus rufipes. Next base: position 18,889,824 of record OZ010744.1, read on the forward strand.
CAGGTAATTCTAGCTGGATATTTTAATTAGTAAAAGGTCTGCGATATTTAGTTTATTTTTAGAACTGGTGGGGTTCGTAAAATGGTTTCTATTATCTTAATCGGTATTGGATTATACATTGTTCATATTATTATTGTGTTATATTTTTATTATATACAAATAGTTCATTCTATAGTGCGTGCATTAAGCTGTCAAAATTTGTAGATATATTCAGTTTACCTATCTTATAGTCTATTCAATTCTAAGATAGAGTACGGATAAACAAACATTAATTTTGTACATTTGTGCTCACATCTATTATTAAATATCGATGAGTGAACAATGTGCAGGTGCTAAAATCTATTCTCTTCACGTAACAAAACAAACTACCGCGCTCTATCTTGGAATTGAATATACTATATTTATTGTTTTTGTAGTACCAGTCTTACTATATCAAAGTGATACTTTGAATGCACATATTGTATTTGTCTTTCTCGTAAGGGAACTAAAACTTGTAGATTCTTAGCGATTAAAACCCTATCCTCTTCTTGTCAACAGCAGACCTGGAGTAGTCACAAGATTTACTAAGTTGTTCGTCTTACGTTGTGCTATCTTGTTGTCTTCTGTATTTTTCGTTATTTTGTCTCTAGCGGTTGACCAGTTGCTGAATTTGAACTTTGCCATGTCTGAGACCTTCCAGGGAGAACAATTGTCGTCTGGTATCTTTTTCTTTAATTTTGTCGTGTTGCCTGAATGAACTATGATCGTTAAGAAATTACATTAAGTAGTAACCTACCTTTCTAAATGGACATCTGACTCAAATTTTTAGGTTTCAATATAGTTTTTTTTGTCCATTGTGCTATGTCTTCATTTTTGTGCTACAATTTTAGCCATGACATTATGGATCTTGACTTGGCCACGGTCTTTACTGTTGCAAGTTGACTTGAGAGGTTCTTTGGCCATAATATTTATAGGTATTGCACCTGAGGAAATAAGAGATTTGTGTCAAATCCAAGACGTAGTAAGATTAGCCCGGAAGAGTAGGAGAGATTACGTGGACAAGATGCCTACGGATTGCTTGCTTAAAATTGTTAAAGGCTAATGACTCATTATAAAGCAATGCGATTGATTAGAAGTGAGTTTGTGCTTTAATGACTTAGTATGTTGCTTCGCGATTGATCAGAAATCGATTTTATGAAGTAATGTTTTAGAATGTCGCTTTACGATTGATTAAAGTTGTGTTTGTGCTTTAGTGATTCAGTTTGTTGCTTCAAGATTAATTAAAAATTGATTTTATGACGTAATGACTCAATACGTTGCTATGCGTCATTGTTGTCTGGTTGTGGTCTGGATATATTTGTGAGTATAAGGTTGCTTGCCTGCGTAGAAATCTAGCTTTTTGGCTTGATGTGCGTTTGCATTAAAGCTTCTGGTCATGTAAGCTATGACGGTGAGGTCGGCGTATTGCCGGACCAGCTTGGTCTTTCAGTTGAAGCTACTGTGCCAAAATTTGTGTGCCCCGCCTACCCACCCAAATGTTTATGATCAAGAAATTAGATCACTAACACTTGGGTGGATGGATCTGAACTCAAGTTAAAACTACTGTCTCGCAGTTAATGTACTGTTTGCCCTGCCCACTCACTCAACAGATCTGGATCTGGTTGTATTTGGCACACAGCACCACTCAACAGTTTGTGATCAAAAAGTTGGATCACAAACACTTGGTCGGGTGGGCGGGAACTCTAGTTAAAACTACTGTCCTGCAATCAATGAACTGTGTTTATCCACCTAAGTATTTGTGAACAAGAAGTTGGGTCACAAAACACTTGGGTGGGTGTGGCGGCAACTCCAATTAAAACTACTTTTTCGCAATCAATGAATTAAGTGCCCCACCTACTCGCCCAAGTGTTTGTGATCAAGAAGTTGGATTACAAGCGCTTCGGGCGGGTAAGCGGGAACTCTAGCTGAAACTACTGTCTCGTAACCACTGTGTGCCCCGCCTACCCACCAAAGTGTTTGCGATCAAGAAATTGGTTCACAAACACTTGGGCCGGAATTCCAGTTGAAACTACTGTTTTGCAATTAATGAATTGTGTACCCCGCTCACCCACCCAAGTGTTGGTGAACAAAAATTTGGATTACAAACACTTAAGAAGAAATTCTAGTTAAAATGACTATTTCGGAATCAATAACTAAATGTTCCAACCATCTGCCCAAGTGTTTGTGAACAAGAAATTAAGTTACAAACATTTGGGTGGGTGGGCGGGAACACCAGTTGAAACAACTGTCCTGTAATCACTGAAGTGTGTGTCCCACCCACCCACCCACCCAATTGTTTGTGAACAAGAGTTTGGATTACAAACACTTAAGAAGGAATTCTAGTTAAAATTACTATTCCGGAATCAATTTAATGTTCCAACCATCTGCCCAAGTGTTTGAGAACAAGAAATTAATTTACAAACACGTGGGTGGGTGGGCGGGAAATCTAGTTGAAACAACTGTCCCGTAGCAATCAATGAAATGTGTACCTTGCCCGCCCACCCAAGTGTTTGTAAACAAGAATTTGGGTTGCAAACACTTAAGAAGGAATTTTAGTTAAAATTACTGTCCTGGAATCAATGAAGTAAATGTTCCAACAATCTGCCTAAGTGTTTGTGAACAAGAAATTAAATTACAAACAGTTGGGTGGGTGGGCGGGAACTCCAGTTGAAATAACTGTTCTGTAATCACTGAACTGTGTGTCCTGGGTGGGTGGGTAGGAACTTAAGTTGAAACTACAGTTCCGTAACTACTGAACTGTGTGCCAAACACAACTAGGCTACCGGACGCTCTTTAAAGCCATGGTACGAGAGCTGGTGTTTAGCATTTCAAACATTGCTACCCCTATTATTGATGGAATCGCAGGACAGTCCTAACGTATGAACAAAAAAATATTTTTTTTAATAAAAAATTCACGAATACACTAAAAAAAACACTTGAATCCAATAATATTACATTTATTCGAAATATTATTAAACGTTGAACACATTGAAAAAGAATGAGCATGGCGGTTCTCGTTTCGGTTTTTTTGCGCTTTCCTAGATGTGATGTGACTTGTTTGGGACATTTTTCTTACTGTCCTGTTGATGTTGAACTTGACATCTCCTCACTATTTTTGCGCTTTTTTGGTATTATTGCTTTAGTTTTCTGTTCTGCTTTTTAGCTCTTGTCTGATCATCTATCTGTCAATTGTATACAGAGATTTTTTTTTTTTTTTTTTTTTTTAAATTCTAATAATTAACTAAATTTATTATAATATATTTACATATTTACAACTTTATTATTTTTTTTCCCCACTTGCTGCTTTACACCGTTTCCATATATGGTAGGCTGCAAAGCTTCGTATTCGGGGCACCATTTTCATTTTCTCTTTCCATTTATCTTATTTTGTGTATTATCATGTTTGTTTATTTATTTGTTTGTTTTGGTCTTGTTATTATGTAGTGTTCTTTTATTTTTGTTTTAAATTCTTTATAAGTTTTCGTTTTTTTAATATTTTCAGGTAGTTCATTGTATGTGATTAGTCCATTGCTTAGTATTGTTTTTTTCGCTTTTTCTGTCCTTGTTGTGTGTACATGTATATTACTTCTTCTTCTCGTGTTATGTCCGTATTTATTTACCGCAAACCCTAGTTTTTTCCTCTGCGTGTACTGCAAGATTGTCTGCGTACGCGATTACCGTAACTTCTTTATCTAGCTTTGGATGTCATGTATCGGATGTTCCATAATGTGGGGCTCAGAACTGAGCCTTGCGGGACTACAAAGGTAACCTTCAAAAATTTTATTTTGCGAAATTATAATCTTTTAATTTCATAGGTAGCTGCCGACCACATTAATTAGATATTCGGATATCTTTGTCTTTTTTATGGCATTTAGGATTAAGTTTTAGTTAAGAAAGTTAAAAAAATTCTTGATGTCTTTGAGGATTAGTCCAACTCATTTTTGCTTAGCTTTTATTGGTCTAACAGTAACCTATTTGAACACGTCCACAGTCGATATGACACTTTGAAAACTGAACTGGTAATTGGAGATAGTGTTTTTTGATTCTTTGTTTTGATTTGGCTATTCTGGATTTGGCCAATGTCTCGTACAACTTACACTAAGGTCTTTCACAGGTTTTTTTATTATTATGAGCCGGTCAGTTCATCTTCCAGATGTTCTTATCTAGGTTCTTGCATACTCGTTGCCACCGGTTTCTTTTGTATTTAGCTATTAGTCTTGTTAGTTCTTTTTTAGACTTTTGTGACTAGTGTGCTGCCACTGCTTGTTTTAATGGCCTTTGATAGGATCAAAGGGTTTGATTGTAAAGACGCGTTTTCTGTTGTCGGGCCGGATTTGCTGATGAACTAAGAACGGTTGCTTCCGGGTTTGGCGTGGGTGTGGATGTTTTTTTGTGGGAATAAAATATTAGGTACTTGCATACTTGTACTTTGTTTAAAAGATTGAGTTCAGCGGCGACCGTTAAACGACGCTCGGGGGCAGCCGAATAAGTGGTTCTTTTGAAGTTTTGTCTGTTTAGTTGGGCAAATCTTGCTATGGTTTCTCTTCAGGATTCTAGGCGTCTTAGGCGGCTTGGTGATGATTGTTGTCCAACTGACGTAAAGTCTGCTTTGGAACTGGGTAGCGAGTTCTTTATTTTAGGGTTCTTGGATGGTGGAAGTGCCTATGTCCCCATCTGGACTGTGGCTGCTTTTGGAACAACCGCAACACTTTCAGTTTTTTTTTTGCTTTTTTACATATCTTTGCTCTAAACTTCTTCTGGTATCTTTTCAACTTAAGGTGGTCTTAAAATATGCGCAAATGAATCTAGGTTCACATGTTTAGCTTGATTTATATAGGATATACAAAAAACTGTCAATTAGTGGCACTTTTGATGTTTTGTTTGTCTCTCTTGTTAGGAAACTTAGTATTGTTGTAGCGAATTAAAACGAAAAAAGATGTCCAATTTAATGTAGATTCACATGGCTAGCTTGGCTTTTATAGGCTCAGTATAAAGTTTTTGAGTAAATTGCAAAAAACTGTTAGTAAGTAGAACTTTTGATGCAAATGTCGTGTTTGCTTTTGTTGAGAATTAAAATTTTTGCGTAGCGTATTGAAATTTTCAAAAGATGCACAATTTAATGTTTATTCAGGTGGCTATAGGCCTAGTACAAAGCTTTTGAGTAAAATGTTTAAATTTGTTAGAAAATGGCACTTTTAATGCAAAAGTTGTGTTTATCTTTCTCGTTAGGAATTAAATATTTTTGTAGCTGTTTGAAAGTAGTTCCAAAAGATGCACTATTCAATGTAGATGTTTGGCTTATATAGGCGCACTTTTAAGTTTTTCAGTAAAATGCTAGAAACTGTCAGAAAGTTATAGTCCTAGTACAAAGTTTAGAGTTAAATAGAAAAACTGTCAGCATGTGCCACTTTTGATAAAAATGTTGGGTTTGTCTCTTTTGTTATGAACTTAAACTTATTGTAGCTAATTAAAACTAGTTTCAAAAGATGCACAATTTAATGTGCTTAGCTTGGCTCTATTATAGGTTCATAATATCGTGTTTGTCTCAGCAATTGAGAATTCAAGTTTTTCAGTAGCGAATTGAAAGCTACGCAATTTGATGTAGTTTGAGGTGGGCTGGTTTTGGCTTTGCGGAATTCATACAGTCTGCTGCGGCAACACATGCTGTCCCCGGCCTACCTCTCTCTATACTATCTTTTTCTGTCCTACTTTCTACACTGGCATATCTTTTTTTTTCTTCTATTCTTGCATTATTCAGCCTAGATATTTGATTTGTCTTTAGGTATCTTTTTAGTTTTTTTTATATCTTCATTAACTTCTTCTTTGTTGTATCCTCTTTCTTTCATAAATATTTTGTGTAGCTCCATTAAATGTATTTTTTTGGTTTTAGATTTGCCAGTTTTACTTCTAGAATCAGTCTCCTGGTTGCCAGATATACTTTGACCATTTTGAAAGATGCATTGTATGTAAACCTCGAGATGGCATATCTGCCGTATGGAAATTACTGTCAATTTATTCAGTTTGCTTTCCTTGAGCAGTTCTTTTTTTTCTTCTCTTTATCTCTGCAGTTTAGGTTGTTACTAATGTTTTAGTAAATGTTCTTTTCTTGTCTATTTTTTTACTGTTCATTCCTTGGTAGGCATAGTTGTCTTAGCCTTCTTTGTTTTTTGCTTCCATTTAGCTTCTCGCTCTTCTTTTCTTTGTCTTTTCTGTGTTTCCTTCCACATTGTTTTATCTAATTCTTTAAGCTTTAAGCTTTTTTATATTTTTTTTCAGTATTGTCGTTGCATAGTTTTTTAGTGTTCTCCATCTTATTTTTGTGGTTAGTTTGGCTACGAAAAATTGTCAAAAAGTGTCAACGTTGAAATGTACTACCGTCAATGATAAGCAAACGTGCGCATTTTATTTGAAGAACCGCAAAACCTAAAACAACCACAAAGGTCTTAGTTATTTTAGCAAAAGCATCAAGCAAAGTAATCTTTGGATATTCAGCTAGGAGTCCAACAACGAACCCGCTAATGTTTCTGGAACAACAGCGAAATTTGCCTGGCACTGTTCATTGTTGAGGCAGGTACCACTCATATGAGGAGACTTTATGAGAGGTTACGTAACCACGTCATACAGTTTATATGTTTTCTTTGCTTGCAATCGTTCCCAGAACTGCAGAGAAACATTCTAACGAGAGGACTTGGATATCTTAACATGGCTTGCTGTAGTGGACAGGGCACTCTGTTAATAGATTGTGAGCAAGTAGTTTTAATTGGTTATTGATTCTTTTTTTTCTTAGAGAATGTCAGGTATTAAAGAAACCATTTGTTACTTTAATTAGGGCAGACTCAAAGTACGAACTGTAAGGTTATAGAATGTTACATTGGTTTTTTTAAATAAAACTTAAAATTTAGTTATTTTAGCCAAAACATTAACACCGTATTTGGTATTGACATCTTATACGTAACAGCCGCTTAGAGCATGCTCTGTGCACTGGCATTTGTTGCTTTGGGGTTGCATAAGAACTGCAGAAGATTTTCAAGCTTACACTGGCCTTGAAGTTGTATTGTATGGACCGGATTGATTTGAACATTGAGCAGTGCAAATTGAAGCTAGGCGAAGAATGGAGTTGGTAATTCTTTTTATAGTGCCGTGCTCGCTACGAGCATAGGCAGCCCTCTCGTATGTTTGTGGTGTGCGTTAATAGTTATACACAAACATTTGGTAATAAGAATAGCTAGCATAGGTAGGATTTGAGTCGGGATGTTGGGTATGCGAGGACACTTTAAAAGTTGGACTTGATCTACTCGAAACCAGAATCCCACTCACGAGAAAAGAGGTCCAAGCTCAAGTGTTCAAATAAGCACGAAATCTAATAAATTTTGAGCAATTGAACAATAATTAAATCAAGTTTTCATTAAAATTTTCAAATAGAGTATCAACAAATAATTTTATTAGTTGAAAACTCAAAATACAAAAATTAAAAACAATAATCAAATGTTCGCTTTTGCAACAACTAAATGTGGCTTAAATTAATCAAAATTTATCAAAATAGCCAGTATTTATGTTGTAACTGTAAAACCTATACAGAAAAACTTGTAAATCTGGCCGCAAGGACACAAATATGGCTGGAATGCTTAAAAATCTACTTATATGATAAAAATTTGACTCACCCATGAATGTACACATTTGTTTTGGAAATATACTACTCTATACTCAAAACACAAAAATTTGACCAAAAACTTTAAAAGACTGCTACAAATCTAACATAAAAGCATAAAAATTTGGCTTGTAATTTAAAAATCGATATACAAGTACAATAATCCAGCAAAAAACTTCAAAATCTAGTTATAAATACAAAGAATTTGGCTCAAAACACAAAATTCTTGTTCACAATACATAAATCTAACATAATAAAGTAAAAATCCGGCTTCGTAATTTATAAATCCACATACAAGTACAATAATCCGGCCAAAAACTTTAAAATCTATTTGTAAATACGAAATCCGACTCAAAACACAAAAATCCGGGCAAAAACGTTAAATATCTTGCAAATCTAACTATGGCATCAAAATCTAATATACTACGTGAACGCACGGTGTGGTGGATGAGTGGTTTAGCGTTTGTTGCATCAGTTATAAAATTGATTTAAATAACTGGGCGTAACACAAGTGACATTTTAGTGCTTTGAGGCCAAGTCATTGCAATGTTGATGCAGTAGAATTAACTTTTTTTGCCTATCCACTCTAAAAAACAGTTTTTTTTTACTTGTTTATTGGATTGCAAAGTGTTGTTTGCGGCCATAGGACAGAAACATTTATTGCAGCGGCACCAGGATAAAATAACAATTTTGTTTTGTGCGATAATAGTTTTACACAAACATGGGGATCTACAGTTTAACGTGGAATCCGAACCACACCACTAGAGGGGTTTACTAGGCAAATACTTCGCTGGTTTGCCATTGTCTTGCGTAGGAGACAACCGCATCGAAATATATTCGACAAATTTTAGAATTCGTTAGGGTCAATAGTCGTAAGCATCACAGACAAGAAAGCATTTGCAGCACTTTTTGTCTAAAAATATGATGTTACTGAAGCTTTTTGGTACGAGTGTTTCAGAAAAATTCGAAAAAATATTTGTTTTGGAAAAATTATGGTTTTGTTTGATTTAAAAACAAAAATAAATCTTACAATACAATAGTTGTAAGCAACACAGGCAAGAAAACATTTATTTTTCGATCTTATAAACTTTTATTTTAGCGAAAATCTTAAACTTGTTTGTTACTAACCAGGATAACTGCATTATGGCATGTGTGGTTAATACTAGAAATTAGCAGAAATCTTATAAGAAGAAAAACGGATCTTTTGTAGATTGGAGAGCAGACATTTATAAAAGTGGTATTTTTTTAGAGGCTCATCCAAATTTGTTGGACTCAGTACTATTTACCGTAAAGGTGTCATATGAATATTACATATGAAGAGGTCTATCTAACTTAATCTAACAGGAAGGCTTTGAGCTTGTTTGGTTTTAAAGACCGTTTGCGAATGAAGGATTCAACGTTTTAATAACGGTGGCACGAAACAAACAAACAAATAAAGTTTAATTTGTGAGCAAATAGCTTCTACTGTGAACCACCCACCCGCCCAAGAGTTACTCATCAAAGGATTTATTATTCCTTCCACTTTTTGTGTGCTTATACTTAGATACCAGAGAATTGTTTAACATTAAATCTCTTGATTACTAACGTTTGGGCGGGTGGATGGGAACTAAGTTTAATGTGTGTGCCAGTAGCTTCTTCTACTGTGACTCACCCACCCGATCAAGTGTTACTCATCAAAGGATCTATTGTTCCTTCTACCTTTTTTGTGCTTATACTTAAATTCCAGAGAATTGTTTAACAATAAATCTCTTGATATCTAACGCTCGGGTGGGTGCGATTTTACGGTTTATGTGTCGATGGTGGCTGTGTATCTGGTCACAGATCCAGCGGTCGACTCTTTTTTGAGACTTGGTTTACCAGCTGGTTTGGTGACGCGGTGTTCAAGGTGATGGTGCAAAGTTTTTTTATTTGCTTTATATTGTGTCGAAGTTTCTTCTTTAGTTGCTGTGTAAAAAAAGGATTATAATTGGTTCTACAAAAATAGATAGCCAGGGTATACGTAAAGCTGGTATCTTTGGATTAGTCTTGGTCAGTTTTGCATCTATGAAGGTGCAATGATGAGCAGTAGGATTGTATTGCCCGTTTTTTATCATTGTTGGATGTTTGAAGCATCTTAGAGTGAGGTGATCTCAGTCTACTTGGAAGTCTTCAACAACTCTTTCTGATGGGTTCAAGTTTGCTTTTACGGTTAGGTTCAGGCTTTAGCACATGACCTACTTTTATTATTTTGCAGTATAGCATCTTTTGAGGTAGGTCTCAGTTCATTCTGACACATATTTCGACATTTTTGAAGCAACTTTTCAAACTTTACATCAAATTTTTGCATTTATTTTTTGGTGCGCACGTTTGGGCTGAATTTTTGCTATGTTCTTTGAAGCTATTTTGCATTACTTGCTAATAGAGTACACTTTAAACCTGTGCTCCAGAGTAGCAGTTTGGTGCGAGCTCTAGCGTACTCACGAGCGCTTTACTTTGGCTCGCGTGCCAAGAGTTTTTAAAAAGTGTTTGTGTAAATGCACCTAATTGCTCTTTTGGACTTTGTTGTTGGGTTCTCGCTCTAATTAGTAATTGTTTGGTGTCAAAGATGATTATTTTATGGATTCCACTGCCGGTGCATGGTAGCTTGAGGATTGGACGTTCAAGTTCCTTATTATTGTTGCTGGTAGTGCAACTTTTTGTTGATTTTATGATTGATTTAGGTCCGATATGGTGGGGTATGGGATTTAGAGGCTATTGCACCAGTGGTCCAAAAGCGAGCGTTTCATTATTGTGTCATATTGATTCTAGAATGTGGCTCTATCTGTATTGACGAAAGACTACCTTTCCTTGTTAGCTAGTTTTGTTGGAGAAATGTTTATGTTTGTCAGCATTTTTTATCATTTTGCAATACGTCACTTTATTGTGGTTCTAACAGATTTCTCGTTGTGCTGCCGGTGCTTGCCGTGATGGTGTGGCACTGTTTTTGTTCTATGTTCTAATCAATACAGGTATACAGTTTGGACTGGTAGTAATCTAAAATTCAAAATTTGAACAATATTGTTGAAAAAAAAATAACACTTTTGAGAAGATGTTCTTTAGGCAGTTCCTGTATGGCTCTAGAAGCTTGTTTTGTTCAGTAGCTTAAATTTGAAGACTTGGTTACGGGGTTTACTAAAATTTATTTGAAGATACTTGGGCGCAGTGTAGTTTTTGGTGGGGGTTTGTTTTTGGTGTGAGTCTAGGGTGTCTTGCTCTAGAAGTTGCGTTGCCGTCTATACTCTATGGAACCTAAGCACATGAGCTGTTTGTAAGTTGTCGATAGGGCGGTGAAGACCTGAGGTTTGTGGATTTTATTGGATTCTTTACGATTGACAAGTTGATAAGCGCTTGCAACAATCCTGCAAAATTTTACGCCAGCCTTGGAATGCTTTTTTTATTTATTTTTATAAAGGAATAGGTTGATTGAACCCAACCATGGCTTTATCGGCACGGATTATACTTACAGTACGTGGACGTCTGCGGTAGGGGGGGGGGGGGGGCAAACGGATAGTTTCAGTTATTGCGCAACAAGATTGAAATAAGCAAAAAAAAACTTATTTGATAATGATTTTTAAAAAAGCGTTACATTTCCGCTTGTGCAAATGTACATGGACGTCTGCGGTTAGGAGGGGGTGTCAAACGGAAAGTTCCAGCCGCTGCGCGATAAGATTTAAATTAAAAAAGCAAAACAAATCTGATTTGAAAACGGTTCTTTTTTTAAAGCTTGCTTCTCTGCTTTTCTTGGAAATTTTTCTTATTTGTTCCTTTTGTAAAAAATTCTGCGTACGTCCCTGTGTATAAACTCAATTTACTTTAAAAATATGAATAAATCTCTTTGTATATATTTGATGTGTGTCAAGTTTATTCGGTAAATAATTATGATTATTCCATAATCTTCAGCTATTTGCGCTGTTTATATCAACATTACCTATTCAAATAAGTATTTCAAAATAGATAAATAATATGCCAATACGTCCTTCGCGATTTTTTAATAAAAGCAAAAATAGTTTGGTAAATAATGGTGTGACCAACCATCCATAATCAATTTATTATGAAATATTCACAATGAAATTAAATGATCAATACAACGAACAAAAATTGAATTTAAGTTATATTAATTGATAAAACTTGTTATATTAAATTATTGACCAAGTAAATTCTTATTATTGGAATGAATCATTCTTATTTTAATAAAATACCGACAAGTCTTATCGCATTGAGATATTTTTATTTAAATCAAATATAGAAACTACTTTTTGTGATTACTTGCTTATCGCTTTTTTTCACCGTACCAGTCGGATATCTCAATCCGGACATTAGTGTAGTGGTGCGGATGGAGCATCAGTCGAGTGAAAACAATCAATACGTTTGCATTTATAGCATGTATTTCTAATTCATTGCAATTAATGTCGGTAATTATTGTAAATTAATGTGATGTGGTGAGCAGAATGATCCTTGGATATTACTGGATTTAATTGAAGGTATTACTTATGTTATTATTAATATAATTACAGGTTTATTATTTAATTATAATAAATGGTTATTTATTAATACACTAATCGGTGATACAAATTGTAATCTATTGTATATTTACATCTTAAGTGTATAATTAACTGTCTGCATTGATTTATTTATGGAATCATCATAAACTACCAATTTGGAATTTGATTTCTCATTCTTTAAATGTCTGAATCTGAATTTACAATTTGTTTTGGCTTTTAGCCATTTCAGAATTATTATTATGATCTCTTGCATAATTTGAATGCAAATTTCCAATGCACTAGAAACTGATGCTACTATATTATTATAACTTTTTATTTTAAATAATAATATAAATAACTTTTCAAATAATTGCACTTTATGATGTATTATGTTAATTAGAAGTTAGTGGTTTGTAAATATTCTTCAATGCGCTTTGGAATTTCTAATGCTTAAGATGCTTTCGATTTTGCGGTTTCGTTCATAATTAGAAATTAAAATCGGTATTGTGTAAATATGGACAAACGAAATAATAATAATAATAATAAAAGCGATAATATGTGTTGTCCTTGAAAGGCTATTGACTGCTTTCTTTCATGTCGGTATTACTAAAATTTTAGTTTAATTCATTTGGCTCGCGTGCCAAGAATTTTGTAAGAAAACTACAAAAACAAATTAAGTGCTATTGTAGTAAATTTAATAATAATATTTATAATGCAGTCGCAGAAATTGATACATTATACTCTATCAACCTTACTTGACCTTGTAGAGTAGCGATTTTAAAATTATTATACTATTATTATATTAAACCATTAACTATAATTATTGATGTCATAATATGTACTAGAAGCTATATTACAATTTTATTTAAATAAGAAATTGTATAAAACCTCCACTGTCCACAGCATTATAATGCCACTTTAATAGCTAACTGCACATAAATTAGCGGCATTATTTGGCACTGTATTCATAACAAAAGCGATTTATTAATTTGATGCAAAATAATGCATTTTTTCTTGTAGTTAAATCCAAAACTAATTAAGATTAGTTTGCTGTCCACTTTTAATTTATATTGCTTCGTCTGCCATCTTTTGTTATCTGTATTCTTAAGTTGTTCTTGTGTCTTTATTGATTAAAATCAATGTATTTTTGTACATAAAATAAATTCAAAGTTGTTTGTTATGCTTTAATTGAATTAGAATGAAACTAATATTCACAAGTATCAGACAGATTATTTGAGAATGTCAATTAGCCTCGATTAGCACTAAAGATTGGTATGACTCATTACCCTAGTTTAGAGGTTGACATCTTTCTACCACGGAGCTTGTTGTAATGGTTATGTCTGGTGCTAAGGTTGCACTCCTGAGCAATAGAATCACTTTGATATTGATTTGAGTTCAATTTTTTCTCTGGCTAGCTAATCACGACCAGCACTTTTGTACTGCACCTTTATACCATTTGTATACAGTTTGACGGTTTTTCAACTGTTGGACAAGTCTTGCAGGAAGCTTTGTAGTATTTAGAGCGGTTTGACAGTTCTTTCAACAAGCTTTGTAGGTTGAACAACAATTTTGACAGTTATCTCACAATTTGACTGTTTTGTTCAAGAATTTTTACAACAATTTACAGTTTTTGCAACAAACTTTGTAGGTTTTACAATAATTTTGACAGTTTTTCAATAATTTGACAGTTCTTACAAGAATCTTTATAGTATTCACAACTATTTGACAGGTTTTGTAGCATACTTTGTAGATTACACAACATTTTGAACAGTTTTCGACAATTTGACAAGTCTGACAAGAGTATTATTATAATTGAAAGCGATTTGACAGTTCTTACAACAAGCTTTGTGGGTTATCAGCAGTTTTGAATTTTTTTTTACAATTTGACAGTTGCTACAAGAATTTTTGTAACATTTACTACAATTTAGAGTTTTTGTAACAAACTTTGTAGGAGTAACAATTTTGACAGTTTTTCAAACATTTTAAAAAGTTTTCTAGTAATTTGACAGTTTTTACAAGAATATTTATAGTATTTACATGAATTTGACAGTTCTTACAACAAACTTTGTAAGTTTTACAACAATTTTGACAGTTCTCACAACAGTTTGACAGTTTCCAAAAAAAATATTTTATAATTTACAGCAGTTGACACTTTCTATGGCAGTTTTGACAGTTTCTGTGATCTTTATAGTATATACTACAATTTGACAGTTCTAGCAACAAGCTTTGTAGATTTTCCAACAATTTTGACATTTTTTCAACAATTTGATAGTTTTCTAAAAATTTGATAGTTTCTACAAAAATGTTTACTGCAAATTGTCGTGTAAAGACCCACAACAATTTTAACAGTTTTTACAACATTAAATTTTTATACGTCTTATATCAATTTGACGGATCTACAACAATTTGACAGTTCGAGTTAAATCTTGTTTGTACTTGTTTTTGAAGTTTTCAATTAAGCTATTATTGTTTAAGCTGGATTTTTAAATTATAATATTTTATGGCCGGATTTTTGTAATTTCAGCCGGAATTTTGGTTTTTAGGTCATATTACTGCTCTTATGACCGGATTTTCTAGTTTATCGGTCAGATTTTTCAGTTAGATTTTGGTATTCTATGTTTGATTTAATGAATGTTGAGTCAAATTTTGAGACCAAGTGAGCAGATTTAAGTTTTATAATTACAATTTTTAGCTGAGTTTTTGTATAATAATTAGAATTTGATTGTTTTTTTATGATTAATGGCCGGATTTTTGTACTTGCAACTAGATTTTAAAGTTTTTGACTAAATTTTTATGATTTATGATCGGATTTTTATGATTAATGGTCGGATTTTTGTACTAACAAATAGAATTTGATTGATTTCTATGATGGCCTGATTTTTGTATTTGCAACTAGATTTTGAAGTTTTTGACTGGATTTGTATGATTGGTCGTTTTTTTTACGATTTATGATAAAATTTTGGTTTTTACCAGTATTTTTATGGTCAATAACTGGGTTTTTAATATTTAGAGCAGAATTTTTGCACTTATAAACTAGATATTTGTCCGGATTTTTGTATTTTTAATTAGATTTTAAGTTTTTGTGCGGATTTTTATGATTTATGGTTGGATTTTGGTTTTTACAACTAGATTTTGAAGTTTTTGGTCGGATTTTTATGATTATGGCCGGATTTTTGTTTTTACAATTAGTTTTCAAGTTTATGGCAGGACTTTTATGATTTATGACTTGATTATTTGTTTTTACAACTAGATTTTGAAGTTTTTTACCGGATTTTTATGATTTAAGCCGGAATTTTAGGTTTTCGGGCCATATTACTATTTTGTTGTCGGATTTTTAGGTTATCTGTCAAATTTTTATATGTTTTAGTTTTATGGCCGTATTTTTGTAATTTGAACCGGAGTTTTTGGTTTTCTACTTTTATGATCGTAGTTTTTTAGTTTATTGGTCAAATATTGATGTTTCAGTTAGATTTTAGTATTATATGTTTAATTTACAGAATGTTGGGCTGAATTTTGAGACTAAGTGCCGGATTTATGACTTATAGTTACATTTTTAGCCGGATTTTAAAGTTTTTGGCCGGATTTTTATGATTTATGGTCGGATCTTTGGTCTTACAACTAGATTTTTAAGGGTTTTGCCGGATTTTTTAATTTATTGTTGGATATTTGTACTTGAAGTTATTTGCCGGATTTTTATTATTTGTAACCGGATTTTTGTTCTTACAACTAGGTTGAAATTTTTGGCCGGATTATTGTACGAGTTTTTATGTGATTTTAGATTTATGTATTATGATCAAGATTGTTACGGTTTGAGCCTGGTTTTTGCATTTACAACTAAATTTTGAAGTTTATGGCCCGATTTTTAAACTACGATGCTAGATTTTGATACCATTGTAAGATTTGAATATTATGAGAAAGATATATAAAGTTTAAAGTTTTTGGCCGGATTTTTGTGTTTTGAGCCGAATTCTTTGTATTTACAACTAGATTTTGAAGTTTTTGGCTGAATTTATGCACTTGTAAATGGGTTTTTAAATTACGACGTCAAATTTTATGCTATTATGTTATATTTGTATATTATGAGCAAGTTTTTTAAGGTTTTTGGTCGGATTTTTGTGTTTTGAGGCAGATTGTTATTATATAAACTAGATGTTTAGGAATTCCGTCCATATTTGTGTTCTTGCTCTTTGTGGGTTATCAGCAGTTTTTTTGTACAGTTTTACAGTTGGTACAAGAATCTTTATAACATTTACACCAATTTAGAACTCTCGCAACAAACTTTGTAGGTGTCACAACAATTTTGACAATTTTTCAACAATTTGATTGTTTTCTAATAATTGAACAGTTTTTACAAGAATCTTTATAGTATTTACAGCAATTTTGACTGTTCTTACAACAGTTTGACAGTTTTCTTATTGTAGATCAGAAAAGTTTGACAGTTTAAGCTAAAATATCAATTTTACTTTGAACTTTTTTTTTAAATTTTGAATTAAGTTATTATTTATGTTTTTAGTTCATATTGCTGTTCTTTTGACTGGATTTTCTGGTTTATTGGTCAGCTTTTGATGTATTTCAGTTAGATATTGGTATTCTATTCTACGAGTTTTGAGAATAAGTGATCTGATTTAAGTCTTAATATGGTCTGATTTTTTATAAACAATTAAAAATTGGTGGATTTTTATTATTTAATGGCCGGATTTTTGTACTTTCAAATATATTTTGAAGTTTTTGGCCCGATTTTTATGTATTATGGCAGGATTTTTGTACTAACTAGTATTTGATTGGTTTTTATGATTAATGGCCGGATTTTTGTATTTGCAACTACATTTTAAAGTTTTTGACTGGATTTTTATTATTCTTGATTGTAGTTTTATTATTCTTGCCCGTTTTTTTATGACTTATGGTATAATGTTTGTTCTTACTACTATTTTTATGTTTAATAACCGGATTTTTTGGATTTACAGACGAATTTGTGTAATGTGTATAAATTAGATTTTATTGTTTTTGCTGGATTATTGTACTTGTATCTGAATTTATGGCCGGATTTTTGTATTGTTAATTTGGTATAGTAGTTTTTGTTGGGGTTTTTATGATTTGTAGTCGAACTTAATTACAACTAGATTTAAGTTTATGGCCAGATTTTTGTATTTACAGTTGGATTTCAAGTTTATGGCCAGATTTTTATGATATTTTATTTTTACAACTAGATTTTGGAGTGTTTTGCCGGATTTGTGTGGTTTAGGCCGGATTTTTGTTCTTAAAACTAGATTTTGAAGTTTTTGTCCGGATTTTTATTATTTAAGCCGGAGTTTCAGGTTTTTGGGCTGTACTGCTTTTATGGTCGATTTTTTTAGTTTATTTGTCAATTTTTTTAATTAGATTTTAATATTATATATTTAATTTAACGAATGTTGCGCCGCATTTTTAGGAAGTGACCGGATCTATGGTTTATAATTGACTTTTTACAATTTTAGTCGGGTTTTTGTAGTTATAGCTAAATTTTAAAGTTTTTTAGCCGGATTTTTGTAGTTTGAGCCTGAATTTTAGTTTTAGGCCATATTTCTGCTTTTATGATAATATTTTTTAGTTTATTGATCAAATATTGATGTTTCAGTTAGATTTTAGTATTATATGTTGAATTTACAGAGTGTTGGGCCGAATTTTGAGACTAAGTGACCGGATTTATGACTTATAGTTACATTTTTAGCCGGATTGTTGTACATTTGGGGTTTTAAGTCTTTGGTCGGATTTTTGTACTTAAAATTGGGTTTTGAAGATTTTGTCTGGATTTTTGATTAATAGATGGCAATTACGATTTTTTGAGCATAGTTTAAGTCTATGTATCAATGTAAATAGAGAATTATAGATCATTAGTGAAGGAATATTAATCAATGGTGTAAGGTGTAACACATGTTGCAACACAGTAATAGAAACTGACGGACACTTTGTTTTTTATATTTTGTTATATGTAGTTTTTTTTCTGCGGTCACTACTGAATCTTTTTGAATCCAAAGAAGTAGAAGAATACAAAATACGTATTCATAGTCGACTCATTAGTAAATTTGCTGAATTTTGATTCGATAAAGTGCGGAAACCTAAACTTTACAATAAACTGAGAGTTGAGGTTTTTGTACTCTATCGACTTAGCCAACCCAAACGCTGAAGATTTTTAGATGTCTTTGATTTCAATTGGTGGTTCAAGCTATTTTTAAAAAAATATTGGATTTTTGTACAATTTTTAAATATTGCAAAAAACGCACATTTTTTTTATTGTCATGCATAAAATAGTATTCTGAGCTATTTTTAGTCAATTTTTCATGTAACAAATGAGTTTATTATGCAATGTTTGGCTTTGAATTTGATGCAATAAATTGAGCTAGTTTTGTTCAATTTGATGCAATAAAAAGATTTTTGAGCAGTTGTTGATAAGTTTTAAGCAATACAATGTTTTTAAACAATATTTAATCAATTTTGTGTAATAAATGAATTTTCTGGGCAATTATTCAATGATTTCTTGATGTAAATAGATTTTATGAATTATTGAAGAATTATTTGCAATAATCAGGTTTAGTACGATTTTTAAATTAGCTGATTATTGCAATAAATGGTTCTACTGAACAATATTTGATAAACTTTGTGCGACAAATTGATGAGACTTTTGGCGAAGTTTTATGTAATACAATTTTCTGAGCGATTTTTAATCAATTTTGAATTATGCAGGTTTACTCCGTGTTTTTTGACACATTTTAGCTACAAGAGTTTATTATTTGGGCAATGTTATTCATTATTTACGAAGTACAGAAATAGTAGTTAGGATGGAACCATCAATGGTTGTATGTACGAAGTCATCAATAAATGCTACTACTTTTGCTTTGATAAATAATGTTCTAATTTGTTTTGGTAAGTTGTTTGCAATAAATTAGGTTTTTCTAGCAATTGATATATCCAAGCCACAAATTTATACTCTATGCAATTTTTAACAAAAATTTTTATGTGGTAAATTGGACTTTTGGTCAATTTTTAAATAGATTTTTTGCACAATTTTTGGTTAATAAATTTTTAATAAATTTTTATCTAGTAAATTGGTTTTTTTTACACAAGGTTATGCTTTAAATAGGTTAAATTAATGTATCGGGCGTTTTTTGATAAATTGATACAAAAATTGTGTATGCTTGGTAGAATTTATTGCAGTAAATGATTTTTTGTTCTATGATTTTTTATGAACTTTATGCATCATTTGCGAGCAATTTCTGATTAATTTTAATAATAAAAAGGTTTTCTGACCGGTTTTTAATAAATTTTATGTAATACATTTTCTGTGCGATTTGTTGTAATACAATTGTTTTTTTACCTATTTGGTCTAATCTAAGCTACAACTATCGATGGTTGTACGTGAAAAGTTTTCAATAATTGCTACTTTGGCTTTGATAAACTGCTGCAATTTTTTGCAATAAGTTAGTGTTTTGATCTATTTGTAACGATTTGTATGCGATTTTTTTTGCAGTAGTTTATACATTCATGCAACACATTGGTATTATACGCTATTTTTAATATTTTTGTATGCGTTAAATTGGATTTTTGTACAGTTTTTAAATAACTATGAGTTTTTTTTACAGTTTCTGAGCGATTTTTAATCAATTATTAACGTAGCAAATGGACTTTTTCACATTTTTGGCTTTAAATAGATTGTTAAAATTTTTTAATCAATTTTCTGAATTAAAATGCATTTTTTCATAAATATCCAACAAATTTAGCAATTTTTGTATAAAAAGGTTTGCTAAGCGATTTTTGTTCAATTTTATGTAATACAATGGTTTTCCGAGCAATATTTAATCAATTTTGTGTAATAAATTATTTTGTTCGGCAAATATGGAATAGTTTTATGATGAAAATAGATTTTCTGCAATATTTAAGATGAATGTTACGCATTATGTTAGGTTATTGATAAATTCTATAGTTTTATGAAATATTATTTATTTAATAAATTTTGTGAGTTTTCTGGATAATTACAAAGTGATTTTATGATGCAAACAATTTTTGTGCAATATTTAGGATGAATTTTACGTATTACGTCAGACGATAAATTTTATGTAATCCAATGGTTTTCTAAGCGATTTTTGATAAATTTTGTGTAATAAATTATTTTTTTTTTGCAATAATTTTTGATTTATTAAAGCAAATAAATTTTCTGGGGTACTTAGGATAAATTTCACGCATTACATTAGGTTTTTTAATAAATTCTATTTAATTAATGTTTGGACAATTATTTAGAGATTTCTTGATGCAAATAGACTTTTTACAATATTTGGGATGAATTTTAAGCGTTGTCAGATTTTTGATAAATTTTATGTGATAAATAGATTTCTGAGCGATTTTTAATAAACTTTGTGTAATATTTTTTTGGGTAATTATTTTTAATCTATTGATACAAATAGGTTTTCTGCAGTATTTAGGATACATTTTATTTAATACATTAGAGAAATTTGCTTTAGTATTTTTTTTCGTTTGTAGAACTTAATAGTAATCTTTTGATCGGTCCATGAAGGTATGAAATTCTAATTTTTGTTTTGTTTTTTGTTGTTTTTCAACTTTGACTTTGAAAAATAGCATTTTTTGTTTAAAACTCAACAAAAAAAAAAAATAGTGAAATTGATCAGAAATTTCACATAGAATCTAATTCTGGCCCCATTTTACTCTGTTTATAAGCTGCAAAAGTTATAAAACTAGTTTTTTATTTGTAGTGAGTTGGGCAAAATGGAGCTTTTTTGGATTTTTTTAACTGCCGAAGTTGACGTATTTTGATATATTTATTTGGGGTCTAAAACTAAAAGAAACAGCAAAAATAAGCCTATTTTTTGACATAAACTCTTACAAATACACATTTAGCAGCGTTCAGAGGAACTATACTACAAATATTATTAAAAATTTGAGTTTTACGAACAATCTTACATGGAAAATAGTCAGTGTCGTGCTTATCGGGCGTACAAAAGATCATCTAGAAAAAAAAAAATAATAAAAAAAAAAATTCTTTACTTTTTTAAAGATTATTTATCTTTTATTGTTTTAAGCTTATTTCAGAAGACATTTTTTGTCGCTTGAACCAATTTTGGGCAATTTTACTGTTTGTTTGATAGTTTTTGCGCTTGCGGCACAAATTTAGACTCAATCTATTGGCGCCAAAATATTTTTTTTGTATTCAAACATAAATCCACTTGGAGCTCATTAAAATTTGACAAAAAAAAGTTGAACTCCATCCTAGTGTGTTTATAATGTTTTTTGTAAATATGAAAAAATAATTAATTTTTAACGCATTTTTTGCCTGAAAATTTGGTAAAAAAATCTTCTTA
This sequence comes from Tachinus rufipes, assembly GCA_963932245.1. Lineage (NCBI taxonomy): Eukaryota > Metazoa > Arthropoda > Insecta > Coleoptera > Staphylinidae > Tachinus > Tachinus rufipes. The sequence goes on from OZ010744.1 coordinate 18,911,336, forward strand.
GTTTTTAATAATATTTGGTCTATTGTTTCTCTGAGCGCTGCTGAACGTGTATTTGTAAGAGTTTATGTTGGAAAAATAAGCCTATTTTTGCAGTTTTTTTTTAGTTTTAGACCTGTAAAACAAATACACAGAACAACAAATTAACAAAAAATTACAAAAATGCTTTTTTTTGCTCGATGTACTAAGACCAAAATATTGGTTTTTTGGGTTTTGCGGCGTATAAAAAGGGCGTGGACTCAAAATTTCTGATTGATTTCACTAGCAAAATTTTATTTTGCGTTAAAATTGCGATTTTTAAACAAAAAATTCAATTTTTTAAAGTCAAAGTTAAAAAACGACAAAAAAAACTTGTATAATAATTGTAGATTTTGTTTTTGAGAGTTATATAGAACCAATAAATGGACTACTAAATAAGTTAGAAACGGAAAAACCTTCTCTGGTTTGTTTGAATTGGAGTTGTCTATATTTAATAGATTTCTGAGCGATTTTTAATTTTGTGTTATAAATGAGTTTTTTGGATTACTAACTATTCAACAATTTTATGATGCATACAGATTTTTTTTTAGGATTTTTGATAAATTTGATGCAAAACAAAGATTTTTGAGCGATTTTTAATAATTTTTGTGCAATAAATGACTTTTCTGTGATATTATATGATTTTATAATTCAAATACATTTTCTGCAATTTTTAGGATGAATTTACGCATTTCGTCAGATTTAGATAAATTCTATGCAATACAATAGTCTTCTGAGCGATTTTTAATAAAATTATTAAATGATTGAGAAACTTGCTTATGTATTTTTATTAGTTTCTATAACTTATTAGTAGTCCTTTGATCGATATATGAGAGTATGAAACCCATAAAAAAAATTCTACGATTTTTTTAGTTTTTTTGTCGTTTTTTAACTTAATCGCATTTTTTGTTTAAAAACCGCAATTTTAACTCAAAAGAAATAAATTTACTAATGAAATCAACCAGAATTTTTTCGTAGAATCCAAATCTGGCGTCATTTCAAGTCTATTCCCTGTCTATAAGCCGCAAAAGCCATAAAACTATGTTTTTGTTCTTAGTGGGCTGTGCAAAAAGGAGCATTTATTAAAATGTTTTTAACCGCCAAAGTTGACGTATTTTGATGTAAATTAATTGGAAAATATAAATTTGTTCTGTGTTTTTGTTTGGGTTTTAAGAGTCTAAAACTCAAAAAATCTGCAAAGTAGGCCTATTCTTCAACATAAACTTTTACAAATGCACGTTTAGCCGCGTTCAGAGGAACAATACATCAAATATTATTAAAAATTTGAATTTTGGGGACAATTTTACATGGAAAATAGTCAGTGTTGTACTTATCGTCTATAGAAAAGTCTATCTAGAAAGAAATGTTTACAAAATTTTTAGGCAAAAAATTAATTATTTTTTTATATTTACAAAAAATATTATAAACTCACTAGGGTGTGGTTTAAAACTTTTTTTAACAAATTTTGATAAGCCCTAGGCGGATTTATGTTTGAATGCCAAAAATAATACTATTTTCAAATTTTGGCGGTAATAGATCGAGTCTAAATTTATGCCGCAAGCGCAAAAACTATCAAACAAAGAGTAAAATGGCCCAAAGTTGGTTCAAGCGACAAAAGATGTCTTTGTTAAACTTTTGAAATAAGCTTAAAAAAATATAATCTATTTATCTTTAAGAAAAATAAAAAAAAAAGAATTTTTTAAGGAAATACTTAACAATTTTTTTTTTTCTAGATGGGTTTTTCTTTGCCAGATAAGCACGCCACTGACTATTTTCTATGTAGAATTGTTTGCAAAACTCAGTTTTTTAATAATATTTGGTGTATAGTTTTTCTGAAAACTGCTAAATGTGCATTTGTAAAAGTTTATGTTGCTTATTTTTGCAGTTTTTTTTTTAGTTTTAGACCTTTAAAATCCAAACACACAAAACAAACTTATATTTTCTAATTAATTTACATCAAAACACGTCAATTTTGGCGGCCAATTTTTTTTTTAAATGCTCCTTTTTGCACAGCTCACTGGGAACAAAAACATGGTTTTATGGCTTTTGCGGCTTATAGACTTGAAAATGCACCCCCCCACCCCAGCTCTGGTCCATTTGAAATAGAATTGCCCATATAATACAAAGGTTTTCTGAGCGATTTTTAATACATTTTCTGCAATAAATTGGTTTGATCTATTTTTAATGATTTGTAAGAGGTTTTTTTTTTGTAGTAATTGATACATTCATGCAACACATGGTATTATACTCTATTTTTTATGCGTTGAATTGAATTTTTTGTACAGTTTTCAAATAGGTTTTTTTAATACAGTTTTTGAGCGATTTTTAATTAATTATTAACGTAGCAAATGGGCCTCTTACACATGTTTGGCTTTAAATAGATTGTATGCTTATATTAATTAAAATGCATTTTTTGATAAATATGCAATTATTATTATAATATAGCAATTTTTGTATAAAAAGGTTTTCTAAGCGATTTTTGATCAATTTTGTGCAATAAATGATTTTGAACTGTGAATATATCAATAATATCAGATATGCTGATGATACTGTGATTTGTGCGGATAGCATAGAGGGACTGAAAGAACTTATGAACAATGTCGTGGACGCAAGTAAAAACTGCGGATTGACCGTGAATCCCAAAAAAAAAACAAAGTATATGGTCATCAGCAGAGTGCCAGTTCAAAACATCCAGTTCAAAGCAGAATACAACGGGTCTCAAAGTATACTTACTTAGGTACCACAATTAACGATCAGTGGGACCATTCGGTAGAAATAAAATTTTGCATTGAAAAAGCTAGGGGAGCTTACATAAAGATGAAAGATGTGTTCCGTAGTCATGACTTATATATAAAAACAAAAATGAGACTTGTCAGATGTTACGTGTACCCGGTTCTCTTATATGGAATGGAAGCATGGACCATGTCCGAAGATACCTGCAAAATCAGCTTTCGAAATGTGGATATACCGGAGAATCCTAAGAATTTTGTGGAAGGACCATATCACCAACTATATCCTTGAACGTTTCGGAAAAGAACTGGAGTTAGTTAATACTATTAAGGCGCGCAAGTTGCAGTATTTCGGACACATTATGAGGAATGAAGAAAGATATGGATTATTACAACTGATTCTGGAAAAGGAAAAGTGTTCGGAAGAAGAGGTCCTGGCAGAAGGCGTATATCCTGGTTCAAAAACCTAAGGCAGTGGTTCGAGAGTACAACTACCGAACTCTTCCGCGCTGCTGTGAACAAAGTAAAAATAGCTATATTGATCGCCAACATTCGGTAATCGGATAGGCACCTGAAGAAAAAAAAAATCATTTGATTTTGAAATATGGAATAGTTTTATGATGCAAATATATTTTCTGCAATATTTAGGATGAATTTCACGCATTACATTGTTATTCTGTATATTTTTTAAAGAAATATTTGCTATAAACAGGATTAGTGCTGCGCATCTTTATGCATTTTAGAAATTTATTGCAATAAATGTTCTTTGTACGATTTTTGATGAACAAATTTAGCTAGTTTTGATCAGTTTGATGCAATATAAAGGTTTTTTGAGCGAATTTTAAAGAATAATTATTAAATGATTTTATGATGCAAATTATTTACGCATCACGTTAGATTTTTGATAAATTCTACGTAATAAAATTGTTTTGTGAGCGATTTTTAATTATTTCTACATAATGAAAGAATTTTTGTATTTTTTATAAATTTTATATAATACAATAGTTTTCTAAGCAATTTTCAATAAAATTTGAGTTTTTTAAATGATGCAAATAGATTTTCTGCAATTATTAAGATGAATTTTACGCATTGTGTTAGGTTTTTGATAAATTCTATAATTTTATAAGCGATTTTTAATAAATTTTGGGTTATAAACAAGTTTTAATAAATTTTGTGTTATAAACGAGTTTTATGGTCAATTACTAAATGATTTTATGATGCAAACAATTTTTGTGCAATATTTAGGATGAATTTTACGTATTACGTCAGACTTTTGATAAATTTTATGTAATTTAATGGTTTTCTAAGCGATTTTTAATAAATTTTGAGTAATAAATTATTTTTGGGGTAATTATTTTTGATTTATTGATGCAAATAGATGTTTTGCAGTATTTAGGATAAATTTTATGCATTACGTTAGGTTTTTTAATAAATTCTATTTAATACAATGGTATTTTGAGCGATTTTTTCTTAATTTTGAGTAATAATAAATGAATGTTTTAGGCAATTATTAAATGGTTTTTTTATGTAAATAGATTTTTGATAAACTTTATGTAATAAATAGGTTACTGAGCGATTTTTAATAAATTTTGTGTAATAAATTATTGTTTTGGGAAATTATTTTTGATCTATTGATATAAATAGATTTTCTGCAGTATTTAGGATAAATTTTACTTATTAGATTAGATTTTTGACAAATTCTATATAAAACAATGATTTTCTGATTTTTAATATATGTTGCCATTTAAAAAATTTAAGTTAAGTTATAGCAATTATACTAAAAATAAAAACATATATGTACTTTATTATACTCAAAAAATCATTTGAAGTAATTTTTGAATCATTCAAATCGGTTAAAAAATAACTGAATAATGAGTTATTTAGCCGTACGTTTTTGTGTAACACTGTATGTAATATGGGCAATTTTATTGGGGGTGCATTGAGAAAATTGTTTTTTTTTGATATTTTATTCAGTTTTTATAACTTATTAGTAGTCTTTTAATAGTTTTATGAGGGTATGACATCCCGTGGTGTGAGTATATAGGTGTGGCAATGCGCATGGTTCAATCTATCTTTCTCTAAATCGTGACGTCAAGTGGGTGATAAGCTGTGTTGCCAATGTGCGGGTAATTACCCAAAAAGCGGAAATCGAAAATATTTAATGTCAGTTCATTTGGTTTTTTGTGTATGATTTGTGCACCCATACACAGAACAAGATGTCATAATAAAGTTTTTGATAATTATAATTTGTTTCGCCTTTTATTTTTAAAGCAATACATACATTTAATAATTCACTGATAACGCCAATAATACACTAATCTAAGGGCGGTTTTAATAATAAGTGTGTGAATTGCGCGTTGCCATAGTTTCATATCACCCACCTGACGTCATGCGCAAACTGGATCAAAATGCGTTCTCAAGACAGACACACCATTATACTCACACCACGTGACATCCTTAAAAAAATTCTACATTTTTTTTGTCGTTTTTTAATTTTGACTTTGAAAAAACGCATTTTTTGTTTAAAAATTGCAATTTAACTAATTAATATTTGTTTTTTGTCTCGTAAAAAATACGATAAATCGTGTTTTGAGCTGTCAAATCATTGCAAATTGATGAAAATATTATACCCAGGATACCTACTCAATGTAAAATTTTCCGTAGTATCCGAGTTTCATTATTTTGAAAGCTATAAATGCATTGCAGAGTCACAAAAGCAGAAAAAAAAAACAGTATAATTGGTAAAAAAGTGAAAAAAACGATTTTAAATAGTGGCGCACCACTCGCAAAAATTTCAAAAAAATTATGGATGTAGATTTTTCAATTACGTATGAAGTTAAAAAATAAAATTTCATGCAGTCAAAGGTTTAGGTAACCAAAAGTAAATTTCAACCTTTCTAGAATTTTTTTAAGGGTTGTATACAGAATTTGAGGGGCTGAAAAAAATTAAGTTTAAAGACTACCTAAAACCCTACTTCCATGATTTTTTTTAGAATTTTTCATTCAATAGGTGCGAAAAAAATAAAAACAAAAAAATGCTATTTTTAGCCCCTTATGGAAAAGGGGGAGGTATCAAAATTTTAAAATCCTATCAAACATGATTTTTTGATGCTAGAAAAGTAATTTTTGAGTTAATTTAGATATTCGTGATGGGGGGCATTGCACCTATGTTAACCGAGGGGACCCTTTGTTTTGTGCATTTGGGTTTTAAGGGTGTAAAACTGGAAAAAAAAAAAATTTACAAGCTCTTACAAATACACATTTAGCGGCGTTCAGAGGAACTATACTACAAATATTATTAAAAATTTGAGTTTTACAAACAATCTTACATGGAAAATGGTCAGTGTCGTGCTTATCGGGCGTAGAAAAACTATAAAAAAAAAATTAAAAAAAAAAAATCTTTACTTAATTTTTTTTTTAAATATTTAAGATTATTTATCTTTTATTGTTTTAAGCTTTTTCGGAAGTTTAACAAATACTTTTTTTATTGCTTGAATCAATTTTGGGCAATTTTACTGTTAGTTTGATAGTTTTTGCGCTTGCGGCACAAATTTAGACTCAATCTATCGTCGCCAAAATTTGAGAATATTATTTTTGGCATTCAAACATAAATTCGCTTGGCGCTCATCAAAAAAGTTTAGCTCCACCCTAGTGTGTTTATAATATTTTTTGTAAATATGAAAAATATCAATTTTTAACGCATTTTGGCCTGAAAATTTTGTAAACATTTCTTTTTAGATAGTTTTTAATAATATTTGGTGTATTGTTCCTCTGAGCACTGCTGAACGTGTATTTGTAAAAGTTTATGTTGAAAAATAAGTCTATTTTTGATTGAGTTTTAGACCACTAAAACTCAAATACACAGAACAAATCAACAAAAATTACAAAAATGCTTCTTTTTGCTCGGTGTCCTAAGACCAAAATATTGTTTTTTTTTTTGGGTTTTGCGGCGTATAAAAAGGGCGTGGACTCATAATTTCTGATTGATTTTACTAGTAAAATTTTATTTTGCGTTGAAATTGCGATTTTTTAAAGTCAAAGTCACTTAAATAGACTACTAATAAGTTATAGAAACGGAAAAAAATATTAAACCAAGTTTTTACGACGCACTCTCTTCTCTGCTCTGCTCCGTTTGAAATGGAATTGCTCATATGTAATAAATAGATTTTTGAGATTTTTAGTTTTTAATTTTGTGTTATAAATGAGTATTATATTATAGGATCACGTCAGATTTTTGATAAATTGTATGCTAAACAAAGATTTTTGAGCGATTTTTAATAATATTTGTGCAATAAATGACTTCTGTGAAATTATTAGATAGTTTTATAATGCAAATACATTTTTTGCTCTATTTAGGATGAATTTAAGCAATTACGTCAGGTTTAGATAAATCTATGCAATACAATGGTTTTCTAGCGATTTTTGATAAATTTTATGTACATAATTCTATAGTTTTCTGAGCGATTTTTAATAAATTTATTAAATGATTTTATGATGCAAATACTATCCTACGATATGTAGGACGAATTTCATGCCTTACGTTAGCCTACAGTACAATTTTTGAAGAATTATTTGCAATAAACCGGTTTGTTTTGAGTTTTCAATGTTTTTTGTATGAGTATTTATGAACTTGCAACATATGCATTTTTGAGCGATTTTTGGTAAATTCTATTTAATACAATCGTTTTCTGAGCGATTTTTAATCAATTTTATGCAATAAATGAATTTTATGGATAAATATTAATTGATTTTATGATGCAAATAGATTATATTGCAATATTTACGACAACTTTTGCATATTACGACGTCTGTATTCTGTAAGTTTTTAAAGAATTTTTTTGCAATAACCAGGTTTGCGCGTTTAATATGCATTTTAGCTATTGATTGCAATAAATGTTTTTTTTTTACAATTACTGATGAATTGTATGCAACAAATTGAGCTAGTTTTGATCAATTTTATGTAATAAATGTAATATAAAGGTTTTCTGAGCGATTTTTGATAAGTTTGATATTGATATTTATCCGAAAAGTTTTTTGCACAAATTTTGATTACAATGCAGAAAACAAATTTTTAATGATCCATTTTTAATAATTTTGATTCAAAAAATAGGTATTACGCTGTTTTTTTATTAGTACGCATAAAATGGTATTATGAGGTATTTTTAATTTACCAAATGTACTTCTTTTACAATTTTTGGCTTTATGTTTAATATTTTTAATGAATTTTTTTAAATAAATTAACGTTTTTTGTGCGTTTTTTGATGAATGTTGTGCAAAAAAGTTGTATGTGTGATTTTTTATGTCATAAACATTATTTTCAGCAATTAGTTTGAACTGAAGTGATCACCTACCTGGAGTGTTTCTTATCAAAGAATTGCAAATTTTTTCTCTCTTACAAGTGTTAGAAGTCTCTTAGTCTAACGAGGAGAAGGCGATGTTCAATTTCTTGATGAAAACTTGACTTAGGCGGGTGGGTGGGTTTACTCTAGATTAGGGAATATCAAACTTATGTTGGAACGGGCCAGATCGTAAAATTTTTAAGTTTTAAATAATGAAATTTTATACTTACATCAAAATACAAAAAAATTTGTTGTAACTGTAGTTTAACTTTAGAAAATATATCCACGATTTTTTTTTTATATGGGGACTTAGCGGGCCGAATTAAAAACATATGACGGGCCGGATTTGGCCGTAGTTTGCCGACTCCTGCTTTAGATTATGATTATTATCAAGTAATTTGAACTGAAGTGCTTACCTACTCGCCCAAAAGTTTGTTAACAAGAATTTGCAACTTGGTTCTCTTTGCAAGTATTAGCAGTCTCAGTCTAAGTTAGAGAAGGGAATTATGAATCCTATAGTTTTATGACCAATGCTTGGAAGGGTGGGTGGGCCTTTCTTCTCTGAAAATGTTGAAAGTTTTTTAGTTAGAAAAGGAGGAGGTGATATCTAATCTTTTGATGACCAACACTGTAGTTTGAACTGAAGCGCCTGCTCACAGGCCCAAGTGTTTGTTATCAAGAAATTGAAATTTTCTCTATTTGCAAGCGTTAGAAGTCTTTCTGTTGGAGAAGGGGAGAATGAATCTAATATTTTGGTATTTGCGACCACCTCTCTGTCTCCTGTGTTTTGTACGTCTTGCTGATCCTTAATGAGCTTGCTTTTGTAGCTTTATGGCTTTTCTACATGTTTCTGCAGCATGTAACATTTTAAGCAATACGTAACAAAGTAAAAATGTTGTATGTTGGTACACCAGTGATGATTTTGGATCAGCTTTAAATGGAATTTTACGGACTAGTTTTTGGTAGTCGTAAATTTGTAGCTAATGTTTCTTCTATATTTGTGTTTTGGAAAACTGTGTTTTAGGCCATATTTGCATATCTATTCTAGTATCTTGTTTTTTATTTACCGAGATGATCTGGAAGTCAACTAATAAGCTGTTGGTCTCATCACAACCTTCTTCATCAAGTCGTAAGACTTTTAGGGCGATGTAAAATAGCTGTAAAATAGAATGCTCTTGAATGTTGATAAACTTCTTAGAATCATTGAGCCGCCAAACGGCGACGTCAAAGACATCAAGGCTGTAGAGAATTCACAGTCAAGTCAGATTGGTCATAAAGTAGCTCAAACATTTGTGCTGGATGAGGGCCTTGTAGTTCAGATTTTAAAATTAGTTACGTAAGGAGCCACTTACTTTTTCTTGACTGAGGATTTGGATCTAAAATACACGAATCTTCAATCTCTTGAAAGGCTTGGACTATGAAATTTGTTTAGGTCGATTGACGCAAACATAGGCATCGAAAGTATTTTAGGTTTAATAGGTCTGACAAATTTTTGATGTCTTTAGCGCTATAGCATTTTTAAAAGTATTCTTTCAAATCTATTTTGTATTGTAATGGGTTAGTTCTTGAGTTTTTTGCTCTATATATTTTAAAAGGTATAGTTAATCTATGCTGAAGTATATTGCTTTTATTAAGACTTTATATCTATATTTTTACTAGAGTTTATAATGGTATTGTTCCATATGTTAGATGATCTAATGCGCTAGAAGATCATAAGTTGAAGATGCTATTTGTATAAGGTATATTGTGTCTGTTGGTGATTCTAATGCCAATGAATAGCATTCATTTGGAGGTTACAGTGATTTTCTGGAGTCAATAGCAAGTTAATTGTAACTTATTCTGTCTTACTTAAATTTAAAGTATTTTTTAAGCAAATTTTAAAGAATTTGGGATGTAGTCGAATTTATTTTTTTATATGGTTTTTGATAAACTTGATATAATAACTTGGGTTTGAGAAATTTTTGATTCATTGTCTGAGCGATTTTTGATTAGTTTTATTTATTACAATTTTTTTTTGAGAGATTTTTAATAAATTTTGAGAAATAATTTTTTAGGCTATTATTAAATGATTCTACGTTGCAAATATATGTTCTGTAATATTTAGCATGAATTTTATGCAGTACGTCATATTTTTGATAAATTCTTTGTAATATATTGGTTTTCTAAGCGATTTTTAATAAATTTTGTGTAACAAATGAATTTTCTTTAGTTGTTTGATAATTTTATTATGCATAACAAATATTCTGCAATATTTAGGATGAATTTTAAGCATTACATCAGATTTTAGATAAATTCTATTTAATAAAATGGTTTTCTGAGCGATTTTTATAAATTTTCTGTACATTTTTTAAAGCATTATTTGCAATAAACAGGTTTATTGCGCGTTTTTTACGATTGTTTGCTATTTATTGCAACAAATAGTTTTTTTGTTAAACTTTATGCATTAAATTGAGCTAGTTTTCATTAATTTTATGCAATAAAATGGTTTTTTTGGGCGATTTTAAATAAGTTTTATGTAACAATATTTTTTGAGCAAAATTTAGTAAATGACGTGTAATAAATGAGTTTTATGGGCAATTTTTCATTGATTTCAGGATGCAATTAGATTTTTTGCTATATTTAGGATAAATTTTAAGCATTTTCTCAGATAAAAAAATTAATAATGATACAATAGATTTTTGAGCGATTTCTAATCATTTTTTTGTAATAAATGATGTTAAACTTTGTAAAATTGGTTTATTACTATAAACTACTCGTTCATTGCAGAGCATGCTAAATATTTGTATTGATATGCATTTTGCAGATTGAAAGTTGCTTTAAATATATTTTTCATCAAAATTACGCACAATTCGGTTATTTAACAAAAAAATTATAGTAGAAAGAATGAAGTAATTAAGGAACCATTAATTGGCAATGCAAGCACATTTTAATAATATTAATTACACTCACAAACTTCCAAAATATACCATTTATAACCGTTTTGGTAAAGCCAACTAAGGTCGAATAATAATTAAATATGCAACAACAATAATAAAAAAAATTGTTTTTAATTAAGCAACTTAATATATGGCCATAAAATTTACTATATGAGTAACGTATAATATTCCTTATATAAACTTTCAATAATTTAAAACGGACGACCTTCTGAAGGCAGTCTTGTTTTGTTGGTCAACACCGTCGCCTCGGGGGTCGATTTGCAGCTGCACACTTCTTGGAATTCTTCGGAACGTTATAGGCCAAGAGATATATAACCAAAGAATGGATTACAACGGCGTTAGCATTTATTTAAAAAAACTAACGATGTGTTAGGGCATTATATGTTTTGTATCATTATAGCTTTGACAAAAAACATGTTTTGTGTACAATGCATTTAAGTTATTAAATGATAATTATATTATGATTAATCATGTTATGCATTTTTTTTTAGAAATATTGCAATTGTAAGGGAAGTGTCTACGTTTTATACCAAACAATTTTGAATTAAATTATAAAATAACAATGTGGCAATTTCAAATTAAATAAATATTTTCCTGGAATTATATTTGCATAATATATATTATACCTACGGCGACGCCTAATTAAATCTAAAATTCCATGAATTTTATGTACATAATTAGATTTATTGCTATTTCAAAAGAAATATTAATCCAATAATTATACTCGTAAAAGTTATCTAATTTCCGCATAATTGATTAATTATAATATGCGAGCTTTTAACATAATTATTGACTTGATTTTCAAAGAATTTGTTTGTCCCAAATTTACTATAAAAACATAATTTATTGCAATAGGGGGATGTAAAAACTAGGGGTGAGTTGAATCGATGTGACAAAAATCAATGAGGATTAAGTAAACACTTTTATATCACGTATATAGAAGCAAAAGTCTGTGCAATGGAAACATGCAGGGGATGTAAATAAATAAAGTTTGTTAAATCGAAATTCAATCGTATGACAATGCACGCAATGTGGGGAGAATTTTTAGAAACGAATGTATTATTTAACTTCATCATTGTAGTGGCCAACATATTTTAAAATTAAATAATAAAATTGCAGGAGGATTTTTGATGTTTACAATAACAATTGTAATTGTTTTTAATTACAAGTTACATATTATCTTAATTAAATGTTTGTAGGTATTTTGGTTTCTCCAAACTAGATGTAATTAGTTGTTATAATGACTGATAATTATTAGTTATATAATGATTGTGTTGTGGCCAATTGGTTTAATGTAGTTGTCATTATACGGAATCATTTAGCAAGAGAAATTTTTCTTGTTGAATTTGGTGAAATAAGTAAATTTATTTAAAATATATAAATAAGTTGTATTTTGTGGTTTGTTTACGATGTCCAAGAGAAAGCATTTACGGTTATGATTCAGTCGTTAAATACTCAAATAAATATTGTTTTGCTTATTATTATTATTGCAGATTTCCTTTATATAAGACAGAATAAAAAAGTCGATATGAAATTATTGTTATATAAGGTTAAAATTGATGGACAAATAAGTTAAATAGAAATTTTTTACATGGGTTGATTAGAGTGGATAATTATTAAAATACAATAATCTTCAACTATGTTATAGCTTTATAAAGTTTTTAGACATTTGAGCTGTAAAAACTGGCCAGAGAGTGATTTTCTTCGAATATTTTGAAAGTTGTAAAACTAGTTTTTTAAATATTGTGCAATAAATATGGTATTAGAGCTAGTTTTTTCAAATATCTTTAAAGTTTTATAACTTTGAGTTAGAGAAAAAGTTTATAAACAAAAATGTGCGGAATTTAATTATCTCAATTAAATATAAAAATGATATTTAATTATCTTCATTAAGTTTAAATAACTTGCTTTAATAATTTGAAAATTAAACTCCCAAAACAGATTGTTTTTAAAGCTTAATTCTTTAAAATCTTAAAAGGTTGAAAGTTAAACAAAAGTTGAAATATAAAAAATATGCAAAATTATATAACTTTTTTTAATATTTAGTTAGTTAAGTCAAAATATAAAAACATAGTTTTAGATCTAATTTCTTGAAATATACATATTTCAAATTATAATAAAAGCAGAAAAAATTTTAAACAATTTTTGATATTTAAGCTGTGCAAACGAAGAAAACGTGGTTTGAAGTTATCAAAAAGAAAAACAAGGTTTTTTATATTTTGAAGTTAGAGCCATAAATGCTGGAAACTTGCATTTGGGTTCATTTTTCTTAAAGTTATAAAAATTAGAGAAAATTTGGTAGTAGCGAGTTTTTTTTTAAATGAGTTGTAAAAAATGTAATAGTTATAGTTATAAATTTGATGTTTTTTAAAGAACAAAAAAATATTAATTTATTTCATAAAAAATAGAGTTTGATCTCGAGTTTGATATAACTTGTTTTTCAAATAAAACATAAAATTTGATGGTTTTTTTATTAAATTATAAAATTAACAAAAAAAAAGGAAATTTGTCAGTTTTATTTTTTAAGTAAACTATAAATTATGAAAGTTCTTTATTAATCATAAAATTTGACAAGATTTAATTAAAAAAAAAATTAAAAAATCATAAAATATTTTTTTTCAAATAAGTTATATTTTATTTTGTTTTTTAAAAACCATCATTTTTTTTAAACAAAAGTAAAGGTTGTTCTAGTTTTTTAATTTTAAAAAATCATAAAATTTCATAAATTTTTTTTTTTAAATAATTATAAAATTTAACCAAATTTTTAAATCATAAAATCTTATAAAAAGTTAAAAAAAAAAATTTTTTATCAAAAAAATATAAAATTTCTTAAAAAAAATGATAAAAAAATTATTTTTTTCAGATAAAATAATCTTTTTCCAAAAATATTATAATTTTTTTAAAGGTTCATGTTTTTAAGTTGTAAAATGCTATTTAAAAAAACAAAATTTGATAATCTTTTTAAATATTTTTTTTTTAATTGATATATTTTTTTATTTTTCAAAAAAATCATATAATTTTATAATTAAAATGAAACAATTTTTACAAATTTGTTAAATTTTTTTATCAAAAAAAAAAATAATAAATATCTAAGTTTACAATTTTTTAAAGCAAATCTTAACAAATTTTAAGATTTTTTAAAACAAATTATCAATTTTGTGTTTTTAGCAAAATATAAAGTTATACGATCATTTATATTTAAAAAAAAAAATAAAATAATGAAAAAAAAAATCTATTAAATTTTATGATTTTTTTGAAAAATAAAATTGCATACTAAAAAATCTTTTAATTGTTATTTAAAAAAGGCTATATTTTATAATTAAAAAATAAATTACATTTTTTGTAAAATTTGTTTTTTTTTAAATCATAATATTTAATAATTTTTTAAACTTTTTATTAAATATTATGATTTAAAAAAATAGTTTTGTTTAATAATATTAGTAATAATGATAATAAAAACAACTTCATTTATAGTAAAATAATACATAAAAAGGCGAGGTTCAGTATTATATTTACTACTCTACCAACTAACTACCATAACTTTTTATGGTTTTACAATACTTTATCGCGAACATGATCTTCTCTTTTATCATTTGCAGATTCTGTATTTAATAGAATTTTTTGGGAAAAATTTTAACAATAATTTTGATTTAAAAAAAAATTACGTTTAAACGATTAATATAAATTATTTTCAAGGGTTTATTTCTTTAAATTGTAAAATGATATTAAAAAAATCACAAAATTTGATTTTTGTTTTCAATAAAATGAAGGTTATCTATTAACAAATTATAAAATTTTCTTAAAAGGAGTTATTTTTTTTTATTAAAGTTTTATGATTACAAAAAAATATCAATTTTTTTAAACAATTTTATATTATAGTATTTGTTTCTGATTATTGCACAGTTTAAAATAATTGCGGTTAGGGTACAACAACACCTGTGAAAAGAAAAGATAAACTGATGATGGCCTAACCGCCGAAACCGGTCTTAATATATAAAAATAAAATCAACACAATAAAGTATAAAATTTTTATTAAAATACCCTAACCTCAATAATTTTATATTATATTTGATAGAAAATTTTAACAAATTTGAAAGAAACTGTTTATTTTGTAATTTCAAAATTTTAGGCTTTTTTTGAATAAAATTTGATTCAATTTTTTATATCATTTAATTGAAATTTTTAAAACTTTTTTATAATTTTTTTTTTGGGAATTTATAACTAAATATTTAAATAACAATATTTACTGTCGATGAGTCGCACTTGTAATATTTTTTATAACGAATTAGAAGTTACTATCGATTTTATTTCGGCTTTTGCAAAATTTAGTAAAATTCTTTTTATTTTAAATTCTCTGTTTAAGTGATGAAATTTGTAATATAAATTACGCAAAGAAAAGTTATCAACTTTTATAAAAAATAATTTAAGAATTTTTTTGATAAAATAACTACAAAATAATTTAACAAATTTGTAAAAATTGTTTATTTTGTAATTATGAAATCTTGCGATTAAGAAAAATAGAAAATTATACCACTATATATCATTTAAAAAAAAAAAACAAAATATAAAAAAAATTATATATTTATTGTTAAGTTTTTTTGAAAAAGAAATTTATATGATTTTTGAAAAAAAAAAATATTATTTTGAAAAAAAAAAAAAAATTATTTTGAAAAAAAAAATTAAAGGTTGATATAAATTTCTTAAAAAAGAAATAGTGTTTTTAATGTATTTAATTTGATAGTCTCTTATTCAATAATTGAGAAAATCAAATAGTCTATTTAATCCATTCCTAGTGGAAAACTTTTCTCAATTATTTAGTATTTTTATTATAAACATGTTAAAAAAAACTATTAAAATTTTAAATTTTTTTTAATTATAAATTTTAATCTATATGTTATAATATAAAAAAATTATGATTTTCTTAAAAATCATTTTTTTAATGTAGATGGCTGGTATAATATTTTATTTTTCAAAAATATATAAATTTTATAATTTTTTTTTGATAAGCATATAACTAGTTAATACTAGCTTAAAAAATGCCAAATGTTGATATAATTTTATATTTAAAAAAAAATATAAAGTAATGTTTATAAAAATGATCATAAGGTTAATTTTTTTGAGTGTTTTTATGTTATTATGCATAATATAGTAACTTAAAAAATTAAAAAGAAGAAATTTTGTAATTTTTTTTTAAATTTTAAATAAGTAAATTTACTATGTTATGCATAATAATATAAAAACACCCATAAAAAAAATTATTATTTATTTTCAATGCCAACTATCCAATTACGATCGAATTTTAAATAAAAAGAAAATATGTTTTTTAAATTTATCAGAAAATATTGTTATAAAATTATATTATTATTTTACATGGTTGTATATTATAAGGATTCTAAAAAAGTAAAGTTGGTTGCCATAGCAACTACACTAAAAATTAAAACATACATGTGTGAAACGGAGTTATTCAGCCGTACGTTTTTTATCTGTATATAAAATTGTTAATGTTTTTTTTTTTACAAAAATTATAAAATTTTAGTCGTTTTTTAATTATAAAATTTTTTTTTTTTTAATATTAACGATTAGTAGGCTTATTTTTTTAAATTATAAAATTTATTTATAAAAAAAATTGAATTTAAGATTTTTTTGAAAATATTTTTTTATGCAAATACTGGTATAATTTTTATATAATTAAAAAAAAAAATATAAAATTTTGTATTTATTTGGGAAAATCACAAAGTTAGACAAAACTAGCTGAAAAAATGATAAATGTTGATATATCTTTTTATTTTCAAAAAAATCTTAAAGTTTGATATGATTATTTTTTAAAAAATTATAAAATTAATAATTCTTTTTCAAAACTTCACAAAATTTTATGATGAAAAATTTTTTTTTTTTCAAAAATATTAAAACTTTTTTTAATTATAAAAAATTCAATTCAGTTTATTTGTCAAAAAATCATAAAATTTGCTGATTTTTTGTAACAAATATCATAAAATTTTATTTGTTAAATATATAAAATTTTATAATTGTTTTTTGTAAAATGATAAAGTTAGATAAAACTAGCTTTAAAAAATTGTTATGATATAATTAAAAAAAATTTTCTTTAAAAATCCCAAAAAACGTTTTAATTATAAAAAAAATTAATGCCGTTTATTTTTTTAAAGGTTGAAACATTTTTTTTTAACATGTTTTCCTTTTGTTAAATAGAATTTATTTTTTTATAAAAATAATAAAATATGAGGTTTTTTTGAAAATCATTTTTTTATGTAAATGATTGGTTGGTTTTTTTGTAAAATCATAAATTTAGATAAAACTTTTGATATAATTTTTTTTTAAATCGTAAAAATTATAAAAATTGATAGTGATAATTTTTTTCTTCAAATAATCATAAAATTATTTTAGAATATCAAAAATTTGTTTTTTTTATTTATAAAAAATCAATGCGTTATTCAAAAATCATAAATTTTGTAATTTTTTTTAAGTTCATTTTTTTTTAACTAAACTTATTTATTTTAAATCATAATATTTGATAGAATTTTTTTTTCAAACAAAATTATGACAATAAATTGTCTTTAAAATTTTGTTAAATACAGAATCTGCAAATGACACAAGAGAAGATATTAGAAAACACATTTTTTTTAAATCATACAATTTTTATAATTTTTTTTTTTTCAAAAAATTATAATTAAAAAAAACCTGGTTTTTTAAATAATAATTCAAAGATTTATTCATTTAAATTATACAAATTTGATATACATATGTACATTGTTTACTTTAAAAAAAAAAATATAAAATTTTAGTATTTTTATTATAAACGATTGTTTTTTTCAAAAAAAAAAAATAACGATCAAATTTTTTAATTTTTTTAAATTATAAATTTTAATTTATATTGTGTAATATAAAAAAAATGATTTTAAGAATCATATTTTTTTAATGTAAAAATTGGTATAATATTCTATTTTTAAAAAATATATAAAATGTTATATATAATTTTTTTTGAAGGAATACAAGTAGTTAAAAATGTTGATATAATTTTAATTTTTACAAAAATTATAAAGTTTGATTATGTGATTTTTTTTTTATTAATAAATATATATAAAACTAATAATTTTCTTTTCAAAACTCATAAAGTTTGATGAATTTTTTTTTTCTTTTTTTTAAATATCAAAAAATTGTTTTTAAAATAATAAATAAAATAAAAAAATTAAATAAATAAAATATATGTTTTTTAAGGTTGAGGTTTTTTTCCAACAAGAATTTTTTAATTCATTATAAAATTTTATGTTTTAGAAAAATTATAAAATTTGAGTTTTTTTTTGAAAATATAGTCTTAAAGTTTTTCAAAAAAATATAAAATGTTTTAATTATAAAAAATTCAATGCAGTTTATTTTTCAATAATCATAAAACTAGCTTAAAAAAATTATATGATATAATTTTCTATTTTCAAATCATTATTTTTTTCTTCAAAAATCAAAAACAAAAGTTTTAATTATAAAAATTTCAATTTTTTTTTATAGGTTTATTTTTTTTAATATTAAACTGCATATGTTAAAAAAATTGTCTCTTTTTTTAATTATAAAATTTTGTTTTTTCAAAAAAATTATTAATTTTTTTTTTTTTTTTTTAATTTAAATATTTGATTGGTATAAATTTTTATTTAATAAAAGTAAATAATTGGTATAATTTTCTTTCTAAAAAAATATGTTATAAGTTTTTTTGATAAAGAAATTTATATGATTTTTTTGAAAATTGAAATTTTATGTTTTATGTTTATTTGAAAGAAAAATTATATTAATCGTTATATTATCTAAAAAAAAAAAAAATTGATGAAAATAAAACAAAATAAGGATTAAAAGATTTATTTTTTTTAAATTATAAATTTTATTTTATATAGGATTATATGATTTTCAAAAAAATAAATTTTTATGATTTTTTTGAAAATTATTTTTTTAATGTAAATGATTAGTATACATATATTTTATAATACATATAATTTTTTATTTATCAAAAAAAGTTAAGTGTAATTCTACTGAAATTCGGACAATCGTCCCCTCATCGATATCTCCGATTTTGTTCAAATTTTGTACACATGTACCAAAATATGTCGATTCCTAAAATTTTAGATCTCTAGGTGCAATAGAGTGTAAATGGCGGCCATTTTAATTTTTTAGAAATATTTTGGTTTTTTTAGTTTTTGCGCTGTAGATAAGCAAAAAATAGTCAACATTTATATTGGAAAAGATGTATCTTGTAGGAAATTTTCCGGAGAATACGATTCCGCCCTTGGTTTTCCGAAATTTCCCGCGAAAAATCGGAAAAATACCATTTAAAAAAAAACTGATTTCTTCGATTCCGCTACACATGGAAACTTGAAATTTGAATATACTCCTGAAACATCGGATTTTTGATCGCAAAAATAAAATAAACTGGATTCGCTTGCCCTAGGGTAAAATATAATACATGTGTTACTTTTAAGGGTTTTTTCGTAATTTTACTAATTTTTCGTTTTTTTTTTCCAGAATAATTTAAAAAATAGGACATAAAAATTGCTTTCTATGTAAAATTTTTTTTCGATTACTCTAATTAATTTTTTTTGGCTTTTTTGCAAAATTATAAAAGGTCAAAAAATAATTATTTTTTATCATAATTTTTGTATATATGTACTACTATACTTTTTGGAAAAAATTATGATAAAAAATAATAATTTTTTTCTTTATTTTTAAAAATCTTCTAAAAAAACCGTAAAATTAGTAAAATTACGGAAAATCCAAGGAAAATTCCTTAAAAGTAACCCATTTTTAGCAATTATGTATTATATTTTACCCTAGGGCAAGCGAATCCAATTTTTTTAATTTTTGCGATGAAAAGTACTATGCTTCAGGTGTATCATATTCAAATTTTAAGTCTCTAGGTGTAGCGGAATCTAAAAAAATTCATAATATAGTGTTTTTCTAATTTTCCGCGAAAACTTTTGGAAAACCAAGGGCGGGATCGTGTTCTACGAAAAATTTCCTATAAGATACATTTTTTTTAATATCAATTTTGACTATTTATTTACAACACAAAAACTGAAAAAAACAAAATATTTAAAAAAAAATAAAATGGCCGCCATTTACACTGTATTGCAAATTTTAGGAATCTACATATTTTGGTACCCCAAACAATTGTACAAAATTTGAGCAAAAATCGGAGATATCAATGTGGGGACGATTGTCCGAATTTCAGTGGAATTACCCTTAAAATATTATAGTTTTTTTTGGAAAATTATAAAATTAGACAAAACTAGATTTAAAAAAAATATAAATGTTGATATAGTTTTTTATTTTCAAAAAAATCATAAAACTGGTCTCTTAACTTAAAATTACGATTGTAAAACGTTTAATTAAAACGTTTTTATTGTTTTGGTTAATAATTGTATGCATACTTTGTATTTACTTAACAACATATGTACTAGTGTATTAATTTAACAACATACATATGTACTAGTGTATTTATTTAACCCAATACCATATAAAACGTTTTTTTTTATTGGTATTTGGACCTTAGAGTTGTCAAAAATGCAGAACTCTTTGAAGCCGTATTCCATAAATATCTTGAATGGTATGAAACTTGCATAAAAAGTATTATAAACCATAAAAGTTGTACATTTCAATTTTTTTAACATCATTTTATTGAAATGTTTTAATTTTTTTGTCAAGAAAATTGGAGAAAAACACAAGTAATCATCTTTTTGATAAAAAAACCTTTTATTTTTAATTTTCAAATTTAAATTGGCAAAATAAATAAAAACCAGATCAAGTTTATTCTTTTAATTATTTTGGTAACTGTAAAACTTGCAATAAAAGATATGTAGATTTTTTTTAAATTACTAACAATTTTTCTTTAATCTTTTGATATTTAATTTGTAGAAACGAAGAATATGTGGTTTTGGAGCTAAATTCTTTAAGGATCACTAACATATTTAAAAGGTGTTTTTTCATATTTTGTTAGTTAGCTGCCAAAAATGCTGGCTTTTTTCCACGGTATTTTGTTTTGTTTTAATTTTATTTTGTTGTACCTTCTTCGTTCTTTAGAACATCACTTATATTTTCTTTCCTTTTTTTGGGTTTGCATTTCTTTTTTTAATTACGTCCTTTCAATAAACAATCTATTTTCAATTTGTGTCCCATCTATTATTTTTTGCTTTTTTATGATGTACCTGCTAGCGCTCTTACCTCTCCTGCTCTTCTCAGCACTTTTACATTCTGAATCTTGTCTGACCACTTAATGCTCATTGATCTCTTCCAGAGCCACATTTTGAATGCTTTCGAATGTGTTTTTTATTTTTTTTTATTGTCGGTTTCTCATTCGTATAGTAACACACTTCATACAATACATTTTATAATTCTTTTTGCAGCTTTATATCTAACTTGCTGCTCTAAACTTTGCTATTTCTTTTGCTATTTCTTTTTCTATTTCTATGCTCTTATTTCTCTGTCGCTTATCAATTTATTTTGTTATTTTGGTACCAAGGTACTTTGACAATCAGCCTGATTTGAAAACCTGTTCTGACATAGTTTTTTTCCTTCTTAATTTTGGAAGTTGTTAACGAAAAAGTTGAAATAATTAAATAATCTTTGTTCAGTTATCAAAATGCAGAAAGAAGTTATTACTTGAAAATTGACGTTTTAGTAAGAAAAGTGCACAATCAAAAATATTCATAATTTAATTATTTCAGTAATGTTCAAATGTTAGAATTAGAGCTACATTCCTTTAAGTATTTTGAAAGTTACAACAAAAGTTGAAGTATAAAAATAGTTTTATAATTTTTTTTATAGTCAAGGGAAACTTCAGGAAACATGCTTTAGAGCAAACTTTTTAATATCATGACAGTTAAAATGTAAAAATTATGCAAAATTTAATTATTTTGATAAAGTTAAGTAGCTTTTTTTTTTTTTTTAGGTATCATCTGAAATTAATAGGTGGCACTATTTGCAGTGGCTAAGGTGGTCAAACGTTTGGCGTCTTTGGATTTGACAATATTTTTTTGTAAACACTTCAG
This sequence comes from Tachinus rufipes, assembly GCA_963932245.1. Lineage (NCBI taxonomy): Eukaryota > Metazoa > Arthropoda > Insecta > Coleoptera > Staphylinidae > Tachinus > Tachinus rufipes. The sequence continues at coordinate 18,933,397 of OZ010744.1, forward strand.
TTTTGCCAAAATCTTACAATTGTTGGAGTATGTTTTGATAAATCTGTCTTTACCGCTGGGCCACGAGCCATGACGCTCTGAGCGTAAACGCTCGGCGCTGCAAAAAGGAGCGTCAAGCGTCCAATTCAAATGCATGAGTTTATATGTACCAGGCCACGTAATAGCGCTGCAAGATGCAGCGTCGTTGGCTTCTAGCGAAACAAACACGAGCGTTTGTTGCGCTTGACGCTCATCTTATATGCCTCTTAAAAACAAATTAATACAAATAATCAAGTACGTACACAAAAATATTTGACTGTTTATACAGTTGAGCGTATTATTTGAGCATCAGCGTCTGAAACAAATCGGTTTGTTTCAAACGCTCCTAAATTTGGACGCCAGAACGTTTTTTTTAAATAGATAATTTTGTCTAAAATGAAATTTGAATTTTATCATTATTATGATTTAACTTATTTAACTATATTGAATTAAATAAATTATTATTAAACTATTTTTTGTAAAATTATTAGTTAAGTAAAATGAATAATGTATAATTTGATGATATGTTTGTATAAGTTTTGCACTACATAAAACACATTTTGTCAGTTTTCAAAATTTTATATTAATAGTACTAGCAGATAAAAAATTTAAACTAGTATAATTTTTAAATAGATAAAACCTACATTGTTTGGTAGATTATATTCAATTATCAACTTTAATTTGCCAAAACAAATTCTGCAAGATTTTGAGTTTTTAGTTATTAAATTTGAAGAAATGAAATTTAATTTAAAATTTTATTATTTTTTATCATTAACGTAAAAAAGTGGGAGAACAAAGCTAAATAGTAACAAAATTCACATAGTTTTACATGTCATATTTCAATAAGTCAAATGACAAATACGTAAATATTTTATTTTAATAATTAATTAATTTAGTTTTTAAAATAAATTTAGTTTTCCCGCGTTTTGTAGTTTTCTATTTGTATATATACTTTTTATATATTTAAAATTTTGTATATACATATTATATTGAAAATTAAGATTAATATAATTTACCTTTAAATAGTTTATTAGTAGAATAAATAAAATTTGAATAAAAAAAATAATAAAATGTTTATATAAACAAATATAAATGTATCATAACCTTAAATAGAAATGTCAAATATAATACGAATTGAGCTACTCGTGTTTAGACGCTATAAGCGGCAAGATAATTTTTGTTTTTTTTCCGCATTCTATGATTTTTTGTTTATGTAAATAATTTACATTTTTAAAATTTTGTATATATTGAAAAGTAACATTAATATAATTTATCTTTAATGAATATATTGGCAGAATGAATATTTAAAAATAAAAAAAGTGTCAAAAAGTTTATATAAATAAATATAAATGTATCATAACCCTAAATAGAAATGTCAAAATAAACGCTCCAACTAAAATTGACAGGCTCGTGGCCTTGTTTTGGACGCTGCTAAAATACGCTCCCAGCGTCCTTGACGCTATAAGCGGCGCGTTTGTTTCGTGGCCCAGCGGTTAAAATGTGATACTTGGCTAATTCCAATGAAATTCGGACAATCGTCCCCACATCGATATCTCCAATTTTGCTCAAATTTTGTACAAATGTTTTTGGTACTAAAATATGACGATTTCTAAAATTTTAGATTTTTAAGTGCAATACAGTGTAAATGGCGGTTATTTTAATTTTTTAGGAATATTTTGTCTTTTTTCAGTTTTTGTGCTGTAAATAAGCAGAAAATAGTCAAAAATTATATTTAAAAGGGTGTATCTTTTTTTTTTGGTTTTTTGAAATTTTGATATCTTCGATTCCGCTACACCTGGAGACTTGAAATTTGAATATGATACTTCTGAAACAAAGTACTTTTGATCGCAAAAATTAAAAAAAAACTGGATTTGTCCTATGGTAAAATATTACACATAATTGCTAAAAATGGTTTACTTTTAAGAAATTTTTCTCAGATTTTTCGTAATTTTACTAATTTTTCAAGAGAATTTTAAAAAACGGACATAAAGATTGCGTTTTAGGAGAAATTTCCTTTCGATTAAACTAATTCAATATTTTTTTACCTTTTTTTTCGAAATTATGAAAGGTCAAGAAATAATTATTTTTTATTATATTTTTTTTGAAAAAGTATGATATATAGCAACCTTTTTCGGAAAAAAATATGATAAGAAATAATTATTTTTTGGTCTTAATTTTGCAAAAAAAGATTTAAAAAAATATTGAATTAGTGTAATCAAAAGGAAATTTTTCTTAGAACGCAATCTTTATGTTCGTTTTTTTTAAACCTTCCTAAAAAAAGCCTAAAAATTAGTAAAATTACGGAAAATCCGATGAAAATCCCTTAAAAGTAACCCATTTTTAGCAATTATATGTTATATTTTATCTTAAAGCAAGCGAATCCAGTTTTTTTAATTACAATGTTTCAGAAATATCATATTCAAATTTCAAGTCTCCAGGTGTAGCGGATTCGAAAATATCAAATTTTCAATAAAATGGTAATTTTCTCATTTTAGTTTTTTAATATTTGACATTCGACTTGTAAAAAATGCAGAGAACTTGTTTTGAATCTAATTTCTTTAATTATCTTCAAAGTATATAAATGATATTTTGTTAGAGCTGCCAAAAATGTTGCCAACTTTCCCTAAATATCTTAAAAGTTGGAGAAAAAAATTGTTGCATAAAAGTTACGATTATTTTGACATAAAAAAATGCAGAACATTAATAAAGGTGTTTTCTTTAAAATATCAAAAAACACCTTTAGCCGCCAAAAATTTTCTCTAAATATCTTAAAAGTTATAAATGTTGGAGAAAAATTGATTACGTTATAAGAAAAAAAAATCTATTTTAGCAAAAGTTGTTACATAAAATTTGGAGTAATTACATATATTTTCTATAAATTTTCATAAAACTTTTAAACAAAAACAAACAAAAAATTGATTTTTTTTTTTTAACTTTTTCTGCGGTTTAGAGCTGTCTGACACGAGATTGGTTTTATTACTTATGTCAGTACAATAATTTTGCTTGCGTTAATTTTTAAAATATTTTCAAGATTTAAAGCAAGAAATTTGAACAGATTCGTGGTTTTAGAGCTAGTTTTTTTAAAGATATCTTAAAAGTTATGAACGTTAGAACAAAATAATTGGTGGTGCAAAGTAGTTATAGCTCCATTATGTTGCTTGAACTAAAGAATCGAATATCATCGATAAAACTTTAGTATCACAATTGCAATGTCTAAAGAGGTAGACAATCAAATATAGTTTAATTCAACTTGGTTGGCAGTTGTGATACTGAAGTTTTACCGATGATATTTGATTCTTTGATTGAAGCAACATGATGAAGCTACAACCGAAACAATTGTCTGTATTTGGTTAGCTGCTTTGGAGTTGGATTGGATTTGGGTAATTGATTTTAAACCTTTATTTTTCATTAAACGTTAAAACAAAAGTTTAAATATAAAAATTATGCAACATTTATTTATTTTGATAAAGTTAAATTAACTTTAATCTTTGGCAGTTAAACTGTCAAACAGTTGGTGGAAAAGTTTTTACATAAAGGTAGTAGTAAGGAGTTTAATATTTTTTTTACAAAATTTATCAAAGTTGTTTTTGAGTATTTAGAAACGTGTTTTTTGATATTTTCATTTATTTTTTACCAGTACATTCAGAAAGGATCAAACTATGTTTTGTCAAGTATTTTAGTCAAATTATAGTTAGAAATGACCGATTTTTTTTTTTAGAAACTTCAAATAACTTTATTTCAAAATTAGATTTTTTTCCAAAAATTATGAAATTTGTAATATTTTTACAAAAATAACAAAATTAAAAAAAAAGAAATTTCAAACAATATAAAATTTTGAAGTTGGATTGGGTTTGAGTCATTGATTTTAAACTTTTGTTTTTTATTAAACAATATTATAAATTATACATTTTTTTTTTAATTCTTTTAAGGTTAATATATATTTATTTTTTAAATTTTAAAATTTACTACATAAAACAAAATCTAAATTTTTATTTGATAGACTTTTTTTAGTTATAAAATGTGAAAACATTATTGTGATAATTTTTTTTCTAATATATTATAAAGTTTGATAATGCTTTAGGTTTTTTTTTTAAAACTTATTTTATTTTTCAAAAAAAAAAAAATTATATGATTTTTTTCAAAGATTTAATTTTTTTTTATTTTTTCAAAAAAAGAAACAGAATTTTATGAACTTTTATATAAAAAAAAAAATGATAAAAATTGGTAAAATTTTAATTTAAAAAAAAATCATAAAATTTAATATATTTTTTTAATTGAAAAAATTATTATTATTATATATTAAATTATGTAGTTTTCTATTTAAAAAAGAAGTTAAAGATAATTTTTTTTTCAAATAAATCATAAAATGGTGAAGTTTTTACTTTTTGAATTATATTCTTATTTTAGTCCATAAATGTTAAAATTGAGTTCTGTTTTATATAAATCGTTATCCTGTGAATACTGGCTACGAAAAAATTCTACAATTTGAATTCTGACAAAGTTTTATATAACATTTTTCTGCAAATTTATAATTGAATTATAGAATTAAAGATTACCGCCGATTTTATTCAGACCATTTCTGTTTTTGCAAAGTTCCAAAAAACTATTTTAAATTCTGTGTTTAAATGATAAAATCTGTAATATAAACAGCTCAATACCGATCCATTAAAATCAATTAAATTCCCCTATTGCAATTGTGTTATAATTGAATATAACAATTAGTACTTAAAATAGATATGGCTGATTACCGGTAGTCACATCGCATTAAATTCACATAAACAATCGTAATAAATTTCTAGGAAATTAATCAATACATGAATCTATTATTAGACAATTTTCTCTATAGTAATTACATAATTATATTAATATAACAAATGTGATATGAATTGGAAAATTTAAATTTTTAAATAAATAATTACAAGCTTTATAGATTAAATTATAAAGTGCACTCTAATGCAATAATACAATATAATGAAGTAAATCCATATATGTATACAACAGTGGGTAACGTCGCGCTAACTGTCCACGTTCTATCGATTTTAAATACACAACTCACGTGCTACTAAACACGGATAATACAGGTGCATTCATTTTCTGAACACCGATTCAATAGGTTATTCAACTGAAACTATTTCCGCATCTAGTTTTCTGCTTGCAAACGTTTGTATTTTTTTTTTATATTGTGGCGCAGAGTCCGAACGAGGCATTGTTTCGTATTCAACGCTTTCAGTGCATTCTGTTTCTAAAAATGTACTCAAGTGGAGAAGAACCACGGCCATGGCTAATCACTCAGCCGCAGGTTTTATTTGTAATTATAGTATACATGTAGTAGATTTCAAAATATTTATAATGTTTCATAATGGATGATTTTAATTTTGTTATGAAATTGTTATTTATTTTTGATTTATGAGAGGTGAATCACGATTTGTTAATCATTTAAAAAAATAGGAAGTAACTAATAACTTTTTTTGTATTAGTACAGATACTGAAAAAATTTAAGATTTTTAATGAGTATTATAATTGCATAATCTACATATTGGATCAGATTAATATGAAATACGAAATCTTTAATTCACAAAAAAATTGTATATGTAATATGGATATAAGCCTCTTCTAGTTTTTGTATGCTTGTCTAGCTTTAACTTTCGTTATCCAATCTATTCTGCTCACTTTTTTGATGTTATCTTTTGTTTACTTCTTTTGGTTCTTTGTGCTTTGTATCGAGTATACGATTATTTTGACTGTGTAATGTTTTACGAGTATAGTTTATTAATTTAGATAATGTTTTTGCGGTAATTATTAGTAACATTATAATAATTACATAAACAAATTGAACAAAATAACATGATCAACATATTAATTTTAAAAATAAATATTCATTAACAACTTTGCCGGATATGCGGGTGTGCTATCGACATATTTTTATCACCATTTAAGGACACTTACATAAATAACAACTACTTTAATACACTCTTTTTGAGAAGACTGCTGGAATAGTGGTACTGGTAATTTAATTAACCAATTAACACTACGACCAGTCCCTGAAGAGCACTCAAAATGTAATCGCTTACAAAAGAAGACTGTAAATTCCATTACAACATAAACTCGTTAACAAGAGATAGCAAGCTGCCTTAACTAATTCATGAAAGAGCATCAATTTTTAGATCACCTGCGGTAACAACACGGTGTAAACATGCTCTATTCATTCCGTTCACGCTTCTTGAAGCCGAAATGCATATATAAAAGTAGAAACAAAACTGTTCAACAATTTTCTTTTACAAATTTGTGCATTCCTACTGGAGTCTTGCTTGTGTGCATATATTTATCTCCGCGATGTATGTTCTAGGAAGTAATATATACTATAAATATATACCAACTCAATAAAATATATTTGGACGCAAAATAGAATGAGAGAAATTGTGCGCGCGGTTGGGTTTTACGTGTGGGCAAGGAGAGTGTGGAATCTTTGCCTTCGCTATTTTCCAACCCATTTGGAGACGTTTCATAAACCAAAGACACCACACGACATTAAACATTTATAGAGGTTGAGAGGTCGCTTGTTGTGTCATGTATAGGGATTTATGTATTATTCATTCATTTATGGCTTATTACTAACATACAAATTGATTAAATCACATAATTACTGAAAAGTATTAGATGCAGTTTACGGTTACTTATGCAGTAACGAAAATTAACAATTGTATTTGCATATTCAGTGATGTTGTGCCGACAAATAAATAATATAATAATTAATAAATATTCTATGAGACATTTATAAGAATTCTCTATTATTTTGTGCGTTTCTAGCTTATCAAGCTCTAAAAATAAATCTTTGGAATTATTTTTAATATTCCTCGACTATTTTTGGTGTATAGTTAAATCTGAGAAAAAAAAAATATGCTTCATAATTAAGTTCTTTATAATTTTGCTTTAAATTTGATTAAATCTGTGTTTGAAATGTTTTAATTTGGCACAGGCTATGCGCGCGGTTTTATTCGGACTGTGATTGTGCTGATGAAAACTACCGCAGTTTTAGTTCCAAGTTTTTTCTAATGCGTTAATAGAGTTTAGTAGATTTGATCTGTACTAGTTTTCTAATGAATTCAAGTATGCTGAACCCAAAATTTCAAACCGCATCTCAAAATTCCTGCTGGTTATTGCAGAAATTCAATTTAATCAACACAATTGTCATATTTTTAATTTAATGGAAATTTTCTATGAAAAATTAATATTTTAAAAATATTTTTTACAAATTTTACCATACATTCAACGATCTTGAATCTATAATTGTAAACTACATCTCAAAATTCTTGTCGGTTGTTGCAGAAATTCATTTTAATCGACAAAATTGCCAATATTTTTAAATAAATGGAAATTTCTATGAAATTTTTTTTTTTTTAAATATTTTCTAAGATTTTTTTTATAAATTCAAGTATGCTGAATCCAAAATTTCAAACCGCATCTTAAAATTCCTGCTGGTTATTGCAGAAATTTAATTTAATCAACAAAATTGCCAGTATTTTCAATTTAATGGAAATTTTTTATAAAAAATTAATATTTTCAAAATATTTTCTACAAATTTTCTCATAAATTCAAGTATTCTAAATCTAAAATTGCAAACCACGTTTCAAAATTCCTGCCGGTTATTGCAGAAATTCATTTAGATCAACAAAATTGCCAATATTTTCAATTTTATGGAAATTTTTATGAAAAATTACAAATTTTTTCATTAATTCAAGTATCCTAAATCTAAAATTGGAATTCACATCTCAAAATTCCTGCCGGTTATTGGAAAAATTCATTTTAATCAACAAAATTGCATATATTTTCAAATAAATGGAATTTTCTATGAAAAATATTTTTTTCCAAAATAATTTCTATAAATTTTCTTATAAATTCAAGTATGCTGAATCCATAATTTTAAACCGCATCTCAAAATTCTTGCTGGTTATTGCAGAAATTTAATTTAATCAACAAAATTGCCAATATTTTCAAATAAATAGAAATTTCTATGAAAAATCAATTTTTCCAAAATAGTTTTTACAAATTTTCTAACGTATTTAAGTATGCTAAATTCAAAAATGTAATTCACATCTCAAAATTCTTGCCGCTTATTATAGAAATTCAATTTAATCAACAAAATTGGCAATGTTTTCAAATAAATGGAAATTTCTATGAAAAATCATTTTTTCCAAAATAGTTTCTACAAATTTTCTAACGAATTCAAGTATGCTGAATTCAAAAATTTAATTCACATATCAAAACTCTTGCCGCTTATTGCAGAAATTCAATTAAATCAACAAAGTTGCCAATATTTTTAAATAAATAGAAATTTCTATGAAAAATCATTTTTTCTAAAATAATTTCTTTGAATTTTTTAATAAATTCAAGTATGCTGAATCCAAAATTTTAAACCGCATCTCAAAATACCTGTTGGTTATTGCAGAAATTCAATTTAATCAACAAACTTGCCAATATTTTCAATTTAATGGAAATTTCTATGAAAAAATAATATTTTCAAAATAGTTTCTATAATTTTTCTAATAAATTCAAGTATGCTGAATTCAAAGTTTCAAACTACATCCCAAAATTCTTGCTGGTTATTGCAGAAATTCAATTTAATCAACAAAATTGCCAATATTTTCAATTCAAATATGTAAATGGAAATTTCTATAAATTTTTTTTTTTTATTAGTTTCCATAAATTTTCTAATAAATTCAAGTATGCTGAATCCAAAATTTTAAACCGCACCTTAAAATTCCTGCTGGTTATTACAGAAATTCAATTTAATCAACAAAATTGCCAATATTTTCTAATAAATGGAAGTTCCTATAAAAAATCATTTTTTCCAAAATAGTTTCTACAACTTTTCTAATGAATTTTAGTATGCTGAATCCAAAATTTCAAACCCCATCTCAAAATTCCTGCTGGTTATTGCAGAAATTCAATTTAATCAACAAAATTGCCAATATTTTTTAATAAATGGAAATTTCTATGAAAAATCATTTTTTCCAAAATAGTTTCTAAAAATTTTCTAATGAATTTCGGTATGCTGAATCCAAAATTTCATACTGCGTATTAAAATTCTTGCTGGTTATTGCAGAAATTCAATTTAATCAACAAACTTGCCAATATTTTCAATTTAATGGAAATTTCTATGAAAAAATAATATTTTCAAAATAGTTTCTATAATTTTTCTAATAAATTCAAGTATGCTGAATTCAAAGTTTCAAACTACATCCCAAAATTCTTGCTGGTTATTGCAGAAATTCAATTTAATCAACAAAATTGCCAATATTTTCAATTCAAATATGTAAATGGAAATTTCTATAATTTTTTTTTTTTTATTAGTTTCCATAAATTTTCTAATAAATTCAAGTATGCTGAATCCAAAATTTTAAACCGCACCTTAAAATTCCTGCTGGTTATTACAGAAATTCAATATTTTTTAATAAATGGAAATTTCTATGAAAAATCATTTTTTCCAAAATAGTTTCTAAAAATTTTCTAATGAATTTCGGTATGCTGAATCCAAAATTTCATACTGCGTATTAAAATTCTTGCTGGTTATTGCAGAAATTCAATTTAATCAACAAAATTGCCAATATTTTCTAATAAATGGACGTTCCTATGAAAAATCATTTTTTTCAAAATAGTTTCTACAAATTTTCTAATGAATCTAAGTATGCCGAATTCAAAATTTCAATCCACATCTCATAATTCTTGCCGCTTATTGCAGAAATTTAATTTAATCAACAAAATTGCCAATATTTTCAATTTAATGGAAATTTCTATGGAAAAACATTTTTTCCAAAGTAGATTCTATAAATTTCCTAATGAATTCAAGTATGCTGAATTCAAAATTGCAAACCACATTTCAAAATTCCTGCCGGTTATTGCAGAAATTCAATTTAATCAACAAAATTGCCAGTATTTTCAAATAAATGGAAATTTCTAAGAAAAATATTTTTTTTCAAATTAGTTTCTATAAATTTTCAAATAAATTCAAGTATCTTGAATCCAAAATTTCAAACCGTATCTTAAAATTCCTGCTCTTTATTGCAGAAATTTAATTTAATCAACAAAATTGCTAATATATTCAATTTAATGGAAATTTCTATGAAAACTTATTTTTTACAAAGTAGTTTCTACAAATTTTCTAATGAATTCAAGTATGCTGAATTCAAATTTTTAATCCACATCTCAAAATTCTTGCCGCTTATTGCTGAAATTCACTTTAATCAACAAAATTGCCAATATTTTCTAATAAATGGAAATTTCTATGAAAAATCATTTTTTTCAAAATAGTTTCCTCAAATTTTCGAATGAATTCAAGTATGCTGAATCCAAAATTTTAAACTGCATAATAAAATTCCTGCTGGTTATTGCAGAAATTCAATTTAATCAACAAAATTGTCAATATTTTCAATTTAATCGAAAAAAATTTAAAAAATTAATTTTCAAAATATTCTATTAATTTTCTACTGAATTTAAATATGCTGAATTCAAAATTTTAAACCGCATCTTAAAATCCTGCTGGTTATTGCAGAAATTCAGTTTAATCAACAAAATTGGCAATATTTTCAAATAAATGGAAATTTCTATGAAAAATCATTTTTTCCAAAATAGTTTCTACAAATTTTCTAACGAATTCAAGTATGCTGAATCCAAAATTTCAAACCTCATCTCAAAATTCCTGCTGGTTATTGCAGAAATTCAATTTAATCAACAAAATTGCCAATATTTTCTAATAAATGGAAGTTCCTATAAAAAATCATTTTTTCCAAAATAGTTTCTACAACTTTTCTAATGAATTCTAGTATGTTGAATCCAAAATTTCAAACCTCATCTCAAAATTCCTGCTGGTTATTGCAGAAATTCAATTTAATCAACAAAATTGCCAATATTTTTTAATAAATGGAAATTTCTATGAAAAATCATTTTTTCCAAAATAGTTTCTACAAATTTTCTAATGAATTTCGGTATGCTGAATCCAAAATTTCAAACTGCGTATTAAAATTCTTGCTGGTTATTGCAGAAATTCAATTTAATCAACAAAATTGACAATATTTTCTAATAAATGGAAGTTCCTATGAAAAATCATTTTTTCCAAAATAGTTTCTACAAATTTTCTAATGAATTCAAGTATGCTGAATTCAAATTTTTAATCCCCATCTCAAAATGCTTGCCGCTGAAATTCACTTTAATCAACAAAATTGCCAATATTTTCTAATAAATGGAAATTTCTATGAAAAATCATTTTTTTCAAAATAGTTTCCTCAAATTTTCGAATGAATTCAGGTATGTTGAATCCAAAATTTTAAACTGCATAATAAAATTCCTGCTGGTTATTGCAGAAATTCAATTTAATCAACAAAATTGTCAATATTTTCAATTTTATCGAAAAAATTTTGAAAAATTAATTTTCAAAATATTCTATTAATTTTCTACTGAATTTAAATATTCTGAATTCAAAATTTTAAACCGCATCTTAAAATTCCTGCTGGTTATTGCAGAAATTCAATTTAATCAACAAAATTGTCAATATTTTCAATTTTATCGAAAAAATTTTGAAAAATTAATTTTCAAAATATTCTATTAATTTTCTACTGAATTTAAATATGCTGAATTCAAAATTTTAAACCGCATCTTAAAATTTCTGCTGGTTATTGCAGAAATTTAGTTTAATCAACAAAATTGGCAATATTTTCAAATATATAGAAATTTCTATGAAAAATTAATTCTTCTAAAATATTTTCTACATTTTTTTTTATAAATTCAAGTATGCTGAATCCAAAATTTTAAACCACATCTTAAAATTCCTGCTGGTTATTGCAGAAATTCAATTTAATCAACAAAATTGCCAATATTTTCAAATAAATTGAAATTTTTGTGAAAAATTATTTTTTCTTTAATAATTTCTATAATTCTTCTAATAAATTAAAGTATGCTGAATCCAAAATTTCAAACCGCATCTCAAAATTCCTGCTGCTTATTGCAGAAATTCAATTTAATCAACAAAATTGCCAATATTTTCAAATAAATGGAAATTTCTATGAAAAATATGTTTTTCCAAAATAGTTTCTACAAATTTTCTAATGAATTTAAGTATGCTGAATCCAAAATTTTAAACCGCATCTCAAAATTCTTGCTGGTTATTGCAGAAATTCAATTTAATCAACAAACCTGCCAATATTTTTAATTTAATGGAATTTTTTATGAAAAATTATTTGTTTTAAAATTGTTTCTACAAATATTCTAATGAATTCAAGTATGATGAATCCAAAATTTTAAACCGTTTTTCAAAATTCCTGCTGGTTATTGCAAAAATTCAATTAAATCAACAAAATTATACGTTTTGGTCTTTTCCTCAGTGGTGAATTGTATTTTATTTTCACCATGAATGGCTGTAATGGGACTTGCCTGTTTTATAAGGCTTTTAAGATCCTCCACATTGGACTATCATCTTCTGTGAAGATGTTGTTCGTTTGATTATTTACTTATCACATTTCTCACTTTACTGTGAAGCTAGTTTAGGATCTCCCGATGCTTTTGCCTGGCGGCCATTTTGTTGCGGATAAGAGCCTTGGTTTTGCGTGATAGTCCGAGTGGATTATCGGCACGAACCTGTTGAGTTCTGGATGCTATCTCTGTAGCTTGGTGGATTTGCGTAGTCAGTAGGTCTACTTTTATTATGTCATTGACCGTTTTTACTGGGACAAACTTGCCAATGCAAGGATCGTGAGAAGATATGCCAAACCGTCTCTGTGACAAACTTTTCTCTCTCCCCGGTTGCTTTCCTGCCGTAAAACTCCAGTAATACTGGGTAATGGTCTGAATTTAGACCTTGATGACTAGTAGTGCTGTGGTGGGTGGGTTATTATGGACTCACTACTTAAACTCACTTTTGTTGAAAATAGTCAAATAACGCTTGACTTACTTTTGGCGTTATTTCTTAAGCTGTTCCACGCCGATTGCTTTGAGTTTCTACAGGTATTTGGGGAAAGACTGGACCGGGGGTTCCGCTGGCTTGCTGTTGGCGGTCTTTACGCTAGATTCTTTATGGACGTAGATTTTTTCCGTTTGGTCTTTTACTAGGGACAAGATGTATCATTAATTTTGTCGGTTTTCACGTAAATCTAAAAGTCGTTTTAGAGTTAGATATTAAGTTTTAGTAAAATATATTAACGAGCAGAAGGACAAGGCGTGGCACCAATGTGTTTTACTTCTTAATTTCTTGAAAAACGATACTCATGTCATCTGGCTTAAGTTATTTTTGCTATATATTTCTTAGTCTTGTTTATATACTGCAATGGCTGCGCTTGTGTTTTTTATTTGATCCGTTCATGTGAATTATGGTTTGTCCGGGTGTACCGGCTAGTCCGCGTTTTTTTATAGTAGTTGTACCGCTTCCATATTTATTTCTATAGAATTTTTGTTGCAACAATCAGCAAAGAACTATACGGCACCGCTGAAAATTGCGATACAAGAAACGTTATTGTCACCAAAGTGCAGTGACTTTAAACATATCAAATTACATTGGTTGTTATGGAGCAACTCTTTAAGGACGCTGTAATACATACGTTCACCAAATTCTATCTTTTCTTAACAAAATTATATCTTTGTTTTCAAGCAGTAAATAAGTTATCATTAATAATAATAATACAATTTTGTAAGTCATTTATAGCCTAGGCACATACCAGCTGCCAATATAATAAATATAAATTATTAATTAATATTATTAAGCGAATCAATTCAATAAGACAATCAGAAGATTAATCAATTACTTCCACCATCATAATTAACTTGTTATAAAATGATAAATTAAATCATCACATTTCTTAACGTTGATTTACAACATTGTAATATTTACATTATTAATCAAACCACAAAACAAGATTAATAGAGTCTAGACTAGACTACACCAACTCAATTTCAAGTGCGTTTGAAACTTTAATTACGTCTTCACTTTTATAATACATTAATACCATATTACATATTGAATTTCTATTTACATTTTTAAACCTAGTTTGTAGTTATTAACATACTCTTTTCTGTTTCAGGTGAGTTCATTTCCGAAACCGATAACGGTAACTGTAAGTAATATGCAGTCTTGTAATTAGATATGGGAATTAATCTTAGATTTAAACGATTGGTCTACGAATTTACATATTATTAGATAAAATTGTGATTTATGCTAATTGAAGTGCTCGTTAAGTGCAAATAAATGGTGATGTTTTAATAATATAAGCGATAATGTTTTGAGTATGGATGTTATCTGGATGTTATGTTAGTAATTTTGCTAAATAGAAATTGTGCATAATATGGTTGGTTGGTTTACATGGATCTGATGCAGTTTATTTAGTTTACCGTAGTGATTGTCAATAGATAAATATAAATTCACTTCAAAATGTTAACATTTAATATACTTTATGCTGGAATTCAAATTAGGTTTGTAGGTATTTTTTTTTTAAATTTTGCGTTCATGATTTCTTTAAATATTGTAGTGAAGCTTATAAAAAACGGGATTTTGTTGTTTAACGCGTATCGTAATGGAGTTATTACGATACAGAACGATTAGTTTTTATTTAGTGCGTATCATTATGAAGTGATACGGAATATCCCAATGACAATCCGCAAGTATTTAAAATGAACAATAACCTGACAGTATTGTGGTAAATTTACAATTAATTATTCTTTTAAATTTGAACGGTCTTTTTCTGATGTACTGAGTGGGTTTTTTAAGGATATAATTAAATGTTAGAAACACAGCATACATAAATATGGCCATTTGGTGTCTTAGTGGGTGGTACGATTAAATGTGAAATAAATTACATTTTAACAAGATTTTGTTTATTTATAGCATCATGCTATACTATAAATAATAGTTACATCATATTTTAGGGCTGAAAACAAGCGATCGATTTGTGTGTGTAGAGGAGATTTTTTTTAATATAACAATTTGTAATAAAATATCTTCTGTTTATTTTTTTTTAAGAATTGAGGAAGTATTAATATAAAGTTACAGTATACATATTTATTCTACTATAGAAAATAAAATTTTGCTTGCTTATTTTCGAACAGAAATTGTGTATTTTCTCTCAAGGAAAGAAAATTGATTAGTTTTTATTAGTTTATTTTAATTAGTTATTTTTGTTTATTTAATAGTCATAATTTATTTGCAGAAAAATACGTTTTTTTTTGTACAGAACCAATAAAACACAAATTCAAGAAAAAATTAATTGCAATTTTTTTAATCTATATTAATTAACATAATATGACAAAAAATATCCATATTGGCTATTATGTATTATAATTCTCAAATAGTTTTAAAAAATTAAGAAAAAAAATAGAAATAATCAAATGTTATTTTTTTTTTAATAATTTTAATTATAAAAACAAAAAAAAATTTTTTTTAAAAATAAAAAAAACAAATTATTAAAAATATTTGAAAGTATATTTTTTTTTAAATAAAAAATAGTTTTTAATTTATTTTGAAAGTTAAAAAATAATTTTTTTTGGCAACTAGACGTTCTTTATTCATATAATTTTAAAATATAATTTTTCTTCTGGGTGGAAGCGGCAATTTAGGACAATTTTTTATCAAAAATTAAAATTGTCCTAAATTGCCGCTTCTACCCAGAAGAATAATTATATTTAGAAATTAAAAAATAAGGTTTTTCAAAAAATTAAAAAGATATTAGTTATTACAAATGTTTTTATAAAATTTAAAAAAAAAAAAAAAATTATAAAAATTAAAAATGAAATGTTTTTCAAAAAATTAAAAAAGTTATTAAAAATGTATTAATAAATTTGCTTTCAAAGTATAAAAATTAAAAAAAAAACAATAAATTAATTTTTTAAATAATTTTTTTTAATTTTTAATTTTAAAAATGAAGAAAAAATGAAGAAGTTTGATTTTGTTTCTCAAAAAAGTTCTAAAAAATATAAAAGAAAGAAACAACTTTAGTTTATTACACACACAAAAAGTTAATAGAAATTTTAATTTTTTTGAAAAAAACTTTTACGTCGTCATCAGACGGTACTTAAAAATTGCTTTAAATAACTTGGGCTATATAATAAGTTTGACAAATGAATAAACGTATTTACAAAATTACGCATATGCATTGAGCTTTTGGTTTTTTTTTTTTGATAAATTTCACTCAATAAATTAGATATTTTGTGAGCGATTTTTGGTGTTTATAACAATAAAGGGATTATCTGCATCATTTGATTTTAGTTAATCAATTTGTTTTTTGATATATTTTAATTGATTTGATTTGAATAGATTTTACATACGTTTTTTACACGATTTTTGATATTTTTATGTAACAAAAACTTTTTTGAGGTTAAGTTTCTTTTGAGCTATTTATTCTTTGTGCTATACAGGGTGTTGGAAATTAAAGGGTGGGATTTTTTGGCTAATTATAAAAAAAGTTTTTATTAACATGGTTCCGCAAACGCACTGTTTTTGAGATACAGGGTGCAAAGTTTTTTTTTTAATTTTTTGATGATATCTCAGGAAGGAAAAGAAAAAGTAGAAACATGATCACTAAACTTTTATTTTATAAAACTAAGCAATAACATAAAAAACAAGAAAAATCACAAAAGTTGTAGAAAATGATCTCCTCCTACGGTAACGCAGGCTTTCAACCTACGTCTTAGTGACTGACATACCTGTTCGAAAATCCCTGGAGTGTTTTGTATCGTATTGCAGGATGCAATAATGCGATTTCTTAGTTCTTCATCAGTATTAACTGATGTAGTGTAAACTTAACTTTTTAAGTGACCCCACAAAAAAAAATAACATTTAGATCTGGAGACCGAGGAGATCAAGCCTGTGGGTCTCCTCGACCTATTCAACGGTTCCTATACTGTTCATTTAAGAATTGACGCGCAACTAAACAAAAATGTGCAGGAGCACCATCGTGCATGAACCACATTTTGTTTCTTAATTGAACCGGAACGTCCTCTAATAGTCCTGGCAGCTCTTCTTCAAGAAAATTACGATATGATTGACAATTTAGCCTAAACGGCAAAAATATGGACCTATTAAATGGTCTCCTACAACACCTGCCCAAACATTAACGGAAAATGTTTGCTGATGATGGCCTTCCATTATGGCATGTGGATTTTTGTCGGCCCATACATGATTATTATGGAAGTTTATAATCGCATTGCGAGAAAAATTTGCTTCGTCCGTAAATAAAACTTGTTCTAAGAATCGAGCATTTTGCGCAATTCTTTCTTGAAACCATTGACACATAGCCAATCTTTGAGGAAAATCTGCTGGTAAAAGGGCTTGTATTTATGTGATAAGGATATAACATCTGGCTTTTTATTATCCTCCACACTGTAACGTGACTAAGGTTTAGGTTTAAAGCTATTCTTCTAGTGCTAGTTGATGGCTTCAATTTCTTGAAGAAAATCTTCTTCAATTTGCGGAGGTAGCAGGCGAGGTCTCTCATTTCCTGCAGCTCTTTAATGTACACTTCCAGTTTGATGTAGACGTTCGTGAATACGAATGAATGTTTTTTCATTTGGTACCTGTCGGTTTGGAAACCTTTCTTGATAAATTCGACGAGCTTTTACTGCATTTCTAGCGGCAACGTCATAAACAAAATAAATATTGCACATCTTGCTATCACTGTAATTATTTATTTTGCTATCACCACGCAAGCAAAATACTAAGAATGGGCAAATTAATTGGGTAATAAAGATAATAAGTTTCCGCGATATTGACTCCTTTTGAAAAAGGTTATTTAACAACTAAACGACAATTGTCAATAACTCAAATGCATGAACGCTGACGACTAGATCAAAAACAAATGTTTTTATCAACAACAAAACATGTTGCTACTGTTTTCCATCATAAAATGCCGTATTTCTCTAAAACGGTTTGCGTTACGTTTTTTGTGTAGAAAATATTGTTGGTTTACAATGTGCTTTTAGAATGCCAATTTTCCAAGTGTCATAGAAATTAGAGCCATAAAAACCTCACGCAACCCTAAAATCTTCGTCAATGGCACATGGAAAAAATTGAATAAGCGCTTAAAAAGTAGCTAATATTAATGCTAAGATGTGTACAAAAGCTGAGTCTTGTATCTCAAACGGTTCCTAAGATATCGTCAAAATATTTAAAAAAAATATATTTTTTACATCCTGTATCTTGAAAACGGTGCGTTTGCGGAACCATGTTAATGGGAACTTTTTTTCTTATAATTAGCCAACCAATCCCACCATTTATTTTCCGACACATGTTTTGAAACACCCTGTATAAATAGGATTTTTGTGCATTGCTTGAAGAATTTCATCGTTAAATGGTTTTTTTACACAATTTGCTGAATAAATTATTGTCTATACAGTTTCTGATTATTTGTAATACTTTTATTATTTAGGCATTTTGCGCTATTTTTAATAAGACCTATGCATTTATTACAGATATTTTTTTCAACCAAGTTGGTGTGCAGTTTTTTTAAATTAATTTTATTTTAGTTTTGTATAAATTACGCGGTTTTTGTCGTATTTTTTAATATAACTAGAATTTCTAATCATTTTTTTATTATTTTTGATGATATTTACGCTATAAATTCTATGTATAAATTGGTGTTATTTTTAGAGCTAGAGTGCTGCGCATAATCTGTACGTTTATACGGTATATGAAATACATAGTCATTGCGTAAAACTTGAGTTGGGACATGAACACCAATTGAGCTGAGCAAGCCAGGACAATCAATAATCCTAAAAATTAGTGTCACGTTTTTTTCTGAAGACTAGCAATATTAAATGTAGACGGCAGTTTTGCGTAGCTTCCAGCAATGTGGCATTTATACGCAAAAAACAAAAAAAAATTTTTGAATCTGTTCAATTTTTTTTAATTGACGGCGTTGTATGGAGACCATACATTTGAGCAATACTTGAAATGGGAACATACTAAAGCGCTGTAAAGGATAATTAGAGTACGAGGGTCATAACACTTATGCGCTATATAAAATTGATTTTTATGCAATGTTTGAATTTTTAATTAATAAATGAATTTTGTGTGCGATTTTTTACTTTTACTCATTTTGCTTAATAATTCGGTATTTTATTCAGTTGTAGATATAAATTGCAATCATATTTTTGAGGTATTTTTGAACATTTTTAGGAAGATTATCATGCAAATTATTATTGTAAAATGAAACTACAAAATTCTATTTAAAAACGTGCAATAAAACCATTTATTGCAAATATCGCCCAAAAAGTCTAGTTGTTGCATTAAAAATTGAACAGAACATTAATTTATTGTTTAAAATTAGTAAAAAATGTGCAGAAAACTCATTTAATGCAAAAATATTAGCAAAAATTGCTCAAGAAACTCATTAGCTAAAAATTTATTAGCAAAAATCTCCCATTCCTGCATCAAAAACTGTTCTTTTAGTGTAGAAAACTTAATTAATGCAGAAATATTAGCAAATATCGCTCAAGAATTTGCTGTAAATTTAGTAGCAAAAATAGGTCAAAAAACTCATTGGCGTCATTAAAATCCGTAAAATTAATCGAAATGCAAAAAATCAATTTAATGCAAAAATATTAGCAAAAATCGTTCAGGAAATTGATTTGTTTTATTAAAAATTGCCCAGAACATTAATTTATTATCCTAAATTGACAAAAACTTGCTTACAATGTTAAGGTATTTTACTAAATTAATGAAAAATATGCAATACTCTCATTGATTGCAAAAAACGCCTAAAAACTCAAATTTTAATTAGTGCATCAAACTTGCACAGAAAATCAATTTTCTCATTTATTGCACGAAATTTGCTTAGAAACCTAAATTGTTATACAAAATTCACTAAAAATAGCTCAAAAACTATGTTCATGGCATTAAATCTGTGAAAAATTTGGACAAAAAAATTATAAACCGTTATAAATTCCAATTATTTTCCAAAAATTGCACAGAATACCCAATTGTTAGATAAAATTTCTTAATCATCGCGCAGGAATTATGTTAATAATTGAGTCTTGAAAACTATAAGCAAAAAACACTGCTCAAGAAACCCATTTTCTGCATTAAAAATTATCCAGAATCAAAAATGTACCTTACTTCGTGCAAAAATATTAGCATAACACGCCTAAGAAACTCATTTGGTTATTTAAAAATAGCCCAGAACATTATTGTGATGTATTAACGGTAATACACATTTACATTTAGGGTTAATCAAGGGATTAACACACATAGAAATATTTAATATTGTTTATTCAAACAATTTACAATATATATACAGGGAGTTTATAAATGAATGGGATTATGTAATCACTTTAAATGTGCCGCTTTTGTTAAATTGTTCACTAAACTATTTGTTTTGACAGATCAACTTTGACAGCTGTCAAGCAAACATATGAAAACATATGTAGTATAGTGGACGATTTTAAAAAGGCGGCATATTTAAAGTGATTACATAATCCCATTCATTTATAAAGTCCCTGTATATACATACACAGATAAAAACTTATAAAAAGTAAAGTTTTACCCAACAATAGACTTTACAATAAAATAGATATTCTTTCTATATATTACAATTATTTTATTGTCGAAGGTGGTAACGCAATGCCCTCTATTAAGAGAAACGTTAAACTGTTTGTGTGTGAAGGAGAGCCGTACTACAGTTGAATCCTACACGGACAGGCAACGGCATTCTTTGATCAGAGAGATGCTAGGCACACTGATGATGGGTGCATACCCTGAAACAAGAGTGTATGTGCCTCTTGCTGGATGAAAAGGCAATTTACATAAAATACATTATTTATTAAATTTAAATTATTCAAACAGTGCAGAAATTTTACTGCGTAAAATTAATTTAGAAAAAATTTTGAAGAGCATTGAAAATGCATTAGATAATAATAAGACAGACCAATTATTGCATAAAATTTGAACAGAAAATCAATTAACAAATTTGTTCTAAAAAGTCCGCTTATTATAGCATTGGACAATAAAAAATTGCGCTAAACGCTATTTTATTACAACATTTGCTAATAAAACCCTAATTGGGTCACAAAATTTATTAAAAGTTGCACAAAATTGTTCAAACATTGCGCATGAACTATGTAATATCCATTTTTTGCAAAAATATAATCAAAAATAGCTCAGAACATTTATTTAAGACAAAAACTCATTTGCTGCATTCAAAATTGCTCTTGATATTCATTTATTGCGTGCAATTAGTCAAAATTATGTAAAACACATTTTATTGCGAAAAACGCTGAAAAAGTCGATTTGTTGCATAAAAATCGTTCAATACAAATAACAAAATAATTTATTGTGTCAAATTAGTCAAAAAATAGCAAATAAAAAACAAGTTATTAGCAGAGATAACTCAAAAACCTCACATTAATGTCAAAAAAACGGCAAAAAAATCAAGTACTGCATAAAACTTGCACAGAAAATTATACCAGAGCGTGACTTAGCCTATGCGGATAAGGTTTTTTATGTGAGTACTGTTAATTGTAGGCATGTTGCTGGTTGTGGTTTATGTAAGGCTAGGGAATTTGCATAGCTGGCTTGACTCTATGCAGTTTGCGGTTGTCTTCTTATCTCTTTGCTTCTTGACTGGTCAATAGTTGGATTTTCATTGTGTTGTATCAATATTTGTTTGGACGCTAAGGGCACTTTTGGATGAGATGAATCTTAGTCAATGGTTGACAACTGTTTGCTCCTATAGATGGTTAGGTGACGGCTATAGACTTTAGTTTGTTAGAGTCAGCCTTTAACATGTGACCTAGTTTGGTTTCTGCGAAGTTTCATGTTCAGCACTTTTGTTTTTGTCTGGTGCAAGATGTTTTGATTTGAACTGTTGTATTATGTGTATAATGAATCTTCAGTGGTTGTGTGAAGATTTTGGACTGGTAGTCAGGCACTTCCTACTCAACTTTAAAGCTTTTGGCAGGCCAGTCTTTGTCGTTAGATTTGTTTTTTTTTTTTTTCTAAGCGGCTAGGTCAAAAGCAGTTTTGGAATTTTGAGCTGGAGTTGAGTATTTTGGTTCACAACTGTTGAATTTGAGCGGGCAACGGTTTTTTTCGGGTTTTAGTTGTAGTCGTCTGTCAAGGGTGGTTATATCTGGCACCACGTAGCTCAAATGCATGTTGTTCGGTTTAGGTCTGATGTACACTTGTCTTTCCTGGATGTTTTGGCCGTTATTGGGATTTATTTTTGATAAGAAATACTTCTTGACGCGTGATATGTTTTTTTTATCTCGACCTTGAAGGCGGTCAGGTTTAGGTCTGTTACATCTGATCTTTTTTTTGTTTTATCTGAAGCTTTGATGTCTTTTAAGTTAATCATGTTTAGCATGTTAGCATTAGAGACGTGCATTTTTAAGCTTTGCTAGAATTGGATCAAGTTGATTCAAAATTTAATAGATTAAGGCCCGCTTTTACAATTGTCAGATAACGTATACCAGGAATAAATTTATCTAAATGTATATACTTGGTATAGCATTAGTTTTGTCCTTGTTACAGTTTACATAACCTGTTGAAACGTCAATAATGACTTATAAACTGACGTATAAATCATTTATACGCAAATTTGTTGTGCGCGTTACTTGGTTACTATACTAGAGAAAACTACTGCTTCCAGCACCGGATAAGTTATCCTTGGTTTATTCTCCTCAAAACATACAAGTAAAGTTTTATGAAATTGCTAGGACTCTTAAAGTAGTCGGGGCCATTGTAAAATTTCAATCACCCGCACACTCGAGTAGAATCTCTATTCAATGAATTCCAAATTAGAACTAGAAATAAAGACGAACCACCCTGTTCCGTAACCCGTAACTTAAGGGTGACAGATATTATCTTAGGTAGTAAATAAAACAATAATTCAAATTTACTAATAAAGGAGACGCCGTTGGTGTGTATATATGTTGTGTACTGTAGAAGATATTCTTAAGAACTGCTTTGAATATTGTTATTATTGCGTATAAATAGTGTTTTGTAAGAAAGAAAGGGAATGGAATTAGGTTTTACCGATCATTAACATAAAGGGACAGACATTTGTGTGATAGTCATTAAGAGTTTATGAAAAGGATGTAAGGGATTAAGATTATTGAAAATAGTAATTAAGAATTTATAAAAGGGATTAATATTATTGAAAATACGCATATTTTAACATCTGCCAGAGATTACTGGAAAGTCCACAACATATACCGGCCGCCTTGAAGGGTCTCCTTCAAATAAGTTTATTTAAATCAAAATCATAGTCATATAAAAGAGTAAACATAAAATACTAAAAGTAACATAGATCCTAAAATATAATACATATTATAATATAAATATATTTACATAAAAACATAGAAGCAATTAATAAAGTAATTCATGCAATTTAATCAATTGGAAGTGGACACAGTTTGGATACAGGTCGAATTCGTTCACCATTAACACACTTTATTTTAGCAACTCTTACTATATTATCTCTGCCTGGCATTAATTCTACAACACGAGCCAAAGACCAATGAAGTGGTGCCGTTTCTTCCTTTAAGATAACTAATTGTCCTTTGCATATCTTCTGTTCTGCAGCGTTACCCATTTTATGTCGCTGTTGAAGAGTGTGAAGATATTCCATCTTCCATCGTTTCCAGAACTGCTGCTTCATAAACATGAGGTGTTCCCAATTTGTAAGCCGATTTTTCTTAACGTCCATAAAATTTGATTCAGGAAGCGATGTTAATGCTTGGCCAACAAGAAAATGACCTGGTGTCAATGCGATTAGATCACTTGGGTCTTCGCTCATTGGGGTTAGTGGGCGAGAGTTCAATACAGCTTCAATTTGCAGTAGGACAGTGTACATCTCCTCAAAAGTAAGCTTAGTTTCCCCTATTGTGCGTAACAAATGAGTTTTTTGTAGATTTTACGGCGGCTTCCCATAGACCGCCAAAATTAGGAGCTCTGGGAGGGATAAAATTCCACTTAATTCTTCTGCTGGAAAGAAATTTTTGGATATTATTGTCAGAAGTGGCACTATTTATTAACTTGTTTAGCTCATTGTTAGCTCCATGAAATGTTGTCCCATTGTCTGAATTGATTTCAGTAGGTAATCCTCGACGAGCCACGAACCGTTGGAGTGATGCTAAAAAACAGTTTGTAGTCATGTCACTGACTAATTCCAGATGCAGAGCTTTAGTTACCATGCACACAAAAACAGCTATGTACGCTTTCTTTATCCGCTGTGATCTTCTGCTGCCTTCTTTAATCATCATTGGACCACAGTAATCTAATCCAACTCTTTCAAATGGCCTGCAAGGTTCAATACGACTGATTGGAAGATCTCCCATTGGAGGCGAGTATGGTTTTGGGGATTGTTTAAAACATTTTACACATCGTTGAATTCCACTTCGTACAGCACGTCTTCCTTGCAAGGGCCAATATTGAGATCTGATGATTGACAGAGTTAATTGAGGTCCAGCGTGAAAATTATTTTCATGGGTGTCACGTGTTATTAAAACTGTTAAACTATGATCTTTAGGTAATAATACTGGATATTTGTGGCAGAATTCTATAGGTGCATTGCGTAATCTTCCTCCTACACGTAGAACTTGGTGTACTTCGTCAATAAATAGATTTAGATTTCTTAATGGTGTCCTTTTTGGAGATTTGCCTTGTTTCAATAGTTTAAAAATATCTGGATATTCATTTTCTTGAACTGTTTTGATTAGTTTTATCTCCGCTTCTTTAATTTCATCTGGTAGAAGATTTTCAACATTACGATTTTGCACAGGACATTGAATGTTTTTTACAAATCGAATGACATATGCAGTTATCCTCAATAGTTTTCTGAATTGTAAAATTCGATTGAGTAATTGTATTAATACATTTGTTTCTGCACTTGTATAGTTGACTGAGATACTTGGTCGTTTTTGTTCACATTCAGTATCAATGTTCAATGATTCCGGATTTGATGGCCATTGTGTTTGATTTTGTATTAACCAGGTTGGTCCATTCCACCAAAGTTTACAATTTTTCAATTCTTTGGGATGGGCACCTCGAGAAGTTAAATCTGCCGGATTCTCATTTGTTGGAACATGCCTCCAAGGAGCTGAAGAAGTTCTCTGAATAGTAGCCACTCTGTTTGCTACGTATGTTTTCCATTTTGCGGGAGTATCTTTGATCCAATATAACACGATCATAGAATCTGTCCAATGATAAATATCTACAACGGGTAGTCGAAGTGTTTCCTTGATTTGCTTCATCAATTTTGACAATAATACTGCGGCATTTAATTCCAACCTTGGGATAGTGATTGTTTTTATTGGAGAAACCTTTGATTTTGCGCTGATTAAAAGACTTGATCTAATACCATTACTGTATTCTGCTATGGCATACACGCAGGCTCCAAAGGCCCGTTGACTAGCATCAGAAAATCCATGAAGCGTTATTTTTTTAATCTCCATTTCATAGTTAAATAAGTATCGAGGCACTTTTACTTCATTTAACTGTTTTAATGATTTTCTATATTCCGTCCACTGAGTGTGTAAATGAATGGGTACAGTTTCATCCCAACCTATTTTTTGGGACCATAGATCTTGGAGTAGTATTTTTGCCGTTGCAATTACTGGTGTCAAAATTCCAAGAGGATCGTAAATTTGGGCTATCTCAGACAAAATGACACGTTTGCTTATGGTTGAAATGGTATTTTCGGTAGTTTTAAATTGAAATATATCTTCAATTGCATTCCATTGAATTCCCAACGTTTTCACTGTTTGACCATTATTTATATCCAGTATAGGATTAATTGCTTCATTGCCTGTTAATAGACAGGGTTTGTTGCTTGCCCATTTTTTTAGTTGAAATCCACTGTCTGCTAATATTGATTGAACGTCATTCATGAGTTTCATGGCTTCTTCTTCAGAATTTGCGCCACTTAACATATCATCGACATAAAAATCTTCTCTGATAACTCGAGCAGCTTCTGGATGTATTTGAGAGAATTCATCAGCCAATATTTTAAGACATTGAGTTGCCATGTAAGATGCTGGTCCTGTTCCTTGAGTAACGGTAACCAAATTATACGATTTAGGTTCTTCATTGTAATCATCTCTCCATAATATTCGCATTAACCCATGATCAGATTTTTGTAAATTAACCTGACGGTACATCTTCTCGATATCACTAACAAGTGCAATTGGATGTGTTCTGAAGCGAATCAAAATATTCACCAATAAATCTTGAACATTCGGACCAACCATCAGCACATCATTCATGGTAACGCCATTGGGGCCTTTCATTGAAGCGTTAAAAACAACTCTGATTTTTCGATCATTTCCTTCATTTTTAAAAACAGCATGATGCGGGAGATAGCATCCATTTACATCATTTGGAGATGATTCAGTCATGTGACCAAGTGTTACGTAGTCTTTAATAAATTTTGAGTAAGATTCTTGTAGATATGAATCCTTCTTGAACCGTTTCTCCATTGACATTAATGCCTTTATTGCAACAGGATAGGTATTGCCGATTTCTTCAATATGCCGATTTTCTCTGAAAGGTAGTTTAACGTGAAATCGTCCATTATATCTTTGGACTGTTCTTTTGAAATGTTCTTCACACAATTCTTCTTCCTTGGATCGATGGACTTCATTTATTAATTCTTCTTGTTGCCAGAAGCGTTGAACATCTTCAGACAGTTGCAACATTTGTGAATTCATTGCATTTGTGACTGAATGTTTAGGTGTTATTTTTCCAGAAATTACCCAGCCTAAACTTGTTTTGTACATGCAATAATTGTCACGTACTATCTTTCCCACTTGTAGAACTTCCCAGAACAATCCTGCTCCTAAAATACCATCAATGCGGCGGCTACAATTAAACTCTGGATCCGCAAGTGTAATGTTTGGTGGTATTTGGAACACCTTTCGATTTATTGATTCTTGAGGCATGTGACCAGCAACTGCGTTTAAAACGATAAAACTTGTTTTTTCCTTAAATGGTCCCTTTCTTGCCGTCAGCTCTTTACATACAAGTCCACTCGGTAAAGTTTTTGCTTCAGCTATGCCACTTATAACTTGAGACGTTTTAATCAATGGTAATTGCAATTTCTTAAAAATTGCTTCCGATATAAAGTTTGATTGCGCTCCGGAATCCAACAACATCCTACATTGGTGACGTTTTCCAAACTTATCCTTAAGATTTACTTGAACTGTCGCAAGCATCGTAAAATTAATTGTTTCAGTGTCTAATGCTTGTAAAGCCTGTTCTTCTGCATGGAGAAGTGTATGATGCCGTCTTTGACATTTTCGGCATGCATAATTTGACTTACATGCCAAACTTAAGTGTGATGAAGTTAAACAGTTAAAGCACAGATTCTTCTTCTTTACATGTTGTACTCTCATAGAAATATTTAATTCTTTGAACTTCTCACATTGGTATAAGGGATGGTATGATTGATCACAGCAACTGCATTTAGAATCTATTGCCGGATATGCTTGATATCCCTTTTTACGTGGAATGCTGCGATCCATATATGATTGTTCTCGGACAGGTCGGCTTTCTAGCACGTTACACCGTTTTACTAGATATTGGAGAAGTTGTTCAAATGTTGGCTCACTGTTATTATTTAAAGATAGTTCCCAGGCATTACCCGATTCAAAATCTATTTTTCGCAAAATAATGTTAATAAGCAGTTCATTCCATTGATTGACAGGGCATCCTAAAGATTCCAATGCTTGTGTGTGCGAAATGACACTATCTGTTAATTCTCGCAGTGAATGTGCATTATTCTTTTTACAGTTGGGTAAGTCTAATAGACTATCGATGTTACTTTGAATAATTTTCCTTTTGTTTTCAAAGCGTGCTGTAAGCAATGACCAAGCTCGCTCATAATTGTCACTTGTAGTGCTAAGTTTGCTCACAATTTGAGCTGCTACATTTGTTAAGGTTCCTTTTAGATACTTCAACTTGGTGCAATTGTCCAAACGGTTATTGTTGCCAATGATAACTTGAAAAGTATCTTTAAATTCAAACCATTCTTCTATTTTTCCAGAAAACTGTGGTAAACAAATCTTTGGTAATTCAGGTTGTCGTTCTGTATAACCATACTGATGATTTGAATGTCCTGAGCTATGATTTTCTTGAATTGTTGGCTGTATTATATTTTCTAAACTCAATTGATTGATTTCAGGACTACTAGACGATGACGATGAAGTTTGCGTTAGTTGAGCAAGAATTATTTCAACTTCTTCGACAATGGAATAATATTTGTTTTCGATCTCTTCCATATATTGATCATCTTCTTCAGAGTGATTTGATAATTGCATTTGTATTTTGCAAATATTTGCAAAAGCACATTTTGCCGCTTCATATCTAGATCTTATTTGACTGTAATTTGGATTTTTATTGTTCGCTGCGAGATATTTTGCAAACCGAGTAATAATCGCTTTTTGGTGACCTCGATTTCCATGTGAAACTTCTTCAGTTGTTGCACTTAGGTTCTGTGCAGTTGAGATATTTTCTTCTTTATCCCCCATTGTATCTTCAGAATGTAGATTTGTTGTATTTACACGTAACAGCACTTAAAGTTTTGAGTATTGTGTACTTAAAGTTTTTAACACATTAAATAACTCACTTAAATTTTCGAATCTACAGACTCTTAAATAGCAACTTAACTTGTAGATCCGGTTCGAAGGACCAATTTTGTTCCGTAACCCGTAACTTAAGGGTGACAGATATTATCTTAGGTAGTAAATAAAACAATAATTCAAATTTACTAATAAAGGAGACGCCGTTGGTGTGTATATATGTTGTGTACTGTAGAAGATATTCTTAAGAACTGCTTTGAATATTGTTATTATTGCGTATAAATAGTGTTTTGTAAGAAAGAAAGTCTTTTGTTGCTCGTCTGGCGAGAAGACGTGTTTAACAGCATCTTATTTTTAAAAGTGCATTTTGTGGTGTTTCCACTGCTTAATTTTAACTATTTTTATTTTTATTATTACGTTCGTAATTTTTAAAGTGGTGTTTTGTTAGTGTGCGTTAAATCATATTTTAATTTAGTGTAATTGGCCGAATCTTGCCTGGAGTGTCTGTATGGAAATTTCCACTGCTGTATGACGTGAAGGAAATATTATTTGTATCGATGTGTACAATTTAAAAAAAAATAAAAAAATACAATATTTCTATACTCTAAAGTGTATGTATCGTTTTATCATATCTTTTCTATTATATTATGTTGGTATATTTCTACTATTTTGTATATGCATTGATGTATTTACTTACTGTCTTTTACTATTAACAAATAATTTTCCGTGGCCCTCCGTATTTTATTGTTATAAAGTCTCCACAATAGGCCCTGTGGAGTGAAGTGTATCCCTGTTTAATTTCCCGTTTATTAATTTGTATTTTAATACTACGACAATTTATATATAATATATCGCAATGACATCGAAAAAAATTACCGATTTGACTGTAAAAGATATAAAACTTGAGCTAGAAAAACGAGGTCTAGCAAAAACTGGGAATAAAGAACAATTATCTTCAAAATTAAAGGAAGCTATAAATTCTAGTTTTATATCATTTAATTGTGACAATAAAGCAATATGTCAAAATGATTTTAATAATGTTAACAATATATGTAAACAAACTGAAAAAAAAAGCAAGCACAGTTTCAAGAGAACAAACAAAGTAATTTCGCTGTATAATATAATTAGAGAATTAGAAAAGAGAGTTAACTTTCTGGAAATATCTTTAACAAAATTTAAAAAATCAATTAATAAGAAAAAGAAAGAAGATCAAGCAACACACATCGAAAAAAAATTACCTTTAAAGAAAAAAAAAGAAGATGAACACATTGCGAGAAATGAAACAAATATAATCGATTCAATTTCTTTTGTTAATAATAATATCATCGATAATATTGATATAAAAAGAAATCAGTGCAAATTTGCTGTGGGAGATGTTGATAAAATTAATAAAAATATTATAAATACTCAAAAGAATAGAAAGCCAAGAATATTGATTGTGGCAGACCACTTTGGACGTCATACAATTGAGTATTTTCAAAAATTTTTAGCTTTAAAGTTTCAAGTTGAAGTGTTTTTTAAACCAAACGCAAAATTTCAAGATGTAACTAGTAATGTTGAAAGCTTTGCTAAAGACTTTTCGATGATGGATTTTGTAGTTATTATTGCTGGTAGTAGTGACGCTCTTACAGGCCATAATATTCCAGAAAATTATATGAACGTCTTGATAAAATCATTAGTACAAACAAATGTAATTTTTGTCAGTGTTTTAAGAAGTTTCGAGCGTCCGATAATTAATAAGTTTATAAATACTATCAACAATACCTTATTTAAATTTGTTAGAGCTAATAAATTGAATCAAAATATAGCTCTTGTCGATTTTAACAAATTAATTTCTCAAGAAAATGTAATTAACAATAGTATGCGTTTAAATAAGAGAGGTATTATTAAGTTAGTGAGTAAAATTGCATTGCTAATTAACAATAAATACAGTAGAGATTTTGAAAATCAAAATTATATTAATATTGGTAACTTAATTTCAATTCAGACAACAACGAAGTTTCCTAGTGTAAGCAAAACATTTAAAGTTTTTCCTGAAGTAATTTCTCCAAATACTATCATTATTAGCGACGAGTTTGAAATGAAAGATAATTGCAATGAAACAGACCTAGAAGATAGCGACAAAGAGACGTTTCCATCAATGGACATAAATGAAGATCATACTTCTTTTTTAGAAGAGCGCAAGGACTAAGAATTCTACATTTAAATTTGCAAGGAATCAACTCTAAAAAATTAGACTTAGAAGTATTTTTTGAAGATAAGTTCATCGATATAGCATGTATAGGAGAGCATTGGCTTACTGTAAGTCAGATAGATTCTTTATGTTTTTTCAATTTTGTAGTAGCACATAGTTTTTGTAGATCAATATATACGCGCGGAGGTGTTATGATTATTGTTAGGAAGAATTTAAATTTTAATATTTTTGATTGTGATGTCCTACAAACCGAAAAGGTTTTTGAATACATTGGCATCAAAATACCTGAGTTAAATTTAAGCATTTTCTCAATATACAGAAGCCCAACGACAGATTTTCAACAATTCATATATTATTTTGAAGAGCTTCTGGAAAGCAATAAAAATTGTAAAAATGCGGTTTATTGTGGCGATTTTAATGTTAATTTGTTAAATTTGACAAATCAGACAAACACGTTTATATCTCTTCTGCAAAGTTTCGATCTAACTGTGACAACTAAATCTCCAACGCGAATAACTGATACATCGTCTACTTGCATCGATAACATTATAATAAAAAATGGAACATTATATACAGTTAAAAATGATGGAATTTATTTCTCTGATCATAATTATATAGCAATTAGTTTAAATAATTTTAACCCCGATAAACCGACTTCTACTTACTATAAAACTATGCGATTATATAATGAAAAAAACAAATCAAATTTTTTAGATATGATTAAAGTTCTTGATTGGGACACTATTTTAGTTGGTACTACAGATAACAAAGTTGAAGGTTTTACTTGTATAACTTCTGAGTATCATAACCGTGCTTTTCCTTTAAAAAAAATACGTTGTAATTCTAAAAACAAATCTTGGATTACAAAAGCAATCAAGGTATCAAGTAGAACTAAAAGACAATTATATAATCTACTAAGATCTTCAGGAAACAACGAAGTGCTGTATAACTACTACCAAACATATAGTAATGTTTTTAAAAAAGTTATACAAGCAGCAAAACGAAATAACATTGATTCGAAAATTTCTAATTCAAAAAATATCGCTAAATCAACGTGGAAAATTATTAAAGAAGAAACTAATAAAAATTATAATCATTTAAATGATAAAAAAATTGAACTTATAATCGACGAAAGTTTAATAAAAGATCAAAACAATGTTGCTAATTATTTTAATGACTTTTTTTCGAATATTCCGTTAAGATTACAAACAACTATAGAAACTTCTAATAACGAGTCTTCGTTAGATTTATTACAGGAACTACGCATCAATAACTCAACAAGTTTTTTTCTAACTCCTGTAGATGAAATTGAAGTTTCTGAAATTGTTTTAAAACTCAATAATACTAATGCAACTGGTTTTGACGAAATACCTATCAAAATTATTAAATTTTCTATTGAATATATCAAAGCACCTCTAACTAAAATAATTAATGCTTGTTTTGAGGATGGATATTTTCCAGATATTTTTAAATTGGCAAAAATTATACCTTTGCATAAAAGTGGGTCAAAATCTAATTCAAACAATTATCGTCCAATATCAATACTTCCATGTATATCTAAAATTATTGAATTTGCTTTAAAAACAAGGATTCAAAATTATTTTTTTAGTAAAAATTTTTTTTCGCCATCCCAACACGGGTTTACTCCAAATAAATCAACAATAAGTGCACTATGTAAAATATCGGAATGTATTTTTTCCAAAATAAATAATAATATGTTAGTAGCAATGGTAAGCGTCGATTTATCAAAAGCCTTTGACATAATAGATCATAAGTTATTGCTAGACAAACTTAATTTTTACGGATTTAGAGGTTCGTCGTATAATATTATAGAGTCATTTCTGTCCAACAGATATCAAGCAGTAGAGATTAAATACTTAGATAGAGATTTCGAACAAATTAACGTAAGATCCAGGTTTAACAATGTATCATGTGGGGTTCCACAAGGGTCTATACTTGGCTCTTTATTATTTAATATTTTTATTAACAATTTGCCATCTAACATCAAGTGTGATACCATTATATATGCGGATGATACTACTTTTTGCATATACGCAAAGAACGTAGCCGATCTACAGTCTAATGTTGAATTGGTATTGTCACAATCATTTAAATGGTTTAGGGCAAATAAATTGTTAATAAATTTAGACAAAACCAATATACTAATTTTTCCACCAAATAAGTTTGAGAATCTTGTTTTTAGTATAGAACAAATAGTAATTAAAACTTCGGACACATTTAAATTACTTGGGTTACACTTTGACAATAAGCTTGACTGGAAAATACATCTCAATTTTTTAGTAACAAAATTGAATAGAAGTATTTATGCGTTACGAACATTAAAATCAATCTGCAATCCATCAACATTGCGAACAGTTTATTTTTCTTACTTTAATTCATTGGTTGAATATGGAGTTTTAATATGGGGAAACAACAACAATTTAGCAATTACTTTAAAAAAACAAAAAAAAGCAATAAGAATTTTAGCGAGTATTGGACCACGTGATTCTTGTAGGAGCTACTTCCTTAGTTTTGGAATTCTTACTGTGCCATCTCTTTATATATATCATGCTACCAAATATGTATTTGAAAATCATCCAGATATTATTTCAAAAGATACTGTTCATAATTACCACACAAGGAATAACCTCATAAGATCAGAAATACCCAAAAATAAGTATGTAGAAAAATCATTTTACCATTTAGCCACTAAAATATTTAAACACATTCCGCAACAGATTAGAGATATTAAAATTAAAAAACAATGTCTGAAAAAACTGAAGACGTATTTAATTAGTAAATCCTTTTATACCTCAGAAGAATTTTATAGTAATTAATTCGTGTATGTAATGTAAAAACATTTTATTGATGCTTTGTTAACTTTTTTATCTTTTATTGTTTATATAGTGTATACTTTTAAGATTATTTTTTTGTTTTTTTGTTTTTTTTTTTGTATATATTTTTATATTTATTTTTTCTTCTGTTTTATCATTTGTTATGTATGTATTATGTATTCTACACCAACTGGTATATGAATAAAGGATTACATCATTACATCAATGGAATTAGGTTTTACCGATCATTAACATAAAGGGACAGACATTTGTGTGATAGTCATTAAGAGTTTATGAAAAGGATGTAAGGGATTAAGATTATTGAAAATAGTAATTAAGAATTTATAAAAGGGATTAATATTATTGAAAATACGCATATTTTAACATCTGCCAGAGATTACTGGAAAGTCCACAACACACCCGAAGGTCCCAATAATTAGGTCAATCAAGGAAATAATGCTCGACAGTTATCAATTTTCTTCTGTGCAAAAATTTTAGCAACAAATCATACTTTAGCTGTAACACATTTATGCATTTTCTAAAAAAATCATTTATCACAAAGATGGCCGTTTCTGGAACTGACATATAAATTGACGTATACGTTGTTTATACACTATTTTGTTGTGCGCGTTACTTAGTTACTATACTAGATATAAGTTATAAGAGATTGTAAAAGCGCATTTTTATATATTCCTTAGATAGCGCTATTCCTTGTTTAACCGACTATTGTAAAAGCGGCCCTAAAAGCATAAATTTACGTTACAGGATTTAGTCATATTAGCTAATCAAATAACGAGATTCTACGCAAGTTTGTTTTGATCAAATTTCGATTAAAGTTTGACACATTTTGATGATTTGTGTTATCAAATTTGACAAAATCGAAATCATTCTGAGTCAAAATTTGACAATTTTTTATTGAATTTTAAAAAATTGGGTTGCATTGAAAGAATTTATTATTATATTAAATTGATTCTGTATTTAGCTCTCGTTGATTTTCGGGTAACCCTCGTATCATGCATTGTATGCCGCTTAGTTGATAGCGATAATATAAATTATTTAGTTCTTTACCAGCATAAGATAATAAATGTCGTTAAAATTTATTTGTTGCTGAATTAAAAACACTAATAAAATATTAACAAAGAAATAGTTTAAATTTTGTTACGATCTAAAGGAAAACTTCACAGATTTAAACAAAATATTATAATAGCTGTGATATTAACAAAGTTTCTGTGTCGGCATAAAATAATCCGTACCAAGCCGTCTGCACAAATTTATCTTTATTACTCTCATAAAAATTTCATATTTACACATAAAAACTATAATTTTTTCATATAAATAAATAAAGGTGCTTTGCAGTGTTGATATAATAAACCTAGAAATGTTGCTTCTACAACAGATATTTTTGAAAACATTGTTTTATTCTAGATTTAAATTATATTTTCATATGTTCTGCCTTATTTTTATTTTTGTAAATAACTTTAAAAACAAACTTTCTATTAATTACTGGCCCAATACTAAACATTAAACGAACGAAATATGTTAACATATGAATTTGTAATTTGCTTAATATGCTGAGAATGAATCCCAGTATTAAAATTATTACATTACATTTTATTGACCTATCCAGACAATCTTTTTTCTATTAACATTAATGCATGTTGCACTATGTGGGAGACACGGATAGAATGAAGTGTGCAAACATATGGATGCTATAAAAACAGTTTAGATAAGCCTGCTTAGTAAATATTGTGTTAACTGATAGTGCCGCATTAATTATACAAGCTAGCTTAATAAAAATTAAAAGAAAGAGGTGAAAGAACTTTTTATTGCGGTAATTATAATGATAGAACATTTATTTTGGCTTAAAATTGTCGAACAGGAAACAAATTAGGAACATACTTGTTAATATTGTGATGCTATTAACGTGATAGTTATGAGTAGATGAATTTAATATAGTTGTAGTTTACGGGAAATTATAAGGAATCTCAACCGAAACTGAGTTTAATATTGAGTTTGAAAATAGGGTATTTGATTTTATAATTTTGCAGCTTTAACAAAAAGCTTTGTATCAATTTTATATTAGACATTGGTGATGCAATTTTAGTTTTTCATCGTTTACAGTTTTTTAATTGTCTGATGTGCAATGTATTATTATAAATACGTTTCGAAGAAGATAGTTATAACTGGGTTATGGGTCTCTATTTTTGTGTGGCATTAAACATGTTATTTGCCTTCTGTTTTACTACTATGCGGTCATTATTTTTACCTTTGCTTTCTTATTAGCATTTCTGTGTTTCTTTAGTTTTTAGTTTTATATATATATATATATATATATATATATATATATCACATATAAAACTAAAATCTTTAAATGGGAGGCTATTCTTTATGTAAAATGATCTGTTGTCTCTGATCGTCAGCTTGAAGCCAATCTTATTAAGCTTTGCTTTGACGTTCTTATAGCTTAGTACTCAACTCAATCCGTTTAGATTTGATGATTGTGGAATGGTTAGAAGTTGGTAACTTTGTTGAGAAATCTTCTTTAGTACTTTAGTATGTTACTTTAGGGTGTGGTTTTAATATGTTTTGAGGATGGAATAGTTTGGACCTTATTTTTAATTGGTTATTGTTGTTTTTAAATGATTGTAGGTTATCTTCAGGTACGTGGATATTGGGTAGTTTGTTAAGGGCGCGATTTAAGGAATGTTATTTAACTCTTTTTAAAATTTTAGAAAAATAACTTATAACACAATAAAAAGTCTACTAAATTTGATGTTCAATGAAGTATGACTAAAGTTTAAGCAAATATTTTGACAAAAAAATTACAATTTAATTTCAGTTTTGGAGTTTCATATATTTTATTAGACTGGAAATTTTATTCTCCACACGTTACAAAATACAATTTTAAAAAAGGGTTTGTAGTTTTATGGCACTCTCTAAACCGCGCTCTTAACTATTGAGTTAGGCTATTTTATAACTATTGTCTATGTTTTTTATGAGATGTTTTTAGGTCTACTTTCTAATTAATTGTGGTGTGAAATGCAGTTGATGAGCAATATTTGAATGTTAATTGTTAAAAATGCGTTTTCTGAACGATTTGTTATTTTTGTTGTATATTGCATACTTTAAAAAGCATTTTCTTAGCTGCAATTATAAGACCTATGGCCGATAGTGGTACGGGCAATAGAAATAGGCACCTTCTTGCATAAAGGGCCAGGAGAAGAAAACGCGTTTATACTGATAAAATGCACATTTTTGTTTGGCGGTTTTGGGTAGTTTTTGCTCGATTTGCACCGATTCTTGTAGATGCTTTGTCAAATCAGAAGTACGAGGGGCATGTATTTTTTTGGTGGTCATAAAAAAGGTTTTTTTTTACAGAAAATGATTTCTAGGTTACACTTTTTTTTTAATTTTGGAAAATTGAAAAGAAAGTTTGACTTTGGAACTTGGTTAGTTTGGATTCTTATGCAAAATTTTGATTTTGTTTATTTTATCGAAATCATAAAAATGGAATTTTTGTTTAATTTTTTGGTTATCGGAAACCAAGTATCTTACTTTTGGGTGTAGCATTGCGACGCAATTGCTCATGTTGCTAGTAGTAAGTACTTGGGTAAGTTTGCTAAGTTTTTTAGAAGAAACGCTTGTTTTTCAACTACGAAATTTTGATAAGATGGGGAAGGTTTTCTAAACGCTCCTCTTGCTTCTAGGATAACAGTAGAATTATCTCGCGGTATTGCTTTGCTGTCACCTGGATTGTGCTGCTATTTGTTATTGTCTAAAGACCCACGAAACAATTTAAAAGAAAAGAACATGAGTTGGTAAAAAGAACCACACATAACAGTTTGCATTGATCAAAGATCTCACTACCCGTTTCGAAAAAGACGACCCCCCCCCTTGCTGACATGTTACAGGTTTTTTTTAGTCACTTTTTTGCAGCTTTTATTTTTTTGCATTATGGCTTTCACTTGTTTAGCGATGGTGTTCTACTTCTTCTTGATTTTGAGCATATGCTGGACAATGATCCCAGTATTTGTCAGTTCAAGTTCTGTGCTCAGTATTGCGCTTCTCGCCTCAGTCTATCTCGGGCAATGGAATATGGTGTGTTCAGGTGTGTTTACCTCCCTACAGTACATGCAGTTGGCGCTATCCGCAATGGCCACCTTCTTCAAATAGGGTCCGAAAAACCTAAATTCTGTGAGGACCTGAATTAAAAAGTAGTTTACTTTGCCGTGCTTTCTGTTTAGCTATGGTTTCACCTTAGGGATAAGTGTTTTTTTTTTTTTTGTAAGCTTTTTTTTGTTCCACTACAGTTCTTATTTTTTGAGGGTCTCATCTCTAGCTGCGCTTTGAGATGCCGTTTGGTTCTCCCCCCCTACTGCACGATTTTTCTTCTGCCATCAGGTGGATGGGGTCGTGCTTGCTACTACTTGTATTGCTCTTGTCGACACGGTTCTATAGCTTTTTTCTGTGTCTAGTGTATTTACAATACACTGGTGTCTTGTACAAAAGAATTAAGTTGGTCACCGAGTTTTTCCATGATGGCTTTGATGTGTGGGTAAAAATTCATATTACGTTCGAAGACGACTTTTTGATGTTTTCTATTCTGGCCTCGACGCTTTTCAGGCCGTTTATTTTTACCAGTATTTCCACCTAAGTTTTATGGTCTGCAAGCTGTAGGCTTTTTTGGCCATACATGTTTTTATTTTGGAAGCCACGTATTCAATATTGTCTCCTAAGCCATAGCTTTTTTTTTCTCACAGACCATCATTGCTAGATTGTCTATCCTCAGTAAACCGTTATATAGTATAGGCCCCATGACGGAGTCCTGTGGTACACCGACTCTGTCTCTGCAGATAACTTTCCACTTTGCAGAGTTTAAGGCATTATTGCATGTCGTCCACCGTCTTTAAACTCAAACTGCATGTCGGCTAGTCTTCTGTCTTCTTCGATCTTTTTCAGGAGCCACTTATTTAGTTATTGTTCTAAAAGTTTGCTTATTATGTTTAGTAGGCATATTGGTTGGTAGGCCTTTGTTTTTCTGACCTGGTTGGTTTCTCTATCAGTGTAAGTTTACAGAATTACTGGTGCTGGAATACTCTTGATTCCAAGATTCTTGGCAATTGCTTTTTCGACCTTTGGTGGAATGGCGTCAGAGTCTGGTATTTTGTCGGGTTTCAGCCTACTGTCTGCGACCGTTACTTTATCCAAAGTGCAGGCAGGTCTATCTTCAGTTGGGGAATAGTTTTAGAGCTTCCTTTTATTGCTATTTGTTGCTTTAGGGTTATCAGCGGTCGTAGTCTCATCTTCCCGATTACGATTTTGTACTCTGTTTGTCAGACGTCTCTGTTCACTTTTTTGCACAGCTTCACGCTCTTTTATTTTTTATTGCCTTCTTAAGCTTTTTTTATCTCTCTTTGAATTCCTGATGGTTTGCCGTTTGCTTTTGTGAATTTTCTTTTGGCCTGTAGGCAATGTCGGTGGTTTACTAATAGATGGGTCTACGTGCATTGGTTGTGGCCTTTACCAGCCTATCTTAAAAGAAAACAACAAAGGTGAACATATATTCTGAATCTGATGTGCTATCATCTATGAACTTATCTGATATGGAAATCTGGAATCACATTCATCTAATTAATCCTGAAGATGTTGAAAAATTCAGCAAAGAATTACAGGTATGAAAGGATGAGTTTAGTTTAGATATTTTGATAATTTTTTTTTAGAAAATAAAGAAAGAACTTTTTGAAAACTATTAATATATTGTGAGCTATGAACTAGTAAAGTTATTGAAGGAATATTGTTAACGGTTATAGTGTACTTAAGTTGATTATTAATACAATTACTACAACTGGCGCAGTTGCTGTAGAACCAATGCTCACGGTGCAATGGTCTGCAGATTTTGATTTTTGTTTAGTTTTGTACTCTGTGGAGGCATTTTATGGGTTATTTATTGTGTATTTCATGGTGCGAACGCGTTTTTAAATTGTTTCGTAATATATTTTTTGAGCGATTTATTATGTGGCGTCTCTTTACAGGATTAGCTTGCGGGGCGGTGTTTGTGGTGTTTTTACCTTTACGGTTTTAGTAGGCGGTTTTTTTTCAAGATGACGATTTGATCATTGTGGTAGCATGACTTTAAACTAGCGTCCTCAACATCAATTACCAGGATTACCTAGACTTTTCTAATCAGCTTATAAAATTGATTGAAATTATTTTTTTGTTTGCTTATCAGAATGGGATTGTAGTTTGGTTTCTTGGGCAAATGTAAAACATTTTATGACATATGTTCTAACATTCTGTCAAATTTTGATTATAGGCATAGTCTTGCAGGATATTTCAGATGGTTTTATCTTGTTCAGATCTTGGATCATTTCTTGTGTATTGTTGGTGGTACTGTCAATCAGTTGATACTAGTCATCCATATTTTTTTTGTCCTGAGTCAATATCTATAGGTGGAATTCTTGGGAGCATTCTGTTAACATTCTTGCAGACGAACAACATTTTACTGTCGTAGCTGGAGTTTTAACATCCAGAAGTTGTGCAATGAGGATTTTCTGGCGTTAGTTTACCGCAATAGACGGTAGTAAAGTTTGGTTAGGCTTTAGGATTAGGAGGTACATTAGGATTTACGTATTTAGCTTCTTCTTCTGCTCTTTTATTGTGCCACACTAAATGAAGATTTTTTTGTTGGAATTTTGGAATCTTTGTTATTAAAATCTATAAAGTTTTCTGTTTCAATTTTAATTTACCCGATATATTTTATAAACAATATCTTACAATACTTTTAATATTTAATGGATCGAATTGATCAAAATTTGTTAAAATAATATCAAAATTGTCAAGCCCGTTCAATTGTTCGAAATTTGATCGATATGATCAAAATTTGGTCTAGTTAATCAAAATTTGTTATATCTAACCAATTATGTATTTGTATTAGGAGTAACTTTTTATTAAATTTAAAAAAACAAATGTACAATATCCGGTCCTTTATAATAAACCTGGATTTGAATTTTAACAGTTTGACGTATAAAGGATTATTTTATATTTTATCAAATTCTGGTCATAAATGATCAAAATCAGGCAGCAAATTATCTTTGACTTAAATTAATCAAAATTTGGATGGTGTTTTTCTAAATTATGATCTAAATTGAAAATTTGGTTATAAATTATCAAAGTTTGGATTAAATTAATCATTTTATGGTTTAAAGTGTTTTCGAATCTTTACAAATTGACCGTTACAAGGCGTCTATTAGCTAAATAGCTTTAAATGGTATTTGGACTCATTATTTTACTGACATTACGTCATTTCTATGAGAAAAGTCATTGATGACAAAAATCACAAAGATCAGAATTGCACCCCAGGATGATGATGATTTTGCCAGGATGTTATTGGATTATTTACAGCCGCATCGTTGGTAGTACTTACCAGTTGGTTTCTGTGATCTTAAGTGGTTTCCTTGGAATTGCTTTCTTTTGCCAACGTTTATTGCAATAGAACAACAATGGTGCGTCTGGCTGCATGTTAACTGGCACTGTTTTACTGCTGCCTCTATAGTCTCAACTGCTAGAGGGTATGATTTAATGAGGATGTTCCGGTATTGGTTTGCCTTAATAGACGATGATACAGTCCAGTCAGGTTATCAATCTACGTCTTTTTCTTGCTTCTTTTTTATCTGATGACTATGACAATGCGTTTAGTAGCTAGTTTCTGCTTTATGGGTGTGCTCAACTTTCTAATTTAACACAACTAACAGCAACTACCATTGCATACATTTTGTTTTGGCGTTAGTAGATATCTTGAAAGGGGAGCTTGGCACAGTAGTCTAGGCATCTGACTGCTGCACCAAAGATTGTGGGTTTAAATCTCACTAAAACTATTTCAAACGTTTACACTTTTTT
This sequence comes from Tachinus rufipes, assembly GCA_963932245.1. Classification (NCBI taxonomy): domain Eukaryota; kingdom Metazoa; phylum Arthropoda; class Insecta; order Coleoptera; family Staphylinidae; genus Tachinus; species Tachinus rufipes. The sequence continues at coordinate 18,974,884 of OZ010744.1, forward strand.
TCACTCTCTAACTCGCTTTGTCAGCGTGGGGTATCTGGTCTGAAGTAGATTAATAATCTTTCTAGTCGTTTGGAATCAAGAAATCTGTGGTTCACCCATAATGTAAGTTGCCAGCAGAGAAGAGATTAGCCAGCAGTGGCGCGAGTACAGATTTTTAAAGTCAAACTAAAGATTTGTTTTTAGAAATAGTTTGTGATCTTGAAGAAGTTGATACTTCTTTATCATCTAGCTTATTGCCAAGCATTCCAGTTTGTTGCTGTGGTGCTTACGCTGGGTGCCATTGAAGCGAGAAAACTGTAATGCTTAGTCATAAATGATTTGAATTTGAAATGATGAGAATCTTGAGTTTGTAAGAGGAAGATTCAAATCATACATTGACATTACCATAGCAACATGGGAAACGGTTGGAGTAGTAAGGGGCTGGATAGTGCACAAACGGAAAAGGGGAAAAGGAAGACAAAAGAGAAGGAAAATGGAACATAAGAAGGATGGACAGAGAAAGGATAAATAGAGCTATGGAAGCAGAGGAAGTGACTGAAAACGAGAGCTTAGAGGAAAGATGCAAAAGGTACTCGGACAAATTGAGGAAGGCAGCGGAAGAATTAATTCCCAGATACAGAGAAGGAGGAAGAAGAGGACCATATTGGTGGTGCGAAGAAGTCAAGGAAAGCAGGAAGAAAGCAATACAAATAGCAAGAAAAATCAAAAGACAAAGAAGAAGGGGAGAAGATTTTGATGAAACTGAAGTAGAATTGAAAAATGACAAAAAAAGCTTTAAAGGAAGCTGTGGAAGAAATGTTAGAAACCATAGACAGAGATTCCTGGGGCAAATTATGCAAAATAGTAATGAATAAATTAGGAGGAATGAAAGCAGTGTGTTTAAAAGAAGAAGAAAATGAAGTAGTAATCATTGAAAAATTGTTTCTTACTGGTGAAATGATAGAAGAACCAGCAGGAATAGCGGACGAAACAGAAGCAGTCTCTGCAACACTGGAGTAGATAAAACAGAGTAGAAGGGAACTACTTAATAATAATAATGCACCAGGTCCAGACGAGATAACAGGAGAAGGGGCAAGAAGGCTAATAGCAACTGCGGCTAGAAGTAAACTATTGTATGCCACAGAAACATGGGGAGAAGCTTTGAAGAAAAAAAAAACAGAAAAGAAGTAAGAGGAGCTATGAGAGCAAGTTTGTTAAGGATCTGCAGGGCCTACAGGACGGTGTCGCGGGAGGCACTAGAAGTATTTGCGGCGACACAGATTTGATGGTGGAAGAAAGATTAGGTATAAAGAAAATGGTAAATGAAAGAACTAATAAGCAAGAAGCAAAGAGCCAAGCAAGAGAGAATATGATGGAATGATGGCAAAGACAGTGGAAAGAAGGAGAAAAGGGAGAATGGACAAGGGAACTAATACCAGAAATAAAAGAAATAAAAGAATGGGTAGAGAAAAAACCGGAGACGTGTTACTGTACAACACAACTACTTACTGGACATGGAACGTTTGGAAAATACTTACAAAAAATAAACAAGATGAAGTAAGAGGAAAAATGTATATTTTGTCTAGAAGACACTCATGACAACGCAGAACATACGCTAGTAGAGTGCGAAGCGTGGGAGGAAGATAGGAAAACGCTAGAAAAGATATTAGAAAACAAAGAAGACAAATCTACAATTATTAAAATATGCCTGAGTGACGAAAACAAATGGAGAGCACTAAGAAACTATGCAACGACAGTACTGAAAAAAAAGATAGATAGAGGAGTTTGAAGCTTTGAGAAGCCACAGAAGGCAAAGAAAGGAGGAGTTAGAAGCTAAATGGAAGCAAAAGAGTATGGAAAAAAGTAATAAAGAGGAAAGAAACAAAGAAGGTCAAAACAACTATGCCTGCCAAGCAAATGGAAGATGAACAGAAAGACAAGAGAAGAACATATACTGAAACCCTAGTACTAACAGACATTGCAGAAATAAAGAGGAAAAGGAGAGACCTGCTCAAGGAAAATAAATTGACGGAATTGACTAAACAATTTCCAAACGGAAGATACGCCATCTCGAGGTTGACAGAAAATGCAGCTTTCTAAATGGCCAGAGTATATCTGGCAACCAGGGGACACGAGGAACTAATTCCAAATGGAGATTCAAGAATCTTACTAGAAGTTAAACTGGCAAATGTAGGACTACTAAAAGGGAGAGCTGCTCAAAATATTTATGAAAGAAAGAGTATACATCAAGGAAGAAGTTAATGAATATATAGAAAAACTTAGAAGATACCTAAGGACAATGCAAATATCTAGACTGAATAACACAAGAATGTGAAAAAAGATAGGAGAATGCCAGTGTAGGAAGTAGGGCAGAAAAATAGGGTATAGGGAGAGATAGGCCGGGGACAGCATGTGTTGCCGCAGCAGACTGCGTGAATTCCGCGAGGCCGAGACCAGCCCACCTAGTACAGCAGGACTTATGCAGAGAAGAAAACCGAAAGGTTAGTTATTCTAAAGGGCCACTTGTTGGTGAAGTTTGGTACGCACTTTTTAAGCCAAATGCAAATTTTTAGAGAGTTTTGTAGCTACTTTTGGGTATTTGGGTAATTGAGCATCACAGAGCGTAGCATTCTTTCTAAATATATCATACACATGTCTTCTCTGTGGCTCGGTGTGCCCGACATCTCGATTGCTTACCCCGAAAGGGAATGGCGTGACTGGGTAGGTATACGTAATTGAGCATCAGTTGCAGGTGGTGTTCTATTAGTCGGTTCTTATAGCAAGTTTATACTTTAATTGAGATTTCTTATAAAATGCATCAAGAATCTCAATTATTGTTATGTTATGCTGGAATCTAAAGTTTAAATTTTTGAAGAATTTTCATTAAACATTGATGATTATGATGAGCGATTTATTATGCATTCTGTGAGCGATTTTTTTGTTTTTTAAGCGATTTCTTAATTTGTTTATATATTTTTCTGATAAAAGGACGTTATTAACAATTTGCTTACAAAGGATGAATGCTTTTTAGTGTGGTATATTGAATTTCACATTTCTGAGCGTAACTTATTCGATAAATGCGTTTTCTGATTGATTCGTTATGCATTTCATGCGTTTAAAAGCGTAACCAATCACATTTTATTTTTCTTATTATTATAGGTTTCATATTGATATTCCGAACAGCATTGGAACAAAATTTCTCAATATTTTTTTATAATCTTAAGATAAAAGCATTATACTGACCTACATTATTTAAGCAACTTCGTAACCACTATATCATTGCTTACAACAAGTAATCCATTAAGCAAGAAGCAAAGATTAATTTAATTAAAATATATTGTTAATTCCAGTACATCATGCGAGATGCAAATGTAGATAGCGTGCCGTAAATACATCACATCTGGGAATGTTAGCCGTTAATCCGATACAGTAGTACACATTTTCAATTCATTGTGGGAAGGGCATTCTCATATAATTGGTAACATTTTCATCGTCGGTCCCCTACAACGTTTCAAAGTGGCGTGCGTCGTTTTATTGTTCTGTTGTAATGATAAAGCCCCAATTTCCTATATGTAATTGCCCTACCTTATGGTCAAATTTTTCGGGTAATTGATTATATTAACATTCCCACGGGTATTTTTATTTATAAAATTGTTTATATTAGCAACTATTACTTATAATCCACTTTACTCAACTTCTTTAACAGTAAAAACTTGATTACATATTCATTGAATGTAACTCTCTTTTAATATCGTTTACAACATTATTTAAATTAACTGTTAAGACTTGTTGCAATATTTGTTAATGCCATTCTATGCGTACCGCGTTTGTATATAAACTCTTTAAATTTATATCATGTTTCAATAATATTGTTACTTTGTTAAGAATCTCGGAGCCGCAATCTACTTTATTACTTTACAATTTCCAACTATATAATGACATAAATTGTATGTGAATTACATTTCATACTTATTACATTGTGATTCTGCATAGATTCCAGTTCTCACATGGTGTAGTGTGGCGTGGAAGGTCGAAAAATATATCATTTTACTTTACTGATATATCGAACAATATTAAATCAAAATCTATATATTGTATTTTAATGATATAAATATTTATATTATATAAAGTCTGTGATAGTTCTAAAATATTTTCAATTCATTGAGTGCGGACTTTTTTTTGCCTAAAATTAATAATTGATGTATTTTATGTAAATTGCCTTTTCATTCAGTAAGAGACACATACACTCGTGTTTCAGGGTATGCACCCATCACCAGTGTGCTTAGCATCTCACTGGCCGAAGAGACAATTTACATAAAATGATGAACTGTTTGCGTGTGAAGGAGACTGTAATACAATTAAGTTCTTTTCTTATCTTTAGTAAATTTTTGTGATTTGGCATCAATCTCCAGTAATTTGCGGTGGAATTATCGACGCTTTAAGTGATTATTTGCGATAAAAACTATACATAATAATATATTCTACAACTACCACGTAATGATAGCCATTTTCCACGAGTATAAATGTTGTTGCACGAGCTTTTATACGAGTGCGAAATGCACATTACCTGCAAGTTGTATACTATACTTTTTCTACGGCTACAATACATAAAAGAAAACATAACAATTATCTTGCGTAATGAACCGTATCATACTTTTCCGTAGCAATAACAGTTGTACAATAGATATTTTACAATAAGAAATAGATAAAAAGTATACTTTTGAATTACTTATATCAATCACCCTGTAAAACATTTTTCCAGTCATGAATCACAATGTATAAGTATGAACTAATACTATCAACTTTCATATGAATATACACTAAACACTTAAAGAGCACTTCATCATTTTCCTATTGATAAGAGTTTTATGAGAATCCACTTTGAAGAGGCTAAATTTTTACATGCGAAGTTTCTAAAAAGCTCGATGTCTAGACAAGCTTTATAAAATTTAACAATGGGTCAGTGACCGGTTGGTAATATTGGCTAAAAGGTATCTTACTACATTATAAATTAATTTGATAAATATTTTATTGTTGCAATTATATTTTATCGGCCTTGTCTGAGCAAACCTTCTTAATTATTTGTAATTAAAATATTACAACAAATCTATTCTATTCAAGCGTATTAAATACAATTTTTTATATTTATTTGAAAGGTAATTACACTTTACACAGTCTGATTTGTACAAGTTGAAATTATCTATCTGAACCAGAAAATCTAGAAAAAAAGTAGTTTGAACTTCAACACTTCCTATGATTGTATTTTATTCTTGCAACACATCACGCGTTACCTATTATATACTAGTAAGGAAATATTTATTCACAAATTACAATATCACCTTCCTACATTTGTTAGATGGACATTGCAGATAATAGCAATCTGATTATGTTCTCTATGTGTAATCTGAATATCGCGTAGGATATGAAATAATACAATAAACCTAAACATAGCTATAACTATCATATAATAAGGATATTACTTATTTGCGATTTTAATATTTTCTGCTGGTATTAATAGATACAACTTTCTTGTTATCATCATAAATAGTTATAATTAATATAATTATAAAAGATATAAGAGAAATTAATTAAGAGGAAATCAAGAAAATATCAAAAAAACGGAAAAATATAAACTTCGTAATTTAGAGTTTGAGTAAATAAAGGATTTGTGGAGCTTTAGGAAAAGTTGATAGTGGGCCTACATAAACCATTTTGTTATAATAAAATTCTGCTACAAATATTTAAAAAAATCGACGCCTGAACCGATGCTGTGTGCCGTAGGAGCTTCTATAGTGACGCAACAGATCAGATGTAACATTTGAATCGTAAACAAAATCTAAACTATGAAATGAATTAATAATTTATTCAAACTTAATCTAACTATTACAGCGGCCAAAAGTCAAGCCCAAACAATTATTTCGGTTTCACAGACTTCCTCAGTGTGCCTTAAATGCTAAATGATAGTGATTAATGCGGACGTTTAGTATTAAATTGCACTAGCTGGAGCCACAATCGTTTGTTTGGTTATTTAAAATCTAAACTATTAGCGTACCACGAAATGACAAAAGTTAGGTGTATTTCGTGACAAAACTGTCAATTGAGTACTATATGCATACCGTAACACAATATTAGTTGCAAAGCTACATATTCCGTTAATACAACTGTCAATGACAGTTACGTCAAAAAGACATATAAAATGATATTGACTTTTTCAGTTATGTGCATACCGTCACACTACTTAACTTTAACTTAACAGTGCAAAGTGACAAATGAAACTTTTTTTTGGGTTATGTATGTGCTATAACTATAACGACACGACTATTAATTGCAAAAACTAGATACAATTACAGATTTTAAGGTTAGGTAGGTACTATGTGTTTTAACTATGGTGATACAACTGTCAATCGCCAAAAATAGATAAAATGTCAAAAAAATAGATTATGTAGAGAGTGACTTAATTGTTAATTGCGGAGCAACAGTTTATATGTAAGAATTATTGGTTACGTTAGATGCACGTGCTGTAACTATAATGACACAACTGTCAAATAGCTGAAATGTCAAAAACAGCTACTCAATTGCTAATTGCGAAGCAACATATTAGATGTAAGATTTATTTATTTTAGTTAGGTTAGGTTAGGTGCGAATTTGCTGTAACTATGGTGACACAACTGTTAATCGCGAAAAATAGCTAAAATATATAAAAAAAAAACAAATTATGTATGTTGTGGCTCAATTGTTAATTGCGTAGCAACAGACTAGTTGTAAGATTTATAGGTATGTATATGCTGTAACTATAGTGACACAACTGTCAATCGCTGAAAAATAGCTAATATGTCAAAACACCTGTCATGATTAGATGTCAATCGTAAAACAATAGATGAAATGTCTTCTAGCGACAGATTAGTTTAGATACTTAGCACACATTGGCGGCGCTAGCTATTATAGCGCCCCGACAACATTCATATATGCAAACTAGATTATAAATTAACTAATTCGGCTGCGCTTAAACAGAGGGTATTATCCGCACCAATAAAGGATTAAATACGTCGAGTAACATGCCGCGCCCGTTGAAAGAATCGCCTTTCAAGTATACTATGATTCAGTTGGCAGAATGCACAATTTTCTTACAGTTCTAGACACTTTATTTCCTGATGGCAACTTGATCTGGGCAACTTGAACGACTCCATCGTTGCCAGGAAATATCTTAGTTATGCGGCCAGTTGGCCAGTGAAGAGGATGAACTTTTTGTTCTTGGATGATTACCAATTTGCTGATGCTGATGTGGTTGATGTAGTTACCTGTCCATTTGCTCTTTCTTTGAAGTTGCTGATGTATTCACTATTCCATCGCTTCCAAACATGCTCCCGTAGTTTCTGCACATATACCGGTTGTCAGGTATATGACTCATATTTTGATTTGGTAAATCGGTAATGGCTGCACCGATTAAAAAGTGTGCAGTAGTAAGCGCTGTATAATCATCAGGATTATCGCTGATGGCATTAAGTGTTCTGGAATTTACCACTCTTTTCACTTGTATAATAAAAGTGTTGAATTCCTCAAATGTAAGAAACGCCTTACATATTACTCTTGGAATGTGATGCTTTACATTTCTTACGGCTGCCTCCTATATACTGCCAAGGTGAGGTGACCTCGCCGGGATAAACTTCCAATTAATACCTTTCTTGTTTATTTTGGCAGCTAATTCTTTGTTGGCTTGCGCTTTGAACAACTGATGCAACCGCTTAATTTTGTTGATTGATCCAATAAAGTTTGTAGCGCTATCTGACCGTAGCGTCTTGATTCGTCCGCGTCTAGATATCATTTGACGCAGAGCACCAATGCAAGCTTCAGACGTGAGATCGGATACCACCTCTAAATGAATTGCTTTAGTAACAAAGCATATAAAAACGGCTAGGTATATAGATATATAGACGTTTCCCTTCTTTAATTTGGATTGGACCTGCAAAATCATATCCGCAAATCTCAAATGTTTTAGCCGGAATAACACGATCTGGGGGCAAGTTACCCATCGGGTATTCGGTTAATACAGGCCGAGCCTTAAAACATAATACACATCGGCGTACTTCATTATTGATAGGATTGCGACCCTCAAGAATCCAATATTGTCTTCGAATTGACGCTAGTGTTGTTTGAATTTCCGCATGTAGCAGACGCTGATATGTTCCTCTCGGATTAGTATAGTTGTGAAGTGGGATGAACGAGGTAATATCTGATGCTTGCTATCATAATGTAGAGTTGAGTGCTTTAAAACGGCCACCTACTCGTAGTATGCCTTCTTTATCAATAAATGGCTTTAGTGGCAGTAGTTTGCTTTTCTTGTGTTAATTTCCGTAGGGAACGATTCCCTTTGTACTATGTGGAGAATGACATATTTAGCTTCCTTGTCTAGAATCAACATGGTTGTACGTGCTGTTTGATGTCCATTTCCTCAGTTCAAAGCCGGCGGATCGCAAAAGTTTGGTTATTTTACGCAAGCATTTTGTCGCCAAGTATGAGGCTGACGTGGTACCGCATGTTACTGTTGTTAGTTCATACGTCTCAATTGGGAGAATTGGGTTGTTGCGTCATAATATTTGTTGGTATTTTGTGTAATTTTTGTGAACATCAATTTGCCAGAGGAGGTTTTTGCAGAGCCATCAAACACTACTCTCAATTTCGTTGGTATGCTCGAAGATTTGATGATTGCGTGGTGAGGTAGGTAGTAATGTTTGGCATTGTGGCTATCTGGCAATGGTGGATCGGTTACACGTTACATGTGACCTAACTGTATGTATTTTTGCATGAAACTTACATAGTCATTTCTTAATTGTGGGTTTTTGCTTAATCTACGCTCCATTGCCAGGAAGCGTTTCTCTGCTCCGCCCTTTGATGGGCCAAGAATTGTGGCGTTAATCTTAAATGGCAGTCTTACCACAAACCTATCATCTTTTACTCGTTTGCGATTTTAATTTAATGTCTGTTTTATTAGCGTTAATTCCACCGACTGTCACTTTTATCGTACTTAACTTTAGTCTATTTGCACATGAGTTGCTTATGAAGTTGGATTGGGCTCCGGTATCTAATACAGCTCGACATTCTTGCCATTACTTGTTGGAGTCTAATACCAGCACTATGGCAGTGCCCAAAAACTTGCAATTGTATTTTGGAATGCTTCAGTGTCTTCCTGGTTGGAGTTATTGCTTGTTTCGGATTCATTTATATGAAGTAACGTGTTGTGCTTCTCTTCACATTTCCTGCAATTTGTAGAACGGCAAGTTTCGAACCGATGGTATGGGCGGAAACAATTTACTTTAAAAAAGTTTCACATTGATTGACATAATGCTGCCCTTTACATACTGGACACTCAATTCGCCTGGCTGTGGCAATGTTGGAACTTGTTCTTTGGAATTTTTTGCATGTACTCTTGATAGATTGGACGGTTCCATAATATTATCTATCTTGAAAAGCTGGGTTTGGTATTGCGACAGCGTGTTTTTCCCACTCACGTCGCGTTGCTGGATCGAGTTTGGTTGCCGTTAAATAGACCACCAGACAATTCCAATGATCTACGGGATCTCCTAGGATACGTAGTGCTTCAATTTGTGTCGTGACTTGATTGATTAATTGATGAAGAGTGATGTTTGATTCCTTTTGAATCGGGGTTGCTTCAAATAGAGCACGCACGTGGCTTGTTGCAATTAATTTGGTATTTTCGTACTTTGCCTTTAAAATGTCTCATACGGCTAGATAATTGTCTGCTGTAGTAGCGATTTTATCGTCCGTTCTGCCCCTCCTCGAAGTGACGATGACAAATAATGATACTTCTGCATGTTGTCTAAATTGATATTGTCATGTATTAATGAGATGAACCTTTCTCGGAACGGTATCCATTCTTCAAACTGACCGGAAAATGGTTTAATTTTGATGGTCGGTAAACGGATTTCAATATCACGGTGCTGTTGTTGATTATTTGACATCGTTTGATTATTGGATATAACACTACTTACTGCTATTAATTTGTTTGCTTTGGTAATGGTTGTGTAGTATTTATCTTGAAACTCGGTTGAATCACTTTCATTGTCTTTAGGATCAAGTTTGATGTCATCGTATGTCTGAATTAACGGTCGAACGTTTTCTAATCTGTATCTTAAATTTTCGATTGCGTTCTGGTCTGTGTGTGATACCGTATCTATGAATATTGTTTTGTTGATTTGATGTGGCCACGCTTGATAAGTAGCTTGTCTCTTATTTTGATATCGTGTTTGAATTGTATTCACTGTTATCCGGTTCGAAGGACCAATGTTTCGATGTTGAAAAAAGTTTTTTTTAGTGTGGCATAAGGACGCATTTGTTATTGCGATTAGCTACTCATTTTAGCAGATATTTTGCCAAAGCGCAAGTATGTAGACCAAAGGTATTTTTTGCGATTTAGGAAGTTAGGCTCTAGCGATTGCATTGCTTATACTTTTAATTTCTCACGTAAAATATTTTTAAAACTTTCGTTTTGTAGATCATTTTTGCAGTTTTTGCCAATGTTTTAAAAAATCATTCTTTTTTATCGTTTGTTGCTCATTTGGCTGATTTCTGACACCGGTAGATGTTCTGTAAAAGCGAAAGCTTAGGTTTTATTTGGAAATCTAGATTGGTCATACAAATGTAACCTGTTTTTAATTCTTTGGGTCTGTTGATATTTTAATTTTTTTGAAAAATACGGAAAATGTTAAATTTTTGGATGACAAAATAACTAAGTAATTTTGCGTCGATGCAGATAGATGCAACTGTTTCTGCTGCTATCTGCCGACTTGAGTAGATGCTTTGCCAAAGCGGAAGTCTGGGGGACAAGGAATTAGCAGATCAGATTGGATCAGTTAAGAACTGATTGTATTAGTTTAAATCATTTGGATCAGTTTTTGGACCACTTTGAATTACTTGGAATAATTTGATAAGTTTGTTACACTTTGATCAATTTAGATCAACTAGTTACTTTGGATTGGATTTTAGAATACTTTGGATAATTTTGGTTAACTTTAGAATAGGTTTGGATTAATTTTGATTATTTTTGATTTACAGTACATCAGTTTATACTAGTTTGGAACAGTTTGAATTAGATAACTTAATTTTTATACAGTTTTTGTATGATTTGCACGAATTGATTTGGAGATTATTTATAATTATTTTGAATTGTTTTTGAATAGGTTTGGATCAATTTAAGTCCTTTTGAATCACAGTACATTAGTTTCGATTAGTTTATACTAGTTTGGGCCAGTTTGAAATACTTTAAATTACTTTATAACATTTTGAAACAGTTTTTAGTATCTGAACTACATCAGTTAGAAGCAGTTTATACTAGTTTGAATTACTTTGGCGTATTTTGAAACAGTTTGGTCAGTTTATTTACTTTTGCATCACTTTGAGTCAGATTAGTATTTTCACTTTAGCACCATTGATTCAGAAAAGTTGAGAACACTTCAACCAGGTTTAGACCATTTTGAATCAGTTTGGGTTATTTGGATTGCTTTAGATTAGTTTGAATTACTGAGTTTAGAACAATTTGGTTTATTCTACAACACTTTGGAGTGCTTTAAATTTTGGCAAATTAGTTTAGAACACTTTGGACAAGTTTAGATAATTTTAAAACAGTTTGGATTATTTAGATCACTTTGGATTACACAGTTTAGAACAATTTGTTTTGTTTTACAACACCAGAGTGTTTTAATTTTTTACGAGTTGGTTCAAAACACCTTGAACAAGTTCATCAAAATTTTGATCACTTTAGCGGACTAGTTTGAAACATTTTTGTACAGTTTTAAACAGTTTGAGACATTTGGATTTGCTCGGATTACTTTAGATCAGTTTGGGTTTTGTAGCATCAGTTTGGATAATTGGATTAGTTTGAGTTATTACTGACACCTCGACACCTAACGGTATTAAGAGGTTATTGAATATATTGAATATATTGAATATATATACTGATTAGTTTAGATTATCAAATAGTTTAAACAAAAATTTGGAATTTGATGTATTTTTTGGATTAGTTAGAAATTTGGAATAGTTAACATCAGTTAAGATTATTTTGTACTGTTTTGGATCTGTTCAACGTATCAGGGTGGATTAATAAACACTTTAGATTAGTTCAAAACATCTTTATTAAGTTTTGTTATTGTGGATTATTTTGGATTAGTTTTATACAGGTCAGATTGCTATGGATCTTTTGATTCTATTCATATTATTTTGGTGTATTTTAGATCACTTTAGCAATCAGTTTTGAACGCGTTAGATAGTTTTTGATCACATTAGAACAGTTTAGACGGCTTAGTTTAGTCTCTTTAAATTAGTTTGGAACAGTTTGAATTATATGAATATGTTTGGATTACAACACAGAATTTAAATACAAAAAAGAAAATTCAGTTTTTTTTGCGTTCGGTCTTTAGATTTAGTGTGCTGACACAACGGCAATCTTCGCTGAACTATAGCTTGCTATTTTTGTTTTTTTGCTTTAATGTTTAAGCATTTGCTGCGTTTAAAATGAAGTGACATTGTAAATATCTACGTTAATTGATTGAGTTTTTCTTATTACAATGATAAATAATTAAAACATCTCATATTTTTATTTATTACTTTTGATGAGCGAGGGTACCATGCTGGGGACCGCGCGAGTGTCCGTGGTGTTTGTAGCTTTTAGAGTTAGTTTTGAATGATGGATTTAGTGAGATAGTTCAATACTACTCTAACAACTTTGATTATTCTGCAGAAGAATGAAATGATCTTAGATTTTTAAATAAAATAAACAGTTGAATAAGTAGGTAGAATAGGTATCTATCTATCGAGCGAAGACTGTATTGCAAACAAAAGTGTCGATAAATTTATACACTTGTCCGATAACATATTTGAAATAAAAAATTTGTAAATGTTAATAAAAACCTAGGTAGTTTAGGTTAGATGGGTTTTTATTACTTAGAAAAAATTGCTAGAAACCAAAAGATAGTAGATTCCGGGTGTGTGACGAGGGATCCTACAAGGGTCTGTGCTTGAGCCTATTTTCTGCTAGAAAAAGGAAAAGCAATAACCACCATCATCAAATAGCAACTACACAATAATAAATTGATACTCGATTAAGCTACTTGAAGATCACACAGAAAAACAATATTCATCATTGCAAATTATTTTTTTGCAATTGTTTGACAATTTTATTATCTTAGTCAAATTTCTTTTTCTTTCAATCAGTACGCTAGTCGCTACTATTTTTTTTTGCCAATTCTTCTCGTGTTCAAATATCATTGTAATAATTTTATTAAATATTACAGCTTTAAAATATTAATCACATTAACTCTTACGGTTTATTAATTGATACAAATAACCTTCTCTCATTAAACGACAATAAAATTATAACGTTTTAATTTCATAATGAAAAAAACCTGTAATAATTTATTGTCCATTTACGTTTTGGGTTCATTCGACGATTTACTTACTGGATCAGACCTTATGCAAGTCCGGTTTTATAATGTCATGACTCACACCGCGTACTTAACGCATATGTTTCCATATTATTTTTTTATCTGGTCAGCCCATATGGTATCTCTGATATTACGTAAGAAAATATTGATGCTATACCTTATAAAGATAGTTTTAAATATAAATGTTATGCAATTTTTATTTTTGCCAATGTCTTGTGCGAAATGACTCATTTTAAGTTTAAGGTGAAACGTATTGTTCTTAATGGTCGAGGTCGTTTGCTTTGGATGGATTATATTTGTTGGATGGTGTACGATTTCTTATATTTAGATTAGTTTTGTGACATTGCTGCTAATAAATGCTTTTTGCGAAATGTAACAATGCAGTATTATACGTTTTGTTGGGACAAGGTTTAACTCATAAAATTTAAAAGCAACATGGAAATGATGCTAATTAATATAGAAAAATATTAATGGAGGTCAGTTTGAATATAGTAAGGATATTTATCAAGTTTAGAAAATTTCCATCCTGGCTAAAATGACGCTAATTATATAAATTAACATAATATACTAATTTGTTGGCTCTACACTTTTGTATTATAGTATAATTCATGTTTAGGAAATAATAAAACTGTTTTATCACAAATTTATTATTACGAATACATTACTAGTTTTGGCTCTACTAGAGTCTTCTACAGGTGTAATAAAGGAGTTTAACTCATCTTAAACTTTTGTATTCAAATGATTATTCTCAAACTTTCTTTCTCTTACTCATACCTTAACAATTAAATTATTTTTTGCTTATGAAATATTACAGTAGGAGTGAGGTCAAACTCTTAATTACAAATTTATCTTTAAATTATTTATTTGCATACAATGGACTTGTCTCTTTTGTTAACATTTTTATTTAGATGTTATAAATAAATTCGGTTGTAAGACGTAATAAGTTATAAATACAATATTCTAAAAGATTATTACCAAAATAACTTGAATAAATATAAACAACAGATTGAAAAGCGTAACTGATAAATGACTCGACAATATAAAAATAAATTGCAATTCTAAATAGAAAACAAGTATATTTATATATAATAGTCTGCATAGATGCAAGATGATTCAATAGTTTTATTAAAAGTTTTTGTAGACAAAATGAATCGAGTTTTAAAGTTTTTTTTAAGCATCTTAGTTTCTAAAATGTAAACAAAACATGATAAATAATATTTATACGACGTTTTATTACAGTGACAATACAACGCTGACAATACAACTGTCAACAAAAATTAAAATTGTGTATATTTTTGTATGTGTAGTAAAAACCTACTTATCTTAACTTACCTTGTTTATTGCTGACATCAACACATTTTTTTATTTCAAATATGTAAGCGCATTTTAATCACTTTTTATCATGAGTTATATCTAATATGCATTATATTTTCTTCTTAAATGTATCTCCTAATCTAATTAATAGTCCACAAAACACTTTTTTTATTTCCAACTTAAATAATTCTAAATCTATATTTTGTTTTGTTGTTGGTATTATAACTATTTTTTTTACTAATTGTTTTTTTTTTTTATAATAATCAGACTACACGATATACTACTCTATGTGAAGTCCTTTATTTAGAAAAAAACTTTGTTTATATCTTTAGTACAAGTTTTCTGTTATCTCATATTTCAAGATTTCCAACTTTTGGCTATGTATTATTTTGGTTGTAAATACGTTTATTAATTTACTTGATTTGGCTTTTTTTTTGGAATTTTTCTCAAGATGTCATCGCTTTTGTCTAAAATACACTTTTTGCTAGCACAAGATTCTTTTTATCTATCTCATTAATATCCAGAGTTGTTTATATTATTAAAAGAATTAAGAAAAAGTATTCAATGTTGTTAAGGGTAGTACTGGACTGAATTCATCAATCTAAACCAACACTAAATTTAAAGACCAAAAGACGAAAAAAAAAAAAATAAAGGTTTAAGATTTAGTTTTGTTTGAGTGTGTTTAAATTTTTGCACAAACAGTAATTGGAATTGTTGTAGCTTTTCGGCTGGTTCTGATTTATATATTTTGAAATTATTAAATAATTTTAAATGCTGTAGCAAATTGATCCGGTCTAAAATTATCAAATTCTAAAGTGATCCAAAATGTTTTAAAGTATCTGATATAATCTATGTAATCTGAACAGATTAAAAACGATCTATAATATACCATAGCAATCCAAACTGTTTAAAACTAATCCGAAGTAATCCGAAATAACAAAATTGAATAAACATGTTTTGAACCAGTTTAAAGTGTTCTTAACTAATTCGAACTATTTGTTGAAGTAATCCCGAGTGGCCAAAAGTAAATAAAACAGATTCAAATTATTCAAAATGATCTGAACTAATCCGAACGGATCTAAAATAATTCGGACAGATCTGAATGATTACTGAATGCTGTTTTCTTTATTTTTTGAAATTTTTAACAAATCCGAAAGGGTACATTGTGTTCCAAATTTTTTTAAAATAAACAAAAGTATTTTGAACGGAGTTATCTAAAACTAATATATATATATTAACCAAAACTAGTCCGAATGATTCAAACTGTTTGAAATTCTAGAAAAATGTATCAAACCAATCCAAACTAACTCGTTAAAGTAATCCAAAAATATACAAAGTGCTCCGAAGTATTTTAAACTGGTTTAAAATTGTCCGAACTGATCCTATCGATCGGAACTGTTCTAAAATAATCTAAACTTGTGTTTTGAACCATTTTGCCAAAATTTAAACTCTTGTAATTTACCAAATTGTTCTAAAATAAGTAATTAAACTGATCTAAGGTAATCTAAATGATCCGAATAGATTTAAATGATTTTAAAACTTGTCTATAATGTTCTGAACCAATTTCTCACAAAATTTATAGTTCTCAAAAGTGTTGTAGAATAAATCAAATTGTTCTAAACTGATCTAAGGTAATTCAAATGATCTAAATTGTTTCAAAATGGTTGAAATATGTTTAAAATACTCCGAACAGATATAAATCATTTGAACTGATTTAAAATGATCTGAGTTTGTTTGTTTTGAACCAATTTGCCAAAATTTAAAGTATTGTTGAATTAACGAAATTATTTTAAACTGGTTAATCCAAAAATGTTCTAAACTGTTGCAAAATAATCTAAACTTTAAAATGTTCTGAACTAATGTGCTAAAGTGAAAAAAAGTAATGCGACTCAAAGTTAAGCAAACGTGTACTGAAGTGATCCAACTAATCTAAAATGGTTCAAAAGTAATTTGTGCTGATCTTAAAAAAACTTATCTAAAGTAAGCAAATTGATCTAAACTGTTCAAACTGTTTCAAAATAATGCGAAGTGGCTATGTATTTCAAACTGGTTCAAACCACGTAGGATATTTTGGTCCGACCGTAATATATTTAGAAAGACATCTTTTGAGATGGTTTTGGAAAGAAGCGTAAAATATTGTAATTTTTTTTAACTTTATTTTGTAATTTCTTTTTTTGTCAGGAAATAAGCTTGGGTTTAAGACTCTGATTGTGGGTCTTGTTACATTTAACATTTTAACTAATTTAAACTGGTGTAGAGCAAATTCTAAAAAAAGTGCAAAGTGATCAAAAGTAATTCAAATTGGTCAAACTAGTATAAACTGATCTAAACTTATGTACTGTAGTTTTAAAGTAATCCGAATTGATCTAAACCTATTCGAATGTATTTTCAAGTCAAAAGTCTGGATCAAACTAGTATTAAACACTCCAAAATGATGTAGTGCAAATTAAAAAAAATGTTTTAAAATGATGCCTGGTCGAAAGTAATTTAGACTGGTTCAAACTATGAACCGTTTTAATTTGATGTAGTGTAGTTTTAAAATAATTCGAATTTATTCAAAACTATTCTAAAGTCATCTAAATGTGACAGTTTAAAATAGTCCGAACAGATCTAAATGTTTCGAATTGTTTTAAAAGGATATAAAATTGTCTAAAGTTTTCTAACCTGAGTTATCCAAACTGATCTAAAGTAATCTAAGTGATCTTAACTGTGTCAAAACCACAATTATAAGTTTGTTTTGTATAGTAAATAAAATTATAATGAAGTAGTCTTTAGAACAATTTTTTTTTATCTGAGGAGGAGAGGAAAATCTTCAAAAGACGTTGTGTCGGATTTATCTGGGTTGGTATTCATCTGCCAGACGCCTACCGACTGAAAACCACTCCTCCGTACGTCACCTAGCCGACAGTGGGATCGCTTTTTGGCATTACTGCACCCGCCAGCTACACTCTTCTACTACCTACTGTTTACTTGCTTGTTGAGCTGCTTTTTTTATTACTCTCCTTTCTGATTGAGAATGTCGTGCATCATTTTTTCTATGACCGTCCATTTTGTTGCGCTCTCTAACATGTTGGTTATTAAGTCCTCATACGTACTTTTCCTTACAGCCAGGAACATTTTGCAGTCGTGCAAGGTGTGTTTGGAGTTGTCTATTTCACTGCAGTACACGCATTTGTCGCTGTTGGATAGATTCATGCGTTTCAAGTATGTCTTAAAACAGCCATGGCCTGGTTCACCGTGTTTACGGCTTCTGCTTCATTCACCAGGTTTGCTCCACTCTCTTTCACATGCTGCTAAGATATCTGTCCTTGCTGCGGTTTTTGCTTCCTTCTTATTGGTTCTAGGCGTATCTCTCCTTAGCGAGCAAGTGCATCGGGATTACACTTGTAATTATTTGAATTTCACGTGTTGACATCTTTCTCTGTGCTTTTGCAAGCAATTTCTCGTACTTTTTCCTTTGAGTACTGTCGTACCATATAAGTGCCCCGTACAGCATTATGGAATCCTCTCAGGTTTGACATAAGTCTGCTGAGTGCATTCATTGATTTTCTGCCTTTCTTGATGATTGTGGAGGTCCCAGGTTGAAATTCATTCTTATTGTGATGCCTAGATACTAGGATCTGATGGCTTTTGATAATTTGTTTACCTATCTTCAACGGGATCCAGCTACTATCAGCGCTTCCGTCTTCCGGTGCTTGAGTTGTAGTCTTTTTTGCTCTAGCCATTCCTTTATTCTGTTGATGTCAAACTCTGCATCATCTACTATATCTTTCAGGGCTCCGCATACTAGCAGCGCTAGGTCATCTGCATACTCTATTAGGAACACGTCTTCTGGTAGTTCTATTCTAAGTACGTTGTCGTAGTATATGTTCCACAGAGTCGGTCTTGGAACCGAACCCTGTGGTACACCACTGGTCATATCAAGACAGAAGTTGTTGCCCACTAAGATTCTTTTGTTCTGCAGGTACGAGCACATAAGGTTATGCTTTTCACAACCAATTTCTGGTCACGGTACAGAGTTGTATGCGTTTTTGACATCCAGAGTAACCAGGATCGCACGTTTCTTTTATCTTTTTGTTTCTTTGATTGCATTTTTTGCCATTGAATCCAAACTGATGGTCGGACAGCCCGCCACACTTCTGGAGTTTTCTACTAGCTTGCTGTTCACCACATGCTCAAACAGTTTCCCCATTGTGTTTATGAGGCACAGTGGCCTATAAGCCGGCGAATTGTTTACTGTTTTTTTTTTGTTTCTCCAGAAGAGCTGGCTTGGCTATCTTCCACTCGTCCAGAAAAGTGCCGTCCTTGATCAGTTTATCGAAATAAGTGGATTGTTTTAAACTAAGTAATCCAAACTGGTCTAAAATAATCCAAACTGTTTTAAAATAGTCTAAACGGTCTGAACCTGTTTAAAATAGTTCGAAATTTGCTAAAATTTAATCTACTACAAAGTGTTGTGGAAAAACCAAATTGTGCTAAACTGAGTTATTCAAACTGTTTCTGTGTAAAGTGAAAGAAGTGAGAGAAACTAATTTAAACCAACGTTTTATGAAGTGATCAAAAATAATTCATAATGGTCCAAAAGTAGATTAAAATTGTTTCAAAATTATGCAAAGTGATTCAAAGTAATTTAAGTTGCTTAAACTAGTATCGTATAATCTAAACTAATGTAGTGCAAATTAAAAAAAAAATGTTTTGATTCAAAATAATCTTAATTGATCGGAACTAATTTGAATGATCCAAACAGAGTTAAAATAATCCGAACAGATCTGAATGATTCGAACTAATCTGATATGAATTGATTTGTTGAAGTCATCCAAACATCACTGAATGCTGAAAAAGACACATAGTGCTTTAAAGCGTTTTAACATTAACAAAAGTATTGAGTGACAAATTAATTTATAATAATCTAAACTAATCCGAACAGATCTGAATGATTAAAGTCTTCAAAGTGCTGTTTTATTATTTTAAATTGAATAATCCAAACTCTTCCAAAAGGTAATCTAAATAATTCGAACTTTTTTAAAATGATCTGAACTTTAGCAAGTGTTTTCAACTAATCCAAATGATCTAAACTGTTCCAACATGGTCCAACTTGTCTAAAATGTGTTGAACTGTTTTGAGACAGTGTGCTAAAGTGAAAGTTATGCAAACTTAAGTGATCTAAAGCAATCCAAAACAGCTCAAAAGTAATTTGTGAACTGATTCGAAATAATTTAAACTGGTTTTAAACTAGAATAAACTAATCCAAATTTCAAATAAAAAAAAAAAAAAATTTGAAATTATGCGATGTGATCTAAAGTAATTCAAACTAGTCCAAACTATGAACTGATGTGCTGTAGTTCCAAAATAATTTGAATTTATCCACGTCTATTTCAAAGTGATTTCAAGTAATTAGCAATTATTTTGTCCAAACTAAATTGTTTTAAACTGAGTAATCTAAACTGATCTAAGGTAAATCAAAATGAATCAAACTATTTCAAAATGGTTTGAACTGTTCTGAGCTAATGTGTTAAAAGTGAAAGTAATAATCCGACTCAAAGTGGTGTGATTTAAATCAACGTGTTCTGAAGTGATTTAATATAATCGAAACTGGTTCAAAAGTAATTTGTGCATATTTTGAAAAACTAATTCAAACTAACAAACTGACCAAATTTAATATAATTTAAATTATGAACTGTTTCAAACTGAAGTACTGCACCTTAAAAGTAATCCGAATTGATCTAAACCTATCTAAAATGGTCCAATTGTGATAGTTAAAATTTAAATATATTTTAATGTTATGACGTATTAAGTAATTTTTATATACCACATTTTGAAATTAAAAAAAAAAACTAATTTAAAGTTATTCTAAACTAATTTGTTTACATCTTGAAAAACTAATCCAAACTAACAAACTCTTCAATTCAAAATGACCAAATTATTTTAAAATAATCCGAAGTAATTCAAAGACAGATTTTAATGAGTTGAACTAATTTGAATTGTTCGAAACAGTTCTTAAAGTTATCTGAAATAATCCAAAATAATCTAAATAGATTTAAAAAATTAACTATATCATAATAATTCAAATTGACTAAATTAATCTGAAGTAATCTAAAATAACGATCAAAATATGTTCGATCTATTTTAAAGTGTTCTTTCTTAACCAATTTGAATTAGTTCGTAACTAATTTGAATTAGTTGTTGAAGTAATTCGGAGTGATCAAAAGTATTTAAGTAGCATAAACTGATTAAGACTGATATTGAAGTGATCCAAAATGACTTTAAGTGATCTAAACTAATCCGAAGTGATCTTTTTTAATTTATTTAACTAATTTGAATGATAGATAGTCTTCCAAGGCATTTTAAAATAAACAAATTTATTCTGAACTAAGTTATCTAAATTGATTATTTAAAATTAATAAATGATGTATTTCTAATATCACATTTTTCTGATCCAAATTGGTCCATAATAGTTCAAACTAATTTGAATGATCAAAACTGTTTAAAATTGTACAAATATGTTTAATACTAACCCAAACTTGCTAAAGAAAAATTGGAAGTGTACAAAGTACAAACTGATTTAAAATCGTCTGAACTGAGCCGAACAGTTTTAAAATGATTTGAACTTGTTTGTCAAAATTTAAAGTACTCTAAAGTGCTGTAGAATAAACCAAATTTTGTTAAACTGAGTAATTTAAACTTGTTTTAAAATATTCTGAACATATTCAAATGATTCGAACTGTTTTAATTTGATATAAACTTGTTTAAAGTGTATTGAACCAAGTACTCTAATGTGTAAGCCAAATAGTTTTAACTGAGTCAAACTGATCTAAGGTAATCCAAATGATCCATACTGTATCAAAAGGGTCTAAACTTTTGAACCGTTTTGAACCAAATGCAAACTCAAGTGATCTAAAGTAATAAATAAGTAACTCTTGCAGATTAAAAAAAAACGAATTGAAAGTAACAAACTGTTCTAAACTGACC
This sequence comes from Tachinus rufipes, assembly GCA_963932245.1. NCBI lineage: Eukaryota > Metazoa > Arthropoda > Insecta > Coleoptera > Staphylinidae > Tachinus > Tachinus rufipes. The sequence continues at coordinate 18,996,600 of OZ010744.1, forward strand.
GAACCGCTTCAAAATGATACGAAGTGATCCAAAGTAATTTAAATTGATCCAAACTAGTAAAAATGAACTAAACTGATGTACTGTAGTTTTAAAGTAATTCGAATTGATCCAAATCTATTCTAAAGTGAGTCAAAGTGATCCAATTGTGATAAAAGTGTTTCAAACTAATCTAAATTGGTTAAGTTAGTCTATAGTAATCCGATTTAATCTTAATAAGTTGAATTAATACAAACTGCTTATAACTGTTCTTAAACTGATTTAAACTGACCCGCTTAAAGTAATTTTGAGTAATTTAAAGTTATTTAAAGTACTACGAGCAGCTTCAAATTTTGTTCTAACTGAATCTAAATACGATGTAAAAATAAAAAACTTTTGTTTACGGTTGTTCAAATTAATATTGAAAGTATAAGCAGTGCGATCGATAAAAAGTCAACATTTTCCATATTTTTCGGCAGCGGAAAAAGTTTTACTGACTAGATATTATTGACGGTGTTCCGATACACGTCTATCTGTTTTTTTAGTTAGTCGTACTTTTTTGGTGCCTACTAGCGTTATTTGGCGGTGGACGTCAACTAAATATTTTTTTCAATACTTATTCTCAATTAGAATTGTTTAGAATTCAAGTATCTTTCGTGGCCAATTTTAATCTCTGGAACTTTTTTTTATATCCTAGTAATAAACATTTGATTTTTTACAAATTTGATGTCTTCATTTGACTGGCTGCAAAAGTTTTTATTTTTATTTATTTAATTCTTACTTTATTCTATGCTTATCATTAATATAATTTTTATAAGAATTTAATTATGTATATACACTTCTATACGAAGCTAGTTCTGCATCCTTAGTTATTGTTCTGGTGTAATAAAATAATAAGAAATTATTAATACTTAATTTCTTAATTATTATTATAAAAAATTAATAACTAATTAAAATCACATTCTTATAATCAAAAAAGTGAAAACAAACATTTTGCACGCCACACGACACTTTCCTCACCTTTTATTTTATATTAGTTTAAATTCTCGGTACACCACATAAATTCTGTGTCTGCAATTCACCATTGCGACACGCACTTTTTTCTAAAAGAAAGCAAAAGTTTGTACCCAAAATATTGCGTAAATTGTGAGCAACGCATTGTTAGTATTAATTAGGGTTGCTCTTGAAATTACAAAAAACTGTACTAATTACTAACAGATGCATATATTCATTTTCAATTTCCGCTACTTTTGCTTTCATTCATTAATTAAATAATTAATTAATATAAAACTTATGTAATTTGTACTAAAATGCTGCTGACCGGGAAGTAACATTTTGATGCGTTTGAGGAAAAAGGAATTACAAAAAATGATACGCTGTTTATTTCTGGATGGAATGCTGAAGATGCTCGTATTTATATTTAATTATTTTTATTTACACAAACATACCATTCATTTTCACTATCGACGACATTTGATTAAATCGCTTAATGGTGTTAAGGTATTTATATATTGAATGAAGCTGAACAATGCTGACATGTTTATTTACATGTCTATTGTTAGGTGATAAAAATGACATAAAATTTATTTCGGGTCTTTTTAATGTTTGATTGGATAATTAATGTATTTTTAGATAGAATTATGTCATTTATGTTTATCTAAAAATGGGGCTTATAATCATATTTTACACAAACACATTGAGATACTCATTGTTATTTACAAGATAATTAATATAATTTTTAATTAATCAAAGCGATATTTTATCGAAAGATATCGTTTTTCTATATTCTATTTGGAAGAATGCATTTTATTTTAAGTTATAATCAGATTCACCTGGCCGGCTATTTTAATTTCGTAAATTTCCCAATTATTCTTTTCCATATGCATAACAACAAAGTTTTACATGATAACAAGCATCAACCGAAGAAATCTGTATAAACATTAATAACTGGCAGTCTGCAAAAAAAGTTTTTTTACTATAGATACGACGTTAATCAATCCAGCTGTCAAAGTGTTGCCGTTTTGGCAACTGATCCAGAAATGTAATTAACACTAGCTGGCCAAAGAAAATAGCAAGTATTATTATGTTGCCTGCGGATGAGAAATATTAAAAACTAAAAATTGTCTTGTAATTTGTTGATAAAGCATTTCAGAAGAACCTAAAGCTCTCACTTCGAACATGAAAAAGTTGTAGATCGACGGCTTTTACAGTTTTGAGGATGGTCTATTTCAATATCTCTTCTTAAACCGTGCCCTTAATAGCAAAATATGTTACTTTGTGATGCGGCTTACTACGATTATTGTTTTTTTGTTGCATAAAATTTTGATTTTGTAGTTCCGGCACTGACATAAAGAATTAAAATTTTTTTTGTTCTCTACGTAAGATTTTACATTTTTGTTATGGATGGCGCATTTCAACGGTGTTCGAAGGTGTGGATGAGCATGCTGTTCATGCAACAGAACAAAACTGGAGTCATAAGTGGTCAAACTATGTCTGTAGTTATTACAATGCGAAGAATAGTGTGATAGCTCAATGGTAAAGCGCTTGCACATTAGCAGTCCGTGGTTTGATCTTCGACATAAACAAAAATTTGCTTTTTTATCTACATGGGTGATTCGGAAGTCACCTAAGAAGTTGTTGACAAGCAAAGCAAAACAATTAATAACAGTCGGTAGTTCAGATTTAAAAAAATAATAAGATAAAGAAAAACTGAGCAAAATAGCAGATCATGACCATGTTGTCTTCTTTGAGACAGAAAAGAAGCACACCACACTTCAAGATGTTTTTACGCTGCCTTTTATACAAGATCATAATCTAAAAACGCAACCGGATCTAATCTACAACCCAACAAGAACCCGCCAGGTGAGAGCCGACTTTGACCAACTTGAAGATCAGGAACTAATCTTGGAACCAAACTAAGGACACCATCCAATTGCTCAAAAAGGTAGATTTACATCAAATATAGGACTACAGAACTAGCTAGAACCTATTTTGAAGAGGTAAGAATTGCCTCAAAAGTTTCCAAACCTATAAAGCAACAGACTCAAAATGCTGTTCATAGGGTGCTACGGTACAAAAAGTATTCTTCTTTACTTCTTTCCTGCGCACTTGGGTTTGATTGCAGGCTCCTGAGTTTATTGTCAAAGGCTTACTGAGGTAACTTTTGGCTGAAATGTATCCAAGTGAAGAGTCTGTTGACAAGTTAACTAACTTTAACCAATTTGAAGAATACTAAGAGCTAATCTTAAAACCACACCAAATTGCTCAAAAACCGATAAAACTACTCAAAAATCATTTCTACCTCACAACAATAAAAAAAAATTGTCATCTACCTACACCTGAGAGATTAACTAAATGGAGAAGAGAGACTACGGAGTTAACTAAACCCCATCTCAATTTTGAAGTGAAACTCGTGAGCCCAACTAATCCACACAGTGAAGTGGTAAGAATTGCCTCAATTGCCCAACCCATAAAACAACATTAGGGCAACCTTAAAGTAACAGGATTGAACCATACGAGTGGGACCGAGCAGCTTGGAAATCCATCGTGCCGACACTTTCTGTTTAATTTTATTAACATTTCTTTCTGATATTATTTTCCTAGCAATAACTGAAACTTTTAGTCGTAGATCAATCAACAATCTTTAGGTTTGTTAATAATTTTGTCAGTTTGTGTTTTGGGTCATCATGAATCTTTACCTTAGCCAGTCTATAGGTTTACGAATACACATGCAACGTTTCTAATTATAATGTTTAGTCCCAGATCGTCTAGTAAAAGCTCTACCAGCTTTGTGTAGGGTCTTTACCCACTAAAACTCTAATTCCATTTGGCGACTGTTTAGTGCTTATTTTGCATTAGCTTAACTCTTTTTCTGCGCACTTAAGATATTTTTGGTTGTCTGATTTTCTGGATCTTCTTCCTTGATTTTTTTTCTTTTTGATCTTTATTCACTGGACAATCTTTGTGATTGAGTTTTGGATTGAGTTTTAGTTCCATTTGTTTTGTGTTATTAATTTAATTATGTTTTTTTGGGTAAAGATATTCCATCCAGCTCAATTTCTAAGGTAGTTTTCTCCAATGTCCTATTATCTTTTTATTTCGTTCTGAGAGCGGAGAGATATTACTTGTAATGTCTTGATAACAAATTTTTGGGCGGGTGGGTGGGTATTTCAGTATATTAAAGGATTGGATATGACCATTTTTTTGTTGTGCAATATGAAAGGAGAAACTTCCAGTTTCTTGATATCAAACTTTTGGGCACTTCACTCCATTTCAAACTACTTGATTGTAATCATGAACTGGTGTAACTCACCCATCCGCTTAGATGTTAATCAACAACAAATGAGAGAAAGTTACTTTTAATCTTTTGATAACAAAATTTTGGAGGGAGAGGGGGGCATTTCTGTCTAAACTATTTAATAGTAATCATGATTTGGAGTATCCTACCTGCTCGTTTAATTGTTGGTCTTTAAGAGATTGGATATTACTATCTCCTCTTTGGACTTAAAGACGCCTTTAAGAAGAAGAAACTTCCAATCTTTTGATAACAAGTGTTTGTGATCCACTCTAGACTACAAACACATGGGTGGGCGGGCGGAAACTAATTTTAAAGTTTGTGGTCGTGTAATTTGGATAAAGATTTTACACCCAAAGGCCTAAGTGTTTGTGATCCAATTTCTTTACTACAAACAATTGAGTGGGTGATCAGGAACTAAGTTAAAACTTTGTGGGCGTGTATTTTGGATGAGCGTTTCCCACTCACTCTCACAAGTGTTTGTGATCCAATTTTTTTACTACAAACACTTAAGGAGTTGGGCGGGAACTAAGTAATTTTGTGGGCGTGTGGTTTGGATTTACGTTTCCTACCCACCCGCCCAATTGTTTGTGATTCAATTTTTTGACTACAAACACTTGAGTGGGTGGGCGAAAACTAAGTTTAAATTTTGTGAGCGTGTAATTTGGATATGCGATACCCACCCACCCGCCCAAATGTTTGTGATCCAGTTTTTTTACTTCAAACACTTGGGCGGGTGGGTGGGAAACGCTAATTTGAAGCACACGTCCACAAAGTTTAAACTTAGTTCCTGCCCACCCACTCAAGTATTTGTAGTAAAGAAATTGAAGAATATAAACGTTAAACGTATTTGTTAAAGAACATAGTTTATACCTAAATTTTTTTTTGGCATTTAAAGAACATGATTAGTATCTAGAGATTATGATTAATATCTAGGAAAACATGTAAATAATGTTAGAGAACATTATTGACAGATTATAAACATGTTTGACAGTTAGAGAAAATAATTGGTATCTAGAGAACATTATTAACAATTAAAAATCATAATTGATATCTTGAGCACATGATTGACATGTAGGAAAACATGAATGATATCTAGAAGAACATTATTTACTTTTAAAGAATGTTATTGACAGATTGTTTGACAGAGAGTATAATTGATACCTAGAAAACATTAAAAACAATTAGAAAACATAATTGACATCTTGAGAACATTACTGATATCTAGAGAATATAGTTGATATCCAGGAGAACATGATTAATATCCAAAAGAACATTATTTACATTTAAGAACATGATTGACAAATTGTAGCACGTTTGACAGTTATAAAACATAATCGATATTTAAAAAAACATGATTGACATTTAAAAAAAAAACTTTAATGACATTTAGAGAACATGTTTGACAATTAGAAATTATGAGAGAATATCTAGGAAAACATAATGTACATTTAGAGAACATGATTGACAGTTAGAAAGCATAATTGATATCTAGAGAACATTATTAACATTTAAAAACATAACTGACATTTAGAGAACATGAGTTACCTCTAAAAGAACGACAGTTAAAGAACATAATTAATATTTAGGGAACATGATTGACATTTAGTGAACATGATTAATATCTAGGAAAACATAGTATACTTTTAAAGAACATGAGTGACATAGTTTACACGTATTTGACAGTTTAATAAGTCACTTGGGTGAATAAGAGGGTGGGCGTAAACTAAGTTCAAACTTTGTGGGCGTGTGATTTGGATAAGCATTTCCCACCTACCCGCCCGAGTATTTGTGATCCAATTTAAAAAACTAAGTTAGGGTGTGGTTTGAATTATCGTTTCCGACTCACCCGCATCTTGAGGCCTAAAAATACTAGCTTTGTCACTGGAGATAATGGCCCAAATTTGACATAATTTTTAGAAAAATACCGACGAGAGATTAACATTATTACACCTTTTGTGAGAGATTTAAGAAACTTTTGCCGCGCACACAAAATCTGCAAATGCACAAGCATTATCATTATTATTAATATTTTGAAAAAAGAATAATTTCTTGTGCAACAGACTTTGAGCATCTTTCTCATTTATCTGATCAAACGCCATTCGGTGCATACATTTAGCGTCGTATCTAAGACCTCATGGGCCTTGTAGTGCGCGTGGCCTGAGAAGTTTTGGGGCTTTTAAGAATTGATCAGTGATGTAGCTATCTGTAAGGGGATCTTTAATACAGAAAGACCTACGACGTTTGTTCAAAACATGTGGGTTACAAAATTAATAATAAAACATACAAACAATAAATGAAGAAAAAACAACTTTTATGGTAATAAGACAAAAAAACACAAAAGATATTGACATAAAAATTGTAATAAATAACATACCAATTACTAGAACAAAACAGACAAAATACTTAGGAATAATATTAACCGAGAAACTCACCTGGGATGCACATATTAACAAATTATTAAAAGAAAGCGCAGCAACAATAGGAGCTGTCTATAGAGCCAGAAAATGCATACTAAAAGAAACAGCAATAAGTATATACCACTCACTTTATTTAGCAAAAATTAACTATTTAATAAATATATGGGGCGAAACAACAAAAACAAATATACAAAAAATCCAAAGACAACAAAACAAAATACTTAAAATAATACATAAACTTTCAAAGCTAACACGAACAGAAGAATTATACAAAATAATTAACGAAACAAACATTAACGAAAAAATAAAAATAGAAAAATGCAAACTAATATATAAAGTTAAAAATAAAGAAATTAAAACAAATCTACAAATAATATTAAACAAAGAAATTCACGGACATAACACGAGAAGAAGAAGTAATATATATGTACACACAACAAGAACAGAAAAAGCGAAAAAAACAATACTAGGAAATGGACTAATCACGTACAATCAACTACCTGAAAATATAAAAAAAACGAAAACTTTTAAAGAATTTAAAACAAAAATAAAAGAACACTACATAATAACAAGACTAAAAAAAACAAATTAATTAAAAAAAGAAAAAAAAAAGGATAATGCACACACAAAAAAAAAAAAGAAGATAAATGGTGCCCCGAATACGAAGCTCTGCAGCCGACCATACATGGAAAGATGCAAAGCAGCAAGTGGGGAGAGAAAAAAAAAAACTTACTTAACAATTTATTATTTATAATTTATATGACAATAAATTAAAAAAAAAAAAAAAAAAAAAAATTATTTACTTTTTTGAAACCGACTTTAAAGGGGTCTTCATGTTTTGGGATAAGATAAAAAATAAGCTGCGCTAATAGCTCAATACAACCTAGGAGCAGTTTAGAACAGTTAAGGTGCAGTTGGGAACAGATGTAGCTTTGAAAATGCATTTATATTTTTTTTTAAGCAGAATAGTAATTTTTGAAATTTTCTGTGATAACTTTGTAATATCGAAATTTGTACATTTTATCAAAAAATATGAAATTTTAAGCAAAATTAAGTTTTCTACAATATTTATGAAAAGTAATTTTTGAAATTTTTAGTGATAACTTGATAATATTGAGATTTTTGCAAATTTTTTCAAAAAACTTGCTTATTTTTGAACAAATGAAATAGCTAGGAAATATTTGAGCACAGTTTAGGTGCAACTGGGAACACTTGAGATAACTTAAATTACATTGAAATAGCTTAATTTCAAATAGCGTTCAACCTACGAATAGCTTGAAACACTTCAGGTGCAGTTGAGAACAATTGCAGTACACTTTAGAGCAATTTATAGCACTATGAAAAAAGTTAAAAATTAATTGGAAACAACTCACTTTTAAGATCTTTGCTTAAACATATTTGGTAACATTTCAGGTGCAACTGAGAACAATTGAATTAAAACAATCAATATTAATTTAAAATTACTAAATACATTCAGTTTGGAACACTTTGGTGTAGTCGGCAACAGTTTTAGTACATTTAGCAATTGCTAACATTTTTAAAAGTTTAAAATCAATTAGAAAGATGAATCTTTTAGGGCGAAACTTAAATTACATTGAAACAGATTAAATTAAACTAAAATAGGTTGGAACATTTTAGGTGCAGTTGGGAAAAGCTCCTTGGAACACTTTAGAGCTATTTCTATTTCTAATACATTGAAATAATTTAAAAATAACTCACTATACTTGGAAACATCTTAGGTACACTTGAAAACAGTTTAAGTGCAACTAAGAACACTTGAGTATTACTCACATTTTATTTTAAAAAAATCATTATTAATTGGAACAGCTCGGAACAGTTTACTTGCAACTCTCAACAGCTCAAGCACAGTTGAAAAAAACAATTTAGTTGCACTTTGGAACTTAAATGCAACTTATATCTTATTGAAAATTAACAACCTCAGTTGACTAATGAACAGCTTTGAACACTTCAGGTAGAGGCTGGAACAGTTCAGGTGCAAATGTTAACTTGTGAGAACTACTGACATTACATTAAAACAACAATATTGACCAAAAATACATCGTAAGCAGCGGTAACGTAGATAGCTTTTAGCAAACGTTTATTTTAAAACCTGATGGAAAGAGTGTTACAAAACGAAGTAAAAAAAATTTAAAAATTGTAAGCTTTTTCCAAAACCTTTTTCGATATTTTACGGTGAGGCCCAAAAATTTTAGCTACGCCACCGAAATAAGTCGAGTTTAAGTTGTTTCTTCTTTGGCTTCTTTTTCAATTTCATCTTTTTTTTTGTTGTTTTGGGTTTACTTTTATGGGACTCTTTTGCACTCCATTTTAAGGTTGCGAACATAACGGCGACTTTTGCTCCGACCATAGCGTCGAACCCTTGTTTATCGCTTTACATTGAAGCTGATGCTGATGAGCAAGAGCTTTGAGCTAGGATTGAAACTTAAGTGTTCCAGGGTGGGAGTGCTGAGCGATAATCGAAGTTACGATTTTATGGTTGGAACAATGGTCTCCGTTGAGCCTGCGCACTTATGCGATCCAAGTAGCTCTACTTTATATTTACTAGGATTGTCTGTTCCTTAATGTTTACTATGTCTTCTTCCTTTGTTACTGTTTTCTGTTACTTTTCTATTTGTCTATATTTTTATCAGTGCTCGAGGCGTTCCTTATTTTTTCTGTCCAGAAATTTGTTCGTTACGAGGGCCTTTTTATGACACGAGTTGAAGCACCGGAGGTAACTTGTTCAACTAGCGTAACCACAAAAACATGTTTTGAAACATTTAATAACATTAATCTGGACCATCGGTTACCGATTGATCTTGACGCTTAACTCGGAATTGCCATCAGAAACCAGAAAAGAATTTAACGACAGTGCTCAGTTTAAATGTTAGCGAGAAAAATCAAGAAAATCTAAACTGAACCGGAGGGTGAAGATGAAATACTGTTAATCTTCAAAGAGTAACTGTAGTATACAGCCAGCTTCATAGCTAGAAAGTTTAAAAAATGATTCTTGCTGTCAACTACAAAAACTCAAAGATCACAAGAAAACTGTTAATAGCGTGTACCTATTATTGGTGGCATTCGATGACCTAAACTTCTTTCTAAGAATAAAGCTAAGAAAGGCCAGACTTAGGTTAAAATAGATAAGCAACATTTAGCTGAGGCTACTCAATAAAGTTAGCAAGAAGACAAACAAAGCAAAGACAGATCTAGATGGTAGAGCACGGCCTCTACCTCAATAATTTTTTTTTAGTGTGTAATGAGTTGGCCAACACTAGTGATTTCTCTACATACGCTCACCTACAAAGTTTACGCAGTTACTTTGGCTTCTCTTCTAGATCGTTTTGCAGCGCATGAAAAGGACGCAATTATTGCACAACTTGCCGTTATCAAACAACAAAGCCAGATTAGTCGAACTTTAGATATATTAAAAAAAAAAAAAAACAAGAAAGCCTAAATCCAGTTTTTATCAAAACAAACCTAACTCACAAGACAGGTAAAACAGAGAGTTACTAGATTGTTTTAGTATCACCTAAGAAGAAAACTCCAAACAATATACTAAATAAAAGGCAAAAAACTTTTAAACTTTGTCACCGGCTGGGCACCCGCAGATGTTAAGGGTAACACACACCTTTAACATCTGCGGGTGAGAGGATAGTTTTAAGTTCACTAAGGTTGAAGGTTTTTGGTGAAGGCGGTTTTCAGAATTGTTATGGTGGTGTTTTTTTTATAATATTGGTTTCTTTGGAGTTAGTAGCTTTGGAAGTGACTAGTGGATCTCTGATCTGGAGTACTCTACTCAAAACTGTGGGTCTATCCGTAAAGACTTCATCAAAACGATTACTCCAATATCATATGATGAATATTATACAGTCAACAATGACTGAAAAAAGCAGTATCGATAAGGCAGTTGTGATAAATGAGGTGTCTTGCAGGCTACGACTCTTTTGACAGCAGCGCTGCCTAGCGGACGGTGGCGGAACTAAGGACAGCGCTGCCTATTGTATGGAGTGGGAAGTAATATCTCGGACATGAACCTAAGTAAAAGGAAACTTGTGATTTAAATTGGGGAATCTGCGATTGAAGAGCGGAACAAAGCCACCTGTCAGGTGGAGTCAGAACTAGTGAAAATTAGATAAAATAATTTGTTAAGAGAATTTTAAGAATTTTAGACAATTTTGAAAAAAAAAGTACAATTTTGTCATTTATTTAACTTTTTTTGAACATTTTAGGGGCCCTAGGTTTTGAAATAATCGTCGGAGGGAACCCTATGCTTGTGGGCTTTTTCACATTGCATACTCTTTCTTTTTTGAATAACCAAATTATATCATAAGAATTTATTTTTATTTGACAAAGAAAGTAATGCACGAAATAGTAACTATCCGGAAATAATTTATGATTAGAAATCTATTATTAAAATACTTCATAAGAAAATGTATCATAATTGATGACACATTGGGAACATTTTGAATTATTTCAAAATTCTTGTTCTTTCGTGAAGTCAATGATGTGTAAATATGGTCTTGTACATCACGTTTTTCAAATAAAAGTACAAATCTCCAACCGATAATTAAACATTAATCACGCACCTATTATTAATTAAGGCGCTTCTCATCCTACTTATTTTAAGTGTAATTCAACAAAATCCGAAGCTATGATCGAGATCACATCACGGATCACGGAATTTTAATTATGAATAATTATAAAGGGGAAAAAGTAGAAAACTAATATGAGAAAGTAAGAATTATAATAATAAGCCGGTTAAGATTACGTCGTATTATTATTATTAATCTAGATTACATTTTAATGGTGGAAAATTTAAATTGTTGTTAGATTTATTGATTAACTATCACTTCTTGTTATATAATTTAATTGATTTGTTATCACATTTCTGTTGCATTTTTATAAAACAATTAATTCATATAAAAGAACGACAATGGACAAGAGTAATTTTTGTAATTGTTTATTTAATTATACAACAAACAAAATGATTTTTTAATTCTTTATTTACTTGATTTGATTATTATAACAAGTTAATCCAATTGTAAAGGAATGTGCGTAAAGTTATTAATTATTCTCATCTTGGCATTTGTTATTATTTATTAATATCCGTATTGGAATTTTCTTGATAAATGGAATGCATGTGAACGTATTGTGGTAACTGTTAGATGAATGGATGATTGATGGCTGGATGGAAAGTTCTTTTATAATTTTAAATTAATTTATATTGGTTGATGATTTCCGTATGTATTTCCTGTTTTTTTATTAGAGTTAAATCAAATAGATCTTGGTTAGGAACAGTATATGCTATGCAGTTATTAAGTGTGTCGGTATAAATTAATTCTTGCGTGTGTTTCAACTTTAATTGTTGAATGCAATTAATTAAGAGACTATGATTCTTTATATTATTAACTGAAAGTACTAGTTTTGACTGCATTTATTATTTTAATTTTGCCTTATAAAATTGTAATTTGATCATATATTAATCAATGATGTAATTAGTTTTTGTGTAAGAATTTGTAATGTAATATTTTGTATGTCAGAGGTGAAGATTTTTTTGTAAATCAAGTATTTTACAAAACCAGTATTATAATTTTGCTTAAAACTGAAAAAAAAAAACTATTTGATGTGCAAATCACTTATATTTGCTTTCACTTTTTTTAGTAATGCTATTATGGCCAAATCTTGCTTAACATGTCTAAACGCTTAGTTTTGTCAACATTGGCCAAAAAAGTCGATTAATAGAAATTTGATTAGACTGAATATATATTTTATATTAATTTATAAATTGTACTAATTTTAATTTTTTTTCTAGGTAAGTGGTGTTCTAATTAATATCATTGAACTTATCGTAATGATTTTGTGATGAACCGTTATGAGGTGAGAAAACATTATATTTATGCATTTCATAGAGGATCTAATAAACAATAATCTTAATTTTTGATGGCTAGTGACTTTTTTACGTTTAATTTTTCAAAATTTTAATACGTTTTTTTAATGATTTAAAGGTATCAAATCGGACCAATTTAATTGAGGTTATATAAAATTGGTCGGAGCGATTTGATTGTAAATTTAATTAAAATCTAATGGACAGTATCTATCTAGGTTTTGTTCTTATTCTGGCATGAATTATTTTCAGAAGTATTGTTAGGGTGTGGCTTATTAATCTTATTAGTCGGTATTTTTACATCTTTGGCGTTTGCTTTTTTGGGAAGTGCTAAGAACGTAGCTTTGGGCCAATCTGTTGGAATATGATGTAGCATTAAGTTTAGATTTTGTTTGTTATTGGTTTTTAGAAGTTCAACTCGGAGTTCATTATCGGGAGTTTCTTTTTTGTTTTTAGGGTTTTTATTAGTTTATTCTTCAGTATTGGTAGCTTTTTTAAGTCGAGCGTTGCTTTGTTTTTGGTTTTATGTGAGTTGTCTATAAACAAACTTTTTTGTTGATCCACTTTTTTGGTCTCTTTGATCTTCTTTTTGATATTTTTGTCTATTTCTTTGTATCTTATGCTGTTGCCCTTACTAATTTTTTCATGAAATTTGTCATACTAAATGACAATAAGTTGTTAATTAGAATTCTAAAAATTGAAATTTAAGTTTGAACTTTGTGGGCGTGTGGTTTGAACCTGTGTTCCCGCCCACCCACTCAAGTGTTTGTGATCTAATTTTTTATCACAAACACTTGGGCGGGCGGCGGTAAACTTTAGTTGAAACTTTTGAAAAATTTTGATTTTTTAAATTTTTTTGAAAAATTTATAAGAAATTGTCTAACAATTTAGTACAGAATTTTTGAAGTAAATTGATCAAATTTAGTTGAAACTTTGCTGATTACAAATAAAATTTCAAAACATTATTTTTTAAAAATTTTGATTTTTTACAATTTCGAAAAATTTATAAGATATTGTCTAACAATTTAAGCTCTACCGGTTATTATTTTTGAAGTAAATTGATCTAGTTTGTATCAAATTTAGTTGACTTTGCTAACAACAACAAAAAATTAAAAAATGTTTTATTAAAATTTTGATTTGTTATAATTTTTTGAAAAATTTCTTCTCTGGTTCTGATTAGAATTTTTAAAGTAAATTATCAAATTTGCATCAAATTTGGTTGAAACTATGTTGGTTACTAATAAAATTTTAAAAAATTATTTTTAAAATTTTTAATTTTTTACAATTTTTTGAAAAAATTATAAGAAATTGTCCAACAATTTAAGCTCTACTGGTAAAAATATTTTATGCAAATTAATAAAATTTGCATCAAATTTAGTTAAATCTATGCTGATTACAAATAAAATTTATTTTTTTTTTAAATTTTGCTTTATACTATTTCTTGAAAAAAATGTAAGAAATTGTCCAACAATTTAAGCTCTACTGGTAAGAATATTTGAAGTGAATTGATCAAATTTGCATTTAGTTAAATCTATGCTGATTACAAATAAAATTTAAAAAATTATTATTTCAAAATTTTGATTGTTACAATTTTTCGAAAAATTTATTTGAAGTTGTCCAACAATTTGAGCTCTACTGCTTATAATTTTGGAAGTAAATTGATCAAAATTGCATCAAATTTATGCTGATTACAAATAAAATTTCAAAAAATTGATTTTCTAAAATTTTGATTTTTTACAAGAAATTATCCAACAATTTGATCTCTACTGGTTAGCAAACTAAGTTTAAATTTTGTGGTTGTATTGTTTAGTAGATTGTTGTTTTGCACCCAAGTGTTTGTGATAAAAAAAAGTGGATCACAAACACTTGGGTGGCTGGGCGAGAACTCAAGTTCAAATCACCCGCCCACAAAATTTAAACTTGGTTTCCGCCCACCCACTCAAGTGTTTGTGATCAAAAGATGGAAACATAAACGCTTGGGAGGGTGAACGGGATTACCAATCTAAACCACACGCCTTCAAGTTTTAAACTTAGTTCACATTTTGTGGACGTGTGATTTGAATTTAGTTCTTGCCCACTCACCTAAGTGTTTGTGATTCAAAAACTGAAACATAAACACTTGGGCGGGTGGGTGGGAACACCAATCCAAACCACACGCTTTTAAGTTTTGAACTTAGTTTAAATTTTGTGGGCGTGTGATTTGAACTTGTGTTTCCGCCCACTCACCCAACTGTTTCTGATAAAAAAATTGAATTCAAAACACTTGGGCGTGAACTAAATTCAAATCGCACGGCCACAAAGTTTAAACATAGTTTTTTTTGAAACTTGATTTTTGTGACAAAATTTTTGGAATTTTATTATGAAATTTGGTTATTAGTGTGTATTGCCTTGCCCCGCCTGCAAATTATCAATATGTTGCCCATTGTAGCCTACATATTTTTAGATGTTTGAAAAAACAAGTATTACTAAAAAATTGTATATGAACTCAGTTTGCTTGCGCTTGTTTCAACAAAGAAAACGGAAAAATAGTTGTGCATATACCTCTCAACGTCGCAGATTCTCTCCAGGGTTAGGGGTTTTAGAATAGGTAATCTCATCTTATTCCAGCCTAGAAATTTCTCTCAGTAGTTCACTAGTGACGCAGAATTGAATGTTGTGGTCACAAATCTGACGGTAAGACTGGCTGTGGAGTTCTAGTACAGCGGGTTTTTATTGACTTTAAAGCTTTGCCCTTTGTGGAATCTGTATTTGCAACAATACCCCTCTCTCTTTGTATTTTTGCAATTTTGTTTTATCATCAAGGGTATCATGGGTCGTGCGCCTTTATGACACGCACTATATAGTTCACACTCGATCCACAACTACTAAGCTTAGGGGCTTCGTGGGCGTCGTCTTGTTTGGGTAGCCGCTTGATTTCAGGTTTTTGGGTGCTGCGTCATTGTGAAGTCGGTGTTGACGACTTGGTTTTGTCTTGGTTTTTACTGACGACGTTTATTGATTCGAAAAACGTGATTCTCTCTAGATGTAGATACTTGAGCCTAAGGCAGGCTAAGGTA
This sequence comes from Tachinus rufipes, assembly GCA_963932245.1. Classification (NCBI taxonomy): domain Eukaryota; kingdom Metazoa; phylum Arthropoda; class Insecta; order Coleoptera; family Staphylinidae; genus Tachinus; species Tachinus rufipes. Next base: position 19,012,233 of record OZ010744.1, read on the forward strand.
ATTTAGGTGTTGCTTTATGAGTATTGTTTCATAGGGTTCTAAGTGTGCGTCTAGAAGTTAGGAAACCATGTTAAGTTTGGGCTCAGTTTCTGGGTGCTTTCTTTGCTTGTCTAGGTCGATGAGATTAAGCACTTGCAGATTCAGAGTTGGAGCGATGGCGTTTGTGGTTTTATTCAAAACTGATGGGGATTGACAGTATTAATTTTTATAAATACAGTAGTTTATTTCTTGTCAATCAAGAATTTGACAGAAAAAGTTAATTTTGGTTTGAGTTTTTGGTAGTTGTTAACTTTTGAAGAGGTTCTTCAAGTAGTAGGAGCGTCTGGATGTCGTTTCATTGGTTTAAAACCGAACGATTAAATTTTTGGTTAAAAATTTGTTCAATTTCTTGAAGAAGTTGCACTAGGTATTGGGAGTCTTTGTGGTGACGGGTTTGTGAGGTTAAAGAGTTTTTACTTGTTGCCTATGTTGATTGCCAGTTAATGCAATCTAGCTTTGGGGGAGGAGGAAAGTCATCTAGGAAACGAAGTCTCCACGAAAGTAGTCGGAGATGCGCTTCACAATTTCAATACGATGTTGCAATTGAAGTGTTTGTTTTATTTAGATTGTTTTGTTCTTTGTTCCCATACTATACGTCTTGCCCAATATATCTTTCATTTGTATTTTTTTGTGTTTTTAGGACTTTATTGATTGGTTTAATTGCTGGTAAAATTACTCAACTTTTTCTGCTACTCTCCGCTGTGGGCGTATAAACCTGGAATGTTTTTTATATTCATAGACCGTATTACATATTTTTTTAATTTTGTTATTGACTACGGTCTTCTTCTCTATTGCCCGAATAGTATAATGTTGTTGCTTTTTTTTTGCACATACGCGCATGCTCAGCACCGCTAAGTTCAGTTTCATTTTGCTGATAACAGTTTGCTGTTTTCCTAGCTGGTATAGGGTTCTAAAGTTTTATGTAGCTATTTTAATGAAATTGTTTCTCTTCAGTATTAAATTATATATATATATATATATATATATATTAAAATCCAATAAACAGTTATTTTTAAACATTTTTAATAGTTTTTGGCCATGCTAAAGAACATAGGTTAAATTGAAGTTTCTTCTTAATTGAACTGGTACTACTTAATTAAAAAATTTAAATTAAAATTAAAAATTAAAATTACAATAAATTTAAATTTATTAAAATCCAACCAATGGCTTAGAAGTTATCTGGTTTTGAAACATTTTTAATAGTTTTTGGCCAAACTAAAAAGGGAAAGATCAAACTAGAGATATGCCAAATTAATTGTGTTGATTTTCTTTAAAAGTAGAACTGGTACTACTTAAAAGTACAACAAAACTAAATTTTAATAAAATCCAATGTTTTAGAAGTTATCCAGTTTTCAAACATCTTTAATAGTTTTAGACTAAACTATAGAAGATGCCAAATTGATCATATCGATTTTTTTCTGTAAAACTTGTACTTCTTATATAAAAGTACAATAGATTTAAATTTTGTTAAAATCCATTAAATGGATTAGAAGTTATCTGGTTTTGAAACATTTTTAGTACATACAGGGTGTCCGGAAAATACGTGTACAACGTTTGACGACAGACTCTTGACGTCAAAATAGGTCGATCTAAGCCGACTTAATTATATCCAAAATTGTCTCGTTTAGCCGGTAGAGGGCGTCAAAAAAAACAAAAGTATAACAAAGTTGAAAGTATCTATTGTAAGAAACTAAGTAAAACAAAAACATTACTTAAGCAAATGTGTAAAATGACCGTCATCTTGCTGAATACACTTATTAACACTATTTAAAAAATGATATTGGACCCTATCTAATGTCTCGGGATTATTAAAATGGTTGCCTGCATTTAAAATCCGCTGCAATAAATCATCGCGTGTGTTTACCGGAGTCTTGTAAACTTCTGTTTTAATAGCGCCCCACAAAAAGAAGTCACACATATTTAACTCAGGAGAACGTGGTGGCCATTTTACTGGTGCATCATTGTCTCTTCCAATCCATCGGTTGGGATATTGATGATGTAAGTATTGCCGAACGGCAACGGAAAAATGGGGCGGGGCACCATCATGCATATACCACATTTCCCTCCGAAGTAAAAGGGGCAAATTCTCCAGAAGAATTGGTAATGTGTCTTGCAAAAAATTTTAATTAATATTTCCATCTAACCTGTCTGGAATAACAATGGGACCAATAAGGTAGTGATCAATAATACCTGCCCAAATATTAATTTTAAATTGATGCTGATGATGTGCAACTTTAATGGCATGTGGATTTTCATCGGAATAAATATGTTCGTTGTGCAGATTGGTTACCCCAGATCTTGTAAAGCATGCCTCGTCAGTAAACATAATTTTTCTACAAAAATTTGGAACAAGGATTCTTTTGTTTCTAATAAATTGACAAAATGTAAGCCGCATGGGGGGATCAGTCGGTAAAAGTTCCTGGACTTTTTGTATGTGGTAAGGATGTAACAACTGTTCTCTTAAAACCTCATTGACAATCGTTTTAGGAACATTTAACTCACGTTCTAAGAGACGGGTACTGGTACTTGGTTCTTCTTCAACTCTTTCCAGAATCATCTCTTCTGTTTCCACAGTTCAAGTTGTTCGCATACGACCCCTGCCTTCAAACTTTTTCTCAAAACTGCCCGTTTCACCAAGATGACGCTCAATATTGGCAAATGTTTGGTGGTTTGGTATTCGACGGTTAGGAAACCTCTCCATGTAAACCCTAACACTCTGACGCCCATTTCCTTGACAAAACCCGTATACCAGGAGCATGTCAACTTTCTGAGAGTTTGTATAATTTTCCATTTTTAATGGTAAAATGAACTTGTAATTCAAGAATGTTGATCGTATACTTGAGTAAATTTCATAGACTGGTGACAATTTGTCAATAATTGTCAAATTATTAAACGCCATAGCAACAAGGTCACTTAAAAAATTATTGTTACAGGTAATTTCTTTTTAATATTTACAAATTTTTGACGCCCTCTACCGGCTAAACGAGACAATTTTGGATATAACTAAGTCGGCTTAGATCGACCTATTTTGACGTCAGGAGTCTGTCGTCAAACGTTGTACACGTATTTTCCGGACACCCTGTATATACGTACGAAAACATATTTTATTAAAATCCAGTAAATGGTTTAGAAGTTATTTGGTTTTAGAACATTGTTAATAGTTTTAAACTAAAGAAGAAAGATTAAATTGGGATAATGCCAAATTGAATGAAATATGTGTGTAGATTGTAGAAATATTATATTGTACAACCGCACGATACTGCACAAAATATTTTGGTTGCGCAAAATTAATATCAATTAATTTTCATCTTGGTCTATAATGCAACTCAAGTTTCATTTTCACAAAACACAATCTGAGTAAACTATGCCACACGTTTTCTCTCTTAACACAATCAATTCATTAATAACACTTCAAAAAACTTTCATCCGCCTCATTGAATTACTTCATACATTATTATTTTTATCGATAATAAGTTGCGAACCCTACAACTACAATTATAACCAAAACACAATGCACTATAATATACAAGTCACATCATTGTTCATGATAAAAGAAATACCAAAAAAAATTGTTACATTTAATTTTATTACATAAGCTTACATACATTCCATACAACTTTCACTGAAGTAATTGTGTGAATATATGCAGGTATTTGATATTAAACGATTAATTTTGTATTGCATCGCATCAGATATTGTTTAATGTTTATTTATTTACGTACTATTCAAATTAAGAAATAATAAAGTCGTGGCACAATTCCATAAATAGTGCGTGTTAAAAATAGACGTACTACTAGTAGAGTTGGTTGACTGTTGTTAAATATTTTGATGTATTATAGTGGAAATTAATTTCAATTTATTATATTTTTGGTACAAGGTTGATGTATTCTTTACTTATTCTTGTTTACTAATAATAATATGTCATGTAGGCAGGCACATTTATCTCGGTTGGGTTTACGTGCGGTTTGTCTTATCGTTATTTTATTTATGTTGCTTTATTTATTATTTGTAAATTTGTGGAATCTTAAAGTATTAATCAGGTATGTTTTAACTAGATAAAACATGTTTTCAAATATTAATCATTTGTGACTAGTATATTATATTATCTTTTTAATTTAGTCAAGTTACTGGAAAAATAATTTGGTATATATAATTAAACGGTAGCATTTGATTTACTTTTTCTATATTTAATACTGTTAAATTGTATACAAAATATTAAAAATTTATTCAGTGTGAGGCACAGATACTAGTGTTTTGCGGTATACACCTCTTATCAGTGTGTCTAGCATCCCACCAGTTAGAGAAACGATGTTAATAAAATCACATTGACTATTATACATTTTGTGTATAAAACGTGTGCGACATCACATAAGATACACATCTGATGCTGAGGAAGCAGCTCCCAAATGCTTTTTTTAATAATAGCAAAATACGCCCGGAAGACAACAAGAAACATTTGCTTTCAACCTTAAACTTCAATGGTTGTCGGTCTGAATTTAGGCCTAGACCACGTAGATAGGGTCTACAGAGAAGTTAACAAGGCGATCTTTCAAACTTGATTTCTTGTTTATGGTAAAAGAAATCTTCCGAATTTTTTTAATCGAAATTCACACAGGTTCTGATTTAATTCTACACAAAGCTTTGAGAAAGATTACAAATGCGATATTACGGACCTCATATTTTTGTTACCATGAAAAAGTCTAATGTCAATCTAATCCCTATGGGTGGAGAGGATACATATATGGACTTCGAGGTAAAAAAGTTACGCGCAAATCCAGAAAATTCTCTTCTTTGGAATACTCAAAAAACCGAAAATTGGCGAGAGCGTACTAGGTCTTGTTGTAGGTTTTTTTTAAAACCCAACCATTGAAAATTCTAGTTATATAATCTTAGGGCAAATATTTTACATTGGGGCGCAGCCTTATCATGTTTATAGTGCTTCTAGCTTATAATTTCTAATCTATGCAAGCACACATATAATCTCTTGTGATTTGAGTAGAATTGAATTGTGATACTTCTTTGTAGCACTCTTGCTTGACGAGTAGGGCATCTTTTTGTCAACTACGTGTTTCTTGAGTTGCTCCGGTCTATATTCTAGACCTCATTTGGTAATTCTTCTGTAATTACGTTGACGGTGGAACAACTTTCTCTATCTTGCAGTATCAATCACTTAAGTTTGTACATCAGGTGTGTTGAGGCTTGCAGATGCAGTTTTGATTGGCGATCATTCAATAAAACTTGATGCTTCTTTAAAACAAAAAAAAATATATATATATATATATATATATATAGGAATTGTTTGTGAGTCTGGAGGCCAAAGGTTCTTGGCGTAAGAGTGATTTGTAAGGTGGTTGGGGATACTGTTCTTCTTCTGTGGGGTTGCAATAGCCTTGGAGTTTTTGGAAGATGTTACAGCGTCTGAGTTGTTGATGGCGCTAGGATTGGTGTCGTTAACGGAAGCTTTTGGCGGTGTAGATAGTGACACGTAGTAGCAGACTATCTGTTCTGATGTGTCTTGCTCTAGGTCTTGGACTGGACTCGACTTTTTTTGTTGGGTTGAAAGTTTGATATTTAAAGCTAACTGATGCGCATCATGATTGGTGACGGTTGTTTTGCAAACCACCGCATTCTGTGAGAGCGAGTATGAAATAAAACAATTCTAAACACTGTACGAGACATGAAGATGCAGGAAAAAAACCCAACTTGAGGAAGTTTAACCTTGAAGTTGCTTAACTGCCTTTTTGGGTTGTGTGCTGACCGTTCCTTTACCACCTTCAGGTGATACAAGGGTAACAGCTAAGCGGGTTAGTCAATTTTGGAATTTTATGGACGGTGGCATCCCGTTGGACTTTGCATGTGACTGGTACGTGCGGTGTATCTTGCCTAGATACATTTTGCTGAGATTTTACGTTATAATAAGATTTTGACTAACTGTTGTTGGGTGTAATGTTGAGCGGGTTTATGTTAGGGGAACAGGTTTTTATTTTAACCATATGCATAAGCATATATAAAATCTAATCTCAAAAAATTAGGTTTTATATTATTTAGGTCTGATTGTCGACACTTGACGAATCGGTTTTGGAGTGACAATTTGTGCTGGTTCTATTTTTGTACTTTTTATGGGCTCACCGAAGTACCAGGCTTATCAGCTCTGGCATCTTAAGGTCCGGTGTCAGCATGGACGCATTATCTTTACTTTCAAACTTTTTGCTTTTGTCGAATTTTGTTTTCTAATGAGAACACATATTACCGGTAGTTTGATATTGTGTTTTTGCCCACCCGCCCAAGTGTTTGGTGTAAAGAAATTTGATATTAGTACCACTTTTAGCGTTCTTGCAGGTAACAGACTTGACAGAAGGACTGACAGATGTCATTAAATTTAAAGACACGGGCGGGTGGGCGTGAACTCAGTTTATGAATACTGGGCCGGTAGTTTGATATTGTATTTCCTCCGTTCCGCCCAAGTGTTTAGTGTAAAGAAATTTTATATTGGTTCTACTTTTAGCGTTATTGCCGGTAACAAACATGACAGAATGACTGACAGATGTTATTAAGTATTAAGAGGGAGTTGACGTTGTCAATTTCTTTATAATAATCACTTGGGTAGGAACACAGTTTATGAATATTAGACCGGTAGTTTGATATTGTGTTTTTGCTCACCCGTCTAAGTGTTTGGTGTAAAGAAATCTGATATTACTACCACCAAGCGTGTTCTTGCAGCTAACAAACATAACGGAAGGACTGACAGATGTCATTAAGTTTGAAGAGGGAGTTGACGTTATCAATTTCATGAACACTTGGGCGGGAACACAGTTTATGAGTACTGGGTCGGTAGTTTGATATTGTGTTTCCGCTCACCCGCCCAAGTGTTTGGAGTAAAGAAATTTGATATTAGTACCACCTTTAGCGTTCTTGCAGGTAACAGACATTACAGAATCATTAAGTTTGAAGACACGGTCGGGTGGGCGGGAACACAGTTTATGAATACTGGGCCGGTAGTTTGATATTGTGTTCCCGCCCACCCGCAAGTGTTTGGTGTAAAGAAATTTGATATTGGTACCACTTTTAGCGTTATTGCAGGTAACAAACATGAGGGAGTTGACGTTGTCAATTTCTTTATAATAAACACTTGGGCGGGGACACAGTTTATGAATATTAGACCGGTAGTTTGATATTGTGTTTTTGCTCACCCGTCCAAGTGTTTGGTGTAAAGAAATCTGATATTACTACCACCTAGCGTGTTCTTGCAGCTAACAAACATGACGGAAGGACGTACAGATGTCATTAAGTTTGAAGATGGAGTTGACGTTGTCAATTTCTTGATAATAAACATTTGGGGTGGTGGGCGGGGACACAGTTTATGAATATTGGGTTGGTAGTTTGATACTTTGTTTCCGCCCACCCGTCCAAGTGTTTGGTGTACAGAAATTTTATATTAGTATCACTGGCCGCGCTCTTGCAGATAAGAAACATGACAGAATGGCTGACTGATGTAATTAAGATTTAAGAGGGAGTTGACGTTGTCAATTTTTTGATAATAAACACTCGGGCGGCTGAACACAGATTATAAATACTGGGTCGGTATTTTAATAATAAAGCTACTACTCTACAACATCTGATGAGGTCTTATCATTACATCTTAATTTAGTAAACCCAGAGAACCAACACACAACATTTAAGGAAACGAACGCCAGAGGACCGAAACACATAAACTTTATGTAAGTCTATTATTACAGCCTACGCTCACAAAAAGCCTTTTCTCAATCAAATTTCTTGCTGGTTGACACTCCTCCATACCGATTGCAATTACATTGTAATGGCGTAAATATGATGTCGCATTGCTATTCCGTTCATACGTTAGTATAGCAACGCAACTTCACATTGACGTCATTTTGATTTGATTGCGATCGGTATGGCGGAGTGTTAGCTCAGTGGTTTGTCAACAGTTTACGAGTTTTTATTGTTATTAGAAAGACAGTTTATTCCGGTTTGATTTTCTGACTCTTTTTGAGCTTGTTGGAGGCAATGAAGTCGGGCACTTCTAAGGCCAGAACGTTAGGGTTTTTGCTTAGTTTGACTAAGGTCAGAACGGGGCTATTGTTTACGCTTAGGGCCAGTGGTGGTTCTACATTCCACTTGAGAACTTTTTATGTTCTATCGAGAACATATCATGGGTTTGATTCCGTCTCGAAAATGGCCAAGTCTTGGACTATTTTGATGGGGTTTGGTCTTGCAGTTCTCTTTAGACGGTTGGGTTGGCGTTAGAGCTCACATGTGTGCTTGGATAGATCTTTTTTGCTGAGACTCTACGTCGGAATAGGGTTTTGACTTTCTTGTTGGGCATGCGTATTTTTTGAACTCTTGGAGTTGGGTCACATGAGGTTTCTTGATGGTTACTGGTTTTGGATACTCTATTGGTTTTGTTTTATATTTTTTTGTTGAATAGTATAGTATAATAAGAAATTAATAGTTTAGATTGGTGTCGCCCACTTATCCATCTAAGTGTTCTATGTCTTGATAAGGTAGACTAGGGTGGGTGGGACACTTTAAATTGGAGTTTCCCACTCACTCACCCAACTGTTTGTCTTAAAGAGATTAGATCGTGACTTTTTTTAGTGATAAAGTGGTTTCTGACGTCCGCAAAGGGGTCAAACATTTAATCTTTTGGTGACAAACACTTGGGCGGGTGGGCGGGACACTTCATATTATAATAACAAACCAATAGTTTGGATTGGAGTGGCCTACCCACCTACCTAAGTGTTTGTCTTCAAGAGATTAGATCACGACTTTCTCTAGTGGCATAGTGACTTCTAACGTTTGTAGATTCAATTTCTTGATGACAAAAGTTTAAGTGGGTGTGTGGGACACTCCATCGTATGATAATATGTTAGTAGTTTAAATTGGAGTGGCCCATCCATCTACTTAAGTTTATGTCATCAAGAAATCGAATGTTTGAGCTTTCTACAAACGTTAGAAGTCACACGAACTTTGCTATTGTCAAAAACATCACAAATTTTTTGTCAAATATGTCATAAATATCAAAAATGTTACAAATGTTATAAATGCCACACGTTATAAACGTAATAAACGATATAAATGTCAATTAATCATTTCTTGCATGAAATTCGTTTCTAAATAAAGAATATCACATAAAATTCATCAACATTTGAGTAGAAAACATAAGTATTGCATAAGATTTGCTTAAAAAACCTTAAAATTGCACAGAAAAAGCATTTAACTATAAAAATTACGCCCCAAACTTATTTTTTGCATAAAAATTTGCTCAAAAATCATGTTTACCACATCAAATTGCTCACAAAACTAAATGCATGTGTTGCATACAATTTGACAGTTTGAAATAGAATTTGATACCTTACTTTTTGATAAATATTTTGACAGTTTGGAAAATTTTAAAAATTTAATAAATGTACAGATACTTTTTATGAATAGAATTTTAAACAGTTTTTGGCCGGATTTTTGCTATTTCTAACTATTTCTAGATATTTTTAGCTGATTTTGCAGTTTTAGAAATTTCATATTTTTTTACAGTTTTCAACAGTTTGTGGCTGGCTTTTTTAAAAAGTATTTTGGTGTTTCAAGGCGGGATTTTGCTAATTTTGATAGTTTATAAAAAAAATTGAATTTTTTAACAGTTTATAACCAGATTTGGTTTTTTTCAATAATATTTTGATAGTTTTATGGCCGTATTTAACTATTTTTTAAATTTTATGAATTTTACAGTTTTCAATAGTTTACAGCCAAGTATTGGTGTTTTTTTAGGGGCTATTTTTGACTTTTTATGAATAGAATTTTACATATTTCTACAATTTTATGATCGGATTTTGCTATTTTTGACATTTTATGATAATAGTTTTGCACTTTTAACAATTTGTAGTCTAAAATCTGGCTATTTTTGACTATTTATGAATGGAATTTTGCACTTTTTAACAGTTTACGTCTGGATTTTTTAATATTTCATAGAAGGAATTTGCAGTTTTAGAAATTTCATAATTTTTTTACACTTATCTAACAGTCTATGACTGGATTTTGGTGATTCTTTACAATATTTTGAAGTTTTGAGACTGGATTTAGCTATTTATGAAATTTTATGAGTAAAATTTTACATTTTTTAACAATTTGAAGAATTGTATCCTTGCGTACCCAAACTCTTGTATTTTAGGTTCAAAATACCTTAATCCTACCTGTTCTAGACGAATAAAAGTTAATCTAGCTTTTGAGAAATACTAATCCCAACAATGTGCGAGCATAGGCCGTATATTTTAAACGAGTTATTAAAAATACTACTAGCGCAAAATGCTGCACTGAGTCTATGAGTACAAAGCTTAGTCGCCGTGGTTTGTGGAGTAAGTGGCACTAATACACGGGGCAAACTGCCCACAAGGTTTATGATACAATTGAATTGGCGGAACAAGGCCTAGTCTGTTCCACAAAAAGAATTTAAATTCTGTTCATCTCGAATTTAAAAACCGGATTAAAAGTTTGTTCCTGATATGTTATATAAGTCATAAAATAACAACATACTTCAACTAATATAGATTCATAAAACGTTCTCTTAAAATGTCACATAAATGCTCAAAATACGCCAACAAAATCGTTTTGTTGCTAACATAATTTTTTCTGCACATTCTTTCTTGTGCTTATACTAAACTCTTGATTTATCAGTTCAAAGAGATGAAACAACTTTTATAGCGCCAGAATATATAAATCGGATTTTATTTATGATTGCACTTAACTAAAACCTTTGGTAACACGTTCTTAGTATCATGGTTATCATCGTTTTAAAATTATTATCTTTATAACTTTTGTTCTAAATAACTTTGTTTTTATTATTAATTTAATGAATACTAATTGTAGGTATTTTTATGATTCAGATAAGATAACATTATTATTGTAATAACATTATTTATTATCTTTCTTCTATCGTAAATAACTATTTCGGTAATGTTCCTAATTTTTTTTGTGTAATAAGCAGTTAATTAAAAATTCAAGATTGCAGAATCACCACTCTCAACTTCATAACTTTTTCATATTGATTTTATGGTGGGCGAAGGTGCTTCATAAGATGCGTTTTGATTGAAAAAAGTCGCTACGCTTTGCTCCAGTGGGCGACAAATATTTACACGATTTTTGTTGAATTCTTAGTGTGTTTGCTTTTATGAAAAAAATTATAGAAATATGTCTGAAGAGTTTTTTGGGTGATGTTTATTAAAATGTTTTAGTAATGCTTTTACATTGTTTGCTTTTTATAACAAATTTTATGCGATTAATGATTTCCTAATCGATTTGATATAAATTTACTCAGCGATTTTCAATGTGTATTTCACGCGATTCATTGTAGTAGTACTTGTAAACATTTCATTTATTTCATACTTAAATTCAAACATTAGTTATACATTTTTTAATTGAATTAATTAATGTCAATGTTAAAAAAAATCTACAAATAATTTATGGAATTGAAACCGAGACCGTTTACCAATAACAATTTATTATTAAATAAGTTAACAATAGAAAACATGTATAAAACTAATTAGTAGTCAAAAAAGCTAAAAAGTGAATTGCATTTTTATTGAGTAATAAATTAACCATTTAAATACTTGAAATAAAAGCCGCAATTATAATTTTAAATGTGTATCCTAATCACCTTTGATATTTACTGTAGTATTTATTGCATACTTTGATGCTTTTGCACTTAAAAGTTAAGTGTTCTATTCCAATATATTTGATACAATGTATATAACATAAATTGCATTAATTTTATTATGTTATTCGAGATGTAACAACAAATTTAATCCTACGGGTGAAAGTAAGTCAGAAAGTAAACCATCCAGTTAATGGTTTCTTGTATACAGATAAATTTGATTGCTAGTGGGTTGTTATCACGATTGATAGACAAAATTTGTATGTCATCATTGTTAGGTTTAAAAAACTAAAATAAAATTATTCATATTTTGTTATGCAATTTTAAACTTTGTAACTAGAAAAACTTTGTTTTCTATCATTTCAATTCACACGGAGAGAGACAACAGATTCTAGAGAATTTTTAGCATTTCAGTTTCTCAAATTACTTTCTGAAAACTTTTTATCGAGAAGCAAATATAAAATTTACTATGAAAATTGTTGAAATTGATCAAATCTGAATTAAAAATACTGTCCCTCATGTGCACACCCTTAAATGCGTTGTAACTCTACCCATAATTTAACATATGTGCACATAGGGACCCGTTTATATCTCTTATAACAAATCAAACACAAACTCATCTTAAAAGCACACACAACCTACATTTTTCCAAACTCTCTTTACCCAAAACAGGCTGAATTAATGATATAAATAAACGAACAATTTTCATGGAAATAAAAAACCAATCAAACCATATAAGATCTAAATAATTATCCTATCGCAGCAAATGTTATACTCAGAAGAAAAGTGTCGAAGCAGCAGCTGCCACTGTTTATATTTGATAAAATGATTATCTACCACCGGATACAGACTATCAACAACTTTTAAAACCATACATGCATTACGTTATTGTATCTCGTTTTTTTATTCGGGCAACATCTGACTTAAATTTGAATGTAATGAATATGAACTGGCTGGCAATTTATTCAGCATCTTTATATAATAACGAGATCGTGTTGGAAAATAAATATGATGCAAGCTGAGAACAACAAGCAAGTTACTTCTTGAAATGACGCTTATGCTGAAATATTTAATTATTTATAGTTTCAATGACTGTAAAATCTAAAGTTAACTATAATCCATTGAAATGCATTTTTATTGTTGGGAATAAATGTAGGTTACTGGCCTTTTTATATATTATTGTAATGAATATACATAATTATATTAATCGTGTAGGCTGCTAGTACCAAATCGGGCGCTGAAGGGTAGCTGGTAAATAAATTAAACGCATGAAAAATTTCAATGGCAAGATGAATCATAAAGAGAATAATTATTGTGAAACCTTTCAACCTGACCGTTAATACTTTTTTATTTTTTTTTTTAGTTTTTTTTGTTCTCTGTTTTTTTTTTCATTTTACTGTACCTTTCTTCTTTCCTTAGAACATCAGTCATCTTGCATCTGTTTCTTCATCTTTTTAGATTTGCATTCACCATTCGTTTAATCACGTCTTTCAATAAAACATCTCTTCCCAATGTATGCCATATGCATTCTTTTTTCTTTTTATGATTGAATTTGCTGGCGCTTTTTCCTCTTTTGCTCTTCTCCACACTTTTTTATTTCGCATCTTGTCTGACCACTTAATGCCTATGAATATCCTCCAGAGCCACATTTCGAATGCTTCTATATCTTTTTTATAATTTTTTTTTCTTACAAGTTTCACATCCGTAAAGGATGCAGTGTGTTTATATAAAACAATTTTTTTTTGCAGGTTTATATCTAACTTTCTATTTATTTTACGTTTTACAGCTATTTTACAACGCCCCAGAAGTTTTATTTACGACTTATTTGAAGGGGGTTGATGGGACCAACGGCTTATTATTTGACTTTTGAATTTAGTCATATTTTGGGGATCGAATCCCGGACTGTTAGCTTGCTAATCAAAAACTTGTTTTTTTTTTTCTAAAAGTTTCTTTTGCCATTCTTATGAGGACTCTTAGTTCTCTCTTGTTTCTTCATTTTTTTGTACTAAGGTACCAAGGTATGGTATAGTATGGTTTGGCACAAAGGTTTACTTCTAAAACTGTCCATATTAAAATTTTCTTGTAAAGCTAATAGCTTCATATGTAAACCACAGAACCCCGATGCGGCCAAGTATTTGGGCATTATCTTTGATAAAGGACTTACAAATTGCACGTACAGTCCATTCTAGACAAAGCGAGATGGGTCAAAAACCTGCTAGTTTTGTTTTTTTGAACAGCGGCATTTTGCTTTAATCTACCATCATCAGTTTGCAAATCACTTTTGCTATTCTAGTCTGCGAAACGACTGCAAACATGCACATCAATTGTCTTGAGGTCTTCCAAAAACTTACTTTACGGTGGCTTATTGAAGCCTTATGGTATGTTTAAAACAAAGAAGTTTGTAGCAATTTTCAATTCTCCCGCTGCGCCAACACATCGAAACGTTGGCCAAAAAGTACTTCGATAACTTTGCGGTTTTTTCCAAATCCGATCTGACCAGAGTTGCTGAGCCAGACAAAGATGAAGACTCTTATAGGAGACCAATCAATATTCTCACTTCTTAAAGATGACTTACCCTACAGCTTATAGGGCGTTCTAGCCAATCTTTTCAAAGTACCACCACTAATGCACATATTGCAATTTTTTTTACCTGCTAGCTTGTCAACAGGACCAAGCAACATATTTTCTACAGCTCAGTGAAGTGGAGATGTTCTTGCGGACATTTCACACGGAAACGCCGCAACTATTCTCCAGCGCACACAGATGGATCCAGGAGGAGCATGGCTTAGTGCGGGTGGCGAAAATTGGATGACATATAGATCACTAGTCAGTGGTCAGTCACAACCAACTTCTAAGTGACGATCAAGACTAAATTGTGAAGCACACCAAAGTAACCGAACAGAATTACATCAACGACCTTTGCCATGGACTGGCAAACAAGAGTAATGGAAACTACCTGCAAATTAACGAACGCTCCACGATAGAGGACCACACGCGTTTGGCAGCATAGCGGACACCGCAATTAGAGTTGATGCTTCAACGCCGATTCAACAAGCAACCCCAGGTTGCATCTGGAAGTTATCACAACAGCTTCCAGGCTTTACCACAACTGTAGGACATCTAAAGAGATTTGACCAAGACCCGGTGGACAACAAAACACAAATTATCCGAGAAGTTTTTGCGCATCGAAACTATGACTTTTATTGGCCTGATTTGGTGTATCAACGGCATCATTTTTGGGATGTTTTCTATTAGCGACCGATTTCATGTTCTGAACGGTAACAAAATAACTCGTGATTGTAATATTATCTTTTATTAACACATTCTTTCTTTTTTTGAATAAGACTACGCGCAGCTCTCTACGTTAAACTTCTGGGCACACTTCTATTATTTGGCGTAGGATAACTTTTGGCCAAAAATTGCGTTTTTTCAAACCGTCGGTTTATTTTTACATATATAAAAAAAATAAGGCTGAAAATCTGTAGATAAAGGATGGATCTTTCATTTAAAACTAAGCACCGTGCCCGGTTATCCAGTGAAAAAAAATTAGGACGTCACTGGTAAAAAACAAAGGTTGTCAGGTTGGCTGGATGATCGGGGCCTCAATTTGCCATTAAAAAGACATTTTTTGAATTTTGAATTTAAAAATTTTGACGCCACCGCACAAAAAAATGGACGTTGGATATGAGAAAGAGCTTTGCAAAAGGATTTTATTGTTTATATTCTTTTTCTGCGATCAAAACTACTCTTCTATTGCCAATCTATGTTTTTTTTGGAAGAAAATTCTCGCGCCGTTACTGTTTTTTTTCAAAAAAAAAAAGTTTTTAGTCTAAATTTGCAGTTTAAGAGTGCTAGAATTTGAAAATCTGTATGCTCCATCTTGATTATTTATAGAAACATAGGTAATTTTGAAGGTACTTTTGGGACGAGTTTTTGAAAAAGTTTAAGTTTGTTGTAATTTAAAAAAAATGCATTTATGGAAGAGTATTTAAAAAAAAATTATCCAAAATGAAAAAAGTGGGGAGAAAAAGAATTAAAACTTCCATAAAGAAGAAAATAAAAAAATATTGAAATTATTGTAAAAAAAATATGTTCTACGCCCATGTTGACAAATTTATTTTTGAGAGAAGATTTAAAAAATATAATTTATTATACGTTCTGGAGACTTTACCTCGGTTCTATAACTTATAAAATAAAAAAGTTACATTTTCTTCAAAATTTTAAAATTTTGATAAAATTATTTGTTATTGACTCAAAAATACTTTTTTGTTGCAAGTTGTTTGAGTTATTTTAATTAATGATAAAAATTTTAAATTTGGTAGACACTTGGTCTAAAGGTTTTAGAATTTTAATTTTGAATTTTTTATTTTGTTTGCTTAAGGGGAACCAGGCTACAAATAGTCGTAAGCACCACGGGCAAGAAAGCTATGGACTATATAGTTTGTCCAAAGTTTCTGAAAGATGTTAAAGGTTACTTTAAGTTTATCTAAAACTTTTGAAAAAAGTTCTAGAACATTCTAGATTTATCCAAAATGTTTCTCAGTTACTAAAAATGATTCTAGTTTTGCACAAAATTTCTGAATGATGTTATAGGTTATTCTCTGTTTGTTTAAGAAGTTTGAGAGATATTAGAAATCATTTTAAGTTTGTCCAATATATCTAAAAGGTACTTAAAAGGCGATTGAATTTTGAAGACTGTTGACTTCTTGAAAGAGATTCTACTTTGTTTTGCATTAATTGAGAGATGCCACCAAATCAGACTTAAAAGATTAAGATATTTTCTATGAAATCCTAAAAATAGTAAAATTTGGCTATAATTTGTCAAAAAATGCAAAATTCTATTTGTAGAACATCAAAAATAGCAAAATCCGGCCGTAAAGTATAAAAATATTGTAAGGAAGCATCAACATTTGGTCATAAACTGTTAAAAAAATGGAAAAATCTATTTATAAAAAGCCAAAATTGGCATAATCCAGACTTAAAATTTTAAATAATTGTCAGAAAGCACCAAAACTTATCCAGAAACTGTTAAAAAGTGTAAAAATCTTCATGAGATCTAAAAAACAGTTCTAAAATATCAAAAATCATTAAATCATTAAAGTCAATTTAGTGCAAAAATGGGTAATTTAAAGAAATTTGGCA
Source organism: Tachinus rufipes (assembly GCA_963932245.1). Lineage (NCBI taxonomy): Eukaryota > Metazoa > Arthropoda > Insecta > Coleoptera > Staphylinidae > Tachinus > Tachinus rufipes. The sequence goes on from OZ010744.1 coordinate 19,029,073, forward strand.
ACAATGCAAATAAATTTATTTGTAGCTTAAATTAATTTGTTTGAAACAATTTTTCCTAAAGTTGATTTTAGTTGGACACTTGGATGGGTGGGCAGGAACTAATGTTGAAACTACTGGCGCGCAATCATTGAACTTGGTGCCCCGCCTACTCACCCAATTGTTTGTGATTATTAAATTGGATTACGAACACTTGGGAGGGTGGCCGGGAACTAAAGTTGAAACTAGTGTCTTGCAATCATTGAACTTAGTGCCTCGCCCACCCACCCAACTCTTTGTGATATAGAACTTGATTCAAAACACTTGGGTGGATGGGCGGCAACATTAGTGCAAGTAGCGAATAAACTGTGTTCCCCGCCCACCCACCGAATCAAGAAATTAAATCACAAACACTTGGGTTTGTGGGCAGGAACTAATGTTGAAACTACTCTCGCGCAAGCATTGAACTTAGTCCACTCGTCCACTTACCCTAAGTATTAGTGATCCAATTTCTTACTCAACTTTTTGATCTTAAACACTTAGGTGGGTGGGTGAGGCACTCAGTTCATTAATTGCGGGATAGTAATTTTAACTGGAATTCTCCTTCCACTCACCCAAGTGTTAGTAATCTATAAAATTTCAATTCAAAAAAACTGTCAATACATTTGTCAATCAGTTTGTTGTAAATATTAATGGGTTCTAGTAACTGTCAAAAAAATTCTAGTAAGTGTAAAAGAATTTATGAACTGGTTTTTAGTAACTGTCAAATATCTGTCAATGAACTTGTAGTAACTGTCAAAATTGTTGTCCACTTTGTGTACATGCACATACAAAGCCGTTTTAAGGTTATATCTTACGGCTTTACGTAGTCAATGGTTAGGTTAGGTTTCCTCTTTATTTTGTCAAACACACATACCTACACATAGTTATAGGTTCTTAATATGGTCTTTACAGGTTCTTTTTGATTATAGAACAATTGCAAGTTTTTTTTTATGTTACGTCAGTCATCGTTTTTTGTTTGTTTTTGATTTGAGGTTCTGTTTATCTTTTATAGTCTAGTCCGACGTTGCTTAATGAAACGTGGTTTAGGTTTGCGGCAAGTTGAGTTTTATTTTATTTTGTGAACGTTGGCGTCAGCTTTTCCTGTTTTGTGCAAAATACTTTGAATAAGAGTGATCAAATGCGTTGACATTAGCTTGTCTACTCAATATTTTTTTGAGCAAATTTTAAAAGTGTTCTTGATACTTTTTGATAAAACAACAACCAAAGAATGGTGTTGTTTTGGGTATTTGCACACCAATTATTGAAACATCTTCTCATCTGAAAAGAAGTTTATGGTGACTTTGCATGGGGTTTTTTTTATGCAGTGCATGCTAAACTATTACGGTACAGAGCCTTTACACTATATTTTTATCTCACGTTCTTGTTTTTAGCGGATGATTGACAGCTATTGCTTTGTTTACCGTGGAGGAGGAAATGTTTAAATTTTTAGGACGTATTGAGATGTTGGCCTCAACAAGTGGCCTTTGAGAATGACTGGCGGATAATACCTTTTGGTTTTCTTCTCTGCGTTAGTCCTGTTATTAGTTTGACATTGTCACTAATGTGGTACTAGTTTGAGGTGTTCTGGTTTTGGCCTTGCGGAGTTCAACAGTTTGCTGCGGCAACACATGCTGTCCCGGACCATCTTTCTCTATATTCTGTTTTTCTGTCTTACTTCCTACATTGACATTTATCTCTTCTTTTTTTCATTCTTGCGTTATTCTGTCTAGATATTTGCATTGTTCAGGTATCTTCTTAGTTTCTATAGATATAGACCTTTATTAACTTTATTAACTTTCTGGTCGTATTCTTTCTCTTTAATACATATTTTGTGTAGCCCCGTTGGGTGTATCCTCTTTGGTAGCTTTAAATTTGCCAGTTTTACTTCTTTTCTAGAATCTTTATTTAGGGTTAGTTCTTCGTGTCTCCTGGTTGCCAGATATATTTTGACCATTCGAAAGTTGCATTGTCTGTCAACCTTGGGATGCCGTATCCTACCGTATGGAAATTGCTTAGTCAATTCATTCAGTTTGCTTTCCTTGAGTAGTTCTTTTCTTCTTCTTTTTATCTTTGAAATTTTGGTTGGTACTAATGTTTTAGTAACTGTTCTTTTGTCTATTTTTTGACCGTTTATTCCTTTGTAGGCGTAGTTGTCTTGGTTTTCTTTGTTTTATGCTTCCATTTAGTTTCTCGCTCTTTTTTTGTTTTCTGTGGCTTTTGAGGAAATGTTGTTACGTTTGCGAACGTGTTCACACGTGTGTGACGGTAGAGTTTTCCTTATTCAACAGTATGAATATAAAGGTAATTTTTTGGATACTATAGAAGCTTTACAAAGCTATATTAAAGAGCTGACCTAACACATCAAAAGAGGAACCTAAATGTAGTCTGCATTGGGTGACCATAATAACGTTGCAGAAGCAGATGTTTGCATAGTTGCAAGCAGATAGGAACACAGTTAATTAAGAGATAGAACAACATACCAGTCCTTTGCCAAAAGTAGGGAGTATTTGGGCCAAACTTTTATAAACTTTACTTTTGAGAGAGATACTGATTCCGTTTACAGAAACCACTTCTACAAGCAAAGTAATCCACAAGCAAATTTTTTTTTGAACTATAGAAGGTAGCCTGCGACAAAACTATTGATCTATTTTTGGATTGACAAAGACATTAGTTAACTTGTAGACTTTACAACAATTAAATTTAACAACATTGATTAACGGAAGCAAACACTTTTTTATTAGATACAATAAGACAAACGTTAAAGTCAAAAGTAAAGAAAAAAATCTGTTCTATTCAGTGGGGTTTTTTTTGAACCTCACAGTAAAATATTTTTGAACAAGTACTTTCATGATTTTGCCTATACACCTAACCTAATTACTGTGCATGATGGTTGGCAAACTTTGTGTCTACGATTTTGACAATCGAGAACCGTACAAATCGTATGTTGGAACAGGCCTAAAGATTCTTTTTTCAAGACCACAAAAAAACTTTTCAGTACACCTCAAAGACGCGGCAATTAACAATAAAGAGAACCTACTAATTATATATGTTGACTCTGAAGCGTACTTCTGCAGCGTTGACCTGCAGAACCCGTCCACACCCAATAACTTTGATACTCTGATACACAATGCCTCAGCATATCTTTGGAAAATGCGCTTTGTTCAGAATAATTTGATTCTACATATGAATTTATCTATTTGTATTCTCTAAATCTAAACCAATTTAATCTACAAATTGCAGAATAAAATTTTATTATTTTAGGAAAGAGGAGGTGATATACAATTTTTTGATGACCAACTGGGTGGGTCGCTCCAATCATGATTACCAGTAAGTAGTTTGAACTGAAGTTTACCCATACGTCCGAGTATTTGTAATTAAAAATTGGAAGTTTCTCCTTTCTGCAAGTGTTAGAAATCTTAGTCAGAGGAGTAGGAGGTTATATCTTTTGATGACCAACACTTGGGCGGGAGGGTGGGTCACTTCAGATTATGATTGCTATCGAGTAGTTTCATCTACCCGCATTTTTTTTCTTGTCTTGCTTATATCCATTAATGGATGTTTGCGACTACATGTTCTATTTCTACTCGATTTAGCTGTATAAATCAAACTTTCTGTAGTACGAAGTTCCAAGTGGAAGTGGAAAAGAAAGAGCTAGATAAAGAGTGAGACCAGTTTCTGGTACTTTCGAGGCTTCTTTTAACATATGCAAATGATTTCTGAAAATTGACGCTTAGTTGGGCCACTAACCTTTTTAGCATCCACACAGAGCTACGTTTTATCACAAGAATTCAACTTTCCGGGTCGAGTGAGAGTGGAAAAGAAACCAAGATTTAGATAGATAGTATTTTCTTAACATATACCGATTTGTGACAATTGACGCCCAACGTAGGACACATTGGGAGATTGTCTCTCAACCTACCCAATACTTGAAGGAGCTATGCCAAGAAGTATTGAAATCATCAACACTATAGCAACTTCATTCAAGAATGATTTATAACACGCGACAAATTTGATAAGAGACCCTATGTGCTATACAATAAGATTTGAACTGCAGTCACAGTTGGTCTACATGGCAATTTAGGAACATTTGTAGCGGTGGAAGAACATTTTATAATGTGACAAAACATTATTCACAGTTAAAAGACATTTTTAGCATTTGAGGAATATTATATGAAAGTTCAGGAACATTTTTAACAATTAAAGAAAGTATAACATTTGTGACAATTCCAAAGCATTATTGACAGACCAAAAATATGTTTTACAATTTTTGACAGTTAAGGAATATCATATTCAAGAAGAATTTAGAATTTCTGTCAGTTAAAGAAAATTATATGATAGTGCATTGGTGGCTAATAGGGCCCGGTAGCTAAAAAAAAAGCATTGTTGAAAGTTCAGTTAAACAGTTTAAGAACATTTGTAGCAGTTTAAAAATATTTTATAACATTTCTCAGTTTAAGACCATTATTAACAGTTTAAATTTATTTCACGTAACTTTTGACAGTTGAGGTAAATTTTATAATATTTGTTATTGTCATATCAAACTGTCAAATATTTTTGAGTTTTCTAAATGTTGTAAAGTGCTAGAAAACTTAGTTCCCGCCCATCCACTTAAGTGTTTGTACTCAAGAGATTGGATCACAAACAACACAAACTCAAACTACACGCGCACAAAGTTTAAACTTAGATTCCGCCCACCCACCCAAGTGTTTGTATTTAAGAAATTGGATCACAAACACACGGTCGGGTGGGCGGGCAACACAAACCCAAACTACACGCGCATTAAGTTTGAACTTAGTACCCGCCCACCCACCCAAGTGTTTATATTTAAGAATTTAGAACACAAACACTCGGGCGGGTGGGCGGGCAATACAAATGTAAACTATATGCGCACAAAGTTTAAACTTAGTTTCCAAGGGGACTTAGTTCCCGCTACTTACCCAAGTGTTTTTATTTAAGAAACTAGAACACAAACACTTGGGCGGGCAACACAAATCCAAACTGCACGCGCACAAAGTTTAAACTTTGTTTCCGCCTACTCACCGAAGTGTTTGTATTCAAAAAATTGGATCACAAACACTTGGGCGGGTGGGCGGGCAACACAAATCCAAACTACACGCACACAAAGTTTAAACTTAGCTTTCGCAAATCTACCCAAGTGTTTGTATTTACGAAATTGGGTTACAAATACTTGAGCGGGTGGGCGGAAAACAAACCCAAACTACACGCGCAATAAGTTTGAACTTAGTATCCGCTCACCCACCCAAGTGTTTCTATTTAAGAAACTAGAACACAAGCACTTGAGCGGGTGATCGGGCAACACAAATGTAAACTATATGCGCACTAAGTTTAAACTTAGTTCCCGCCAATTCACTCATGAGTTAGTGTTCAAGAAATTGGATCACAAACACTTGGGCGGGTGGACGGGCAGCAGAAATCCAAACTACACGCTCACCAAGTTTAAACTTAGTTCCCGCTACTCACTCAAGTGTTTCTATTTAAGAAACTAGAACACCATCATTTGGGCGGGTCGGCGTGCAACACAAATCCAAATTACAGGCGCACTAAGTATAATTTTTTATTCCGCCCACCCACCTAAGTGTTTGTGTTTAAGAAATTGGATCACAAAAGCTCGGGCAGGTGGCGGGAAACAAATCCAAACTACACGCACACAAAGTTTAAACTTAGTTCACGTTACTCACCCAAGTGTTTCTATTTAAGAAACTAGAACACAAACATTTGGGCGGGCAACACAAATCAAAACTACACGCGCACAAAGTTTAAACTTTATTCTCGCCCACCCACCTAAGTGTTTGCATTCAAACAATTAGATCACAAACATTCGAGCGGGTGAGTGGGCAACACAAACTTAAACTACACGCGCACAAAGTTTAAACTTAGATTTTGCCCACCCACTAAAATATTTGTATTTAACAATTAGATCATAAACACTAGGGTAGGTGAGCGGACAACAGAAATCCAAATTACACGCGCACAAAGTTTAAACTTAGTTCTCGCCTACCCACCAAAATGTTTGTGTTCAAGAAATTGGATTACAAACACTCGGGCGGTTGGGCGGGCAACACAAACTCAAAGTACACCCGCACTAAGTTTGAATTTAGTTACCGCCCACCTACCCAAGTGTTTGTGTTTAAGAAATTAGATCACAAATACTTGGGCGGGTGGGTGGAGCGCTTCATACGCCTGAAAGTTTAAATTTAGTTCCCGCCCACCCACTCAAATGTTTGTTTCAAGAAAATAGATTAAAAACTTTTAAGCGGGCGGGTTGGGCAATTCCAATCTAAAGCACGCGCCCACAACTTTTTTCAAAAAGTTTTGATGTGCGTGGCAAAAACACAAGCCGCTCAACAAATTATGCGTGACCTCTCTAAGAAAGGCACTAACCTTCAAGCAATGGTTGATAAATTTATGGATATCAACGCGGCACGAAATGACGTTGTCATCACTTACGAAGCAACTCTAGATGAATATTGCACCCAGCTGGAAGAAGTTGTAATCTTTCAATTATAATTTCTTAAAGTATGCGAAACCACCGCTAGTACAGTCATCAGCAAAGTCAACTGCGTGGCTACAACAACTCAGGCAGAATCAAGACCGTTGATGGGCATAACAACAGCCGACAAAGGTTATTGTAATCAGTTATGAAAATACTGATGATGAATGTTGCACGAACAATGTCAATTTTGCATACATTGAAGAATGTTCTACTGAACAGATTTCCAACCATAGAGTGGACAACCTGAAACAAATCAATAACTTTAACAAAATTTAAGGCAAACAAGGACTGGAATCAACGTCTGATGCCTGACATAGAAGTCGATCACTCATCAGGAACTTCCAGGTTAACTCAGAGTGATGTTCAAAGGAAACAAAGTGTACCACCAGTGAACAGGCTAAAAATTATTAAAACCTTTTTTGGAGCCTGCACTGCTAACGTTGACGAAAGTTATTGAAACCAATTATGACTCTACTGTCAATAGTTGGCAGGAAATAAAAGAAGATTCTGTAGGACAGATCACCAGCCTTGATGTGAATAAACTGAAGAGAACGAAAATCCTTAACGACTGCAACACAAAAATATTTATTAAAATTTGTCATCATGCGATGCCGTGGTGATACAAGGCACACTGACGAGGTTTGTAGAATCGAAACAATTGTCAGTGCTTGACTCTTGCCCGAGAAGTTTTTTTATTTGCTTTGTATTATGTCAAAGTTTCTTTTTTATTGATTGACAAAGCGGATTGTCAGCTTTGGTCTATTTTGCATTACTTGCTAATAGAGTACGCTTCAAACCTTTGATTCAGAGTGGCAATTCGGCGTCCGTTCTGGCGTGCGCTTCAACGGGTTACTTTGGCTTGCGCGGTAGGAACTTTGAAAAAAGTGTGTACATGCACCTGATGGCTTATTTGGTCTTTGTTGGGTTGTAAGTCAGGTTGGGCTCTAATTTGTAATTCTATTGCGTCAAAGGTGATTTAATGGATTTCACTGGTAGCTTAGGGGCGGACGTAGAAGTAGTAGCATTTTCTTGAAGTTTCTGAGTGTCAGACTGGTAGGTTTATTGTAACAATTTACGTCTTTCCGATCTGGAGTTTATAGTTATTTTTGCCCTTGATTGAGTAAGTGTGTTCACTTCCTGTGCTCAATCGGTTTAAAACTGATGTATCTTTTGTATCCTATCACGTTGTCTAACGTTTCGCAATACTTTGTTTACTTTTCATTATAAAATTTCTATAGCAATTAATATTTATTTGATAGCAATAAAAGCAATCATAACAAATAAACTCTGCGGTAATAACATAATGACATAACAGATATGATATATATTTTACTGTTGTAATTGCCAATTATGGCAATAAATCTATCGCTTAATCTGCACTCAATCCGCACAAAATAACAACAATTATTAAACAAGTTTGCGACATTTATAAATAATTTGAAATAAACAGAATAAAACTGCTAATAATAGAAAAAACATAACACCTGCTGCAATAATTTCTCGCTTCTTGGCCATTTCATTGTTTTCCTTTAGTTTATGGATTCCCACCGTTCTTGGATAGTGTGAACAATTTTCAATCCTCACACATCACCACTTTTGTTACACCGTGTAACCACTTATTATCTCGATGGATGCTTAAAGAAAGTTTTTTTTATAAAAAAAATATATTTATATTTGTTGCGTCCTGTCCTACTTCTTCTTGTAAACGGAGAAAAAGTCGTTGCGCTTTAATTAATCATTTTAATAATTACTATTTTTTTAATCGAGATTAATAGATAAATGTCGTTAATTGGAAGGAAATCATTAATATACGATATTGTTTGGAAAAGTTGTCACAATAAATAAAATTTACTATTATTTTTAATAACTTTACTAATTATGCTTTTCTTTTCTTTCAGGTGAGTTTTATATCCACGGGGCGTTTTTATTAGCGTATAAAATGGTAAATGTATGCATTATATTAATGATTTATGTCTAAGAATAGAAATTATATTTTTATTGATATAATTATTATACATTCCTCAAGTAAATCGATTATTGTGGGAAGGAATGAGATGAATGAATTATATACTGATTGGAGGTCAAGATTAGGTTATCGATCTAATCAAATTGAGTATATCAATAGATTTCATTCATAAATTTATCATGTAATACGGTTTTATTTATTTATGTTAGAATTGCAACAAATGCAATTTATTTACAATTCACACACAATAAATTTTATCTCAAAATTCTTATAATATAAAAGAAACATCTCAATTTATCTTTTACAGAATTGAAATAACAAATGAATTCCAAATAGATTGACAGCAAACAATCGCATTATACACAGATAAAGGATTAAAATGACAAACACATCTTTTATAAGAAGAGGCGAGGCAACTGGGTCAAATCCTTCGTCATATGTATTGATCCTTACATTTATAATATTTATTTATTTGAAAACATTAAAATTGCAACTTATGTAATTTGCTTTTACGCTTGGTGTATTGTCCTTGTGCTTGTAATTATATGTATAATTATAATTGTCGGAAAACACCTTAAACAGGAAGTAATATACGTGGAAAAAATAAATGCGATTTGTTTTGTTGTGTAGAGGAAGCTGGTAAATGGTATTAAGTTAATTATTTTTTTACAAACTTTGTTATTGTATATGGGAATATTTTTTATATTAATATGAGATGCAAATTTATTTGAATTTTAATAAGCAAGGTTAATAATACGGTATGCTAATACGTTTGGAACCTTGACATTGACAAATTTGTGCAGGTGATATTCATCTCTTGTTAAATTTAATTTGTTTTATCTTAAAGAGGCTAATTAGTTTGTTTACAAAGTTAAGCAAACAATGTTATGTAATAAAGATTGAGATTAGTCAGAACTTTTTAAAAACTAAATTATAAATGCATTTGATTAAAATTAAATAATGAAGGAAATTATTCCTAATATAATTTTTTAGTAGCCTACCTGACTGTTTTCTCATACACCATTCTGAGATATTTGGGATCAGCTTCTTTGTCAAGAGGCCCTTTTTGCTTTTATCCCATCTCATTGTCATTTGAAGAGTGTTCTATCTTTTTTCGCCCTTTTTTTGCGGCCGTTTTCCTAATTATCACGATTCACTCTTCTGCTACAAAGGTAATAAGGTTTGTTCTAGCTATGATCAGGTAGCTTTGTGATGATTCTATATTTCCTGCAAATTTGCTTCAGAATCCTTGGGCTACCCTTAGGGCCTAGTAGGTGTCTGTTGTAGTTGGTGACTGCTCTGCTTTGGAATAGCTGTCATCCTGGTGCTGCCCCATGAGTATATTTCTATAGGATTCCAGGAAGGAACCATGCTGGTCACTAGTGGTAGTTGACTTTAAATAAATTTGTTTTCAATATTCGGGTTTTTCCTGAGTTGTCTAGGTCAATCAGAACTAAAGTGATTGGATTGGCTTACAGATCCGGTGTCGAAACGGGAGCTTTGCTGGTTTTATCTAAAGCTGGTGAGGATTAACAGTGTAATTTTTATAGATATACTTTTTTGCGAGATTTTTGTTTACAATAGAAAAACCTTGTTTTTATTGAATTTAATCTTGGTTTTAGTTTGAACTAGGTTGTACAATTTGGTAGTTATTAACTTCTGGAGATGTCCTCTAGGTAGTAAGAGCGTCTGAAAGTCGTTCCGGTGGTATGGAGCAAGACGAGGTTAAAAACAACCCGTTTAGTTGTTGGGAAAGTTTTCTTCGGTATTGTAAGTTTCTCGTGGTCCCAGGTGCGTGGTTGCTTTTACTCCAAATTGCTCCACTTTAAGTGCCAATTGTTAGCTTTGTTTAAGGTTGTGGCTAGCGACGGTTCTAGTGTTAATGCCTAAGAAGGTAGGGACCAATGTGGAGTTGTATGGGACTTCTGGCTGATGTTTCTTTCTGTAAATTGTGAACGGAAACAGTTGCGGGGGTGGCAGTTTCTCTAGGAAATTGCGTCTTGGAGATGGAGGCAGCGGTTACTCTTCGGGGTATTACAAGGTCACAGCGGAGGAAACATTATACACTAGATTCACCGTTTTGTGCCATCTTGAGTCACAATCCCAGTCTGCTGCTAGAGAAGTATTTTTCTTATCTATTTTTTCACTGGCTATGGTCCTGAAGTCCTTTCTTTTCCGTGGTGTCTGTCGGTGGACTGGGTATGTTGGTGGTGACTATACGTAGCTTCTTTACCCACACATACTTGATACATATCTCGGCTCTCTACTCTCTCTACTCGTTCTCTTACGATTGTGATTTGTCAATCTCGGGTAGGGTTTAGCTAGATGTTTTTCTTTGTGATTAGTTTGCACGGATACTGTTTTTCTCTTTTCTTCTCTCATGACAGATTGGGACAGGATATTGCTCTGTGTCTGATGATGATGTCCTAGGCAGTTGGTCCTGGAAAGCAGTCGTGTTTGATTTTCTATTGCGTCAGTGGAGCGGGTGCCTATAGTTGCGTATGATATTCATAATATCACAACGGGCGGTAAAACCAGCACAGCATTCTTCTTTGTTTTCTGCCGGCGCCTTCTATACTTGGCGTGCCTCTTGCGAGGGATCCGTCTACTTCTTTTGCTCTGGTAGCGACTATATGTGCTTTTCAAATTTTAGATACTTGTCTAGTGTTATGCTCGGGTATGGGATCATGTTTTTGGGTTCTACTTTGGTTCTATTGAGCACGCGAACTTTGCGTGTTCTACCTTTCTTAGTTAGTAGTATTGCTTTTGTTTTCATTCTGTGAGATTTAGTTTGTTTTCGGTTATTCATCTGTTTATTTGTCCGAGGATTAAGTTTAATAGTCTACTCAGTTTCTTTTATGTTTCTGCTAGGTTGATAATCGCCAGGTTGTCCAAGTATGCGATTAACTTATCGTTTTTTGGCAAATCTATGTTTAGAATTTTCTGCTGTATATGACGTTTTATAGTAGTGGTGTGGTCTGAGGACCTACTTTTGCCGAACTAAGGACGTAATCTTGTGCTCTTTTTCATCTTTGTGGATTATGGATAGGTTCGTAAAGTAACTGCTTAATAGCCCTCTCAGCTACGGGGATACTATACGTTTTTTTTCAGATTTTTTTGTAATAAACTTTTAGGAAGCAGTGTTTAAGCATTCTTGATATTTACAGTGACTAGTGAACTTTTTTTGTCCTGAAGTTGTATTCGTTTTTGGATTAGTTTAGCTTTTTGATAAGTATTTTTGCGACTACTTTTTCTAACAGATATTCCACGGTTCTTCTCTGCTTGTTAGGTTTCTTTATTAGCACTAGTTTTTTTTTTAATTATTTTAAGATCTTTACTATTGTCGGGTTCTTGCGCTTATTTTTATCTTCATTTTTTAATCTGGTTTTTGCTTGTCTGGCATGATTGGGTTTCTGTCTCTTCATTTTTTTTTTTTGGTTTTCAGTTGATTTTTCTGGTTTTTGGGAAAGGGTTTTGGTAGTTATTATTTTGGGTCCTTGGGTATGCTCATATTTTTTCTTTATATGTTATCTTCTACTTCGTCGCATATGATCTTCTACACTTTTTCTTTGTATTTTTAGTTGTTTCTTTTCTGTTTTGTATGTCAAATATTTCTGCGGCAAGCTTGTCCTTATTGGGATCTTAGACATTTCTCTAGTGGTAAACCTTCTCAACACAAAAACAACATATGTTTGGATTACTTTCTCTTATGCTGGAAATGTCAAGTCAGCAATTCTCTAAGACAAACTTTTTTTTCCTGTTATGCACTTGGATGAACACTTGGCTCTCGCGGACGAAGCCTAGTATTTTTATACTTGCTTTTTTTGTGTGCCGCTTCTTTATTATATTTGTGTAAGTTTATCTGTGCATCAACTGCAAACGTAGGTCTCTACAGAGCACTAAAAATTAAAAGTTTTTGGTATCAGAAAGAATTACTAGCAAAGTTTCTCTGTAGTTCAGAGATTCTCTAGTTAGATATGAATATGTCTTTTGTTTATGCTGCGTTGAGATTGATTTTCTTAAATCTTGGTGGGTAGTAGCATCTTTTCTTTCGTTGTGACGATACGTTAGGAAGGTGGCGCCTGGTGTATTCTTTTTGAAGTTTTTTTGCTTTTGTCGGTCTATTTAAAAGGTGATCTGGTGCTTTGTAGATTTTGTAGATTGCTTTGGACTGCTTTACCTACTCTTTTGAGTGTTTGTTATCAAATGATTGAATATCATTATTTTCTTCTCTATTTTAGTGACTTCTGACGTTTACAGTGAATTGTAATCATTGATAAGCGGGTCTGTTACTCTAATTCAAACTACTTGCTTGCAATCATGTTTTGCTCTACTAACATTCCATATTTGTTATCAAGTGAATGGATATCACTATATTTTCTACAACTTAGTAGTATAGTATAAAGAACACATTAATTCAATTTGAATCTTAAAAAAAAGTGTTGTATTCTGAACTTGCCTTGTCCTGACAGTGTATAAACTTTGTGGCACAAAGGAAAAAAATTATTTGACTGCTTTGGCGTGAGTTCAAATCTTACAAAAAACTTTTTATTGTGCAAATTCTACTGCTGTGTTGAGTTGGAATAAAAAACTATTTAAATATTTATACGCTCTCTAACTTGCCTTGCTAGCGTGGGCTGGATAAACACCCTTTTCTGATTATCTGAATAGTGTTTACAGATTTGGTTTGGAATTTACGCAAAAATTGTAGCTTTATCGTAATGTAAGTTGCTGGCATTACGGCTAGCCAAGAGACTATATGTCAGCAGGGGCGTGCAGAGAAAGAGTAACAAAGACTTCAAATATCAAAAAGCATAGTTTTGTGCAATTCACTGATAAGTATCTTTAGATTCTAAAAAGTTTTAAGTTTCCCAGATTACATAAGAATTGAATTGAATAATAATTTTGGTCAAGGTTTTAGCGACTTTCTAAAGGACTTTAATATATACAAAAAGACTTTGTAGTCTAACAACAAACTACATTTATTTTATGAGGCCCAAAAACTGTGTGTTAAACCACTTTGAGGTTTTCTAAAGAACTCATTATGAGAAGTGTCTTGAAAGAGGTTTTAAGAGTCCCAAAATGTATAAGAGGAGAAATTTTAAGTCAGAAGTTGTAGCGTCAGGATGCTTTGAGGGATTTCTAAAGGATTTTAATAAATATGAAAGCTTTAATGAAGTTCTATAAATGTTTAGAACAAATCACATTTGTTTTATGAACTCTAAAAACCATAAGAGTAGCAAAGTGTAGTTTTAGGAGATTTGTAGAAAATTTCAGAGGGTTTCAGTGATATTAAAAAGGTTTCAAAGACCGCGACAGATGTTTGGACGTTCTAAGGTGTTTTGGCCGGTTTAATACTACCTCTAAAAGGATTCAATCAATTTAGACTACAAAATTGTATTATAGGATTTTATAAAAGACGTTATTATGAGAAGAGTTAAGATATTTTAAGAGTTTCAGAGTGTATAAGAATAATTTAAAGTCAGAAATTGTATCGAAAGGGTCAGGATGATTCATGGAAGGAGCCTTGTAGGTGTTCAGAACAAATAACATTTTTTGTGAACTCTACAAACTGTAAGAAAAGTGAAGTGAAGTTTTTGGGAGATTTGAAGAAAATTTCAGAGGGTTTTAGTGATGCTAATAGGGTTTTGGCCGGCTTTAAAGCGCCTTTAAAGAAACTTAATTACTTTATACTATAAAAGCTCTTTAAAGTTTTTAAAAGAATTTATTTGAGATATGTCTTGAGAGTCTCAGATATTTTAAGAGTCCCAGAATCTATAAAAGGGGAGATTTTAAAGTCAAAAATTGTAGTGAAACGGTCAGGATGATTTGATGGTTTTAGAGTTTTTGAGTTTCTAAGAAAATAGTCTAGTGCGAGGACTGTTGAGCAGACAGTCTGGGTTCGATTCCCAGCAGCGGCATTATTTAGTTTTTTGAATATTTTTTGATGCGGTTGTTTTCTTTGCAATGCAATGGCAATCCAGCGAAGTATCTGTTTAATATATCTCTCTAGTGGTGTGGTTTGAATTCCACGTTAAACTTTAGGTCCCGCATGTTTGTGTAGAGCTGTTATTGCACACTACAAACATACGAGAGGGGCGCTTATGCTTGTATCGAGCATGGCACTATAAGAAGATAATGTTAGTGTTCTAAGAGGGTTTTAAGGATTACAAGTGACCTTTGGAGGTTCTAAAGGGTCTTAGTCAGCTTTGAAATATTTTTAAAAAGGTTTATTTTTTTAGATCAATAAAGGACTTCTCAAAAGTGTCATGAGGAGATATTATAAGACTCCACAGATTCCCAAGAGGCGTACAGTAACTTTAGATTTTGAAGAGGCGACGATGATTTATGAGGGAAACATTTTAATAAATATAAGAAGTGTTTGTACCGCTTTAGATGTTTAGACATTTTCTCAGAAAATGCAAGAGAGCGATTTTTGACATTAAAGAATTTTGGATTTTCTTCTTCTTTGTGTGCCGTTTCCTACTTGGATTTTTTATTCAGGAAATCTAGCATTTTTCTGTACTTTTACTTCCTGCAATCTTTTCCTGTATTATGAGATGTAGTATTTCATACTTTTCTCGTCTCATAATATGTCCCAGATATTCTAGTTTCTTACATTTAATTGTTTCTATAATTTCTAGCTCTTTTCTCATCTTTGGTAACACCTCCCTATTGGTAATTTTGTCGGTCCACGGTATTTTTAGGATTTAGTGAATTTAAATAATGACAGCAAGAGAGTGTTTTAAAGAACTTTGAAGGTTTAGGGGTTTAGCTAGCCATCTTTAAAACGGACTTCATCTTCTTATACCGTAAAAAAACTTTTTTAATGATTTCTAAAATTTTATTATCTATGAAAAGTGTTTTGTGGAAGTTTTGGAAGACTTTAAGAGACGTACAACGACTTTAGGCTTTACAACGACGAAGCAGGTTGGTAAGGGATTTTTGAGCAAATCCAATAAATACAAGAAGGGTTTGTACCACTTCTTGGTTATGACCATGAAAACCATTAAAGACACGACTAAAATAGAATTTATTACAAGAAGTATCTTGAGATTCCAAGAGGTTTTAAAGGTCCCAGATTTGATAAGAATTGAATTTAAGAATAATTTTGAAAATATATACAATAACCTTTTGTAGTCCAAAGGGACTTCGGAACAAATACATTTATTTTATGAGGTCTACAAACAGTTAGAGTAATTCAGGTAGTAAAATGTAGCTTTTGGAAATTTGAAAAAAAAAACTTTTCAATGATACTAAATTGTTTCAAGGACTGCAACAGAAATGGATGGTCTAAATACTTTCAAAAGAGCATAATTTGTTTAAACCAGAAATGCATTTTAGGGAATTGTTGGAATGTCGAGCAGATATTATCAATTTTTTGGTACTCCAAGAGGCGTATAATGACTTTGGATTTTGAAAGGAAGACGATGATTTGTGAGGGACTTCTGAAGAATTCTAATAAATACAAGAAATGTTTATATGGCCCTAGAGCTGTTTAGAATTTTTTTAGACAATGATTAAGATTGTGATGAGTATTAAAGTTATTAAAAAAAATCAAAAGGTTTCAGTAATACAAAAAGAGTTTTAAAAAGTACGATATATCTTTAGAGGTTCTAAGAAGTTTTGGACGGCTTTGAAACATCTCCAAAACAGGTTTAATCTTTTTAGACCATAAAGGCACTTTAGTGACTTATAAAAAATTAATTATGAGAAGTGTTTTGAGGAAATTGAGACACTAAGAGACTTCTAACGATTTTAGATCTTGAAAAGGTTTGAAATGTTGTTGTTTTTAACGATTTAAAAAAGTATTAGTACCGTCTCATAAATTTTGTCATACTTCAAGGAGCGATCTCAGATTTTGAAAGGACTTGATGGTTTTATGAACTTCTAAAGATAGCATACTTAGATTTCTAAAATTATTTTATGAGGTCCATAAATTGTAATAGTAAGCTCGACACAACGGAGTTTTTAGACGAGATACGGTCAAAAATATATTGATACTTTATTCAATTTTAAGGTAGAGCGCGGCAAAACTTTATCTCATCAGCACTATACGTGTATCATTATACTGATGTTAAATGCTACTACCTGTTTGTTGTACCAATTTATGCGAAAATCTTGAAATTATAGAGATACCTAGAATTACTTAAGATCTCTTAAAGTATCGTAGATAAATATATTGAAAGTCAATCAGGCATGTAAAAGGTGGGGCGGAATGGAAGAACGTTTTTGTATACGCGAAGAGGAGTACCGTTTGTTAGTCACGATGGTTATCTGGACAATGGAGCATATTGCGTTTGCATTTAAGGAGTTAGATAATCGGGCGAGTCTTGTCGTGCAGCGGCGCTTTTGCCGCTTATTGGTCGTAATGATTCAGTTCCAAAACGTGACATAATCAACAGATGCGTGTAGAATTTAGAACGGCGGCATTGTTAATCAATTCAAAACCTTGAGCTTATCCTTAAGTGTAAGAACATCAGCTTTCGTAGAAAGGGTGAGTCAAGTAGTAATTCAAAGTCTAGAGCGCTCTGTCCAAAAACAAGCTGCAGCACTTTGAATGAGTAGTTGAACACTTTTCGCCGAGATTGTGCACAACGCCAGCATTTCACCAAAAGAATGCAAATGGTTTTTGCAAATGAAAATGAATCAGTAATCATTATAAGCAATGAGGTTCATTTTTATTTGAGCGGTTTTGTAAACAAACAGAACTATCGATATTGGATAGCAGAAAACTCTCGTGAACTGCATCAATACTCACTTCATAGTGAGAAAATTACCGGTTGGTGCACTGTGAGTCGTTTTTAAGTGATCGGAATTTGTTTTTTTGAAGATGCAAGAGGGACAACTGTAACAGTAAACTACTAGTTTTCATGTTGAAAAACTTTTTGATCCCAGAATTGCGAAGACGAAGAATTAACACAGACGAAATGTTTGGTTCTAACAAAATGATTTCACAGCACACACAGCCAGAGCCTTAATGGAAATTATGCGTCGCATTTTTTTCTGGACATGTAATCTCCTTTTTTGGTGATGTGCCTTAGCTCTTTCGTTCTGTTCTTTCAATCTACATAGTAGTGCTGGAATTTAGATACTGGTATAGCCTTCAGCTGGCTAATTACAGCTGTTAAATATTTTCGAGTGTCCCAAAATGGTGCCGTTTTAGGTGAATTTTTATTTGGTGAAAAGGAAACATTCACAAAGGTTCAAGTGAGGCGAATAAGGAGGATGTATTTATTGGTGAGAAACTTGTTTGTTAAAACTTCTGTGTTGCAAGGCGCATTATTGTGATGCAGCACTCAATTGTTCTTGATGTTTGGTCTCACAGGCATGACCTTTTTTAAGATTTTCTTGGTGAAAGTGTTGTTTGACTATTTGGCCTTGAGGCACTTACTCTTTGTGAGTTTGGAGAAATTGAAATGTGCTTTTCCATGCTTTGGCGCTTGGTTTTCGGATTGTACTCAAACACCTAAAACTTGTTACTCAGTAATGATAGGTTTCAGAAAATGGGGATAATTTTCATCGAATTTATTGTTTGAAATTTGATGAACGGTGGTGTGAGTCAAATTCTTCCTTGATCAATCTCACAGTCAACCGACCAGCTGACACAAGGTTCTGGATTCTGTCGTTAATTTTATCGGTTCCTGAAGATGAAGGCATTCCGCTGCGTGGTTTATTTTTAATCGAAAATATTTCTTCTGAAATTACCGTAAACTACTAAAAAATACTGTTTCCGTAGGCTTGCTGAAGTTTTGTAAAAGTTTCCGTTGCACTGTGCCCTAGTTTTAAGCAAAACCTAGTAGCACACTCGAAGTTATATATCGCTAATTATTAGAACGCATTAGAAAAATTGTTTTATGAAAAACATTATTAGCGAGTTAAAAGAAATTGCTCCAATCTCATTTTAAATTTTGAAAAAAAATCCAAGTTTGGAAAATTATTAATAACATTTTTTTAGTACAAAACGTTGCCAAACAAGTATTGTTAATAGCATGCTATAAAATTAAGTTATTGTTAGAAATCTTTCTTGAAATTGAAACCTAATTGTGTTAATCCATATTTGAATATAATAATAGCAACGTGCAACTGATCACGATTATATATTACAATGCACTTTCCTTGCATCTAAAGTGACCCCTTAATTAGAATATGTAACCACCGTACAAAATTATTAATACCTTCAAAACGAAACAACACACGGTAGCCCATTAAAAACAACTATTATAATAATCACCATACTTAATAATTGGTATTATCCAATCGCCGTGTAAAATTTTTCCAAAAAAAATTTAAAGCACGATCGGCACGCGGAGAACTTTCTCTTCGCTTGATATTTATATATACACCACCGTCTGTATATGAACTTTAAAATGCCAATTTGATTTAAAAATACCCGCAATGAAGGGATTGAAATAAATCGCATGACCTTTACGCCCGTCTAATTTAAATGGTGTGACTTGAGTTTATACGCATGTAATACTGGCATTATGCAATCATGTAAATGCGAATTATTGAGCTTAATTTGTTGCGAGCGAATATCATAACCACTTTCATTGTGTAATGATGGCAATGTGTTACGGTTTTGTAATTGTTGTGTATCGATTACATTTGGGAACTACTGAAATTTGTTAATTAACATATCAATAGTTTCTTAATTAAGTTTGTAATTAATTGCCGAATAATTCGATTAAAGTGTCTTGAACACAACATATTTTGCGCTGTAGATGATATACGATTTTTTTAATTGATTAGAAAATCATGATTAAGTGCGATTCCAAAGAAAACCTTTTACATATTTTATTACTAATTCATAGATAATTATTAAATTTAGTATGGATTAATATTAAATAAAATACTAATAAAGCTTTGTAGAAAGTACCTGAAACTAAATAATTACATTACAAACTCTCATAAATTCTCTTTTTAGATTGATTCAATTTATTTCTTCTTATATTATTTCTGAAACTGATAAAATGTTATAGCTTCGTCTCGCCTTAATGATATTACATGGAAAACTTTTAGTAATTCCGTGAAAAATCACCAAACTGGAGCCCTGAACACATAGATAAATATAAATAAAATAAAAGAAGTTTGTTAACAAAGTTAAAACAAACACACATTCCTCATGTTCTCGATATTATTTTAGCCTTTCTGTCAACGACATGTGTTCCGTATGCCATTGCATAAGTGCATTTTTCTGTTTCTTAAATGTAAATATTGGATTGTAGAATAATATTCAGGAAATAATAGTAAGAGCAATGACTTTTGTTATCTTAAGATAATTATATTAATTAAATATAGTAATATAGTACCTACCTTTAGTAAACAAGTTGTGTTTCTTTTGTTTATCGATCATTTCTATTATAAATATTACTTTCTTTGTTGGAATATGAAATTACTAATTGCTTGACTGACAGCTCTAATCGGTTTTGAATGAATGAATAAAGAAGTCGTGAATATTTAAATTTATAAAGCCTTGAACTGTATAAGTAATATAAGTAAATTGCAGGTTGGTATATTGTAATTTATTAATATTTTTTTATACATAGGAATTTTTATGTTATAATATTTTACGTGCATGAAATTCAATGGGATTATTTTGTATAAGCCCCAAAAGCATACGCTCCATACCTGCGCTCCGGCGCGGTATTTTGGTATGACTTCTTATCATTTTTTTAGAAAAGTTTCTTTCTGCTACATTAATAATAATAATGTATGTATGCGGCAGGGAACATAAACAACTTGCACTTTCTACAAAACTTTAAACTAGAAAAGAACAATTAAATATAATATTTATAAATTCTATAAACACAACAATGGCGCAGTCGGCAGTAAATTTATTTTCTACAAGTTTGTTAAATGAAGCACCCTACAGGATTCACCAGTTTTGCTTTAAACTAGAAAATAATTAAATATCAGATCAATTTTATGAACATAAAATTGGCGCAGTTGACAGTTAATATACAAATCAATAGACTAAAACAATTTTTTTTGTTTCAAAAATCGGCTAAAGGAAGCTTTGCTTGTAATGTAACATACATAACGTTTATAAATACAAAATGGCGCAGTCGGCGGGTAAAAAAATAATAGTTTTGCTTCAAATCAGGAAAAATTAAATGCTAGATTTATGAACACAAAAATGGCGCAGCCAACAAATAAACAATACAAAACGATCGATAAAAAAAAATTACAAATTTGATAAAGAAAACACCGTTCTACAGGATTTACTAGTTTTGCTTCAAACTAGAAAAAAAAAAACAAGTTTGAGTTACGAAATTTTAAACATAAAATTGGCGCAGTTGACAGGTAAAAAATATAAAAGGATTGGTTTAAAAAAGCACTTTTTTTACGGGATTTCTTAACTATGCTTCAAATCAAAAATCAAATGTTAAATTTATAAATTTTATGAACATTAAAAAGGAGCAGTCTGCAGATAAAACATTTAAAACAATTGAAATTAATATTAGTTAAATTAATTAAATTATTAATTTACTTTGCAAAAGTATTGCTTTAAATAAAAATAAAAATGAATTTTATGAACGCAAAATTGGCGCAGTCGACAGTTTAAAAATTTGAACTATAAAAAATATATTTTACAAATTTACTAAATGAAGCACTGCTCTACAGAATAGAAATTTTAAAAAGTTTTTTACAAATTGGCCAACGACATTAGTGCGCTTTACTGGATTTACTAGTTTTGCTTCAAACTAGAAGAAAAATCAATTGCGATCATTATAAACTGTGTGAATGGCGCAAGTGACAGGTTTTTTATATATAAAAAAGGAAGCACGCTAATACAGGATTTACAAGTTTTAGTATAACTAGAAAAAATCAAATAAGATTTATAAATTTTATTAACAAAGAAATGGCGCGTTTCAAAACGATTGATTTAAAAAAAAATCACAAATTTGCTCTTATGTTTCTGTTTTCAAAATTTGTTAGTTTTGCTTTAAACTAGAAAAAAATATATGAACACAAAAATGGCGCAGTCGACATAAAAGAAAAAAAACTCAAGTTTTTTTTTGTGTCTTGGAACTTGGATGTTAGAATTGTGGTATTCATGGTTGCTTTGTTTTAATTGACTAATCACATTTTGTATATGAGAAAGGTAAGGTTGTGGATACGCGCATTGGAATAGCATCGTAATGGAGTGGTTTTCAGAAGTTTTCCTAGTTGTTATCTACGTGGGGAAAGTTTCAGAAAAAGTTTTTTAGGGCATTAGGTTGGTTAGGTTAGTATCTTAGGACTTTGTACTTGCTTTTTGGATCTTTAAAAACTTTTTTCTTTATGTTTTCTATAGAACTGTCCTTAATTTAGTCATTATTGGAGATTGCTAGTGTAGAAAGTAGTTTACTATTTGTTCTTACACTTATTCTTAGTTGAATAATTATGAAATAATTGGAAAACAAATATGATGGTTGATGGTTTTTGAACTATTTTGTGCTTTATTTTACGCAGGAAGCATTTTTGTATTTGATAGTATTGCGTTATAGGTGCTATTCCGATTCCGTGGCCGCGACCTTAAGTTGCTGCTGCTGCATTTGGTTTGTATATTATCAGACAATTTTGGATTGATTTCAGAAAATATAATTTGGGATTTTTTAATCTAAAAGAGTTTTCCAAGAAGAAGCAATTTTTAGGTTTACAGTGGCTTGACTTTACAGACTCTAATTTTGAACCCTAAAACACTTCTGCTTGGTTTACCCTCTATGTCTAGCATTGGTGCTAGTGTCTAACAATCTAAGATTGCTTAGATCTGTAGATTCAGGAGATGTTAAAGTAAAAAGAAGCATTTTTTTAAATATTGTAGGTTTACAGTTGAACGGAATCTTAGTCTTTAAAGCTAGTTTCTAACTCCAACGCACTTCTGCTTGGCTGGCTCATCCTCTATATGTTGTATTAGTCGATAAACAATTGATGTTTATTCTAGAATTTAGTTAGATTTGATAGTGAGTGAAAACAAACCTCTAAATATTTAGATGTTTCTAGGTTTGCAGTTGCCCGAATAGAATTCCACTGTCTCTGAAGTTAATTCTTAACCCAAAAGCTATATTGATTGGCTCATCTTCTATGTATTGCATTTATGTTGATGTCGAACAATTTAAGGTTGTGCCAAAAGATTTAACAGCTGGCTCACCTGGTGTTGATGTTGATATTCAACAATTGAATTCTAGATCTGTAAGCTAAGCAGTTGATAAATGGAAAACAAGGACAAAAGAAGCAATTTTTAGAAAATTTTATGTTTACGGTCTAAATGGAACTCGGAAGGTTATGTTATATCTAAAGATTTGATTCAGCAGCTGTTGTGAATGTGAAAATCAGTCTAAAAAGATACAATATATGGAAAGTTGTAGGTTTACAGTTGCCCAAATACAACTTTATAGTTACTTAAGCTAATGCTTAATCCAAAAGCAATCTACTTGGTTTATTTTCTATGTATTTATTGTTTTTGAACAATTGAAGGTTATGTTAGATCTGTATATTTAGCAGATTTTAAAGTAAAAACAAACATTTTTTAGAAAATTGTAGGTTTACAGTTGTCTCAATGGAAGCCTACAGTTTTTGACAGAATTTTCTACAAGTGAAGGTTATGCTGGATTTTATGTTACGGTCTAGAGTGGTTGAAGATAGTGGTTGATGACGGTTCTTGGGATGGCGGTGTTGTTTTAAGAGAAATTTGGCTTGGTTTCTTTCTGGGAGTTGCCGCAGGGAGAGGAAAATGTTTCGGGCGTGGCAGTTTTTTCAGAGAATTGTATCCTGGAGATGGAGCTGTAGTTGCTTACCTTTTAGGTTACTACTAGGTTTTGGCGGAAGTTGTTAGAGATACCCTCTTAGTCCGGGAGTAGACTTGGCTCATGGCGGCTGGTAGATGGTTCTTATTGGTCTGAGATGTTTTGGCAAAGATTTTTGGAGATACTTTCCAGGAATTAACCGTCTTGGAACAGGTGATTTTGCTTTTTCTAATTTTGTGGAAGCAGAGAAATTGTTGTGGCTTTGAAGCTGGCAATGGAATTAGCGGGGCAGGGATCTATCAACATTGAGGCTACGCTTGTTGCATCACTTGCCTGCAACAATTCTTTCACTTTTGCAATTCTGCTTCCATGATTTAGGGTATTACGGAAAGGCGGTACGTCTCTATGATACGCACTAATATCATGCACAGGCTTGAAGTAAAAACGTCAATCCAGATGGGAATCACGTCCAGGAATGGATTGCGTGGTGAGCATTGTTTTGGTTTACATTAATGTCATGTCTAAGAGTTATTTTTGGTATTGTTACTATGTTGAAGTTTGATCCACTATAGTTTGCACAAGGTTTATTATCACTTAGCCTTAAAGCTTTGCGGGCATCTGGCTTGTTTAGCGTGCTTTGGTTTAGATTCTCTGTGTTGATGTTGACGACTTTTTGGGTTTAGGTGGTGCTGTTTTATGGGGCTTACACCTTAGAATTTTAGGTTTACGTTTAGTAGTCAAACACCACTGGAAGAAAATCTTTAGTTAAGACACTACCAGCTTTGGCTGGCTGTAGTATCGGGTTTTTATTGACAAAAAACCTTTTTCTGTTTACCAGCAGTAGTGCGGAAATACCTTCTGGCACACCTTTAGACTACACTGAGTTAACACATTGCGGCCGCTGTAGTAGAAACGTATAAAACGTAGTCAGGTCACAGAGACAATTTGCGGATGTACACTTTCTCACTTACTTGATCGTCTATATCCTTAATGGCTAGAACCGATTCTGCAAACAAATTTACCGCATTCCACTTTTCTTTTGACTCAAGCATCTGTTTCACTAGGTTTGCCACCGTTGGAGGTTTGCCAAATGCTTCTGTTAGTTATAGTTTGTAGCTTGCCTTTTGCGGACATTTGATAATCGTATCTTCAGCGTCGCAGTATGGTGAATTGCAGTAATGCCATTACTTTATAATTTGGAGGAAATATTTCCGAAGCACTTATGACTGATGAGAAGTTGGGTAAGGTTGTGCGAGCGTTTTCCGTGTTCCCGGTTGATTCAGTTGCTTATTGTCAGAATAAGGCGGCGTGTCCAAGCTGCGCACGCGTCCGCGTTTGGTCACCTTTCTTGCTATTCTTCCTTATTATTGACACTCTTTTGGATGGTTGCTGGGAAGTCTTTGTCTGACTGCGGCGTAAATTTTTTTGAGTTTTTCTACACTTAAGTTCCCCGATAGTACCGCCGCCAACACTTCTACTTCGTTTGTGCTGACTGTCCTGTATGACTGCACTACCTTGATGGCTGACTCAAGCAGCGCTTTTCTCACCTTTTTCTACTTAATCTTCTTTATTTCAAAGTATTGGCTTGTTACTATGTTTTTGAGTGTCCTATCTACCCACTTTAATGTTTGTCATCATGGAATTGAATGTTTGTCTTCTGTTTGGACGTTTGAAATAATTTTGTTACAAGACAAGTTCTGATCCAACCTCTTGATAACTAACACTTGGGTGGTTGGTTGGGTGGGGCACTTTATTTCAAAGTATTGGTTTGTTACCATTCTTTGGAAGTGTCCCATCTACCCACTCTAGTGCTTGTTATCAAGGAATTGAATGTTTGTCTTCTATTTGGACGTTGGTAGTCATTTTGTCACAAGAGAATATTCTGATCCAACTTCTTGATAACTAACACTTGGATGGGTGGCTGGGGCACTTCATTCCGAAGTATTGGCATGTTACCATGCTTTGGAGTGTCTTATTCACCCACTCTTCTAGTGCTTGTTATCAAGAAATTGAATGTTTGTCTTTTATTTGGACGTTAGAAATCATTTTGTTGCAATAAAAGTTTGTGATCCAACCTTTTAAAAACTAATTTTTGGTTGGGTGGGTGGGGCACTACATTCCAAAGTATTGGAGTGTCTTACCCACTTATCCTAGTGTTTGTTATTATGGAATTGAACGTTTGTCTTCTATTTGGACGTTGGAAGTAATTTTGTCACAAGAGAAGGTTGTGATATCTATCATTCTATTCTAAACTATTGGCCCGTTAGCATGTTTTGGAATGTACCACTCACCCCCTAGTGTTTGTTATCAAGAAATTGAATGTTTGTCTTCTATTTGGATGTTACAAGTCATTCTGTCACAAGAATAGGTTGTGATCCAATCTATTGGTAGCGAACACTCGAGTGAGTGGGCACTCTTTTCTAAAGAACTGGCTTGTTACCATGTTTTGGAGTGTCCCACCCACCCATCCTAGTATTTGTCATCAAGGAATTGAAAGTTTGTCTTCTATTTGGACGTTGGAAGTCATTTTGTCACAAGAGAAGGTTGTGATCTAACTTGGGTGGCTGGGTGGGGCACTACATTTCAAAGTTTTGGCCTGTTACTATGTTTTGGAGTGCCCCACTCACCCACCTTAGTGTTTGTTATCAAGGAATTGAACGTTTGTTTTCTATTTGGATACTTAGGGTGGGGCACTCCGTTCTAAAATATTGGCCCGTTACCATGTATCAGCCTAGAACTGGCCACGCTTGCCAGCAATTGTCGGCTTCTCTTCTACATTCGGCATTAGTTGGGACACCGCTGCCACCGTTTTTGTCGCACTTGCGCCTGCGCAATGCAATGTTTTTGGATGCCAGCGTCACGGTCGACAACACTGCTGCTGGGGCGCCACTTTATCTAAAGATTTGAGTTTTGCGTCGGTTGTATGCTTTTAAGCATAAACTTGCCATCATTTTTAGTTTTTCCGCCATCTATTACTCTCCGGCCTCTTAATGTCCGGACCATACTTTCGAGTTTGTCAAGCCACCTTCCAAACTCGTTATTTCACGTGTCAAAACTGCTTGAAATTGTTCTCTAGGATATCTATCTGTTTGACCAATTCTATGGCGGTTTGGATTAGTATAGCGTTTGATTTGTTTGTTTTTTGCAGAAATCTAGTTCTATGAATGCTTGCTTCCTGGTAGAGGTTTTGGTTACTGTGACTGAAGCGTTGTTTTGAGCAGTTGGTCTTTTGTTATTGAGCATGGCTTTAACATGTTAAAGGATGTATTTCGACTGAATCTGATTTCTTTGTCTTATCGAAGCTGCTTGAAGTATTTTTCTGGGATATCCATCTTTTTTTGACCAACTTCTTGGTGGTTTGAATTAGTGCAGTGTTTGATTTGTGTGTTTTTTTTTGCTTGCTTTTTGCTAATGGTTTTGACAGTTTTTTCAAGGTATTCTTTGATGGTTTTTGTGATGCTTTTACATGGTAAAGAATGGGTTTTAACTAAATTTGGCTTTTTGATCTATCAAAGCTGCTTCAAATTCTTCTCCAGGACATTATTTGGGCTTATTTTTTGGCTGTTTGCATTAATACAACTTGAAGTTGATGGATTTTGCTATTCTGCGCGTTGAAGTAGTGCTTTTTTGATTTGCATTCTCAATGAACTGCAGTTAACAACATTCTTGAGAGAGGTTTTCCTGAGTAGAGTTGGTTTGGTATTTGAAAAAATCATTGCAGTGTTAAATGAGTCACCATCTTTTTTTTTTCTTTTTTTTTATAGAATTGATAACGATATTTGGTCGTTTTTGCTTCTCGAATGGCTCTTCATTTTGGTCTTTGATTTTTTTGTCTTTTTTAAGAGTTTAGTTTTATTAATTTTTGCTTTTTGGCACAGGCTTTTATGACTGTTTCGTCTAGGATCTTGTTTGATGGTTGGATCATAGTTCTCACTAGTTAGTCTTCTGTAATTGAGCATGGCTTCAACATGCTGAAGGATGGATTTTAACATTTTGTTGATTTTTCTTTATACTATCAAAACAATTTGGGCTTTGAGTTGATGGATTTTACCATTCTACGCGTAAAGACTGGTAGTGCTTTGCAAAATGTGTGAATTTGAACCTTGTTCCGCACCCACACTACTCTAATACAAGCAAATACGCACCACGCACTAAAAGTGTAGTAGTTTAAATTATTACCTACGACGGTTTAGAAAAAACCTGCAAATAATAACAGGGGTCTTGTTGGGCATTGAAAACAGCGTATGCGAAATTGTTGGTTCAATTAAAAAGTTTATAAGCTAATTTTATGCTAATTTGATGTAACTTAATTGAGGATTTACTAGATCACACAAGTTATTTTTTTTATCCGATTTGAAGGACCAAAAAATAGCAGTACTTTGTTCATTTATTTTATCAATAAATTTAAAATTGAATTCAGCGGCAGAGTTGATAACAAGATTGGCTTCCATATTATATTATATATTCTTATTTTGTCGTAAATTATTTGTGGGTTTGTTTATTGCTGTAACTGCTTTATGGCATCATGGTTCCAATGACCAAAACATTTAGAAACAATCATTTTGCTATGTTTCACTTTTTACTCGAAAGGATCTTCAGTGTGCTTGAACCAGGATTTATAATGTCCATTTACGAAATTTTGATCCTGTTTGAAGGACCAAAAAATATAAATAGTTTGTTTATTTAAATCATTAACAAGTTTAAAACTGAAGTCCTCGGCAGAGTTGTTAGCATGCTTAGCTTTCATATGAAGGGTCCTGAGATCGATTCTCTTACTCTGTGGTAAAATTATCATGTGACATCAGCGACAAAAAATGTTTTCATTAAATTAGACCGAACCATTTCCAGCTTCTCCTACATTTCAAGAATGTTTCCAATCATGGTCAGGTTCTTCAATTCAAGTTGTTTATAAGCGTTTGATATTATTTTATTCTGTGTAGCTACACTTTGCGAGCAGACTTCTGGTTTCTAGAATGAATAGGGATATATCCACTAGTTTAATACAGTCTGACTATTGTCTATAATTTTATTCTAAAAATAGTTAATTATTTAATTTTATTTATATGATGTAAGTTGCAACTGAAATACAATATACGGATTGCTTAAGCAATTCTTTTGTGCATTATAATGTAATGTATTAAGTAGGCAATTATGATTCACTGCAAAGCAAAATTCGATAAGAAAACAACTGTATACATTAATCATGAAAGGCATCGACAGTTCTTAAAGGATATGCGTGATTATCTAACGGCGATTTGTCGAATTATCAGGAAACCCGTGGGAATGTGTGAAATAATTGTTTGTTTACGACCACGTAAGCGATTAAAAGAATTAACATTACATGTACGTTTAGTTTGATTGTATTTTAGTATAAATTTAATTTTTCAATGTGAATTTGATTATACAATATAGCAATATGCATTCAGCTATTGTCTTATCTCTCATATTGTTAAATGATTAAGAACGCAAGGAAGTGTTGTGCTTAATAACATTAAAAATTAGCAGTTTTATTTTTTTATTTATTGTAACTCTTTCTAGACTATTTAAAAATACTAACAAATTGGAGCTAGCAAATGTTTTATACATTTTTTTAATCTTTTTGAGATTACTTCAAGTAATGTAACAGTGAATGTTATTTAATCTGCCTTGAAAATATCGAAGAGCTCTATCGACCTTACCAATAATTAAATTGATAATAAATAATTTGAAAAACTTTCCAATTAATACCAAATACGGCATAAAATTGACACAAAAACTATCTATTCAAACCCTGACATTTCAAATAATAAAATGAATAGTATAAATGCATCGTCGTGTGATAGCCAGTAATAACATATAATTGGAAAATAAAAACGACAGACCAAACATCGGCATAAATATATTTTTAAATTAGAATAAGGTCAAACGTACCCATACACCTTCAATCATTCTTAATATAGTTAACTAGAATGTAATCTATTATTCGTAGATGTAGAAAAAGAATATATTTTATACCCACTCAAGGTCATGCAATCTTAACTCTCTTGAAAGAAGTTCAAGTTCATGTCGAATTGATTAATTATATCCAGTCACGTCTAATAATAATAACAATAATGAATGGATGAGGAAGAAACGCGAATTTAATTTGTATGCTGCAGTGTTATTATGTTTATAACCAAAAGGATTTTGTTACAATTTTAGTTGATTCATACATTATTAAATAAATGTAATTTAGGAAATTATAGTTATGAAAGTTTTAATTTGTAAGGAAAAACTTGTTTGCGACAACCGTGTTGACAAGTATATTAGATTACTAGGTTCGATATGAAATCTTCTGGGAATCAAGTAATAAAAACTGTGTACGCTTGAGATTTCCAGTATTGAATGGCTTAATGAACGTCATTTGAACTTAATCACTCAACTGAAGAAAACTGTCTGACATCATTTGATTTTAATATCCGATTATAAGAAACTTTTACATGGATTTGTTAGTAAGTCAGTGAGGTGATAAATTATAAATTACTACTAACATCATTAGGATTTCCATAGAATAATAATATTTTGAAAATTAAATATTGATACAAAACTCATTAATTATAAATCAATTTGAATTATTTAAATGAATAGCGATTTCAGCTGCATTCATTAGAGCTTATTGATTAAACTTCAATGCAAATTAAGTTAACTCCGATACCAGTCATTAAATTGTTTGGGAATATTAGGACCATAAATTGTACTAAATATTTTGAAAATATCAACTAAATCTATACGTCCAATATTTCATGGAATTATTTTTAAATTTTGCAAAATTAATTGAAGCATTTAAATTTTATATTGAAACAAACTGAGTTAACTCCGATACCAGACATTAGATTATTTTGATTTTTAGGAAAATTAGGACCATTTATTGTACTATATATTCTCAAAATTTCAACTAAATCCATACGTCCAATTTTGCAAAATTAATTGAAGCAACTAAATTTTGATTTGAAACAAATTGAGTCAATTCCCATACCAGACATTAGATTGTTTTAGTTTTTTAGGAATATTAGGACCATATATTGTACTAAATATTCTCAAAATTTTAACTAAATCCATACGTCCAATATTTTTTTGGAATAGTTTTTAAATTTTGCAAAATAATTGAAGCAACTAAATTTTGAGTTGAAACAAATTAAGTTAATTCCCATACCAGCTATTAGATTGTTTTGAGTTTTTAGGAATATTAGGACCATATATTGTACTAAATATTCTCAAAATTTCAACTAAATCTATACGTCCAATATTTTTTTGGAATAGTTTTTAAATTTTGCAAAATTAATTGAAGCAACTAAATTTTGATTTGAAACAAATTTAGTTAATTCCCATACCAGTCATTAGATTGTTTTGATTTTTTAGGAAAATTGGGACCATATATTGTACTATATTTTCTCAAAATTTCAACTAAATCTATACGTCCAATATTTTTTGGAATAGTTTTTAAATTTTGCAAAATTAATTGAAGCAACTCAATTTTGATTTGAAACAAATTGAGTTAATTCCGATACCAGACATTAGATTGTTTTGATTTTTTAGGAATATTTGGACCACATTATGTACTAAATATTCTCAAAATTTTAAGTAAATCCATACGTCCAATATTTTTATGGTTAGTTTTTAAATTTTGCAAAATTAATTGAAGCAACTAAATTTTGGTTTGAAACAAATTGAGTTAATTCCCATACCAGACCTTAGATTGTTATGATTTTTTAGGAATATTTGGATTGTATATTGTACTAAATATTCTCAAAATTTCAACTAAATCCATACGTCCAATATTTTTATGGTTAGTTTTTAAATTTTGCAAAATTAATTGAAGCAACTAAATTTTGATTTGAAACAAATTAAGTTAATTTCCATACCAGACATTAGATTGTTTTGATTATTTAGGAATATTAGGACTATATATTGTACTGTATATTCTGAAAATTTCAACTAAATCCATACGTCCAATATTTTATGGAATAATTTGTAAATTTTGCAAAATTAATTGAAGCAACTAAATTTTATTATGAAACAAATTGAGTTGATTTCGATACCAGATATTAGATTGTTTTGATTTTTTAGGAATATTAGGACCATATATTGTACTAATTATTTTCAAAATTTTAACTAAATCCATACGTCCAATACTTGTTTTGGAA
The DNA here is from genome assembly GCA_963932245.1 of Tachinus rufipes. Lineage (NCBI taxonomy): Eukaryota > Metazoa > Arthropoda > Insecta > Coleoptera > Staphylinidae > Tachinus > Tachinus rufipes. The sequence continues at coordinate 19,060,465 of OZ010744.1, forward strand.
TAGTTTTTAAATTTTACAAAATTGTGAAGCAACTAAATTTTGGTTTGAAGCAAATTGAGTTAATTTCCTTACCAGACATTAGATTGTCTTGTTTTTTTAGAAATATTAGGACTATATATTGTACTAAATATTCTCAAAATTTTAACTAAATCCATACGTCTAATATTTTTTTGGAATAGTTTTTAAATTTTGCAAAATTAATTGAAGCAACTAAATTTTGATTTGAAACAATTTGAGTTAATTCCCATACCAGACGTTAGATTGTTTTGATTTTTTAGGATTATTAGGACTATGTATTGTACTATATTATTATTATATTCTCAAAATTTCAACTAAATATATACGTCCAATATTTTATGGAATAATTTTTAAATTTTGCAATATAAATTGAAGCAACTAAATTTTATATTGAAACAAATTAAGTTAATTCCGATACCAGACGTTAGATTGTGTTGATTTTTTAAGAATATTAGGATCGTATATTTTATATTTTGATAATTTCAACTAAATCTATACGTCCAATATTTCATGGAATAATTTTTAAATTTTGCAAAATTAATTGAAGCATTTAAATTTTGTATTGCAACAAACTGAGTTAACTCCGATACCAGACATTAGATTGTTTTGATTTTTTAGGAATATTAGGACTTTATATTGTACTAAATATTCTCATAATTTTAACTAAATCCATACGTCTAATATTTTTTTGGAATAATTTTTAATTTTTGCAAAATTAATTAAAGCAACTAAATTTTGATTTGAAACAAATTGAGTTAATTTCGATACTAGACACCAGATTGTTTTGATTTTTTAGGAATATTAGGACCATAGATTGTACTAAATATTCTGAAAATTCCAACTAAATCCATACATCCAATATTTTTTTTGGAATAGTTTTTACGTTTTGCAAAAGAATTGAACCAACTAAATTTTGATTTGAACAAATTGAGTTAATTTCCATACCAGACATTAGATTAATTTGATTTTTTAGGAATATTAGGACCATTTATTGTACTAAATATTCTCAAAATTTCATCTAAATCCATACGTTCAATATTTTTTTGGAATAGTTTTTAAATTTTGCAAAATTAATTGAAGCAACTTTATTTTGATTTAAAAAAAATTGAGTTAATTCCCGTACTAATCCTTAGGTTGTTCTGATTTTTTTAGGAATATAAGGACCATATATTGTACTAAATATTCTCAAAATTTCAACTAAATCCATACGTCCAATAATTTTTTGCAATAGTTTTTAAATTTTGCAAAATTAATAGAAGCAACTAAATTTTATATTGAAACAAATTGAGTTAATTCCGATACCAGACATTAGATTGTTTTGATTTTTTAAGAAAATTAGGACCATATATTCTACTATATATTCTCAAAATTTCAACTAAATCCATACCTCCAATGTTTTTTGGAATAGTTTTTAAATTTTGCAAAATTAATTGAAGCAACTAAATTTTGTTTGATACAAATTGAGATAATATCCGATACTAGACATTAGAATGTTTTGATTTTTTAGGAATATTAGGATCATATATTGTACTAAATACTCTCAAAATTTCAACTAAATCCATAAGTTCAAACAATTTTTGAATAATTTTTAAATTTTGCAAAATTTATTGAAGCAACTAAATTTTGATTTGAAACAAACTCGGTTAATTCCCATACCAGACATTAGATTGTTTTGATTTTTTAGGAATATTAGGACCAAATTTTGTACTAAATATTCTGAAAATTTTAACTAAATCCATACGTCCAATATTTTATGGAATAATTTGTAATTTTTTCAAAATTAATTGAATTAACTAAATTTTGATTTGAAACAAATTGAGTTAATTCCCATACCAAACATTAGATTGATTTGATTTTTTAGAAATAATAGGACCATATATTGTACTAAATCTTCTCAAAATTTTAACTAAACCCATACGTCCAATATTTTTTTGGGATAGTTTTAAAATTTTGCAAAATTAATTGAAGCAATTGAAATTTAATTTGAAACAAATTGAGTTAATTTCCATACCAGACATTAGATTGTTTTGATTTTTTAGGAATATTAGGATCATATATTGTACTAAATATTTTAAAAATTTCAACTAAATCCATACGTTCAATAATTTTTTGGAATAGTTTAAATTTTGCTAAATTAATTGAAGCAACTAAATTTTGATTTGAAACAAATTGAGTTAATTTTTAAACTAGACATTAGATTGTTTTGATTTTTTAGGAATATTAGGAACAGATATTGTACTAAATGTTCTCAAAATTTCAACTGAATTTATAAACTAATGTTTTTTTGGAATAGTTTTTAAATTTTGCAAAATTAATTGAAGCAACTGAATTTTGATTTGAAACAAATTGATTTAATTCTGATACCAGTCATTAGATTCTTTTGTTTTTTTTGGAACTAACTATTTTTAAAGTTTCAACTACATCTATACGTCCAATATTTCATGAAATAGTTTTCAAATTTTGCAAATAAGAAAATGTTTTCAGCAATAATAGTTAGTGTGAGTGCTTTTTAATATTTTTATTGTACTAATTTTGTTCTTTTTCTATTTCAGAATGTATGATTTGCTACTATGGAGGTTGATTTACAAATCAATGATGCCACCCAAGAGACCGACATAACAGAAAAAGAATTAACAATCTGCAATGAAGAAAATGAAGCTGACACAACACTACACGGCTTCAACATATCCAGCATCAACAATACAGTAATCGAAAAAGCAGAAACACCTGGAGAATGCAAAATAAATTCCTGTGAGGGTAGCGATAGCGGTGTAGAAGTAATAGAAAATTTAGAATGCACCCTTGAGCGAGCTATAAGTACAAACTCCCAAGATTTCGAAACAGTAACCTCCGCCCAAAGTTGTGATTCCTCGATAATTAGTTGTTGCTCCAATTACGATGAAGCGTATAACTTACTAGTTAGACGAAACTCAACACTACTCGATGATTATAAGTTAAGAAACGTTGACGGTACAAGCGAAAATGGCAGCGAGAGCAGTTCAGTTGCGTCGACTAAAATATCAAAACGTAGCACATCAAGTGGTGCCAAGAAAAAAGTTATTTTGGAAAATAAACGTGCAACTATATCCACCCCACCACAAAGATCCCGATCTAAACCACCATTAACACCGAAACCGAGCTCAATATCGCGCACTAAATCAACCGAACGACCAATCCCGAAAAGTCCGAAACCAAATATTAATAAAACTCGCACAAAACCTGTTCCTGACAATATTAACATTAAAAAAGAATTAATTAAAGTTAAACCTACAATACGTACCCCGTCCAATACAAGAACACCTATAACAACCCCGACTGATGATGGTAGATGGCCATCAAGTTACAGCAAACCGGCTCCTTTAATGACACGTTCTTTACGCGGAATATTACCACTAGACGCCATAAAATTAAGACCTGCTACTGTAAGCGAAGCCAAAAATACGTTAGAAAAATACGCAACGCTTCCAAGAAGACGAAAGGAACGCTCGGCTGATAATATAAGCGACATGGAAACTAAAAGCAAACCGAAAAGCAGGGAAAATAGTATGACTAGAGTTTCTTTAATAAAGAAACCAACATCCAGAGAAGGGACACCTGCTAAAACTTTACCACCCTATCCTAAAAAGAAAACAACAAAGGTGAAAATATATCATGAAACTGGTGTGCAAACGGCTATGAACTTATCTGATATGGAAAGGGCTTTAGCTGGAATTACATTCAATCCGACCAATCCTGAAGATGTTGAGAAGTTGAGTAAAGAAATACAGGTTGATATTCCGGATGAAAATTTGATGAAATTGAAAGAACAATTGAAAGATGTTAGTGAGAAGTATGAAAGATTAAAGGCTGAAAATGCAGAACAGGCTAAAAAATTGGAAGATAGTGAACAACAATTAGAGGATGAGCGGTTGGAGAAGGAAGGATTGAAGGAGGAATTAAAAAATAATAATGAAAGAGTAGCTGCGATGCTTGGATGTGATGGTAGTAATAGTTTAGGTAAGTTTTGTTATTTTTTGAAGTTGTAATATTTAGATTATAGTTACTACAATCGGCGCAGTCGGTATAGAACTAATAGGTCAAACTACGGATGCATTTTTTTATTAAGCATTTTATTTCTTTTAGATGATTCAGTGTCGAGTGACAGTTTAATGGTATTAGAAACTCGTTTCCAAAATGTTAGTCAAGTGATATTTAAGCAAGAAGAAGAAATTTCCAAATTAAACGCATATTGTAGAGCACTCCAACGTGATTTTGATAAAAGCATAGCTTATCAAAAGGTGCTTCTGCAACAACACCAAGAACTAGAAACTGAAAGCGTTGAACTACAAGAGTTCCTACAGATTGAAAAAACTACATTAACGGACGCTTTGAAGGAATTGGAGAATGAATTAAAGAAGAACAAGAAATTAGTTGCACAAAAAGATAAAGAGTTGGAGAATAAACAGGAAGAATGTAAACATTTGAACAGAATTAATGAACAAAGAAGGTTTGATGTTAGCTATAGTCAATATTTATTTTATTTTATAATGATTATTTTAGGAAAGAAAGTATGACACTACAAGCGAGATACTCAAATTTGGAATCTCAATGTAGAGAATTGTTGGTGCATCAAGGGAGCACAGTTTCAGGAGCTGCTGTTGCGTTATCTGCTTTAATTTCCAGATTGGAAGGTTTGGTGGATGAATTAGTCAATTCTTATAACATTTCCGAGCCGGAATTGGATGCAAGTTGATTATTAATTTGTTTTATATTTTTTGACTAAAATTTGGTTTTGTTTAGGATGTTATATTTCACAATGAGGCGTATAGTAATAGTAGCAGTAGTCCTGATGCCACTCCAGATAAATGTAATAAATTTATTACTGATAAATCACCTTCGCCGAAAAGAGGGTCATCGTTTGTCTCTGCTGTGATTAATGCTATTAGAAACGCAACAACGCAATCGTCGTTTATAGCTAGAGAAAATAGCAGGGATAATGTAACAGGTAAGATAGTTTTGTACTTTTGAAACTTTATATACGATACGTAAAGTTTAGCGTTTTTGTAAAACTTTTTTGTTTGTTGAACTTTGTTCTATAAACGATTTGTAAATAGTTTATATCCAAACTGTATTATTTTCTGTAGACAACTCAGATTCAACAGAACTCCTAGACTCAGAAACAGAACCATGTTTAATGATGGAACCCGTCCTCGAAGACGTCGTCATTCCAGATGGCCACTCACACAATATGATATCCTCAGGTCACAGCATGATTTCCTCCCTACGTCTCACACACAGTGAAAGCTTAAACAACATTTCACAAGTAATAAACCATCGTCAAAAATGCGACCAATTCTGTAGAAGTGAGAGCTATCCAAACAACACTCCACTGACAGAACTATGTCCATCTGAATCTCTAGTAGATCAAGTAATTGATGTTGATAATTTAATCACAAGATTATTGAAAGTTATTAGAATAATCCAATTGGAAAATGAGGATTATATTAATGATTTGCAAGATGAGAGAGATAGTTATTGCGGACAGGTTAATACTCAAAGGGAAACTAATAAGATTGTTGTGAAGCAATTGAAGGATTGGGAAGTTTTAGGGGCCAAATTAAAGTCTGAGGTAAAGGAATTGCTTACTCAACTTAGTAGGAAGAATAATGAAATTGAGGATGTTAAAATTGAGTTGAATCAACAAAGGAAAGAAGTTGAGGTAAGTTAAAATGTTTTCAAAAAAATTATTTATATTTGTAATGTTTTAATTTTATAGAAGTTGAATCAAGATGTGTGTGAATTGTCAACTGCTTTATCTAAATCAGAGCTTGAAATGAAAATGAAGGAGGAAGATGTGGCTGAATCTCTTAAGAAATGGGAAGCTGATGGTGAGGCGCCTTCTGGTGATGTCTTGGGAAAATTAATCGTCACCGGAAATGAGGTGAATATTAACTTAACTTAAACTGTTGAGAAAATTGAAAAACTAAACGATCAATGACCAAAATACAAGTTGTGGGTTATCCATGTATGCTTTGAAGACAATTCTTAAGTAATTATAATTTTCAGGCATCTAAATTAAAAGAAAAACTACAAGAAAAAGAAAAGCAATTGAGTGAACTAACACAAGAATACATAGCAAACAAGCAGGTATTATCAGAAAGCTTAAAAGATGCAGTGAGTGAAGCCAAAAAGCAATACGACGCTATAGATAGCGCTTTGGAGGTAAGCATAATTTTAAACAATATAAAATAATAAAAACTAATTCATAATATTTCAGTCCCTTCATACAATTCAAACAGTTGTTCAACAATGTCCCACATTGGTACAATTGCAACAACATTTGGAAGAAATAAGTTTCCAAAGCGCATCGGCAATGCCGATACCACCACCCGATTGTAACGCAAATGCTGCTTTGTTGCAAGCAATGGCCAGCTTACAAATTACTACCCCGATTAATACAACAGCATAACTCATCACAGACTGGTTCTAATTGCATGAGTTTCGTTCCACAGGGTTTAATCGTTTCATTTTTAAATTATTAGAACCCTTTAAATTATATTTTTATTCAGTTTTAATTTTGTATATAACATTTATTTTATTTATATTGTGATTTTTTTATATTAATTGTTTTTTAACGGTTGATTTTATTAATTTTAGTCATTAGTTGACAACTTCCTTTTTTTAGAAGGCTGATATTTGCCATTAGTGTAAAAACGTCCAAAAATAATAATAATGTTCATATACAAATTGTTCTATATAGGTTTGAAAAATTATTGAATCGAATTTTACTTCCGGAAAATTATTATGTATTCAAGGAGTAAATATTAAGTGACAAAAAATATTATGGAATAATGTATAAAAATATATATTATATTAACGGTGCTTATGTCTAGTACTATAATATTGTATGCCATTTGTTTAATGTAAATAAATATATTCTTATGATTATTTAAATTTAAAACGGATGATTAATGTTAGCTTATTAAGGAAAATATTTGTTTACAGAGTTCTTTTTCAAATTCTAAGTAGGTAAGCAACATTTTATTATTCTATTGGTTAAAACTATGATTTAAGTTTTTAAACTCCAAATATTGTATAAAATGTGTTGAAATTTTCTGGTTCTGGTTGATTACATCAAATAAAATCAAGTTAATTTGTTTAAGGTTGGCGTTTTGGCGGAAAACCTTACTTTGAATTTATTGTCCGTCATGTGGTGTCATGCACATGTTGGATGTTTTTGAAACTATGCATTGGATTAATTAGAATCTCTCAATATACCATATTTACAAAGCACCCTTGCCTTGTTATCTCAAACCCTTTAAAGGAAATTTCTCAATTTGAAGGAATAAACATGCATCTTGTTAGCAGCGGATTTTTCTTAACCGTTCATCGGGAAGCTGAGCAACAGGTAGACCAACAAGCAGCGTGACCGCCATGGAGCAAGCCACTAGCGCCATAATCCTAAAGGTCAGGTCTAAATACTTGGAAAACCGTACAGGTGAATTCCGCGACAAGACATCCACTATTAAGTTTTACGGGAGCGAACCAAATCCTGAAATTTTTGGAAAGATAGTTCCCAGATCGCAATTCGGTAGAGTAAACGGCAGGTGTTTAAGAACATTAACGCACGGTTATTGGTAGTGACCACAAACAGCTTTTCAACTAAAAATACTTTCAACCGTCTTGCGACGACACTCAATAAATAACTATTTTTCAGCGACGGAGTATCGCCATTTGCGTTCTAACAATAATACACTAAAATAACGAATGACATTACGTCAGCCTTCAACTTGTTGAAATAAAACTGCATATATTCCAACTTTACTAGCATCACATTGCACCTAAAAAAAATTGGATTTGGATGAGAGAATAAAACTTCTTCTGCTAAAATTTTTTTAACAGCTAAATATGTATCTTGTTGTGCTTTCCCCCAAAACCATTTTGTTCTTTTACGTTTCTGCCATGAATGCCGCGACAAAATTAGTGCAAATACCTTGTCAAAGTTGGCAAGACCAAGGAATGCTTGTAGCTGCTTTACAGAAGACGTACGAAAAATATCTTGTAAGCTTTGTATCCTTTCCGGATTTGGCGTTAGTCTTTGAGGCATTAGGACATAGCTAAGAAAGTTTTTTATGGAAACAAAAAAAGCTTTATTTTCTAAGGTTTAAAGTCAAACCTGCTTCCCGCAATAATCGGGTGAAAATCAAATGTATATAGTGCAGGAACTCCAAAAACAAAATGGAAGTAATTAGTAGGGCTGGTTCCTAAGACGCGATCAATGAATCAAAACTGGCTCCTACAGTTTTAAGGCCAAAGAAAGTCAATAGGATGAATGGAGATCTAATGAAGTCAGAGCAAAAACCCGCTATACAATATAATATAACCTCAATAGGGCGGGGTAGCTTGTTATCCGATTTGGTGACAACCTTTAATCTCCTAGCATCGATCGAGGCATCTCACTTCATTAGGAGACTTACAGTTTTGGCCTGCACAACTTCTCTATAAGTCATCGGAATAGAGTATTGCGTTACGGTAACATGGCGGTTATGTGTCAAATAGATCTTGTGCAGCACAATGAGGTCCGATTTCTCAAATAACTTTGGAGCAAAATTGCAACACTTTCAATACAGAGTTTTTTTTGCTTCGTTAAGCAAATGCTTATCTACAAAAGAAAAAGTATTAAAAACCATTTCATTTGCAGTCATACTTGGTTGTAAACGAACTGCACACATTTTCAACCTATCAGCAATGGGCGGTTCATTGTCATGCAATGGCGGAATAGTCTGCTACATCTTTTTCTAGCCGGTGGATGTTATAATGTAAGTATAAACTTTGAAAGAAAAATAATAAAATTAATTTAATTTTGTTTTTAGGCGTTGCAGCGAAATGGCCCATTACAAAGATTACTTGTTTCTCTATAAATTAACGAAGTGATTTTTTTTGTCTACCAATTGCACCAATACAAAACAGACCCAAGTAATCGAAAAATAAAAACAAAAATGTAACAACTTAAATAAATGAAATAATAAGATAAATAAGTGTAATTAATTAGTTTAAGTTATATCCGAAACTAATCATCTGTGTATGCTTAAGATTTACCTAAACTATCTTTCAATTTACACATTGATACCTAGTTTTTTTCTAACTTTGTAGGGACCAGAAAATGTAGCGTTAAAATGTTTACTTGCATTAGATACTAACTTGTAGTTAAAATGTTTACTTTAATTAGATAGACGATGCTTACGTTTCCACACTCGATCTCGACCAAAAAAAAACATCGAGTTTTGTGTTGTGCAGTTTGCAGAACACGCCCAATTTTATGTAAATTTTGGTCCCATTTACGCTGATCTCCTACGTGTGAAGCTATCATCGTTTTGACAACTGCCACACGGATTAGCTTGGGGATGATACACCGTATTATAAATTGCACTGAATTGTAACTTGAAGTGAGTTTTGCAAAGTGTCTGCTCTTGTACTGCACTCCATTGTCAGTAATGAAGAGCACTGATCATACAATAGATCAAGAGTTCTGGGTTGCCAAACAAAAGACTTGTTCTTCTAGCAACTTGTAGTGGTTGTTGCTTTGATGGGAAAGAGGAGAACTTACTAAAATAATACCAGTAGTATGTTGTACATTGTAAAATAAAGCAGGATCATCATGAACTTTCCTTTACTTCTCCTCGGGTAACACGATTTTCTACAAATTCTCAACTAGGTCAACCACCGACGACAGATTCTTAATACTACGATATAGCTGTCCATCTATTACCTTCCAATTGATATAATTCAAGCTTATGTGTTACCTTACTACACATGCTGAGATAAAGTTTATCTCGAATAGCTTATGGAGAAGAACTGACGCGCAAAGAGAAGAATCACAAGGTGAATCAGGGGTGACACGCGACAGGCAGTCGGAAACAACATGTTCTTTCTCTTTGTTGTGTACTATTTTGAAATAGTACTGCAGCATTCTAACGGCACATCTCCTTAATTTTCTTTGTAAATTCTTTAAAATCTCCAGCTACAACGAGATTATAGTGGTCTGTTATGACTGTAATTTAGCTTCTTCCAGATAACGACGCAGCTTTATGACGCTCACACAAACATTTATTTTTGGTGACATCACACATTCACATCTTTGAATTGTGTAAGAAATATTGCACTATCAAATGATCATTAAAATTTCTTTTTTCTTAAGGAGTGACATCAGTGGCATAGTCAATTTGGAAAAACTAGGAATAACGTCATCCTCTAGATACGTCAAACATCTCTTACATTCCTCGGGATAGGCATGTCTACTATAGTTTTCACTTTTTCAGGGTCAACATTAAGCCCAACATGATTGACAATGTAGCCTACGTATTATAGCTTACTGCGACAGAAAACACACTTGTCTTGGCTCAATGTGAACCTTGCTTTAAAAAGAAAACAACAAATATCTTATCTACCGGGGCTTGAAATGGCATTCAGTTAAAATGGAACTTCTCCCCGGTATTGTGAATGCAGTTTATTCTTTTCTTTTTTTGTGCATAGGGATTTGCCAGTACGCACTTTTAATGTCAATGCTACTGAGGAAACGAGAATTGTCCAATTTGACCAAGATAGAGTCAATGTACACTCGCTCGCGGTGCTGAATCGTATACATTAAGTTTTCTAAAATTCACGCAAAACCGGTAACCGTTTTTTTTTTGGTAACATTAAAATTGGGCAGCTTTAGCCGCTACGCTCAATGATCCCTAGTTTTAACATTGCTGACTTTAGCATCAATGAGACATTGCATGAAGAGACTTATAGCATAATAACGAAATTTAATCGGTGGACCGTTTGTAACTATAATATGCGATGTGTCATCTGTACAAACCTCTACTTTACATGTTAAAAACCATCTACAAGTTGGCGCAGTTCTTTTCGTTCTAACCTCGACAGATTGTTCAAGTTGTGCAACGAATTAACTTGCAGGCACCTATCACTCTCGAGTATATTTGCATTTAATTCGAATATCCATTTACCGGATCTCAAATTAGGAAAGATTCATTTTTACCCAGAAATGTACCTCTAATACTAGCAGGTGGCATCTAGACTCAAAACATTTTATGGCTTCAACAAAACAATCTTTAGCAAAGTTTCCTCATTTAAAACAAACTACTTTTACAACATTAGGTAGGTTTTGAAAAGTAACTTTTGTCTTTCTCTCTCTACTTCTTTCTTTTTATGCTTGGTACTCTGCAGAACCTTCGGTTTCTTTTGACCCCAAACTTAACTCTACTCTCTTGCTCTTTGTGTGGACTGTGTGGAGCTGCTCACACCTATACTCTACTGGCATCTCTACGTGAGTAGTCTCTACCTGAGTCACGACCTCTCCGGTAGTACTTTCGACTAAAGTCACGTCTACGTTGTGACTTTTGCTCACGACTCCCATCGTTGTCTCTATACTTCGCACCCTTACGTCTTCTTGCCTCTCTGCATAAATTGACCTCTTACCTATAGTTACCAAAACAAAACTATTTGGCTCATAAAGACCTTCTAATCAGTAAAGAAAATCTTTAACCATGAAAAAACATTAAAAAGTAACAAGACACATACACTCAAATAAAAAAAAAAGCATCCCAAAGAAGCAACTCTTACTTTAACATGTAGGTTTGTGCTACTAAATAACACTGTTTAGGCTCAAAGATAGCAAATAAAACTTAAACCATATCTCAAACTAAGCTCTAAGCTAGAAAACTAATATGGATTGCTAGCAAACCAGGTTGCGTTCAAAAGCTGCAGGCTAGCACGAGGAAGATGAAAAAAACTTAAGTAGACACAACTAAAGAAAATAACTATAACAATATTACTCAGATTATTGTGCTACCCGCTAGAATAATGGTTTTTTGGCAAAACTAGCAAACAAAATAAACCCACCCACCAATACTACTGAATTTTTAGACTTATTAAACCAGTAGCTTTTAGCCACAAAAGCTTTGCAAATAATTGATTTATTGAAGCCACGCCGAAAAAAGAACTACCAGCCACCTTTCAAACGTCATCCTTCTAAACTTCACCTCTTGATTAATATTTAGTTTTATATTATTTTAAGTTTTATATCAGCGGGTTTCTCCTCAAAATTTCCTAAAGGGTAGTCTTGCAGCTTCTGAATTTATTTGAGTTTTGTGATTAGCTTTTTACGACTATTTTACATTGCCTCAGTAAGTCGTACGATTGATTTGTTTGAAGAGAGTCGATAGGACCAACAGCTTATTAGGTGACTTTCTAATTACCACGACTGATAAAGTTCTTGTTAGTCATGAGAGAGATTGAACCGTGGACTGATATGCTGTGTACTATCATTAAGTTATTACACCGTTGTAGATTTCCGCTTTATTGCAAGTGCTCATGGGTCAATGGTTGTGCTCATGGGTTAATGGTTTTGCTCTGCTTAATATCTGTGGTTTGGAGTCACTCTATTGACCTTGGCCCTGAAGCAGCCGTCCTTGCAGACCTATTGCGGACGCGCTCTAGTAATAAATGGCGTTCAACGTGGGACGTTTGAAAAATGTTTTCAAGTACTCTCAACACAAATCTCCAGAAAAGTAAACAGAAAAGGAAGACTTGTCGACAAAGACTCTGCGAAGTTATCAAAATGCAACCCTTGGCGACTACTTATTGAAGGGTCAAACCATGCTGCAGATTACAGAGACCTGGCCAAATACGTGGAGAAACATTCAGAGATTACAGCGCCGGTGTACTGTGGGATTATTCCCTACACAACAACCGGCTGTGACCCAAGTTACCGGCTGTGGCCTCAGTCAGCCCGACATTGCTAGTCATCGAGCACCTAATACCTGGGTGCGCGGATATGACAGACAGCGGTCGTTACCATCCACAACCCGCCGCACTAGCCGTGCACATCTAAGCTATCAAAACTCCAAACGTGACTGAAGAAGAACTACAACTACCATGTCAATACACCTTTGCCGCAGGAATAACAGAAGATGAAAAGACTGTAGTGAGACCGTCGAGCCTGGCCAAGCCCTTGACATAGCTATTATGACGCACACAAATGCGACCAACAAAATCACAGTTACCTCTATGAATAAAGACGACGTTGGACCGGATATTCTGACGACGCTAGCACGACATAGCAAACGCTTTAGGACAAACCTAACGTTAGAGAAAGAAAAAATAATACATCCTGTGCTTGCACACCTTGCCTGGGTTTTAGGACGACCACTGTAGATGCTTCGGCACAACCACGTTGATAAGTTTGTAACAACTTAACTCTCAACATATTCAATTGCAATTTTGTTTTGGTTCATGCCGCTTAAACGATGTTTAATTTTTTTCTTGGCAAATTGTCAAAAAATAACAGCATGTCTGTTATTGTGCATCTTGACAACATTAATCAATTAGTGTGATGCTTTGTAATGTTTGTGTTTTCAAGTGTATTGTTTCCCATTCTCACATTATGCATCTTGCATTTTTTGTGCGCATAAAATCCTACCACCGCCCAAGTTATGTTTGGTTTCTGTAGTCATATCAAATTTATAAATCAATTAAAAAAAATATATATATTACTTACTTTTCATGCTACCTGTGCTACGCTACTGTGTTAACAATCAATTTGTAGGTCATTCTATTTTTCTTACAGGCCTATATTAAAAGTTGCATATTCGCGTAGATTGTGTATAGAATCCTGTAAAATTCATTCTAACTACAGTTTACTGTAAAATTTTAGTTGAATTTTGACATGTGATAATGTAAGGTTATGTTTATAATAACATTAACATTTTATTAACAAAATATCTAATAAAAGTAATTATTCCATCATGGTGAGACACAAGAATAGGTAATAAACTAATTCGATTTTTGCCTTTATTTTGCTAACCTACATTTATTTTTTAGATATATAGTAATGGAAATAAATCAACCAAACAAAAACTTAACAGAACCACTCTTAATCAAACAAAAAAATCTATATCCACCGATATTTAATGCAGTTTTAGAACTGCATGGTGATTTTGGAATGGCTGCAATTAGAGATGGATTTACAGCAAAATATTGTAATGAAATAACTCGCACTGCACTTCTACGAGTAAGACATGGTCCACACAAATTGGTAGCAAGTGCCTTACCCACTATAAATCAAATAGAAAATAAAAAAGTAACCATAAATACATTATATGTGGGTGCCACTATTAAACATTGTTATAATTTTCTTATTAAATATCAACAGAGAAAATTCGACGAGTTCTGTTTGAGTTTAAAGACTGATGAAGAGAAGGCTGAATTGAAGGAGCAAATTTTAAATTTAGATAGTATTGTAAATATGGCAAATAAATAAGTTAATCAATTTTGTGTTGAATAATTTTTGAACTAGGTGTGATCGAGGTTTACGATTTAGGCAACGAAATTAACATAAATATCACTTGACCATCTCCATAGGCGTTACACAAAATTATTTTTTGTGGTAATTATAAACAACTAAAATGTACAGTAGAGCCCAACAAAGAATAGTAAAAAACAACAACATTTGTATTATAATAAAACGTTTAATAATAACATAATATCAATTCTAAAATTTTGTAATAAAAAAATTCTTTTTAAATAAATCTACTTTTATAAAACTTAACCTAATTTCAACTTTCAACAACGCTATAAAAATGTAATAAAATATTATAAAATAAACATTATAATTGCAAATAAAACTCAACATTCATAACTGTATGAATCCTCAACTAATTTCAAATAACTATCATTATGAAAACGCTGTTGCCACATGAGCGACAGTAAAATATTTTCAATATCAAAAACTCCGCTAGCATTCTCACATTTTGTAAGAATTGGATCCCAAATTGTATTTATATTTTCGTAAATATTTTGAGTAAATGTATTGCAGTTAGCCAACATATCGATATCCATTATTGTTGAAAAGTGTGTGTTCAGTGACCGTTTGCAATGGTTAAAAAGAAAATTGTTTAAAACTAATACTGTATCAGGTTTTAAAACTTTTTTGATTAATCTGTTGATGAATTTTTGTTTGTCCAGGTTCTTATCACTAGTTTTTAAAGTTCCGAAATAGTATCTGGGTGGTACTTCCTGAAATTTGAGAGAAAACAATTATAAATAATAAAATATTGATTATTGCTAATTGAGATTTAGAAAGAATAGTCAAATATTTAATTTTTTTAAATTTTTTGCAAAACGTTCAAACTGCGCAAAAACAAATATTTGTCATCCTTAGGCAAGCTTATATACACGGTAATTTGTTTGTGTGTACATCAAGAAAAATATCAAATTGCAAATAATGAATAAGAAATTAAGCTGTGAACAAGACATCAGTCAATATTTTAAAGTTAACTTTACTTGTTTCAGTCAGTCAACAATAAAAATTTCGAAAATGATTATAACTATCAATCCGTCAATAAAAACAAAATGGGAATAAAAAACAAAATGGCGGACATTGTGCCAAACTGCTATTTAATTATTAAACATAATATTAAGTAACGTACCAATACTTCTGCAAATCCTATAATGACATCTTCCGCCATATGACTGCTTCCATTTATTTCCAATTCAATAGGAAAGATTTCAACAAGAACTATCACTCCATTACCGCCAAGTCTCCATTCATCGAAATATTCTTCTATATATTGCTTAGCCTTGTTTAGGCATAATAGATATACAGATTTAACGGTATCACTGTTATCTTCTAAAAAACAAATCACAAAACATTTATTAATTACCATACTTAAAGTAATTTGGTTCTCAACGAATTTTAGGTTATGTTATATATTGTAGGGTAAGTCAGTATATCTCAATTAACGGGTGCGACAGTATTTATTTGTGTTTTCGTTTTCAGATACATAGTCAAAAGCAGCTGTGAGGAAGTAACACAAACGTAAATTCTAAAAATATCGGGCATTGCAACCAAAAAAAAAATTAGCACGCTAACGCGAATTGGTCAAATAGGTTTTTAGGGTAAGTGTCAACATTTTCAGGCTATGTACGTGTAGTAATGCAAAGTGACAGATTAAATGCTAAGTACCAAAACTTTTAGGTTAAGTACCGTAAGTGTCTTATGCATTACTGATGAAGTGATAGATTAAATATCTTTTTTCAAGTTATGTGAGTACTATAAATAGCAAAGTGATACCTTTCCCAAACTTTTCCTACTACAGAACTCTTCACAAAACCTAAAATTTAGTGACTACTTACGTTTGGAGAAGAAACGTCCAATCTCTTAATTACAAACACTCAAGACTCAAATTCAAACTGTTTGTAAGTAAACATGAGTAGGAGTACTACACCTACCCGCCCAAGTGTTAGTGATTTGTAGATTAAATTACAAACACTTAAGCGGGTGGGCGTGACACTCTTATTAAATCTATTTGTCCGCAATCCCACCCGCCGAAGTGTTTGTAATCTATAGATTGGATTACAAACACTTGGGTGGGTAAGTGGGGCTCTACGGTTTAAAGTATTTTTCTGTTATCATGAACTATAGTACTCCGCTTACCCGCCTACGTGTTTGTGATATGTAAGTCGGATTGAAAGTACTTGGACGAGAGAGCGGGCACTCCAGTTTAAACTATTTATTAATATCGTAAGCTGCGCACGTTTTAATAATTTGTAGATTGGATTACAAACACTTGAGCGGGCGGGTAAGTAACTCAGTTTAAATTATTTGTCCGTAATCATAAACTCAACTACCCCGTCCAAGTGTTAGTAATCTAAAGATTAGATTACAAATACTTGGACGGATGGGCACTACAGTTTAAACTATTTGTGGTAATTATGAACTGCAGTACATAGCCAACGTGTTAATGATATGTCCCTGACCCATTCGCCTAAGTATTAGTGTTCTGTAGCAAGTTAATTGTAAAAAAATATGAACGGTTATCTCTAAAACCAGAATTAAAATCGTTTGAGACTTATATTAGCTTGAATATTTTTTACGGAACACTTATTCGCAGAGTACCGAAGTTCCGCGGAATATAGTTTGAAAAACACTGGTTGCCATGTTGAACGATTGTTCAGCTTCTAGATGGGTTCGGAATCATGAATTCTAATTCAGTAAATATGATATGATGTGTAGGTGTGTGGTAATGTTGTTTGTTTTGTATCTATTGTGTAGAGTGTAATGGCTGGACTTGAGTCAAGTCGGTTGCTGCTCCCTCCCTGAAGAGCAGGATTTCTTCCTGAATCTCAACTTATTTGTGTTCATGTGCGGTCCGTTTTATGGGTACTTGAAGGGAGTTTGGAGGAATGGTTTTTACTAACTCTATTTGCTATTTTCTGGCGTATTATTCCAGAATGAGTAAGGACGCCGCGGATAGAGGTGCAGTTTCTCTATAGAAGCTCATCCGAGAATGTGTGGATTTAGAGGTAATGTATCTATCCTTCTGATCTTCAGTCCTTCGGCGCTGACAGTTGGTAGTAGAGACTTACTTCTGTGTCGTCTGCTGGCTTGCTTCTGCTCGCTCTTTAGCTTGCTAGCTGGGGGATTTCCGGAGCGGGCAGGTGGTTATTTATGCCGAGATCGACAAATAAATACTGGCGACGTCCGGGGGGAGATTGCAATAACTTGCATACAAATTATAAGCCCCTATTTAGATCTCTAATTAGAGACGTTATCAGAAGTAGAGGTCGTCGTTTGCTTTGCAGCAAAGTTGCACTTTTTTGCCAGCATAAATTGAATCGGTTCTAAATTTATTAAAATGCTTTTTTACCAGCTCATTCTTACTTGCAAAACCTTGTAAAAATGTAGCGGATAGGAGATTGCACACGCGAAAGAACCCCATTGCACAACAGCCTTGCTTTGGCAATGAGACTACCAAAACTTTCTCTCTTCGTTTCCACTATGAACTGTAGACTTCCTTGATCTACTCTCAACCACTTTTTGGTTCTCGACGCTATTAAGTCTCAGGGACTACAGAACCAATTCTCAAACCACCTCTACATCACCGGACTGGAAACTTGACAACAAACACAAACTTGGCAAGAGGTAATAAAATGACTCTGGTCAAGCGGGTACATCACACTAGATTCCAACCATCAACCGCAAAAACAATAACGAACTTGCAAGTAATAGGAATGTAGAAAATATTGTCTTTAGTGACAACCCGGCAACAAGAATAGAACTAGAACCCTTTTCTAGTACCTAGAAGAAAAACATATTCAGATCCCCAACAAACGTAAATAGTATACCAAACTTGGTTAATAAAAAAAACATAAAAAAGGAGAAAAATGAAGTAAAGAAAACTTCTAACGCAATAGGTCATATTGTCGAAAAACTGCAAAACAAAAAATTGTCTGACTGGCCGAAACAGGAAGTTATATAGGCCAACAGGAAAAGGACAGGATAAGCTGTTGAGAAAAGAAAATCAACACCTTTTTGAGGAATATCAATAATTTCGGAGACAGCTACAGGACATTACAAAACATGCAACGCAAGTAGAAAAAATAAAGCAGAAAACATGATTGTTTTTCATCCTTCAAACTTCTCAAAGATCATACTTTTAAGCATAAAAAAAACTAAGTTAGCCTTACCCAAGTTATATTTGTCCACACAACTATAGAAGTGGCCGCGGCTGCCTAGGTAAAAGAGCCCCGCTTGTAAAAGCAACATTTAACAGCTCCTACGCAGACGATACAACTACGCACACCACACAAAAAACCCAAGCAGAAGGCGTTGTTTGTCAGAATTTCTAACACAAGATACTTAAGGCCATAAAGCAGAGCGTAAACCCAAATAAAATTGGGGTACATCACCGTACAAAATGGATATACAAATCTGGAAGCTCCCAAGAAAAAAATTAAGATGCCGGAAGCAACGACAACTCGCTTGACTAACAAGAAGGTTCTACACGTAAAAGACTTGAACAAACAAGAAGAAGCTAGTAAAGCTATCTCCAACGCCATTTCGGTAAAGCAAGAGGAGGTAGAGCTTTGCAACCTGATTACGCGTTGAGACAAAATGTCACAGTAGTAAAAGATGAATGAAACGCCATAAAACTTATGATAAATGAACTGCACATAAAGTGGACAAAATGTAAGATCCTGGAACGACAGCGAGTGCAATGCAGAGATCCCGATAGAGAACATATGCTTTAAGTGCAGTAAAGAAGAACACAAGGCATCTGACTGTAAAAACGACGCTTACTCTGTTCAATGCAATAAAATAGACATTAATCTGGTAGCCCAGGATGTCCACTACAGAAAGAAAGAACGAAACAAATGGTATAAACACATTTAGAAGCCAGCAATGTGGCGACATCGCCCAGCTACTTCTTAAGATATGAAGCCATCTATAATACTTAAAGGCAAACCAAACTAAAACGCTATGAGAAACAAAAAAGATTGATTCTGCAAAGAATACCCTAAATAAAAAATGCATAATGCAAAAAGGGGGAGGGGAGACAATACACTTCAAGACACAAATATTTTTGCAATTAAAGCAAAATAGATAAATAAACTCCTCTTTATCTACGTATTTATGGAAACAAAAATCATAGGAACCGTGTAAAAACTATTAAAATCGTACACAGGCGGCCAATTAAATTACTTTTCAAAACAACAAATCAAAGTAATTGGGTTGCATAAATATTTTCACAATGCGGTTAATGTGCTCAATAAATGTACCACTATAAAACGTTTTAGACAAGGACACAGCTTCACGTATATAGTTACGCCCAACTTTACCTTTTCCATCACAATTGCTATTCATCAGGTATCAAGAATATACAAGATCTTGATGAAATTCTTAGTCAAATCTGAAAACAAATTCTATTTAACAAAGAAAAGGCGATGGTAACAAGTGATTTCAACGCAAAATCCCCAATGGAGTATGAAAATTACAAATACGAGAAGACAATTTATTAGAATAGTGACCTAGTAATAGCCAATAAAGATAATAAGCCAACATTCCAGGCGTGACTATTCTTCCATCCTAGATTTGACGTTAGCCACCAACAACGTCATAAATAAAATGTTGAAGTGAGAAGTTAACAATCTATAATCTTTAAGCGACCACAATTACATCATCTTGAGGTTAATAATGAAAATGTAATTATGTTTGTTGGCAAGTCTTTTTTTGAGGCAATGGTTCCCATACACGTCAAAGTAGGGCCTACACCCTGCAGTCGGTGCCGGTACATGAAGTCGGTGCCGGCACATGAAGTCGGTGCCGGCACATGAAGTCGGTGCCGGCACACGAAGTCGGTGCCAACACATGAAGTCGGTGTCGGCACATGAAGTCGTTGCCGGCACCTGAAGTCGGAGACGCATTCGTCCCCCTCGCGTATTGGCACTTAAAGTCGAAGACGCATTCATCATAAAATGGATAGGTAGAAATTCCAGCAGATAAGTGCAACAAACTAAACATTCCGTCTGCAAACGCGTTTACCCATGCTTTACCGGACACACGCAATCAATCCATGCCCACGAAAAGAACCGCAAATAAAAGACCACCCTTCTACTGGTGGAATGATAAAATTGCTGCACTCAGATAATGTACCAGTAAGCAAAGAACTTAGACAAGGACTGCAAGAAGGAAAAAAAGCACCTATAAGATGACTACAAGGACATTAAGAAAACTTTGCAAAGAAACGTGACTGCTTCAAGATAACTATAAAGAGTCCAGGTACCACACAGACTGCAAATGGCGTTGCAAACCATGAATGAGGTAGTGGAAAAGCTTTTTCCGGTGTATCAACCAGTAATAAATATGTGATATTTTTAAATTTTGATGTAAAGAAATTACGCGCAGAAAGTACCCCAAGCAAGCATATATATCTCCATCAAAGAGGATGCAATAAATAAGCTAGAGTATACGCTGGCAGTACACAACAAACTCGCAAGGGTTATCTAGAGGTTTGCCTCCTAGATAACCGCCAATACGTCTATTGGTTGTCGAGGACAAATTATACGAGCAGCTAATCCTAGGTATTCTAAACAACGGGTGGTCAGAAGATTCTATAAGCAAGTGCAAAGTGCTCCCGTCCAAAACGCCATTAATAATGCATCTTGGCGAAAAATACTGCAGAAGCTTGGAGAAAAAGGAACATAAATACGACAATCCTACTTGGTCAAAAACAAAGATAGTCCTAGATGCAGAAAAATGGACAAATACGAGATAAATTAACAACGGTATACCGCAGGGGTCAGTATTTGAGCCGACCCTGTAGAACCTGAAGAAGTGATACTCATAAGCTTTGCTGGTGATGTAGCGATGGTGGTCGTTGCCAAAGGAAAAGAAATACTCATAAACAATGCAAACACGGCACTCCAGTAGGTCTTCGACCAAAGTAAAGAGTTACAGCTTGCTGTCTAAAGAACTCTAACGCAGAAAATAATATTAGATTGGCCGGCCTGATGCCAAATATTGGGTCAACCAGAACTTGTAAATGTAGAAGCAAAGGACGTATAGACAGTGTTAAGATTACAAGCCAAATGGAGAAGTAGATTATTTTTTAGCTCCTCTGAGCACGGTTGTTTTAAAAAAATACTTATACGATAAGATCTTCAAAGGGTGAAAAACAAATGGTGTTTAAATACTGTGGTATACACAATGAGATCAAACACACTATATTTGTATGCCCAAAGTAGAACTGAAAACAGTACTTCCTTAAAACTGGAGAGTATAAAACCCAGTGCATAAAATATAATCTACAGCATCCGAGGAGAAAGGACTGAGGACGTATAAAACAGTAAAATAATACTAGAAACCAAAAAGGCAGAAGACAGATAAAAAGATTAGTCTTGACCATCTGGACGGCTTTTCCATCAACAAAATGTGTAACCGGAATAAAAAAAATATGTATAATCAAGTTGACTTAAGCCAAACATACATATTTATTAATTATTTCAAAATTATTTCTAATAGATTAATTCTATCAAATGCTTATGTTATATTGCTCAACAATGGACATGGTCCCAGAGTGGTTGTAATCTTTTTGTCGAAAACCAAACTTTGTACTATAAAACGACAAACGCCGATTTAAAGATACAAAGACAAATTTTGCGGAACGGTTCACAAGCATGCTCCCTAACGTCTATTCAAAACCTGGGCCGGATTTGGTATTTTTGATCTTTTATGAATATAATTTTGCACTTTTGAATACTTTATGCCAGATTTTGTTTTTTTCTAACAATATTTTTTTCATAGATTTTGCTATTTTTCAGAAAATATGTTTACTTTTCTCAGTTTATGGACGGATTTTCAACATTTTATGATCAGAATGTTACACTTTTTAACCGTTTTTGGGCGGATTTTTGCCATTTTAAACATTTCAGTTTTTAATAACTATGATAAATTTGACTTTTACGGGCAATATATTTATACTTTATGACCGGATTGCCATTTTTGACATTTTATAAATAGTTTTGACAATTTATGACTATTTTTAGAATATCATGAACATAAACGATATTTTGTTGTTTCAAGATCGGATTTTACTACTTTTGGCCTTTAATAAATAAAATTTTGCGCTTTTAAACCGTTTTTACCCGATTTTGACAATATTTTAATAAGACATTTGTCATTTGAAAGATAATATAGTTTTAATAATAAAATGTGATATAACTTTTTTCTTTATTTTGCTTAGTTCAAAAGTCAGACAAAGAAAGCAGTCTTGGAATGTTTAACTTAGACTAGCCACATTTTTTCAAAGTAAATTGCCATCTGAAACTTTAAGTTTGCATCTACAAAATGCTGTTTACTATTTTAATACAATTTTTGTTGGAGGCAACTATTTTGTGATACCCTGTATAATGTACTTATTTACAATTTAATTCCATACAATAAATCAGATAGCAACTGCAATTTTTCAACATTAATCCATAAATATTTCACTATTTACAAGATACACCTTACAATTTGTGATTTAATTATATAACATAACCTACAATTCATGACAATACTGCAAACATAACCTAAACTAATGACATCTTTTTTAGTAGCCAAAACAGTAACAGAATCTTTCAATGCATGAATTTGAGAAAATAATTTGTATAAAAGACTAAAACTTATTTAGACTGTAAGTATAAACTAATTGAAAAACAGTTATAAAACTAATCAGTTACTTTTGGAACAAGTCTATTATGATTATAATAATAATAATACAAATTTTCTTGAAGACCACAGACTAATGACTTTAAAAAAAGGCCTTTCTCTCAATTAGTAATGAGAGAATAAATTATGAATATTTATTACATTGACAAATACTATCCCTAAGTCTTTAATGTTCAATCTTGTTACATTATGGAAAATAAATTACATTTTTCTGAACATTTTCTCGTCAATATCTTAATATTACATTTTCTAATAGTTAGATATTAAAAATAACAATTACCTTATAATCCTTAAATGCCAAGCATTAAAAAACAACAATTAAACATTTTATAAACAAATTTAATACTAAATAACTTACCAGTCGTTTTGAGTGTTTTGTATTGCTCACCATTGCACCACCCTATTATAATATCATTATAATCCGATATGCTTATATCATTTTTATCAAAATTATATTGAATTTCCTTATAAATTGGAAAGCTCTTGTATTGCCCATCGTAAAAATAATCAACATTGCATAGCAATTGCATAGGTGGCTTCATCTTGACACTAAAATAGAAATAAAATGATCTGGTTTAGTCGAGTTAACAATTTATACTGAATTAGATTGCTAATAAGAAAAGGGAGTATGAATTAATTGAGTACCAGCATGCTGGTATCTAAATTGTTTTGGTTTAAAAAAAAATCAATAAAGTCCCTTGAATAAAATTGTATCCAATCAAATATTTTAAAAATTATTTATAATATTATAAATTTAATTAATGCTTAAATAGCAACTTGACTAACCGATAATATATGGGAGTAAATACAGTATTCATACTATTAAATTTATATTTTATATAAACTATTTTATTATTACAAAAAACTTTGTGAATATTTATTATCAAATATTAAACATTGTGGAACCATCTTTCATATTTACAAAACAAATTTTAAATTTTCAATCAATACTCCAGCAACAAGTGGATGGGGCATAATAAATAACTTTACAAAGTTTTAAATTCATAGGATTCAATTATATCTAATACTATTTAGTAAAGAATTAAACTTGCAATAACAATAAGCAACAATTATTGTGTTCAATTGATTAATTAACTCAATCAGCAAAGCAACATGTGGGCGAGGTTAATTTATAAATAAATATTGCGCCACTGTTAAACAGTTAAGAGAATTAGCAAATAATATATTACCTGTTTAATATTTGCTGGTTTCTTATGTAAAGTTGTTGTAAAAACTAAACCATTGCAGATTATTCTGTGTATTGCTCTATTAATAGAAACATAAACAACACGTTCTTGTAGGAGGGGGAGCAAGCGCAGAAAGAAAAACGTTTGCACGTGCTTTATTCGAACCAAATTTATTGATTTTTTCATGATATGCTGGCTGCGCTCAGCGCATCAGCGTTGCATTGTTATAGTCACCGGATATACAGTCTTAACAAAGATATGTTAATGATTTAATTAAGATGTAATTAGTAATAGTCAATAGAAAAACTAAATTTGTCTAAAATAAATAATATTTTTTAAATTACATCTTGTCTTCAATGCGATAGTTTTAAGAAGTTGGATTTCAAAGGTATTTTTATGTTGTGATACTAGGAAATTCCTAAATTCCACATTTATTTATTATTAAAAAATAAAAATAAAATAAAACAATTTTAAATGTTGTTTGTAATAACAGTGGCGTAACTTACGGGAACCAGTGCATCGAAAGAATGAATATTTTATTGTTGAATAATGAGTATTTAATGAATTATTTGAGATGATTACACATTATCATAGGTGTACGAAGTATGTAATTTTTCAATGAAGTAAACTGTCATATTTGACGTTTAAGTTGATTTATTATTTGTGTCTGAGATGTCATAAAAATGTTTTTAAGCTCTCATAAACGTCATAAAATGTTTGCAAATTGTCATAAAATGCTAATAAGATGTTAAAAACCTCATAAAATGTCTGTAAACTGTCATAAAATGTTTGTGGACAATTATAAACGCTATAAAATGTTTGTGAACTGTCAGAAACTCTATAAAATGTTTGTGAGCAGCCAATAATTGTTTTAGGACTGTTAATAATGTTATTAAATGTTCCTAAGTAGTCATAAAAGATTTTTATCGTTATAAAAGTCATAAAATATCTGTGAGCAGTCAATAATGGTTTCTGAGCTGTCATAAACGTTATAAAATGTTTGTGACATGTTATAAACGTTATAAAATGTCCGTTAGCTGTCAGAAACGTTATAAAATATTTGTGAACTGTCTATAATTGTTTCTGAACTCCATAAAATGTTTGTCAACTATCATGAACGTTATAAAATATTTGCGAGCAGTGTTTGTGAATTGCCAATAATTATTCTCAAAAGTATCATAAATTGTTTCTAAGCTGTCACAAACGTCATAAAATGTTTAAGAAGTATCATAAACGTCAAAAAATGTCTATGAGCTGCCATAAACTTTATGAAATGTTTCTAAGCTTTCATAAATGTCATCAAATGTTTATGAGCGATTATAAAATGTTTGTGAGATGTTATAAACATTATAAAATGCCCGTAAGCTAACAGAAACGTTATAAAATGTTTGTAAACTGTTAATATTTGTTTTTGAACTATCATAATTGCTATAAAATGTTTGTGAATTGTCATGAACGTTATAAAATGTTGTGAGCAGTCAATAGTTGTTTCTGAGCTGTCATAAACGGCGTAAAATGTTCCTAAGCTGTCATAGACGTCATAAAATGTTTGAAAGATATCATAAACGTCATTAAATATTTGTGAGTTGTTATAAACTTCATAAAATGCTTGTGGGATGTTATAAACGTCTGTGAGCTATCAGAAACGTTATAATATGTTTGTAAATAGTCAATAATTGTTTCTATGCTGTCATACACGTCATAAAATGTTTAAAAAATATTATAAACGTTATAAAATGTTTGTGAGCTGTCCTAAACTTTATAAAATGTTTCTGAGAGATCATAACATGTTTGTGAGATGTTATAAACATCATAAAATGTCCGTGAGCTGTCAGAAACGTTATAAGATGTTTATAAATTGTCAATATTTGTGTTTGAATTATTATAAACGCCATAAAATGTTTGCAAACTGTTATACAATGTTTGTGAGCAGTCAATAATTGTTTCTGTGTTGTTATATATGACATAAAATAATCCTAAGTGGTCACAAACGTCATAATTTTTTTGTAAACGCCATTAAATATTTGTGAGTTCTTATAAACTTCATAAAATGTTTCTGAGCGGTCAAAAAATGTTTGTGACTTATTAGAAACGTTATAAAATGTTTGTAAACTGTAAATATATGTTTCCGTACTATCATAAACGCCATAAAATGTTGTCAACTCTCAATGTTTGTGTGCAGTTAATAATTGTTTCTGAGATGTTATATATGACATTAAATGTTTTTAAGTGGTCATAAACGTCATAAAATTTTGAGAGACATTATAAACTTCATTAAATATCAGTGACTCCTCATAAACTTTATAAAATATTTATGAACGGTCATAAAATATCCGTGATTTGTTAAAAACGTTATAAAATGTTTATAAACTGTAAATATTTGTTTCCGTAGTATCATAAACGCTATAAAAAGTGTGTGAACTGTCATGAACGTTATAAAATGTTTGTGAGCAGTTATAAATGACGTAAAATGTTTCTAAGCTGTCTTAAACATCATAAACTGTTCCTAAACTGTCATAAAATGTTTGGGAGATACTATAAACGTCATTAAATGTCCGCGAGTTGTCATAAACTTCATAAAATGTTTGTGAGCTGTCAGAATCGTTATAAGATGTTTGTAAACTGTCAATATTTGTGTTTGAACTATTATAAACGCTATAAAATGTTTGTGAACTGCCATAAACGTTATACAATGTTTGTGAGCAGTCAATAATTGTTTTTGAGCTGTTATATAGACATTAAATGTTTCTAAGTGGTTATAAACGTCATAAAATGTTTGACAGATATCATAAACGTCATTAAATATCCATGAGCTTCCATAAACGTCATAAAATATACGTGAGTTTTCATAAATTTTATAAAATGTTTTTGAGCGGTTATAAAATGTCCGTGACCTGTTAGAAACATTATAAAATGTTTGTAAACTGTAATTTTTGTATCTGAACCATTATAAACGCCATAAAATAATGTGTTATAAACGTTTGTGAGCAGTCAATAGTTTTCTGAGATGTCATAAGTATTATAAAATGTTTCTAAGCTGTCATAAACGTCTTAAAATGTTTAAGAGATATTATTAACGTCATAAAATGTCCGTGAGCTGTCATAAACTTTTTAAAATGATTTTGAGCTGTTATAAAATGTTTGTAAACTGTCAATATTTGTTTCTGAATTATGATTGTTATAAAAGGTTTATGAGCAAACAATAATTGTTTCACAGTTGTCATAAATGACATAAAATGTTTATAAGCTGTCATAAACGCCATAAAAAGTTTCCAAACTGTCATAAAATGTTTGAGAAATATTGTAAACCTTATTAAATGTCCGTGAGCTGTTATAAACTTCATAAAATGTTTGTGAGATGTTATAAACGTCCGTGAGCTATCAGAAACGTTATAAAACCTTTGTAAACAATTGATAATTGTTTCTAAGCTTTCATAAACGCCTTTAAATGTTTCCGAACTGTAATAAAATGTTTAAGAGATATCATAAACGTTATAAAATGTCCGTGAGTTGTTATAAACTTCATAAAGTGTTTCTGAGTGGTCATAAACGTTATGAAATATTTTTTAAACTATCAATATTAGTTTATAAACTATCGTAAATGCCATAAAAAGTTTGTGAGCAGTCAATAATTGTTTCTGAAGTGTCATAAATGACATAATAATCTAAGCTGTCATAAACGTCATAAAATGTTCCCAAACTGTCATTAAATGTTCGTAATCTGTCAGAAACGCCATCAAATGTTTGTGAAGTGTCATGAACATTATAAAACGTTTGTGAACAGTTAATAACTGTTTTTGAACAGTTATAAATGTCATAAAATGTTTGCGAGATATCATAATCGTCATAAAATGCCCGTGAGCTGTCATAAATGTTATAAAATGTTTTTGAGCTGTTATAAATGTTATAATATGTTTATGAGATATCATAAACGTCATAAAATGTTTGTGAATAGTCATTAATTGTTTCTAAACTGTCATAAAATGTTTGTAAGATATCATAATTGTTTTAAAATGTCTGTGAGATGTCATAAATGTTATCAAATGTTTTTGAACTGTATAAACAGTATTAAGAGGTTATAGATTATATATATATATATATATATATATATATATATATATATATATAAACGTTATAAAGTACTCTTGAGGTGTAATAAAATTCATAAAATATTTCATTATCAATTGTTTCTGAGCTGTCATAATATGTTTTGGAACTATCATAAACGTCATCGAATTTTATAGTGCAAAGGTTTGGGCATGCCCAGCAAACTGCTGAATAAATTTCTCTAAATGCATGAGATGCGCAAAAAATTGTTTAACCGTCAATGGCTCTATTAAAAGCACACGCACTCCCATCGTTGTTTTTCCTGCTCTCAATTATCTTTGTCTTTAATGGTACGCATTGTTTCTTCAAACAAGTTTTTTGTCTCTCACTTGTTTATCGAGTTGAGCGTTTGCTTAACTAGGTTTGACGCCATTAGAGATTTGCCAAAAGCCTCTGTTAATTCTAGTCTGTGGTTTGCCCACTTTCTACTTAATTCTAAACTATTGGCGTGTTACCCTGCTGCGAAGTGTCCCATCTACCCACCCAAGTGTTTATTATCAAGGAATTTGATGTTTGTCTATGGGGATCTCAGAAATTATTTTATCACAAAAGAAGGTGTCCAAATTCTTGATAAATAACACTTGGGTGGGTGGGTGTCTTACTTTATTTTAGATTATTGGCTTGTTACTATGTTTTGGAGTGTCCCACCCAACCGTCCAAGTGTTTGTTGTTAAGAAATTTGATGTTTGTTTTTATGCAAAAGTTATTTTATTACAAAAAAGGTCATGATCCAATGTTTTGATAATTTTTTCTTGGGTGGGTTGGGGCCCATAAGTGGTTGGGGATTTATTATTGGACTGTCTATTGGTCTGTTAATTTGCTCTGAAGTGTCTTACTCACCTGTTCAAGTGTTTGTCGTCAAGGAGATGGATGTTTGGTTTCTATGCAGACGTCAACATTATTTTGTCAAAAGAGAAGATTGTGATTAAACTTTTTTGGGCTCCTGACTATGTTTTAGACTCGAGTGTCCTACCTAGCCGCCTAAGTGTTTGTTATCAAAGAATTGATATTTGTGTTTAATTCTAATGCTAATAATAAAATCATTTTGTCGTCATCCAACTTTTTGATTACTAGAACTTCAGTGGATGGACCACTTTATTCTAAACTACTGGCTTGTGATTATTTTCTGTAGTGCCTTACTTACTCCAGATCTTGATTATTATCAATTAGTTTGAACTAAAGTGGTCACCCACCACCGCTCAGAGTTTGTTAATTAGAAATTGGAAGTTTCTCCCTTTTTTAAGCGTTAATAGCCTTTTTAGTTAATGCTGTTCGATAATAGTTTATTTACAAATATAGTTGCAGTTTGAACTACAGTACTAGAAGATGCTTTGGTAATTCACGTTGTAGTGAGTGCATTAAACTATATTTGACAAATTAGATACTGCCGATGCTGTGAGTTGAACTCAAACATTAGAGCAACAGTTTTTGCACTAGACTACTGCTCTACGTTTGCTTCATACAGTTAACTATTGACTCTAATATAAAACGTATTGGGCGCCAATTTATGTATAGTGTAGAGCAATTATAGACTTGGGTGACTGAAACGATGGTGGGCAACTAAGGTCAAAAGGATAGAGCTCATTAGTAAACAACTTAGCATTATTTTTAGACACACATGACACGATTAAACTGGGACGAAGTCTTTTTTACAAACTAAATTAGTCAACCAAACATTGACTTAGTTTGAGGTTTAAAAGTTAATTTCTTTAATATTTATGGTCAAAAAAAATATTTAAATTCTGTTTATTAGTATCTTAAACATAGAAAACCCCATAATCTTTTTTGATCAAAATCAAAGTAAATAATAAAAATCTAGATCCCTTGATCCTAATAGATTCCATATATTATCTTGATTATTTATTGGCTGACTAACAGATTGTTTGTGCCTACATACACAAACAACAAGCATACTCGAGACTGACAACGTACAAAATTTAAGGCATTAGTTATATTTTTTGATGACCTTTCTGAAAGTTTTGACAAGATTTTTTAAGGTAATCATAAAAAAGCCGAATTAATTTTGTTAGGAGATTTTAATGTACATAATACTGAATGGTTAAGTCACTTATCTTCTACAACAAACTATGATTGTTGCTTTTTTTCCTTAATAAATTTGATATTGACATACATGTAGTTTGCTTGGGCGTTTCCTAATTTGGTTGGCGAGAAATTGGGTCAGATTATATGAGCGTTTTCGTGCTCCTGGTTTACCCATTTTCATATTGAGGGGATATGGCGACCACTAGATTCTTCCACGTTTCTCTACACTTAGGTCCTCCGACAGTACCGCCGCCAACACCTTTACCGCATCTGTGCTGACTCTACAGTATGCTCGTAATACTCCGATGGTTGAATCCCGCAGCGCTTTTCTCAGTCTCAGCAGTTTCTTTCTACTCTAACCTCTGCACGTTGATGTGGCGTAGAGCTTAGGTCTGAACACGCTTGCCAGCAATTGTCGGTTTGCCTGACTTGGTCCTTTTACTCTTACATTTGGCATTAGAAGGGACACTTTTGCCATTAATTTTGACGCACTTGCGATTGCCGCTACAACTTGCCGACTGTGCCACCTGTTTGCTTTCAGGACAACTCTTAAGTATTTAAGATATTTGCCGATTGGCACGGGTTTGCTTTCTACCGCTATTGACTCCTTTTCTCTTCAGACGCCAACACAAACACTACAGCAAATATACGTTGCAAAATACATTGTCTACATGAACGTAGCTAGAACCACCAGGTTGTCCGCGAATGCTACTAATTGTATTCTCTCCGGGAACCAGCACTAATCCTTGTGGCATCCTGCCTGGTACTTTTATGATTAATATAGCGTTGTTATTGGTGTACATTAGGTACCAAATGCTTAAGTAGTTTCTACTATGCGTCTAATGCCGTCAGAATTTTTTTTTTTCAATGTTGTCATTGCGGGGCTGGTTGTAAAGAGGGCCTATTTTCTATGCTACCAGCCAATACGGTAAACTCCATAAATCTTAGTCACCTCGCAAGACAGTTTTTTTCATTATCTTCTCTTGCTGACTTCGATCTCGATTTTAAGGTTTTTTCTTTTAACTTTAGCTTTTGCTTCTGCTTAGGCTGCGGGCTATGGTTGTATTTCTGCAAGCTCTGTGGCACTTCTTTCTGATAATGGCAATCTCTTTGCACAACCAATACACCCGGCATTTTGCTTGAATGACTCCCAATGTCAGTTTTTTTTGGCAAAGTTTATCTACTGCCCAGACGGCTTTTGTCGGTGAATAGATTTCAAACTTGCCATGATTTTTAGTACCGCATTGCCTCTGCTGTTTGTAATATGGGGCCCCCTAATGAAGCCAACTATTCGAGTATGTCTAGCCATCTTCCAAACTTGTTCCTTGACGTATTTGGGGATACTTATCAGTTGTAGATGTAGATTTCTTTTGTCTTAATTGTGCCCCAAGTTTCAATGTTTTTGGCCATACTTCCCAAGGCTAATATTGCGCAGATTTGCTTATGTTTTGTAGCCATCAGTTTTTGCCAGAACTAGGTCAACGCTAAACGTCTTATTTGTAGTCTCCAGAAAGTCGTGCGCTGCCTTGCATTGATTCAGATTTATTTGTAGAAACTTCGTCGTGAACTTTGTTGTGCTCCCCTCTGCACTAGTTAGTCCATAAAGTCAGTGTGTACCTTCTCTCTGGTTAGCAAACAAAAACAGTAGCGTTGCTACTTCTGGTCAGTTTTAAGTCATTAGAGCTATTCGCACTGATACTTCAAACACGCCATGTTTGAAATGACGTGTCGGTTGGCACCCAGACATGCCGGGAGTAGTGCCACTCCTGGCGAGTGTATAAAAATGATCAACGCGCCAAACACGTCGGTTAGCATGGAGCACCGGTTAGTCGAAGGATTTTAGGGGATTTTAGCGTGTTGTTTGGAATTCCAACTCGGCGAAAAGTTTTATTTTTCGTTGCGCGTGCATTTACACACACAGTTTTTTCTTACGTGTTTGGCGCGTACGTCCAAAACTGTTAGAAAAAGTTTTTGTGTAAATGGGTCTATTCATCTCAAAACTTGATTTTTCATAGCTTTTTTTTGCGGCTTACTTACTATGGCTTCCACGATTGTTGCATGATCCGCGGCTCCGTAAGTGTTAGGCATGTGCAGTGTTATGTATACTTGTATACCTAGTCACGTCGTTCTCTTTAGTGTAACGGTTTTCTGTCTTTGGAGTTGTTTCAATCTCAAAGATACTTTTACCAATGCTGAGACACTTCGACTACTACCAAGATAGTATTGAATTAAATTTATTTGATTGGTTTATACACATAATAATCCGACTCTGAACAAGTTGAGGAGTTGCCAACGACTGAGTATTGCGACCTTGCAGTAAATTGTTAGTAATAATTTAGATAGTCATAATTTTGCATCGATTACAAACGCTTTAATAACACTATAAATGCATCAGTTTAACCCGCTTCCAAAAGTTCAACAGAGTTTTCAAGACTTCAGTGGTGAAAACTTAGGTAGTATTGTGAGTGCAGTTGCCTTCTCAGGACCTGTTAGAATGGTGAAAGTCTTAAAGGGATTTGTCAATTCTGGATAGTTGCATAACTCATGTTTTTGCAATAATAAAACTTTTGAGCAGATACAACAGGAAAAGATAATACATAAATGTAACAATTATTTTAAAAGTACCAATTTCTTTTTATATTTAAAAACTTTCAAAACAATGCTTCCATTATTCTTCTATACTCCATCTGATCTTCATACATCTTCAAAAACACCTTACACTTTTTATCATGATAAGTCTTGACTTCATCATTGGGTTCAACAACTTTGCCTTTACCACCCATCGTCCTAATAGCAGTAAACATATCAGGAAAATAACCAGCAGAACAAGCACCCAAAATGGCCGCTCCTAGTAACACACTTTCCACTTCATCCGGGCAAACTACAGGCATATTAACAACATCAGCTTGGGTTTTAGTGAATAATGGATTTTTGCTGAGACCACCACAAATCAAAATAGATTTAATTGATTTGTAACCGGATTGTTTTAAAGTGTCCAAAATATGACGAGTACCATACTGAAAAATATAAAATAAAACAATTTTAAAGAGTAAGTTAGTTGAAATTTTATTTTAAAATTACTTACAGATAACGCTTGTACAGTAGCTAAATAAAGCAACGCTAAATTTTCCTCTGTATTGGCTATAGTTAATCCACAAATCTAAAAAACAATTTTATTTTAAAAAAATAATATAATTTGTAAATAGTAACTTACAGCTCCTTTGATGGTAGGATCAGCAATGGGTGATCTGTTTCCATGAAAATCGGGCCAAATATGCAAATCCTTAGTGAGATAATCAACAAATTTTAAATTACTTTTATTCTTTATGCTGTGCAAAATGTTAACTAAATATTCTTGAATATGCCTAAAATCAAAAATTTTTGAAACCTAAATATTGTTAATTAATTGGTTTACATTTTAGCTGGCAGTTTTAATTTAGTTTCTTCATAAACTGGGTGAGATTCTATTATATGATCAATTAATTTGCCGGTAACACTTTGGCCTCCTTCGTTAAGCCACATTCCTGGAACCATTGCACTATAGTATGGTCCCCAAATTCCTGGAGTAAATATTGGATCTTTGGAAATTGCCATGTGACATGTTGATGTACCACAAATTAAACCTAAATAGAATTATTATTAGTGTATTTATAATTTGCAACTTAGGGTTGGATACACCGAGCCACAGAGAAGATATGTGTATGTTTGGATGCATATATGATGTAAAGTATCCATTAGAAAGAATGCTACGCTCTGCATCATTTTGTTGGTCACACATCCAAGTCCTCTCTGCCGTACTGCCAACATGCTATTAGTAATAAGTTTAAATATTTTTTGAAAACAGTTTATTACTCAATCTAGTATGAAATTCTGGATCTACTCCTTCTACTGAACATCCAATCAATCCCAATCCACCTGCATGGGCATCAATGATACTGGTACCAACTGGAGTACCGGGTAGGAGACCCAATTCAACTGCTGCAGCATCACTCAAACCATTGCCAATTGGTGTTCCTTAAAATTGTTAAAGATTAGAACTATTCTTAATTAGATTGATAATTAAAACAAACGTTGTTTGGGTTTTAAAAATTTATTTGGTAAACAGCGAAATGTTTTATTAAAATTTTAAAATGTAGTAAATTAAGAATTGCTTAATATGTCACAACATAAAAATACTATGACATCGAAAACAAGATTTAAATAGTCTGTAATCATTGACCTTGAATATTTACAAATTATAAACTTTGGGAAATACTGAGTATTGAAAATTAAACTTTAAAACCCAAACGTTTATTTTAATCGTTAATTTAATATGGATTTGTAACATGTAATTAGTTAATGGTTGTTCTACCTGGAGGATTAACAATTTTTCCTATTTTAACTCCACCATTGTCTAACAAATCTGATAGCCCAATTTGTTCAAAATAAGATTGATTCCAACCAGCAGTGCCATCTTTGCGAATCTCATAAGTCCATTTGCAAACCAAAGAACATAATGATCTAAAAATGTAAGCAAATTTGTTTACAAACGTTTTCTTGATCAAAACTAGTTATTCTGTACCTTGAATCACAGTTAGTTGCCTTATATGTTAAAAAATCTGGCAAATCAAAAAATAAACCAGCTTTGTCCCAACATTCTTTTAAATTTTTTTTCAACCACAGCAATTTTGGAGTTTCCATTTCCAAAGAGATTTTGCCTCCTATATATTTAAGCACATCATGTTTTAAATTGCTTATCATTTCTGCTTCTTTGGAAGCACGATGATCAAGCCAAAGAATGATGTTTTGTTCATTGTTGCCTAGAAATATTTTCAATTAAAAATTTTGTATAAATTTGCAATGTTTGCTTACCTGATTTGCTAACTGATAGTGGTTTTCCATTTTTATCTAATGCTACTAATGAGCAGGTGGCATCAAACCCAATTCCTTTGATTTGGGATGGTGGTATGTTGTGGATTACATCCTATATAAATGATTTAAGAAAGTAAATTTAATGAATTCATTTCAAAATGAGATATGAACCAAACATTTATTACAAATTACGTAAACGTAAAATTTATTCACAAAAAATGCTCAAGAAAACTAATTGTTACACAAAATTGATAAAGATCACACAAAAAAGACAGAAATAATTGTAATTAGTAAATTATGTGCAGTCAAAAAAATTGTCCAAGAATCCTATCAAAGATGCAGTTATCCCATTTAAAGTAAAAACATGACAAGAACCGTTCAAAAAACGTATTTCCGGTATAAAATTTTTATTAAAAATTGATCGGTACACAAATTTATTTTGTGAAATTAATTAACACCTGGGTAGGTGGGACACTCCAGAGCATGGTAAGAGACCAATAATTTAGAATGGAGTGGCTCAAGTGTTTAGTTATCAAAAGGTTAAATCACGACTTTCTCTTGTGACAAAATGACTTTTGACGTTCACATAGAAAATAAACTTAAATTTTTTTGATAATCAACACTTGGGTGGGTGGGTGGGACACTCCAAAGCATGGTAACGAGTCAAAAGGTTAAACCACAACTTTCTCTTGTGACAAAATGACCTTTGACGTCCACATAGAAAATAAACTTCAATTTTTTTAACAACGAACACTTGGGTGGGTGGGTGGGACACTCCAAAGCATGGTAACGGGTCAATAGTTTGGAATGGAGTGGCCCACCTAAGTGTTTAGTTACCAAAAGATTAAATCACGATTTTCTTTCTTGACAAAATGACTTTTGACGTCTGCATAGAAAATAAACTTTGAATTTTTTGATAACAAACACTTGAGCGGGTGAATGAGACACTCCAGAGCATAATAATGAGGCAATAGTTTGGAATAGAGTGGTCCACCTACCCACCCAGCCACTAAAGTGTTTAGTTATCAAAAGGTTGAATCACAACTTTCTCTTGTGACAAAATGACTTTTGACGTCCACATAGAAAATAAACTTTTTTGTGGGTGGGTGGGTGGGACCCTCCAAAGCATGGTTATAGGTCAATAGTTTGGAATGGAATAGTCCACCCACCCACCCAAGTGTTTAGTTACTAAAAGGTTAAATCACGACTTTCTCTTATGACAAAATGACTTTTGATGTCTGCATAGAAAACAAAGTTTGAATTTTTTGATAACAAACACTTGGGCGGGTGGTTGGGACACTCCAGAACATAGTAACGAGCCAATAGTTTGGAATGTACAACTTCCAATCATTTGAACTAAAAATGCTAGAAAACTTTTCGAAAGCTGAAGGATGCAAAAGTGTAGTCCTAAAGTAGGGTAAAAATGCGTTTTTTGAGAGTGCGCTGGTTACCCTGGGCACACAAGACTCATTTTAAACAACAAAATTTTACGTTGACCATTCTTGTCATCGGTTTTACAAATAAAAAGTTTAAATTCAAACTAGTCTTACTTGAATAGAAAGCTCAAACTCATACTTTGTTCACATTTCTAATGATGCTATAAATATTTTAAAGCTCTCTTGAGGTTTATTTCTAAAACAATTGAACGTCAAAATTTGATAAAAATAAGGAACTAAGATCTAATCAATTAGTTAAAATTCTATCTTGTTAAATGGTGCCAGTTGACATGTTTGACAAATCTGCACCATTGTTGACCTACGTAGAATATTAGTCAAAGCAAAGCCAGGCTGAAAACCAAAAGCGAGCTTTGCCACAATAATGGGCAGCATCAGAACGACAACGCCGCAGAATACTGTAAACGTGATAAGACCGCACGATCAAAGGCTAGGAGTCAGGAAAAACGTAAGAATCCGTTTTACGTGTGCCAGGATAAAAAAATAAGAGAAGCCGCCGTTCTACAATCACATTTTGGCAGCCGCATTTGGAAACCGGTAACCGTTAATTTTGTTTGCCCTTTAGACACTATTTCAATAAAAAACTCGACTATATTATTGGATAGCTGCACTTGCTGGGGAAAAGCTTTTATCATCAACTGTGCAACTAGCAAGGTTATTGTTAGTACACTTTTGTCTTTACAGCTACCCCAAGAAATTATTGAATGGTCTTCAGTTTGTCAGTAAACAATTTTAGAAAACCAGGAACGAGTACCTACCACCCCAAGCCTAACTCCGTGAAACGTTAAGACACAAAAATAAAAAAGTCACTGAAATGCTTAATAATTAATTGCACTTAATAAGATCACCAAACTCACTTTCAGAGAAACCCTACTAAGAGCAAATACTGCCAAACTGTGGTCCACAACAATTCTAAAAATAAAGATTTGTGGCTTTAGGATTTTATCTTAAAACGCAACTTCTCAACCAAAAACTTAGTAACCAAATGATGGTGTAAAGTTGTCAACAAATCGTAGCCACAAAGCGGATAGAGCCAAAAAGGCTGACCACAGTTCATTGAATCAGTACGATATTCCCGTGCATAACTTTAGATCGCACAACACCAGCAGCATCCTGGTCTCTTGCAACAAGAAACGTCAAAAGAACAATCAAAAACCAACAGATTGGAAAAAAAATAAGTCACCAAGAAACATTGCAACTCTTTCCTCTACACGTACTCATTTGCCACCAAAAATTTTTTTTTATATTATTATTTAAAAAGTGGGAAGACTTATAAATGATTAAAAAGATTTGTCAGATTCAAATCTACAACCTTTGATGTATCAGTTGGAAACCTAGATCAGTGCGCCACGCTTAATATAATTAAAATGGTAACTTAAAAGTATACTGCCAACTAACAAGAACAATGAATTTAACAAAAGTTAATAAATAACACCTTTACCAAAATGACAAGATGACCACAAATACAAAATTGATAAAACACCTATTACTTGACCTAAAACTTTTTAATATCTTTCAAGTGAATTAGCTGATTTACTGAAACTGGTTGACTAAAGCACTAAAGGTATGGCTTGAGAACTTAAAGATTAGTTTGTTTTTGGTCAAAAGCTAAAAAAATACATTTTTCAAATGCAAAAGTTGATTCACCAAAACTAGTTGAGTAAAGCCCTTGATGACAAAACAAAGACCTGACAAAAGCAGACTAACGGCAACTTGAAATCAAATTTATTAACTTATATTTAATCATTGATCTGAGTCAACAGCTTTAGACAAAGCGCACAACTTTTAAGAACAAGTGGCCACCTTTTTGCCCTAGGCTTCTTATTAAACTATACTTTTTGAAATACAAGGAAAAACGCCGTTAGAGATCAATATTGGTATAGTTACCGGTAAAGTACAAGATATGATTTTAAACAAAGAAGCTGCAATACGGTCAAAACAACTTATAAAACATTAATTGATATTATGCGTAAAGATGCTATTTATTATGATGCAGTTTTAAATACTTTACGTGAAGATGGAAATGCACAAAGACATTGTCTTATTCAAACAACTAAACTAGGTCAATTAGCAACCGAATATTTAGATGATAGACGGGTAGAATTTGAAACTTTACAAGCAGCTGTTAAAACAGACATGAAAATACGAGTTAAAAATTTAGCCGATGTTAGGGGTCAAATTGAAGACACAATTAAAAACCTACGCGGATTAGTAAGACGTAATAGTAATTTGACTATATTTTGCTTACCACCAATTAATACAAAAAGCTATACCGACTTATACGATCAAATTCAGGATTTTACAAAAACTCTTCAATTCCTACAAGATGTTACATTTGTTTCTCATTTTGATTGCATATTTCCATGTATGGAAGCACAAGCTAAACAAAAAGAAAGATTGATAAAATTTCTTAAAAAAAATGAAATGGAT
Organism: Tachinus rufipes; assembly: GCA_963932245.1. NCBI lineage: Eukaryota > Metazoa > Arthropoda > Insecta > Coleoptera > Staphylinidae > Tachinus > Tachinus rufipes. The sequence goes on from OZ010744.1 coordinate 19,099,587, forward strand.
AGAGACTTCAACTAAACGTAAAAATCATGCTGAATTAATGGCTACGGACTTGAGTAATACAATGAATGAAAGTACTGTTCAATATAAAGAAAAGAAACAAGAATTGTTGAATCAAATCCAAGAACAAAAAGATCGTAGAACTAAAATAAATGATTTAATCGTAATAAGAGGAAATTTGTTGGTTAATATTAGAAAAGTTCTTCAGCATTTTCAACATATTACCTGTAAAATTGTTGTCCTCGGATATTTCTATTGTTTTGCCACCATTAGAACCAGATGGATTAAAATTATTACCTATGCTTAATAATAGAGTTAATGCTTTATTAAGAGTATCAGCTGATGAACCACCGCCAGCTCACGCCATGGATACAGTAGAACAACTATTTAATAAATTAGTGATTGGGTCTTCTAAATTATTAGATACATCTATTAAAGTTACAGATGCCGATCTATTAGAAGGAATTGTATTTGAAGATGTTCAAATACCTACACGAGATTTTATTAAAACACAAAGTAAAGATATTGTCCATGCTGCTATAATAGCTGAAATGACTACTGTTTGATTATTAAAATAATAAAATTAAATAAATTAAATTAAACAAATTAAACAACCAAATCCAGCAAACGCCAATGTTCTAAAGTTTACAAACTTTATCTAAGTGACACAACCACCAATATCAAAGTAAAGCTTGCGCAATTCAAGCTTAAGCGCACTAACAATTAAAAGTATCAACCAAAAAGATACCAACAACTGGTCAACCCCGTCGAAAAACGAGCCACCAGTTGAAAACTGGTAAGCAAAGCGCAAACAATGTATGCTCATAAAGGAAGAGCAAGGAAATTACTACCATTTACTCAAGATTGCCATATTGTACCAAAAAGAGCATTAGTTAGGTCTGATCTACAACGGGGCAAACCACGATTTGACCTATTTAGCTTGCTCATAAATGATTACGTCGCCCAACAGGCTAACCCCTACAAGAAATTCGCTACCAAACTGTAACGTCTCTCCAAACACTTACACTAAGCACAAAAATAACCGTTCAACACTCGTGGCGTGTAAAAAACTACGACTGGCACACCTCAGATGCATAACCGCAAGATAGTCTACTTGATCCAAACCAATCAGAATTACGAGAATTACACATAACCCGGTATGCCTCCCTAGAACGCCTGAAATTGTACAAGTATTTGCCAACCTTTTTGTCGACAACTTGTCCCGCCGAGAACTAATGTTATAACCCACCTGATCAAGCTATCAAACACTACCCCGTGAAGAAAAAACTTTGATTATAAAACAGGTAGAGAAATCCCTACGGTTGGCATCATTGAGCTATCTATCTAACAATTACTACTTCATTATCAAGGAGAAGGTTGGCATACTGCATTGGTTGTCTAAAATTGAATAAAGCTTTAAGTTCTATTTGAAAACCGCGTATTAGCAGAGACCGTGATACCAGGACAGCCAACATCTTACTGCTTTTTACCATTTTAAAACCAAAAACGTTCCAACTATGTTTCAGAAGCTAGTGGCTTAAGTGTTAGCAGAGTTGATTGGCATTTTCTTCCTGGACGACACAGTTATGTATTCAGCCAATTAGAAAAACTACTTAAACCATTTGCTCCTGGTCATAGAACGGTTGCAAAAATATGATCTACATTGCAATTAAGAAATGCAACTTTGAGCAGCGGGAAGTTAAGTACTTAGGTTAGAAAGTCACATTTTAGAGCAACCAACCGCTCAAATATTATCTACGGCTGGTGCAAAACTAGCTGTGCCTACAATCTGTAAACAATTATTTTTCTTGGCACTTATACCTGACTGAAGAAATATGTCACAAAGTTAGCCAAAACTGCAGCCACTGAAAGTCTGCAGTGAACAAAACGCTAGACCAAGAAGGTATTCCTTGCCATAAAATAATTGTAAAATCAATTTTTAGTTGTAGTTTAGATTGTCTTACAGATAAACGCCTGCAACATTGGCACAAAAAAAACCAAGTGTATCTTCAGCTATGTTAGTTGAAACAAACCACAACGTTTGAATCAAATTACAAACAAGAATGTTATACTATCATCTGAAGAGTTAAAAAATCCAGCGCGTAAACGTTAGTTTCTATTAAAATCCAATAATCAAGGAGCAATATGGCTCACAAACACAAACAAACGCCAAAACCTTACTTTGCGTCCCAAAATTTTGAAAACCGTCGTTATGGATCAATTAGAAATTATAAACCAACTAATTGGTCTAAACGGTTTGTACTACTAACTGCAACAGAAAAATAAAGCCCAAAAAGTTGTCATCGTACATCTGAAGGTTAAGAATCTGACCGCGGTCATAAAACAGTGCCATCTGATAAATAAACAAACCAGAAAACGCAAACTCAAGGTACCGGTTGAAACCTAAATGCAAGTTTAAGCTAGCAGTACACCGTCCATGGAACCAGCACAGTGAACGTTTTAACAATATTACAAAATTACGACTAACCAAGAGTCAGGAAGAATTATGGAAGAAGATGCAATACAATGTACACTTGGGGTAATTTTTTAGTTTTGCCACGTACAACGCGACTAGCAAGGTTATTATCAGTCGCAAAAGCAACACATCTTTTGTCGTTACGGATACTTCAAGATAACGCCACGCTTCACTTAAAAGGTTGCTAACGAATAAACTACTAATCTAGCCGCAACATGAACAGAACAAACAGAACCGCTTTTTTGTGGAGAACTTTTACAAGCAATATTTTAGTGCGCTACTGACAGATTCAACACAATCCCAGCGTTAACTCTCCGATCGAAAACTGTAAAAAATGTGAGATCAAGCGCATGCGTTTATTATGGTCGTAGTTTATTGGTACCTACAAACTTGACAAAACTTTGGTACAAATCTTACGGCCAGCTATACCAGGTTCAATACCCAACAACCACCATCCAAAAATTTGCCTGGTAAATCTTAAAAGCAACAAATACAGCATCAACTGGTTAACCGTTTGTCGCATTCTCTTTCAACATTCTACCTCAAACAGCTTTCATACATTACGGTACCAAAACCCGCAAAAAATATTAATATAAAATCTGACATTCTACTAGACCACAATAACACACTAACGACGTTTGACTTGGAAACTAGTACTTTATTCCAGACCACACACTAGCTGCGGATACACACCAACTCCCGCATTATTGCATGAAAGCTTCTACCATCACTTCATGATAGGTTGGCCATAACCAGCGTTAATGGAGTCACGTTTATTCAGCAGTTTACCATTTTACAACATTACAAATTACTAGTCCATCAAGAGAATGGCAAAAGTCCATCAGGCAAAGGTGTTAAGTATTTAGATCACAAAGTCACTGCTCAAGGTAATCAACCACGCTCACATACTACCTTCGGCTGATGTAAAACTAGTTTTGACAATCAACCCGGTAACAATTACGTGTTTTTTTTAATTTACCTGGTTGAGGAAATACGTCATATACTTCGCTAAAACTAGAAGGAACAAGAAGTTTTGATAAGACCACCAGGTCAAGCAGGCATACCGTAAAATGATTGTTAAATCAGTTGTTTATCTAGACTGCTTAAGCCCCGGTCTCCGGTTGGTTTCTTCGCAGACGGATGCCTGTAACACAATTTGCTTCATCAGCTACGCTAACTTCAACAAAACGCATCGGCGGTATCAAACCACAAACAACATAACATTTTTGTTTGTGGTTTGCTTCATCATCTATATAGAATATAAAAATACCACGCGTGTCTGGAAGAAGATCAGATTTTGTGAAGAATTGAGAATAGGGCGCTGATACGTAAACACACCCTGGGTACTAACAACAACTTACCAAACATTCAGTCCCGAGATAAAATAGAAGCCAAAGACAAAACCAACGTTTTGGACTGAACAGGGTTTCCAGAAGCAAATAGTCGCTTTAATCAATTTAGCCCAAGCAAGACACGTAAACCTAAGCTGGAAACCAATCAAGTATTACTGCACCATAGGCAAGTAGATTCAGCCAGTAGTACCACCAACTATGCAATAAATAGTGATGAAAAGACACTCTGCACTGGATGAGACCGTCTAAACAAAATTACGTAGCTACCACCAGCCGAGTCAGAAAATACGTCAAAGATTACGTAAATGTGTGCCAGGATAAAGACTGAAGCCGGAGAGCCGTTGATTATTGATGCCCTTTACATACGACTCCAATAGGGAAATCGTTTTATGCTGACCCCATAGACATGTGCACTTGGGTAGGTTTTATCTCCAGTTATACAACTATCTAAGATTTCCAACTTTGCAGTTTTGACGCCGCACTAATAAGACCATATACCCCTACCTTTAGTGAAACTTTATTGAAAGTAAAACTTGGAACTTCAGAGACGCACTATAAGCTGTGGCTGACAACAACGCTAAAAACAAGGATCGATGCCTTCAAAAGACCAAACATCGGCAGCAATCTACCACCAACGACGGTATCCAACAATGCAACCTTGCAGTAAAATACTTGGTAATTAAATGATGACAATATTGTTGTCATCGGCAGCACTGCAGAAGAATTTAAGAACATGCTTCAGGAACTCCATCAAGAGTCAGTAAAAATCGGACTTGAAATGAACCGGTCAAAAACCAAAGTCATGAGCCCAGGAAATATCCAAGTAACATCAAGTAATCAATGCACTGAACAAGTATCTACATACACTACATACATTTATCCTGGCCATAAAATTCAACTCGGTAAAGAAAATCAGATTTCCAAAATCTCAAGAAAAATCGATAAATTAAGCCATATCCTCAAATCCAAGGAGTTCCATATAAACTTCAAAGGAAGGTATTCCTGCGTGATTCCAGTGCTTACTTAAGTCCTCGAGACAATGTCCATGACCCAAAAAACATCTAGCAGACTGCAAACCACACAGGGAGCAATGGAGAGGTCTATGCTCGGAATTACTTTAAGGGACAGAGTTCGGAATAAGGAAATCCGAAAAAGAACCGTTGTGACAGAGGTATTTATTAGGGTGACGCAGCTTAAATGGCGATGGGCTGGCCACATAACAAGGCAGAACCCGGACAGGTGGACAATGAGGATTACAACTTGGCGTCTGAGAAAGACCAAATAAAGTGCTGGCAGACCCCAGAGAAGATGGCGAGATAATATCCAAAATATCGCAGAAAAAAACCGGATTCAAACTGGAGCAAATAGGAAGACATGGAAATTTTTAGAGGAGGCCCACATCCTGGAGTGGATAAATGATGGCTGAGAAAAAGAAGAAGAAACGATGTTGTGAAGCTGATACTAAGGCCTAGCCGCAAAACTGATAGGACCTAAAAAGATGATTAGCATACATCAAATCGGTACGACTCCCCCTTTAGTGCGGAAAATTGTCGGATTCACAGTTTACCTACGAGTCTGCCAAATCCACGCAACCGCTGCATAGATTTGAGTGCGTAAAGTTTGAGAAACCTTTACCGCGCAATACAACTGACGGAATTAGCACAAATATTGTTGTGAGCTCATGCGACTACAGCACTGTAGGAATCAATTTGTCTTTGCAGCTTACTTTGATCAAATCAGGCTTTTCGGGACTGTATTGTCGCCTGTTATCCTGAACAAAAAAGAATAACTAAAAGAACAGCCCAGGGATTTCTTACAATATAACCGATACGCTGCCAAGGTCATTAATAGTCATTTTAGGCTAATATGCAAAAAAAACTATTAAAAAAATAATTTGCCAGTGGTTAGTTAAACAAGCCCAGGATTACCTTTACCGCTCCATCTGTTCCATTCTGTGGAGCTAAGCAGTAACAAAGTCAAATACCACGGCTCTACCAGAACGAAAGTTTAATGAGACGTGGTTTGGCATTAAAAAAAAGAAGTTTGTTTTTTGCAATTTCCTACGCAGAATTATTCCCTAATTGAAATTCCGGAGACCCAAAATCATTTTTTTTACATTTTAATTTTTTTAAACACTAAAAATGTTTTTATTTTTTATTATTTTGAATGGTAGAAACAGCCAGTTTTTGGTAAAGCAGATGCATGCAATCGTTTCTACGGCTAACGGACTTTGGTAGATTCTAATTACTACCAAAGCGGAAACCCAAGAAGCCAAAGGCTTTCTTTTGGCAATCGATGCAATTTGAGTTCAGCTTATACTTTCAATAAACATTTAAAAATTGTCAAAAAATATTTGTTATTTTTATTATTTTTTTCTAAAATTGTCCCAGATTTCGATTTCATGAGTTCTACTTTTATTTTTTATCATTTCCGCAGTTCATCAAAATGTGGTTATATTAACTGTGTTTGTTTTACAACTTATGTGAGTGGATCATCAGATAAATGCTTTCATTGTGTACTTTAGCTCCGAAGTCAGGGTAAAACAAACAACCCTGAACTACACAGCTGAAGCATTATCTAAATACATAAATTGTAAAAAAAAGTTATTTGCTATGCTTCAACTGTGTACTTCAGGATTGTTGTTTTACATTGGCTCTGTGGAGCTGAAGTACACAGCGTTGCATAATGGCGGTAAAATATTTAAAAAAATGCACATTATAAAACACCTATTTTTTTAATTGTTAATTATATCTCGTTTAAAAATTCACTTGACAAAATTGTTTATTTTTTAATATTATCTTATTACATAAATAAACATTATTATTATTGCCCCAAACAGCGTTTAAAAATACTCAATACAATCTAGGTTAAAGCAAACATAAAACGAAGGTCATCCGCCAAACATATGATACGCTCAATAAAAAAAAATCCATACAACCAAACAAAAACACCATAACAGTACTTTAATCATCACCACATGGAAGCAAACACACATCTTCAAAGAAACAATATTATCATAGCACTTACACGGATACAGAGAACACACGTTTCCCATATATTCTCCGAAGACTGTTCATAAAACACGTCCTCATTCCATGTCTTGATTTCTTTTACGGACACTTTGAAAATTTTCCCGTTTTCCGAAACCAGAGCCGCTCTGGCGCTTCCCGTTCCCACATCAACACCAATGAAATAACTCATTTTAATAACTAAATTAATGAATGAGAGAGGATTGTAAAATGTGTTCTAATTTGACACAGTGGCTTGCTTGCTTGACCTCTACGCTTCAACAGATTAGCGGCAATCGTATTTTATTTTTTAGTATGTTGCTGGACGGATTATATTCACCTGAGGAATGTTGTTGCTTAATACTGATAGCATTTATAAATTTTATGATGAGTGATAAATAGTTAATGGGGAGTTATGTAGATGGTATTGCTTAATCAGTTTATTGATATTATAAAATATTAAGTGAGATAAACGGTTCTTTTAATTATTGTAGTTAAAGTTGTGATTAAAATTGAATGAAAGTTGTTAGTAAAATTGGAGAGTATTTGAAATAGTTCTAAAAAACATAATTTTGGTTTAATAAAATTTCTAAAAACTGTTCACAAAAAGCATTATCTGATCTACTTCAATTATAAAATGAGTAACAGTCTGCATATTACTTCGGTTAAGCAGAATTGGCATGAATCGCAACGAGACAGCCTCTCAACTCAATTTGGCAGATTTAGAACTAATTACGATACTAAACTAAACTAAACTAAAATAAATTATTTAATTTACTCAAATTTATTGTGAAGCAAGTCAATTATGATTTAATTTTGCAGTTTGAAGCAAGTTGGTACCAGGAATTGTAATGATACAAAACATGACTCTTTTATAAAATTTGAAATCATCAACTATTCATTCTGTTTTTTTTTTTAATGATTTATTAACATTTAACAAACTTGTAAAATTGGCGAAGTAAGATTCAAAGGTTATTCTGCTCTAATTTTCTTTTAAAAAATGATGTAAAAACATATCACAAGACTAGCATGAGCTGACTTATGAGCAATCATTGCCCAACACACCAAGTTTTAATTTGACAAAATTACTAAAGCAACTTTAGACATCATAATTAGTTATAATAAACTATTATTATTATTAAGATTCTTGCAATAATCTAGACAAACCTATCTGGAAAACAAAACTTACGTTGTAGATGCTTCAGTCTGGATTAATCAGTCAAAAAGTGTAAAGTTTACACGGTGGTCACTTGCAAAGTTTTTTGTTAAGAATGAACGAAAAGACACATTCCTAGTAATACAGAAGAAGATGTTACTGACAAAGCTTTCGAGAATTTTAGTTGAATACTACTACTACCACAAAGTCATCAAGTCAGTTTATTTAATTTCTAAATTGATTTTACTCATCCATCTACAACAATCGCTAATTGATAACAAACTTCTATTATTTTAAAGTTAGTGAGTCAACACTGTCACCTTCACATACGGCAAACAGTTGCAACAACTAATTACGCTATTTCTAACGCATGGTTACTCAAAAGTTATCATCTCTGACAACATCTTTTTTTTTAGCTGACATTTTGCCAAAACTACAAAAAGTAAAAATGTGTTTACAGTACCACCGGAGGTTTTTAATTAAAACGCAAAAAATTTTAATCAATTAATTATGCTATCTTCAATGTATCAAGTAATTACCCAGTCTTGCAAAGACGTTTTCAAACATTTTTGTAGGTATAAGGCATGTCTTTAATTAATAAAATTTGATTATGTGAGAAAAATAGTAATTACTAAGTCATCAAATACATAAGAACTAACCCATCTTCCTGGTTTTTGAGATACCTGAAGTTTGAGACCGTAAGGTTTATGTATTCTTTTTCTGAAGACGCTTTATAGACTGTAGGGTGAACCACTTTAAAATGATAATTGGTTTACCGCTCTCTTATAGGAGTATTTTTTCTTGCTTGAATCAAGAAATCTGGCCAGATCAGAGTTTGAGAGAGTCTTGAGATTTGCAAAGTATTTTTGCCTAGGTTTTTACAAATATTTTTGTTTTTGACGTACCATGTGGCTTTGAGAATCCGACTGAGGATGCAAACGTAATTTGAGGTCTGATGATGCTCGTGTACATTTAGAGCTTTTTCTGGAGCAACTTTTTGCTGATCCGCCGGAGCATTGACTGTACCTGCAATTTGTACGTCAGTCCGTTATCTAAAGTAATTTTCAAAAACTTTGCAGAATCGGATCACAGAATAGGCAAACAAAATTGACAAAGAAGACGTTTTTGTGAAGTGTGTTTCATCGCCGTGAGAAGAAAACAGCTTTGGTCTTTTTGGGTTCTCTTTGACTCGCCAGTCGTTAACCAGTTTTGAAGGTCACTGGAAGTTTTTTGACGCACCATAGTGACCACTTTTAATAAACTTAAGCTGTATAGTAGTGCTGTGTCATTAGCGTATTGTTCTATTTTAAGTCTACGTTTCCAGTCCGAAGGTGTGTTGAAGACGTATAGGTTGAATAACATAGACAAAAAAATAGAGCGTTGAGGTACTTTTGCCATGAAGTGCCGTAAGAAAATAGAAACATGGTTTAAGAGTTTAACTGCCAAAGTTTTGCGTTTTAGATATGAAGCTATCAGCTTAATAAGACGCAGAGAAAATTTGAATCTGTGTAGTTTTAGTAGTAAACCTTTGTGCCAGATCTTATTGAAGGCTTTTTTGGCGTTGAAAAATAATATTCCTTTTAGTTTTAATCTAAAGTGTAAAACCTTTGTCACACGGTTTATCTTACCCACCCAAGCGTTAGTTATTAAGAAGTTATTAAACAATTCTTTCATATCTAGGTTAGGTTAGGTTTAAGTGGCAGCTAACGCTCACATATGCCTTAGATGGGCCCGTTGTGTTACCACAGTACTTAAAAGTACAACCCTCCTTAGCGGATTTTGTCAAACCACTTCTCCAGTTAGTCTTTCGTTTTTCTACAAACCTAGGCTTTGTTTGTATCTGTATGTCTACCTTAAATTCTATATACCTATAATCACAAAAGGAATATACTTTTGACACTTTTCAATTGCTTACAAGGTTAGGCGTTTTAGTAGAAACAAGTGTAATGTCAAGTACCTCCTCTCTCACGGCTGTAGTAAAGGTGGGAGTGTTACCTATATTACATATTTCTAAAGTAAAGTAAAGACTTACTTCTGTTATTTGTGTCCGAGCTGCTCCATATGGTATGGTGGGCATTAACATCGGCTCCAACGGTCATCCCCTACTCGGTTGGTTTTGTTGATAATGCCATGAAAGCCTTTTGGGGGACTTTCTTTCTCCTGGGCAAAGTATCCTGAGATCATCCATAACCTACGGTTAAAAAATCCCATTGATACAGTGACAGTGTTGCAATCGCTGTGGTTAGGCATCATAAAAGCGTTGATACTTTTATCTGCCAGGATACACGAGTGTGGCTTACCTGCGTTTTTTGCGTACAGCAGCCTGTACTAGCCTAGCCCACAGATCTTGGTTCCCACGACCCAGAGTTCTTAGATTAAGGCGATGTCGACTCCTCTCTTTGTCAGTTGGAGAAGCAGAGCAGCCGAGGCTGCTTTGGAGTGGTAAAGGTTACATTGTAGAACCCCCGCCATCGCTGAGAGGTATTTTTGGCACTTTGACAATTGTTTGGTCGTTGTCGTCTTTGGTGTCAGAGATTAGCGCCAGATTCTCCTCTGCTTTGCTTATCTCACCTAGTTAGAGTAGTCCGAGCATGTTGTTGACCTTCATGTCTGACATCTCACTGTCTGAATGTGATCAAGGTTCCCCTTCCCTCAAGGGGATTTGGGTTCTATGGTCACTCTTGTAGACATTCAGGGTAGTGGAGCCGAAGCCGTAGCTGATCATTCTCTTACTTTCAGCCAGTAGCGCTAAAGATTCTTTGTTGAGGATGACAATCACTTGCTTTCTCATATATATTATCAATTATCTTCAGTATTGTCTTTGGGTCAGAGGGTTCCGTCGGGATCCAGGCTCTCGGTCTGCTCGGGATTTTGTCCTTTGAGACAGCCTTAATTCGGGCGCCCGGCCAAACTTCTTCCAATTCCCCGATGGCTTGCTTATACAGGTCTGCTGATCGTTGATCTGCAAAAGCCACCAGCTTGATGATTCCTTGGTGCCAACTTGCGTCTCTGCAGCAAGGAGCTGGGCCTGGATTTTTCTGGAGAATGTCTATGTCCCATTTGGCTGGCGCGATGGTCTCATCTCGGTGACTTCTGTCCATGGCCGCCCATACTAGGTGATCTTTTATGACCTTGCTGTATGAGCGTTTCGAGAGTCCCTTCTTGTTGGACTATGGCAAGGGACCTAACCATGCCTTTTTCTTTCCTACGAGCGGGGATTCATTCATCGACCTGTCCTTTTTTTTGGACAATTCCTGGGTTGCCGCTGACTCATGTTCTTTTGTTACTTTAAGAGCCCCCTCGAGTTTTGCCTTGTCTTGATTAAACCGCTTTTCCTTCGGGATGCCCTTAAGTTTATCGAAAAGTTTGTAAGCCGCCCTTCTATCCATATAGGTTCTGACGGACGGTTTCACCTCTTTTTTGCTGGATGCCTCTTTATTCAGCTCTGCATCATTGCTAGTGCCCGGACCCGGGTTGCGTTATCCTGTTGCTTGAATCGTTCTTAGAGGACAAGGGTCTTCTTTTACGGGTGGATTTTATGGGGAACTTTTGTTTTGAGAATGGATTGTTGCCTACACCAGATTTGATAAGGCGGCCCTTACCCACCTGGTGGTTGTTTCTTTGTTTTTTACTATCCATTGAGGGGGTGCAATTTATACCTTTTGCCAGGTTTCTTTTTGTTAGGGACCAGACTGACCTCTTTTTGACCATGCATCCTCTTGGCACGGGTAAGGTCTACCACTGTAGGATTAGGAGTTAGAGAAAAGAGAAGAAAATAGAAGATATTACCGCTAGCATCGGGGGAAGAGAACAAGAGTAGTCAAGGGAGACTGATAGGAAAGACTACAGTAAAAGAAGGCTACACCCAAAACTAGTGGAAGCAAAGTGTATGTCTAGCTAGGGCACCTTGTGCGCGCTATGCCCGTACTCACAGTTGTGAGCCCTTGAGGAACTCTCATACCTAAATCAAAGCAAACAATAGATCCTTTGATGACTAACAGCTGGACGGGTGGGTGGGTCACAGTAAATGAAGTAACTTGTCTACAAATTAAACTTAGTAACTTGCTATAAATGACTGGAATAAGGACTTTTATTACTCAACGCTGTTTAGATCTTTTACATTTTTATCCTTTGTAGTTAATATTAAAGTTTTTTGTCACCACTGATTTTTGTGCAACCTTATAGTAATCTTACAATCTCTAGGGTTGCAATGTTTTTGCCATTAACGTAGTCTTGCAATGCTTGACTTTTTTTACGTTGTTGCAAACTTTGCTGTTCTACGCCTTTGGTCTATCTTCAACGTCCTCAAATAGGTAAACGTGTTTGGGATTTTTGGCGCATTTCTGGAGTTTGTGGTTTGACTAACACCTTAGCATCGCGTCAATGTCTTGGATGAAGAACAACTCTTCCAAATTGCTCATTTTGTGCTGTTTGCACTTGCATCTGGTGTATTATCTATTGTTTTGGATAGGAGCCGTTGTTGGTGCTTGTGGAGTGACTATGCTAGCAAACGATTTATTTGCTGATACAACTTTAGTTTGCGAAAACCAGAATTTTGCGATGTAGGCGGCGGATGAACCGTTGCAAGCTTGGGCGCTGGCCTAGCGTCATTTTTGTTTTTGGTTATGGAAGCCATTTTTTTAATTCAATACAAGATTTTTGCAATTTACGTAGTTGGCGAAATGCGGGCCAGAGCAAATTACGCACTTTGGAGGTGTGCCTTTTGGGCAGTCTACAGATTGGTGAGGACCCGAACAGATTTTCTAGATAAAAGATACTTTGAAGCATTTTTGTCGGTGTTTATAGGTATTGGATGGCACAAATCTTAGTGATTTGAGAACTTGACCCACGTCTGCTTTTGTTAGCTTTTACGGGATTTTCCGGATTACCACCTTGAGCAGCGATTTTTGGGGGTCAACCAAGTATAAAAGTCGGCTTTTTTAGATTTGAGGAAAGCTTTTGCTTTTCATTGGTTGGCGTTGATGGCCGAAATCATTAGAATACTCTCACAGATATTGCAAGAGGATAATATTGCAATATTGTTATTGCAGAAATATTTGAAGTAGCCCGAAAATTTGTTTTTGTTGAACAAAACAAATGCCGGAAGGCGAAAGACTCAATTGGAGGTTGGATGAGGTTGAAAACGTTGTTGCCACCGGCAGGGTTGACGTCCGAGGGGGCAGACCTAAACCTCACCTTATTTAAAGCCTTTTTGGCGTTCTTTTTTTTAGCAAAAATGGCGTTTTTTTAAGGCGAGATTGACCGCTGTTGGCTGTTGAGATACGGTTGTTAAAGGCAATTGGAGGTTAGCTTGTTTGTTTGATAGATATGTTTGAAAGAAGCAACTAATACCGAGTTTTTTTACGCTTCTTATAGACGATGATGTATCCGTCCAAATTGGTTGATGTTGCAGGATTTTTTGCAGTGGTGTTGTTGCTGAGAAAAGCTGTGTTCTTTAAAACTGAAAGGACCAGGTAGTTATCAGCGGTGATCTTTTTGGGCAACTGGAGAGGGCTGGCGGGTTTGCTCTTTTTCTCTGAAGAGGAGTGCGGTGCTCGACTTTTGCCTCTGGATAGTGTTGCTTTGTTTTTTTTTCTTTGTTGTCTATGTTTTTGTTGGCAGCGGGTGGTGGTGCGGGAACGCTAGTGTTGGATTCCATCAATGCGATGGTGTTCATTAAGATCATGGTAGTGTTGTTGAGAGCTTTGAATTTCTTGCCAAAGTTTGACGCCATTTTGGACTTATAATTTTTTAACTCTTAAGCCTGTTTTTTTTTTCCGTTTTTCCTACTTCATTAGGCTTTCTTGGGTGATTAGAAAATTGTTGTTTGCTTAGATGTTAAGCTGCTGCTACACTGGCTGTTTCATCGCAGCAGCGTCATTTTTGTTGCTAGAAAGATTTTTTTTTTTGGTAAAAGAAAATTGAAAATTGCATGTTTTGCTGACTGGAAGCTGGCTTCTATGCAGCGGATTGTTCAATATATGATTTGGTCGACTGCTGATAGTTGACCGCTGCCCAATAAAAGTTTGGCTACAAGTAACTTTAAACAGCAATACGCCGGCATCTTAAACTACAATTCTAAAACGTCATCTTGTTTTGTCCTAAAGTTGTAAAAAATTTTGCAAATCACTTTGAAGCTTACCTTTATTTTTGGTCAACGTTTTTGTTGTGTGTGCGAAGACAGCAACTTAAAAGAACGCCAAACTACGATCTTCAGACAAAAATCTCATTGTATGAAACAACTACGACTTCTTTCAAATATAAATCGGGCCCAAGGCATCTATACATATATACAAAGCAAATAATTGAAAGGAGTAGAGCAAAGCTACAATAATTCCAGAAAACGTGCCCCATGGAATATGTAAACTGCATGAGTGCAACAGATTAAACATAACTTTTGTGTATATTAGTTGTTTATTATACCGGCCAATCTATTTTTGGCTTGCTATAAGTGGTTTTAAACACAAAGACAAAATATGAAGAATAAACAAAAAAACAACAAAAATAAGAATGAAAACGATGTAAAGCAGCAAGTAAAGAAAAAAAAAAGAAATGTAATGTAAATATGATAAAAAAGTTTCTTAAAAAAAGTTTGAGGTGTCTAAACTACACAATCTCATCTAAATTCTGTTAAAAACCGATCATTGCCGTTCCAAAGCTAAGTGTTGGCTCTGAAAGATTTTGTCAACCAGATTAATGACAAATAAAATAGGCTTGTAAATTTATTACTTGCTTAAAATTTAGTAACAATTTTTAATGTTATAAATTCATTATAATTAAAACACTTTATACTTTATTACCATATTAACATTGAAATACAATCCTGTAAACAAGAATATGAACTAATTATATTTAAACAGGAATCTCATTACAAATGATAAACATAATTTTATTATTACATAATTATAAAACACAAATAAAAATACTGACTGATTTATTTAAAATAAAATAAGGCAATACATAAAGGCACACAATACTGAGCAAATAAATGTCATCATCAGATACAAAAATATTAAACAATAAATAATATTTTTGTATGGATAAAATTCACATAAAATAAATATATAAATATATAAAATCACTCAACTCCAAATGTGAATAACTTCATTTTTGTCTAAACGTAACAACATATAAATACTTATTCTAAAAATATAATAATAT
Organism: Tachinus rufipes; assembly: GCA_963932245.1. Taxonomy (NCBI): domain Eukaryota; kingdom Metazoa; phylum Arthropoda; class Insecta; order Coleoptera; family Staphylinidae; genus Tachinus; species Tachinus rufipes. Next base: position 19,114,737 of record OZ010744.1, read on the forward strand.
TAATTTTCAAGGCTGGATTCTATGCTTTCCATATTTTCCGGCGACGTAGCTTGCCGAAACTTCGCAGCTAAATTTGCAAATCTAGTAATTCCTAATCTGAAAACAAATAATAATAGAATTAGGTATAATATTCATGTCTACATGTGATTAAGGTAAATTAATCATATTGCGGGCCGTACTAGTCATTTTAACAATTGCTTTGATAAAGTTTTTTTAATTTCAATTAGTCTAGAATTGTAAAATAATATACATGCTCTTATGTAGCAATAGAGTCAGCTATAGCTGAATATTGGAAGTAGAAAGTTGCTAACGTGATGGAAGTTGTTATTAAATATTAAAGTCAACTGAAGTCTTCTCCATCATTATTCTCCCACATATTATTGAGACCTGGAGTCTACTAAACTTATTTTTGTTGTTTGATCAGTCAACTCGTTTACCAAAAAAAAGAGTTGAGATTTTTAACATTGTTAAGTTTCTATATAGCCAAGCATTTTAGTTTCTTAGTTTGCCATACAGCATTGTTACGTAAATTAATTAAGAAGTTGACAATGAAGCTGACACAAGAATGAATTTTAACAAAAAAAATAGATCAACGTTGTTATTCTATATACTTTTATGTAACAAACAATAAAAGGTGCTGTAGTTGATTGTTAGAAGTAGAAAGTTGCTAACGAGGTAGAAAGTAAAATTAACATTTAAAATCAACACAAGTCTTTTTCATTATTGGTTTCTCACATAAAGCTGAGACAATAGCACCAACTTTGTTACTAGTTGCCGACAAGTATTTAAAAGTTATTATAATGACAATCTGAAAGACTGCATACCGAACTAGAAAAAAAGCACTTACTAAAAAAGGTTTGTTGAAGATTGTAAAATAAGTAGTAAAAGTGCAAAATCACTTGCTTTGCTATACCTGAGTAGAAAAAATGAGAAACTAAACTTAGAATACTGTTTATTGTGTTACACAATAAATGTTTAACACAATAAACAGTATTCTAGATTTAATTCCACATTTTTTACTCAAGTATGGCATAATCTAGCATCAAAGACAAGTCCCAGCAACTGTTTCTCACTTTTTAAAATAATATCTATGAAAAAGGATATCAAACCAAAAAGAAACCTTTTGCAAACTTTATTACTAAAGTATGCCTAAGACTGCCTGGCAACTTCTAACAAGATAACATCACATACAAGTAGAACAACTAAGGAACTAAACCTAATCTACTAGAAAAAAAATAAATTGTTTGCTAACTTTATTCCACCGTACAAAAGATGAAACCAAAGTACGCGCAAGACTGCCTAGCACGTGAGGAATTAAACTTAATTTAGCACAAAAACTAAGTTTGGCAACTGATACTTTCCAAAATACTACCTCTGGAAGACAACACTAAACCAGAAAACATGAAAATTTTCTTCAAATTTTGTTTCTGAGGCAATTCCTAAAAGAATACCTCCACACATAAAAAAGTGGCATAATCTAACACTAAAGTTAAGTCTCAGCAACTACTTAGGAGGTAGTATAGTACTAAACTAAAAAAAAAAGAAATAAATCTTTTGCAAACTTTAATCCATTTTCTAAAAAATGCAAAAAAAAATATGTCCAAGACTGCCTGGCACAAAAGATTGAATGTAGAAAAAGTAAAAAACATTTTCCAAAAACATATTTCCGGAAAACAACACCAAACCTAAAAAGAAAAATATTACTTTTTGCAAATATAAATTTACTTTCTAAAGCATCCAACCAAAATAAACTTAAAACTGCTTGGAACCTTCCAAAAGAATACCGCTACATACAGTAGAAAAAGTAAAACCAAGTTCCATTAACTGCTTAGCACTCCCAAAATTAATTTTCCCCCAAAAACAACATCAACTCAGAAAAGAAGAAAAAAAAAAACTTTTTGCAAATTATATTCTACTTTTTGGAGCATGCAACCAAAGTATGCGTAAAACTTCATAGTACTTTCCGAAAGAAAACTTTGAAGACTTAGTAAGAATAATGACCCACAGACGTTGAGCAAATCAACTAAACCTCAAATATTGCTAACAAACCGTAGCCTAGAAAAAGTGGCAGATACCAATTGCAAACTTTAGTTATGACGGTTTATAAAAAAAATAATATAATAGCAAATGCACTGAGTTTAGAATCAAAACAAATCTTGGCAGACATTTGCAGTTAAAACAACTTGATTCCACAAAATCTTCAAGGGTAAAAACAAAAATTTATAAAAAAAAAACACAGGCTAAACGTAAAATAAGTAAAACATTGAACTGTTACTGACAATCCTTGGCTTAGTAAATCTAGTAGGCTCTGATAGCAGACCTTAGATATGCCGGTTTATAAAATTGTTAGCAAAAGCACAGATTAGTTTAAAACTAAAACCAATTCTGGAAAATTTCTAGAAAATTGACAAAAATTTTAAACCATTCTTAGACTCTACCGTGGCATTAGAAGGGAATAAAAACATCACTAACCTTTTTGCCGTCACTTCCCGACTTAGCAGTCACTCAATTATTGCGGCACGGAGGCACAAACGTATAACTTCAAAGACTTAGTGAGAAGAATAACATACAAAAGTCGAGCAAAAAACAAATAAACTTAAATCAATTGCTGACAAACCATACACTAAGTTTCTTAAACAGCAATAACACAACTTCTACCTCTAGATCCAAAGAATTCTAAAATAAAAATTCTTTCTAACAAAGATTTTTTCTTCACACTTGGATCTCCGTGGCATTGAAAAAAAGTAAAAAGAACATCACCAACCTTATTCTTATCGCTTACCACACAGCAGAAGTCACGTAAAATAAATAAAACGTTTTAAGAAAATATATGAGCGTCAATTGTTGAAAAACCGTAGCCTAGAAAAAATTTGCAGAAACTGATTGCAGACTTTAACAACTCCAGTTTAAAAAAAAAACATCTGCAAGGACATATAAGATAAAACTAAAACAAATCCTGCCAATAATTGTAATTTAAGATTGACGAGAGAGAAACATGATTCTTACCAACGTCCCTAAAAAACGTCTCTTAGCTAGTAATAGCACAATTACCGTTACAAAGATCTACATCAAATGCAACATTTTCAGATCTCTTCTGACGAAAAACTTCACTTCACTTAGACTTTCGTGGCATTGGAGAAAGTACACAATACAACATAAAATTGGCAATCAAAAACAACTCCAGGTCAATACACATCTCCCATAATAGATTTGTTATGCATGTAATAATACAACCACTATCAAGTGCTAAATTTCCAGAAAATGCAAAAATTTTTTTTTTCACACGTCTCTTACTTGTTTTTACTGATCAGAATACAGTTAAAGGAAAAACAATAAAAAACATCACTAACTTTTCCGCCATCACACTTCAACTAACAACAGTTACTAAATTGTTGCGGCATTAAAAGAAACAAAAAATAACTTCAAAAATAACACAAATTTAGAATTTTTAGTTAAAACACAAATCTTGGTCAAAATTATTAGTCAAAACGACTTAAAACCGATTGCAAACCTTGACAATGCCGGTTTATAAAAAGATGTAATAGAAAAACAGAAAAGTTTAAAACTAAAACAAATTCTGGCAAAAATTAGCACTCAAGAACAACTTCAGGTTGACATAAGCTTTGTAACAGTCCTTGTGGTAGAAAAAAGTCTCACAACAACAACAACAACAACAACAACACAATCCGGTGAATAAAGAGACCTATATTACATTCAAAATCTTTTTATAGAATTCTAACATACAAATCTTTTCTGACCAGAATTTTACTTTACACTTAGGTTTTAATGGCATTAGAAGAAGTGGAGATGTAACATCATCAACTTTTTCTGCCGTCAATCTTTAATCAAAAGCAATTAATCAATTGTTGCAACATAGAGCCAAAAAAATCAATCAAAATTACATTTGGTATAACTACCGCAACAGAGAATTGAAAACTTACGGATTTAGAAAATGCTAAAACAGAAGTCCCTTTTGATGAAGAAATTCCTCGTACGCTTAGACCATTGTAGCATTAGAAGGGAAGAGGTAAGGAAAGATACAAAATCAGTTTTTGTTTGCAATCACTCCTTAGCCACTAACAACCATTTAATTGTTGAAAACAAAAAAACCAAAACAGTTGAGCAAAACGTTTTAAGGTAACAAATAAACGTCAATCAATTACTGGCAAATTGTAGCCTAGCAAAACTAGAAGGCATCCATTGCCGGTTTACAAAAGAAACAACAAAAGTATAGTTTAAAACTAAAGCAAACTTTTTGTTGGATAACAAATCCTGGAGAAAATTGGCAGTCAAAAATGACTTAAAGTCAACATAATTCTTGTCAACATACGATATAATAAAAGAGAAAGTCTTTTAGCCAGCAATAATACAACCACCGCTACAGAAATCTACACCAAGTTTAAAATTTGCAAATCCAGAGAAGGCTACATTAAAAGTTACACTCCAGACCTAGCTAAAGCCAACTTAAAAAATTATATTTCACATTTGCTCTCTAATTAAAGAAGAAAAAACATTACCAATCTTTCTGTAATTAAACAGCAGCAGTCCCTTATTTGTTAATAGAAAAGAGATATAAAAGATTAATTTTGGAAACTTTGTAAGAAGGACAAAACGTAAATTAATTAAAATGATTTGCAAAAACAAATGAACCTTGATCAATTGCTGACAAGCCACGCTGGTTTAACAAAACTAACAGGCACCATTTGCACATTTTGGCAAATCTAAAGTTTTTATAAAAAAATCATTCATTAACAAAAACTGTTTTCAGTTCTAAACTTTTCTAGAAGTAGAAGAAGTTACCCGCCCAAAAATTACACTTGGTGCGCACCCACCCAGCCAAGCGTTAGTTACCAAAGAATTTATTGTTGAACAACTTTCGAATGTCTACACAAAATTTGACATTCATTTTTTAGTGTTTAATAGCTACAAGAGGTAGAAGAAATAATAAATCTTTCGATAACAAACACTTGGGTGGTTGGGTGGGTCACAGTAGAAGCTTACCCGCTTACAAATTAAATTTAGAGCCCGCCCACCCACTCAAACGTTAGTTATCAAGAGGTTTATTGTTGAACAATTGTTTGATGTCAAAATGAAATTCATTGTTTTGTTACAATAGCTATAAGAACACTGGAGGTGGTGGAAATAATAAATCTTTTGATAACGAACATTTGGGTGGGTGAGTAGGTCACAGTAGAAAAAGTTACTGGCCCACAAATTAAACTTGGTGCCCGCCCACCCACCCAAGCGTTAGTTATCAAAGAATGCATTGTTGAACAATTTTCTAATGTTTAAATAAAATTTGACATTTATTTTTTAATGTTTAATAGCTACAAAAACACAGGAACTGGGAGAAATAATAAATCTTTTGATAACGAACATTTGGGCGGGTGGGTGGGTCACAGTAGAAGAAGTTACCCGCCCACAAATTAAATTTGGTGCCCGCCCACCCACCCAAGCGTTAGTTATCAAGAGATTTATTGTTAAACAATTTTCTGATGTCAAAATGAAATTTGGGATTCATTCTTTTGTTATAGTAGCAACAAGAACACTGGTGGTGGGAGATTTTTTTTTTTTAAACATACATTTGTGTGGGTGGGTGAGTTGCAGTAAAAGAAGTTACCCGCCTACAAATTAAACTTGGTGCCCGCCCACTCACCCAAGCGTTAGTTACCAAGGAATTTATTGTTGAACAGCTTTCTAATGTCTAAATGACATTTGACATTTATTTTTTTAGGGTTTAATATCTATAAGAACACAGGAGGTGAAAGAAATAATAAATCTTTTGATAACAAACACTTGGGTGGGTGGGTGAGTCACAGTAAATGAAGTTACCCGCTCACAAATTAAACTTGGTGCCTGCCCACCTACCCAAGCGTTAGTTATCAAGAAACTTATTGTTGAACAATAATCTGATGTCAAAATAAAATTTGGTATTCATTCTTTTGTTGTAATAGCTATAAGAACATAAAAGGTGGAAAATCGTAGAATATTTTGATGACTAACAATTCGGTGGGTGGATGTGCCACAGTAGTAAAAGGTTCTTGACTAGCGTTAGTTATTAAAGGATTAAACAATTTTTTAATGTTTAAGTGGAGTTTTACATTGTTTTAAATATAATAGCTCCAAGAAAAAGAGATGCGAGAGAAACATAAGATTCTTTGATAATTACATTAGCAAAAGTTTCCCGCCCACAATTTAAACTTGATTTTTAGCCACCTAAAGGATTCATTATTAAACAATTTTTTAATGTCTAAATGACATCTGACTGAATGAATCTTTTGTTGGGAAAGCGCGCCACAGTTAAAATAGTTTACCGATTACGATTTAAACTTGGTTCTCGATCATCCAACTAAGCAATAGTTATGAAAAGATTCATTGTTAAATAATTTTTTGATGTCTAAGTGGACAATTATTTTTTTGTTTAAATTAGCTTTAAAAACACAGGGGGTGAGGGAAACATAGGTTCCTTTAATGAGGGGGGGGGGGGCTACAATAGAAGAAAAAGAAGAAGAAGGAGTTACTTGCTCACAATTTAAACTTGGTAGAAAAAAAAAAGAAACAACTTTGAAGCAATGACAAGAGATGTGAGAAAGAAAAAGAAGCAAAAACTAGACTACAAAAAAAAAACACGGGCAGTAGATTACTACCTCTGCCTCTGCTTTTAACATTATTTAAAAAAATAAAACAAATTGTAAGCGGCAGCTGCATAGCAGAAAGGGAAAAGTAAAAAACTGACATTAGACACAAAATGTTTTTTTTTTGTTTCTTCTTCTTTAGTTGGGAAACAAATTCTGTCAAAAATTTAAAAATTAGCATTCAAAAACCACCATAATCTTAGTCAACGTCTACCACAGTAGAAAAAATTACAGAGACTTATAACAAAAGTAAAATTTGCTGATTCATAAATAATAATACAGAAGTCTCATCTTAGAAGTTTAGTAAAAAAGGTGGCACACAAATGTTGGGCAAAACGTTTTGGAAAATCAAATGAACTTACAAAACTTGAGCTAGCAAAACAGACGGACACCGTTTGCTGAGTTTATAAAAAAACAATTAACAGCAAATTTACGGAAGAGTTTAAAAGTATAACAAATTTTTAGTTGAGAAGCAAATCTTGGCGGACAATTTGTAGTAAAAAAAAATTTAAAGCCAACATAATCTTTGCTAAGGTCCCTTGCAGTAAAAACAACTTGTTAACCAAAAATAAATTGTTGCTATAAAGACAAAAATTAAGTGCAAAATATCCAGATCCAAGGAACGACTTCACTTTACACTTGGACTACCGTGGCATTACAAAGAAATAGGCAAAAATTATTAACTTTTTTGCAGTCACTCCCCAACTCAATCACTCAGTTGTTGCAGAACGGAAGCAAAACAATATTTAATTTTGGAAATTTGACTAACCATACTAGCTTAGCAAAACTGGCAGTTACCGTTTGCAGATTTGATGTCAAAATGATTCATGTAAACGTCCCTCAAGGTGAAAAAAAGTTTTTTAGTAAGCAATAATACAACCAGTGCCACAAAGACCAACACCATCTTCAGATTCAAGGAAAGCCAACTTTTTATTTAAATTTTATTTTCAGACTCAGACTCAATTAGAAACCTTTTCTGACTAAAACTTAACTTCTTGGAAGAGGAAGAAAAAAAATTACCAACTTTGCCAAACGCCACTTTTCAAACAGAAACAGTCATTTAATTGTTACAACATAGAAGTAAAAAAGTATAAAATAAAATTTTTGAGAAAATGTCAACAATTGCACAAAGAAATTTTTAGCTGCCACAAAAACTACATAATAAGCGCTGACAGTTTGTTTATCATTTGATAATTACAAACTACTGCGTAAGAACAATAAAAAAAGCATGTTAAATTTTTTTTTTAAACAAAGATGGAAAAAAAGATTTTAACTCGTAAATAAGAATTCTTCTAATTGATTCCAGCCATGTATGAAACTAAACCCAGCTGAAGAAAATGCTAAATGAAGTTGTACTTAAAATACTTAAAGTAGAACTAAAGACTATTTTTGTAAAAATTCTTTGTTTTTCTACAATCTTTTATTGAGGGCAAAAAAGTTGTACACTTTATAACAGACAGAGTAATTACAACAATTTGGATAAGAAATTAATTCCAAAAAGAAGTGTTATTGGATTTTTGTATTTGTAAAAAGGTCCTAACAGGCTAACAGAAAATAGAGAATGATAATTTTAAAACAAAATTTTATGATTTTTTTTAGAAAGAAACAAAATTGGTTAACAAAATTATAACGAGAAAAAATACAAACTTGAAAAAAATACAACAAAAAACTATAATTTTATTTGTTAATTTTGTTAAAATTTGTATTTTCAAGTTTTGCTCAATATCCTAACATTAGTCAAGATCTGATTTTAGACTAAATTCTGATAACTTTAATGATTACAAATATTTTGTTGGCAACTTTTAGAAAACTACAAAAGACTTTAAACTGGGTTTCAATTTATAACAAAACTTTGTATCTGTATTGCCTTCTAAAATTACGGTACGATGTCAGAGTATAGTATGTCCAGACCAGTATGCAATGCTTTATTCTATATCTATATCTATATTGTTAATGCAAATTTTTTCTTTTTTTTTTTTTTAGCAGATTGAAATAAATTTTACTGCCTAAATAATTTTAAGAAAAACTTTAGTGAGCAAGCAACAAAAATTTAGAGCATTTACTGTTTTATGGCAAAATTTATTTTTTTTTACTTAATTTTACATTTTTGATGACGCCTAAAATCTGTCTTTATTGTAGTTTTCATAAAAATAAAATAAACCGGAAAAAATTATTTAGAACATAAATTTGATTGGTAGCTGCTGCTTGTAGGTACTTCAATAATTTACAGATTGTAGTTTGTATTGAAGTAACAAGCTTATTTAACAAATAAAATAAATACTAATAACAATGTTTAGAAATTTATAACTATAATAAAATTCTAATAATTATATTGACTAGTTCAATTATAATAATTCAAAATCTAAATATGTTTTGTCAATACATACGGTATTTGTGGCTGTGGCCTTCTAACTTTTCTACAACGTCCTCTTTTATCTCTAGAATATCCTTGAGCACAACGCCTATAATGCAGAATCTCACCCAAAGTAGGTTGCTCCTGTTGATCAATACCCATATCTTCAGACGGCACAATTGCAATATTAGTAACAGCCTCATTCTTCTTATCCTTATCAACACCATCCTTCAAATACCCATTATTTTCCGAATAATCTTGAACAATAACAGGAATTTGTCCTGGAAGCACTCTAGGTGAAGTAACAACAATCTCACTTGTATTTTCAGCAACATTTAAACTTTCAGATGTTGGTTTTGGATTAACTTGAACTGTACTTAATATTTCAACAGCAGCAGTTGGTTTTACTGATGTTAAATTTGGTTTAATAGTAGTTTCTATTGGATATGGATGTGCATACGTTTTTTTAGTAGTTGTTGATAAATTTGTTGTACTAGCGGTATCATTATCAGGCTTCTTAGTGGTACTAGGAACTACAGGTTTAATAGTAAAATCTGCATAATCATAATCATAATCGTAATCCTAAAAAAATAATTAATATAAAAAATTATTGAAAATTTTAATAATAAATAACTTACTCCAGATAGAGATCCTAATGAATCTTCCCCAACTACGGCGATAATTTGAAAATCTTTAAGATGTAGTTGTATGTTATATTCACCAGTTTGTTTCTGATCGTACGTGGCTTGAGTTTTTGATTGTTTAGGTGCGCTTTGTGCTAGATGCACCAACATCAATACAAAACAACTAATCTTCATAGTTTCTAATCATTGATTGACTTGGTTTATTTTTTCAATGTTTCTTTGATCGCAGATGAGATTGGACTGCGTCAAGTTGAACATGTCGATGACTCGGAGATCCAAGTGTAAGGTCAAGATTGTAAAAAAAGGAGAACTCTAGTGGGAGTTTTTTTATATTTATTTTATAAACTTGATTAACCGCTATAGGTCTTCGAACTTGCGGCATTATATGCACGCGAAGGGTCACATTTAGGTTTCAGAGCAGTTCGCACATGTGTTTAATTATATATTTTTTTGACATCCTGCTAAATCTTGTTATGTTTCCGGTAGCAAATTGTTTTTTTTTTAAGATTATAATTTGGCAATTTGAATAAATTTTATGGTAATTTTATATAATTAACTGACAAATTGGTTTAATAAAATTATAAAAAAATGCTTAATAAATCAATTATAATTATACATTTATATCAACGTTCGTTTTACAGAAATATGTAAACTAAATTATCATCTTTATTCACATTATTAATCAATGATTTCATCGACTAAATTGAATCTACATAACAATTTTTGGTTTCTGTTAACACTATTTTTTTATTTTTTTAAATTTTGTCATACATTAGTAACCTATATCGTGCAACTGTAATATGCAATATAACATCTCAAATTTGAATCAATTTGTATAAATTTGAATAAATTAATATTAATGATATCAATTTGATTACAACATATAATTGGAACCGTATTGGGAATATTATTATGTTTGTGTGGGAACTGAATTGGTCAGTATTCACATGTTTACCGTTCAAAAAATGTCATAAAATTGGCAGATTAATTTATTATGTATTTCACTACACACACGATTGTCCATATTTTATAAAGTTTCCTACAAAGTTGTTTTAGCACATACATTAAAAAAAAGTTTACGAATATGAAAAAAAGTTTATTTCTGTACTTAAACTTATTGAGTTTTTTTTAACAATTAATATGGTTTGCGATATGCAATCATTCTTATTAAACCTGTTTCAACCTTAGACCATATATACTTATAGACACGCTTTTTGGCGACGTCAGTTGTGGGCAAGAACGCGCATATAGTTTACGCATACTTAATCAATCAAAATATCTTGTATAGGGCACTTGTCACATGGTGTTGCTAAATTATTTAATAAACAAATATTGTCTATTTCACAAAAATATTAAATTTTGTCAGCAACTAGTGTTATTTGAAAATTGACAATAAATACTGTTAATATTAAATTATTTATTAAGGATATAACGTCAAAAACAAATTTATATTTTATTGTGTTTATTAATGTTCACTAATAATATAATGCGTACCATTAACGCGTGACGTCAGTCGTGGGCATAAAACGTTGTTATGTTGGCTTCACCATGCAACGAGCGGAATTGGACTGTTTGCAAACTGCTCAAACCTAATTAATAATAAATAAAAAATAAAATAATATTCTAAAATTCTAAAATTGGTTGCAAAATCTAAAAAATTCAAAATCGATACCACCTTCTACTATTTTAAAACCAATTTGAATGTCAGTAAAATTAAATAATGTTGTTTAGACATAATTAAATTGGCAAAATTAAAACAATTTTATTCATATTATTGTTAAGTAATTTCCAATTTTTATTTTTATAAATATTTAGGTTAATTAAAAAATATATAGATGATTTTCCATTATTCTTTTAAAAGACGTTTTTTTACCAATTTTAATTGCAATGTTAATCAATATTAAAATGATAATATTAATAACTTTTTCTTCTCAGCCTTATAGACTTTTCAAAATCCATATCTTTGATACCTTGAAATGATAGTTGTGCTAATGATAAAATTGCACTGTTTAAAGTTTTTTCTTGTTTAAATTCATCTGGATCTTTTCCATCACGATTTTCTATGACTTGTTGTACTTCTGATGCTCCAAATGTTATGGTATCTAGATCGACAGGAGTATCACTACTTATAATTGATCCAATTTGTTCCATATTTTCAATTTTATTTAAACACGACTAATTTTGATGATAAGTGACTTTTAAGATAATTCAAAAAGTGACACTTAATTGTGACTTAACAAAAAGCTATTGACTTTTACGATAGTCATGATTTAACAAAAATCAGTTATTTTTATGAGTACAGTAAATCAAACATAGCTTGGCCGGTAGTAAAAGGTTATGCGCAAACCTATTGCCAGAATGTTTATGTATAATACACAATACACTTGAAGACACAAATATTCACACAAATGATGCAAAATACATAAACAACTTTTTTTTTATTCTACTTATTTAACATAACAATACTATAAGAATCGTGTAAAAACCACTGAAATAGTGCTTTTTAAATTAATAGACTAGTAAATGTGTTCCATAAACGCTACGTTTTGCAACGCGGTTTATGTTTTTTCTTTTTATACATATTATCTATACTGACGGTTTAATTTTGCATGCAAATGTAATTGGTGTGGTGTGGTGGTGCTGTGAAGTCACTGGCCAAGTTAAGATTGTTTTGGTTGTAGTTTTATTTAATTTGAACACAAAATAATAATTTGAAAAAATCACATGTATTAGTTTTTTAATTTGCCAATGTTTATATATGTAGTTTGTAGAGGTTATGTTAGGTTAGGTCCTTGTATCGGTGGCACTACAATACAAAAAATACGTAGGCATATTAAACAACCGTCAGCGAAATATAGCCATAAGGATTTGTTGTTGTTGTTGAAGACAATTCCAAAAATGAGTAGAAATGGTGCTGGCAAGCATGATTTCATTTACATTGCTGACCGAAGAAAAGAGCAGCGTAATGAGCAAAGGAAATCAAGAGAAAGAACTAGTGAGAAGAGGAACCGTAGAGTAATGACAGGAGACGTGGCTGCAAGGTAAAAAAAGACAGTGGATTTAAGAACTGCTCCCAGACATAAGGAGATGGGTTAAAACGGAACACATCTTACTACCTGACTTAATGTTTGACGGGCCATGGAACATTTAGAAGTTACCTGGTCAAGATTAAAATAAAAGTGATAATAAAAATTGCTTATACTGCGGCAAACCAGATACTGCAAAACAAACGCTGCTAGAATGCACCAGATGGGATAGAGAAAAAGGTGATACTGAAACTGTCCTCAAAATGAAACTAAAAGTCCATAATATTGTGGAGTTAATGCTAGAAAGTGACAATAAATAAAAGCTAATATGCAACATGGTAGACAAGATTATGGCAAAAAGAAAGAAGACGAAAGTGACTAAGAAAAGAATAAAAAACATAATTACAGAACAACGTAAGAAGCAATAACAAAATCTTGCTGACTGAAAAATATTACAAATGATCCCAGTCAGCCAAGGTGGTGCATGAGAGAAGGAGTTTTTGTCGGTAGGCGCATGACAAGAGTAGGTGAATCTAACACTTTTCAATAAATGTAAGAGTCTTTTGAAGTGCTCTTATCCTTAAGAAAAAAAAGTTAGGTTAGATTAAGTTAGGTTACGTTAGGTTAGTTTAGGTTAGGTTAGGTTAGGTTAGGTTAAGTTAGGTTAGGTTAGGTTAAGTTAGGTTAGGTTAGGTTTAATAAGAGATTACGTCTTTTAGAGATGTGTAAGAAGGAGAGGGTTAAATTTTTTTTATTTAAAAAAAAGTGCTTTAAGCAAAGTACTTTACGGCTGCCAAAACTTTTCTGCTAACTAAAAAAAAGATTGAAAATAAACAAAACGGGTTATAGTAAGTTTTGGCACAACATTGGGTTTTTTAGAAAACTTACATAACTTTTTTTTGTAATCAAAATTTTGTCTCGTGTCTTGTTCTTGTTTAAAATATTTTTTTTGGTTTTCAAACGGTTTGTGATTGTTTTACAAAAGACAAAACTGGGTTTCTGGATGTCCAAAGCAGATTCTACGTTTTTTTTTACAATATTGGTCAATAAATACCGGCTTGGTCAAAAGAAGACAAAAAAAGCAAAAAATTTGCCAAAAACAATTAGAGGTTGCATCAATTTGCACATAATAATTTAGAGCAGCAAATTTTATTTCAAGTTGGCGCAATTGTTGCTGGTTTGGTTTTACATAGCGTGTTTGCTATGACAGATCAAAACCGAACACATAACTATCTGCTGGTAATCATGTTATGTAGTGGTCCACCTACCCATCCAAGTGTTTGTTTATTCAGAAATTTTGTATTACTATTGCCTTTTCTGATATAGAGGCTGCCAAAGCTGCAGAGAGAAGAAATTCTAATTTTTGGATTACCAACACTTGGGTGGGTGGGTTGGCACTTCAACTCTAACTACCGGCTGGTAATCATGTTATGGAGTGGTGTGTGTTGGTTATCCAAAAATTTGTATCACTATTGCCTTTTCTGTAATAGAGACTGGCAACGCTGGCAGAAAAAAAAACTTTAATTTCTAAATCACCAACACTTGGACGAGTGATTGGTCACTCCAGTTCTAAGTACCGGTTGGTAATCATAATATAAAATGGCCCACTTACCCACTCAAGTGTTGGTTATCCAGAAATTTTTATCACCATTGCTTTCTCTGATATAGAGACTGCTAAAACTGGCATAGAGAAGAACCTCTAATTTTTAGATCACCAACACTTGGGTGGATAAGTGGGCACTCTAGTTCAAACTACCGGCAACTCTAACTTCCAACTAATAATTATGTTATGGAGTGACCCACTTACCCACCCACCCAAGTGTTGATTATCCAGAAATTTGTATCATTACTGCCTCCTCTAATATAGAGACTGGCAACGCTGACAGAAAGGAAAAACTTTAATTTTTAGATCACTATCACTTGGGCGGGTGGGTTGGCATTTCAATTCTAACTACCTTCTGGTAATCATGTTGTGAAGTAACTTACCTACCCATTCAAATGTTGGTTATCTAGAAATTTGTATTACTATTGCTTTCTTTGATAAAGAGACTGGCAACGCTGGTAGAAAGGAAAAAAAATATTTCTAGATCACCAACACTTGGGCGGGTGGGTGTACACTCCAATTCTAACTTCTTGCTGGTAATTATGTTATGGAATGGCCCAACCACTCACCCAAGTATTGATTATATAGAAATTTGTATCACCATCGCCTCCTCTGACATAGAAACTGCCAAAACTGGCAGAGAAAAAAAACTCTAATTTTTGGATCACCAACACTTAGGTGGATGAGTGGGTACTTCAATTTTAACTACCGGTTAGTAATCATGTTATAGAGTAGCCCATCTACCCACCCAAGTGTTGGTTATCCTGAAATTTGTATCACCATTGTCTCCTCTGATATAGAGACTGCCAACGCTGTCAGAGAGGAGAAATTTCTATTTCTAGATTGCCAACACTTGGGCAAGTGAGTGAGAACTACAGTTCAAACTACCGGCTGGTAATCATATTATAGAAAGACAATAATTTAAATTAATTTATTCTATATTTTCAAAAACATTTAACATGGTACTAATATCTCAATAGGGCGCTACGGTTTAGACACACAAAATGAGCGGGGAGTCCGTTTGATTCAGTTCTACCAAGAACACAATTTAACCATTGCAAACTATATTATGGTCAATTCAAGATGGAGATCCTCCAACATAAACTGCAAATCATTTCCTGGAGCAGATTGCGGATTGGACCACCAACTTTTTATAATGCAATTTAGACTACGATTAAAAAAATCAGAATGACTGACGCTACCAATGAGCAATTCCAACAAGAAACTAAACCAAAAACTAAAAAAAAAGAATAGAAGAAACAGCAGAGGAAATTCAATAACAGACCAAACCAACAAAACAAGTAAACAAACAATGGATCTCACAAGGAACGTTAGACACAATCGAGAAAAGAAAGACCTTAAAACAAACAGGACTAGTGACTCAGGAAGACATCGATAGATACAGAAGACTATCAAGAAAATTTAAAGACAATGTAGACAAGGTAAGAACAACCACGTTCAAAAAATCTGCAGTGAAATAGAAGAACACCAAAACAAAAACGACACCCGCGATCTATATAAAATAGTAAGAGGACTAACAAGGAAAGCCAAATCAAAAACACTTATCATAGAGGATAAAAACGGAAAAACACTATGGAAAGGCAATAAAGTTGCAGAAAGATGGAAGCAATACTGCAAAGAACTATACAAATACGAGCTAATGATAACAATCAAACAACCCATAAATATAGCAACATACTGAGAATGGAGATAGAGGAAGCCATAAAACACCTGAAAATAAACAAATCATCAGGAATGGATGGCATCACTGCCGAAATGTTGAAACTGTTGGGAGAAACCAGCTTGGAAATAATACATAACAAGAATTGGCGTACATCAATAGTGATCCCAATTCACAAAAAAAAATCCACGAAAAAGTGCAAAAACTACCGTACCATATCCTTAATAGCACACGCAAGTAAGATTTTACTGCAAATAATTGACCAGAGACTGAAAAGATACCTGGAATTCTAAATACTAACTGAACAGGCAGGATTTGTAAAGGGTCGAGGCACGAGGAATCAGACATTTAACAAACGGCAACTAATAGAGAAATCAAGAGAGTTCAATGCGCTTATGCTTTTATGCTTATATTATAGCAAAGCATTTGACTGCGTGAGACAGAATGATTTATAGGCAACACTGAAAGAAATGGGTGTTCCAAATCACCTAACGTCAATAGTCGCTAAGTTATGCACCAGCAGCGAAGCCATCGTTAAATTTAACCAATAATTTTGAGTCGCTTTAGAACACAGAAAGGTGTGCGCCAGGAGTGCATCTTCTCACCTAGACTCTTTAACGCATACAGAGAACACATAATGAGACGAGCACTAGAGAACTTTAAAAGAAGGGTTGCAATCAACGGTAAAAAAGCAATCTAAGATATGCCGACGACACCACCTTAATAGCCAAGAACGAAGACAAAATGATTGCTGGAGTTGGTCACACATGAGAGTTGTGAGGTGGGCTAGAAATCAATCTAGACATAACCAAACTTATGATAGTGGACAAAGCCAACACACTACAACTTACAAATCAAATTCAAATCAAAACTGTCGAGAATTTCACATACCTAGGGTCGCTAATTACCAATCAGGGAGAATGCGAACCTGAAATTAGGAGACGCATCGTAATTGCACGGGCAGCCAGAACAAATTTGGCAAAGATCTGAAAGAGACAGAGACAGACAAATTACCAACAATACCAAAGTGACCTTAGTCAAAACTTTAGTCTTTTTCATGTTTTCATACAGCACAGAATCATGGACCATAAAAACGTCGGTCATACACCGAATAGACGCTTTCGAAATGTGGTGCTGGAGAAGGATGCTGCGCATCACATAGACGGCATGCAGAACCAATGCATCAATATTTAACAAACTTGGTATTAAAAAACGGCTATTTGTAAACGCATTTTAAAATACTAATAGTTTATGGAGAAATCGAGAGGTAAACCTCCGTTGCGCTGGCTGGACCAAGTTTAGAACTTTACAGGATACACATCAGTCTCAAAAAAACAGCAGACCAACAACAATGGAAAACCCGGGTTTACCGTAACAGTAATGTTACGATACTTCAGTTATGAAGTTACGATCAAAAAAAAAGAAGAGAATATCCCAATAAAAAAATTTCTAAAAAACTTATGTAGTTTTTAACGTACTAGGAATGTATTAAGTATGTACCAAGCAAAAATAGCGGTAAACTATCCGACCACAACCTTTTAAAAGCTCCCATCAAGATACAACTAAAAAAATAGTTTAAAAAAACACCAAAAAAAAGTAGTATTTCAGAAAAAGATAAAATAAACAAAATATTTTGAAACTGAAATAGAAGGAGTAAAATTAAAACATCTATAGTTGCAGTCAAAGAAAAAAATGAAGCCGAATAAGATAAAAAAGGTAAAAATTGATGACAGAAAGAAATCTTATAGAAAAAAAGCAATACAAAAACAAAAACAATGAAAAGTAGAAACAACTACACAGAAAAGTAATTAAGACAGTTAAGGAGGCTAAAGAACAATGTAAAATTTATTGAAATCAAAATACTTTAAACAAGGTACAATAGTTTCAATCTCCATAAGAAAATAAAGAAATCAAAAGGAAGTAATCTAAAAAAAAAGGGAATTTAGACAATAGCATTATCATAAAAACTTGTTTAGTTTGCAACATTCTTAATAAATAATTATAATATGACATTTATTCAAATTTGCTACAATATTAGTACTGTAGTAGTACTAAATTTTGTCAAAGATTCAACTTAGTCATGATATCTCATTAAGAAATTTCTAAAAAAAAATTTTGTTTGCAAAGTTTTCAAAAATAATTTTTTGCTTACAGTTTATCCACATTTGCTAAACTATTACTACTATAGTTATCCTAAATTTGGTCGAAGGTTTAAATTAATTCTATATATAGTTTCAAAAACATACGGTTTAGTTTGCAACAATCGGAAAAATAATTACCATATAAAAATATAAAATTTATTCAAATGTCCAAGATATTAAGAATGTAGTAGTACTAAATATTGCCAAAAATTGTTTTTCAATTGCTATAAAATTTTAAATATAATTTTGGAAAAAAGGAGTTTAAATCAATATTAAAAAATACACCTGACATTTTGATTAAAAAAGACAGCCTGGTATTTTTTTTTTAATTAAAAATTATTTTTTTTTTTTAGTTGTAATTTATACTCAATATTATACTACCAAACAATTTTGGCTCAACCAGTATATTGTTTAGTCGATATAGATATTTCTATTGTAAATTGTAATACAATCAATGTCAATGCTAATTTTCTATAAAATTACTTTATTAAAAAAAAAACGTAGTACTTTATTAACAGAAATAATTCCATTTAACTTTTTTCAAGTGCGGCATAGCATAGCATAACATCGCTTCGCATTCCAGTGAATACGCAACTTTTGCAGCACCCAGAATTTTAACTATCGGTCGGTTTTATGATTTATAAGCTGTTATTTATTGTTAATGCATTAATACGGTAAAATGACATTAAATAACATAATAAATCATGCTTAAAATTTAACTCAATAAGAAAACTGTTTTAAAACTTAATATTTATTGAAAAAATTATATAATTAAGTAATTAATTCAATTAATGCAACATTCGTGTTTAATTTTAATAATAAATCACAAGATAAATAATCTTCTTCCTCAATTAGTTTGAATAATTGCCATAAATATGTCTTTATGTCTTCTTAGTATTATCCCCACAAATTAAATATGAACTCTGGCAATACACGCCAAGAATTTGTGCAAACATGAGAGATCACATAAATAAAATAAATTCCGTTATATGAAGTTCCACCTTTCCCCAGGTACAGTTAATATCTCCCGCCAAAACAGTAATCTACAGTCTCTTTTACGAAAGCGATCAGTTCGCATCATACCTGTAAAAATGCTGGCCGCATCATTAATAATAATCGGGCTATTCAGTTCCTCAATTGCATCGCCGCTTCCAGGAATGGTGAAATACGATCAACGACAAGAAGGTGAATGGAATGTGCGTGCCGATTTGGAGAATTTTGTCATTCTTGTTATTCCTACATCACATTCAGCACCACCTTCTACAGCTGGACTTGGATTACTAGATTTGTTATCAAAAGCTGTACCATCAAGAGGTCATAAACGTAAGCATATCAAAAAAGCACCTACACAAACAGCACAGCATTTCGAAACTCAAGCTTTCATCGAATCGAAAACAGCACCATATCATGTTGACATCAGTCGCAGCAGAAATAATTTAGCTAAATTACATCCTGTTGAAGTAGCTAATGATAGAATTGATAGGAATGAAAAATTGTTAGTATCGCCAAGTCTTAGCCTCAATAAAGAGAACCCAATAATTTCCCGAATGTCAAGAGGCTTTGTCCTATCAATGCCATTAGAAGTTGAAGAAGTTGTACATGTTAAGGAAGAAAAAAAATTAAAAAATGATGAAATTAAAGATAAAAAGAAAATTGATTCCAAAAAAGAAGTTAAAAAAGAAAAATTGAGTCTATTAGGAGCTGAACATGAACAATGCGGGCCTGGTTATGAACGTGACACGAAAGGAATCTGCAGGTCTCAAGATGATTAATTTATTTTAAATTGTGATTATTTATTTATTATTGTTAGGTTTAATGTAATTTTTTTATATAAAAAAGCAATAAATTACACTTATTTATTTGTAAAAAATATATTGGAATGTGCGTGTTGACAAAATTAATTTCCCACTTTTTTCTCTCCAGGATGTCTTCTTATAAATGGTATGATGTAACTTGGCAGTCTCAATCTTGAGCTGAAATTATATTTATATTAAAAATCTTATAAAGTGAAAAAAATTGTTTAAGATTTAATAAATTCAATTTTAATTATATTTAGATCAGTTTTTTTTAATAGTTGTAGAGTTAATTATTCAGCTTTGACGTCCTTGCGTATACTAGCGTGATGGATAATACTAAAAATGTAAGTCAATATTTATAATAATAAAGTATAATAACCTATCCTAACCTAACCTAACCTAACCTAACCTAACCTAACAAGTAAGAATCTACATGCAGCGGAAGTAAAATTCAATCAAAGATTTTGAATGAATGTTTCAGTTTTTAGAATGCCCCCGAACGATCAACCGAAATGTTTGAAATTGCTCACTTAGACGTTTGCGGCTCAATGAGAACGGAATCTCAAGAAAATGTAAAATACTTTGTAACCTTCACCGATTATGCTACAGGCTGAAAGGAAGTAAAATTCTTGCAATCAAGGAACTAAGTAACTTCAAAACTTATAGAATACGTGAACAGTGTCTAGACTCAAACTGAAAAACGAGTAAAATATTTTCAATCAGATAACGGTACAGAGTATGTAAACAAGTCATTCAACGAGTACCTAAATATAAAAGGTATTGGAAGAAGATTGACAATCTCCTACACACCGGAACAAAATGGCATCTCCGAACAAACTAACAAGACATTCCTAGAACCAGCAAGGTATTTTTTAATGCAATCCAAACTTCCTCAATCCTTCTGGACAGAGCCGGTGAACACGGCTTGCTACATTACAAATCGCTGCACATCAAGTAGTTTAAATTCCAAACGTGAACGAATTGAAAGAATTTGGGGCTCAAGTATATTGCCTAAATCAAACCCCAAAGAGAAATAAGTTAGACATTTGTGGAAAACCTGGAATTTTTTTGGTTATTTCGAAAATTAAAAAGGCTTCCAAATCTGGCTTGTAGAGGAAAAGAAATTGGAAGTTTTTGCGACGTAAAATTTGTGAAAAATAAAGACCGAATTTCGTGGAAAACAAATGACGAGTCAACATCAAAAAACGACCAGAACTTGATAAAAATCATCATCAAAAATAACGTTAGAAACCAAGAACACGCTGATAAACATTAAGTAAATGAAGTGAAAATGAGAATGAAGGGCAACTCGAATTTAGAAGAAATCCCGGCAGACCAAAGCTAGAACAAAGAAACAGAGGCCCACCGAGAAAAGTTTACAACATGATTCCTATAATTAAAGAAAACGAAGGTGAAGCAAACTGTGTGATGACTGAATTCTGCCATTTGGCCAAAGTTCCGATCAAAACCGCAATGTTGTCTCTAGAAGCAACAGAGTGGAACTTGTAAATTGGTAAACAGACCAACAAATAAACTGATAATTGGAAACCGAATGATCTTACGTGAAAATTTCAAAGCAGAAGAAGAAAGCTTGTTTGGTTGCTCAAGGTTCTCCCAGGCACCAGTTGTGCACTTCAATAAAACTTTTGCCGCAGTTGTTAGAATCAGTTCTATAAGAATGGTTGTGGTATTAGCAGCACAACAGAAAATGAAAGTTTGTCAATTTGATGTATCAACCGCATATTTAAACGAGAACTTAAACAAAAAAAATTTTATGGAAGTTCCTAAAAATTTAGTCAAACTTTTACAAGTTGTAGTAGAAGAAAAAACTGACCTAAGTACAGCGGCCAAAAAAATGTTATACAAGCTTAAGAAAGGCAACTGTGTGAAGATTGTACGGCCTGAAACAAGCCCGCAGACAGTGATACAAAAAATTAAGTTTATATAGTTATCTACGTGAATGACATCCTCGTGGAGTCAAGAAACGATAAAATGGCAGCTACTATATGTTGCAAACGGAATTTGAAATCAATGATTTGGGCAAAGCCAAGTATTGTCGGGGAATCAAATTCTCTAGGGAAGGCGACCAAATACGACTGCATCAACAAGGGTTTGTGACAGAACTACTGAAACGTTTCAATAAGTAGAATTGCAAACCCGTACTGACTCCACTCGACCTAAACACGAAGTTAACAAAAAGCAAAAACGCTTTAGCAGATCAAGAAACAAAATATCCATTTTGTGAACTGGTTGGATGGTAGTTATATCAACGATAGCTGATATTTGTCATGCTGTCAGCTACCTGAGGCAGTTAAGTCACTGTTACAAAAAGAAACAATAGCTAGCTCCGAAACGTTTCTTGCGATAAATAAAAGGTACCGCCAACCTTTTGCTATAGTCCAGCAAATACAGAAGTGGAAGGTTTTGTGGACGCTGACTGGGGGAGCGACTCAAAGAACATAAAATTCGGTTATTGAATCTAAGGGTTTGGACTCAACGGTGATCCGGCCATCAAACAGCGCTCCGATCACCGAATAGCACTCCGACCATCAAACAGCGCTCTAAGCATAGAACACTAAAATTTGTTCTGAGTTCGGACCCTTATGCACACCGCTCGAGTTTTGTATTTATATTGAACTGAAACTTTTTTAGCGGCGACATTATATTTTTTAATTACTAAATAATTTTACTCTCACGACGATAAAAAAGTTTCAGTTCAATATAAATACGAGGTTCTAGTGGTGTGCGAGGGTTTGAGCTTAGAACAAATTTTAGTGTTAATGGCTTGGAGCGCTGTTTGATGGTCAAAGCGCTATTTGTAGATTGCAGCGCTGTTCGATGGTCGGATCGCTATTGTGTCCACACACTAAGAATCAACGTACGGTGGTGTTAAGCTTAAACAAAGCTGAATACATGGCCATGTCCGAAGCAACCAAGGAGGCCCCATATCTCTTGAAATTGGTGTGGTTTAAAGATTTATACTAATACACAATGACAATCAGGGAGCACTAAAACTCTCCGAGAACTCAGTATTCCACAACCAAAGCAAGCATATCACAAAACACCATCAGTTTATCCTAATGATGGGGCTGAAACGAGCCAGCCGCCGTCCCGAGAGAAGGTGTTGAAGCAATAAACGTTACGTCGACTAATTAGTAGGCGATGTTTTAGAAAACTCAGTTTTGACATTTTGAAATGAGAATTAATTTGTTCTACTTATTAGCTTTACGTTTATATTACTGTTTAACTTGCAATATACGTTTAAAACCAATACACTGTGTCATGTAATATTATTGGACTGCAATCGTTGTTTGAACAATTTTGCTATTTTTGACATTTTATAGTCTTTAAATGAGTTTTGTCAAATTTTGATTTTTTTAATGTTTTAATATATTTTGCCTTTGATTTTCTATAAATAGAATTTTACATTTTTTATCAGTTTATGACCAGATTTAAATAAAGAAAAAACTAAACAATATTTTCATACATTATGACCGAATTTTGCTGTTTTTGACGTTCTATAAATAGAGTTTTGCACTTTTTGACAGATTATGGCATAATTAGGTGAGACAAACAATGGATTCTTTGATAACTAACATTTGGGCGGGTGGGTGTATCACAGTAGAAGAAGTAACTCGCCCACAAGTTAAACTTTGTTCCCTCCACTCACTCAGCCAAGAGTTAGTTATTAAGAAATTAATTGTTAAGCAATTTTCTCATGTCTAAATCCAAGCACACAAGAGGTGAGACGAACAATGGATCTATCGATAACTAACACTTGGGCGGGTGGGTGGGTCACAGTAGATAAAGTAACTTTCCCACAAATTAAACTTTGTTTCGACCCACCCACCTAAGCTTAGTTATTAAGAGAATTATTGTTTTTTCATATCTAAAACCAAGCACACAAAAAGTGAGACAAACAATAGATCTTTTAAAAACTTATATTTTGACGGGTGGGTGGGTCACAGTAAAACAAGTAACTCGCCCACAAATTAAACATTGTTTCCGCCCACTCACCCAAGCGTTAGTTATCAAGAGATTAATTGTTAAACAATTCTCTCATATCTAAATTCAAGCACACGAGAGGTGGAACAAACAATAGATCCTTTGACAACTAACACTTGGGCGGGTGGGTGGGTTACAGTAGAACAAATAACTCGCTAACAAAATAGACTTTGTTTTCACTCACCCACCCAAGCGTTAGTTATCAAGAGATATATTGTTAAACAATTCTCTCATATCTAAATCCAAGTACACAAGAGGTGGGACAAACAATGGATCCTTTAATGACTAACATTTGGGTGGGTGGTTGTGTCACAATAGAAGAAGCTACTTGTTCACAAATTAAACTTTGTTCCTGCTCACCCACCCAAGCGTTACTTATCAAAAGATTTATTGTTAATTAATTCTCTCATATCTAAATCCAAGCACACAAGAGGTGGGACAAACAATGGATTCTTTGATGACTAACACTTAGGTGGGTGAATGGGTCACAGTAGAAGAAGTAACTTGCTCACAAATTCAACACTAATTGAAACAACACAAGCAGAAAACTTAAACCATGTTGCCCAACCTCCCGCCCAAGTTTTTGTTAATTAGAAATTAGATCACATACACTTGGGCTGGTGGGCGGAAGCAAACCATACAAGCAGAAAGTTTGAACTATTTTGCTCACCCAAGTTTTTGTTGTCAAGAAATTTGATTACAAACACTTTGGTAGGTAAGCAAAAATACCAATTAAAACCATACATACAAAAATCTTAGCTGCATACTCAAGTGTTTGTTGTAAAGATATTGGATCACAAACACTTGGGCGGGTGGGGAAAACACAAATTAAAACCACACGAGCAAAAATCTTTAATTATGTAAAATAGATAGAAATTACGTTGTTTGGCAGAAAAGTAACTGCAACCACAACAAACACTCGGGCATGGGGGTGTGGCATTTGATTTACAATTGTAGACAAACGGTTTGCATTGGTGTACAATAATGTTTGTGGTCAAGAAATTGGGTGTTTCTTTTTTGTTGATGTCTCTGCAATCATAACAAACATTCGGACGTATCACCGGCGGAGCACTTGACTTATAATTCTGAACAAAAAAATTTCATTTGTGACCCATTCAAATGTGTAAGTGTTTCTCTTTTTGTTGATGTTTAAGCAACAAACATTTCTACAATTATTTTGAATTATTGGTGTATCTTGCCTACTCACCCAAGTTTAACATGATTTGAATTACTTTTGCAAAGTTAGCAAAAAAATCAAAACAAAGTTTTGACCTACTCTACAAGCTTCTGAAAAGTTTAGAAACTAGATGTAGTTTTAAGGAGTGAAAAAAGAATGATGTGATAGTTTAAACATATAGAGATGATGAACGAAACAAGGTAGATGAAACAAATATACAGGGTGTTCAAAAAAGAATGTAAAATATTTAAGGGGAGGTAGTACAAACCATAACAAACAAAAAAGTTTCAATAAACATGGGTTGTCATAGCAACGGTTTTGGAAATGTAGAACATTATTTATTTTTACAAAAAACAGAGTTATAGAAGATTTTCAAAGTTTTCCATTTTCAAACAGGCACGACATCTTTGCCTGAAGGATATTTATATTTTTTCTAAAACCCTTTTATTGGCTCGGATTTCTTGGCACTTTTCATTATTTTTTAACTGCAGCTCCTTGCGGTTATTTACAGTAGTAGCATACTTAGTGATTTCAAATATCCTCAAAGAAAAAAAATCAAAAAGTTTTAAATCAAACGATCTTGCTGGCCATAAAACTGGTCCGCTTCTTCCTACCTACCTATGTGGAAAAGTTTGGTCTAAATGCTCTCTAACGGCAATAAAAAAAATGAGATGGAACACCATCATGCTGAAATCACATTTGTTGCCTGTAGGCCAAAAGAATGTCATCCAAAAGATCATACATTGTGTTTTGCCGAAAATTGAGATAAGCAGCGCCTGTTAATTGGTTTGGTAAAATTACAGAACTTAGAAACCTGTCTCCTACAATACCCATTCAAATGTTAATTAAAAAACGTGTCTGATGTTCACATTCAATTACAACATGAGGATTTTTGTCGGTCCAACGATGTGCATTATGAAAATTAACAACTCCATTTTGTGTGAACTCGCTTTTATCCGTAAAAAAAATGTTTGCAAGAAACTGCGGGTATTCAGCATCCTTGCGTAGAAACCAGCAACAAAAAACCAAACGTGCCTGATGATCAGTTAAATTCAAGGCCTGTACTTGTTGTATTTACATGGTATGGATACAGCAGCTGCTCGTAGAGAGTTTTCCAAACAAGAGTATCACCAATTCCTACTTTGGCTGATATTCTCCGTACACTTGTCCCTAGATTATGCTCTATCCGTGCTATAATCTCTTGTTC
The DNA here is from genome assembly GCA_963932245.1 of Tachinus rufipes. Taxonomy (NCBI): domain Eukaryota; kingdom Metazoa; phylum Arthropoda; class Insecta; order Coleoptera; family Staphylinidae; genus Tachinus; species Tachinus rufipes. Next base: position 19,141,005 of record OZ010744.1, read on the forward strand.
TGCTCTAGGAGTAGATACCGACCTTGGTCTGACGGAAAGATAGCACCGTTTTCGAAGTAAACCGGTATCTTTCAATCTTTGGTGAATTCTTCTAAACATACGATGTGAAAAAATCTGGCGGTTTGGATAAGCTTCTACATACACACTCAAATTACTTTATTGCGCTTTAGTACGTTCTCATTTAGAGTACGCTCCGTCAGTTTGGTGTCCATTCTACAGCGTTCATATATGCAATATAGAACGTATTCAAAACAATTTTTTTCGTTTATTATCGTACAAATTAGGCATTTCATCCGAAAATTACGATTTTAACCTCATTGCATTGCAATATAATCTTCCGCCGCTGAAAATTCGGCGTAAAAGAGCCGATTTATCATTTTTACGTGGACTAATGATGTCTGAAATTGATTACCAAGAGCTACTTGTAACTCTTCCATTTCAAGTCCCCAACAATAATCGCCGAACCAGACAGTCTCCATTATTTAGAGAATCTATACATTCTACCAATTATGGATTTAATAATCCAATTGGTAGAATGTGTAGAATTGCTAATAGTTTCTCTAATAATATTGATTTATTTTGTGTTTCTAAATGTAGTTTTAAGTGTCAGTTAAAATGTGTTGATAAATAATTTTATATTTTGTTTTTATTTATGTATACTTTTTTCCATGCTTTTATTTTTCAATATTCTTTTATATATTTTTGTGTAATTGTAATATTGTTTGTAATTCATCGTTATTTATGTATATAATGATGTAGATGTAAATGGTTTTGTATATACCGTGAATAAAGTATTATTATAAAGACGTTGCGCTTTGGTAGCAATCCCATTAGCACGACCATACATGAAATGCATGTTGGCTAGTTCTGCATTAGAGTAATCAGCCATAGCAATGAAAACTTGTGCACTAACAACAACTGTCAAATACTGAATGTTTATTTTACAAAACATCAGCCAACTATGGTAAGAAAATGCACGTTTTTGCAAAATAAAAAATGAAAGGAAAAAGAATAATAAAAATAAATAATGTTTCATATCTCTGAAACAGCAACGGTTTACGGTTATGACAACCTATGTTTATTAAGACTTTTTTGTTTGTTGTGGTTTGTACTCTCTTAAATATATTACATTCTTTTTTGAACACCCTGTATACAACGCAAGTGTGGATGAAAGAGTTGGAAGCGGTCGACCTCAGATTGAAGACGTTTTTAGCAAATACCAGCTTAGGAATACCCTAATTAAGTTAATAACAATATACCTACTTATACAATTTAACTTTAAAAAGATTTCTCTAAAAAAAAATTCAATTATACTGTTAATATTTTGCTCTGTTGACTATTGAGGTTGACCACTGCTCTAGCTCAAACCCATTTCCAAACTAATAACCACTTGCTCAAAGAATAACCTACTCGCAAATCAGAAGTGCTTTCGGATGATTAGCAAAAAAAATCAGTTAGATTACAAAAGTTTTTTTTTTAATTGAAACCATTTTACAATGTTTTATAAACTGGTTTGCTATATCCTCTATTGACCTTACTCTATCTAATCTTGTTTTAATCAGGCTAAAGATTTACAAACATATTATAACAAATTATCATAAACTTGAAAGGTAAAAATTTACAAATTTCAATTTTCAAATATTTTCAACAGTTTAATAACATACTTAAATTAAATTGAATTTTAATTGACTTAATTATTGTAATTGTTAGAATATCATAAATAAATAAATATGTTTATTTAGCTATTAAATTATTGCAAGCTGTTTTTCCTGATTTGTTTAATACAAACAGTTTAGCTTGTTTTGCCATAAAAAGATATGTTTACTGTCTACTATTTACGTTTACTTCAATTATTTAAACAATTCAAATAAAAGTTAATAATTTGAATAACCATTCTTTTGCATACTTCTTTAAAATATAGCATTCGAAACACTATAAAAGTAACTTTAATAAAAAAAAATTGATTAATTAAAGTCAATATTTTACCCTTTTGGTTTCCCTGGCGCAGGCAAAATCGGCTTCTCATTCATATTCCCCAAACTGTCATTAGAATTATTCCCAGCAGGCAAAATTCCATCCACCAAATTTCCATCAATACTAGGCTTTTGCGGTTTTTGAGAAAGTTGTTCATTATTAATTTCAGGATCGGTTAAAGAGGTCGCAGAAAATAAAGATTCCGAAGGCGATATCATCAATAATACACCATTAATATGTATCCTATAATTCTCAGTACCGTTCTGTCTTTGATCGATGATTTCATAATCAACGCTTTCTTCAGTTTCTTCATCTTCACATTTTTCTTTCTGTTGTTGTTGCACCGGCATAGACACGATTACATTGAATAGTATAGAAAATGCAAGTGCACGTTTAATCGTATGCATGTTTTCTTTGTTGAGTTTACACAACCACTTCTGCACGTATAATGTTTATAAAGCCTTGCGGAGAACGCGGAATTTTTAACTACAAGTTCTAACTGTAATTCAAGTTCTGCAACGTATATCTTTATAATTCAATGCAGTTTTATATAGTTGATATACAGGATATTTTTATGTTTTAATTGACATTATAAAATTTATTTTTAATAAGAAAAACCAATTAAAATTAGCGTCAATGTGTTAATTATATATAACTAAACGATATTTATTAGTTCAATTTAAATAAAAGCTCATTTATAATGTTAATTAAAACATTAATTAGTTTTTGCTACTTAAACTTGACTACTGTAAATCGAGGTCGAAGTTTATAGTTTACATTTTTATCTACCTCAACTGTTATAAAATTATAAACAAAAATGTTTTGAATTTGTTATTGGAACCATTAATTTTCCCTCAAATTTAATGATAGTAGCATTATTCATTTCCAGGTGCTGCTGTGGTTCAGAAAGTGGTTTTTGTTTTTGATCAGATTTAATTTGTCGTTACCATTATTTGTTAAATTCATACTCACTTCTTAACTCTAAGAGCAAAAGAGCACATTTGATAAGAAAAAAATTACGTAAAGTAACATTCTTTATAAGAAGGGTTAAGAATAAAAAGCCCAAAAAACGTACACACAAGACACTGAAATTTCAATGTGCTATTATAATAGCTTCTCTTGATGGATAAACGCAACTAAAGCAGAGACGAGGGGCTTTAAAGTATTTTTTGGAACTTAAGTGAGTTAAAACTTTTTTTGTCATTAAAAACTTTCTACGGTGTTTTCTACATAATTAAGTAAAATACTTTAATTTGGTCATTAAAAAATTCACTAAATATGCGTTTTTTTACATTTTTGAGCTTGACTCCCGAAAAGTATTGAGCCAGCCCCAAACTTGAAACCTAAGGTAAATTACACACAACTTAATTCAACGTTCTCTATTACAAGTAAGTTAAACTTACACAAAATTTTATTCATAAATAGTTATCCATGACCGGTTTCAGGTCCTCCGGACCTTCAAACCATCTATCAAAACAGCGCCACCTGTCGGAACAACGCCATCTGTCGGAACAGCGCCATCTGTCGGAACAGCGCCATCTGTCGAAACAACGCCATTTGTCGGATCAGCGCCATCTGTCGGAACAGCGCCATCTGAGCGGACAGAAGCTGAACTTTACGTTCAATCCACTTGGCAGACGATAGGCAAACTAAAGCTTGTCAACCTATCGGACGATAATTGAACTATCTTTGCAAAAATATATTTTCTAATTTGAGAAAAACAAAGAAAACTGTAAACAAAATTTGGGTTGGAGTCGAGGACGGTTAATAAAATTAAATAATCTTAGTTGTGGTTGTGACAACTAATACTATTGTTATTAATTTGACATAATAGGAGTGACCTCTAGTAGTTCTATTAGGTTAATGCATCCGCCGATTTTTGTAATTTGTTCTGTTGTTTGAATTTGGCGATTAATTGATATTTGTTATAATTCAGTTCTCTAATACGGTTAGTTAATTAAAACGCTCATCAAAAACCATGCACACATACGTCACATTATGTTATACCATTGGTAGAAAGTTGCTGAGTTTTGCAATCTCAATGATTTTATCGGCAAAAGAATGATTAACAAAAAAGCATACTGAGAGTGGTTTGTTTGTTTCAAAGATTTTAATACCAGTTTAGACTACAAGTCAGGAAAGAGCAGATCTTTAAATTTTATTAACCAGTCTTTTTTGGCGGCCGTAGAAATGGCTTTGTTGATTGATGACTTTGATGGCGTTGAAGGTACTTGATAGTCTAATAGAATCAGAAACTGAAGGGGACTTACACGCGTTCTTCTTTCACTTTTTTGTATTCAACTTGTTCCCCACGACAATGAATCCTTGGTTGTTTTGGTAGTCGTTCATCACCTCTTCGACTTCAAAGAGGTGTTGGAGTCGACCAAGTTTTTGGCAAGTTTTTTCAATGATTAGACCTAAACCGGGAGTTCCGCTGGCTTGCTGTTAGCGATCTTTACACTAGCTTTTACATCTAGCATGATCTTGAAAAGATCATGATCTTTGTCAACATCTTTCCATTTGCTGACAGATGCCGGTACGTCTTCTGGAGAAGTTTATTGTCTTGTTTGTGGTGTCCAAAGTGAAGTTGTTTTCTGCATCTACTGCGTCCATGCTGGACGAAATTTTTGATTATTTAATTAATCAAATAATTTAATTAAATTAATGGTTTAAAAATTGATTGAAAGACTTAGTTGCAGTTTTTCATGTGGTTTGCTGCAGTCGAGTGTAGCTGCGGTAGTTTTTGAAAGTGTTGTTGCGCTGGCTGTTTGCAGTTGTTTTTTTCTCTGCCTGAAAAACCAAAGCATATTTGCCCAAAGACAGCAAAGTTTGCTTTCTTTCTTGTTTTTTTTTTTAAGATTTTAGCCTCGTCACCTTTTTGGTCTTTGGCTTCATCTGTGTACCAGATAGTTCTTCTATTTTCAAGTATTGGTTGTTTATGTATTTTTTTTGCTGTCACATCAAATTTCTTACTGATGCAGTGGTTCTTTGTAAAGTCCGACTTTATCATTAGACTTTGTTCTTTATGCTACACACTTGTTTTTAAGTCTGTAGGTCCCAAGGTTTACAATGTGTTCATTTATTCTTCTTGTCCCGTTATTAGCAGACATGCTCTAAACTTTTTCTGGTTTTTTGGCCGTACACTTGAGAGTGGATTTTCTTTTTATACAATTGCTCCAATTGTAATAGTGGGTTTTACCACCATCTGGTCATATTAGGTGTTAGTCCCTATGTACGTCCAATTATAATATTGGTTACAAAAAGCACCCAAATGACTTTCGTTGTTATATTATTCAGATGTGTGTTAAAGTTTAGCCTAGTGCCAAGCGTTAGCTGCAGATATTTTACTTTCTTTGACATTGAGAGCATGGCTCTATAAATCTTTAGGTTTTTTTGGTTTGTGGTATTTTAACGTTGTTTTGCTTGGGTTTACTGATAACCATTCTTCTGTGCACCACTTATTTACTGTATTTAGTGCATTCTGTGTCATGTTTGACACGGTTCATCTAAACTTTTTGTATGCAAGTATAGTGAGATCATCTGCGTAGCCTAGCGCAAAGATTTTCTTTTTGTTGAGTTTGTAGTAAAACAATCTATGACCTACAATTTTTCCATATAATGTTATGATTCCAGTCCGGTTCTTAAACATAAAGTTGGCCCATTGTTGGAGAGTTGGATTTATTCTTTGTTGAATGCTTCTTCAATATCTAGAAAAGCATTATTTCTTTGCATTTGATAGTATTTTTGCATTTGCTGACTAGTTGGTGTACAGCTAATTTGCAGTTAAGCGTACTGATGCTGGTGCAGTAGTCTTTAACGCCCCGTATATACTTGTCAACTGTTTTTTTTTTTTTAGTAGTTTATGCAAAAAGAATGTTGTTTTGAAGATCTTGCTTAAAAGCTCTTTCAACACAGCTCTTTCTGTAACATGATGGCATACATTTCATTAGCTACTAGTGACTTGAATGGTTCAAATGTGTTGTCTGTTTTTTTCATAATAAAGAACTGGGTTGTTTGTATTTTTGTTTGGCAATTTCAGGTCGTTAGGAGTTTCCGTCAACATAAGGATCTGAAAGTGTCTGCAGCAGCTATTGCAAAATGCTCTTGACCAATTCTGTGTATTTTTTGTTTTTGTCCGCGGAGGTCGAATGTTCCCAATTTGTTTGCTTTAAAGATGGTAATACTAATAGATTACAAGTCACAAAAGCGTAGATTTTTGAATTTTAATAGCCAGGTTTTTTTGGAGGCTGTAGCCTTGTTGGTTGATGGCCTTGACGGCGTTGAAGACATCTGACGAGATAGTCTAATAGAATCAGAAACTGAAGAAAACGTAATCGTGTTTTTTTTGCTTCTTTGTATTCAACTTGTTCCCTACGACAATAAACCCCTCTTTGGGGTTTGGAGTAGGGCGTGACTTGGTTATCTTGGTAGACGTCTATTACCTCTTTGACTTTATAGAAGTGTTGTAGTCGATTTAGTTTTTGGCAGGCTTCTTTAGGAAGGATTACACTATCTTGAATAAGGTTTTCTTTTAGACGTTTTGGCAATTCCAGGTCTTCTTGGTTACGAACTTCCGTCAGCATAAAGCTCTGGAAGTACGTCTGCAGCAGCTATTGCAGATTGCTTTTGACCGATTTTTTTGTTTAAGGTTTTTTGGAGACGCGAGCATATGAGACCGGTTTGAATTTTCTTACAGTATCTCCTCTACAGTTTTGTTTGTTTTATTTTGTGTTCTATATGTGGCTTAGTCACCGGTCTCAGTTTTGGTTTTGATCAACGGTTTTCTAGTATTTGCCCTTGCTTTGTGAAGCTTTATGTTTCACCAAGGAACATTTTAGAGGTTTGCAAATTCTATTAAAAACGGTTTTAATAGAGTTGACAAATATGTCATTATCTTCAGCTTTTGTGATTTCTTTGCTGTCTTTAGACAGACCCCGATTTAGCTATTTAGTATTTTGTTGTATAGATTCCAGTTAGTTTTTCTCGGGTTCTCGTATTTTAAAAAAAGCGTTTTTAGATTTGATATTAAATCAAGTGTATGCATGATTAGATAATGAAGACTTGTCCGACACTTGCTTTACAATTTGCTAATGTTAGATCAATAACCTCGCTACACAAATATTGCAAAACGTTGGCTCGTTACCTTTGTTTATAATATTAAGCTTAGATTCTACTATAAATTCTAAAAGTTTTTTACCTTTTAGGTTTATGTACTTGCTTGACGCAATATTTGTCATACCACAAATCATTAAAAAATCGAGAGTACAACTCTCCGGTTTTTATGTGCTTACAATACAACAACATGTATCAAAGCAGAGATGAAATAACAGCAGAAATTCCAACAAGGTCCAGAATACGTCAAGTCCTATGCTGTTCAACATCATAATGGACAAAATTATCGACAGCGTCAAATCCAAGAACGGTTACAGAATGGGGGGAAGCAGTGTGAAAGTGATATGCTATGAAGACGATGCGCTCCTGATTGCCAGCAGCAAAGACGACCTCCAAAGACTTTTATTCAAGTTCATAACAACCGCAAAAAATGTCAACATGGAAGTATCTAAGGAGAAAACATAATGCCTAACAACATCAAAGGAACCTTTAACATGCAAATTGGAAATCGATGGTCGCGTCATCGAACAAGTAATGACCTACAACTATCTAGGCGTTGATATCTCTAGCGCACGTGATCTGAACAGAGAGGTAACAAAACAATCGAACAAGGGCGCCATGTTGTCGGGTTGCTTACGAGACGTCATATGGAGAAACAAATACATGTCGGTAACGAATAAAGTCAGAATCTAGAAAAGCATAGTAAGACCAAAAGTGATCTACGCGAGCGAAACTAGAGCCGAGACAAGCAAACAAAACAAAGACTTAGAGTAAGGGTGCAGTCTCACTGCACCACCGCCACCAACTATCACCGTTTGCCACTAACCACCAAAATGTACTAAGGTCTCACTGCAGCCACTGGTGACCACCAAATATTTAAATTTCCCACTCATTTCTATGTCAATACTATATTTAAATATTTATATTTCGGGCCTTTCATTTGCTAATCTAATTAGTTTATCAATGTCGAATGGTGTCTATGTTTCTTCCATGTTACCGTTTTTAAAATTCTCAAATATCAAAGCGAAAATGACAGATTATGTTTTGATTTGTAAAATATCAAGTTAGTATGTTTCAAATGACGATCAACTGTTGCCGCGCTACCACCAACCGATTTGAAATTATGAAACGGTGGTTACCAAATGACAGATGCCGGCAAGAATAGTGAATCAGTCGGACCGTCGCCATATGATTTAACGTGTTCGAATTTTTGTTGGTGGCGGTGGGTGGTGCAGTGAGACTGCAGCCTAACTGAGATGAGGGCGCTAAGGACAATAGTAGAGGTACATACCTAGTTGAAATATCAGGAACAAATGCGACATCCAAAAATAATCAAATTTGCCAAAACCAACAAGAAAGAATGGAACGCACACGTCAATCGTATGGATGAATATTGGCTACCAAAAACCGTGCAAAACGGAATTCCCCTGGGATGAAAATGAAAAACAGGCAAATTGCATAAAGGAAATAGAATGAAGCAGAGGAAGTACTTGCTCTACTAGGCTATGGTAAACGTTGGCGTCGCATCCAAGGATTAGCAGTGCGTCATCCCCGCTGTTTGTTAGCTGCAGTAGTTCTTTAGATAGTGGAGGTCTCTGCTGATTGTAGGAAAAGTATTCGGATCTGAGTATTATTTTTTTGTTGGTTTCTTACAATAACCACTTTGGCTGTTATTAAGTATTTAAAACATAGGTTTTATAATGGCATAGATTAAGTACATTTTGCTTTGTTAAAACGCATTTACGAAGCTTGCTGCTGGCAGATACCTTCCCGGTATGCTTAACCCCTTTATTTCTTCTTTGTTGATTTTTGGATAAGGGCAATGTCAATATCTTGTTTGACAATATACTTACTGAGGGCTGCATAAGTTGCTCTGCAGTGATGAAACATTGAACTTACCGGTATTGTTCTTTGGCGATTGCAAGTGTGTTTTAATCTACAGCTTTTTTGACAGTCTTTGCCACTTTTGGTTTGTCTCCGTCTTTTTTAGAAAGGGTCAAACCCAAAGCGTTATCTTGGAGAAACCTAAAAAGAGTTTACTCTTAGATTAATCACTTTTTTTTAAGCGTTTTTATACATTTTACACAACAAGGATGTGTTGGGTTTTCTTAGGTTCTGGTTTAGAATTGACTACTTGCTAGACGTTGTGCATCGCTAACTTTTCTAGAAGAGTTTCTGGTTTCAACTGTGGTCACGGTATGTCAGCACTTTTCTTGGTATAAGTAAGTTTTTCACTTACTTACAATTGACATTCTGCATGAACGTTTTGAGGGTAAGGTTTTATTTCTCGCAGAGATAATGTGAATTGAACATCAAGGTCATGCGATTTGACCCCGCTAGACTTTTTCTTGTGGGGTTTTTTGAAGTTGCAGGTCTATGCAAATAAACCACAATCGACCAATGCCCTAAAGGTAAACATAACACAAGCCATCGCTCAAATTCAGCCGGATCTATGCGGAAGAGTAATTGAAAATTGGACCACTCAGATCCGTGCTACCATAAAAAGCCAAGGCGGGCATTTGAACAATGTTATATTCCACACTTAAAGGCATACATAAGACTTTCAAATAAAAAATAAGAATTTTGTTAAAACCTCACACACAGTTTGTTTTATTCCATTTCAACATTTTCCCGCCCTTATTAAAAAATCTTTTAGTATAGATTGCACAGTGAAATACGTTTTTATAACAGTAGGCTGATGTAATAATGATTTTTTTATGCAATAAAAATCTAGAAACGCATACAATTATTATGCTTTTAAATTTCTAAATGCTATTACAAATAATATTTAAGCAAAGCCAGCCAATATTTTACTACATATACAATATTCAAAATTTTACAAACAATTTTGCTGATTGTTGTTGAATAATCTAATGTAAATTTTAATTTATTAGTTTAAAATTATGTGATTATATAATACTGTTTGTAATTGGCCTTAATAAATTATTACTAGTATTATTTTTAAATATGAATACCTTTTTTTTCTCTTCAGTTACGCCACTGTATTAATGTCGTCGTGGAGCTTTCCAGCACAGCGCCATCTCTCGCCCATCCCAAACTTACTACTCCAACAACTGTCACTGTCAGTTTTATCAATGATGTGGCTTTCATAAGTGTGTCCCAATAAATTACAAAAATGACTAGTTTTAAATTAATTTTAGTTATTATATCCGCAATTAACATCATTATATTAGAAGCTGCGATTTCGGACAAGCGACTATGTGCGAACAAGGACTGCACAGGTAAAAACAAAATAAAAAATATGTAAATAACCTATAAATATCCTTAATGTATAAACAATTCACACTCATAAAACATAGAAGTAGTAATATATATTAAATAGTAATTGCATTGATTAATTTAAATTTATTTATAGAAGTTTTATGTTGTTTTTTATACAATTAATTTTATTAAATTTTTAATAAACAATATGCTGATGAAATCAGTCAGAGATATCATTTATGTATATAATTGATTGTATTGTTAGTATTGATAAGTTGAATTTGTTTTGGATGAGTGGGATTTATAAACATTATGACATATGTATATAAACAACAAAACATTCATTAATTTCTAATTATAGTTCATAATTTATATTTGTAAAGAAGTTTCTAATTTGATATAATTGTTTTGTTTGTTATGGGCCAATACACAGCTATAGTGCTAGGTACAATATGTTGCTTAATATATATTTTTATTAGGAATGTGTATATAAATATAGGCAACACATTTAATGAGCTTGATTATAACTTCTATAGTTATTGATAGTTGTGACTATTTTATTGTTTAAATTGCTTTAGAGGATTGATATCAAATTGTAGAAGTAAACTTTATGATTGGTAGATATGTCAAAGCATGCATATAACCTGAATATTTAACATTTGTTATTTTGCAATTATTGAGTTGCGGAACTTACATAACCTACAAAAGTTGACATTTAATCTGCCAAAATTTCGTATTTTAATTATACTTGCATATTTTAAAAAATGTTGATATGTAATGTGTGTGACAAATAACATCATGCAGGTAACTTTGACATTCACTTAAATGTTTTGCGAGTATTGTGCTATGACATATTTATAACCTAAAATAAGTTGGCATTTAATTTTACTTTGTGGTTGATATATGTGAAAACATTGACACTTTTTAATTTGGATGTCATCATATACTTCTTTTACTTAAAACTTGGACATAATCTAAAAAACATTGACATTTAATTGCTTTGAAATTAACAGTTATGTCAAATTGACATCTGTCACTTTGCGATTGGCTGATGAGTAATTAATTAATAATAATGATAGCATGTTTATTTGATAATGCAATAAGGTAATTAATTGACAATCAACTTTGATTCTGAATATATGCATGCCACATACCCTGAATCAGAGTTGATTGTCAATGTTTTAATTTGACGTAATTAGCTTTGCTAAACTAACCTAAAAAACGTTGAGATTGAATTATATTAAGATTTTGACAGTTATGAAAAATTTATATCTTACATAACCTAAAAATATTGATAAATGACAGATTTGTGCTTGGTTAATGCGCCATCATGGCATGTACGTAACCTTAATCAAAGTCATTTTTTTGGGTTGTGATCATGGTACACACATAACCTAAACAAAGGTGGTTTGCCTTCTGAGATTGAGAGTATTGGTTGAGTTGGAATGTAAAGTGTGAGTACCACATAACCTGAATCAAAGTTGATTGTCAATTTTTTGGATTAACTATCTCTGCTAAACTAACCTAAAAAATCTTGAGATTCAATCACTTTCAGATTGAATGTTATGAAAAATTGACATTTTATGACATGCACATAACCTAAAAAAAGTTGACATTAGTTTTGGTTTGAGTTTGTCATCTATAATGTACCTGAATAAATTTTGAGAGTATTTCTTGAGTTGGAATGTATAGTGGGTTTTGTCGGATAGCTCTAAAGATACCGAAGTGTTGCTACCTTTATTGTTGAATGTAACAAATTTGGCTAAACTAACATAAAAAACGTTGACATTTACTACTTCACAATTGATAGTTGTCAAAAATTTGACATTTTTGCAATTGGTATGTCACAGAATATAACATAAAAATTTTAATGAATGACAGATTACAGCTAGTTTTGCAAACCTAACCTCATTTTTTTTAACATTAATTACAGCTGTTAAAAAAATGACGTTTATACGATTGATGTGTTACGGCACTAACCTAACCTAAAAATTTTGATGAATGACACAGATATTTACACTTTGCGATTGCGCCCATCACGGAATGCACATAAACTGAAAAATGTTTATTGGAGTGGTTTTTGTCGGCCTCTAAGTAAGTCGTAACGATAGTGTATACGGACGCCATACTCGTCGTTAGATTACACGTTTTGCTAAACTAACCTAAAAAACCGTTGATATTTTATCACTTTGCGATTGACAGTTGTGAAAATGTTGACATTTTTTTTATTGGTATGTCACGGCACTCACATAAAAATGTTGATACTTGACAGATTTGTTACATTGCGATTGCCTGATACGTCATTACATTTTGCAGGTTATGTGCATGCCACATAACCTGCAAAATAATTTGTCGATTTGCGATTTTTGTGTCACAGCACACACACATAACCTAAAGTAAGTCGTATTGTTGCGGTGATGATACTGGATACGGACGCCACATGGATGTAACTCTAGCTTAGCGATGAGCAGTAAGAGGGAAAGTTATTTTTGGACCTAGAGCGTTTATACTTTGCCGGATTGTTGTTCATCGGGGTGTCGGGGCTTTGCGTTCCTCTTGGTCTAGTTATCAAATTAGGGGGGTGAATTAAGCGAGAATTATGTCTGACTGATGATATTGGTTTGTTGATAAGGTTGTTGCAGGTTTAAGTCACTTGAGGATGTGGCTTGCGCCTCAGTGTACGTGGGGTGGGTAGCATGTGAAGGATGTAGTTTGCCTTCGGACGTTGGATGGGGATAGTCTGTTTGAAGCCTTGAAGCCGCAGTCGTCGATAGCGCGTAGTTATTGGTGGCTTTACTGTCCGAAAGGGGTTGCAGGTCTCAAGTCGGTAATGTTTTTGAATTATTTTAAGCCGCGTTTTTTTGTTAAGACCTGCTTAGCATTTCTTGTAGTGAAGATTGTGGATTATTATTCCTATCAAACACTTTTGAGTTATTGTTGAATTTGTTAAACATAGGCGGCGGCCAAGGTACGTAAAGAGTTGACTTTTGTTATAGCTTCTTACAGCGGTCTTTCTGTAGCTGCACCGTGGGTGACGCAGTTTTGGCTGTTTATCAGTTGGATGCCGTTGGTAGTTCCTGGATCGGTTTTCCAAGTTGTAGTTGGACACTGGCCGACTTTTGACTGAAGTGAGTTTTAGGATTTAGTTTATAGGTCTGATATCTTCTTTGGAAAGGTTGATCATGTTCGGTTCTTAGTGCTAGTTTGCTTTCATTATGGGTTAGTTTGGCTTCCGATCCTTGATATTCTTTAGACTCGGAAAAGTTGCTCGTGTCTGGCACTTTGGGCTCGGAAAGGTTGCTCGTGTCTGGCACTTTGGACTGCTACAATGTCAGGTCGAAGTTTGGTCCTGTATATAGGTTCTTGTGGTCGCAGTTTTAGTTTACACTCGTTGTAGCTGGTTGTATAACTGCTGGTTTTTTTGCTTAATTTATTTTCGGCGAGGCACAGGCTTTGTGACGGCAAATGTTTTTGTTTGGCTCCGACCTCAAAAGCTATTATTTTACATCTAATTGGCCTTTTTCGTCGAGTGCGGTCTTGAAATGTTTCCTAAACTTTTTTGCTGATGTTAAGTGAAGTATTCCGAGCAGCTTTGTCTTGACTTTGTGATTTAGCTTGCTTTATGGTATATATGGCTTGAGGTAGACTTTTTATGTACAAGGGCCGATATTATAGGGCTTATGCTTGTGTTACTACTTCACAGCAGCCTTTGATTATGTACCTGTAAATTAATTACATAAAATATACTAACACGCTCGCTAATAGTGTGAATGGAGACGCTGTAGATACTGACGAGGCCTAGTATCTGTTCACTCGCACTCATTTTGATGGTATTAAAGCATGTTTTTTTAAGGTTCTGCCGAAAAGTTTTTGGAGTGTAGGTCCGTATTGTTGCCATGGTCTTAACACTCGTAGTTGGCTGTGGTTATTGTGGAAATTAGATCAGTATTCGAAGGTTACTAACTCATTTACTTCCAATTGGTCTTTTTGATTTTGGCGACGATGTTAAGCGCAGGATTTAGAGCAGTTTTTTTTAGTTTGTGGTTCTGTTTGCTCTATGGTGTCTCATAATTGATCTTGTCTAGTTGGAGCGCGCTAATGTTTGCGCATTCTTAACATTATAACACGTTTCATTTGTTTTTTGTCGAGAAGGTCATTTTTTTGCAAGTTTCTTGGTGGTCTCGATAGTCCAAAAGTCTTGTTTGATCTCTGCCAGGAGGTTTTGCTTGGGTTCCATTGGTTTGAGAGGTGTCTTGGTATGGTATTTTTCAAGGGTTTACCATTCTGGTTCAAAGTCTTCATTGACATCTTCCATCAGATTTTGCTCGGGGTCTACAGAATTTGTTTGTTGCTAGAGTTGTTGTTACAAAATAAGTTAATCTTGATTCGAGTCCGGTTTGAGCGTTTTTACTCCCAAGTCGCCCTACGTTGGGCGCCAATTGTTGCGGTTTAGCTGCGTCGGAGGTGATGGTTGGCGACGGTTTTAGGCTTGTGTTGATGCCTGAGAAATGTGAGGTGTGTTTGGGGCTTCTAGGTTGGTTTTTCCTTCAGAATTGCCATATGGAGTGGACTCGGTTGCGGTGTTTGCTTTTTCTCTAGGGAATTGCTTTCCAGGGTATCAAGAGGTCCCATCTATACATTTGTGCAACAAATGCTCATGGTTGTTGTTGGCCTCTGTTTGTTACGTAGTATGTATATCGCTATGGTTTTGAATGTTGTAGATGTATCCAGAGAACAAGCTAAAAAACGTTCTTTTTCACAGTGAAGTGATGCGGTTGCATAAAATATCATCTTATAATGGTTGATGGAAATTGGTGGCAAGTTGGTTAAAGAGAAAATATACCTTGAACTAACCAATATTTTCGTCAACGGCATTGATGCACTTACAATGTCAGTTACAATCAAGCTGCGTTTCAGGACTGACTTCATAGTTATCCGTTATTCGTCCGCATTTTTTGCCGATTAGGATGGTATCTTTTATCTTTGTTTTTTGTTTTCTATTATGAGGATCATGTATGTCGAAACTGTAAGTTTAATCGGACTCGGCCCAAATCTGGAGAAACATGGCGAATCTAGTTTTCTTTGTCTCGGCGCCTGATTCTAGTTATGTGGGGATCGATGAGATGATTGATTAAGCCGCTCGTCATGGAGCCTAACCTAACTCGAAACTTGAATACTGGAAACCACCCAACCTCGGCAAACTTATTTGAATTACATGACTTGTCTACATGCTCTTTATGAACATTTGGTGTTATTCTAACGCCTTGGCATAGTTCGGTCGAAACTTTTATTTAAGGACTTTTATTTAAGGAAGTTTGACTGTTTTATTCGCTTACGCTTAGGTCGATTTATATAATTTTTGGCCCGCTCCAATAGAGTAGAGCACGACTTTAGGGAACATTATAAATGCATTGTTTTTAATAGCGAGCGACTTATTGCGTCGCAGCTGCATAGTGCATAGTGCTTCATAAGAAACAATGTGTTTTGATTGTTAAAAGCTTTGCTTCAATTACTTTGGGAACACTTTACACGACAAAGGTTATCAAAAGATAGGTTTAATCAAAACGCCACTGTTTGGTGAGGTTATGTTAGGCAGCCCACACTACTCGGTTTGTCGACCTAATTTATGTTTTGAACTGGCTTTGGATAACATTGATTGTGGGTTATATGAATGATTGATTTGATAAAATGTAGTTTTTCTTTGGAATGTTATACCTTTATTAACCTATATATTTTCATTTCAGAACCAGTATCTATTGTGAAAACATTAATGGGTTATCCGGCCTCGGAAGAAGGGATGTTATCGTTTCCCCCGAACAAGGAAATAACAATATTCAGCAAATCAGCCGGTACTAATATGGACATATGGGGTGCGGAGTATAATGGAAAGAGAGGTTACGTCCCAATGAGATACGTTAAAGAAATCAAAGTATTTAAAAAAGATCTTCCATATTTAGTAGACACTGAATTTGCGAGTAAACAAGTGCCTTCTAGTAGTGTAATACCACCGGTGGTGGACGTGAAACCGAGCAAACCGGAAGCAATCGTTGTAGACGGTACGACTATATATACACCTGAAGATATTAGTTCATCTAGCGTTAAGCCTATATTATCTACTGCTGTGCCTGAAGCTAGTATAAAACAAGATGTGCCAAAAAATAACGAACAAAGTACTGATAAATTGGAACGATCTGTTGATTACATTAATAATGAAAATAAATCAGAAGAAGTAAATAATATTGAAGAAGCCGAACCGGTTGTTGAGGAAGTGAAACCAGTTGTGGAGGAAGTTAAACCTGTTGAGGAAGTCAAACCAGTTGAGGAAGTGAAGCCAAACATAGAAGTCAAACCTGATGTTGTTGTTGAAGTCAAACCAATAGTGGAGAAAATTAAACCAACTACAGATGAAATCAAACCAGTTGTAGAAGAAGTCAAATCACCTATAGAGGAAGTTAAACCAATTATTGAAGAAGCTAAAACAACTACGGAAGGAGTCGAAACAACTACAGAAGGACTCGAAACAACTACAGAAGGAGTCAAACTAACTACGGAAGAAGTCAAACCAATTACGGAAGAAGTAAAACCAATTACGGAAGGTGTCGAAACAACTACGGAAGGAGTGGAAACAACTACTGAAGAAGTCAAAGCAACTACGGAAGGAGCCCAAACAACAATTTTAGACGTGATTAAACCAGTTACTGAGGAAGTTAAACCGGTAGTTGAGGAAATTAAATCGACTATTGATGCTCAACCAACGATTAAGGAAGAAACCATTCCAACTGAAGAAGTTAAACCTGTTTTAGAGGAAGTCAAACCAGTTGTTGAAGAAACGACCACTGAAGAAATTAAACCATTAGTTGAGCAAAATAAATCAGAAGAAACTATCACCGAAAACGTAAAACGTGAAGAAGTTAAAAATGATTCCGGTTATTTTGGTAAAGTCTTTGCTTCAATGACAGACTTTATGAAACAAGCTGAGAATACGAGTATAACTAGTGGAGAAGTAGATAGTCGTGAAGTTGTAACAGAAGAATCTACATTACCAGAAAGCACTGAAGAAATAACGGTTTCTTCAGAAGAAAATAATTTGGAAGACTTATCAGTTGAAAATACTTTACCTCAGTATACAACAGAGCCTTCTACTGAAGAAAAGCCTTTGCCTTATTATGGTTATGACACACCATTGCAATCCGATCCAGTTACAGCTGATCCGTATCAGGAGGCTGTAACCCAACAACCTTTAAGCACTGAAGAAAATGTTTTTGAAAATAAATCGGAGAAAGTTGATGAAACCAATAGTATTTTTAGTAATGATAAAGTAGAGGAAGTAGTTGAGGAACAGATTGAAGAAGGTCCAGGATTCTTTGCTGGTTTTATGAGTTATTTCAGTTTTGGAGGTGAATCTGATACAGCTGTTTCTGAAGAACGTTATGTGGAGAGGAATGATGATGTTTTGTTGTCTAGAAATTCTGGTGAGTTATTTTATTTTATTATATTTTATTCAAAGTTTTGATTTTTTTATGAATTTATTTTTTATGGTTTTATGTAAGTTGCATCTCCACCCAGTGTGAGACAGTGTGTTTCAGGGTATGCGCACTTCATCAGTGTGTCTAGCATCTCGCTGGTCAGAGAGACAGTTTACATAAAATCTTTTTATATGTATTGAGAGGTAATGCAACGCCCTCTATTACAAGTAAGTTGAACTGTTTGTGTGTGAGCTTGTACTCCTACAACCACCATTCAGGAAGGGATATATCGGGTTTGACACCGGCGGGGTTGGGGTTTGAAGCGGCAGGCTTCAACTTTATCTCGGTGCAGTCCTTCTTTTTTTTGGCTTGGGGCTGGCAAGAGTAGCTGTTTGAACGCAGCACCTAGTCAGCGCTGGGGATTGGCAGAAGGCTCTTTAGTAGTAAGTGAGGACTCACCCTCTTTCCTCCTAACTGGGACGAATCCCTCGGAGTAGGTGTGCGATGCATGGTGTTTTGCGGTAGAGGTGTGGCTTGCCTCTTCATTCTCCTCATTACTCAAATTGAAACTACTAACTTGTAAGTAATGATCTGAGTGCTCTGCCTATCTACCCATCAGTATGTCACCAATAAACTGAGTACTCCGCCGACCCATCTACGAGAGAATTTTTTCTCAATTTTGTAGATTACAAGTTTTTTGCAAAAACTTGTAATTTTGATTGCAGGAGGGTGGGAAATAAACCATATGATGGGCTTTTACTCATCATTTTATTATGCAGTGGCGTCTCCAACTTTTTTTCTCAAATTAAAAATTGTGATTTTACAAAAGTCAAAAACGATTGGACCCTTTATAATCAATCATCTGAGCTAAAGACTTTATTTGATTTTTTGACAGAACTTGCTTGGCTTGGTTGTGTTTTAATTGATGTTTTTGGGCATTGGCATCCTAAATTATTTTTGAGAGTGCGTAGTTTGAAATGAAAGGTCTACCTTCAATTAAATATTTCTATTTTGCTTTTATTTTGTATTCTTAGATTAACATTCTGGGCATTTTGGTGGTATTTTCATTCCTTTTTTTAATTTCTTGCAGATATTATCAATTGGAATAATTTACCACTATGTCGCGGATTTTTGAGAAGCCCATCTAGTTTGTACGAATTTGTTAAATTTGGACTAACCTTGGCATCACAGATCTTATCAATTTGTCTAAGTTTTATGGGAATATTTAAGAGTTTTTAAAACATAAATTGGGTATTTGTTTTAATTTATTATATTTAATAAGATTATACGTAAATTGTGTGCAATATTTGTAAAGAAGCTGTGATAGAAGTGCAATATTTTTTTTAGTTTAATAGATATTATATTTTTTATTTTTGTATGCCTTTGAATAAATTGAATAGAAAATATTGGAGATTATTTGAAAATCTTATTTATTTTAATATAAGTTTTACAGATATTTGATTTCTATTAAGAAAAGTTGTAAAGACATCTTAAGAGCATTCCGAGCGCTACCTTGTTGATGTTTTTGTTATAATAGGTCTGTTCCAACCTACGATTTAGACAGTTTGCAAACCGTCCAAATTGTGCACCCAAACAAATATTTGTCATCTTTAGGCAATCTTTTATACACAGTAATTGTTTGTGTGCATAGTTCTTGACGGTCCCAAACCGCGTTTGGTGTCGGTTGGAACAAACCTAATATTGGAAATCTAAGTAGCGGTAAGAATGCTCTTAAGTTAAAACGGTGAGATGGCACAGCGGTAGAGCGTTAGCTTAACAGTCCGGGGTTCGATCTCTGAAACATGACTAAATAAAAACAATTTGTACTTTATGATCTATGCCTTGCGTCTGCGACCCATATTTGAGGCTGGTTCTGCTTTGTTCTTGTTATTGTATTGAGATGATGTTTGAATTCGGTAGAGAAGAGTTTGTACAATGACTCGGTCGATGTTGACTGATCTGCTAGTAATAGAGTTTGGCGCAATAAGGTTATCATCCACAATTGCGGAGCAAGGCGAAAAAGTTGCTCGCCATAATAATCAATACATTATGGTCCGCGGCGGTTGCATTGACGCTGTTTTAGTAAGCCGTGTATAGTATTTCACTATAGTACACTTGTCAGGTGTTACAATGATTGTGTTTGCTGATGTTACGGAAAGCGGTTGAGATTTGTGCGTGCTTGACTGTTCAGGGTTGTTCCGATACACTCTTAGGGTTCAACCAAGAACCTACTTGAACCTTCAGATTACCCTAGTGTCTGCCTTTCTGAGAAACCACGTTTGCGCTGCACAATGCCACCGCCGCGTAACTTAGGCCACACTACTCGAGAAGATTCGAAGATAGCCTATCCACTTCTGGAGGGAAACCTTACAAAGACCTTGAACAGTTCCTACGACGATTGCGGTATTATTTTTGACGTCCCCGTTTTTACCGTCAGCTTACAACAAGGCTAACCTTCAAAGTGTTAAGTGAGAGTATTAGAAATGTATCTGTCCTCATACACTAGCTATTGACTATTACCATCTTTGAGTCTTGGGAACAATTTGGGAACCATCTTTGAGATTTGGATATGGCGAATAGTCGATAGCTAGTGTGTGAGAAGGATAGATACATCGCATAAATGTATTAGTTTTGCGCCTTTTTCTAATACTTTTTCACTCAACGCTACAAAGTCTTTCGACGATACGCTAACTTTGCCGCCATTATCTATTTGGTTGGAAGTCTGATGGCTGGCGCTCTCTAAGCGCGTTTTCACTCCGACAAGCTGCACCATATCACAAAATGTATTCTGACCACAAACTTGCAACGATGGCCTATACTCTTGCCACTCTATTCAAGCTCTGGATTTGGCAGTCGACCGGCACAAAAAAATTGACTCTTTCTAAGAACTGGTGGAGATGGTCACTTGCGTCAAAGTCGCGTTATAATGCAGAAAAATAGCTCACAACTTTATACAAAACCACAGTTGCTCTTTTTCCGATTGCTTGGGAGGTTCGAAACCTCCAAGCGTTGGTCCAAAATCAAACAACGCCGGCCGACCCGAAAGCAAGACCCAACCCGACGCACGCCGATAGTTGTCATCACGGAAGTGGTAACCGGAAACGCATATTACTCCGCATATTCTATAAAGTCGAAACTTTATCCGATTAACCTTACCTTTGGAGGAAATTTTACGACCGGGCGCATTTAACATGCGGAGCACAGAGCTGACTGGCGGTGGTTATAGGAGACAATATGTGTAATTTCTAATTACTCTCGACCTGGGCGATAAAATGATCTTAGGACACCTTTGGTACTTCGGCCGCCGCCCGAGGTCTACCGCATATTGGAAGGAGTGCAAGTAACAGTAACGACTCCGACGATGCTAAGTTGGGTCCACTACCATCCGATCAGCAAAAACATTCAAAGATTTCCCGTATCCTTCAATTCAGGCAACACGCTACATCTACAATGCGCACAAGAAAGCTCTTATATACTAACAGATCAAAGAGTAAATGGCAATTATTGAAAGGAGTTTGAAAGAATATTGCGCGCTCGTAATTGTAATAAAGATAGGGACGGATTGCTTAGGTTCTGCATCGACTAGAGACAATTGAACAAGACATCTTTGTTACCGAAAATCCGAGAAACATGAAAGAATTTTGGAAAAGCAAAAGTTTTTACCAAAATGGACTTCACCATCGGATACTGGCAAATCCCCATGCATGAGCTACACACTTAACGACCTTTGCCGTCCCCCGATGGAGTCACTGACCAAATTTTGGTTTCAAAAATGCACCGGCCACCTTCCAGACGATGATGTCACAGGTTTTGGTGGCGTAGGCAAACGACGAACAGGAGCACCAGTATTACTTTGACTAGTCCTGGAACGGTTACAAGAACATGAGCTGCGTTGTTGCACTCCAGTTCAAACTACTCACTAATAATCATAATTTGGAGTGACCCACTCTCCCGCCTAAGCGTTGGTCATCAAAAGATTAGATATTACTTCTTCCTCTTCTAGCTAAGGGACTTCTAATTCTTACAGTTAGAAGAAACTTCCAGTTTTTTAAGTGGGCACTCGAGATCAAACTTCTCAATGGTAATCATTGTTTGAAGTGACCCACGCCCAAGTGCGAATTTGCAAGGAGGAAGCGGAATACTTGGGTCATCGCATTACAGCGGATGGGAACGAACTACTGGAATATCACTTAAGATTAATAAGGCACGACTTTTGACTTGTGTAGCTGGCTGAGGGAGTATGTACCCAACTATGCCAAAATAACGGGACCTAAACAAAACCAACCACTGAAACTAGCGAGACCCCAACCCGCACTGCATTTTGTACTCCGAACCGACGCCTTCAACACAGGTGTGGGCTCGGTCCTTTATTAAAAGGAAGGACTTAACGCCACATTATCCCGTACGATAGCGCAAAGCTGACAGAACTACTGACTCACTTTTACTTCAACGAATTGGAGTTCATGGTCGTCGTCTGGACAATCAAGAGATACAGACCGTACTTGGTAGACTAAATTTTTACACTACGAACAACAAGATAACAAGGCACTGGTATTGCTAACACAACCACCGACGTCAAAGCAAAGTTCAACTACACCGTAGAACACACCCTTTTAAAGAACTAAGGACGCCGCTACTACCAAGGGAGTGAACGTATTAACGTACTTCAAACGGAGACACTGGCAAAATGGTCACGCGGGCACAACAAGAATGTCGAGAAATCTAGGATCCTCAACGCTACTGAGAATTGGTTGCCGATCACGAAACTCCAGCGAACTAATCTTTATGGGAGCCCGCAGGAGTGAACTGGTTGTAACGCCAGTGGCTCAGAAAGAATTATTAAAATATGGTTCACTTATCCGACACGGCCGGCCACCGCGGAAAAGACGAGACTGCGACCACCCTCTTCCTCAATTACCACTGGCCTAAGTACGGAAAGACAAACTTACCTTTGCACGAATGTGCGTTACGTGTGCGAGCACCAAGATTGACTATTGATTCCATCTTAACCTTTGATGCCACTCCAGAGGAAATAAAGTCGTACTATCGATGATAGATGTATACACCAGGAAGAAGTAGCCTGCTGGAGGAAAAACGGTTACCCAAAGGCTATATTATCGGACAATTTACGAGTCAAGGCTTTTGATGCCACCTGACTGGGCGTGCCATGTGACAACAGGATCAATGAATCAGAGCCAAGCAGAAAGCAATACCCGGTCAAAAAGAAGTTTACCAATAACAACGCTCTATATGGAAAACTGCTGGACATTCTATACTCTCCAGACGAGTCTAGTTTGTCTACCTCCCTGAAGAAGTCAACATACACGTAACGTAATGCGAATAGCAGCGGCGTAGTTAAGAGGAGAGAAGAAGTGAAAAAGATGCAGATGAATGCAGACCTGGCACAGTATTGTCATGGTAAAAGACATCGCTACCGCATCACCGATGAAACGTCAATATCGTAGAGGGGGACCACACCATCTGCCGCTAGACATTGCATCATCTGGAAGGGAGCCATCTCTTGGGTCATTACCATGTCCATGGCTCCTTAGCCGTTAGCAAGAAGGGGTCCGCGCACACCTGAAGAACTTTCCTACTGGGCTCTAAACACACACAAATTGGAGTTACACTCCAAACCAGTCAGAAGAATTCATTAACTTTTTTTGACGATGACTGTCACCAACACCTTGCAAGGCGGCGATAGCAACAAATTGATGGAATTGCGCACATTTACCACTTTTGATAGAACCCGGTGAAAAGTTGTCACACCGTTAGCGCCGAGCACTAACAGAACAACATCCAAGACGCCACTGGGACCAGCTGCTATTGTTGGCCGACTACCACAACAACCGACGGACCAACGCGGCCAAGAGCGAAGCTATTGAATACGTTTACAACAATCTGGATTGCAAGCTGCAACAGGCCTGCATGGCCAGCCCACGTATTGCGATCCCTAATACCCCAGTAAATCCGGAAGAAAAAGTAATGGTCAGAAGACGAGCGAGAGGGTTTCAGCAGAAATCTAACTCCTCATTGCCGCAGATGGAGTGAATTGTTTTTGGATAGAAGATCTACCACATCGTTCAACTACACGCCAATGATCTTTGACCTATACTATCTTCTGAAGATACCTTGCAGGACGAACCACCAGTTTTTGATGAGTTTAACGCTCAGAGGAAATTAGTTGAGGAACTAGATCCCCTACAACGACTCGCTCAGTGGGAGGAGCCAAGTAGCCTATAAAATCAGTTCGACAAGAGTTCAGACCGAAGTCGAAGAACATTTATTGGATACTAATCGTGCGTGATGAACTCTTCACTGCACCCAAACCAAATCTAAAGCACGTCCAAGTTTTGTCTTTACTGACGAATTTTACCGTCTTCTTACCCACATCCCTTCGCAATACCGACGCCGCTTCCACAACTACCACCGGCGCCGGTAACATTTTGACGGGTCGTACATTATGGTGTCGCAGTTATACAGTTTGGGGTAGGCGATTTTAATACTTGTCTGGAGACACCACATCTGATACCATGTGGTTGAGTTAACTATCAGGATGGTACTGTTTAAACAACGGTTGTTGTGTGGCATATTTGGATACTTACAACTGATGACTGCGTTTCTAAAACGAATTGAAACTGGGAATGGTGATGTGTCTGTCTGTCATCTTGAAGCGATTTGTCGTCGTTGAAAAGTGTCCTAGAAAAAGACTCAATTTCTAACTTGACGTGTTCAATCTTGTTTTTTTTTTCGGTCGTCTTTAATTTTATTCTGCAGATTTACCAAACTCGTTTTGCAAAACCTCAGACCAGACTGTGGATTGCTGCGCCCTGAAGTTGAATGTCGTTGAGGTCATGCGATGGTTTTCTATGGTGATAGTAGTAGTAGTACCTAGTTTGGGTTTTGAAGCACTTGTCGTTTGGGGATGCTGATACAGTGGGCATGACGTATAGCGAGATGTAGCTTTTGTAATCAAGTATACTGTCGACAGTATTTTGATCCGGTTTGGATATATCGTACCATTCTTTTGGTATTGTTCAATTAGTGTCAAATGGAGATTTTTAAATTTTCCAAAGTTGTTTTTTGCAGTTCTGTGCAATTAGAATTATTTTAATTTAAAAAAAAATGCAGAATTTTTGTTTGTATTTTTTTATATCTTGTCCTGGATTGAAACGGAGAAATTGTGTCTAACACTGAAGGGAGGGGTGGTAACGCAACGCCCTCTGTTACGAGTAAGTTGAACTGTATATAAGTGTAGTACAGATAAATCCTCATACAGACAGGAGCGTTTTACTTTGAATCATACCAGTGAAATGGTAGGCGCACTCATGAAGGATGCATACCCTGAAACACTACTGTATGCCTGTGGAGAGGCAATTTACATAAAATACATATTTTATTAAATTCAAATCAAAAACCGAAAAGCACGCGGTCTCACTAAATAAATAAATAAATAAATAAATACAACACTCATATAATAAACTGGCAAGCTTGCATAAAATCACTTTTATTACGATGTATTCTTAATTTGAATGAATCTATTTTAATTATTTCCACTATTATTGTTTTCTTTTTATTTATAGATTATTCCTGCATGGACGCGAGTCACGGCCAATGTACAGCCGAATCTGCCAACTCCGACAAACTTCAAATCCCAGCCAACTCTGCAGTAGAAAAATTAGAAAGCAGTTGGGACATGGGTTTACAGGATTTGCTAATCCTGCTCGGTATATCGGGAGTTACAGTGGTTGTATTTTTATGGGGCTACATGATAATCGATAAAATGCGCAAAGAAGCACCGCTAGTTGCGAAAATAAACAATTTAGAAAAATTACTATTAATTGCAACCAAAGAAAATCAACTACTTTGTGATAAAATATCGGACTTACAAGTTGAATCGCGTGATCAAGTGGATGCAGCTAGCAATTCAACGATTGATGAATTAAGAAATGAATTGGAAGAATCGAATAATGCCCGCTTAGCGTTAGAAGAACAAATGCAAATGTTGGAAAAAGAATTGGAAAATTCAACTGAAGTCGGATTAGAACTTAACAGGATGTTAACGGATGTGTTAAGTTCGCAAAATGGTAGCGATACTTTAATGTCGAATATTGAAAAATTACAGACACAACTTGTTGAACAACAATCGACAATAAATACCGTCAATGCTAGACTAAATGAAAAAGATACGGAAAATCATGAGTTGCAATTGGAATTAGAAATTAACAACAAGAAAGTAATAGATTTACAACAGGAACTTGATAAAATGGTTGATAATATATTAAAAAGTGAAGAAGAAAAAGATCAGGCACAGAATAAATACGAAACTGAAATTGCAGAGTTGAAAACAAAATTAGCAAGTATTAAAACGACCACTGGTTCTGAAAATAAGAAGTTGTTAAGTGAAGTGCAAGATTTGAGTAAAAAGTTGAATGAATCGCAACGGAATTTAGAAATCAAATTGAATGAATATAATTTGTTGAAGGATAGTTTGAAGGGTGATAAGGATTCCATGAAATCTTTACTGGATGTTAATTCATTAAAGGCTGAGATGCAGCAGATGAAAAGTGATAATCAGTTGATGACAGATCGTTTACAACAGGATCAGCAGGTTATTAAGGGGATGGAAGGGCAGGTTAATGCAATGACGCAGGAGCTTGTCGGATTTAAGCAGAAGTACGAGGAAGCGGATAAGGAGAAGCTGGAAGCGTTGACTAAATTAGAAGTGCTGAATGCTTATTTCAAGGAGAAGGAGGCTGAACTACAGAGGTGAGTAAAAAGAGTTTGTAAAATGGGTGCTTGATGTGGAGGATGAGTCAATTACTTTATTGGATGGTTGCGGTATTTGTCGTAGACCAGCTTCTGTTGGCACGCGCACGTTTCTTATGCTGTTAAACTTCTTGCAATGGTCTAGTACGAGAACGTTTGCTCAATCCCAATTTCCAACAACGACAGTATCTAATTTGTTTTGATGCGGTTGCTTCTTTTGTATATCAATGGCAAATTAGTGCCTGCCTAGTAAACCCTTCTAATGGTATGGTTTGGACTCGACTGTACATCGGTATTATAGATCGGTCGAGAATAGCTGGTGAGCCAAGTCGTGTTACCGGCAGGGTTTTGAGGTTGGCGGCGGAGGTTGCTGGTCTAGGTCCGAAAGTAGTTGTTTGACGATTATGGTTTCCAGAGTATCGGAGCTGATTGTGTGATTTTTATGACGAGTTAAAAGTTTGTTCTTTAATGCTTTCGGTCCGACCTTGTATTTATTCAGTTGCTCTTGTGCCGGATTCGACGGTTGGAAGCGGTTCTCTGAGTTATTCACCGGGTGTCCGATGAATGACGGTATCATCCCAGTCTCTTCATCTTCCGTTGTGCCCGGGGTAGAGGCGTCTTTACATGGCCTTTTCTTTTCTTTCACGTTTGGGTGTGACAGTCGAGCATTCTGTGTGACGTCATGGTCGCAATCTCACTTCTCCCACAGCCATCGTATAGTTTGAGGAGCGTGAATGCTGACTTTTGTACTACGATTACTTTTTTGAAATAGTATATAACTTTAAACAGTGACTACTGAGCATTCCGTGTGACGTCATTGTCCGCTTTAACCTCACCCTTAGCCACGGTATAGATTAAGAACCGTAAGTTCTGGCTGCTGTGCTACTACGGTTACTTCCCATACTATTAGAGTGGGAAATAAAACTGGCTTACTGGCGCAACTTGCATCTACTTCCGCCTAGTTAATGAAAACATTTTTTTAAATACCGTGAACAGCTGATCAGTCCAAAAATTGACATTTTTGCCTGTAATACTTCAATTTCAGTTTCTTACAGAATTGTATTTGTTACAGGGAGCTAAGCAAGCATGAGTCAATGTGGGTCGAAAAGCAAGGGGAAGCCACATCTACGACCGAACGAATTAAATTCATGCAGGAGGAAGTTCAAAGTTTCAAGTAAGTACTACTTATTGAGACATGATCGAATATTTGCGTCATGATTTAAATCTTTTTTCCAGAATGCAAAATGCATCGCTAAAACAAGAAATAGTATCCCAAGAAGTGGAACTAAAAAGCCAAATATCCGTTCTCGAAAAGAAGGCACATGAGAACTGGGTCACGGCTCGTCAAGCAGAACGTAAATTAGAAGATGCCAAACAGGAAGCAGCACAACTGAGAAACAGACTCACATTACGAGAACGAAGTTTTATTGAAGAGAAATCCCAAAATAGTTAGTAATAATCTAGTTTGATTGAATTGGTGTTTATTTGTTGTATTTTGCAGGATTACAATCACCTTTAGAAACAAACGGCGAAATGCCCCTATCGCCAATGCACATGAATATCGAAACACCCGCATCACCACCATTATTGTACGGCACGAGAGACCATCTCACTACATCACCACCTCTTCCCGGCATGCCGCCTTTCCTACCGCCACCTCCAGGCGTCCCTTTCATGCCACCTCCACTTCCCGGCATGCCACATTTCATGCCACCTCCTCCATCCATGTATCCGGGTGATCACAGACCGCCACCACTCGGTCGCATGTCTTCGCCTCCATTAAATAGTAGGTACTCTCCCGATTCGAGGTACTCTCCTTATGATAGGAATAGCCCTTCACCGACTGACGATGAATATTATGGGGCTCCACATAGAAGCTACAGTCCTTACAATGGTAGGGATAACAGGGATTATAGACCACCACCAATTAGAAGTAATAATAAGAGAAATAACAAAGGTAAGTTGATGAACTAAGAGCATTAGTTGGTCGAGAAGAAAAACGGAAGACTCCGCGCCATTTATTAGTTTGACAATTTTTACTCAAAATTTGGAGCAGCAATCTAATGTCAGATTTCAATTATGATTCACAAAAAAATTGTTTAATTAAAAAGATAATTTAAAATTTGACAAATATTTGTCATTTTTCCTTTCAGGTGCAGCGATGAGTTCAGGTTCAGGTCATTCAAATGAATCACTGGAGAAATTAAATAAACCCAACTCAAAGGTCTAGCATTTAGCTTGTTGTTTCTATCAGTGAGGTATTTATACGGTGATGAAAAAATAATATTGCGTT
This sequence comes from Tachinus rufipes, assembly GCA_963932245.1. Lineage (NCBI taxonomy): Eukaryota > Metazoa > Arthropoda > Insecta > Coleoptera > Staphylinidae > Tachinus > Tachinus rufipes. Next base: position 19,169,841 of record OZ010744.1, read on the forward strand.
TGTTTCGTTCTATATTATTTTTTTGTCAATACACATTTTTATTAACTAATTATAAGAATTTTTTATATACTAAAACATTTGAAAATCGTTTTGCCCCGCCCGCCTCAGTTTAATTGAATAATTATGATATAGGTTAATTTTTTCCATATCGTTTTATGTATAGTACGGTTTTTGATTGTCGTTAGTAATGTATGTATGTATGTATATATTTCAAATACAATAGTTATTATAATATATTTAATATATGAAGATATTTTTTGTAAAATATTTAATCCTTACCTTATAATGCCCCGCTGGGGACGGTTATGCTTTTGGCGTGAAGTTGTTTCCACATAGGCGTATCATAAATTTTTTTTTCTTCAACAAAATGATTGGTAAGTACTTTTTCAGATTCTTACAGCGCCGTAAATTTGGCAATCTAGCGTAGATTGCCAAATTCGGGAGTTAACAAATGTGGAGCACTGTCGTTCCGTAAAATAATATTAAATCTAATATGAGTCTTAAATGGATTTAATTGATACAAGTGCTCATGAAGCGGCGGTTGTAGAAGTACAACCCTTAAAGTTTTTCTTTTACAAGTGCAGTAGTTACGTAAAAAAAAATTTGTAACCGCCGCTTTCAATGGAATTGTGATCAAAATAAATAAATTATAAAACTGCTACCTGCGGCAGACTACAAACCATGATGAATTGCTGGGAGAAACGGTTAAGTTCTAGACTATGGTTCTACAGAGATTCTACGCTCGTCAGTTACTTTCAGTTCGCCGTGAAAGTTTGATCTTTAAGGCGGGACCGGCGTTGGTAGTGTTCGATTGGGCCGTTGATGCTCCGTCTACCAAACGACGTCAATTTCCCCCAACTTCGTGGATTGCAATTTTACCTCTGGTGTTGGTATGAGATTTTTGGCTAGTGTCGTTGGGCGTAAATCGTCTAGATGGAGTTTGAGTGGGGGATATAGTACACCCAATAATAGTTACTCCCTGCCACGTTGATTATTCGTTTAAGACCTAACCTAACCACTTGTTGCTCAGCCTTTTTGCTCCCCACGCACTTTTACTAAATCTCCGGGTTTGTAATTCCGGACGTTGCAGACGGTACTGGTCTTTGGGTGCTTCTCTTGGTGCGTCCCGCCTCCTAGCTGGGCCAATGAGCTTGCTTGTGGTATGCCAGTCGCTGAGCTTATCCTGCGGTTGCAGTGGAACACAGCAAGGGTTAAGAGTTCGTTCGATTGTTTGTGGGGTTGATCCTCCCTCAACGTTTGTATGTTCTTCTAGAACTCGGCAGGTCTGCGTTCCACCGGATTGGCCTGGGGTAGTACGTGGCGATCGTGAGATGTTGGCGCAACCACCGGTATTGCCTCCACCCATCTGGTGAACAGGTCCATCATAGTAAGTGCGTATTTGTTTCCAGCCCCTGCAGTATATAGGCTCTACAAAGTCAATGGCGATTTGTTTCCGTGGCTGGGGGTGGGGGGTGCTTTGAGATTTTAGGGGTGCCTTTGGTTGGTCCCGACTTAACCTCGGCTCAGGTGAATGGTAGGCCCCTAGGATGGAAGCTGTGGTTTCATTCCTTTTTGGGTGACCGGCCGAGTTTGCCGAGTGCTGCTTTATTATATCTTGCTGCGCGTTTGATGGTAATCCTGCTATCGGGATTATATGATGTAACGCCACCGTGTTCAGGCGATGTGACGTCTGGGTGTTTTAACAGGTATTCGACAAGTTCATGGTTCTCTTCTACGAAGGTCGGTATCATATCTCTTGTAGTCGGTGAGGTATTCTTCCAGAGACGGTTCTAGTAGGGACGTGAAAGCACTATGGTTTTAATTGCACCATGTTGGGCGCCATTTGTTACCAGCAGGGCTTCGAGGTTGGCAACGAAGGCTGCTGGTTCAGAAGTAGTTGGTAGACTCCCGTTGATGGGTTCCGGAGTGTCGTAGTTGTGTGAGTGTTTAAAAGTTTGTTCTCGACCACTCTTGCTTAGAGAGCTAAATTTGCACTCACCCACACAGGGTACAGCTCAATTAGGAACTGGGTTGTTTGTTTTCGGAGTGACGTGGATGTCCGTGTGGCAGCTACCAGTAGCCGTCCTGAAACCTTGATGGGGTGTGGTTGTAGTGCAGTCCCTCAGACTATCCTGGGTTGATGGTTGACTGCGATGGTTAGTGTCGACATCACCAGAGCGGCTTGTTGCCGGGTAGCTGCAGCGTACGGGTGGAGACGACACAGGGTGACCCGAGACGTATTATCGTGTCAATGGCTCACAACGTGGCGCAATTTCACGTTCCTACCAGAACATCTCCGAGAAGAGCAAGAAGAAGACAAGTCTTTTAAGACCTTACACCGTTGAAATCGAAGTGCTTAGTTAACGTCATAGAGCTTTGCATACGCCATCAAGTAGAAGACTACCGTACACTTTCCGATTACCCACCAGTCAGCCGCACGCAGATAGCCACTGTCCACTAGACACCTAGGTGCGCGAACGTGACAGACCATGTCCAAGAAAAGCCAAGTCCTTGATGTAGCAATTGTGAACCACACAACCGACTACATCGCAATCACTCCGGATGAAGACTAGGGAACCCCTGAGACTACCACCGAAACCCGGATCATAACCGGTTTATGAACCTCCCGTGCCTCGAGTGCTTAAATATTTTAAATCAAGACTCATAGTGAAATCCTAGTGGACGTTTTACAGACTATTCTCGTCACGAAAAATAGTGCCGAACCCAAACCAACGTTACCCGGACAACATCTAGCCAAATAGAACTAGAAGCTTAACCTCGGGAGCTAGGGGAAATTGTTGCAGCCAGTAGGCGGAGTAACACCGGCCAATGACATTGCTCTTTTTCTTATCTCCCGCTTACATAAAAAAAATGAAATTTCAGATTTGTAGTAAGTCGAGTCAGCCATCAACACACCGGCAGGTTGACCACAGGACCCGATCTTTTGTTTCAAGCCACCCCAGTGCGACATCAAAGACTGCAGTCAACCCTCAAGATCATCCGAGAGGCTGCACTCCAACCATACCCTGTGCACACCCAGCTAGAGTTTCAGAACGACCACTGGTAGCTGCTACACGCACTTCCACGTTGCTCCACTATCAAACAACCTGTTCTTAATTGAGGTGCGCCCTGTGTGGGATACTGCCTATGTAGCTCTCTAAGTAAGAGTGTTCGTTAACATACTTTTAATGCTAAGCACTCATAGCCAACTCCGACACCGCGGAACCTATCACCTGAAGTCTACAAACTACTCTTGTCCTGGACCAGCAGCATGCGTAGTAACATTTTTCTCTCAACTTGGTGACAACTGACAATCTCTAGTCGACCAACAGTGTAGGTGGGCGGACATAAAAAAATCTATTCTTTGCAATCAATATCATGTCTTGAAGAGGTGTAATCTGTTGCCCTCCTTTTTTTTTAATTTAATGTCAATTAACATTTGCAGAAAGAATACGATCTAATCTCTAGATTACTAACACTTTGTTGGGTGGGCGGGGTACTTCAATTAAAGCCACCCGTCAACAATTTAAGTAACTGCACAGCCCGTTCATTATTATGCAATTAGATCTATCATATCTTCCTCTCTCAAGTTAGTGACAACCGACATTCGCAAAAACATCCAATTTCTGTATGGGTGGGCGTGTTACTCTTATTAAAGCTTCCCCTCCACAATTTATAAACTTTTTTTTTTGTTAATGCCGCTTTAGGGGGAGAGCATCAACGACCAATAAGAGATCAGACTTGGGGTATAAAAGTACAACTTTCAAGCCGAATCGACAGTGTATTTAAACAGCGTAAGCCTCAGGAATGGCTGGAACTATACCGTCACACCCAAACCATCATGCGACCCCATAAAACCATCTCCAACATACTCGACCACCGTCATGTCTACGGACCTTGATCTGCGAACTATACACCGACGTTTGCCTCAGGAGCTCCTCCTGCAACTCTTGAGCTGCACAAGATCTACCAGCTTGCACCCCTTGCCGTAGGTCCTTTCCGCACCACGAGAACCCGAACCTCGACGCCAACCACCGCAAATCACTACGACTACCACTACTGAACCGATTCTACAATGTCGTCGGTATTGGGGATTTGCACCTTTGCCTCAATCCACAGTTGACCCACAGTGACGTGAGTCACGTCCCGAACCCTGGGGACTGCCCTCACATTATCTACAACGATACAAATATGTCGTCACACAGCGACAACAAACCAATTACCACTCAACCATCTATTGGGGAGTGCATTCTTTTTCCTCGGGTTTGTTCCTAATCAAGTTGCACTAACCTGCAAACCACTCCACACTGGAGGGCGCCAAAATGCTTACGAGCACCAGGTGGACGTTGAGTGGTAGCATCAAACAAACCTCATGGTTGAACCAACACGGTTATTCACCCTTTTCCGACACAAAAACACTGAAAGGATATCCCTTACACCCTTTCACCACCACAGACTCCACCCCTCGTTATCATGGGGAACAGGAGCCGGTATTGGATTATAAACCTTCCGACACAACTTTTGAATTGTTTCATGGTTAAATGAGTGTGTATTATTTAAACGGATCCCCAAATGCGTTTGGAAATCCGTTTTTTTTTTCTCTTGGCGTTCTTGTACTGCGGTTTTTTGGTCCTATTGTGCACCTCTAGTTGTTACTCTTCTAGTACTCGTTTCTTCAATGAAGTCTTGAAACATTTGCCAAAAGACAGTTTTGAGCTCTTCTTTGGTTAGCTTGTGCTTGCCTAAGAAGGTACTGCGTTGCGTGTTGTAAGCCTCGCACTCGCTCGGCAGATGTAGTAGTTTCTTTGTCGTCCAGACATCCGCGGCATAGGGTATCCATCTGAATTCTATTCTATGTATGTGTTTGTTTAGGCCGCAGTATACAGTTATAAATCATGCAAACTTCCACAGCAAAATTGCATTGTCTTGATTCTTCTATGATTAGTTGCATGTTGATTGAATAAGACTTGTATCTTGGACAATTCCACTTTGTCGCATGATCTTTCTACGTGAATGTTGCAAAATTATTTGGTGGTAATCTCAAGGAGTTACTTAAGTTGACAAAACCAACCTTTGGTTTTGACGTGAGTAGATGCGTTGTCTCATCTTGTTGATATGTTGTCTATTGTAACTCTGGGATATTATTTTTATTATTTACTCATCTCATGAGATCGTTCCAACTTACGGACTCTGGTACAGTAGCTCATTGTTATCGGATTGTCTCCAAAGGTGATCTGTCAAAGTCCGAGAGCGATTGGACGGCTCTTGGTAAAGGGATCTGGGGAATTAGACGGTGAAAGTGTTTGTTGAGTTATTACTACGTACGCACTCATCCAGAGTGCTGGTTTTCAAGAAAACACTGGCGTAAAGCCGACAACAATAGCCGTACTGAATGTTACCATTAGCAGCATGTGTAACGCCAAATAGTATAAAGGCAAGCCTCTGTGCAGGTGGAAGTGCCGAATCTGGATTACATGTAGCGGAATCGCTGGTGTTGAGCCCGTTGGTGGAAAAGATGTCAAATGTGGTATTTTGGTCGTAGTGGAGGAGGGTGTCGGCTACCGACCAGCTTGAAAACTTTTTGGGAAAGTTTCGGTCTGCAATGTTGATGATCTTGCGTTTTGATTCGGAATGCTCGTGAGAAAGCTCCATTTTTGTATTTAATATAACCTAATGTAAACAGAATTTTAAGTTACCAGGCCATACCAAGTACAGTAATTGTTTAGACCATAGACACGCCTTGTGCCATTTTCGCTTGTCGTATAGTGAAGCCAACATAACAACATTCTACGCCCTCGACTGCCGTCACACGATTTTTAGTGAACATTAAATTTTATTATCATTCACAAAATGAATTTCTTTTTTTTTCCAATTATTAAATAACACGTTCTATCATTTGTATTACAAAATTCAAAATTTATCCAATAAAATATTTCTTAAATAATTTAACGTCATGCGCCCTATATAAAATTCATAGACATTTTGGTAGAATAAGTGCGAAAAATGTGTTTGAGACTGCGCGTTTAATATAAAGCCCACAAGTGACGTCACACGCACCGATAAAGTTGGCTTTAACGCGTCGGCAAAGGCATTTGCCCGTTTTAGCATCCATTTCTCGCGCTTTCATTTCATACATTCCATGCGCCACTCTGCATTGAGGTAACTGTCACCAAGCAACAGATACAAAATGCATAAAAATGAATTCACAAGTAACCCGCCAACAGTCCCCACTTAATATTTTTGAACAAAAAATGTGCAGGTTGGAAGTAATTAATTTCGTATAAAATTAAATTAAAATAATATATTTCTTCTTAATAAACTAAACTTTATACATTTTAAATTCCTAATTATGTTATTACCAGTTACCATAAGCGCAGTATTTAATGTAAAAATCGTTAGTGTCATCGGGAATAAAAATGTCGTCATAGGGGTCATCAGTTATAATTGTGACAACAAATATAGCAACATCATAACCGGAATCACAGTCTGCACCATGAATAGAAATAGAAAAATCAACAAAAAAGTTGCATCTTCTTTCATCTAAATTGCAAAAAATTGCATCATCAACTTCATCTTTGGGGACTGCTACATATCTTGTCACCTAAAACACAAAACCAAGTGCGTGTTATAAATAAAAATAAATAGTTTTAGTTAGACAAGCGATTATAACTTAGTTTTAAAATTTAAATAATAAAAAAAAAATGTCTTAAATTAGAGTAAATTTGCCGCATTTACGGTATTTGGCAACACAGCTAATTTTAGAACAATGCCCACCAAAACATCGGCCTGAAGTTGGCCGTACAGATGTTCTATTGAAAAATGTAAACAAACAAATTTCAAGGTTACGAACATGACAGTTATGCTGATGCATTTTCCGCCATATTTTATCAGCTGACAGCTGCTCACTGAAACAGCCCCATCTCTGTTTAACTAAATACCTCAATAAACAAAGACAATGAAAATTTTTACTTATTATGATTAAGGCCTGTAATATCCAACTCCTAATAAACCACCTAATAAACTATTAGCTGAATAACCTAACTTTTTTTAAACTTTATTTTGATTTATTTTTGTTACACCTCTGAACGGCTTATAAATTATATGCTTAATGTTTTTATTTGTTATAAATGTATATGTTAAGCATATATTTAATTGGCTGTTCTTAGGTTTTAATAAAATAAATAAAATTAAAAGTTAGGTTATTCAGCTAATAGTTTATTAGATGCTTTATTAGGAGTTGGATATTACGGCCCTAAGTTTTGTAATTATTTGATTCCTTACCGTATAAAAGGACTGCGAACTCTCGGACAATAACTTTTGTTGTCTCAATAAGAATCTTCCGTACTTATTCAAGTTTTCGTGCCTATATAGAGATGTTAAACTATAACCTTCATCATAGAACATATAATCAACATCTTTGAACTCCTGGTACTTTTTCTTTACTCGTATTAATTGCACCCCATTTAGACACCACTCTTTTGGAACGTATTCCTTTATTATTGAATTATACATTTTGAAACACTTTTAAATAGTAGTAATTTAGCTAAAACCTTTATAGGTTATAAACGCTGCATACCAGCATAAGTAAGAATGTGAGAAAAAAACAAGCAAGCGCCAAGCCGCCACAAACAAACATGGCGTTCAGTTGGCACGTGACTAATATGGACGAATGGCGATTAATTATTTTTAAACATTATATTTGCCGCTTTTAAAAACACCGCACACTTTAGGCGTTTTACACTTATGCCCGTATTCATAAATGCTGATTAAATTTAATGACTATTAAATGTGACAACATAACCTCACAATTCGATAAAATGTCAAAACTATTTTTATAAATATGATAAAAATACATGTTATTTATTTTACGTTATTATTAAATATTACTTTTCATTCATTTCTGATAGTTATTTATTATGCCAAACTTGTTTTTATGGTAGAATAAGTATAAATAATTTTGCGGTTGTCAAATTTAACGATTCGTTTACTGTAACTGACTTTTAGGCTGTAGTCTCACTGCACCACCCACCGCCACCAACTAAAATTCGAACACGTTAAGGGTGCAGTCTCACTGCACCACCGCCACCAACTATCACCGTTTGCCACTAACCACCAAAATATACTACGGTCTCACTGCAGCCACTGGTGACCACCAAACATTTAAATTTCCCACTCTTTTCTATGTCAGTAGAAGAATGCTATATTTATATTTCGGGCCTTTTATTTACTAATGTAATTAGTTTATCAATGTCGGATGGTGTCCATGTTTCTCCCTTGTTACCTTTTTTAAAATTCTTAAAAATCAATGCGAAAATGACAGATTATTTTTTGATTTGTAAAATATCAAGTTAGTATGTTTCAAATGACGATCAACCGTTGCCGCGCTACCACCAACCGATTTAAAATTATGAAACGGTGGTTACCAAATGACAGATGCCGGCGAGAATAGTGAATCAGTGGGACCGTCGCCATATGATTTAACGTGTTCGAATTTTAGTTGGTGGCGGTGGGTGGTGCAGTGAGACTGCAGCCTAAATCATATGGCGACGGTCCCACTGATTCACTATTCTCGCCGGCATCTGTCATTTGATAACCACCGTTTCATAATATCAAATCGGTTGGTGGTAGCGCGGCAACAGTTGATCGTCATTTGAAACATACTAACTTGATATTTTACAAATCAAAACATAATCTGTCATTTTCGCTTTAATGTTTGAGAATTTTAAAAAACGGTAACATGGAAGAAACATGAACACCATCCAACATTGATAAACTAATTACATTAGTAAATGAAAGGCCGAAATATAAATATATAAATATAGCATTCTTCTATTAACATAGAAAAGAGTGGGAAATTTAAATATTTGGTGATCACCAGTGGCTGCAGTGAGACCGTAGTACATTTTAGTGGTTAGTGGCAAACGGTGATAGTTGGTGGCGGTGGTGCAGTGAGACTGCAGCCTTATGAGTACGTGTTTGCGCTTATAAAAGTCCACGTTATACTTATAATTATAACGTATAAGTATAACGTTATCGTTTGTTACGCTATTTATGAAATTAGCCAATCAAAAAACCTTACGCTAAATCGGCTAAAAATATCGTCTACTTGATGTGTATTAGACATAATGAATATAGCCATAAACCGCAATCGTAAAATTATCTTATCTCTGTGTTTGTATAAATTGCAATTGATACTGTTTTGCCAAACATTGAAAAACTTTTGAATCAATTTATTTTCAAAATAAGATATTAATATGAAAGTAATTTGATTGCCCCTATGATATGTTTATTTAGGTTATGTTTTTAGTTTGATTACTTGTCAGTTTTTATCGTAACGTTATAGGTCTGTTCCAAGATACGGTTTGGACAGTTTGCAAACCGTTCAAACTATGCACACAAACCAATTACTGTGTATAAAAGATTGCCTAAGGTTGAAAAATATTTGTTTGTGTGCACAGTTTGAACGGTTTGCAAACCGTCCAAATCGTATGTTGGAACAGACCTTATATTACACTGCGCAAATTGTTTCCCTTGCACTATTTATAACGTTATAACCATAAGCAAAAAAGTGACGTGCGCTAACACACTATTAAGCGTTTCGTGCACCCGCCACGTTATAACTCGAATTTCCGTTCCATTCCATAGTACAATCGTTAACTACTCGAACTCTGTTATTTAATAACGGCACAGAACACAATACGCCAAAACAATAATACTCAACACAATAATAAGTTATATATTTAATTATTAATTTTATTAAAACATTGAATTTAGAGATACTTGTGATAATGCAATATTAAATAATAAATTAATATATAAATATACTTTTACATTTCATTTTTATATTATAATTTTAATAATAATCTTCAACTACCTCTATACACTCCTGTTTTAGGGTATGCACCTATCATCAGTGTGCCTAGCATCTCACTTCCTACGTCTGCCAAAGCTGTCATTATAAAAAAAAAGGTTATGTATATTTCATGTATCATAATCCGTGCATGAAACAGTTCTTCCAACACCTTATTTGTCACCGTCTTCTGCCCCACATGATGAAGACAGGTGGATTCAGTTGGCTTTGTACCGCACCCTTGAAGTGCTGGTTTGTAAGTTGGATCTCGTTGTCCGATAGCAGAACCTTGGGGTAGCCTCACCGGTGGAACAAGAGTTGTTCCAAAGATCTGGTCGTAGCTTTGCTAGTAGCAGCAGGGACGGGCACTGTTTTGACCCAGCTGAGCAGAAGACCATCATGGGCAACGCATATTGGTTTTCCGTTTTTGTGGCGTACATTGGGCCTACGTTTTTACCCTTTAGCCATGTTATGCACCCTCGTATGAAGGTCCTAACATTCTTTCTTACGTTTAGCCAGTAGTAGGCTCGGAGAATGGCAGCTGTGGTTTTATCCCTTCCTGGATTTCAGCCGTGATCGTCGAGTGGTGTTGCCTGATTATTTCTTGTTGCATATTAGGGGGTACCACTAGCTAGTTGTGGCGGATATTTGTCTTCATGAGTTCAGCATTCTCCCCTCTTTTCGGGTACTTAGGGTCGTCTACTTTAGTTTGGAACCTTAGATTATGGTTTGAGTGTGTGGACACGCGTGGTTGGATTCTCTTATGGTAGCAGTTTTTTGGAGTTGTCTACCGATACGGCAATAAGTTTATTGTTGGGGTGTTTACTTAGAGCATCCGGTAGCAGGTTGGTAGCACCGGGAGTATGTATTTTTTAAGTCAAATTCCTGCAGAATTTGAGACCACCTGGTAAACTTTGTCTTAGCGTCTGTAGTTTTCCAACTTGTTAAAGTGGTATCGAGTATGGCAGGAGGTGAGCTTGGCACTGTTGTAGGATATAATGTGCTGTTTGAGCTCTTCTTCCTGATACAGGACTGCTCCCTTATGAGAGGCAAAGGCGGTCAGGTGCTTGTGGCTTTCGTTCATGAGAATTTGCCAGTAGCCTCTTGGTCTCTTGTATCTTTTAGGGTGATTTTGTACTAGGCGCTGTAATCCATGCAGAACCGCGGTGCGCCGTTCTTCTTATTGACTATCACCACTGAAGCACAGTAGCTGCTCCGTACGATGATGCCGGTAGCGAGTAATTTGAGAAAATAATCGCCTTTTTCTGGGCGTTGTATCTTACCGATCGAAATGAGGTAGTGTTGGTTAGTTTGATACGGTGTTTGATGGTCGGTGTTTGATGGTCGGTGTCTTCATGGGTATAACATAACATCTTTGCGAAAAATGATCGCGAATTTGCGAACCAGTCTATCAACTCTCGCCGGTTCCGAAAAAGCCACAAAACGCTTGACTGGTTTATGTTGAGCTGATGTCCGAGTTATTTGTGGTACCCAATATATTGTAGAACGTAGGGCTTTGCCGTAGTGGATGCATTGGCAAAAGTAATCCATAGTACCTTGGTAGTCTATTAGCAAAAGGTTATAAGTATCATTTTTTTACTCAGGGTTGGCGTGACCAATAAGGAGATGACGTGGGTTTTACTTCCCCGTGTTTAACAGTGAAGACGTAAGGTCAGCTTGGGAGATGGCCAATAACTTTATCTTGGATAGTTGTAGTTTAGTGAATTTATATTTTGTACAAATGAGAGAATTTCAGTTCGTAGCGTTGCTCAAATCTATGAGCTTTTCCTTTGAGGTTCTGTACTTGGAGGCGGTAGTGAGCGGTGTGGGGATCCGGTTCTAGTAAAAGTTACCAGAACCGGATCCCCTATTCCGCTCACTACCGCCTCCAAGTACAAAACTGCTTCAGTTTGGTATAGGGAGCCGCAAGTAAAGACATCTTGGAGATGCAAGCGAGCCCATTGGCAAAACAATACTTAAAGATGTACACCACCTAACCACCAACCTGGCAGAGAATGTCATAGTTAATTGTAACAACGGAGAAGTCCTCGCATCGCTGCACTACGCTTGAAAAATATCCAACGTAGATGCTGTAGCATATAAAATGGCAGAAGAGTTGCATTTAGAAATGATACCGACGGAGATGGCAATATGCATAGTTGAGGACAAAGCTGCTTAACAGTTGATGTCAACACACCAAACGTGACAGAAACAAAATTACTTAACGTGACAGATGAAGAGGGTTGTCAAGTTATTCACAACTTGGACACAACAATTGACACTTACCGTTGACGAAAACACTCCAAACGTTTAACTTTTATGAAATAAACATGGAATGAAAAGAATTAGAACCGGAAAATACGCAAAACGTGATAAACAGTTGAGTGCAGTACACTACAAGCACAAGAACAGCGATAAACTTTTCAATGCATTACATTGGCGCAGGAAACGCAATAAACGTTACCGTAGCCTACATCACCGCAAACAACGAGGCTACCACCTGCTAAAGCATGATAAACAATGTACAAAGTAAGTGTGTACTACTGTGAATGGTTTAAAAAATCCGTACCGCAAGTTTCAGAACATTGTGATACCTCAACACACAAAGACATATAGTGGAACCTGTTGTGGACAAAAAGCAACTGCGCCGATTGATGAGTATTTACACCTGGTTCCCTCCCCATATTATCAATCATAGCTCCCTCATGGAATTACAAGAAGCTAAGGTGCCTTCTGTTTGGACTATAAGCAAAGAGCGTGGAACATGGAACCAGCAGAAAAATCATACGCTAGTGCCAAACTCAAAAAACCTCAAAAAAAATTACTTGAACGAATTGGAGTGTATGGCAATTGTGTGGTCGGTGAAGAAGTTCAGAGCCTACTACTAAATAATTCTATTGACGCCAAAACCAAATTAACTTGGTGATTTTTGTCTCTTTCTATCCAGAAACCAGGGAAATAAAATAGTCGAATCCACTATTAAAATCAACTACAGGCTCTTACTACCCGAAAATAACCACAGACAACCAACATTTAGCTTCCTACGACAACTCGTCAGCCCCCACCCAAGCAAACCTGTTTGAAGAAGAAACCTTAGCAAAACTGGTACGCTGGTACCAGAAAAAATACCCTCGGACCTAAAGGATCATTCAAGGATACAGAGAAATGCTACAGAACCCAGACTATATCCGTGACGCAAACATAGAATACAACATGAGAACGCAAAGTAAACTGCAAGCAGCTTCGCTGGCTAGAAACGACTATCCGTACCAACAAAAGCAAGGGATAAAGTCCTGATATTCTACCATAACACAGACATGGCACGCCATCAAGGATAGAATAACTGGCCAAAACTCAAAGCAGATGTGAAAGCCCACATTTGCCGCTATCTCACATACTCCCGCACCAAACCTAGAACACACCAACCTAAACCCCCTCTCCAGTCGCATAAGGGGTGCAAGCCCTGGGAGTGGGAATCGATTTTATCGAACTATTTGACAACACCCAAGACGTTGGTCTTCACCATTCTGTACTTGTGTACCCGAAGATCAAAACCGTCCCCTTATTCTCAGTAACTAGCAAAATGACCGTGCAGGAGCTGGAAAATCATTTCATCCATCAATGGGGATATTCTTAGATACTGTACCAGTTCCACAGTCAGACCTTTAAAAACGCTATGGAAAGTATACCACCCTCACTTACCGTCCACAGGCAAATCCGGTCGATCCAAACTCTGCTCAAAGAACACAGTGAGAAAACAGTGGGATGAGCTATTACCACTCGCGGTCTACTACAACAATTGCAGGACCCATGCAGCCTCTGGAAAAATACCAAGTGAATTATTACTAGAACACAACTTAGCAAAACCCGGAAGCTGGGATGCCTCGACCGAGAACTTACCTGTCGTTAACCAACAAATTTAACAAACTCGACAGCGGCAGGTTACAAACGTCCGCACTTACGCTTCAGGCAACCAAGTCATAGTACGCGGAAAAGCAAAGGATTTTAAAAACAAATAGATGAGCCCAATAAAGATAATCAACACAGCCGGCCATAACTGCTACGGGGTAGAAAACAACCCGTACAGAGTTCTTACAAAACTTTACCTGAATTATATTTATTTTGCACCATTTGCTGGAGTACCCGACAAAATCCAGAAAGATGCTGCCTCCGTCGAGAAAGTTGGGGAGAATTGGTACCAACAAGAAAATTTCCCAATCGCTCTTTGGAAATCAGTTAGTGCCACAAATGTCAGTGCTTTGGGCACGCCGCATCGAGGTGCTTTAGTGGCCCCACTTGCGTAAAATAAACCGACAGAATGCACAAAAAAACGTAAATACGCCGTCTTCCACATGTGCTTTGTGTAAACAGAAACTACGTACGCAACAAGCAAGCAAAACCCGCTTGCTTTTTGCTCCACGCGTATATTCCGACATTACAGCGATTTTTAAACAAATTGCTGCATCTCAGGCAACTCTTTTGACGGCAATGAGAATCATGTGAGAAAAACCTGCAAAATCGAGCCATATCTAAAGTAACGTCTATAAGGTTGACGCCGTAGAGCTCATAGCACGTTACGTACCTGTAGATAGAAAAGTTTATGCACGAATTATCACACTCATATGAGCGTTAAGTTTTTTGAAAATTCCTAACGACCACAAAAAAAGCCGACAGTTGCAAGAAGTTATCGAAGCAGCTCCGCAAGAGAAGTCTTTAGCCAAACTCAAGTGATAGTGAATAAAAGTGAAACCAGACATGTCTTACACCCACGCCTCAACTAAATAAACGATATCAACTCCTCCAAGAAATTGAAATACGAACACGAATTGATACCTGAAGACGACCCCTGCTACGGACTGGCCAGATCGACAACTACACTTCAGCACACCAACAAATGCCCCTTTCACTCACGCTAAAGAAGCGGTCAACCACCACCACGTGGAACAAGCTGCGCTTGAGGGCCTCCGCAGATGTATTTCTGGACAGATTCTTAGATGGCCCTAGTGCCGCTTTGACGCCGTTCTACAATGCAAACCCCCAGTTGCAGCTGCGAGTCCTAGATCCAAAGAGGATTCGACCAGCAGGTCATTATCATTAACAATCCTTTCCGGTATTACAGCACCCATCAATGCCAGAAAATAAAACAACAACCCCAAGACAACTTTTCCAGGAAGTCGCCTAAGACCCGGTGCCTATCTACACGCATACAAAAACACAAAAAAATCCGCTTCAATGCGAGTACCTATCGTCCTGGGTTGGTGTCCAGAGGATGGTATCAAGTAACAGGGCCCTTTTTAAAATACCATTTACTTATGGCGGCCAGTATACATGTATTAACAAAAACTTGAAATTGTTTACGTTCACTAGATGGCGCAGCCCGCAGCTCTATATTTCCACCAATAGGATGCAATTGCCAATTGCCAATTAATGCCAAGTTTGTTGTGATTTCTGAGGTTATTTGTGGTTATGTTTTGGTTATGTTGCGATTAAATAATATGTGTGTACATTACAATTTTTATAGGAAATAAACGGTAATTCATTCTATTAAATACAATTTTATTACTCGTATAATCTTAATTACCCAATAACTTGCTTTCTGAAAAACATATCAACAATAGTTAATATTGGTCTCAATGGGATTATTTCTTTCACAAATAAAATATTTATGATGATAAAATTTATTTGTTTCCACTTTCATATCCCACTGAGTCCGGAATTCTTTCGTCGTCTGGGTAAATTATTAGTTTGTTCACTTTGTGTTTCATTTAGTCTTTTAATTATAGAAGACATAAGTGGAATGCAAATTTAATATTTTTATATTATTATATTTGTCAAAATAAGTAAGATTAAATTATATAAAATGGAAAGTGATAGTGATAGTGACTCCGAATATACACCACAAAACACTAAAGAAACTTCTCAACAATTGACATTAAATCAATTATCAGACAAGTCTCGCAAAAAATATGAAGTTTCCTATCAACAATTTCTGGATTGGCGTACAAGTGTAAAAGCAAATTCATTCTCAGAAAATGTATTACTAGGATATTTTTCCAAACTGGCGGAAACTAAAAAATCTTCCACACTTTGGAGTAATTATTCCACCCTACGAACTAAAATAAGCGTTCATAATAACATTGACATTAGTAATTACCCAAAATTGAAAGCGTTTCTAAAAAAAAAATCAGATGGGTATCGACCGAAAAGATCAAATATATTTACATCGAAAGATATTAAAAGATTTCTTGATGAAGCCCCGGATGATAAATATCTTCTTACTAAGGTAAATAATAAATAGAAATGTAATAGAATTTACTTTTTATTTTTGTAGGTTGTAATGCTTACTGGGATTATAGGTGCTTGTCGACGGCATGAGTTAAATAATATGAAAACAGAACAATTCAATTATTTGGACAAATCTGTATTGGTCACAGTTCCTGATTTAAAACTGAAAACATCAAGGCAATTTGTAATTACTGAAAAATTCTACGAAATATTTCAAAAATATAAGAAAACACAACCGCCTAATTCTGTTTGGTTTTTCTTGAACTATCATGATGGAAAATGTACAATACAAAAAGTAGGAATTAATAAACTTGGTGGAATGCCGAAACAAATTGCCACATTTTTAAAACTTCCCAATCCAACTTCTTATACGGGACATTGTTTCCGAACAACTTCAGATACAATTCTTATAGATGCCAGTGGAGATATAATTTCAAAAAGACACGAAGAATGGAAATCAACATTGATAGTTGAAGGATCTATTCAACAATCTATTGATGATAATAAATTAATACCGCTTACACCTAACAAAGTTGAACAAAAAACACACAGAATTTATCATAAATTTATTAATCCAGAGCAAAATATTTCATCTACTAGTTCAACATTTATAGATGAGTCAAATGAGAGTACTCAGTTTGGTGAAGACAATATTAATACAATGACTAATATTAAGAAAAATTCTAGTCCTGTTATAATTAATCATAATGATTCTACTCGATCAATTGTGTTTAATAATTGTTCTAATTTTACAATAAATTTTATTAGAAAATCATGATTAATTTAAGCACTTCTTGTAGTATAAATAATTTGATATTATGTTAAATATATTATAGTTTTAAAAAAATATATTATTTATAATTCGCAAGAACTGCATATTTTTTCACCTGTAATAATGTTCTGGACATGTATTGAAAATATTCTACATTCTATGTTTGTTATGTCGGGCTGACCAGACATACACATAGTATTCTTCTTCAAAAAGGAGAAGAATACTCTTTACTCTTGTTAATTGAAAACAACAAAAATTCTACTTATTTTTTTTTTAGGTTGAGTCCTAACAATTTTAATTGTTTGAAATTTTTTATTTTTTTTATTTATACAGGGTGTCCGGAAAATACGTGTACAACGTTTGACAACAGACTCCTGACGTCAAAATAGGTCGATCTAAGCCGACTTAGTTATATCCAAAATTGTCTCGTTTAGCCGGTAGAGGGCGTCAAAAATTTGTAAATATTAAAAAGAAATTACCTGTAACAATAATTTTTTAAGTGACCTTGTTGCTATGGCGTTTAATAATTTGACAATTATTGACAAATTGTCACCAGTCTATGAAATTTACTCAAGTATACGATCAACATTCTTGAATTACAAGTTCATTTTACCATTAAAAATGGAAAATTATACAAACTCTCAGAAAGTTGACATGCTCCTGGTTTACGGGTTTTGTCAAGGAAATGGGCGTCAGAGTGTTAGGGTTTACATGGAGAGGTTTCCTAACCGTCGAATACCAAACCACCAAACATTTGCCAATATTGAGCGTCATCTTCGGGAAACGGGCAGTTTTGAGAAAAAGTTTGAAGGCAGGGGTCGTATGCGAACAACTCGAACTGTGGAAACAGAAGAGATGATTTTGGAAAGAGTTGAAGAAGAACCAAGTACCAGTACCCGTCTCTTAGAACGTGAGTTAAATGTTCCTAAAACGATTGTCAATGAGGTTTTAAGAGAACAGTTGTTACATCCTTACCACATACAAAAAGTCCAGGAACTTTTACCGACTGATCCCCCCATGCGGCTTACATTTTGTCAATTTATTAGAAACAAAAGAATCCTTGTTCCAAATTTTTGTAGAAAAATTATGTTTACTGACGAGGCATGCTTTACAAGATCTGGGGTAACCAATCTGCACAACGAACATATTTATTCCGATGAAAATCCACATGCCATTAAAGTTGCACATCATCAGCATCAATTTAAAATTAATATTTGGGCAGGTATTATTGATCACTACCTTATTGGTCCCATTGTTATTCCAGACAGGTTAGATGGAAATATTTATTTAAATTTTTTGCAAGACACATTACCAATTCTTCTGGAGAATTTGCCCCTTTTACTTCGGAGGGAAATGTGGTATATGCATGATGGTGCCCCGCCCCATTTTTCCGTTGCCGTTCGGCAATACTTACATCATCAATATCCTAACCGATGGATTGGAAGAGGCAATGATGCACCAGTAAAATGGCCACCACTTTCTCCTGAGTTAAATATGTGTGACTTCTTTTTGTGGGGCGCTATTAAAACAGAAGTTTACAAGACTCCGGTAAACACACGCGATGATTTATTGCAGCGGATTTTAAATGCAGGCAACCATTTTAATAATCCCGAGACATTAGATAGGGTCCAATATCATTTTTTAAAGAGTGTTAATAAGTGTATTCAGCAAGATGGCGGTCATTTTACACATTTGCTTAAGTAATGTTTTAGTTTAACTTAGTTTCTTACAATAGATACTTTCAACTTTGTTATACTTTTGTTTTTTTTGACGCCAAACGTTGTACACGTATTTTCCGGACACCCTGTATAATAACAAACTAACATAAATGCACCAATTTAGCTTTATCGGAATAAGGGCGGCATAGAAGCCGACGCCAAAAACCGCGAGTCAATCCGACCTCCAGTTCTTCCCTGGCGATTTTCTGATTTCTGCGCCCTCTTCGAAATAAGCCAATGGATATTGGTTACCATTGTGTTAAGTTTTGCTACCAAAATTTGGCATCAAAATCATAAAACTGGCCTTTAAAATTGTAAATCTAGTCATTAAAACTATAAATTTTACTTTAATTGTATAAATCTGGCGGTTAAAGGTGTAATCCGGCGTTTAAATTGATAAATTTGATTGTCAAACGTTTAATTTGGCTTTCAAGTTTTAATCCGGCTTTTAGAACTGCAAATTCAACTTTTAAAATTGAAATTTTTTCACCAACGTATTAATTCTATTGCAAAAATGTAAATCTGGTTTTTCAAATTAAAAATTTGGCATCCAACGTAATAAACTTTACTACCAAACTGTAAATCCAGCTTTTAAAAGTGTAAATCCGGCGTTTAAAAGTTTAATCCGGTTAAATTCAATTGCTAAATTGTTAATCCTGCCTTTACAACTGTAAATTTGGTCTTCAAAGTGTTCAAAATTTTGTCAGAAAGCACCTAAGACCAGCCATAAAATGAAAAATGTAAATTCTACTTGTTAAGTCTAAAATATATATAAAATATTGTCAGAAAACACTTAAATCCGGCCATAAACTGTTGAAAAATGTAGAATTCTATTTATTAAATATGAAAAATAACAAAATCCTGCCTAAAACATAAAAACATGGTTAGAAAGTAACAAAATTCTATATCCGGATATAAACTGTTGCAAAATGGAAAATTTTAATTTAAAATTCTATTTATTAAATATCGAAAATAGCAAAATCAGGTCTTAAAACATCAACAGATTGTTAGAAAGTAACAAAACTTGGCTATAAATGATTGAAAAGTGCAAAATTCTATAATAAAAAGTCAAAAATAACTAAATCCGGTCATAAAACATTAAAAAAGATAGAGAAAGATTTAAAATCCGGTCTTAAACTGTCGAAAAATACAAAATTCTATTGATAAAATGTTAAAAATAGCATAAAGTATAAAAAGATTGTCAAAAAATATTTATAATTCATCATAAACTGTTAAAATCTTCAACATTCTATATATAAAAAGTTAAAAATGGCAAAATTTTGTCTTGGAATATTAAAAACTCATGTTTACCATAAAAATCTTCATTTCTTGTGTGAAATTCGCTTGTGAATCATGTATATTTATATAAAATTTATCAAAAATTGCTTGGAAAACATCAATATCGCATCAAGTTTGTTTAAAAAAGAAGCAAACATTTTTTTTTTGCAAGAAATTTACTGAAAAATCATGTTTACCACATACAAAACTAGCGCACAAATCTGATTTATAACACAAAATTTACTCTTAGAACCTCAAAATTTCATAGAAACAACATTTATACGTATAAAATCGCTTAAAATTTCTAGCATAAAACTTAAAAATGTACAAAACAAGGATTTATTACATGAAAATCGTACAAAATACAAGGTGCTGCAGGGAAACTTGCTGATTTGAATTGGGCGCCAATGAGCGAGACGTGGTCAGAAAGAAGGGGTCTTGAGGTTTTGTTACCGCTCAAGCCAGTTGTCGCTATGTGTTGGACAAAGGAGCAGCCGTTGAGGCCTTCTTTTCCAATGGCCGTTCGGTGGTCGCCACCGCCATCCAACGTGCCTTCCGAATTTGGTTCATAGGTGGACGCATTCAGGGAAAGTGGAAGTGTGGCAAAAAGGGGGTTGAAGGTCAACGGACTTCCAAAACCACAGCTCTGGGGATTTCTGATCGCAGTGTGAGACGAATTCTTCACAACGAACTCAAATTTCATCCCTACAAACTTGCTGTGGTGCAAGAGCTTAGTAAACGCGATTTGCCTCACGACGCCCTCGTGTTTTTTAGTGACTCATCACTGAAAAACACGAGGGCTCATTCCCACCTTTCCGGCTGCGTAAACAAACAAAATATGCGTTATTGGAGTGGTGCCAATCGCCGTGAACTTCATAAGAAGCCATTTCATTGTGAACATGTTACTGTGTGGTGGGTATTGTCGAGAGTTGCGATAATTGGGCTTTACATTTTTGAGGTTCAAGAACACACTATCACTGTGAATGTAGTTTGCTACAGAGACATGATTGAGGCATTTTTTCACCCAAAACTTGAAGAAATGGAACTTGGGGAGGTATGGTTCTAGCAGGATGGAGCCAATGGAACTTTTGGGGGCACACTCCACGAGCGCCTATTCTCCTTGAGGGTGACGTACTGCGGCCGGCGCGCTCCCCCGATTTGGCTCCCTGTGATTTCTTTTTATGGGGATATCTGAAATCTATTGTTTACAATGACAAACCACGGACCCTGCAACACCTGAAGAACAACATTCGCCAAGCCATCGCTAACATTTCCGTCGATATGCTCGAAAGAGTGGTGCAAAACTTCAAAAAACGTCTGAATATTGCTCGTACAACTCCTCTTTTAGTGCAATACGATTCTGGAGGTTTACAGGTGATCATTTTTTGCACACCACACCTTTTCACATTGTGAAGGAACGTAGGCGAACTTTCCAAGCTCACCGAGTTATGACTCCAGACTTTTCAGTTCCGTAGTCGTAGTCTCCATCGACCTCGTCTGCAAGGTTTCGGTCCGGGGCCCGACAGCTCAGGTTTTTTTTTTTTGGTTTAGTTTTTGCTTATCTTCTCTATCTTCTCATGGTTTGTATTTTGTTGAATCGTCGGAGGCAAAATGTTCTTTTAAGGTCGATTAATGTCGCGTTAGATTGGTTATCTTCCCAAATTTCTAAATAAAAAAAAATCCCCAGATATCAAAGAAATTTTTCCTTGAGCATGTCCTTGTCCGTGTGGGGTTGGGGACCTTGCTTCCCCAAGATAGAGCAGAAAGGTGGTCTTGGGGTTGCTTGGGTAACTTTGAAGATACAGATAAAAACGTTTTTAAATTTTATTGTTATCAGAGAGAAGTGATGTTACGCCAAAGCTAGTAACAATAATGGTCCCAGTGACTAATGTGCTGTTACTGGTGTAGCTGTCACCTCTGGGTAATGGTCCAGGGAATGATACAATAATGGTCTGCAGTTTCCTCTATATTAATAATGCTTCCTGAATGTTGGGAGTGTCAGAGCTTCTTGAAAAGCAGGTTGTAGTTTCGTAGTCTTTGAAGCAGCGGTGAAAACTGACTGAATAGCTCTGTTTTTGGTACGGTTTTGTTAGTTTTGCAAATAGGCCACACCTTTTTGTGGTCCATATGTAGTAAACTTAGATCGAGTTTAACTTGATATTGCAATAGCATCTTGGAAAATCGGCAGTTACTTTACGTTATTGTTATTGTCCCTCATGACACTCATTGACAATGCTTTTTCAAAGCAAAACAGGTCTGCGACAATTAGCATCAGCTGAAGACAAGGCTCTTCTAACATCAATCTTGAAGCTCTACATATCTTGGGTAAAAAAATGATGGTAAAAAATATGTTTTCAAAAACTCAGTAGAAAATGAGCAGTTTGGTATCAACTTCTGTTTAGAACCTTACTAACAAACGCTTCTCTGTCAAAGTGGAAATAGGAAATGGCAGCAAGGAGCAATATGCCTTTTAGTAACCAAAACAGACAATCCAGACTATAAGTGGGAAGTACTGGAGCTTGATATATGTATAGCGCCCTTCCGCATACTTGGCCAAAGAAATAATAACTGTTACTTGCAAGAAAACGTCCCTGTAGGACAGTGCAGCAAACCAAAAACACTGGGATCATTTGTCGAAAACTATAATGATGGTTTAGGTTAGTTAGTTTATTTAACATCGGTCTATTTCTGCTACCAGTGCTAATCACCGACGCCAAAGATTAAGACTACCATATCTCGAAATTTTGCCGCAAATTCAGGAATTCCAACCTAAATTATTGGGTTCTTTAGCGTGCACGCAACATCGAGGCAGTACCTACTACTCATCAATACACATATTTTCTTAACCAGAAAAATTGACTTTCTAGATAGAGGACTGGAACTTAATCGGAATTTTTGCAACAGCTGTGACGTTTAATTTAGAAGGTAATTCCGTAATTAGAAAAAAAAAGTTGCCGCAGAGAAGAAATGTTAACCACTAGTAAAAAAGCCTTGGCAGCAGAAAGTTGCAAAAAATGTCAATCCACTCGTTAGCATACGCGCAATATAGAACTCCAGTAGTAGTGTTTCACAAAAATACAATTGAACTATTCGACGTACGTAAAATCTTTTAATCAAACTTGGAAAAACTTAGCAACCGTCAAACAGGCTACCACCCATATCAAAGCCACCGGAACCAGACGGAAATTTTCTATCACTGAAAATTTAATCGTGGTATTTGAGAAGAGGGACACATCTACATTTACCTCTTTGCTTTTAACTTCAACCGACAACGTCACCAACCACAAACTATTATAAATTCCACGGCGCAACAAGACGTTATAATGAAATTGCTTTTGGGAACGTTAAGAGATCATAAAAATGAGACAAATACAAAGTAAATTATGACAATCTTAGATTTACATTACGTATACAATAAAGGAAAAATCAAGAAGCTAAACATCGTTTCCTTCTCTGTCATAGTGTGACATAAGACATATCAAAAGTTTAATCAAATAAAATTTTCGTAAGGAATGCATGTGTAACATGATTGAAATTACCTTACCTATTTGTATAGTGGCATCGAGGATGTTTGCTGACACAATTTGAAGAAATATTTTCATACCATGGATGTGCTCGAGCTGAAAGACATCAAACCTAACATACGCAGCTCGAGCAGCATGCATTACATAACATCAGCTAAAGTACCTAGACGACGTCCACTCAAAGAATCCTTTTGTGAGTTTGATATTATTGAAACTCATAGAAGAGCACACAGATCTAAAAATAAAAACAGTGATCTGATGCAGAAGATTGAAGACATAGCCAATAGGAATGTACAAATCGAAATGTTGTATAATAATGGTTTAAAAAAAGAAATTTCAAGTGATAAGCCCAAATATGCTAATTCAGAATCGAACAAATCTCCAAATAGAAACTATGTTACATGTGTTACTCCAGATCAAAAGGAACGTAAAAGCAGAAGCGCAATACGTAAAGAGCGTAGAAAATTATTGAACGAAGAGGTGCAAACTCAATCGGAATTAAGTGAAGAAATTAATAAAGTAACAGAAATTAAAACCAATTTGGAAAGGGAGTTAAAGGAAAGAAAAAGTAGAACCCCGATGCTAAATAAAATAAAGCACTCCAGTAAAGAGACGCATGATAAACTTGAATTATCTTCTGATAAATCTATTCATGTGCCTACTAGTAGTATATGTCAGAACTGTTATGGTCAAATAACAAATTCAATTAAAGAACATAGTTGTGACAGTTCGCCTAGAAAAGTTAAAAGGAAAACTAGGAAGAAACGTAGTGCTTTAAATGATAAAAATAAGATTAATAAAATTCCTTCAAAACAAAAATCAGATGATACAAAAGAAATTAAAAAAATAATTACTGTTTTTGAAAATACAAAAGCATTTGAATCGGATTCAATTATATCCAAAGAAATATCACAGTTAACCAAAATTGATAAAATCAAAAATAAAAAGAAGAAATCTGATGATAAAAAATTATTTTCGTTTTTTGGTGGAAAGAAAAAGAAGGTTGATGATAACTTAGAAGTTACTCAAGTGACTGTTGCTTTAAGCCCAATTGAAATTGTTGCAGAACCTGCTGTACAGACAGTAGAAGTAAAGGAAGTTGTAAAAAAACCGGAATCTGAGCATGTAATTGAACATTCATTTGAACTTGATAGTACTTTTGGGCTAAAACCGACTGTAAATAATGAAAAGAATCGGAAACATGTTAAAATTAAAAAGAAAAAGATTTCTGAAGATGCTTATGAAAAAGTTAAATCTAGCAGGAAGGAATTAAGTTTTTCCAATTTGAATTTAACACCAATTATTTATTTGGATATTAAGCAACCTATAAGTGCTACTACGCAGACTTCAAAATTGATGTTGATTGAATCAAAAACCAGAAATAGAAGCGTTTCTCCTACTTTAAATCTAAAGAAGGAGAGGTTGCATAGGAATAGATCTTGTGAGCCGTTATCAAAAACAACAATAGCTCTTAGAGATTTGCATAAAGTTGCTGAAGTTGAAAAGGCACCTTATAGTTTTAACATTGATAAATTTAAAAAACGTACATCATCATTGCCTCCTCCTGAAAATGTTTATCCAATAATGGCTGAATTGATAACAAAACCAGAAAGAGAAACTTTGCATTCCAAAATTGGTAATAATAATAAATTTAGAAGTTGTAAAGTACCCGCACCTAATCATAGAATTGTTGAGATTTCTTCTAAAACTTTTGGTGATCAAAAAGTTTCATTTACTGTTGAAGGCTGTGAACCACCTAAAAAATTACATTTAGGTTTAAGCAGTAGTAAAATAGCAAAAATGAATGCTAATTTAAGTACGCAGGTTTTTAATGGAACTGAGGTTTGTAAAAGTGATTTGACTATATTGAATCATTCGCCTAAAAGGAATAAAGTATTGATGTCTGCTGATTCATTGGAGGTTTCCAAAATTGACACCATAATTTTGATGAATAAGGAGGAGGTGAAGAATTTTGCTTCCACTAGTAGTTCTATGCAATCGCCTAGAAGTTTTAAAAAGTATAAAGGTTATGTTGTTAAAAAGGATTCGCCAAAGAAAAAACCGCCGAAGGTTAAAAAAATTCCACCAATGCCAAGTAAGCCTTGTTGGTCTAAAACTACTAATGATTCATCAACGCAAACTATTCCAGCAAATGATGATTTTAAGGTATCACCAACTACTGTTAATTATATGACGCCTATGGATACTAGTAAATTACCTTCTGTTAATAAATGTAAAGACGTTGCTGTTCTTGTTGATTTGGATACATCTCCTGAATGCAATATATGTAAAAATAGAAGACAAGACGTGCATGATTTCAATGTAAAAACAAGTCCTGTTAATTTCAATAAAAAAACTGATAGCGTTGCTACTAAGAATAATTCAACTAATTTTAATTCGGATGTTATAACAGAAAAGAAACTAAAGCAACCAGAAGAACCTTCAAGAGCTTCAAATGCAATAAGTGAAGTGCTACAGAATGTTAATTTTGTTGACTACCTAACAAACTCAGGAAGCAAACCTAAAATTAAACATTCAAAATCGGTGACTACAATAAAGAAAGAATCTTTAAAATCACTTCACGCCAGTTCTGATATGTGTGTTGCTGTTAGTAGTATTGAAGCCCCAAATAATGATAACAAAAAAAATAGTAAGAAGCTTAAAGATAATTTGAGTAGAATACCTAGACCTCAAAATTCCCGAAGACAATCACCTAGTCCTGTTAATAAAAATATAATTGAGGAAATTAAAACTAATAATGTCGAAGTTAATGCTTCAATATTTCCTCAAAATGAATTCATAGCTTTGGAAAAATGTTTGAAAGTTATTTTAGATAAAATAACAACAACCTTGACCAACAATGATATTATACCACCAACAAATAACAAATCGATTATGAATCAAAGTGTTGAAAATTTTGCTAAAGATATTAAATTTAAATGCGCCATTACTAACAACACCATATGTAATATATGTAGTGAAAAATTGCATTTGAATAATGGTATTGGAAGCAAGTACAGACGTGTGGATACGAAAAACAGCTATTCTTTAGATAACATATTTAAAAAAAGAATTGAAACACCTCCTATTAGAAGTGTTTATAAGAATCAGAAAGGATTCATATCAAGCGTTTCAAGTTTGAGTAGTATTTCTGATTATTTTTACGTACCTACTTTAAAACATACAAGTTATAGTACAGGAAAGGAAACTTCTATTAGTACATTATATAGCCAATATAAGTGGAAAATAAAAACTACTAATAATTCTATAAAAAAAAAGAAAAGCAAAAATTTTGCCGTTGAATTGAAAAAATTAATCAAAAATTCTTCTACCGAATCTTCAAGCATATCAAGGGTAGTTATATTATCGGTAAGTTCATCTTGTACTTTCTACAGTCCATCATCATATATTAATAAAATTCAGAAACAATTGATTATAGAGAAGGCTATTGTTAATAATTCACTAGTAACAAAATCTTCTGTTTTCAAAGTCTTTCC
This sequence comes from Tachinus rufipes, assembly GCA_963932245.1. Classification (NCBI taxonomy): domain Eukaryota; kingdom Metazoa; phylum Arthropoda; class Insecta; order Coleoptera; family Staphylinidae; genus Tachinus; species Tachinus rufipes. Next base: position 19,196,765 of record OZ010744.1, read on the forward strand.
TAAAGATAGAAAAGTTATAAGCAAAGAACCTTTTTTTATAAAAAAAGACATTAATTCCAGCACAACTTATACTGATAGTTTAGAGCTATTAGGATTTCAAACTCCTGATTTATGCCCTTTAACTGATATCTTCAATTTCTCACCACCTAATTATGCTTATCATGTTTATAACACTGAAGTAATTAATAAACCAAAAAAAGATGATAAGAAAATTGATGATAAAGATAAGGAAATTTTTGACAAATTAATTTTTGGTCACAGCAGCTCAAATTGGTCTAATGATAAGGTGATGTTGACAAGCCCTACCAGTAAGGATTTAGAAGAATATAGAAAAGTTATTTTTGGATCTACTTCTAAAATAGGCGATCAAAAGATTTCCAAAGATTCAGAAAAAACTGATTGGGATTTTAAAATGGATGAATATAGAAAGCATATATTTGATAACAGCACAACAAAATTGGATGAAAAAAAATCTAATTTGGATAATATTTCAGAATGGGATCTTAGGATGAGAGAATATAGAAAACATATTTTTGATCAAACTCCTGACAACAATATTGAAGAGGAAGCAGAAAGAAAATCCAGTTTTAGTAATAATGCATTTGGTTCAGTTACTAATCATCATAAACGTTTTAATAAAAAAGAATCAATACGTAAAACTGATTTTGCTAATATTAATAATACTACTAATAATGAAGAATCAAATCGTTTATTTGCCAACGCATACAATGATACCAACAGATTTAATTCTTCTGGCAAAGAAGAACTAATACGTAAAACTACCTTCAATGAAGTATTGAGTGAAACTAAGAAAAAATCGAGTTTTGATTTAAATTATGTTGATAAAAAAAATTCCAAATTAGAGGAAGATAGAAAAATAACATTTACACCTAGTGTTATTAAAATTGATGATCAGAAGCTTAAATCTGCTGACAAATTGAATCCATTAATATCCAGCAGTATACATGATTATAAAAACAAATTGTCAAACATGTCTAGAAATGAACAATTGAATTCATTTTATGATAAATACGAGAATGATATCATTCCTAAAAAGCGACTTCATGAATTACAAATTCCACACTTATTAGATGAAGAAATAAATTTTGAAGTCAGCAAAATGTCGGTTAATATTGATTACATTAAAGCACCCGAACATCATAAAAAACATGACAAAACAAAAAACTATAGCAATTCATGCGAAGATGATAGTCTAAGGTGGGCATCTGGTAAATCTACATATGTTACACAAAACGATGATAGTCTAAAATCAATACCATCAATCAAACAAAACAATCAAGAATATTCAATTAAAGATTTATACGATGGTGTTAACAATACATATAATAAATACTATACAAACCCATCGAGAACTTCTGGCTATGATACCACCATTGATGATTCGGAAAGTGATATGCGATTGGATTATAGTAACTACAAACGCAACTACACTTCATTTAATCAATCAATAGATTTAAACGAATTGAAAAAAGCTATTTCAGAGAGACACAATAATGTAACGGTTGGTGATAATTTCAAATGCGTCTTCAGCACTTCAATAAAAAAGAATTCAAGAAACGCATCACAAAGAACGTCATGCAGTGATGTCTCCATGGAACATGACGGACCAACATGCACTGAGTCTAAGATCTCCCAAATTAACCAAAAATCTAAAGAAGAAAGATCCAAAACAAATGAAGCAAACGCCCGTAATTATTTTAAAAACAATTTGAGAAATTTTGATAGATACAATAAAAGAATTTCATTCCCAAAATCAACCGAACCGAATTATGATAGTGACGTAAGTACTGATAGAAACTCAGTCCGATCCATTACCAGTGACAATAAAACATCATTTATGGCAGCAACCAATATCAATACTAGCATCTATTTTAACGAAATTGTTAAGCCTAAATCAGGCCGAAAAGTTAAACAGGAACAGGAGACCAATACTTCAATTATGGATTTGGGCAACTTTTCCGATAGCCAGAATGTTTGCAAAAATTTAATAATTAATTACAAAACCAAAGGAAGCCCGCCACACACTCCTATACCTGTTAAAAAAATTCCGATAGAACCTAGTTTTAAATTTTCAGAAAGTGATTCCACTATAAAGAACATACTCGATGAAAATGGTTATGAAAGTTGCAAAACAATTAAACCAAATTCCATAAAAAGCTTCTTTAAAAAAGGCAGTAATCTGTTGGATATTTTTAAAGTAAAAACAAGACAACATGTTACCCAAAAAAATTCATCTAGTAGCACTAAAAGTGAAAGTAGTTGTGGTACTTCACCAGTACAAGCTAGCAAAACAGTGCTTTGGTTCAATTTGCAAAAAAAGAAACAACCAACTATTGATGTAGAATGTGAAGCAATTTGTCCAAATAAAAAAAACAAAAATCAACAAACATGCAAACAAAGTTGTCAAAAGGAAGCAATAAGAAAAGGATACACTAATAAAAGAATCATCACAGATCCTGAAATATCTAAAAATAAAGCAAGCTGCACATGTGAACACGAAGCTGATATGATCAAATGCAAAAATATATCAGAAGCTATAACAAGAAAAGGATCTAGAATAGATTTGTTGGAACGCAATCGTAACAATTGTAAATGCATCCAGAAATCCGAGGAAGAAGTAGAAATGCATGATTATGGCTCAGTCAAATCAATCAGTTCAAAACAATCAAGACAACATTTAACAGATAAGGAAATATTTGATAAATTGCTTAACAAATTCGAAAAACATGATTCAATTTCTAAACGTTTATCTAATGACGACAATTTTTTTGATGAGCAATTGAAATCTGTTAACCACCAAGCTCCAAATCAAGTAAATTCTGATGAAGATATTGGTTCTTTTTCTACTGAAGACAAATATAGAACGCCTAGATTTACGAACAAACCTAAAGCGGTTGTCAACAAAGCCGATTGTGATGTTAATGCTGATGATATAGGAACTTGCTTTGCGAGGGGATTTCGTCCTGATAATTTAATGTTATCAGGTGATGCTTGCTTTAATTTAAACAAACAAGATAGGATTAAGATGTCTCCACACATGTTAAAAAATACTGAAAGTACAATTGATTTTTCTGAAAGAGAAACTCCTCTTGATTTTTTGTTAGCTTTGGGCTTTATGGTTGATGAAGCTAGTAATGCTTTGAAGGATGATGATATTAGAAGCAGATTACTTGCGGCGATTACTGAGGTATGTCAACTGGTCATTCAAATTTATATTATAAATTAAAATCTTTGTAGGCTAGAGTTTGGATTAATAAAATAACAACAACGCAGGGCACTTTATTGTATTTAGTTGCATACAAATCAAGACCTGATACTATGAGATACTTTCTACAATTAGTTGAAGCTATAATCAATAAACGTATAACAAACGCTATCAAATTGGATGGCTTCCTACGTGTTTTGGAACAAGTTGAAGATGGTAGGATACAAATGATCAACATTCTTGGTGATGATAAGGTAACCAAACCAATAATTATTCCAATAATAAATATAACACATTAGTTAATAAATTATTTTTACAGTTCGAAGAAGAAGAAAATGAAGAAAAGATAGTCAAGAAACAACTCAAACATCTCTTCATTAATGTATATAACATAGCCGAAAAAGAAGTTAAAGATAGGGATGAGGATCTTACCAATAACCAAGTCAGTTTGTTGAGAATATTGGTTGCCAAATATCGTGCTGGGTTGCATCCACATTTAGAACTCATTGCTAGGTATATCGGACAAACTTTGCTGAATACTGAGATACAACTTGAAGGTATATTTTTTCTATATGAAAAAGTTGATAAATTAAGTAATTGTATTATTTTTAGCTGCCATGATATTCTTGTCTCGTTTGGATACCGCTGAAGTGAAGTTGAAAGAGTTTGAAAATTATTGTGGTATCGTTTGTGAAATGGATAAATTGTCTCATTAAGTATTGTATTGTGACAAGTGCTGTGATAGGAAAATGTTTTAATGTCCATAATTATATAACTGAGAAATATTAATGATGTGATAAATAACTCTAATTGCGTTTGTTTTGAAATTTGTTTCAGGTTGGACACAATTTGTTACATCCGCTAAATATTGTTAAAATAATTTTATGAAGGCAAGGAATAAACATCCACGTTCATCGGTAGTATGCTTTCTGTCATTAATGATTAACTTTAGATTTTTTAACTCTTAAGTATATGTTTGCAGTTGATGATCACACTGGCTGAGTTCATTAATCTAATATTACATTTTTCTACCCTTCTGTGAAGGATATTGTCGCTATAATTGTCATCAGAATCAATAGTTGGGTAGATACATTTCCACCAACTTGTAGAAGAGGTTGAGTTACCCTACACAATTCAGATTACAATTTTCTTTACACTTTAAACGCAGTGATCACTATGTTAGGGAAGAGAATAGTGTTATCCAATCACTTGATGAAAAACACTCAGGCAGGTGGGAGGGACACTTCAGAGCATGAATCCAATCGAAGGAGTATAGTATGTTTTCCGGACGATACAGCAATTGTTGTCATCTCAAAATCGGAAGAGAATTTAATTGTAAATGTAAATATAACATTAGAAATAATAAATAGAAAAATTTAAAATTAAAGAACTAAAAATTGCTAACCACAAAACTGAAGCTGTAATCCTCTATGGAGGCAGAAAAGTTAAGGAACTGACTCTATGGATTGGGAATACAGAAATAAAAAAATAAGATATTAGTAGCATGCTGAATGTTTTTGAAACAATCTTCTTCTTGTCGTGATAAATTTTACTTTGAAGATAGCTAAACAAAATAAGTCCACCGACGACATCTCAAACCACTCCCGTTTCCCGGTTTCGCAGCCAGAATATACGTCGTCTTCCTACACTTCGTTTTCCTCGGAGATTTCCCTGGATTATAAACTGCATATTTGCGATTTCTAGAAATATAGCCAAGATATTCTAGCTTCTTCTCTTCTTAAGGTTCCATCTCCATTACTGAAGGTTGGAAACAATCATGCTGAATCTTATCCGATCCTTTGCCGCTTTAAACAAGGAATGAGCATCATCTAGGCCAGTCCAATCCTGGATGTTCTTCAGCCAGGAGAATTTCTTACGGCCAATGCCTCGTCGCCCTTCTATCTTGCCCTCCATTATCAACTTTTAGATTTCATATTTATTATTGCCGAATATGTGCCCCAAATATGCGGTTTTCTCTTTAGGTTAAGCTTAGGCCTGTATTTGTTAACAGTGGTTTCATGCTATTGAAGGTGGCTTGTTCTATCCTAGCACGAACCTCACACTCCGGGTCCAGATCTTCTGTGATCCAACTTCCCAGATATTTGAATTTTGGTACTACTTTATTGGTTTCTCCGTAAATTTGTATATGCCAAGGTGGTGTTCTCCTGCTAACTACCATAACCTTTGTTTTTTCTGTGTTAATCTTTAGGCCAATGTTATCACCAGAATCTGTAATTTTATTTAGCAACCGTTGTAGTGCTTCCGGACTGTCAGCAATTATAGCGGTATCATCAACGTACCGTATATTGTTCAATACTCTACCATTGATCTTGATTCCATCCGTTTTGTCTTGTAGTGCTTGCTTAAAGGCACATTCCGAATATAAGGGCAATAGAACGCAACCTTGGCGCACTCCCCTCTCGATTGCAGCGAGTTCAGTAGTAGTATCTTCAACTCTGACTGCGGCTGTTTGTTGCCAATACAAATTCTTGATTATTTCAATATCGTTCCGATATAGTCTTTTCAATTTCAGTATCTTTAGGAGATCCGTGTGTTTTACTCGATCGAAGTCTCATAGTCAATAAAACATATAAATGCGTCTTGTTGCTGATATCTGCATTTTTGAAGAAGTACAGTTAGAGCATATAAAGCTTCCCTAGTTCCCAGACCCTCGCGGAATCCAAATTGAGAGTCGCTAATATCTCGCATTTTTTGTAGATTCTTGTGTGGATGATTTTTAGAAAGATCTTGAGGACGTAGCTCATCAGACTTATTATTCGGAACTGATAAAATTTTCTGAAGCTAAGTTCTAGCTTACGATTCTTAATTCTAAAGTGTATTTGTTCATCCTCCAAAGCAATTCGACGTTTGTATTTTGTCAACCCATGGTATGCTTAGCATTCGGTGATAAACTCATATATCAACCAGCAATTTTCCGACTTCTTCTCCACACAAGTGCGGCAAAACAAATGTGGAAATGCTTCGGCCCCGGGGCCATTCCTCTTTGGCTCTTCGGATATCCCAAAAAACCGACGTGGACACCATAATGCGTTGCCCCCCTCTCCCAAAAATGTTAGTTCACGCACTCGTGGCTTGCGGACTAGGAGTCAAATCGTAATTTGCAGCCCAAATTCGGACTTCGCTCTCCTTAAAACGTGTTAAATTTTGTCGCCAAATTGTTAATTGGGCCCCAAATTATAAATCCGTGCTGTAACTGTAACTACGGCTTTTAAAAGTATAAATTCGGCCTTTAAAGTGTTAAATTTTACTGCTAAATTGGTAATCTATTTAGCTTTAATAAAAAAAAGTGAAAGAACGTTAATTTATAATCCAAATAAAAAACAATTGTACCTTTGCTAATCCAGCGTTTAAAACTATAAATCCGGTTTTTAAAAGTGTAACTCCGGCATTCAAAAGTATGAAATTTTATTGTCAAACTGATAATTCGGTTTTCAATTATAATCCCCTCTTTAAAACTGAAAATCAATTATCAATGTATTAAATTCTATTACCAAGCTGTTAATCCGGCTTTCAAATTATAAATTCGTCATAAAAATGATAATCCGGCCTCACTAATTGTAAATCCAGCTTTTAAAAATGTAATTGCGGCTTTATAAATTAAAATCCGGTCACTTAATTTATTCAATCTACTGCCGCTGTTGATCCGGCCTCTAAATTATAAATCCAACCTTTATAACTGTAAACCGGCCTTTAAAAGATTAATTTGGTCTTTAAAGTGTCAAATTCTACTGCTAAATTGTTAAATTTTACTGGTAAACTAATAATCCGACCATTAAATTTGTAAAAGCGGTTTTATAAATGTGAATCCGACCTTCAAATAATAAATACAGCTTTTAAAAGTATAAATTCTGTCTTTAAAATGTTAAATTTAACTGCCAAATTGTTAATCCTAAATTATAAATGCAGCATTTAAATCTGAAAATCCGGCTTTTAAAAATGCAAATGAGGTCTAAAAAATGAAAATCTGGACATCAACGTGTTTAATCTACTGCTATATTAAAATATTTTCAGAAAGAACTAAAATCAGGCCAAAAACGCTTGAAACGTGTATAATTCTATCTATAAAAATTTAAAAATAACAAAATTCGGTCTTAAAACATCAAGTATTGTTATAAAACACTAAATTACGGTCATATAAATGTAAAAATCATAAAATCTTTAATTAAAATAGCAAAATCTGGCTATGAAATATAAAAATATTGTTAAAACAGCAAATGCTCGGCCATAAACTGTTGAAAACGGCAAATTTCTATTCATATAGTCTAAAGTAGTCATAAAATAATGTCAGAAAGCACTAAAACCCGGCCATAAACTGTTTAAAAGTGCAAAACTCGATTAATGGAATGTCAAAAATAGTAAAATCCGGCCATAAAATATGAATTTTTTTTCAAAAAGCATCAAAACTTAGTCATTATTGTTAAAAAGTGCAAAATTCTATAATAAAAAGTAAAAAAACTGCTAAATCCGGTCATAAAACATTAAACAAGTTTTAAATAAGTTTAAATTTATTCATAATATATAATATCAAATTCCGGCTATAAATCATCAAAATATTGTTGGAAATCATCAAAAAGATTCAAAACTCGGCTTTAAACTGTTTAAATCTGCAACATTCTATTTATAAAAAGTCAAAAATAGAAAAATTCTGTAATAAAATATAAAATATTTTCAGAAAAAAAAAACAAAATCCGGCTAAAAACGGTTGAGAAGTAAGAATTCACATTCATTGATTATATTTTGACAGCTGATATTTAAGATTGATAATTTTTGACATAATAGATAGTTAAAGTACTGGTGTATCCGTCGTAAATGGTGCGTGTCCTGTTAAAATCGACTAGTGGTAAAAAAGTTACGAACACCAACGTTTCATAGAAAAAAAATATTTTGGAAAAATGTTTATAACTCCGAAATGAAATTGAATTTGTTCACAAAAATTCTGTCAGATTCAAGATCTGGAGTTAGCATATATAGGTTTTTTGATAGCTTAGCTTAAAATATCAAAGTATTTTTTAAAATCCCTCCTTACCATATTTGTTAAAATTAAAAGTTCTTCAGGGGACCCCAAAACTTCTCGGCATAGCTACAGTGCTGATGTGTACTACTTACGTGTATCTTAAAAAAAAAACTGTAAAATATTAAATTCTGAAAACATGAACAAACACATAAATTGCAAATAAAATCAGACATAATCTAATAGTAAAAAATAATAAATAAATAATTTATTAAGAATTTTATTGAACATAGTATGATGGAATCTCAACTAGGATGTAACAAAATACCTAAAGTTTGAAAACAAAAGTAGCACACAAGAATTACAAAATTGGCCATATTGCATATTTATTTTAAATTAGGTATACAGTAAAACAGCCTGTTGTATATATGATACTATAATATATAATACAATCAATATTGATATAACTTATCTATATATTAAATTAAATTAAAAAAAAAACGAGGATATCAGAAGCTAGTATTATAGCTGTTCATGTTGTTATGAAAAAAAAGAGAAATAAAATATATATGAAATTAAAACAATTCTTACATGTTGTTGAAATAATGGGGAACAGCTGTAAGAATAATTGCTTCTGATATATTTTATATGACAGCAACATTGTGTTTGGCAGAAGCATAAATGCAAGTCTTATTATGATAGCATTCTTTTATATCTGTTTTATTTCCTGGATGCTCAATATGAGCAATGTATTAGGAACAACCAAACAGAAATACCTTTACAATAATAACAAAATTATTAGATTGATAACTTAATAAAAATATATAATAATTTCAGTTGGGTTGTCCCGAATTTATATAAAAAATTGGGAAGAGCAATAAATACATTGTATTTTCAACGGGCTAGTGTAATAATTATAAAGCTTGCTGCAAAAAGTGAATAATATATATTTTAATATATTATATATAAAATAAAACTTCATCGTTTCAAACCAACTAATAATCTCTCGTCTAAAGAATTATTTTAAAAAAATAATTGAAAAAATTGGACAAGTATATTGACTATCATATAGAACAAACTCAAGCAACCAGACTTTTCTCTTATCCATTTTTTTGAGCGTAATATCACACGGGAGGTCCTCTAACAATCCCACCAAGTATACAACAATCACATTTAATAATAGACAAGTCATCAATTTAGCTGTTTAATGTGATGTTTCAATCTACTTGTATTATTAATGTTGTGATTCAATCGACCAATTCCTTTTTATTAATTTTGGTAAAAAATTATTTATCTACAAATTTTATATTAACTTTTTTTTATAATTTAATTATATACAATTTTCACCTAATTCAATCAACGCCATACCAAAAACATTAATTTAATTAATTTTAACAAATAAATAAAATTTAAAATAACCGAACGAATACACTTAGGCCTAATATATTTTTTTTAATAATATCAATTATGTTGTTGGTATAGCGGTAATTACAATTTCATTTTTAGTTAGAGGTAACCCCACGACCAACTGGATGGTATGCGCAAAACCACAAGTCAATTACAATTGGTCCTGTTCTTGCTATTTTTCATTGCAACTACTATTCTACACTTATTTAAATTACATCAGTCTCAAAGGGGCAAATAATAATACATTTGCAACACGAGTATTTTCTCTCAAAAAGGAAGCTTAAACTAATATATTTTAATGATTATTTAACTTCTTAAATCACTATTACATTCACATTTTGGTTTTAAATTGTTTTTTTAAATAGACTTGCTTCAAGCTTCGAATGAATCTGATGACTGAAAATGATTTAAGAATGAAAAATAATCATGATTCCTCAATGTGGCTTATTGAATGATAATAATAATGATAATAATAATAATAATAATAAAATAAAAACATGAAAACCACAATGGTAAAAATAATTACAGATCACATACATAATATGATACCTATGATAATTTAAACAGTCCAGTGTCATTGGAGCTCTGATCACAGATAAACATATGGTCACATGACTAGCACACCTAATCTATCAAATGTCCAGCATTAAACAGTCTTCGATCCTAAAAGTCTATCAGAGAATTACTTTTCGCCACGATGTAACCGTACGGATTAGTATCGTCACGTTAACAATATATAAATAAGAACACTTATCAGATTTATTTATTTCGATGCACCAATGCAATACTGCTGGAAATATTGTGTTTGTTGTTGATTACCTATTAAGCTTAGAGATTTCTTAATCAACTATAAAATGTTTCAGTTGTAACAGATGATTATTGCAATTATGTTTAGTATTAATTTTACCAATCCATAACCAGGTTCTCAGATGTAAGTTAGTTAATTCATTTAAAACGCTTCAAATCTTTACTTAATGTGACTAACATTTCAAAGGACTTTTGTAACTTGTATGAGCGTACTTCGAACTCCCCAGGCGTAATCAGAACAGAGCCGTCGCGCTTGAGCTCGACCTTCCACTAAAACTACTTTCAAGTAATCAAATTGTTCTTAAAATTACTATTTCCGTGTTCTGAATTGTTCATAAAATAATGTTTATTAGCATTTTATTGGGTAGCTTTAATGACTTTTAAAATATTGAAATGTATAATATTCTAATTCAATATAAACTTGAAGGTGATATTTATATAATAATTAATAACTGAATTTATTTATCATTTTGCAATATTACGGCGCAAAACTTGCGTGCAAAATCGCATCATAATGCCACGTCCAGACTTACAAACATCGTTCCGTATCATTGTAACGCAACATCCAGACTTACAACAGAACAATACTAATTAAACGTTAAAAGGAAATGTGGAGTGATGCAATTTTTGAACAAATTATAAACCTTGTGGTGACCCATCACTCCATTTAGGCGCGTGATATTTTGTGAAACAATGTTACGGATAAGTTGGCATTACTTTCAGATAAGAAAATTCATTTTCTGTTTACTTAGTGAAAGCAAGCAGGGCTAGGTTATAGGTGCGCTATCCCTTGAAAATCAATAAGAGCTTTTTATTAGTTAATTTATTATCTTGTCATTAAGCGATTGTAATTATTAAGAGTTGGTGTGTCTTCCATACCTCATCATCATCAAACTTACCTATTACATAGTATCCAATGTGTGGTTGACACTGTTAATTAACGTCTTTTGACCAGCATGAAGCTACAACGTTGACACTCGACACCACAAAATGAGAAAATTTGCAAACTAACCTACCTCGATTTAATATTATTTCAAAGCTCATCAGCTCCCACAGCTCATCAGCTACAGTACCTTCAATCGCCAAATGACAAGATAATGAAGATGTGACCAAATAGTATCCAAAGTACTATTTGTTTCTAGCGTAAGTAGAGAAGTTCGCTTATGTTTTTCATGTTAAAAACAAATAGATCATAATCCGCAGTTTCCTAGTTAACGTTACATACATTTCAATTTCCAATTTGTAACGCAAAAATAATCTATTTAATTCCAAGATAGAGTGCGTATAACTCACTGTAACCGTTTACGTAAAATGTATTTGTTTTCTTAAACATAAATAGACTATGTATGAATATATATTTTCCATGCTCTATCGTAAAACTGAATAGACTATAAACTACAAATGTTTATGTTTTCAATTCACGTTGTAACTTACGATTGATACCTCATCGCTTAAAGCGCTAAACCATACAAATAGTGATATATAATCTGTTCACTTACAAGATAGAGGAGGAAAAAACAAATGTGAGTGCATGATGAATCATGTGATAATCTCGCACATTTACAGTATAGTTTTGTCGACACTCGATCCCAAATGCTCTGTTCATAAACAAGTTGTTGTAGTAAATATTTTTGACAGCGTTCGTAGGATGTGTATGTTTGAATTTGATGGCGTTTGTAATCTTGGAATTAAATAGTCTACACAAATATTGCTAGGTAACAGCGCTACGCTTAATAAAATTAATAAAAATGTTGAGATGCAATATTTTGGTTGATAGTTTACACTATAAATAATTTAAATTTGGTTACGTTTATTTTCAGACTGAAATTGTAGTTACTAGCGCTAACCAATTCATAAGTTATATCTGACAACCTGGCCATGGCATGACCTCATGGTATAATAACACCAACATTATTAAATGCATCAAAACTTACCTCATCGCAACATCCCTTAATACAAGATTTTTTAGGGTTGCCGCCAACTTAAGCAATACAATTAAACAGATTTTTTTAACCCAAAAGTTATCAACCTTAACTAATCAATTAATAATCTCATTGCTTTACATTACTAACCTAAATAATAGATTTTCTAATCTAAAAATTCAAAATCTGATCTCGCTTAATATTTCAAAATAATATTACAGCACACAATCATTTCCATAGCATTGCCCGAAACGTCTTACACTAAACAGCATTGAATTAAATATTAAAACCGTAGTTACATTGAAATTAATCATTCTTGCCAATATAACCACAGCTTTAGAAACGCACAATCTAATCCGTTCAATTTTTTCGCGACGTTTTAACTCATATTTCAATTATTTAATCCTTGGGCTAAGTCTGAATATCGTTAACATTATCATTAATATATACAATATGGTTGCAATTTTTATTTAAAAATATTTTTTATTTATTTTATAATCTAATTTAGGATGTCGTTTTTATAATAGTTTTAAAACGAACGATCGGGATGGTGCTTGCAATTATTTTATTTTTTGGCAGTTTCACATTATACAAAAGCACGCACGAATATAAGTATTTTGATATTTATTATTTTTGATCAAACCGATCCCGAACGTTCAAATTAAATCTGATTTAATTAACTAAGTAAGCCTCGAATTATTTTCTTAGTGTAGTACGTAGTGTACTAATATGCGTCTAGATTTAAATTTCAATCAGGGAAGATCTATGCGCGGCTTCACACGAGCGTTGATTTAACGTCGGTGATTGTAACGTCCACTGATTTATAATTAGCGTGATGGCTTTTTTTTAAACGTTGATATTCCGATGATAATGACGTTACTAAATTTCAATAACCATAGAAAATGGTAGTAAATTTTACTTCTAATCTGAGCATATCACAAGGTAATTTGCTAAAAATGCGGACGAAAATAATTTTCTAAAGAAACAGTTTTGCAAACTGGAAATTCTTTTTTTTTATAAATTTAATAATTATTAAAATAAATAGTTCAGATTTAGCCCAATAAAATGATAATTTAGTTTTATTTTTCTTTCGAGACACTGTCTGTGAATGTATCTTAACACTATAAGGGGATAAAACTTAAAAATGGGAATAAGTGGCAGTATCTACTAACTAGTGGAGTGCATCGGCACTTGTGTGGGGGTCGACGAGACCGCTGTTGTTAGAGCTGCTGGCGTCGATGTCATCTGACACAACTGTGGTAAAGTTGTCGTTGACGACGATGATGATGATGATGTGGTAGTCATGAAGAGGCAGGGGAAGTTATGCGTAGGGCTACTGTGGCCCGAACAATTCTGGATGGCGTCTTCTATTACAATTGATACTTTCTCTTGGTCATGCTGAAAACAATTTCATTAAATAAATAAAGATAAAATGTAATAATACAATTCGTAATCATTCCCAATAAACTATTACATTAATTACAAATAATAAAGTTGTTTACAAAAACTCATGTAGTCAATTCACGATCATTAAGGTGGTCGTTCGTAGCCAGCTACAGCAACCGGCAGTAGTGTTGTTGTCGAGGAAGCGCCAGGTAACAAGGGCTATCATTGGAAGCGTGCTACAACCGGCAGCGTCCAAAGACCGAGACAAGCCACAAGAGACAAAAATAATTGTTTAGATTCTTGTCGGTGTTGTAGATGTTCGTTACAAAGACAAGACAAAGTAATGATTTAGATGCTTTTAACAAAGTTATAGCGACCAAAGATAATGTCCGTTACAAATGGCCACAACTCAGCGCATGTTATGTTATGTTGAGTTCCATTGTACCGGTATTGTCGCTGTCGCATGTCTCCAGTCGCCGTCGCTTGTTGCAAACAACTACTTTTATAAAACTATGACTTCAGAATGTAGGAACGCCTTTCCTAAGCTTCCGCTATCTTGTACCTTGGCGTTTCGAGGTCGGCCCGTGCACTTTCAATAACAGCAGTCACATCGCTTTTCTATTAGTAATCAGATTGTAATCTAAAGTGTACATCAGACCATGACCACTCAAATAAATCCTAGTTTTATTACGACAAACATCAGATCGGTAATCACAAATAATCCGTAGTAAACTTGACACAGGATACAACAATTTGTAGAATAACTGTCAACAAATGAAGCACACAAGGCTATTCCTAACGAGACCATCACACATTAGCCAAATTATGGTAATGCAGTTGAATACAACAAAACTGCAAAAACTTACTCACAGAACTTCTAACTAAACAATGTAGCCTAAACAAACACATGCACATAATGGGAATCCATACAGATCCTTTATGCCGCTGATGTCAGGAGAACAAAGAAGCTCCACTACATCTGCTAAGCAAGTGAGAGGCTTACAACGTAGTGCCCTCTTCAGCAAGCACAAGCTAGCCAAAAAAGAGGTCTAGAATGTTTCTTGCCAAAAGTTTCTTGACTTCATTGAAGAAATTGAACTATTACAAGCAGAAGTGCACAATAATACCAAGAAACCGCAGTGCAGGGACGTTAGAGAAAAAAAATCATCATCTTCAGAGATCATTCTTTTCTCTTAAGATACAATGCAATTTTTTTAGCAAAAAAGAATGATCCGGATTGATCCACAGCAAACTGACGTCTCGCCTGTACCAAGACATCCCCAGACACCAACCTGCAACGCTCATCACTTGAGCTTTCGTTGACTTTTCAATCTCTTCACTGAAAGACCAACTAAAAAGAACAAAAAAGAAAGATTCCGATTGAGAAACATCGAATTATATACACCAAGATACACAAAGAACTCCACTAAGATGTAAAACACCCTTCTCCATGGCTCTAACTTGCAACGCTCACTTGAGCTATTATCCACTTCTAGAGTCACCAGCGCGGATTGGCGACACACACCATCTTCAGAGATAATTCTCTTTTCTGAAGGTCCATCGCAAAGGAAATGGAAAACTGACGTCTCGCGTACACCAAGACATCCATAGCAAATTTCACTACATTGTAAAACCCCCTCTTCCAAGTCTCCAACCGCAACGCTCATCACTTAAATCTTTCTTCATTTCTAGAGTCACCACTACGAATTGGCGACAAACACATTTTTAGAGATCATTTTCTTCTCCAAAAGCCCAACGCAAAAAAAAACACAGAAGAAAAAAAAGATTCAAAATTAGGCCACAGAAAACGACATCTCACCTACAAGTACGAATCCCCAGCAAACACTCCTAAATTGTAACACCTCCTTCCAGACACCAACCTGCAACGCTCGCCACTTGAGCCTTCTTTGACTTCTTAATTCTCTTCTCTGAAGGTCCAAAGCAAAAGAACAAAGAAGAGATGAAAGACTCCAATCGCGAGATATCAAATTGACGTCACGCCTACACCAAGACATACAAAGCAAATTCCACTAAGATGTTAGACACCTTTCTTCAAAAATCCAATTTGAAACGCTCACCACTTTTCTCCACTTTTAGATCACAACCGCGAATTGGCAACAAAACACCATCTTCAGAGATCATTCTCTTGTCTGAAAATCTAACGCAACAAAAACAAAGAACAAAAGAAAAACTTTAATTGACTCACAGCAAACTGACGTCTCACCTACAGCAAGAGGTCCCCAGCAAATTCTACTAAATTGTAAAAACCCCCAACCTGCAACGATCACCAATTGAGCCCTTCTCAACTTCTAACTTCAAGAGTCACTACCGCGAATTGCCGACAAACATTATCTTCAGAGATAATTCTCTTCTTTTAAGGTCCAACTCAAAAGAATGAATAAAGAAGAGAAGAAAAACTCCAATTAGAGTGCCTAAACTAATACTTTAAAAGTTGCCACAGCGGATTGGCATTGCACTTAGCTATCGAAGCGATAACATCACTCATGCAATACACAATGCATCCACACTTAGTGGCATCATCATTCCGCAACACAGTGCTTGCTATAATCAACTTTAAAATGTGTACCTTTCTCATTGTTTGTTTACCAAATTTATTTAGTGTTTCAGATAGTATAAGCAAAAAAAAATTTATTGATGATCAAAACAATCAAAACTAAATTAACACAAATTTTGCAACTTCATTGATCTTACCCAAAAAAGTAATCAAAACAAAATCCAATAGCTTGTCTAAATTTTATTGTTCTGTAAGCTATGATGTACTAAGAATTACCCAAAATTGGTTTAAAAAACATCTAAGATCCAATCTGTTGAGAACCATTCCACTTCAACAGATATATTGCAACCAAGTGGTTAACGTGTTTTAGATTAGAGTTGGTGTCCAATCAACTCGGCATAATTTTTTTACAAAAGTTCTAAATGTTGTCATTTTTCAGATTCGAGATGTTTCAATTAAAACAAACAAAAAAGTTTTGAATGCTAAAGATGCGTTTTGCAACTATTTTACATCACCCCAGAAGTCTTACAACTTCTTTGGAATTGTAATTGTAAGGAAAACAACACAACTTACGTATCTATACTTGCTGAAAGTTTATAATAGTGAGAATCGAAAAGACTTTCAGACTTTAAACAAACTTCATCTGGTACAAAAGTGGGAATATGCACAAAAACAAAAAAATCATTCCAAATATCTCGTATCGCAGTCGCGCGCATCGGAAGAGCACCTTTAATGTTAGATTCTCGTAGACGAGCAAGATGTTCTAATAGAACAAGAATAATTTTTAAACCTTCTTTAAATCAGTTTTAAAAACACGGCAATACAGATGTCGCACGCCAATCACGTTCATCGGAATTGTAGCTTTTAAGTTGAATAACTTCAAAAATTAATTTTTTGTGGGCGGGAAAGAAGATGCTCTAATAACGCGCATCGGAATTGCACCTTTAAGATTAAATATCTTCGGAAATTTTGATTTCGAAGACGGAAATGAAGATGTTCTAATAGAATAAAAATCATATTTAATCAGCATTGAAATGCGGGCATTCTAAAAATCGCATGTCGCCATCACGCACATCGGAATAGAATCTTAATAATAATAGAATAAAAAACATATTTAACCAGTTTTAAAAACGCAAGCATTCTAAAAATCACATGTCGCAATCACGCGCATCGGAATATCAAGCACATTTAAAGTTAAATAACTTCGTAAATTTGAACGGAAAAGATGTTCTAATCGAATAAGAAAAATATTCAAATCAGCTTTAGAAACAAAAGCGTCTTGGAAATCGCAATTGCGCGCATCGGAATAGCATCTTTAAAGTTGAATAACAAAAATTTCTTGAACGGGTAGAAGTGTTCTAATCAAATAAAGAACATAATTAAATCTTCATTAATTTAGCGTCGAAGACATTCTACAAATCGCAGTAACGAGCATCGAAATAGCACCTTTATGTTAAATACTTACAAAATGTGAGTTTAAATTGACGCGGGCTTATGCTTGAGATTTGGGAAGTAGGTTAAGGTTAACATAATTTACAAAATAAGCTTCAAAACGCATCTATACTAATAATAAAACATAAGATTAAATTCTGAAAACATCACATCAATAGCCTAGTTAGCAGAGTATACTACAAATGGCAAATCACAACTAAGTGCAACCCAGGTGCGTCCAATATGTCCAGGCGGCTACTAATACGTACCAAAGTATGAGTCAAATAAGAAGCACCGTGACAAGTGTAGAAGAAAAGTAAGAGTTCAAGAGCTCATACAAAAATGAATCCAAAATTTTTCTTCTGAAAAATAATGTAATGTTGGCTTCAGTTGAGTTAGATTAGCATAGGTTAAAGATATAAGTGACTCGGGAGTCGTACGTTCTGCAGAAAAGTAGTGCGAAGGTGTTGGAATCCTCTATCCCAAAGATTTTATAAATAAAGATCAAAACCGGTTGCAATATGAAGCGCTGCAGAAATCTATAGACAAAAAAAAGAAAAACAATGACAATGTATGAAGATCGCTAAAGCAAATATAAGAAAAAGACCACGTACAGCCTATCCAGATTCTTAGCGAACATGGGTGTTTTGGGTCCGACTTGTACCGACTCAAAAAGCTGAAAGATGCTGAGGCTTTACGCCAAACAAAAGCAAAAAGATCAGCTAAGAAACATCCTTACCAAACTGAGTTACGTTACCAGAACGGTTGGTTTAAGAAGACAAAAGAAAAGTAGAACGCGATAGACCGCACCACAAATGACAAGGACAACTAAGCCATCAAACAAAAGCTGTATAAACACAAACACTAAATTCTTCATAAAAGGCATTGATGTCATGTGGTGTATTGAGAAAATAAACGAGTCAGTAAGAACTCTACCTCGCAAACCATCCAAGCGGGCTGTCTTCTAGAAGATTCTACCTTTCCTCGCACACAAAAAAGCTAGTAACACATAGAAAGCAAAGTGTGTTAAGCTCTACTTAAATCCAAAAAACCGCTTTTTACAAGAACAAGTTAAAGCAGATGCTTCCAAATGCAAGTAAGTTTGAAAAAGTGAGAAGACAATTGATAATCAAGTTGCTTACGGAATAGTCTGAGCTACTTAAACCATAAACGTGGAAAAACATGTCAAAAAAAGTATCAAAAATTGGAGAAGCAAATGATCAGTAGTTGATAAAACCAAGAAGTAGAGTTAAGCCACCCTCGAGTATAGCTAGAAAATTTGGACCCAAAATATTGACAAGGTCCCCCTTGAAAAAACCGTTCAATTTTGTATTTCCCTCAGTTTTGTGCTTGTGGGGTTTTTCCGCATTGCAGACCCTTGTTTACAGATGCCTACGATACTGCATTGAAGCATAACTCCCTTCCCAAAAGAAGAAGCTATAACTTGCTCAATACTTTTGCAGCTTTGTGGGCAGAGACTGGACCCCAGCAACAAATATAAATATTAATTTATGAACAAGCACGGAAGCAATTTATTATTATCCGCCGAGCACAGCTCTTCCTTTATCAAGAGACACTCTCGCTCACCATTTCTTTAGCCGTCCGTGCAAACTGTATAACACTAAAATATTTCATTTTCATAGTTGTTCCAAGTTGAGATGTCTAACCAGCAACATATTGTATAGATGTGACAGCCATCGTAAGTGAATTAATGTCCCCGATTTTAAACCTCTTCAGCCTCAAAGTCGATCATTTCAGACCGACTCTCAAGAACAAAAGACAAATACCGCTTGATTAACATGGCTACAAATTATTCTCCCGTAAAAAATCATAAACCAACCAAATGAACTAAGGTCCATAGGGCCTCAAACCACGCTACTAGGAACGTAGAACCCAGAAAGATCTACTTCAAAATCTTCTAAAGACAACATATTCTCAGCGCTAAAAAAGTAAAAACCTTCCAAGACCATTATTTTAGGCCCCTTCAGGGGCGTACACTTTTTTAAACTTTTTAACGCCCCCGATACCCAGTGGGAATTCACATAGTGCGTGTGGGGCATTTCTACTTCTCACCATCGCTTATACTGTAGTACCTGTGACGACGCTTTAAGAACGTGTAGTTAGTTGCTGCATGTATACATTACCCTCTTATTTGTTTAGAAAACATTTACAATGTTTAATCGTTATTGAAATAAACTATTTTATATAAACTATCTATTTTAAAACCAGTTTCGATACTTACGCAATCATCAGTACTTAAATTTCCACACAAATGTTTATTGTTTCACATTGTTGTGCGATTTAGTTTACAATATAATAAACTTAATTACCGATGATCGTGTAAATGCTAAAGTAAACAACAATAGTAGTTTATCAAATAAATACCTCGTTAATGAAACCATAATGCACAAGATCCTGCGCCAATGTCATAGGTGTATCTGCATGCGACAATATCGTGGTTAATTCTCTATTCATTTTATCATCCATCCTGAGTACTATCGATAACTGCAAACAAAACAAACACATTAGATTGTAATCAGATACAATACAATCAAACTTACCGTAACTTCATCGTTTTCTTCCTTTGTTGTTTTAATATCAATCGGTTTCACGTGGCAGATCATGTTGACGATTTTCCTGCTTTCAACGTCCGTTGGTTCCGGCGTCACCGACTTGACACTCTCAGCCATCTCCGGCGATATCGCTCTGGACCGTGGGGGAGGAGGTTGTTTAGCACCGAACGCCGTTAACGGATAAATTCCGTTCCTGTTGTGTTCACACAATGCAAATTAGTAACGAATATAGCAAAATGAACTTTGATAAGTCCAATGATAATATTGCAACATATTGATAAAGAGTAAATTTATTTATAATTTGAATTAATTGTATCTGAAATGTTAAGGATTAGATTGCAGCCAATGCTCCTGAATGTTTATTATAATTTTGATTACAACCAAATTAAATTGTAATTTAGTTATGAATAGAATTTTGAATTGTAGTCATGTTGTTGCTTGTAGTATTTTAAGGATGACTAATTTGCTTCAAGCGCTAAATATGTCAATGTTTGGAGTTAAGTACAACCAAAAGAGTATGACTAATAAATCAGCAAAATTATCAGACCGGCCTTATCTGGGTTACTTATGTCAAAGAAATGACATAATTTTAGTAAAATCTAAGTAGAAACATTACATTTCTATGAAAAAAGTCACTTCAATCAGAATTGATCCCCAAACCTGCTGAACTGTGTTCGTTAGTCGGTATTATCTAAGACTAAAAGTCTCCTTAATTGAACTGAATAATTGAACAGCGCTTGAACTATCCAAAAATTACTACCAACAAATTTTCGCCATTGTATTTAATATCATAAGTATTAATAATATGAGAGCATTAACCGCACATTATTACTAAATGGTCTTACTTTTAGATATTCTGCAATCTCACACTTTTCATTTGTTTTAATGAGATTTTGTTAATCCGTGCCAATAAAAAGATTTGATTAATTGTGAACATTTTTGAGATTACTTGTAAATGGTATTTGAAACTTACTTGACGTCTTCTACAAACTTTTCTAATTTTTCTGATACCGGCACATCGACCATCTTCATTTGGACTACGGGTTGGCCGTTGTGGATAATTTCACCTATAATTACATCGGGACCGTACACTCTCTGCATTAACTCATCTGTTATTGTCTCAGATATGTTAGCTGTAAACATAAAAATTGATTAGAATGTGCTATTGAAATATAATAAATGGCGTTCAACTATGGCAATTATTTATACAATTGTTCAAATAACTCATACATCGACATTACCCATAGATGGTTGTTGTTGTTCCCATACTCCGCAGTGCCAATACATATCGCTACCGTTTCCTTCCCTTACACCGGACACCGTAGACGAATGTGCATATTTTGCGATTGGATCTTAAATTGATGTTTCCTGTATAAAGACAGTTTTATGATTGCGCTTATTATAACTTAACTTACGTTAAATATTAGGTCTATTAAGAATAGTTCCAGTGGCGTAGTTAATACTATTAAGGACTATCGCAAAATATTAGGAAGGCCCCCCCTTTAGATATTGTTTTTAGTTACATCCCCACCTTAACTTTTGAAATAAACGTCCAGTACTCCTCTATGCTTGTGGATCAGCTACTAAATCGTTCAATAGAGTGAACGACTAGGAACAAATCCTCTAAATAGCAATTATACCTTCAAATCCCCGTAAGGTAAGGTTAGCAATCGGTGACCAGAATTCCCCAGGTAGATCGACACGGAACTAGTGCAAAAACTAGATAGATTACCCAAGATCGCCGACTTGGCTTGACTTGAATGTGTTTCCTGTGAGGATTATAACAAAATGAGTAAAGTATTTCCTAAATTAGTCCGGTAGCGCTTACCGTCCATTCTCTCTGCGACAACTCTTCCACCCAAAATATCAACATCAAATGTGTAAATTTCTAGCAATGAAATTTCATTAATAGAACATACATTCAGAAAGATTTAAACCACTCTCTCGCCGACTCAAGCCCAAAACTCATTGCCAATAGATTTTATAACAATAAACCATTACTGCAAAGAATCTCTTGGAAATAAGCATGCAGATCCAGCTGCATTGGCACGACTGAACATCCTCATTGTACCGCCCACCGTTTAGAAGATTTTGCAAACCTTCTTAATTGCCCATCAAAATCTTTCCGAATTAGTAAAAATAACGAATCAAAAAACGAGTAGGTATACACAGCCACTTCTATGTTTTTTTTTTTAAGTTGTGCGTATGTGAAACCGTAAGTAAAGTAGTCAAATCTTCTTAGACCATACAGACTTATAGATGCGCTGTGTGTTATTTTTCGCTTTTTGGATGGTGAAGCTAACATAACAACGTTTTCTGCCCACAAGAGACGTCACGCGTTCAGAAACCCCAATATTTATTCAAAACAAATATTTAGCAACGTTATATAACAAGATTCATAGACATTTTGGTAGATTAAGAGAGTAAATATGTGTTTTTATACACCAAGCTTGTTGCTATATGCGCGTTCTTTCCCAGAATTAACGTCACACGCACGAACCCTGTTGGCTTCATCGCGTCGGCAAAAAGCAAGTCTGTAAGTGTATATGGTCCCTACCCACTTGGTCAATTGTTTGTTTGACTACAAACGATAAAGAATGTACAACCCTTTGACAAACACACACTTAATTTCAATTGAAGACCCGCCCAAGTGTTTGTTATTAAAAGATTACGTAATCTCTTCCTTTAACACAGTGACTACAGACTAAGAGGATATTCGGAGATTGATTAATGACACAAAAGTGCCAGACCGTCATTCAATCTCGTGGAGGACGTGGTTGGCCGTTTTGCAAACTCTAGTACTCCTAGCCGAGATCTTAAATCCACACTAATTAATAAACTATGCCGCACCGACCGAAAACATTTCCTGCGCCCCCAACTAGGATTAGTTTGGGTAAATACCTACAGATTGTGATCTAAAACCATCATAATCTGTGTGTGAGGTAACGCGCTAACTACAAGTAAAAGCGCAATTCCACTGAGGAAACACTGAACATCAAAAAACATATTACATGTTACCCCGTGTTGCTTGTTTCTAGGTGTGCTACTATGTGCTACAAATTTTAACAATGTCGCATGCGGAATGTAACTCCCGAATGAACACTTGGGTGGATTTTTGAGACACAAAACTACTCACCGGCAAAATAATGAACTGAATGACCTGATCGCTCACCCAACTGTTTGTTATCAAAAAGTTGGATAACCAAAACACGTTTGAGCGGAAGGGGCGCTCCCTCTAATCACCGGCAGCCAATAAACTAAAAGCCTCGCTTACCCAGCCAAAAATTTATAAGCAAGAAGCTGGATGACCAACACTAGGGTGGGTGGGTGGGTTACTCCAGCTGAAACTATTCATCAGCAAGTAATGATCTGAATGCCCCAACCACCCACTCAACTGTATCTTATCAAATAGTTGAATGACCAACATTTGGGTGAGTATGTAGCGCACTGCAGCCAATTTACTCACCGGTAACCAATAAACTAAATGACCTGCTCACCCACCTGACTGCTCAAAAAGTTGGATCTGTCAGCTTCTTTGCTCAATTTAGTGACAGTTGACTTATCCGCTATGTGAATTAGGTTAGTTCGCAACTCAGATTGCGCTAATGTATGAAGGCCTTAAATCAATTATGTACATAAAAAGCTGCTAGCATACAAACTTACGTAATAACGTAACGTCTTGATGTTTTGCCGACCTGGTGACTGACTGATATTACGTCAATAGAAAGCAAATGCACTACAAAAATTCATAATAATGATCTACAACTTATTCCAATTTTGGCCAACAAAGTATAACCCCGTATGTTTTCTTTTTCAAGAATCTTATCAATAAAACACCTTGACGACTCAGATTAAGAGAATATATCCAACCAATCCTCCAACAGATTTGAAAAGAAC
The DNA here is from genome assembly GCA_963932245.1 of Tachinus rufipes. NCBI lineage: Eukaryota > Metazoa > Arthropoda > Insecta > Coleoptera > Staphylinidae > Tachinus > Tachinus rufipes. The sequence continues at coordinate 19,220,901 of OZ010744.1, forward strand.
TTGATTAACAAAATAGGACCTAAAACATGTAAATTTAGTGGTAGAGCGTTAGCTTAGCATGCCATAACATTAATTAAAGATGGGCACAAGACAACCTCATGTATCTAGAAATTGGAATCACTACATAGAGACAGGACAGGACAGGTTGACTATGACCCACAACAGGAACAGACTATGTTCGCTCAACAACATGCAAATTGGGGAATGGCGCAGTAGTCTTCAGTTCTCATTAGCGACTAGTCTAAAGTCTGTTGACACGTTGTGATCAAAGTCTTTAAATTTGGGCACGTATAGAAGAACGTCATCATCAAAAACTGGTTCAGGAGGTAGACAGGTTCGAAGAAGAAACTAACAAGGTATGGGCTTGCATCTCTTTTAATATTCCCATCTTACGACTTATTTGAAGATGTTTGATGGGACCAACAGCTTATTAGATGACTTCCGAATCACCCCATGAATAAAGAGCGAGTTATTAATGAAAACCGCAGACTGTTAACGTGCTACAAAAACGCTCTATAACTGAGCTATCTCACCGTATACATTAAGAACGTTCTCACAAACCATGTGCTGTTTGGTAGAGCCTATATAGACTCCGGATTTCTATTCCAGCATAATAATACGAAGCTACATTTAGCAAATCGAGAAGACACTTCTTAGAAGAATACCAAATGGACTGGCCAGCTTTTAGCCCAAATCTCAATACTATTGAACACTTATAGATAAAAACATAAGAAACCGCCCTGTAACCTCAAAAACTCTTCTAAAGCTTTGGTTAACTCTTCAGAAAGAATGGGTCAACATAAGAAGATATCCGAAGATTGATTAAAAGTATGCTACAAAGATTCCAAGCCAATCTCGTATAGGTCGTGGTTGGCCGTTCTGCAAGCTGATTTTACGCCCAAACAAATTCGTTAACAAACTCTGTCGCACCGATCAAAGGCATTTGTTGCAGATACCCACAGATTGTTATCTGAAATCACCATGATCTGTGCGTGTTATAAGCTTATCTAGTAGAATTCAATTCATACAAGTAAAACATGACTAACTCTAGAATGTATCAATTAATCAAAACATTGCAGAAGTATGCAAATGTCGCTTACTAAACGACTACTTACTGACTTAACCGCCATCCATGAAGTTTCGATCCTCAATCAAACGCTATAATCGAACGTAAAAAAAACTTAAATACAATTTCACTCATAAAAACTACGAATAAAGGCGCAATTCTACTGAGGCTACACTGCACAACAAGAGGCATGTTACATGTTTCTTGAAATTGTCCGTTTCTAGGTGTGCTACAAATTGTATATATCGCATGCAGATTTGGTAATAGGTTTGAATCGTAAAAAATATTGAAAAAATGATACAGTACATATAACTTGACTGAAGTCGGAACTTAGCTTAGATTCACGAAATAAAAAAGTTACCTGCAACAGTCGAGCCTTGTACCGAACTTATGACAAGCTAGCAAGAACTGAATTATCATATAAAGAAGCATCTGATCTTAACAAAGTCATACTTGACAAAACCATGATTCTATAACTATACAGATATGATCGCATAGCAAACGCGTTTTGATCCGCACTGCGCATTACATCACTGCGTGAATTGAGACGTTTAAGTTGAGCAAACCCATTTCATGCAATCGTCTCAGGCATAATGTGTAAAATAAACAAAGCAAGACTTTTGTCATAAGTGATTTTTGTTACAAAAATGGCGCAATTTTTTTAAAATTAATCAAAATGCTATTCAGATTTTACCAAAATCAAGTTATATCTATAGCAGAAGTCACTAATAACAGCAATTTTTGTGTCCTAACTTTCGATAGAGATTGCTGTCAAACGAACTGTAAGTTGACGCACTTCAAGTGTGAAAATTATTCATTATGATCTGGCAAATTATCATAGTTTAAAATCAGAGCAACATTTTGAAACGTCAAAATTTAATATCAAATCCAGTGTTCTGTGCACCAAACTTATAGAGCAAACTTTATGGTGCACATAATCGTCCAACTAAGTGATGTATTCGCCAAATTATCAATAGTGCAAACGCATTTCAGACTGCTCGACAACAAACTGTGCGTTTCCAAGAAAATATCGCTGTTTTTGCTAGAAGTGTTCATAAAGACCAAAGTTTGTCAATTCTTCGATGTTCAAAAGATTTCAAAAGCTTTGTCATTCGACTACCTGAAATTTTTTTGTAAAAATCTTGGTCCAAAAAATCGTTTGCGTTGTACGTTCGCTTAATGGGCAAAAATCAAAATCAAAGTGAACCAAGAAGGTAACCGCAAAATTTTGTTTAGCGACAAATCCTGTTTTTATAATAACGTTAATAAACAGAAGTTCCGTCTTTGGAATAAACATAATCCGCAAATGATTCAACAATTGCCGTTGCATCCTAAAAAACGTACAGTATTATACGCCTGGTATAATTTCTTTAAAAATCAAGAATAAAAAGCGAGTTACCGTTGATGGAAATTAATGATAATTATTTCATTCCAAAAAAAAAATTGGGATTACGTTAAACCTTTTCTCCTAACCGATAAACCAGCAAGCAGCTATTGCCTTGGAAGCAAACACAACTCAGACAATTAGAAACATAAGACCCCAATTGCCCAGAAATTGAATTGACAGAATACGCTTTGCCAAAAAAACCACAGCCACAGACATTTGTCCAAAATTGCTTTCAATCATGAAAGCCATTATTTCATATAAAATAAGTTTAAAGATATCTAATTTGGTTATTTTTGAGTTTAAAGTTCGGATAAAAAGTCACCCTTTACAATAAGCAATGTATGAGAACATGAACTAGTCGGCTCTTGATTACATTAGTACTCACCGCCCAAATAAACATACAAAATGGTTAGAAAATCAACTGACCTCCAGCGCCAGATGCTACATCATCATCTGCTATAATTGGTCTATATGCCTCTTTGTTTGTAATGATAGCAACTAACATTACAAATAGTCCTATAGTTTTGAGTACAAAATGTGACAATTACATCTCTAGATCAAAAAAAGTTTAGTATCCATTAAAATATACCCAAAAATCAGGTTGGAAGATTAGTGTATAATAGATATGATATAGAAGCACTACCTTCGTCCTCTTCAAAAGTGCTACACACCTAACAAAAGACCATTCCGTCCAAACTGCAAGGCCAACATGCAATTCATCTTCAATAACCATTGCAGTATTGTCATTTACAAAACCTAAGCAAAGCTTCTCTAAAAATGTCACACTTATAACAAACTGCACAAACACATAACTAATGTAATAAGATGCTAATGCAAATAGAAGAACTTCAGTCACAAACAGTTTCAAATCATAGAGACCTCCAACATATAACAGGTCATCTCACAATATCCAAACCCAGACCTTGATTGTGACCTGGTTACCCAGACCTTGATTATGGGCGGGTATTTGCATTGGTGTACCCCGCCCACCCACGCATATCTTTGTGAGAAATTGGATGTTCATCCACTGTTGATGTTAAACTATAGAAACATCAATTTCTTGATGACAAACACTCTCAAATCTTGATTGCAAGTGGATAATTTGCATTGGTGTACCGCGCCCACCCACCCATGTGTTTATGAATGAGAAATTGGATATTTTAACCACTGTTGATGTTCCTGCAACTATGACGATAGAAATAATGAATGTCGGATGTCATTAAACTATAGAAGAATTGTTAGACTACAAATTTGACAAACATTCGGGCGGTTAGATAGGTCTTTCAGATCTAGATTGTAGGAAGATAATTTGAACTAGTGTACCCCGCCCGCCCATCCATGTGTAAATAACTAATTGAATGTTTCACCCGTAGGAACTGCAGCTGTGACTTTAAATATAATGAGATGTCATTAAACTACAAGAGAATTGTTGAACAACCAATTTCTGGATGACAAACTATCGAGTAGGTGATTAGGGCTTACCAGATCTTGATACTGGACGGGTAATTTGCATTAGTGTACATCGCCGACTCACTCACTTTAATGTTTTTGGTGTTCTTGCAGCTATGACGTTAAATATTGAATGCCAGACAATGATAAACACTTGAACAAGCGAGTGAATCTCCCAGACCTTGGTTGTGAGCTGATAATTAGAATTGATGGGATACATCAATTTAAATTATCCAATATTAGCTCAGCTACCCATGTTTTTGTAATTGAAATTAAATGCTTCACCACCTGTTTGTATTCCTGCAGCTGTGACGTAATAAGAAATAACGAATGTTATTATAGGAGAATTGTTGGACAACCAATTTCAGGATAGTCACTCAGATCTAGTTTGTGAGCGGATAATTTGCATTGGTGTACACAAACTCGCTGTTAATCTACGCACATATTATATTTAAAATTTGACGCTTAAAAATTTTGCTAATTATACTTAAGACAAGTTAAGTAGCTTGTAACAATATGAAAAGTAATTTGAATAAATGATTCTTTTAATAAGTTATAAATTTTAGAGTGGCGCTTCGGATTTACTGTATTACTCTATTGCGTTTATTCACAATCATGTTTACAACCTTTTTATAGTAAAAAGTCATTTGAACGTATTTCTATTTTAAACTTTTATATGATTTTTTATGTACTTATTTCAGTGTTTTTATATATGCTAAACATTTGGCTTACCTTCCTTCAATCTGGTTCTCATTTGTACACCGCTAAACATATTAAAAACCTACAGGACAAAATATAAATACGCCATAGTTGATTGCCGTTGAATAAATAATTTTGTTTGATATGTAATTCTTACCAGCGCTTTTAACTAGATTATGAGCTGATAGCAGCTTAAGGCTGTGAACTTCAAATAGTAAAGGATGAAATAGTAATTCCCTAGCGGTGGGTCTTAAGGCCGGATTCTTGTTGAGGCATGTTCTAATAAAATCCTTCTGCTGCGAGTCCTCCAAAGAATCTATAGTCCTGTTGATATTCTCGTCCGTAACAATGTTACCGGAATCGCCGTTTCCCTGTATCTCCAGCGCGGCCATTTCCAGTGCGCACATTCCAAACGAATAAACATCAATGGCAGGTCCCATAATAGCTATTATAGGAAAGAAGAAGAAATGAATGAAACATCCGTTACACCGGCATTAATTTGTTTTTTGAGGCTCTAACCATCTACTTGTATAATGCTAGCTAATTGATCAGTTTTAAAGATAACCTAATTCTAAAATTAAATTAATTGATGTTTTTGTTAAATAATGAAACCACTACTATGTTTATATCACGTAATTCCACAAAAAAATTGACCAATTTCCATTTTACTGATCAAGTGCTACCACATCATAACTGAAAAAAAAACAAATAAAGTAGAAATAATGGAAAATGTTAAGGAAGTAGAAAATAAAAAAGGTAAATAAAGTAGAAAAAGGTCCTAAAATAGTGTAAATAAAAATTTCATTAATAAAACGTTAGAACATAAGAACAAAACTTATATGGAGGTTGGACAGTGGCAGGGCTACCTGTAAGCAAGGACTCACAAGCACTGTCCCTTCTCTCCCGACGTTTCTTTCAAAAACTGTACAAACCTATCTTTAAGTGGTTCCTTCTCTATATTTTGCGGCAAACCCCAATTTTAACGATGAGAAAACTGGTTAGATTATTTATAAATGTTGGAACAAATTAAAAGAATTAATATGAGTGATTATTAGGAAAGAGAAATTACTTTCATTGCAATAGTTTGCAAACATTTAGAAAATCTTAGAAATAGGTTAAAACCAGAAATAAAATAGTGGGGCTAATGAAGTACTCTGATAAAAATGATGTTGACAAAATCTGGTATAAGTCAGAATATAAAATTTGTTCAGTTGCAAAAGAAATAAGCATGTATTGGAGATATCAAAACCAACATTTTTACAATTCCTTCCTTACCCACAACTTGTAAGATGCAAGGACTATAGTGTACCCATTTAAACAACAAGACTTTGAGATTAAGAGAAAACGCTGCAAAAATTCGTCGAGGTTGTACGTTAGCTTTAAATCTGCAGTCTTCAAATTTCCAATCTTCTTCCAGCTTAAATATCCAAACTTAATTCACAATATTGTGATTTATTCTCCCGGTGTCTAGTTGTACTTCTGGCTGATTGTATTCACAAACCATAAAAGATAAGATACACTGCTTTGGATTTAACGCATGACAAACAAATATTTTTTTAGTTTCCATTGATAAATGTTGCAATCCAACGTGATAGCTCAAAAAAATATCAAACTCAAAATCAGGAAGTGATGAGCTACTTATCATTTCCATTAAAAACCTGCATTACTGGTTAATGTTAAATTTGTTTGCACAATTGATTTAGGAACTTAAAAAATAAACGAACTTTCATCAGCTGAGCAGGAAGGTGAAGATGGAAAACTAGCCCAGCCGGTGTCTCATTTTCCTCCTTTAGTAGTCCTCACCATGAGCAAGAAAAGTATGTCCTCTAAAAATGTGAAACCCATTGCAGTGGTAGGCTGCGTTGATGGTCTGAACTCAAATCAACCAATTTCATAACCCAAACTTTTCTGCTAACGTTCGAGTTAGGTTTCGTGTTGGCTTTGATTTTTAGCATTATCACAACACTGCTTAAACTTGTTGCCCAAAATTTACATTCTTGATCATAAAAATGTATCTTTCCTAAACTAGAACTATTGGAAAAGTGTAGTTGGTTTCAACAATTTCTTATTTTAATCAAAGCCTGTTTTGCTAAACACATTTGCTTCTTTCAATGATCGGCCTATAAAGGCTTGTTCATATTCGATTGCATCTCGTAATCTGACTTTCTCTAGGTCCATTTTAGGTGTTGGCTCTAATAGAGTGTTGCACTGAAGCTATGATAAGGAGCATATTTCAAAGTTATGCACTTATTGGGAGCTCATTGTTGCAGGCTTAAGCCAATGAGAACAAGTTAAATCACTTCAAGTTAATGCAACTTTAGGTCTCTTGCAAGATTAGTAATTGTAAAAAAGAACATCATATTTCAAAAATGAGCACTTATTGGGCACTATCGTTGCAAGCTTAAGTCAATGAGAACAAAATCACTTACAGTTAATGTTACTTTGATGTTTATCTTAACAAGGTTTCTTCTACTAATTGTCGCTTAAAACAATAAATCACTTAATGTGACTTCAGTGTCTAGTTCTAGAAAGTCTCTTGCAAAATTAGTTCCATTACGCAAGTTCTCAAACGTAATATTCAACAAAACTACTGCAGTTCCTCTTGTGAGATGTTGCGCTTAATATTTTGCTGAAAAACTTCTTAGTTCGCTTGTTAGGTGCCTATTATTGCAAACTTAGGCTTCTTGTAGAATATTAGAAGTTAAACCACGTAATTATGACATCAAACGTGATTTGAAAAGACTTTTATGTTAAGATAAGGTTTGTTAGATTAGCAGGAAATTTAATTCAAAACGATCTCTATTAAATGTTGTAAAAACTTGAAGAAAATTGCCCCCAAAGTCTATAAGCTTGGTCTCATACTTTCTTTGGAGAAAGCTCCTATGGCTTTTGTAAGCAAAATCACATCCAGAATTAGTTCTTTGAAGCTTTCTGTTTTTGGGGTAATCCAAATATTAAAAATTTGCTTTTATGTTTTGTACAAAAAAGCTGTTGATATTGCCAAAACTGGTTTCATGATGTGAGCTGCTTCTAGAATGTTAATAGAATGAATGTTACTTCTATGATTGACACGGATAAGATAAAGTGTTGAATTAAAGTTGTGCATCAAAATTGTAAAGCAGAGAACATGAATGTTTAGATGACACTAAAAACTCAGTCTCACTCTTTGTTTGAAGAAAGCTGCTAATATAAATATTGTCAACGTAGTCTGCAAGATCCTATCCAAGATTGGTTCTTTAAAGTTTTCTGTTTTTGAGGTGATCTAAATTATATAAATACTAGAAGTTTGCTTTAATATTTTGCACAAAAAAGTGTTATTAAGATGGCTTACATCCAGAATTGGTTTTATGATGTCAGCTGCTTCTAGATTGTCGAAAATTAGCTGTGGTAGGAACTACTTTCTTAGATGAGCCCAGATGAGATTAAGTATTGTATTGAAGTGGTGCACTAAACTTGCAAAGAAAAGAACATCATTATTTAGAGTTGTTCTTTTTACCCGGCACACTGCCGGCGCATTAGCCTCTTCTCTGCTAATACTGCTGAAAACTTACATTATGGATGAACCTACAGTTTTGAGTGAATTCCAAACCACTGGAGAGATTATTTATCTATTCCAAACCAAAAAAAAAAATCTTATTCATAAAACCCTAAGCTGACAAGGCGGGTTGGGGAGTCTTCTTCTTCTTTTTCATCGGCCTTCCAATGCCCACAACGGCCTCTCTGAATGTTTTCCACAAGTGGCATGTTTGTGCTTTTTGGAATCAGTTTTTACTACTGGTCGTCTTTATGTGATATGTCCAACTTCGTTATGGCCTGCCTCTGCCTCCAATGAGTGACTCTAGTTGTCCATCTGTCCCATTTTGCCGCGCGACATGACCTATCCAACTTCATTTCAGCAGGGGAATGCGCTCGATGATGTCAGATGTTGGGAAGTAGAAAAGTGTATATACGTTTGCAATAATATTTAGTTGTAAGCTCACAATCTTTGTTGCAGTATTTGGATGCAGTATAAGCCATCATAATGGTTTAAGCGTAACCCAACTTTCACAATGGAATATTAAAGAGAAGCGAACTATTTAGAATTGATATTAACCTAAATTTACCAATGATAGTAGTACACTCGCAATTTGAAAAAAAGCAAATTACTTGCCTTTACTTGTGTTGTGCTCAAATTGTGAAGAACAAAATATTTGTACCAAAACCTGTAACATTATCCCATTGATGTTCCCTTCTTCACAAAATGTTTAAACAATATCTGCTACCATTGTAGCTTTAGGTTCCTAGATGATTTAATCTTACTTCAACAAGATTGATTGATCTGAAATGTTGTACAACTCCAGATCGCTCAGATAAATTTTAGCTTCGTACCTTTAACAGATGCTTCTTATTGATGCTAGATCAGGTAAATCACATCACATCGACAATCGACTCCCTTAACTGCTTTCAAAATTCATGTAGTCCAAGATGCCTCTTGTTGATGCTAGCTCAGCTAAATCATATCACATCAAAGATCGACTCACTTACTTGCTAGTCCGACTCTTTCCCTCATTTGGTTCAGACTTGAGTCAAGTAAACAAGCAAATGAACAATTTGCACAAAATCTGTTGGTGCCTTTTGTGTGTTGGCTACAAAAGTGGCCTACGACGTTTGATTATAATTTTCCCAGATTAAGTACTAGAACCTACAAAACTTTTGGTTTCCACATAATTGACAACACATCATTGAGCGATGGCTGATAGTAGCTATGTTAGTGGCTTTTGCTTTATCTCAATATTTCTTGATAGCATTGAGCAAAAAAACCAGTAAACCTCATAACATTGAAGATAGTTGGTTAAATTGTGATTGGAAGACAATTTTAGAAAAAACTATTGCAATTCTCAGAAACATTCAAAAGCCAATTATCCAAAAATAGACTTTGTTAGAAGTCATTTTGGAGATGGTGGTTCGCCTAAAAAACGCTAATTTTGAATCTCTGAAAACTACACTATTGCTAAAACTATCTCGAATAAACGTTCCCAAAAATCATGTAAGTGTTGTAAGCAACTCATAGACAACAACAGCTAGCCGCCAGCCTTCTCCAACGCCGCCAGAAGTAAACTATTAGCCAATTATTAAGCAGTAACCTCTAAAGATGTCTCGTATTATCATGTTGATGTTTGTAACTATCTTGGTTATTCTTCAAGCTGATAGATTGTAGATTAGCACTTGCCGTGTATCAAATATCCTAAGTTTAAACATAGAAAAATTAAGAACTCAAAGAACAATGTCGATGCAAGCTGTCGCCACTGCTACTTGAACCAATCTGAAACACCGCTACTAAGACGAAGACAACAAAAAGCTAGCCGATAACCAGAAGCTCTAAACTCTGTTAGAACTTTCCTACGTGGAATCTATCAGACTTCTCTCATCTATCTGGTGTTGAAACTGCATTTTCTACCTAAATTAACATCTAAACTTAAATGCGACTCCTCCAGTATGTCCAACCCGAGCGGAGCTGATCCTGATACCCAAACGGCTCATCTTTATGTACCTAAAAGACCTGAAAGTAAAAAACTATAAAAAATAGTCGTAATAAAGTATGAACAAGTTTTGTTAAAAAGAAAATCAGTCGCGTTCTTCGTGGTAACGTATCGTGATAAAAACATTGTAGTAATTACATCATTTACCTAATCCTAAAAGGTAAGAAGCCTCAAATTAAGTACTTACTGCCATATTCAGGTGCAACGAAATGCATGTTTTTGATGTTTTCTTGACACGTTTTAACATGATGATGGATCGAGTCAGGAGCCACTACAGAAAAAATGAAAAGAATGATGTTACAAATTTAAGTTTACTACGAAATGACACAAGCCGACCACGGACGGTTTCAAGTAGGAAAATCGTCGAACAAATGTTGACGGGAATTAAATAAATCATGAAACAAATTACTAAATGTAAATTTAAAACAATCCCGCCAAAATATGTTAAAGTCCAAGCAAGAAATCACCTCGTTTTACAGAATATCTTTCCTTGCGCTTTTTAGATGATAGCAGAACTAATTGCACATCGCCATTGCGAATTTAAATACTCCCCGCAATTTTATTACTACTAGTTAATCCATGATTGCGGTAATGTAATTTATAATAAAAAGCGGCTAACTAGCGTTTATAAAAGCGTGGAGGGTTTTGCTAACATTAAAAGCACAAAAAGAGATTAACGAGATGCGTTCTGTTTTGTCCTTTGTCTGCCCAGCTCAGATTCATTCCTAAATTCATGGAATTACCAGGCGTTTTTAATATTTAGATTATTTATAAACTTATTACAAAAAAACAAATCACGCCTCTTAATGCTTGAATTTCAGATGTCTGAGGTGCGCGTAACGAAAGCCTTCAGAAAATCGAAACGCGATCGGCGCAAAAAAATCCAGCAATTAAAAAACCATCGATTCAAATTACTATTTTATAATAAAAAAAACAAGACATTAATTTTATCATTTCGTTAAAATGAATGTCCAAGAGTCGATTTTTTTGTTGTGTTTTTTTTCAAAATTTTTTTTTACCTGATCCGATTTTGACGAGTCCATTGTGTTGAATAAATATGGTATCACAGGTCAGATTTCCATGGATGATCGGCGGTGAACAGGAATGCAAATAACTGGAAAGAAAACACACTGCAGATCATAGTACTGACTCAGGCTGGCCAAACTTGCTGCAAAGATTCGTTTTTGAAAAAATTTCAACACGCCGTGCGTGGAATTTAAAACTTATGTTTGTTCCAAAAAATTTTTTAATTAAAAAGCATTAATAGCACTAAACTATTCAAAAACATAAGTAAAAAAATTCACTCACAGCATGGGAAATTAGGTAAAAAAAGCATTAATTAACCATAACCACTTAATAATCTTCCACCAAATCACTTACCTTGTAGATGACACTGTGAACACAGAGTTACTTACAAAATTCAAAAATCAACATCCACATGATTATCAATCATTACCATTCTATTCTAATCATGTGAATGCATGACATCAATATTATTATTTGTGCAACCTTAATTCTAAATACTTATATAAGAATAATAAAACTTACAAATATGTAATTTGGAAGGAATCTTAATTTCGCTATAATTTGTATTGCGAATTGTGCAAAATTAAAACCCCTAGAAAAAAATGCTATACAAACAAACAATGGGCAAATACATTATGTACAGAATCTAAAAAAATCCGCGCAAAATATTAATTTTTGTTTTTCTTATAGTTATACGATATTAGTAGAATTGTAGCAAAGGAATGGAATAGTTACCTTAAAGCTGATAGTATTTGTGTGCACCATCTACGCCATGCCTGCAAAGGAAGTCTCTTCACGTTACGTTTGGTGCGTTTCAGGAACTGTTTCAGTGAACCAGAGGACATGTACTCTGTTATAAAGATTACCTGCAAAAATAACCATTCATGTAGTTTATTTATAGATACACAAGCATAAATATAATAAATATATGTTAGACCCAACTTTTGTTACAATAGAAGTGGGGGGTGATGCGCAGTCTATTACATTTTACACTTTGCGCAGATAATTTATTTATAAATAAACACATAATAAATAGACGCAATTTTAAAGATTTTGTTATATTGAGAGTGGGAGTAGTTGCGCAGTTTATTACATTTTGCAGGAAAATATTAGTTTGTTATATTAAATGTTTTATTTGATTAACAATAAATTATAAACTAAAATAATCAATTAATTACAATAACATATAAAAACATTCAGTAAATATCTTTTCAATTCAATTTCCATCATACCAGATAAAAGCAATAATTTCTTAAACTTCGTAATCATGATTAGAATGACGTATATTTCTTATTATGCTTCCTACTTACAGTTGTATGTCAAAATTAAAAATCTTACATTTATAAAATTGCAGTTTCACATTTGTATAATGCAGTTTAGAGGTCATGAAACAGTTTAGATGCATCCAGTTCAGAAATTCTAAAAACTCTAAAAAATCAGTTTTGCAATCAACCGATGAATTAAAATAGAGCTGTTCTCCACAAAATACTGAATCAATAGCAACTGCATCCTCGCCATGCGCAGGCTTACATCCTTACATGTCCCAAATATCCAAAATCTAAAACATCTCAACAATAGAGTCACTAGCACCACAAAGACTCACTAAGACTATGCCCAAACAATTTTCAAGCATCAAACCCAAAATCTGGCTTCTCACCGCGCCAGCAAGGGGACTCATTAAGATATGTTGAAAGTAGCTCTTGTTCTATTTAGATATTGTTGCTATACTACCTCCAACTAGGCATATGATCTCAGGTGTTTCAATAACTAAATCATCATGAAGAAGCGCATTGTTTCTAAGATTTTGGCTCAAAGTCTCCGGTAACATAATGAGTAACATTGTAATTTTGAACAAGAATTTTTTTGTTCACAATTCTTGTAGTAGCGTACATTTCATGAAGCTTAGTTCTGAATAAGGTCTTTTGAGTCCCACCTTATTCTACATAATTTATATGAATTTTGTAAAAATCTTTTAGATAGTGTTGGTCAAAATAAACTCTTCATGTTCACAATATCAACCAATTGCCTTAGTTTAGTATTAACTTATAATTAACGTTCCTCATTTTCTCAAACTTCATACCTAAATTACTTGTTATCCCTAATGATACTGAATTTCTAAAAACTCGTGTTGAAGTCTTCAAACCACTTCCGTTTTACTAGTATATTCTGTACATGTGTCGCGCTACTGATTTTCGGTTACAAGTAAATATAGATCTAAAATTGAAGTGAGTATATAAGTTTAGTAAGTGTTAAGAAATTTCTTAAAAGTTATGCCAGCTTGTCGACAGCCTCCAGATGTCGGAATATTTCTAAAAAAACCTTTTTGGCCATTAAGTGGGTTTGATCAAAATGCAAGAAGTAAAGATAGTGAAAGAAGCAAAGTAACCAATAACTCCAAAACATCTCCAACATTCCATGGCCCAAAAGTAAGTGTGGAAAAACACCTCTGCTGAGTAGTCAACGGAACACCAATGACGTCAAAGAAGAATAGCACCATCATCACAGAAAAACGTGAGAAAATCTTAGACTTTTACTAGTATTATTGCTGGGGTTGCCCCGCAAGATGCAGGGGTCAAACTCCGGTTTATTTTAATTTTGTAAAATCCAGTAAAGAAGTTCCCCAGGTGGCGCAAACACCATCGTATCAACGGCATAACAACGACCCAAAAAATTGTTCCTTGTGTACAGTGCCATCTGTCGTCTCCAGACAAAGGTGCAATGTCTGGCGGCGGAGAAGATGTTATTGTCCCCCTCAACATAGATAGTGTTTCGTCGTATGATGTGCTAGGTAATGATGTTCGTCTACCATGACTCATTGATGATAATGAAACTGTGTGGTTGATCCAGAATCTCCGGCATCTTCTCTGGCAGTGTTGATCCATTTGTGTTTATGATTAGTCTGGCGGTATTTATGTGTCCGACAGTAGGTCTGCTCGCTGTGTGTTCAGAGACTCTGACTAACTTCAAGACAAAAATGTTGCAAGCATGTATTGCGCAACAAGCGTATCCTCAAACTTAACAAACCTCCGACGCTACTCGACTCGTTTCATTTAGTAGAAGTTTGCCGTGAAACGGGTTGATTCCACCGCAAACTTTAAGACCCCAACATCTTCTCTGCTTCTTCTTTATTGCGCGTTTTTTTCTACCAAACGAAAATCAACCACAAAACAACACCGCGGAGCTGCAGCAATTGGCAGCGATAGGCAGTACCTGATTCAAGAATCAACGTCCATCAAGACCTCGCGGTATCCATCACCTGCCGGCTGAGATAGTTTAGACCCGGCGATTTAACAACAATCTGCGCCGAAACCTCTTGGTACCCTGTAGAGTAACCACTGCACTCACCTCCAGAACGCAATTCCCTAGAGGGAGAGTTCTCAATTTCCTGCAGCAATTCCCAAAGAGAAACAAGCCCGAAGTTGCACAAACCCCACATTACAAACATACATTTTCTCAAGCATACCAAAACCGCCGTCAAAACCGCTTCCGACAAGACCCAATCCGTAACAAAAAACGTCGGCATTTATAGCTGCGCCGTTCAGCTCTTTTCTATTTAGAGTACTCTCATTAGTTGGCTATTTTTCGGTCGGGTTTGCTTGCTGCTGAGCCCTGATTGGTTACTTTGAATGTCATCAATCCCCCTAAATAATAACATCATCAAAAGTTGATAGCGGCCGGAAGTCGTTTACGCGAATCTTCGCCAGTGGTCGGTAGTGCTAATGTTTTCATAACAATCAGTGCCTGCTAATGTTATGATCTACCTATTGAACAGTTCTTTGGATTGGCCACGCACTATTACCAGGTCTCCCGGCTAGTATTCCAGGACTGCTTGCCCTTGGAGGTAACAGCGTTGTCTAAAGCCGGCTAAACAATGTTTGCTTTGCTGCAGCTTATGGTGCCAGGTTGTCCCGACCACCGAGTAGGCATTCTCAAAGCAAATTACCAACCAACCTTAGTAGCATCACCGATCCAAGTCCCAGGAAACTCTATCTATATCGCCAGTAGTCCAGAGTCACTGGATCGTTGACTTGGAAGTAGTCTTCGTCGGTCTGAGTGATAGAAAAACCATATAATAAGTTGATGCATGCTGAGTCATTTCCCTTTTTGGTAAAGAAACAATTAGAAAAAGCATGTCAAGAGTGGTTTCTTCGATGATGCCAGCTTCGATCAGAAAGTAGTATATTTTCGGATTTTGATTACCAGATTTTGGCGGCTGTGGAAAAGAACGAACACTAACTGAGAAATTCAACACCGATCAGTCTACAAATATTCGTCATCTCATAAAACTTCTTGAGTTTATAGACAACCATAAAGTCATCCAAGCCCAAATGTTTACTGATTTGTATCAGAGAAATGAGCAAAAACCAAAAACGGCGGATAATTATGCATCAACCTAATATTTGCTGCTAGACACAACTTCAGCGCAGTAAGAGACAATCAACTTCGGCAGGTACTAAGGTGATTGGCAAGTTGTCCGCAGCACAAACATCCGCGTGGGAAATGCAACCAAATGGCAACTACAAATTGAAAACATCAGCAAAACCATAAAGGAAACTAAAAAATTCTTAAGTGGTTATCAAAGAGGTCGAGGACAAATTAATTCAATCCACCCACATCGCCTTAACCGTTAGCAACAAATGCTACAAAAAAGCTGAATGCTTCGGTTCGGCCACCACCAACAACAAATCTAAACAAAATGCTGTTGACGGAAGACGCTTTACGTCCGACATCCAAAAACCAAACGTGGTAACTGACCAACCATATTGCATTCGTGATAAACCAAAAAAGATGTGGACCAAAACAAACCATCTCCTTTAAACCAGACACTCGAGAAGACGTCAAAAGCAACCAACCAAAAAAATCTGCAGCTGAGCCCGGCCTACCCTTCAGCTCGATAAGCGTAGACCACATACGTGCACCCATTTTGGTCATTACCTTCACTACCGCTGGCGAGAACAAAGTCCAGAAAAAGAGCCTGCCGCAACAAACCATCTGATTTGCGACTAACCCCGGAAGAAATAGTAGAAGTCAGCCAGCATCAACCACCTACTTAACCAAATACTGCAGTTTCGCGACGTTATGTCGTAAGTGCAACACTTGTGCGCACAACGTAAGGGACTTCTGGATATGTGTCACCAGAATACTGAATACAGAGTACCGAGGAGAACCGCACCTAAACCTTTTTATTTTAAATCTAAGCTCAGACTTAGTGAAACATCTGTGGATACTTTTTGACTGTATACTATTCCCATTCCGTCCAATAGTGCCCTAACCAAATGTCGATGCCCCCTGTACACCTTCTCCAAACAAGTAGATAGAATTGGAATCTCAGCGCCAGTCAAATAGCTAACTTCGCATAGAACAACAGTAAGCCAGCAACAATAAACTGCAGAATTGCGTCTCCTGTCACATACTATCACCATCCATCCAGTGCTTATGGTGCTGTCAACACTTCATCACGCTCCATCTTCCGGAGCAACATCTTGGCAATCACCATATTCATACCCTGTACTT
Source organism: Tachinus rufipes (assembly GCA_963932245.1). Lineage (NCBI taxonomy): Eukaryota > Metazoa > Arthropoda > Insecta > Coleoptera > Staphylinidae > Tachinus > Tachinus rufipes. Next base: position 19,237,561 of record OZ010744.1, read on the forward strand.
AAACACCCTGCTAGGGTTTCAAGACGGCCACTCATAGCAGCTATATGCACTTTCACGCCAATTCTCAAACAACCTTAACTAGTTCTCATTCAAAACTGCACCCTGTGCGAGTGCGTAAGCCGAAAAAAGGAACGGCACTCTGAATAGGTGTGTAAGAAGAAAAACACTTTACAAAATGCCAACGCAAACGTCCACGCTATCGGACTTGAACCAACCGCCTGTGACGCCATCTTTGGAAGCAAAATTTGAATACACAAAAGCGTAGCCTCAGAGTTCTCAAAACCCCGCTACAACTAGGCTTGCCAGCTAGTTTCATCGTAAACTTCAAGGCCACAACATCTCTTGTTCCACCAAACTAACATGAATCAGGAAAAAGCGATACGGCTGAGAGACATCTACCGGCCGCAATGAGCCAAGTCATTTAATCCAGTATGTCCCATTCCCTGAAGGGTAACTTCGCTGACCTTCGCCAAAACCTCACAGTATCACTACTGAGCTGCATCTATCGGCTGTGATGAACCGAGATACAGCCAGACACGAATAGAGTGGCTCATATATAGGCAACTTAGCATACACCAAAATTATGTTGAATGTGGTTAAACTTTTGCTTTTGCCCGATTTAGCATCTTTCAATAACAGAACAACGTCGCCCGTGGAATGTTTAAAATGTAAGCGTAAATGAAAAATGCTAAAACTGGCACATGCATTAGTTTAACCACATTCAACATAATTTTGGTGTATACTAAGTTGCCTATATAGGGGCCACTCTATTCGTGTCTGGCTGTAGTAAATACAGTAAAACATTTTGACGACGTCAAAACCTCATGGTACTCTAGAGGGTAAAATCTGCCCCCTATCCAGAACACAATTCTCTGGAAAGACAGTCACGCAGCCGTAGTCGATCCTGGACAAAACCAGGGCCTTCTTGTACAACCGCAACAGTACCTCTCTCGGCGCACCCCAGTTGATATTGGCCAAGCACTTAATCACGTTCAATGCTTTTTTTGTACTTTGGACCAATTCATCAATATGTGCTCGAAAAAATAAGGTACTATCAAACACAAGCCCTAATAAACGGATAGCTCCAACGTACGTAATTCTGAAACCCCGCACAACAAACGCAAAATTTTCTGAAGTGGCAAAATGCACGCATAAAAGTTTCGTAGAGAAACAAAAATCTCTCGCTTCTGTCTGTCTGTCCATTTTGGTGATCGTGTTATGGCAGGTATGGTATCTCCCGTGATGTAAATCACCAAATCGTTGACCTACAGATATTTATGTACAGATGAAACCTCCAAAGCCGCAATATTATTAAACGCAATAGCAAAAAGAAGAAGGCCAATTGTCGACCCTGGAGGAACACCGTCCTTTAGACATAACATCTTCAAGTTAGCGTATTCCACCCTTACTTTAAACCTGCTCCGTTTCCACTCCCTGCTGCAATTCTCACTAACAACCGTTTTCTCAGGCATCAACCACCGCACCCGACAAGACCTACACCGTAATACAAACCATTCAACAGACTAACGTTTAGTTAGCAATCCGTGCCCATTTACTGAGAGTCTGCTAATATATTCACCCATGGTATCCGCTTTTAAAGATGCAACCAAAACCTGATAGTTATCTGAAGAGAAATCAGAGCTAAACATAAGGAAATCGTTAGTTTCAGCAACAACAAAACTGGACGACTTAATAATAAACCGCCATTAACGTATTTAAAAAAAATTGCCTCCACTTATCTGAATATAAAAAAAAAGAACAAAAAAGATACTAACAGTGCTCACTTATGTTTCCTTGTACTTCACTATAGACCTCTTAGTCTGTTAGCCCCAAGTCCATCTGTCAGACATCTTTTTGAGGAAACTCATCTAAGCAGCTAACCTAAGTCAACCAGAATAAAACCACTCTAAATTTCCCAAAAAGTACCAAATCCTGATCACGTAATCTCTGCTGCTACAAACAATCTTAATCCACCTGCCTAGGGTCATTAGAGTAAGTCTGGTGAATTTGCAATTACAATTTTCTTCACCTCACCTAGACCAACAGTTTACTCCATCCCAACAAGATCAAATTGTAACAAACTGTCTATGTATTTAATTCTACTAAGGCAAAACCGTTGAGTATAAGTATAGTAGGAAGGGTCGGAATGCTGATTATATATGTTTGCATACTTCTTGGTGCTTCTATAAATGTGCCTCTACAGTTCAAATAAAAACTTGATACTATCCACCTACTCAAACAAGAGATTCAGAAAATGCAAATATTCTGCTCAACAACAACTTTTGATTCAGAACGCTAAGTGCCCTCAATAGTATCATCTTCAAGCCAACAACAATCTAGATTCTCCAAAACCATAACTGACCAAAAACTTGGGAAGAAATTAGTGCACAACGTAATGAGAATTGACAAGAGAAGACAAGACTTGAACATCGCTATGAACATCAATAATGATCAAATCCACACGACTGGTTTCAAAACACTCCAGCAACATATGATAACTTAACAAACCATCAAGTTTGTAACCATTGTATAAAGAGTTGAATTAATGGATAAACTATAAACTAAACTTCTTTACATGAGATTTTATTGTTTATTTATTACGACGTCTACACTGAGAAATATATATTTACTCCTCATGCAGTTCTTGTAAACTTAAAACTTCCTCTACTGAGCCGACTGTCTCTAACTTTACATATATGCTATGCCGGCTCCAGTAATATACCAAAAGTTTGATTGAATTAACGGCCGGATTTATCAAATATTAACATATTTTATATAAAAAAGTCAAATTTACAATTATTGTAAATTTGACTTTTCCAAAATCAAAGCTTTATTAATTAAGTTAAAACAAACCAAAAATAATGTTTTAGATTTTAATTGAATGTTAAATTTCTCTATTTAAAATCTCTTGACGTATTTGCCCGATTATTCTATTTCTAATTTAATTGTAAATGCCCGGAAATGTGTAGTTTAAAAGATAATTAATGAGAGACTAATCTTGTAGTAATTATAAATTGTTATTTTTTTTTGTTAATTACATGTATTACTTACTCTAGGTTTGTCGTTGTGTGTGTCCGTCCAATACCGATGGAACTTGACGATATTGGGGTGCTCTAATTGGGTGAGATTTTCGAAAACCAATTGGATTTTTTCCTCTTGGGCCTTGAAATTTTTCCTTTCAGAAAACTGCACCTCGTTCCAGACCACCTCCACGCCCTCTTCGGTATCCATGGCGAGATACGCGCAGTCGATCCCCGGCACATCCCTCTGTTCAACCTATAAAAAAAAAAAAAAATATTTAATTTAAAAAAACTGCTTTGAAAAATGTATGGAATACGTGTCCGATGTAATTGACCGTTGAATGTAATTCGCTTTTCGATGACCTTGTGCAATCAACCTTTGGATATAATCTATTTGATGTCGACGACCGCTAACCATGCGATTGTTTACAAATTTAATTTAACAATTAAATGCACTCGAGAATATTATCAACATCAAACGGGGACCCACTCCTAAAATTACATCACGCATAAATTCCAAACGTTAATTGGCCCGAAAATAACGCCGACGTTTGACAATGAAAAAATGCGATAAAGCAAAAAATGCATAAAACAATAAATTAGTAATAAATAAGATTTAATTTGGCTGCAGTAATCTACTATTTATTACAACAAAACTATTTTTAATATTAAAAATGTTTGAAAACAAAATAGGTTTGTTTTTATTTTTGGGGAACTATTTCAAGCACTAAAGTAAATAATAAATCACAATTATCGATTCACAGTGGAACGTCTTGGCAATTATATATAATTATTTGGTTAAACTTAAAATAAACCATTTGCGCACCACCGTTGTTGGCGCCCTTTCCAATTAGATCATAAATTATGTAAAATAAAAACATATTTTAGCAAAATATATAAGAAAATATTTATGATGTAATTGATCTATAGAATGCACAACCTACATTTGTGCTTGTGTTAAAAGTATAAGTTCACTAAATATCACGAAAGGTAAGTTTAAACATTAACTAAATAAATATCATCATTAATATTTCAGCTATATATTATAATGATAATTGAGAACAAATTACAATTAACACAAACTCTTTTACATTTATTTCTGGTTTATTTACAAGAAGAAGTATTTATTTATTTAAAACCAAATAAACCATCCTTTATGAATTTGTGCAGTGCAACACGGATTCAGAAACACGACCACTTAAAATAAAATGGTTGGTAGTTCCTGTTTATACAATTACTCACTTGACACTAACAGAACCGAGCATTGCCTTAATAAGACAATTTAAGGATACCATTCCTAAAATAACGCATGGAACAAAAACAGTTTAACAAGCCCATAATGCATTACCATCTATGCATTATTCATCAATTGCTTCCAGAAAATAATTCAATAATTAATTTAATTTATTGCGTTGCAATTGTTTTCAGTTGAATGTTCGTTTATGTTAATAAATAAATTGTTTGTGAATACAATGGTTTTGTTTGCAAATTTTTTAAAAATTATGTTGTAGATAAGAGGTGTTAATAATTATTTCATAAATATGTAGATTCTATTATGAATTTAAATTACATTTATTTTTCAGGGCTGGAATAAATTTTTAAATAACATTGCACAATATTATTTTTTTAATAATAATTTATAATTCTAACTCAAGTTGTCACTTATAGCCATTTTACTCCCGATAGGCCATCTATTTTTCTTTCTGAAACATTTTAACTGCCAATATTAGTTACAAGGGATGATAAATCGCAAAGATAATAAATTATATTTTTTACGTCCCCTTTTTCCTATAAAAGTTCTAAACAATAAAAAAATCTTTTCTCCAACTTTTACTTCTCATCCCATTAATTAATGGGTCGCTTAAGTTTTGTTGGTAGAATCAATCAATGTTAAAATATGTTGAGAATCTTGAATAAATATTATGTACAAGAAAGTATTTACTAATTTGAAACACTTCGCACAGCTTTTCCATCTTAGATTAATTACTGTGTATGTTATTTAAACATAGGAAAGTGCATCTAATGGCATTAACAAACACGATTTGAGAGCCGTTTCGGTGTTATCCACTTTGCATGTGCAATTAAAATAAAATCTTAGAAAGTCCGTTAAATCAATACATAATAAGTACCCATAAATAAAATTAGAATGCAACAATGTATTGTATATGGAAAGAATGGTTGTATGTTCATCAATCACGATTTGTGTGCTTTAGTGACATCGCCGGATTGAATCGATATTAAACGGAAGATTTTTTTGTCCAATCGTTTACGTCTTATTAGCATTATGAATGTTACAATTGTAACAAACAAAAATTTGATTATTATTGAATTTTATTTCAAGCTTGATTTTTTTTTTTTTTAATTATTTAAATAGATATGAAATGTTCCAGTCACTCATTATTTAATGATTCACATCGCAAATGAAAACAATTATGTTGATATTTACATTTTCGAAGGCAATTTAAATATTATAAACGAAGTGATCTTTATCATTAAAAAAAAGTAATTTATTGGACTCGTTTTGCAAAGATAAATATGTTTAATGTTTTCGAAAATTAATGGCCCATTTATCAGAAAATATGTAGATGTAAACACCGCGATTGTGGTTTTTTTATTAGCAATAGTAGTACCAACTCAATGATTCGTAGAAATATTATATTAGTGCAAAAAATTAAAAACAATGACACATTTCATAGCCATAACAATATTTAATAGTGTTTATGTCTCATAATCTAATCGCCAGTTTAAAGAGATTAGAAATATGCAGTTTTCCATTCATAAAGTATATTTTTATTATGCATTCGTTAACTTTTAATCATTTTCAAAGCAGTGCGTAGAAAAATTTAACAGATAAATTTATTTTTTCATTTTTATCAAAATCTGGATCCGATCAAACTACTCAAAAATCATTTCTATCTGAAAATTGAAAATAATTTCAAACAAAATTAAATCAACTCGAATAAAACATTGAAAAATTGACAACTTGAAAGTTAAAAAAAAAATCTTAACAGGATGCTTCTGAAAAGATTAAGTCTAACAGGAAGAAATTAAGTTTTTTCAATTTAAATTTAACACCAATTATTTATTTGGATATTAAGCAACCTATAAGTGCTACTACGTAGACTTCAAAATTGATGTTGATTGAGTCAAAAACCAGAAGTAGAAGCGTTTCTCCTATTTTGAATCTAAAGAAGGAAAGGTTGCATAGAAATAGATCTTGTGAGCCGTTATCAAAACCAATAATAGTTCTTAGAGATTTGCATAAAGTTGCTGAAGTTGAAAAGACACCTTATAGTTTTAACATTGATAAATTTAAAAAGCGCACATCATCATTGCTTCCTCCTAAAAATGTTTATCCAGTAAAGGCTGAATTGATAACAAAACCAGAAAGGAAAACTATGCATTCCAAAATTGGTCATAATAATAAATTTAGAAGTTGTAAAGTACCCAAACCTAATGAAAGAATTGTTGAGATTTCTTCTAAAACTTTTGGCGATCAAAAAGTTTCATTTACTGTTGAAGGTTGTGAACCACCTAAAAAATTACATTTAGGTTTAAGCAGTAGTAAAATAGCAAAAATGAATGCTAATTTAAGTAAGCAGATTTTTAATGGAAATGAGGTTTGTAAAAGTGATTTGACTATATTGAATCATTCGCCTAAAAGAAATAAAGTATTGATGTCTGCTGATTCATTGGAGGTTTCCAAAATTGACACCATAATTTTGATGAATAAGGAGGAGGTGAAGAATTTTGCTTCCACTGGTAGTTCTATGCAATCGCCTAGAAGTTTTAAAAAGTATAAAGGTTATGTTGTTAAAAAGGATTCGCCAAAGAAAAAACCGCCAAAGGTTAAAAAAATTCTACCAATGCCAAGTAAGCCTTGTTGGTCTAAAACTACTAATGATTCATCAACGCAAACTATTCCAGCAAATAATGATTTTAAGGTATCACCAACTACTGTTAATTATATGACTCCTATGGATACTAGTAAATTACCTGCTGTTAATAAATGTAAAGACGTTGCTGTTCTTGTTGATTTGAATACATCATCTGAATGCAATATATGTAAAAATAGAAGACAAGACGTGCATGATTTCAATCTATACACAAGTCCTATTCATTTTAATAAAAAAAGTGATAACGTTGCTACTAAAGACAATTCAACTAATTTTAACTCGGATGTTATAACAGAAACTAAAGCAACCAGAAAAACCTTAAAAAATTTCAAATGCAATAAGTAAAGTGCTACAGAATGTTAATTTTGTTGACTACATAACAAACTCGGAAAGCAAACCTAAAATTAAACATTCAAAATCGGTTACTACAATAAAGAAAGAATCTTTAAAATCATTTCACGCCAGTTCCGATATGTGTGTTGCTGTTAGTAATATTGAAGCCCCAAATAATGATAATAAAAAAAATAGTAAGAAGCTTAAAGATAATTTGAGTAAAATACCTAGGCCTCAGAATTTCCAAAGATAATCACCCAGTCCTGTTAATAAACATATAATTGAGGAAATTAAAACTAATAATGTCAAAGGTAATGCTTCAATATTTCCTCAAAATAAATTTATAGCTTTGGAAAAATGTTTAAAAGTTATTTTAGATAAAATAACAGCAACCTTGACCAACAATGATATTATTCCACCAACAAATAACAAATCGATTATTGATCAAAATGTTGAAAACATTGCTAAAAATATCAAATTTAAATGTGCCATTACTAACAACACAATATGTAATATATGTAGTGAAAAATTGCATATGAATAATGGTATTGGAAGCAAGTACAGACGTGTAGATACGAAAAACAGCAATTCTTTAGATAACATGTTTAAAAAAAAGAATTGAAACACCTCCTATTAGAAGTGTTTATAAGAATCAGAAAGGATTCATATCAAGCGTTTCAAGTTTGAGTAGTATTTCTGATTATTTTTACGTACCTACTTTAAAACATACAAGTTATAGTACAGCAAAGGAAACTTCTATAAGTACATTATATAGCCAATATAAGTGGAATATAAAAACTACTAATAATTCTATAAAGAAAAAAAAAAGTAAAAATTTTGCCGTTGAATTGAATTAAAAAGAATAATCAAAAATTCTTCTACCGAATCTTCAAGCATATCAAGGGTACTTATATTATTTGTAAGTTCATCTTATACTTTCCACAGTCCATCATCTTATATTAACAAAATTCAGAAGCAATTGATTATAGAGAAGGCTATTGTTAATAATTCACTAGTAACCAAATCTTCTGTTTTTAAAGTCTTTCCTAAAGATAGAAAAGTTATAAGTAAGGAACCTTTTTATATAAAAAAAGACATCAATTCCAGCACAACTTATACTGATAGTTTAGAGCTGTTAGAATTTCAAACTCCTGATTTATGCCCATTAACAGATATCTTCAATTTCTCACCACCTAATTATGCCTATCATGTTTATAATACTGAGGTGATTAATAAACCAAAAAAATTTATAAAAAAATTGATGATAAAAATAAGGAAATTTTTGAAAAATTAATTTTTGATCACAGCAGCTCAAATTAGTCTAATGATAAGGTGTTGTTGACAAGCCCTACCAGTAAAGATTTAGAAGAACATAGAGAAGTTATATTTGGATCTACTTATAAAATAAGCAATCAAAAAATTTCCGAAAAATTAGAAAATCTGATTGGGAATTTAAAATAGATAAATATAGAAAGCATATATTTGATAAGACCCCAACAAAATTGGATAAAAAAAATCTGATTTGGATAATATTTCATAATGGGATCTTAGGATGAGTTAATATAGAAAACATATTTTTGCTTAAATTCCTGACAAATATATTAAAGAAGAAGCAGAAAGAAAACCCAGTTTTAGTAATAATGCATTTGGTTCAGTTACTAATCATCATAAACGTTTTAATAAAAAAGAATCAATGCGTAAAACTGATTTTGTTAATATTAATAAAACTACTAATAATGAAGAATCAAATCGTTCATTTGGTAACGCATACAATGATACAAACAGGTTTAATTCTTTCGGCAAAGAAGAACTAATACGTGAAACTACCTTCAATGAAGTATTGAGTAAAACTAAAACAAATCAAGTTTTCATTTAAATTATATTGATCAAAAAAATTCCAAATTACAGAAAGATAGAAAAATAACATTTACACCTAGTGTTATTAATATTGATGATCAAAAGCTTAAATCTGCTGACAAATTGAATCCATTAATATCCAGCAGTATACATGATTATAAAAACAAATTGTCAAACATGTCTAGAAATGAACAATTGAATTCATTTTATGATAAATACGAGAATGATATCATTCCTAAAAAGCGACTTCATGAATTACAAATTCCACACTTATTAGATGAAGAAATAAACTTTGAAGTCAGCAAAATGTCGGTTAATATTGATTACATTAAAGCACCCGAACATCATAAAAAACATGACAAAACAAAAAACTATAGCAATTCATGCGAAGATGATAGTCTAAGGTGGGCATCTGGTAAATCTGCATATGTTACACAAAACGATGATAGTCTAAAATCAATACCACCAATCAAACAAAACAATCAAGAATATTCAATTAAAGATTTATACAATGGTGTTAACAATACATATAATAAATACTATACAAACCCATCGAGAACTTCTGGCTATGATACCAACATTGATGATTCGGAAAGTTATATGCGATTGGATTATAGTAACTACAAACGCAACTACACTTCATTTAATCAATCAATAGATTTAAACGAATTGAAAAAAGCTATTTCAGAGAGACACAACAATGTAACGGTTGGTGATAACTTCAAATGCGTCTTCAGCACTTCAATCAAAAAGAATTCAAGAAACGCATCACAAAGAACGTCATGCAGTGATGTCTCCATGGAACATGAGGGACCAACATGCACTGAGTCTACGAACTCCCAAATTAACCAAAAATCTAAAGAAGAAAGATCCAAAACAAATGAAGCAAACGCCCGTAATTATTTTAATAACAATTTGAGAAATTTTGATAGATACAATAAAAGAATTTCATTCCCAAAATCAACCAAAGCAAATTATGATAGTGACGTAAGTACTGATAGAAACTCAGTCCGATCCATTACCAGTGAGAATAAAACATCATTTATGGCAGCAACCAATATCAATACTAAAATCTATTTTAACAAAATTGTTAAGCCTAAATCGGGCCAAAAAGTTAAACAGAAACAAGAGACCAATACTTCAAATATGGATTTAGGCAACTTTTTCGATAGCCAGAATATTTGCAAAAACTTAATAATTAATTACAAAACTAAAAAAAACCCACAACACACCCCTATACCTGTTAAGAAAGTGACTGCACTTAAAGTACATACTCGATGAAAATGGTTATAAAAATTGCAAAACAATTAAATCAAATTCCAAAATATGTTTTTTAAGTAAAAGCGAGACAACATATTACCCAAAAAAATTCATCTAGTAGCACTAAAAGTAAAAGTAGTTGTGGTACTTCACCAGTACAAGCTAGCAAATCAGTGCTTTGGTTCAATTTGCAATAAAAAAAACAACCAACTATTAATGTAGAATGTGAAGCAATTTGTTCAAATAAAAAAACAAAAATCAACAAACTTGCAAAACAAAGTTGTCAAAAGGAAGCAATAAGAAAAAGATACACTAATAAAAGAATCATCACAGATCCTGAAATACTTAAAAATAAAGCAAACTGCACATGTGAACACATAGCTGATAAACAAATAATAATTTAATGCTATCAGGTGATGCTTGCTTTAATTTAAACAAACAAGATAGGATTAAGATGTCTCCACACATGTTAAAAAATACTGAAAGTACAATTGATTTTTCTGAAAGAGAAGCTCCTCTTGATTTCTTGTTAGCTTTGGGTTTTATGGTTAATGAAGCTAGTAATGCTTTGAAGGATGATAATATTAGAAGCAGATTACTTGCGGCAATTACTGAGTTATGTCAACTGATCATTTAAATTTATATTGTAAATTAAAATCTTTGTAGGCAAAAGTTTGGATTAATAAAATAACAACAACGCAGAGCACTTTATTGTATTTAGTTGCATACAAATCAAGACCTGATACTATGAGATACTTCCTACAATTAATTGAAGCTATAATCAATAAACGTATAACAAACGCTATCAAATTGGATGGCTTCCTACGTGTTTTGGAACAAGTTGAAGATGGTAGGATACAAATGATCAACATTCTTGGTGATTATAAAGTAACCAAACCAATAATTATTCCAATAATAAATATATCACATTAGTTAATAAATTATTTGTACAGTTCGAAGAAGAAGAAAATGAAGAAAATATGGTCAAGAAACAACTCAAACATCTCTTCATTAATGTATATAACATAGCTGAAAAAGAAGTTAAAGAAAGGGATGAAGAACTTACTAATAACAAAGTCAGTTTGTTGAAAATATTGGTTGCCAAATATCGTGCTGGGTTGCATCCACATTTAAAACTCATTGCTAGATATATCGGACAAACTCTACTGAATACTGAGATACAGCTTGAAGGTATATTTATTCTATATGAAAACTTTGATAAATTAAGTAATTGTATTATATTTAGCTGTCATGATATTCTTGTCTAGTTTGGATATGGCTTTAGTAAAGTCGAGAGTTTGAAAATTATTGTAGTATTGTTTGTGAAATGGATAAATTGTCTCGATAAGTGTTGTATTGTGACAAGTGCTGTGTATTAATTGCTTTCATTTTGAAGTTTGTTTGAGGTTTGACGCAATTTGTTACTTCCGCAAATTTGTAGATAAATGTTGTTAAAATGACGTTAATCGGTAGTAATAGTATGCATTCAAAAATTAATTTAATGCGTCGACGTTTGCTGATAATGTGGCGGAATCCATTGGTTAAAAATCAAATTTTCCTACCCTCTTGTGAAGGTAATTAATTAAAACATTTTTGGCTTTCTTGTTGTAGCCGTCTCTATTGATTATCACACCAGAATCTAGTATTCTAATAAGCTATGACTCGACTAGTAGATAAATTTTTGTAGTACATGGCTGGAGTAACTACAGTGTTCAGGTGAGAAGTCCGTTTAGCTTAATATGACGATCGGTTTGCTTAAGATAATAGGCGGCAATAAATGGATATAATTCCACCGATTTGTAGAAAGAGTTCAGGCTACTGCCGTACAATTCCAACCAATAGAACATCTTTTACCTCGAGTTGTCAATCCTAGTAACCAATACAACTTCAATTATGAATTGAAAAAATTAATAATTAAATACAAAACTAAAATGTATTCGTAAAAATAAATTTGTGATCAAAAATTGTTATAAAAATTTAATTTTAAATATTTTCTGTCTCGACGTATTGATGCAGACAATTTAATTTACCCATTTCAACCTCAAACTTCTATGTGTCAACATTTCCCGTCGCAGTTTCCATAAAAATATTAAAAAAGATAACAGCTTAAATTGTTAAATAAATAAATTATACAAAATAAATGTAGTGGCCAAAGTAGAACGTACTACTACATCAGCACTTTTTGGGTTAGCAAGAATAATTGATTATGTATAGCAAAAAAATCATTAAACTTAACAAATATCTGAATGCTTATTTTCAATCCGATTTACTGTATTGGCTGAACTTAATCCATTTTAATCCATTGACGCAGGACAAACAAACAGACGACCCCCACATAGACAGATCGCTTCAATCAGAACATATATCATATAGTTTTAAAAATATTATAGTATAAACCTTGAATTACTATTTTCTTTTATATTAGTGTACTCAAGGTCCTCGATAAAAATAAAAGTTTACATTCTGTTAGAAAACAAAGTAGTAAAAGCGATGTGCCAAAAATATTACATCTAGCAAAATTATCATAAATATCATTCACTTACCGGCGACTTTATAACACCGCCAAGATTGCAGGTGCATAATAGAGACGCCTATAAATTATTTATTAAACGAGACCAAATAGCATTATCGTGTTGGTTGGGTGCAAACAAGGATACAGTTTATTTTATATCAACATACTGTAAACTATTATATTTAGATTGAGGCGCCAGTTCCATTCTATTTTCGTTTATCTGCATTTAAATACACGACCTTTGCACAACTTAATTATTTACGCATTTAAATAATATTTTAATAATTATCGATACTTTTTTATGTTTGTTGTTTACGTCATTGGCTGCAAGCATTTTGTAAATAAACATAACCTTTGTGGTTTTATTTTAGTTGCGATTTTAATGATCGAATAAATGTATTGGATGTCCAATGAGAAGGGTGGTAATTTTATTATGCATTTTGGCAAATTGCATGACTTGTTTAAAATTGCTATAAAACTTTACATGTAATAAAATTTGTTTTTTAATGTGGAACGATGTGGTGATATAATTTAGAACTATTTAAACTATATATTTTCTTTTTAGTTTCAAGCAAGAAAAAAATTACTTCTGTGTTGTGAGTTGTTATTGTAAGCCATTTTTTATTAAAATTATGCTGCAAGTAGGTACTATGAATAAAAAAATGAATAACATTAGTTGGACAAATTTGTCTTGTATCACACTTCTGATTTTTTGTTAGATAACAAATTATGCCAATTGCCATATCTCGCGAAGTAAATATTGAAAGTTTCTAAAATTATGCTTCCTTCAAAGCATTACTAGCTTCATCAACCATAAAGCCCAAAGCTAACAAAAAATCAAGAGTTTCTCTTTCAGAAAAATCAATTGTACTTTTGGTATTTTTCAACATATGTGGAGACATCTTAATCCTCTCTTCTTTGCATAAATTAAAGCAAGCATCACCTAATAACATTAAATTATCAGGACGAAATCCCCTCGCAAAGCAAGTTCCTATATCATCAGCATTAACATCACAATCGGCTTTGTTGACAACCGCTTTAGGTTTGTTCGTAAATCTAGGCGATCTATATTTGTCTTCAGTAGAAAACGAACCAATATCTTCATCAGAATTTACTTGATTTGGAGCATGGTGGTTAACAGATTTCAATTGCTCATCAAAAAAATTGTCGTCTTTAGATAAATGTTTAGAAATTGAATCATTTTTTCGAATTTGTTAAGCAATTTATCAAATACTTCCTTATCTGTTAAATTTTATCTTGATTGTCTTGATCTGATTGATTTGACTGAGCCATAATCATGCATTTCTACTTCTTCCTCGGATTTCTGGATGCATTTACAATTGTTACGATTGCGTTCCAATAAATCTATTCTAGATCCTTTTTTGGTTATAGCTTCTGATATTTGTTTGCATTTGATCATATCAGCTTCGTGTTCAAATGTGCAGTTTGCTTTATTTTTAGATGTTTCAGGATCTGTGATGATTCTTTTATTAATGTATCCTTTCCTTATTGCTTCCTTTTGACAACTTTGTTTGCATGTTTGTTAATTTTAGTTTTTTTTTAATTGGATATGTTGTTTCACATTCTACATCAATAGTTGGTTGTTTCTTTTTTTGCAAATTGAACCTAAGCACTGTTTTGCTAGCTTGTACTGGTAAAGTACCACACCTACTTTTACTTTTAGTGCTACTAGATGAATTTTTTTAGGTAATATGTTGTCTTCTTTTTACTTTAAAAATATCCAACAAATTACTACCTTTTTTAAAGAAGCTTTTTATGGAATTTGGTTTAATTGTTTTGCAACTTTCATAACCATTTTCATCGAGTATGTTCTTTATGGTAGAATTACTTTCTGAAAATGTAAAACTAGGTTCTATCGGAATTTTTTTAACATACATAGAAGTGTGTGGCGGGCTTTCTTTAGTTTTGTAATTAATTATTAAGTTTTTGCAAATATTTTGGCTATCGGAAAAGTTGCCCAAATCCATAATTGAAGTATTGGTTTCCCGTTCCTGTTCAACTTTTCGGCCCGATTTAGGCTTAACAATTTCGTTAAAATAGATGCTAGTGTTGATATTGGTTGCTGTCATAAATAACGTTTTATTATCACTGTTAATGGATCGGACCGAGTTTCTATAAGTACTTACGTCACTATCATAATTCGGTTCGGTCGATTTTGGGAATGAAATTTTTTTATTGTATCTATCAAAATTTCTCAAATTGTTTTTAAAATAATTACGGGCGTTTGCTTCATTTGTTTTGGATCTATCTTCTTTAGATTTTTTGTTAATTTGAAAATTCTTAAATTCAGTGAGACGTCACTACATGACGTTCTTTGTAATGCGTTTCTTAAATTATTTTTTATTGAAGTGCTGAAGACGTATTTAAAGTTATCACCAACCGTTACATTATTGTGTCTCTCTGAAATAGCTTTTTTCAATTCGTTTAAATCTATTGATTGATTAAATAAAGTGTAGTCGCGTTTGTAGGTACTATAATCCAATCGCATATCACTTTACGATTCATCAATGTTGGTATAATAGTATAGTACTTTAAACTGTAAATATTTGGAAATCATTGGCACTACAACATTTACAATGCCATAAACCTCCAAGTTGAACAAAAACCACCTACCGACTGCGCCAATTTGGTGCCTTATAAAAAATTATAACTACCATTAAGCAAAGTCAGTTTAAATCTAGGACATATCAGCCTAAAACATTATTGATGCCAATGCTACAGAGCCAAGAAGGAAAGTGCCATCTACAACAAAAAAATCCCAAAATGACATAAGCAATATTTTGGTAAAACTATAATCTATGCTACAAAAACAATGACAAACACAACTTAGTCACCACCTCCATCAACAAACAAAACCTCATCAGCCTGCAGGAATGTTAACCAACTTCCCAAGAGGGCTTCAACAAAGTAAAAAACCAGTTTGTGAGCTATTACAAAAAATATGGCTCACTTACTTCACAATCTTAACTGACAAAATAATTTCTTCAAATTGAAACATCAGGATGCAACACTGGCTTCACCTGGCCAAACCCTTCTTCCATACTACTATCCAAGACGGTATTAAATAAACTACAATCTACAAAAACTTGAAGAGCGTGTGGTAAAATTTTTGGGCTCTATCAAAAAATATTGAGAACGCCTTCCTCAAGTAAGTTAAAAAAAATTCTTACTGTACTTTGTAAGCCCCGCCAGGTTAAAACAAAGGTCGCAGGACCCCTAGGCTTCCGCATTGTAGACCGTTGCTTACAGGTAACTACGCCACTGACAAAAAATCTTGCCTGCAGGTGTATTTACACTCAAAAATAAAAATAAAACATTTCTAATTTTAGTCAGTATCCAAATTATGAATCGTTGGGTTTTACATGATTATTCTTGGTGTCACCGTACGAGGAATAAAATTCCACACCGCATACCAACTGCATGTTACATTGGCTCCAATGTATCTCTCCTAATCTCCTTCATATTTATCGCTGTTTACATTTAGAACAACTTAAATATTTGCGGTTCTGTATATACAGACAATAACTCATATTTATAATGTGACAGATGAATAATGTAAGTTTTCCACAAGGAGTCGATGTCATTGTCTTATCCGAATTATCTTATATTGCGACCTGTCATTACATTCTACGAACTATTATTGGATTTAGATATGAATTTGTTGTTCAATTTGAGATTATTAATTTCTTGGAGAATTGATATTAGTTAGCATAATATAATAAATCACTACCCGCATCATTTTGTCATACGTAAATCATCATGATTTATGCAAACTTAATACAATTAAAGCAAACACAATAGTTTACAATTAACACAAACAAATTGCAATTAATATTATTTCAACACATAAACGTGAGAATATGTTACATAATACGGATCAATACTAAGAACTAAAATATAATACTAAGGTTAAACATAAAAGAAAAGATATTATGAAATATCCCTATTTCACGGCTGATACTTTTTTATCGAAGATCGTTATATTTTAATAACTTCGAATAAATCAGAATATCCATATAAAAAATATGCTTTTATACATAAAAATTTATTCATGATGACTCGTTGTTAATATTTTTTAATAAAAAATCTACCACCGATTTATAGCTTGCAAGTATTCAATTATAATTCGAATTATTTATCACTCGAATAATAAATTCGATTTATTCACTCGAGTTAATTATGTATGTAACACTCAAATTATTTTTTAATCAAATTATTTTTTTCGATTTATCTATTACTACCCTGATATGTCTCGGATACAGGAATCTCTAAATATATCACATGAATGAACAGAAACGTTCTCGCTGACTGATTCATGCAAATACCTCGCTCAGATGTTTGTTTTCTTTGATAATTGTATTCGCATGTGTTAACAAACGAGACAAGTATAGTAGCAAAAAACCTTGCCCAAATAATAGAGAGAGGCTGAGAATAGATAGAGCCCGAGTAATGACCTATGGCAATTGTATTCGCTGCCAAGGCACACTTTTCACGCAGTAAAAACGTTGCGGATAATGCAAAAAATGTTAAAAAGTTGGTTTATCGCCTAATTCAAGCAATTACGAGTTATTCATTCAGACCCATCTGTATGCCTCGAAAGCATTAACGCTTCTAACTTGTAACCATACCATAACACTATAACTACTGGTGGACGCGTTTTGGTTTGTACTGCGCATGACGTCACTGTGTGACTTGTTAAAATTGTTTCCAACCACGTTAGTCACAATTTCGAAAATTTGTTAACTAAATTTGGACCAAATATTCTTAAAGTATTGTAAATTAATTGGTTGAAATCTAAAATAATTTTTGAAATTTAAAAATATTTTTTACAAAATTTTGAAAATCCAAATATTTCTGGAATTGTTTTCATTAACGTTAAAGTCAAAATTTTAAAAATTTGTTGACTAAATTTGAACCAAATAGTCTTAAAGCATTGTAAATTAATTGGTTAAAATCTAAAATAATTTTTGAAATTTAGAAATATTTTTTACAAAATTTTGAAAATCCAAATAATTTTGGAATTGTTTCCATCAACGTTAAAGTCATAATTTTAAAAATTTGTTGACTAAATTTGAGCCAATTATTCTTAAAGCATTGTAAACTAATTTGTTTTTGTCAAAATTATATTTTAAAAATTGTTTTTTTTTTATTTTTTAAAAATCCGAAAATTTTAAAAAATTGTTGACTAAATTTAGAGCAAATATTCTTAAAGCTTTGCAAACTAATAAGTTTATGCCAAAATTAAATTTAAAAATTTAAAAATTATAAATTTTTGGAAATTCGAAAAAATCCTAAATGTGTCTACTAACAGAAACGTCAAAGTTGTAAAGATCTAAATCAAATATTCTTAATGCTTTGCAAAAAACAGCCATGACCTCCTGAGCACTCAGACACCATCCTCGCGCTGAAAAAAAAAAGATGAAAAAGAAGAAAAGACCGAATCGAGGACGAGCACCAAGTGCTAGAGATGAGGCAGATGATGGAAGCTAATAAAATCCAGGCCCTAAATGCCACAAACTACAGACTAGTGACATACATCAACTTGATGCCTCCCTCCTCCCCCACCATCGCCCCCAATCCTACCCCCATTATCAACAAAGAGATGAGGCCTTTTCTTTCATTTCCGCAAGGAAAATAAAAGAAAAGACCAAAAAAGTGACCTACTCCCTCAACCATAAACGCCCAGCCTCCCTCTGAGAAAAGAGCGACTCCATCCTCCACCACCTGCAAACGCTGACGACGCAGCTACCCAGGACTCCACCGTCCCTGAGAAGGTGAGCCCATCTAATTCATCCCCGGGCAGAGAAAGCAAAAAACAAAAAAGATCTAAGATGAGTTTCCACCTTTAAATCTAACTAACAGGCTATCAGCCAACCACCGGCAGTCGCTTTTAGTGACTACCTATCAGCCTCTCAGGCCACAGGGTACAAGGGCCATCAGCCCGCAATAACGGCGCCACCCTTGCAAAAAGTTCACTCAAGTCAGATTCAAACCCACGGCTATATACTTAGACCCCACCAGTGATGACAACCCTACTCAACCCCTACAGAACCCCACTTTTACCTGCCGCCCTAGCCAACAAACATCTTTTCCCGGTCTATTGCAAATTCAATTCAAAGATAATGAAACATCCATCATCTTGGCCCGTAATACCCACAATGGTATTCGGGTAGTTCCAGCTACAAACGGCAACTGCCTTCGTAAAATCCAATATGGCCAACTTCTTTACTTGGTCGACCACTGAAGAGCGTAGTCTCTAAGTAGTAATCAGGCATATTCCGGTTTAGTCAAGGACGACTGTCTTCGGACCCCAGGTGCTGAAGATGAGAGAGATGATGGAAACAATGACTTACAAAATCGAACGTCAAATCCAGGCCTGGAATGCCACCATCCAAAGACATGTAGCATCCATTAACTTGATGGTCCCCACCGCCACCGCAATCTCACCATCTCGTCGTATGAGAAACAAATTTGGTCGTTTCCCAATGTTCTCCATGCAACTCGCAAGCACGCAAATCATGAAGCTCATGGAGCTCCTAAATCTTACAGTCAAAGTAAAAGCAAAAAAACGGGTTTGCCCACTATCAAAAAAGAACTCTACGAGCACACCACTAAGGGATGCTTCAAAGCAACTCTCGTAATTGTTCGGGCATGACCAAAGGCCACACCAAAATGTGCCCTCAGCTCCTGCCCTCATTCATCCAACCTCCAAAGATGTAAAACATTCAATAAAATTATGATCGTCCAAACCAATAACAAGAAAGGCGCTCTAGTTCCAGCAAACCAGCAGCTGCGGTTACAGCAAACAAATCGTCCAACATTCTTTCGCTGCCAGCGCTAAAGTAGCTGATCTTCTAGCTGAGTTCAATGATTTTCAACGGAAAATCATGTCCACCATCCTCAATATCCAAAACAATAAAAAGTCTGCTTGTGAACAACATTTCAGACAAAATGGGCAAAGTAGAAGAGTTCTTCTTTGACCAGAACATCGACGTCATGCTAGTGCGAGTCAAATCACAGACGCAAACATGCGCTGAGAATCCCAAACACGTTTACGTATTTGGAAACGTCGGAAGTGGACAGGCGGCGTGGGACAATGATCTTCGCAAGAAGATCGCTGGACCCTTCCAAAGTGAAAATCCCTGATACTCTCAAAATAAAATCAAAATGCTGAGGCTGAGCACCTTTAAACTAACCTTATCAAAATAGTTTTCTCAAACCCCTCCGCACCATAATTGCTGGAGACTTCAATTCCAAGCACACAGCGTAGAACAGTGTCACAACCAACGTCAAAAGTCGAGCATTGCAAGACTACATTAAGTTAAAAGTGCGTCAAAAGTCCAGACGAAACCACTTATTACAGCTTCGCTGTTCACCGAGGAAGCGTCCTTTACGTAGCAATACTCAAGATTATCGAGATTAAAACAATGGATAACCTGAGCTGCAATCACTACACAGTTTTACTAGAATTCTACGGAAAGGGGTCAAATGAAGGGGGAAAAAGATTCAGATTTTATTCTCTTCTCAAAATACTTGAAAAAGAGCATAGGCAAATTAGCCAAAGAAAAGACTTCTAAAACCCATCAAGTTCGTGCTGATAACCCTCTAGAATTATCCCGCGCACAAAAAGCATCGTTTCGGCAAACATCAATGGCAAAAGCATTGCAACCTTAGAGATCGTAAGAGCGAGAACGATTTTAATACTCCATCGAGGAAAAGGCATTTGCCGAAGCCTTGAACTCCAATGCTTCCATCCACTCTATGGCAGAGAATACTAATCTAGAGCACAAAAAATTCATTAAATGCGGGACAGTAATTTTGACTTTAGTTCCCGCCCACCAACCCAACTGTTAGTTATCCAACTACTTGATCACCAACACTTGAGTACGTGGGTGGGGCTCTCAATTCATTAAATGCGGGACAGTAGTTTTGACTCTAGTTCCAGCCCACCCACAAAAGTACTTGATCGCCAACACTTGGTTGGGCGGGTGAGGCACTCAATTCATTAAATGCAGGACAGTAGTTTTGACTTTACTTACCAACCACTCAGCCAACTATTAGTTATCCAACTACTTAAACACAAACGCTTAGGTGGGTGAGTGAAGCACTCAATTCATTAAATGCGAGACAGTAGTTTTGATTTTAGTTCACGCCCACTCACCCAACTGTTAGTCATCCAACTACTTAATCACCAACGCTTGGGTGGGTGAGTAGAGCACTCAATTCATTAAATGCAAGACATAGCGTTGACTTAGGTTCCCGCCCACCCACCCAACCATTACTTATCCAACTAATTGCTCACCAACATTGGGTGGGTGGGTGAGGCACTCAATTCATTAAATGCGAGACAGTAATTTTGACTTTAGTTCCCGCCCACCCACCCAACCGTTAGTTATCCAACTACTTCATCACCAACGCTTGGGTGGATGGGTGGGGCACTCAATTCATTAAATACAAGACAGTAGTTTTGACTTTAATTCCCGCCCACCCACCCAACTGTTACTTATCAAACTACTTGATCACTAACACTAAGGTGGGTAAATGGGGCTCTCAAATCATTAAGTGCGGGACAGTACTTTTGATTTTAGTTCCCGCCCACCCACCCTTACTGTTAGGTATCCAACTACTAGATCATCAACACTTGGGTGAGTGGGTGGGGCACTCAATTCATTAAATGCGGGACAGTAGTTTTAACTTTTCTTCCCAACCATCCACCCAACCGTTAGTTATCCAACTACTTCATCACTAACGCTTGGGTGGGTGGGTGGGGCACTAAATTCATTAAATGCAAGACACTAGTTTTGACTTTAGTTCCCGCCCACCCACCCAACTGTTAGTTATCAAACTACTTGGCTGGGTGAATGGGGCTCCCGCCCACCCACCCAACTGTTAGGTATCCAACTACTTGATCATTAACACTTGGGTGAGTGAGTGGGGCACTCAATTCATTAAAGGCGGGACAGTAGTTTTGACTTTTGTTCCCGACCACCCACCCAATTGTAAGTTATCCAACTACTTGATTACCAACACTTAGGTACGTAGGTGGAGCACTCAATTCATTTGAATTTAGTTTTCGCCCACCCACCCAACTGTTAGTTATCCTACTACTTGATCACCAACACTTAGATAGATGGGTGGGGCACTCAATTCATTAAATGCGTGACAGTAATTTTAAATTTAGTTCCCGCCCACCCACCCAACTGTTAGTTATCCAACTACTTGATCACCAACACTTGGATGAGTAGATGAGACATTCAATTCGTGAAATGCGGGACAGTGGTCTTGACTTTAGTGGGTAGGTAGTAGGGGCACTCAATTTATTGATTGCGGGACAGTGGTTTTGGTTTTAGTTCCCGCCCACCCACCCAACTGTTAACTATTCTACTGCTTGAACACCAATAATTGGGTGAGTGGAGCACTCAGTTCATTGATTGCGGGACAGTAGTTTTGATTATAGTTTCCGCCCACCCACTCAATTGTTAGTTATCTCACCACTTGATCACCAACACTTGGGTGGGTAGGCATACTCAATTCATTGATTGCGGGACAGTAGTTACCGCCCACCAGTGTTACTAATCCAAATTTTTTATCACAAACATTTAGGCTGGTGGGCGGGGCATTTAGTTTACTGACTTCGGGACAGTATTTAACTTAGTTATTTAGTGAAAAGCTAGTTTTAAACACTTATAACTTCTAAACCATAAGACGATACACCGCTGAACAGATAAAAAGGTCGATCTCAAAATTTTGAAAATCTCAACATCCAATTTTAAAAACTTGTTAACTAAATTTCAACCAAATATTCTCACCGCTTTGCAAATTAATGAGTTTAAGTCAAAAATTTGAAATTTAAAAATATTTTTTATAAATTTTTGAAAATCTAAATAATTTTGAAATCAATTTCTGATTATCAAAAAACTACAAAAAATACACATATTTAAATAAAATTGCAAAACATAATTAACATAAAGATTTAATCTAATTTATTTTGTTATAATAAAATTTCCTCAACAAAAATCATAAAAAAACTTCTTAAGATTCCACCCAAACGCCCGTGTCGCATTGCAGGTAAAAAAAACTGACCACCCCGTGACAAATGGTTGTTTAAAATTTCTCCACGACTTACCAATTACGCAATGCACACATTACTCTTATAAATAAATAACATAAAACCGAACCGTGTCCTACAAGCTCAGCACAAATTACCTCATATGTTATTAAAACGAGCACACATTGTTGCATACCAATACGTGATTTTTAGCCCTGCATTGTACATTGAAAAAAAAATGCAATTAATTTACGATGGCTGCTAATTAAGAATGCAAATCAGTAGTACACGGCTATATATTCTGACTCACAACAACATGCGCTCGGAATTTAATAAATAAATAAATAAAATCGAATCGAATTAATATGTAGTGAAATGTGGGCAGCTTTAAGCAATTAAATATCAAAACTGGATGTTAGTTATATAATATTTTATGTTTGCCAAGAATGCGTTCGATAATATTTACGTTTTGTTTTGTTCGACATAAAAATAAACTCATAGAATCATAACAAAAATGTGGTTTTGACATAATTATATTACAAAATAATTCAATAAAATATTAAGTGAATAGATAGAAAGACAGGAGGAGTTGAGTGCATCGTATGAATAGAAATGTCTGTAAAACGTTGTCGGAATCACGTAGGCCACTCTGAAAGAAGCTTTTGAGGGGTTATAATGCCAACCGAATTTTTATCAACATTTTTCCAAGAAAGTGATTAAAAATTTACATAAGATGCAAATGGAGAAATTTTTTTTAATTTCAGGAAATTATCAATTAAGTCTGTCTGGACTACAATTAATATTAATTGCGTTCATTTTAATACAATTTGGGTTAAATAAATTATAAAAATAGTGGAATGACCAATGATCCTTTGTTATTCGATAACAATACAAATATATTTTTTATTTAAATTACCTAAAAAAATCTGATTCATTTCGAATTCATACAAAGCAATACGCAAAAGCAATTTAAACCCACCTACATTCATAAAAATGATTTCAGCTTTTTACTTATTGTTTATTGAATTAATTAATATTATTTGTGCTTCAAAATATTAATTAATTACGGAGTTTTTAACAATACAATGATTAAACAATTCAAACAGAAAAATGGAGAAGCCTTTCAAATATTTATACCTTTTCTGTATTCATATTATGCGCCCTTCTTAATTTGCATAAAAACACAGCCAATGATTTTACAATTCGACATATGAAGATTCAAAAATATTAACAGATTTTCTGTATACCTACATATTATTGACGCTCTTCTCGGTTCTTAATACCAGAAAAGCCATCTTCGTTACAAATACATTATTTAACTATTCTGAAGAACAAAACATGGTGTACAGTACGCGGTCCGTGTAATCATACTGTAATAAAATCACAAAACAATGAAAAACAAGCCCTAAACATAAAATCAGTTCTCGTCATTAAAACTCGACCCAATTTTCCAACAACTGAATAAGTCGACAGCGCTATCGTTAACTTTACTAGCTTTATATCTTACGCAGGAGAAGTTTATCAGAACCCAAATCGCAATACAAAAGCTTTAAAGTGCATAGACAGTAAGTAGAAGATGGGTTGATCTACTATTCTAAACGACTCTTGTTCTCCCATAAGAAAAGCATCAGATCACAACTCAATTTTCAAAGAACTAAATAAATCGACTGCACAGAAGTCGTTAAGTTAAAAGAAATAGAAAAGACGGATTGGATTGTTACACAATACTAAGTTATGCTTGTTTTCCCATCAGCGCACAAACCAAATTACAAACAGCTAAATGAGTCGACAGCGCTATACAAGAAGCCTCATATCTTGCGCAACAAAAGTTCATCAGAACATTTCCAAGTCTCACGACTTAGCCAACCAAACCAAAAACAGAAACAAAAATTAAAAAATGTTTAGTCACCCAAAAAAGATCAAAAATTTGATGTGCACGTCGCTTTCTTTCATCTATGGCAAAAGAAGCTTTAAATGCAATGACAGGCAAAAAACTAAAAAATTTGAAGTATGCCTTAAAATTCAATCATCGCCAGTCTAAATTCTCAATATGAACTTTGAACGTTGCACAACCTCTTCAATCTGTTTGTCTGTCTATGATTTTTGTCAGCAACGAGTCTACATTACCGACCAAAATATAATACTATCCATGATGAACCCTACGCCTAGCACTATCACCAACTTGCACCTCTACTCCATGAAAACTTTCTCTACAAACGTAATCAATCCTTTGACATCCACATTCACACTATTAAAACACTCAAATCTCCCAAATCACAGTTGAAACAATCAATTTATATCCGGTTCGAAAGACCAAATTTATGTTGTAAATAAAGAATAAAATACAATATTTTTTTTCAAAACAGACTTTAAGAAAGCCCTTTCAATATTTTGCGGAGAGACTATAAATCCTTGCTACGCCACTATCCACACCCTTCTCGGAACACAACGGCTATCTTCTAAGCCAATGCGGAAGCAAATGGCGCCCAAGCAGACATTCTAAGATATGGTCCCCACCACCAAAACAACAGTAATCACTGCTGAGAATACTACCCCTAACCAAAACCTAAACTAACCTAACTAAGAACGCTGGAGAACGTCGTGACAACAGCTCCTATAAGAAACCCAAAACTAGCGGTTTACATTACAGACAAACCAACCGACAATTTAATCGTAAAACGTACTTCGATTGCATTCTACACTACTCCTCAAGAAGCTACATCACCAACGCAAGCAAACCAAGTCATTTGCATTTGAATCGGTCACCTAATCCGGCCATTTACTTCGTGTTAGACAAAAAGTGGTACTGCAACTTAATTTCAATCTCCAAGCAGCATCCACACCTTACTCAAAGCATCAAAGCCACCTCTTGCACCAACTCCAGTAACAAATGACTACCAACCAGATACACCTATACCTTTGATATACTCAAACACCGTCAAGACAAAAGTAATCACTGCTGAGAAGACTACTCTAAAAAGCCCAAGGCAACGCCGTTACAACGGCTCCCATAAGAAACCCAAAACCAACAGAAACAAATATTGCAAACAAACCAGACGACTTATTTCCATTACGTACCATACTACTCGTCAATGATTACACCACCAAAGCACACAAACTAGCTAAACCCGACAAAAAAAATGCTTCGGTGTAAACCAGCAACGTGCAAACCATCAATCGCACAGTTAGTACAAACCTGGATATCAGTAACCCTGAGAATGATCCTGTAAAAACAAGCAAAGTTGATAGAGGTAATTGTAAAACTTATACCGTAATCCTCAAACATACAACCTGTAATTACCTAACAATTCTACTCCAAAAAGACCCTAACAACTTTACGGCCGCACATCCAAGACATGCAAAAACATGACCAGAGTGAACGCCAAAACAAGCAAAAATTGACTAAAGCCTTATGGATACAACTCACTCCAAAATAACTTTTTGTGCAGAAGAGTACTTGATGCCAGCAGAAAAATCATCCACACATCAAAACGAAGGACTACAAAGAGGTCGCTGACTACAAGTCGGTTAGACCAGAGCAGTAGCAGAACAACCTGTAAGCAAGAGCCTACAATGAAAACCACAAAAGCTCAGCACCCCCTTCACCCAACGGCCAAAAAATCCTAGCTACGCTACAGGATCGGAGTAATCGCCACCAATAGAAAAATCGTTGTCATCTAAAATAAACCAAAAAAAATAAAGACTCAAGAAAATCACACATATCAAAGAAGACAAAAGCACACCAATCGGAAAAATGTGTAGCTGAGCTCGGCAACGTCCTCAGCCCCGCTAACGCGGACTCCGTTACCAAAGAAATCCCACGGAAGCAACCTGCAAGAAAAAGCCAAAAAAGGTTAGCTAACATCCCGGACAAACCTAAAAGACACCACCAAGCAAAACATCAAACTACTTGTCGTCATAACCTTAACCTAAAATAACTCGTCGGTGCGCTGCATTGTTTAGTGCATCAATATCGCATGCCGGTAGATTTTTCGTGTTTTGTTCTTTTAGAGCAGTGTACAGACTAGCAGTAAAATCTCCACCCAAACCTGAAGCCTAAATACTTCGCCCGTCATTAACATCAAACTGCTCACTTTCCAGTGCTATAGTGCAAATTAACCAAAACCTCAAGCACATCTCTATAGATAAAAAAGATCTGATTTTTCAAAATGAAGAGAATTTTGACCAGCTACAGTACTTCACGCCAAATTATGGGATTATGAGCCTAGCATTGGTCAAGAAAGAGCATAAAACCAGCCAACGCTTAATACTATGGTGTAAAATTCCCATTGGCTAATCCGATCATAGAAGAAAAAGAAGGTAGATCGACCAACAAGTATATAAAAAAAACAATTTTAGAAAAAAAAAAAAGATCTAGCCTAAAACCTTACCAAAAGCAATTCTACAGCAAACCTTCTAAACTGAAGACAAACCAACACCGGACTAGGTCCATAATAACACAAAACCTACAAAACTTCAACAATGACCTCGGCGATGGAATGGCTGCAGAGCATATTAGATGCAACTCTGGCATACGCTCCTCTTTCTCACGCCGAGGAGGTAGCCTACAATTCCAATTATACACGCACGTGCTCGGGAACATTGCACCATCCGTAATTCAGAGCACTTGAACGAACTTAGCGTCGACCCAACGCAGATCCGCACAGCAACTCCAGTTTGCATCTGGGAGTCTTTAAACACAAAAGAACTCAACTATCAAGTCACCATCGACCAAATCGAGAATATCCCAGTCACCACTGCACTCTTCGGCACTAGAAAATAAAGCATCATAAACGCCCCATGGCTTCTCCAAACCTGGACAACATCTCCAAAAAATCGCATTCATTCCGATAGATACTCCCACTCTAACAAAAACACAAAAAATCTCTGCATACCAAAGCGTAGACCTATTGGCCAGAGTTGATGTATCAACCATACCATCTCCGAGATGTTGCGTCTTTGTCAAACCGCATTCATGTCTCGAGGTCGGTAATGATACTAATGAGAAAAATTACCATTGGATATCATCTATCGATGGAGGAGGAGCTTATAAACCCCATTTTTCAAGAAAAGTAAAAAAAAAAAAAATTTGAAAAAAATCAGTCGCGTGCAAGCAAACGATCAGTGAAAACGCAGAGAGAAAAACTTCCGCAGTAATTGCAGCTTGTACTGCAACCCGCGTTGCACCACGACTAGGCGGCTTCATCCAACAAGTTTCTCGCGCCCAAATTGTCCGAACGCCAAGTACTAGGAATCCTAAAAGCTAGAAGACCAGCTCGAGAAGTTATTTGCATCACTGAGACCGTGTGTACTGCGTTGTGGACAACGTTCGTGATCTCAAGCAGGACATCCCTTCGGACGTCGTAGGAATTATCAAGTCGGACTTCTAGGACACCTTCACCTAGCTCCGGAAAGAGTCCAAACTGGCTCTAAAACAGAGCAAGGACGCCTCACTAATGACCACAAATTGACCACTTAAAAGCGGATTCTCGCTCGGCCATCCTCGGAAGCTCCAACCAAGGCCTTGCCTAAAGAGATCAAAATGCCACCACCGCTCGCCGAGCCCCCCATCAACACCCCGAAGCACTAAGTCTAGGCCTCCATCAACACGCCGGCCAAGAACCCGGTTGACTCCAGCCCCTCCGACGAGAAACTGATACTCAAAAAAGTAGAAAAAAGAATAAGACCAGGAAGGATCCGATAAGTCTTCCTCAATTTCTTGCAATTCTATGCCAATCCTAGTGATGCTTTCCACGCCAAAAGAGCCTTTAGCGCCCAAGACCAAAGAATCTTCCACCCGGCCTGCCCTTGAGGCTCAGTCCACCACATAGAGCATAGTACCAATCGTCTCAACGATGTTTGATCAGGCAACCCCCGGTTGCAACTGAAAGTCCTCAAACCTTGGAGGACTCAAAGAGCAGGTTTTCACCTAAACCTAACACATTCTTTCCCAGTGTCTTCACACTCGATGCCGAGAAATAGAACAACATTGCCCCACGACCTTTACACATGGAAAACTTCTCCAGAAAGTCACATCTACACCAAACAAAATAACACAAAAAATCCGAGAAACTGCTCTGCTACAGGACAAGCACCTATTGACCAAAGTTGGTGTATCTACTGCAACATCTTCGGGTGTTTCCCCTTCCACGGATCGTTTCCAAATCCATAAATACCTGCAAGACTCTTTAACAACGATCCGCTAGCAAGCTACTACGTCTCCGGGTAAGACCAACAAAAAACTCACTTTCAACTCAAAGCTCAGGCTACGGCATTGCAGATCCCGCCATATCCTTGCTCACCCACCCCCCCCCTACGTTTGTTAAAACCTAGAGCAGAAAAAGCTTTACCAAAATCGTATCTGAGAGGGGCCTTCCCAAAAAATCTAACCCACGCCTGCTAATCACTACAACCACCTGCACCAAAGTCCACTTACTCATAACCCCTTCATCGCCCCCATCTAATCATTCATAGATCGAAACATTCACGAATTCCGCACGCAAACCTAGGTATAAGTCAGACCCGTTCATAGCAGAGCAGAAAAAAAAGCCAAAAGTAACTTCAAAACTAAAACTCCGTCTTAAGTCCATCTAGTCCACTGCAATCATAAAGACATCGGCACCAACCAGATTAGAAAAGCCAATAATTGGAATTCTACCGTAAACGTCTCACTCATCATTGTACAACGCCTGGCCAACACCCCGCAACCACCACAAATCGTATACAGATTCAGGCAAACCGCGTACCATCCGTCTACTTTTCATTGAACATCTTGTGATTGCCTCCATACCTGCTACCTTGCATCACTCTTGCCAAAAAAACATTCAAGACTTTGAGCACCTTGCATCCTACTACCCCAAATAATTTCTTTCTTTTGATAACAAACAACGCAACCGGACTCCCTGGACATCATCCCCAAGAGCGACTAATTCACTGTCAGATTTGGACCTGCCTCCAGCACCATCTTCAGAAAGATGCTGGTAACAATACCTTAAAAGAAGAACAATAACCGTAAAGTTGTTTGAGCAAGTGTACAAACTTGGCCCAATAACGGCAAAAGTTTTTCTGGCTTCAGTCTTATCACCTATGATCTTCAACTTACATGATTCTGACATATGAAGCATCAGCCAGTTGTCAAAGTAAGCAACTACATCAAATGAAATATTATACACTATTGTACACCTCTAGGCACCCAAAAATGCAGCTATGCAAACAGCACTTCCCAACTCCCTACACAAGATTACCAAGAGCAACTCCTTCACTCACACTTGCCCAATAACTGAAAAGTTTTTCTGGATCAGTAATACCTTCTTATATGATTCTAACATACTAAGCAGATGTTAAAATGGCTTTTGTACACCTCCAGGCACACAAAAATTAGCTACAGTTAGAAGCGACATAAAGAAGCCCTTGAAACCTAGCTTCAAAACTAGAGTCTCTAACCAATAATAATTAAAGCCATGTCTTCTTCAGGAGATAAATGCTAACTTTTTATGAAAATACCTGCTACTATAACAGATGTCTTACTATACAAGACGACTCAATTCATCTGCGTCAGAAGCGTTCTATTAACAAGTTTGCAGTAGACGGATAATGTGACTCATTAACTGTCACACTAACACTGACGTAAGCTGCACATTCTTCGCAACTCTAAGAACGCCAAAAAAGAACAAAAACTTACTAATCAAAAAACAAAAATCAAAAGCCTCTAGAAGATTCCCCCAAGTTACAAAAAAGTATTATAAACTGCATTTTATACAAATTATAAATGAAACCAATGTACATTCAATATTAAAAAAACTCTTCCATACATGTACGTCGATTTATTTCTGATTCTAAAGGATATATTGTAAATTTAATCATAATTATAAACACTCCCATGGGTGAATCATGCAAATCGTGACAAAAGTTGTAATACTTCGATAACAATTAATTAATTGACTCATATTTTAATACAAAACATGTAAATAGACAAACCATGAGTAACAAGTACCTCACAACAACCCATTACATTATCATCAGTAATTAATTTAACATCACTGATGACAATCTACCCTAATCAATTTACAAAAAAAATACCATCACATAACAATATTCAATAACCCCATTTCGTGACGGTTTATCATTCATTAACTCTAATGACTGACTTTTATTATATTACGCAGGACTCACCTCATCGTCTACTTTTTTTAAATA
Organism: Tachinus rufipes; assembly: GCA_963932245.1. NCBI lineage: Eukaryota > Metazoa > Arthropoda > Insecta > Coleoptera > Staphylinidae > Tachinus > Tachinus rufipes. The sequence continues at coordinate 19,268,704 of OZ010744.1, forward strand.
ATTAATTGCAACGCGGATCAGTAGTAAATCAGACGGTGCGTGCAGAATTTTATCGTCTCACCTTGGACATCACCACGATTGACCGATTCAAATGCAAATGGCATGTTCGGGTGCGATGAGAATGTCTGAAGAAAATAAAATGAATTCAAGGACAGGAATGGACGGCAGCTTTTATGTAAATGTAGTTTAAATGAGAAAAAATATAGGGATGATTTTCAATAAGAGAAATCAATTTACATTTTGTTAGATGGGGGATGATTTATTAGACATTTATAATCATATTTCATTTAAATTAATGGGATTGAATTTATATTATGCGTGACCGCGTAAACACGCGTTCTTTCGTATGGGAATGAACGTCACGTTATAAATATTACAAAATAAATTAAAGAATGTTAAAATCCTATTAGAATTTCATAAATACTTGAAGTCTCAAGGTAACTCCCAACCCTTGATATAAAAATTGATTTTATATTTGACCGAGACCTTTAATATTTTCAATAACAAAAATAACCCAACTCATTGCTCTGAAATCCAATTAGATTAATAATTGTGAATAAATGGCTTGAAAAGAAACTTATTTGCTTTTCCCATTACAAACTTCGCCTATCCCTTCATTATAATCCGCATTCGTATTAATTCACAGATTGTGGCTTGAAATGGAAAGCGAAAAAGTCAAATTAGGAAATAAAACTTACTCCTTCTGTGATCGTTTTTTATGGAAATTGTTCTTACCTGTAACAAAAAAAATAAAATTAATTAAAAAATTGCAGTAATTAAATTTGTAAACATTTATTCAAATTTTTTCTGGTTAATAAAATGTGTGTTCGATTTTAATCAAATTTTAATTAGCCGGGTTAGCAAAGTCATTTCCCAAGGGAAAGAGATGTAAAAAATTGCTGACACGAGAAAACTTTGTTAATATAAATTTTTAATTAAAACATCTAAAACATGTCACCGGACACGTCTTCAGCACACAAACACTTCACCGTTGCCATTAATGAGTTTTGGATATTATTATTCGCTAAATGTATGGTATTAACATTTCCTGGTAGTAAACCGCTACCAGCAATGGAGTTGAAATATAGTGAATTTCTAGTTATAAGTTCAGCTTCTACTTTCTGTCGGCGACCTTCATATATCAATCAAATTCAAATTCCATTTTTTATTTAAATTATTTCTATAATTTTTCTTAATCGCAATCCTTCACAAAATTGTAGAAATAAAAAGTTTACAACATAAATTGTAATCAAAATAAATTTTATAGACGTCACAATTTCAAACGTAATAATAATTCGAATGCTTTTATCGCCGCACATTTGCAAACAAATAAATATCATGATTTGCGTCCAACACCAACACACACATCTTAATAAAATTTCCACTTCAGATGCATCCGATCTCGTTCGTATAATATGATTTATGTTATTAAAAGGCGAATCGCGGAGCAGTCATTGCACTTTCCACTTTTCATATCAACAATGAATGTGAGTCCACATCCGCAAGTCGTTTTCGTATTTTTATTATTTAAACTTATTGTTGAAAACAAACCGCATTTAATATGGTAACACCGAGATAAGTCGAGTATTTTGGCGTTCTTTTGCGGTCGCGATAAGTTGTATTTATGTTGTTGAAGGTTAGTTTGATTGAAATGAGAATATTATAATAATGAATGAATGAATAAAGTGATTTTTTCGACAGTTTATAACCGGATTTTGTTTAATTTTGACAATTCTTTTCATATTTCTAGCTAGATTTTGCTGTTTTTCAGATTTCATAAAGGTTTTTACACTTTTAAAGAGTTTAATGGCCGGATTTTGGTACATTCTGATATTTGTTTAAAACTATATAGCCGGATGTTACACATTTTTACCAGTTGATGGCCGGATTTTACACTTTTAACAACTTATGTCGGATTTTGTTTCTTTCTAACAACATTTTTTAAATTGCAAAGCAGCATTTTGCTATATTTAAACTTTCTTAGTTTATGACCAGATTTTGGTCCTATCGGACAATTCTTTAAAATTCCATTGCCGGATTTTGCACCAGTTTATGCTAGATTTTGGTTCGTTCTAACAATATTTTTGTTAGATTTTGCAATTTTTGAAAGTTTATTGCCAGATTTTGCCGTTTTTTAAACATTTTATTAACCAAATTTTTAAAAGTTAATGGCCGGTTTTTTGTATCTTCTAACATTTGTTGGCCGGATTTTACACATTTACACAATTATTTATGTCGGATTTTGGTTCTTTCTAACAATATTTCTAACAATTTTGATAATTCAAAGCTGAATTTTGCTATTTTAAAAACTTGAAAATTTTGACCAGTTTATGGCCGGATTTTGGCATTTTCATGACAATTCTTTAAAATTTCATGGCCGGATTTTACACTTATCAACACTTTATGATGGACTTAAGTACTTACTAACAATATTTTCCATATTTCAAAGCTAGATTTTGCTATTTTTGAGATTTTATGATGCTTTTTACACCTTTTAAAAGTTTATTTATAGCCGGATTTTAGTCCTTTCTGATAATTCTTTAAAATTTCATGACCGGATTTTGAACTTTTTAACAGTTTATGCTAAATTTTGGTTCTTTCTAACAATATTTTTGTTAAATGTTGCTAGTTTTGAAAGTTTATTTCCAGATTTGAGTGCTTTCTGATAATTATTTAAAATTTTAAGCCCGATTTTGCAATTTTTTACGTATTTTAAACATTTTTTTAATAGTTCCAGAACAAAATCTTGGGCTTTCTTACAATATTTTTAAACTTTATAACCAAACTTTTAAAAGTTTTTGGCCGGATTTTTGTACTTTCTGACATTTGTTGTGTCAAATCCGTCTATAAAATTTTATTTTATGACTGGATTTTACACATTTAAACAATTTATGCCGGATTTTGGTTCTGACTAACAATATTTTTGATATTTCAAAGCTGTATTTTGCTATTTTTAATTTTTTATGAATTTATATACCACTTTATGGCCGAATTTTGGTCCTTTCTGACAATTCTTTAAAATTTCATGGCCGGATTTTGCACTTTTCAACAGTTTATTCTAAATTTTGGTTCTTTCTAACAATGTTTTTAAGATTTCAAAGCTAGATTTTGCTATTTTTGCGATTTTATTATGCTTTTAATACTTTTTAAGAGTTTATCGCCGGATTTTAGTCCTTTCTGACAATTTTTTAAAATTTTATGGCCAGATTTTGCACTTTTCAACAGTTTATGCTAGATTTTGGTTCGTTCTAACAATATTTATACTAGATTTTGCTATTTTTGAAAGTTTATTGCCAGATTTTGGTGCATTCTGATAATTATTTAAAATTTTAAGCCCAATTTTGGCATTTTTGACGTTTTTTAAATTTTTTTGTATGTTCCATAACAAAATCTAGAGCTTTCTTACAATATTTTCATACTTTATGACCAAATTTTTAAAAGTTTATGGCCGGATTTTTGTACTTTCTGACATTTGTTGTATAAAATTTGATTTTATGGCCGGATTTTACACATTTAAACAATTTATGCCGGATTTTGGTCTTTCTAACAATATTTTTGATATTTCAAAGCTGGATTTTAAAAACTTGAAATTTTTCACCAGTTTATGGCAAGATTTTAGCATTTTATGACATTTCTTTAAAATTTCATAGCCGGATTTTGAACTTTTTAACAGTTTATGCTGGACTTTTATTCCTCCTAACCATATTTTTAATATTTCATAGCTAGATTTTGCTATTTATGAGATTTTATGATGCTTTCTACACTTTTTAAGAGTTTATAGGCGGATTTTATTCCTTTCTGACAAATTCTTTAAATTATCATGGCCGGATTTTGATTTTGATTCTTTCTAATAAAATTTTTGATAAATTTTGCTATTTTTGAGAGTTTATTGCCAGATTTTGGTGCTTTCTGATAATCATTTAAAATTTTAAGCCTGATTTTTCTATTATTGACCAGTTTATAGCCGGATTTTGGCAGACTCCTGACAATTCTTTAAAATTTCATGGCCGGATTTTGCACTATTTAACAGTTTATGATAGACTTTAGTTCTTCCTAAACATATTTTTAATATTTCAAAGCTAGATTTTGCTATTTTTGAGATTTAATTATGCATCTTACGCATTTTAAGAGTTCATGGACGGATTTTAATCCTTTCTGACAATTCTTTAAAATTTCATGGTTAAATTTTGGACTTTTCAACAGTTTATGCTAGATTTTGGTTCGTTCTAACAATATTTTTGATAGGTTTTGTTATTTTTGAGAGTTTATTGCAAAATGTTGGTGTTTTCTTACAATATTTTTAAACTTTATTGCCAGATTTTGCTACTTTTGACATAATATGGTCGGATTTTCCTAATTCTAACAATATTTTGATATTTCATAAGTGGATTTTTCAATTTATGAATAAAATTTTGTACTTTTTAAATGTATTACCACCAAAGTGTTGCTATTTCTAACAATATTTATATATTTTATAACCAAATTCTAATATTTTTGAAAATTCATAATTTTTTTAAAGTTTATTGCTGAATTTTGGTGGTTTCAGACAATACGTTAATGTTTCAAAGCTGGATTTTGCAATTTTTGATATTGCATGAATAGAATTTAGCTCTTTTTGACAGTTCATGGCCGGATTTTAGTTCTTTTTAATAAAAATGTTAAAATTTCGTGGCCGGATTTTCCTATTTTTGACGTTTTATTAAAAGAATTTTGCACTTTTCAACAGTTTATAGCCAGATTTTAATTCTTTTTAACAATATGTTGATGTTTCGTAGCCGGATTTTGCTATTTTTGACAATTTATTAATAAAATTTTACATTTTTCAACAATTTGATGCCCAAACTTTCATGTTTTTTAACAATATTTTGATATTTCATAGCTGAATTTTACAATTTTTAAGATTTAATAAATTTTTCTTCTTTTTTTAATAGTTTATGGCTGAAATTTAGTGCTTTCTAACAATATTTTGACTCAATGACCAAATTTTAATGCTTTCAAAAAGAATTTTGCTTTTTTTGACAATTTATAACCGAATTTTAGTTTTTTTTAACAATATGTTGATACTTCGTAGCCTAATTTTCCTATCTTTGACAACCTATTAAAAGAATTTAGCACTTTTCAACAGTTTGAGGCCAGATTTTATTTGTTTTTAAGAATATGTTGATATTTCGTGGCCGGATTTTGCTATTTTTGACATTTTATAAATAGAATTTTAGATTTTTCAACAACAGGATGCCCAAACTTTCATGCATTTTTACAATTTTTGAAATTTAATAAATTTTCTTCTTTTTTCAAAAGTTTATGGTAAAATTTTATGCATTCTGACAATATTTTGATGTTTCATTGCCGGATTTTGTTATTTTGCACATTTTATATATAGAATTATACAATTACAATACAAACTTTAATGATTTTTAACAATATTTTGATATTTCATAGCCAGATTTTGCTATTTTGAAGATTTCATAAAAAATTATTAATTTTTCAATAGTTTATTACTAGATTTTAGTGCTTTCTGACAGTATTTTGATGTTTAAATGCCAGATTTTGTTATTTTTGACATTTTATTAATTGAATTTTACATTTTTCAACTATTTTATGTCCAAACTTTGATGCTTTTTAACTATATTTTGAAATTTCATATCCGGATTTTGCTATTTTTGAGATTTCATAAGTATTTGTTCATTTTTCAATAGTTTATGCCTAGATTTGGGTGCTTTCTGACAGTTTTTTAATGTTTCAAGGCCGGATTTTGTTAATTTTGATAGTTTATAAATTAAATTTTACATTATTCAACAAATTTATTGCCATCCCTTGATGCTTTTTAACAGTATTTTAAAAATTTCATATCCAGATTTTGCAATTTTTAAAGTTTCATAAAAATTTGAACATTTTTATATAGTTTATGGCTAGATTTATGTGCTCTCTGACAATATTTTAATGATTCAAGACCGGATTTTGTTATTTCTGACATTTTTTGAATTAAATTTTACATTATTCAACAATTTTATGACCAAACTTTGATGCTTTTTAACAATATTTTGATAATTTATAGCCAGATTCTGCTATTTTTGAAATTTCACAAAGATTTGTTCATTTTTCAATAGTTTATAGCTAGATTTTGGTGCTTTCTGGCAGCCTTTTGATGTTTCAAGGCCGGATTTTGTTATTTTTGACAACTTACGAATTAAATTTTAAATTTTTAATTAATATTCTTCAATGGTTTACGACAGCCTTGCAGAGAAGACAACAATATGAAAAAAATATTTGACAACTACATTGACGTTGCCAAGGTTCGAACCCAGGCACTCCGAGTTAGATACACCTTTAACAATTTGTAGCTAACATTGCTTACCTCAAAACTATAGTTCTTCTAAACACAAAAAACCGGTCAAGTGATCTGTTCAGATTGCTAAGTATTCGTTTTTATCATTTCTGCAGTAGTAGAATAAAAACTATGTTTTCTAAACAAAACTTTCATACGCCAAACGGGTTTCTTAGAAGCTTCCAAAATAAGATAACTCAAGCGTGATAATATGGTTTCAATTTTTGCCATTTAAGTACCCATGTTCTCGACAAACTTACAAACTAAACTATAACTGTCCCTCAAACAAGTTAATTGATGAAACAAACATTTGAGTTTTAGATGTACTGAAAGCCACTGTTCTACTTATTAGAAGAAGCATTTACCGTTATTTTGGCCTAGTCATCATTAAATTTTATATCCCATTTACAGAAAGTCATAATTTGATTATAAGTGTTCTTCTCAATAAACTATAACTGAGCCATCAAACAAAGTCAATTGTTAAAACAAATATTTAGGCTTTAGATGTACAGCAAGCCAGTCAAATGTCTTCTACTGGTTGGAAGAAAGCATTTACAAATATTTTGGCCAAATCATCACCCTCTTATAGGACAATATAGCCCAATTGTGAGTCTTTTTCTCACAGAAAGCAGTTAGGTCAGAAGAGTCGATAAACTATAACTATGACTGTCCTTCAAACAAGTCAATTGTTAAAACAAATATTTGGGCAAGCCAGTTGATGGTCTTCTACTTGTTGGAAGAACATATTTACGGACCTTTTGGCCAAGTTATGACCAACTTACAGAACGTCATAGCCCAATTGTGAGTGTTCTTCTCACAGAAAGCGAACAGGTCAGAAGCTAAGTGTCGATGAACTCTAAGCTACAACAGAACCTGTCATTAAACAAGTTATTTGTTGAAAAAAAACTTAAACTTTAGATATACTGCAAGCCAGTCGATGGTCTTCTACTAGTTGGAAGAAAGCATTTACGGACATTTTGGACAAGTCATCATCCACTTACGTCATAGCCCAACTGTAAGTGTTCTTCTCGCAGAAAGCGGACCAGTCAAAAAGTAAGTGTTAATGCACTCTAAACTACAATAGAGCTTGACCTTCAAACAAGTTAATTGTTGAAACAAACATTTGGGCTTTAGATGTACTTACTGCAAACCAGTCAAAAATCTTCTACTTATTAGAAGAAAGCATTTACGGACATTTTCGTCAAGACATCACCCAATTACAAAATTAAGTGTCGATAAACTCTAAACTATAACAGAACCTGTCCTTCAAACAAGTTTATTGTTGAAACAAACATTTGGGTCAGCGGTCTTCTATTGGTTGGAAAAAAACATTTAAGAACATTTTGGCCAAGTCATCACCCACTTACAGGACGTCATATCCCAATTGTGAGTGTTCTTCTCACAGAAAGCGGACAGGTCAGAAGCTAAGTGTCTTCATCTTGTCGTCCTTCTCCGATCGGAGGTTGGACACCATCATAACAACTTTGATCTTGTTAGCTGCAGCCCTGAACAACTCAACCAATCATGCAAGTTCTTTAGCCAGGAGACTAACGCCTACCAATACAACGATTTCCCTTAATCTTTTCCTGCATAATGAGCCTCAAAAGTTCATATCTGGAGCCTCTCATGACGTGACCTAGTTTTCTTTTCTTCAGAGATGGCACAACTTCGCAATCTTATTATTATGATGTTGGTAATTCTGTTTGTCCAGGGAATTCGCCACATTCTACGATAGCACCACATCTCAAAAACCTCCAGTCTCTTTAGCTCTAGTTGTTTTAGAGTCTAGGCTTCAACTCCGTACAGCAGGGTAGGAAAGACGTAGCAGCGAAAACCCAACTAGCGTAGGCTGACTTTGGAAAGCTCAAGTTTTCCTAAAATACGAGGTCTACAATAGCTGCATCCTTCCAGTTAAAATGTAAATACAGCCTAGATTATATGGTGGTAAATAAAAAATCAACAACAAAGTCACTATGAGAGACAGAATAAGCAACACGAACGTAGCTAAGAAAGATACAGAACAATGGACTCATAGAATTAAGTTCTAGAGACCCGGAAAAACCAAAAAAAGTACAGAAAAAGCCCAAATGAGATGGATCATTGACATCAGAACCCTAGTCGGAAAACAATGACTAAGAATAGTAAAAAATATAGGACATAAAAGATACATATATCCAACAATAGAAATAAGAATAATAAGAAGAAGATTAATACAATTTAAGAATCAAATTTGAGATTTCAAAATTTACCCATAACAAATTATGTATGTTAATTTGAAATTAGTATCTGAGGACCAGAAAGTAGTGCCTAGTTTCATAACATGTACATTTCTTTTAAAATTAAAAACAGGTTAATAAAAAGGTACACTAATGGCCGTTTTCACCAACGATTTCTAAAATATAAGCATTACCTAAGCAACTATAGGAACTTCCTAACACTAATTTGGTTTTCACCAGGCGTTAGGTATTACCTAAAGGCGTTAGGAGTTCCTATCTTTAGGTATCCGATTTACGGCATCCCAAACGCTAGGTACTAGTTTCTAACCTAAATTGTTATGTCAACACTAACAAACATGAATGCAATAAATTTAATTGAGCGATTAGATAGATTTGATTCTTCTGATAAAGAAAATTACAGGCGTCCGCGAATTATCAGGGTTAGAGAAAATTATTCATCATAATGTTCGATCAATCAATATAACATTACCATTTTATTGCTGCAAATGTACTTGCTCTTATTAACTAATCGTACTACAGTATACTCCAATTGTAACGTACAATCGGTTATAAGGTACGCCAGTTATTATGTACTGACGTATCCATTTGCAGTTCCGTTATAACCAGAGTATACTGACATTAGTTTTATATATAATAGCAATAAACATTTAAAAAAAAAATTTAAGGAGGAGATGACGCAGAATTGTTTAGAAACCGTAAAGGTTATTTTTCAATCAATGTGCAAACGGTATCCGATGCAAATTTAAAAATATTGGACATTGTTGCACGTTGGCCTGGATCAACTCACGATTCTGCAATCTTCCAAAATAGTCGCCTCTACTATGGGTTTGAAATGGGAGAACACAACAACTCGATATTATTGGGTGATAGCGGCTATCCTTTAAAGGTAATTTAATCATTAAAATAGCTAATAATATTTTAAAAACGTTTTATTATAAATCATTTTAATACATTGATCCAGGTTGGGTCGATGGCTTCGTTATCTGAAAATAAAATTGTTTAATTATCATTCTAGAGATATCTGATGACACCATTTTTAAATCCTATAACAAACGCACAAAAAAATTACAACCGTGCTCAAATTGTTACAAGGAATACGGTGGAGAGGCAGTACGGTGTCCTAAAACGTAGGTTTCCAGTTTTGGCTATAGGCATAAAGCTGAAATTGGAGACTGCTGCATCAGTAATCGTAGCTTGTGCTATACTTCACAATATATGTGTCAATGAAAAAGAGCAAGAACCACCAGACGAACTTGAGAACATTCAACAACTGATTGATAATGGACAAATTAATCAGGAGAATAATTTGAACCAAAATGGCATTGAACGGGATGTATTAGTGAATACATATTTTAATATGTAGAATGCAAAATAAAAGATATAACTTACTTCTCAGTTTTAATAAAATTAATTCTTTTATGGCCACGTTTTGCTCCAAATCCTTTTTTTTAATTGATGCAGCTCCTGCGCATTTTTTATTTCGCAATCCAGTAATTCTTGCTTTTTCTTCTCCGTACCCAGCTTTAGATCCTGTAGATCGGAGAAGCTGGCTCTTGAAGACGGTCTTCGTCGAGATTCTCTAGAACGCTAGGGAAAAATAAATAATTCTATAATTTAATAATCATGTTGTTTATATTTTATTCATAAAAATGAGAAAAAGTTAATACTTACAGGTGCTGTATCTACAGATATTTGTGCGGATGTTGTAGGAGTTATCTGTGCGGAAGTTGTTGGGGTTTGCATTTCATGTCCATATGTTGTAAACGAAGCCATTTGGACCTGAGCGTCCTCCACATTAATAAATATGGGTAAAATGGAATCTCCTAGTGATGAACAAGCCATATCATCACCTGATACAGGTGATAATATATCACCTGTATCAGCTTCTAGAAAAAAAGTTTGTTTATTTTAAATTAAATTGCTCGATAATTCTTACCCTGCGAGTTCACATCCATGCTACAATCGGAATCTTCGACACCCATAACTCCACTTCCACCTCGTCCCATCATGGATAAAACTCTCTCTAATATAGGGTCATCTTGAAGTTCGTGGGCACCACCACCTGTCTTCATAACAGAAATCCTCTGCTTCGACTTATATATTTTGGCCTCACTTTTTAATTTATTGAATTTTTTTTCAAACTTTCAGGCATACTGCAATATATTAAAGAGATTAAGCATGTAGTTTTTGTAGCTGGTGTGGCCAGTACACAGACATGTAGGTGTAGGATAAGTAGTAGTTGCATATTATGACTATCATGAATGCAAATTCAACCGAAACTTACAAAGCGGTGACTGTTTGTTTTGCATTTATAATATTAATTATACTTACCGATGAGATGAAATTGTCGCATTAAAAGACATGCACACTTTACCCCATGCCGTTTCTTTGCACCGGTTGGTAAATTTATCCGTTTTTTTATTTAATATAACATTATTTTTGTTTATTAATTCTAATAATTTTAATTTTTCCTCCTGTGAAAAATTTTGGCTCCGTTTTCTTTTCTCACTATCGGACATTATCTTACTTTTTTACACAATTTACTTATCAATTACAAAATAATAATAGTAAACAAACACAAATGTGTGGTTATGTTGCTATTAATTATTAAGATGAAGTACACGCACGCAATTGTACCAACATGTAAAATAAAAATATCCCTAAAAATCCATTACCTTACTAGGAACTGCCTAGCTAAGTACTGGATGTTATGGTGAAATCGAATTTAGGTAAGTATTCATTTAGGCATTGCCTATCGCTAGGCATTACCTAACTAGGTTCCTGTTTAGGAATTGTTGGTGAAATCGGGCATAAGGCTATTTGAAAACCAAATTTAACCTCTACAGCATTACTCAAAGCAAAGTTAGATCAATTTGAAATGGCAGCTTGTCCACAAAAAAAAATTACATAAAACCAAAAATTTAGATCTAGTTTCAAAACAATTTGATCAATTTTAAAATTAAATCCTGCACAATTTAGGGTAACAAGTAGGCTATTTGAAAACCAAATTTGAAATTTCTAACTTCATCCCTAACCGAGTTATGTCATATTGAAGTTACCACCTGTTCACAAAGCAAAATTGCTTCAAATCAAATATTTAGGTCCAGTTTCAAAATATTTCATTTTATTTCAAAATCAAATGGGAAAATTTTAGGCTAACATCTAGGATATTTAGAAAGCAAAGTTGAGATTTCTAACTTTAACCACATCCAAGTTATGTTAATTTGATATGGCTCCTTGTCCATAAAGCAAAATTACTAAAAAACAAAAACTAAGGTCAAGTTTCAATATTATTTGCTATATTTTAAAATTAAAACATAAATATTATAGGCTAACATCTAGGCTATTTGGAAACCAAATTTGAGATTTCTAACTTCATCTCTAACGCGAGTTATGTCAAATTGAATTTAACACTTTATCACAAAGCAAATTTGCTTCAAATCAAACGTTTAGGTCCAGTTTCAAAATATATATATATATATATAACCAGAATATTTTAGGCTAACTTCTAGGCTATTTAGAAACCAAATTTGAGATTTCCAACTTTTACCCACATTCAAGTTATGTCAATTTAAAATGGCACCTTGACCACAAAGCAAAATTACTTAAAATCAAATATTTAGGTTCATTTTAATTTATTTTAAAATTAAAATTTGCTATTTTAGACCAACATTTTTTAAGCTATTTTGAAGCCAAATTTGAGATTTCTAACTTTACCCATAACAGAATTATGTCAATTACTTCAAATCAAATATTTATGTTCAGTTTCAAAACATTAAAGCTGCTTGTTCACAAAGCAAAAGTAAACTCTTCCATTACTTTTTAAAATAATCGCTGCTTTCGTTCTGTTCATTTTGTAAATACTGCGTCTCTCATAATTAAATGCACCCACTCGGTCATTATGAGTCACAGCGTACAATTCACATGATAAAATTGGCTTTACGGCTTGTTTGATTTAATTAATATTATTTACCTTCTATTTATTTATTTACTAGAAACTTTCCAATACTATAATCAGTGAGCTGTACTTTTATTATTCACAATCTTTATTAGCACTCACGTTCTCTAGTTGCACTAGATAAAATATATAACAAAAAATAAAATAGAAAATAAATATTAATAATAATGTAAACATAGAATAAATGGTTTAAAGTGGGAAAACTTGTGATAAATACTATCATTAATGAGACATAGTACAGTGACTGATATGTATTAAAGTAAAAAAAAAAAAAACTGATTGTTGACAATATAATAAGCATAAGTTTTAGAAGAGAAAGAGTATTTAGTATCTTGCAATAGTAAAAAACCATTTGCCTAAAAAAAAAGAATATTAAAAAAATTGATGTAATAGTAAGATAGTGTTAAATATTGTAACATTTTATATATTTCAATAACTGTTAACACCTCGTAAAGCGTTGGCGCACTGTCAGCGACTCGCTAGCGCTGCGCCAAGTATTAACTATGTTTTATACACTGTAAAGTATCTAAACTCTCTTCTAATCATTAGAACATAATGATGAAACTTGGAACTTATTTTAGACCATATTAGACTATATTAGACCAGAAAACCAGTTTTCGGACATCAAATATTTTAGCTCTATATCTTTCAAACACTTGAACAAAATTATTAGCCACTTCAACAAAAGTTTTTCAGCTTTTTGAACCAAAGTGAACACAGTAAATGTTAGTTTTTGAGATTTACTTTTAAAATCGAATCTTCTAAACATAGTCGTATCCATCGAGTTTATCATACTACGACTAGTAAGATCGCGAATAGGTCTCGCCAGAAACAGTTCTGTCACACATGATGACGTAATTGTGTGACCGCACTGACACGAGCGACACGTTCACATAGAATACAGTCGACCAAATGAATTAATTCTCGCAGTGCAAACCAAATGCGCAGTACAAACCAAATCATACTAAGTAAAGTAAAACATAAAAAGTGAGTTTTGAAATAATTTTCATCAAAAATCCCCAAGACTAACGTCATAGATATAGATATTCCTCCAAAGTCTGAAAATAATTAAAAAAATCGTAAACCAAAATTACTGTTTTACAAGTTCAAGGTTTTCACATAAATATTGTACTTATAAAAATAATCAAACCTCAACAAAATCTTATTTTAATAACTCTTCGTTAATACATACTAAGATACATCCTAACTACATTAAATAGAAAATCAAATATATATTTAATGATGTCCCATTAATAATATAAATTATACTCTTCTTAATACAACCTCATTAACCCTGACAGTCATTAAATTTTCATGGCCGGCGATGCTGCCTGCCTGATGCATGCGGCCTTTTCACTTTTTCCATATAGAGAAACTCTTTAATAATCACGTGTCGACGATCGAATTAGACATGCATTCAAGGTCCCTGATGTGATGGACACACCATTCAACTATCTGTTTTCAGCGATGATTGATAAAATAGGTGCAAATTATAAAGTAAGCATAGTGAAAATCAATTACTTGGACGTCTGCCTCATTGCGCCTGTGAATTGAACCCAATTTATCATGATTCGATTCTAGCTTGACTATAAATCAATAATATTAATTCAGGATAATTTATTATAGAAAATTTATTTTAATAATTGAAATATATAATTTATTCAATTTATTAATTGCAGATTTGACTCGCTTTAATTGACACCAACGCAAATTCGCCTAAATAAATAAATAAACATGGTAATCATCATCGTATCTATTGACGCTATTCTTACGTTTGGAACTATTAAACCCAAATATACGCACATATTTTGGCAACAGTCCAGTTTCTAATGTAAGTATGGGACGGCCGTTAATATTTCAAGAGAAAATATATTAAAAAAAAGAGTGCACTAATAGTACATACATCGCGTGGACACATACTTGCATTCATTTTCGAGATATATCAAGCGGAGAAACACAGCGCGCTTTTGTTTACGATGCCAAATTCCATGCGCCATCTCAAAACTATTAATACAATATTATAATAAAGTTAGATCTATTTTCTTATAAATGCGGAGACTATAAATTTTAAACAATGGACTATTCTTATTAAATGTGACTCATATGGCGCATCCACATTTGTATGCACGCTTTGGCGCATCCACACTTGTATGCACATGTTATGGCGCATCCACACTTGTATACATCTCTATAAAGAATGAATCAACAGCAAACGGCTCAGCTATTACATACATACATTTACGTCTGAACACGCCACTACATGTTGACTGTCCTAATTTAATCGATTGGTTCTACAGACACATAATCTGATCCATCTTATAGGCAAGGATCTGTAGAGCAGTAGGACCCAACAAGCATCACCCCCCCCCCCCCCACCCCCCAAAAAAGTTTATTTCAAAACGTAGAGAAAGCTCAAATATCCTAGCTACGGAACAGAATCATGACTTAATAGTAAATTACCCAAACTCTTTCGTTCAATTGATTTAACCCAATGTAACCAAAACATGTGGCATATAATCCGACTAACTATGAAACTCAATAACTATAAAAGATAATGATAGCAAAAAGACAAAACTGGTAAGTGAACATCGTAGCTAATACCCAAAGCAAAATCACGAGCATAACGGAGCAGACCGCTGCCGATTCGTAATTGGTTCCACCTTCCTGAACGACTAGGTGGACCTATCATCACTGAACGGTCCGTTCCCGTCATCCTCAATGCACTCATTGTGGAGTAATAATAGCAAAGTTGCAGACGCAGAAAAGACGTCCAAGATCAAAAAGAAAACAACCCCAAAACGCAACCGATTCAACATTTCAAATTTTGTATGCGGTCCATGAACTCCGTACAAAAAGGCGTTCCCAGAAACATCAGTAATCTTACATCAAGACCCACCTAGAGAAGTTCTTTAGATGAAGATTTTCCCGTAGTCCCAGAAAGTGTTCTCGCAACCAACAAAACTCACACAACATAAAATATACACTCAAACCCACAACTGACTTTGGAGACAGATCCCTCAGATGCAAAACCGCCGACAACATCCTCATTTCCATGGCGTCAGCAATTAACAGGATACATTTAGACCTTTAGTACCGACTGCATTTCCCTAGGTGGTAGGAATGTAGCCGTGTACGCTCTTGAAAGCTTCGTGTTATCTCCCAAGGACAAAGTTGCTCAGCAAAGAAAGCTATAGGGTTGTTCTTCCATGTCGGTTCTATTTTGTGTGTGTCGTACTCTACTGGAGGTGCAAACGCAGTGTACTGGGTTGCATAACCTGAGACTATCCAAAAAAAAAAGTCTTATTTAGTGGTCAACGACACCGTAGAAGTGGTTGTGATAGAAGCTGCAGTTTGGTTGGAAAGTGTGATCACCTGATGATACCAGATGGAGAGTGATATTTCTTCCCATGTTGTTCAGCTTGGCTCTCAGACTCTACTGACTGTGAGCGTAAAAGTCAAGTCGATTCATAGAAGTAAAAGCAAATGACCATAATACCATTGGTAGAGTAGGCTCCGCCCATAAAGCAAAAAAATGACAAAAAAAAAACTCAAAAAAATTCAAAACAATAAAAACCGGGTGCAGCCGCGCCTTGAACCAGCCGCCCCCTCAAGCTTGATCCTTGTACCCCAGCATCAGCATCACATACTTGGTAAGGTTAGAGTTAAGTCAGCTTACGTCAAGTTAATTCAGGTTAGCTTTGGTTAGATAGACGGAGTACCTGCAAATACATTCGACAAATGCTTGCCAGCTATCTAAGAGACAGGAGAGTACAGAAAAAAAAAAAAAGAGATAGAATACCCCTCACCAGTCAACTCTTGGAATGTTGTCTACAACATCCTTCGACTCAAACTACCCAAAAGAGTACTAACCGTGGCGTTTACCAACAAGCTAGCGCCGCACAAGACTGTAGTGGCATGGCTGTCCACCCAGGCCCACCCGTCCGAAAGTTTGTCATAAAGAAATTTAAAGTTACCACCACCAGCCGTGTTCCTGCAGCTCAAAAACCTAACAGCAAAACTAACAGAAGTCATTAAAGTACAAAAGAGTGATAACGTAAACAATTTCTTGATAACAAACATTTGGGTTGGCGGGCGCGAGCACAGTTCAGAAGAATTAGACTGGTAATTTCAAACTGTGTTCCCGCCCACCCACCCAAAATTTTGTCATAAAGAAATTTGAAGTAAGCACCTCCTCCCGTGTTCCTGCAGCTATAAAAACTTAAAAACAGGAAACAATTTTTTGATAACAACACTTGAGCGGGCGGGCGGGAACACAATTAAGAAAACATGGATCGGTGGTTTCAAAATGTGTTCCCGCCCACCCGCCCAAAAGTTTGTCATAAAGAAATTTGAAGTTACCCCCACCAGCCGTGTTCTTGCAGCTAAAAAACCTAATAGAAGAACCGACAGAAGTCATTAAGATACAAAACAGTAATCACGTAACAAATTTCTTAATAACAAACAATTAGGTGGGCGGGCGGAAATACAGTTAAAAAAATTGGACCGGTGGTTCCAAACTGTGTTCCCGCCCACCCGCCCGAGTTTTTGTCATAACAAAATTTGAAGTTACCACCACCTACCTTGTTCCTACACCTAAAAAACCTAACAAAAAAAACTGAAAGAAGTCATTAAAGTACAAGAGAAAGATGACGTAAACAATTTCTTGATGACAACACTTGGGCGGGAACATAGTTAAGAAAAAATAGACCGGTGGTTTCAAACTGTGTTCCCGCCCACCCGCCCAAAAGTTTGTCATAAAGAAATTTGAAGTTAGCACGACTTGCCGTGTTCCTAACGCAAAGAAACCTAACAGAAGAGCTGGCAGAAGACATTAAGGCACAGTAGAGTAATGGCGTAAACAATTTCTTGATAACAAACACTTGGGCGGGCGGGCGGACACACAGATCACAAGAATTGGACCGGTGGTTTCAAACTGTGTTCCCGCCCACCCACCCCAGAATGTGTCATAAACAAATTTGAAGATACCACCACCTACCGTGTTCCTGCGGCTAAAAAACCTAACAGAAGGACTGACAGAAGTCATTAAGGTACAAGGGAGTAATGACGAAAACAACTTGTTGATAACAAACACTTGGGCGGACGAGCGGGAATACAGTTCAAAAGAATTGGACCGGTGGTTTCAAACTGTGTTCCCGCCCACCCGCCCGAGAGTGTGTCAAAACAAATTTGAAGATACCACCACCTGCCGTGTTCCTGCGGATAAAAAACCTAACAGAACGACGAACAGAAGTCATTAAGGTACAAGGGAGTAATGACGTAAACAACTTGTTAATAACAAACACTTGGGCGGACGAGCGGGAATACAGTTCAAAAGAATTGGACCGGTGGTTTCAAACAGTGTTCCCGCCCACCCGCCCGAATGTTTGTCATAAAAAAAATTGAAGTTATTACCACCTGCCGTGTTTCTGCAGCTAAAAAACAGAAAAATTGACAGAAGTCCTTAAAATACAAAAGAGTGATGAAGTAAACAATTTCTTAATAACAAAGACTTGGGCGGGCAAGCAAAAACACAGTTCAGAAGAATTGGACCGGAGGTTTCAAACTGTGTTCCCGCCCACCCGCTCGAGTGTTTGTCATAAAGAAATTTAAAGTTAACAGCACCTACCATGTTCCTGCAGCTAAAAAAACTTAAAACGAGGACTGACAGAAGTCATTAAGGTACAAGAGAGCGAGGACTTAAACAATTTCTTAATAACAAACCCGGGCAGGAAGACAGTTCAAAAAAATTGGACCGGTGGTATCAAACTGTGTTCCCGCCAACCCGCCCAAGTATTTCTTATAAAGAAATTTGAAGTTACCACCACCTACCATGTTCCAGCAGCTAAAAAAACTTAAAACGAAGACTGACAGAAGTCATTAAGGTACAAAAGCGCAATGACGTAAACGACTTCTTGATAACAAACACTTGGGATGGCGGGCGGGAACACAGATCAGAAAAACTGGACCGGTGGTTTCATACTGTGTTCCTGGCCACCCGCTCAAGTGTCTGTCATAAAAAAATTGAAGCTACCAACACCTGCCGTGTTCCTGCATCTAAAGAACTTAAAAGAAAGACTGACAGAAGTCATTAAGTTACAAAAGAACAATGACGTAAGCGATTTCTTGATAACAAACAATTGGGCGGGCGGACGGAAACACAGTTGAAAAAAAAAAAACAAATCGGTGTTTTCAAACTGTGTTCCCGCCCACCCGCCCGAGTGTTTGTCAGAAAAAAATTTAAAGTTACTACCACCTACCGTGTTCCTGCAGCTAAAAAACCTAAAAGAAGAACCGACAGAAGTAATTAAAGTCCAAAAGAGTGATGACGTAAACACTTTCTTGATAACAACAGTTAGGCGAGCGGGCAGAAACACAGTTAAGAACAATTGGACCGGGTGGTTTCAAACTGTGTTCCACCCGCCCAAGTTTTTGTCATAACAAAATTTGAAATTATCACCACCTCCCGTGTTCCTGCAGTTAATAAAACTTAAAAGAAGGACTGACAGAAGACATTAAGGTACAAGAGAGCGATGAAGTAAACAATTTCTTGATAACAAAGACTTGGGCGAGCGGGCGGGAACACAGTTAAGAAAAATTGGACCGGTGGTTTCAAACTATGTTCCCGCCCACCCGCCCGAAAGTTTGTCATAAAGAAATTTGAAGTTATCAGCACCTGCCGTGTTCTTGCTGATAAAAAACCTACAGAAAAACGTACAGAAATCATTAAAGTACAAGAGAGTGATGACGTAAACAATTTCTTGATAGCAAACACTTGGGCGGGCAAGCGGGAACACATTTCTGTGTTCCCGCCCACCCGCCCAAGTGTTTTTCATAAAGAAATTTGAAGTTACTACCACCTATCCTGTTCCTGCAGCTAAAAAACCTACAGAAGGACTTACAAAAGTCATTAAGGTACAAGAGAGTGATAACGTTAACAATTTCTTGATAACAAACACTTGGGCGGCCGGGCAAAAACACAGTTCAGACATGGTTTCAAACTGTGTTCCCGCCCACATTTTAAAACAATCTAAAGAAAGAAGAGCCATAGATATACTAAACAAAATCTGATGTGTGTTAAAAAGTAAAGTTTTAACCACCCAACCACCACATTGAGCGTTCACGATCTATGTTGATTAATTAAACACTAATTATTAACCAACCTGCGTAAGCTTTACAATCTTTTGCAGTAAGTGAAGAGTAAGCTCGACTTTTTTTTGAAGTTATTTTGCAACCCCAAAGCATCAAATGCCAGTGTACATCATGCTCTCAACGGCTGTTACCAGATAAGGTGTTAGCACACAACATCAAGCCCTCAATTGCCAGTGTGTGAGCTTTGAAATTTTTAGCAGTTATTAAGTAACACCAAAGCCTCAAATGCCAGTGCATATCATGCTCTTAACGTCTGTTATGTAAAGAATCTCAACGCCAGATACAACTTTAATTCCGTACCTAGGATCCTAGCTAAATGACTCTAAAATTCTTCTTGGCCCATGTGTAAATAACCTCTTAGAGCTAATCATCCCTAACCTTGTGCAATTAACTTGTAAAGATTCTCCATCATCAAATATTAAGAATATATAACTAGTCTACTCTTAAAACAATCTCAGACACTCTACCTCTACGTAAATAACAATGTATATTAACTATTATAAACAATGCCAACAAATAACACGTTAACAATAATTAACTTTGCGATTAACAAATTCTCGAATAAAATTCCAACTAATTATAACACGTCTAGTATTTTCCCACAAATTGAATTTCCACCGAACAGGCGCCACGTGAATTATCGCAAACAATTTGTTTATCGCGATAATTTTATTTTCAAACAAATATCAAATAACAACACTTATGATGTTTTTTTTAATAGTTTCACGGCCATGGGCCTTATCTGCACATTAAATCCCCATCTCAATAAAACTAGAATTAAAAATATACATCGCATATAGGCCTCCAAGGCCAATCGCATTTGCATTGTACATTAATGTACGCCGATTACAATGACGCAAATTTTTACGATTACTAAAAACAAAACGTAAATAATTTTATTATCAATATTTATTATTATATTAAAATAAGAATGTGGGAAACCGTATAAGGTATTCTATTTCTCTATTTAGTTCCGCGATGATTCACCAGTCATTTCCTGTTACAACCAACAACCTTGTTATACTGCAAGAAGTTGCAATTGACTCGTCGAATTTATATTTTTGCCATTTTATTTAGAATCAATTCAGTGTGTAAATGCAATTGCAAGGCGTTATGTAAAGTGTCTGCTTTCTATTTGATTAAAATGTGTTTGTGTTTGCTCGCTCTGGTTTTGTTGTCATGTATTTATTTACACGACTGTTGTTGCGCTTTATTTATATCTTGTTATGTATTTGGAGTAACTAGTATGAACCGCGTATAGGAAATACAATATTACGCGAATGAAATTAATTTGATTTTGTTTATTGAATATTTTCGTTACGTTACGAGTCAATATGATATATACATATTGCGCGACATTACATTCCATTAATGCGTCTTAATCATTTATAATTTACAATATCTTAAAACATTTTTTATTACAATACAACCTTTTCTCAAAGAATTCAAATAGTAAAGTAAATGCATAGATATCATAAGCGTTATAGTCTATTCAATTCCAAGGTAGAGCGCAGAAAAGCTAACAATAGGACGTGATAAGTTGTATCTGAAGTATACGTACAAATTGTATGTAATTGTTTTCCCGTGCTCTATATTGTAATTGAATAAACTATAGTATCCTAAAACATAAAGCAGGGCAGGTACTTGTTAGAAATAGAATACCAAAAACCTCAGCGAGAAAAAACAATCACTTTTTGAAATTTAAAAACAAACTTTTAGTTACAAAATTTGATCGATTGCACTTTTGCAACTTTTGTTAGCAGATTCAAGCTTTCCATAAAACTGTGGTGCAGTAAGAGAAGGATTTAAGGTATTAATGTCATCTCAGTATTTTATTCTTGCTTATCATAAAAACTATGATTGGACATACTTTCACTTTTTATGTTATGATCAAGTGATAACATTTGACAGAATAAACATCAGCAGTCATTAAGCTAAAGGACACATGTCCGATAATCAATTGTTGGATGACATATATTTGGGCAAGCGGGTGGTTTATGTTGGTGTAACAAAACCCACAACTTAAATGCAATCTAAGCTGTCATGACAAAGAAGAAAAAAAAAATATGGCTAAAATAAAAAGCAAAAGCTCTTGTTGATTGTAACAAAATACAAAACCTGCCAGAAAAAAAATCATGTAACTGTGACGACTTTCATCCACCACAAGAAACGAGCATTTGAGTAGTTATGATAAAAGTTGTGATGTATAGTATCCAAAATCAACAAAACCCGAAAGCTAATAATAACTGTGGCTGTTAGTTCCCAGTGGTCAAACTGGATCAACCGTTCCAAAAAATATATTTTTCTACAAATCCGGTAATCTCCAAATTTTCAAAACTTATTTTTTCAAATTTTCTTTAACTATTGGTCAACCAATTAAAGCCCAAAGACCAACAAATTCATCTTCATAAAAAAAATTACGTTTAGTAAATTCGTCAAATTATATTTTCGCCTGCCACTACCGAAAACCCAAAAGATCAAAAAGTCATTTGCGGTATTTAAGTACCGCGTTAAAAGTCTCTTAGTTACTAGAGGCAATGGTTATATCAATCCTTTGATGAACACTTGGGTGGAAAGCTGAGTCTCCAAAACATGAGTACGGATGGATGGTTTAAATTAGAGCTCCCGCCCACCTGCCCATGTGTTAGTTATCAAGAAATTTAAAATTTCTCTTCTCTGCTGTGTAAAAAATCCTTGCTTGGCAAAAACTTGGGTAAGTGAATAAGCCACTCCAGAAAATAAGTACGGGCAGGTAGTTCAAACTGTGGTTCCAGCCCACCCTCCCAAGTGTTAGTTATCAAGAAATTTTAAATGTCTCTTCTCTGCTGTGTAAAAAGTCTCTTTATCACTGGAGGTAATGGTTACATCAATCCTTTGATGACTAACATTTAGGAGGGTGGGTGGGTGGGCCACTCCAAAACCTGAGTACGGGTAGTTCAAACTGGGATTTTGATATCAAGAAATTTAAAATTACTCTTTTTTGCTGCGTTAAAAGTTTCTTAGTCACTAGAGATGATGGTTATATCCAGCCTTTGATGACTAACACTGCGGTGGGTAGAAGTTTTAGTTATCAAAAATTTTCAAATTTCTAACCCTCGAATAGCAAACACTTGGATAGGTGGGTGCCCCACTCCCGAACATGAGTACGGGCAGATAGTTTGAACTGAGGTTTCCGCCCACCCGCCCAAGTGTTAGTTATCTTTATCACTGGAAGTGATGATTATATCAATCAGTTGATGACTAACACTTGGGTGAGAAGCTGGGTCACTCTAAAACATGAGTACGGACGGATGGTTTGAACTGGGGTTCCCGCCAACCCGCCGAAGTGTAGAATGTCAAGAAAACTGAAATTTCTCTTCTCTGACGTGTTAAACGTCTCTTGGTCACTAAAAGTGATGATAATATCCAACCCATAGATAGCAAACACTTGGGTGGGTAGGTGGGCGACTCCAGAACATGAGTACGTGCAAATAGTTTAAAATTGTGTTCCCGCCCACCCGCCCAAGTGTTAATTATCATTAAATTTTAAATGTCTTCTCTGCTGCGTAAAAGTCTCTTAGTCACTAGAAGTGATGGTGATAAATAAGCTTTGGATGACAAACACTTGTAAGGGTGGGTGGGCCACTCCAGAACATGAGTATGAGCAAATAGTTTAAACTAGAGTTCCCGCCCACCCGCCCAATTGTTACTTATCAAGACATTTTAATGTCTTTTCTCTGCGGTGTTAAAAGTCACTTAATCACTAGAGGTGATGATGGTATCAAATCCTTAGATGGCAAACAGTTGAGTGGGTGGGTGGGCCACTCCAGAAGAGGAGTACCGGAGGATAGTTTGAACTGGGACTCCCGCCCACCCGTCTATGTGTTTGTTATCAAGCAATTTTAAATGTCTCTTCTCTGCCGCGTTAAAAGTCTCTTAGTCACTACAGGTATCAAACACTTGGGTAAGTGGGCGAACCACTCTAAAACATAAGTACGAGCGTATAGTTTAAACTGGAGTTCCCGCACACCCACGTAACTAAGTGTTGCTTACCAAAAAAATTTAAATATCTTTTCTCTGCTGCGTTAAAAGTCTCTTAATCACTAGAGGTGATGGTGGTATCTAATTCTTAGATGGCAAACACTTGCGTGGGTGGGTGGCTGCTCTAGAACATGAGTACAATCGAATAATTTAAACTTGGGTTCCCGTCCACCCGCCCAAGTGTTAGTTAGCAAAAAAATTAAAGTTACTCTACTCTGCCATGTTAAAAGTCTCTAGTCACTAGAGGTGATGGTGGTATCCAATCGTTAAATGGCAAACACTTGGGTGGGTGGGCCACTCAAGAACATGAGTACAGGCTGATAGTTTAAACTGGGGTTCCCACCCACCCGCCCAAGTGTTAGTTATCAAGAAAATTTAAATGTCTCTTTTCTGCTGCGTTAAAAGTCTCTTTTTCACTAGAGGTGATGGTGGTATCTAATCCTTGGGTGGCAAACTCTTGGGTAGGTGGGCGGGCCACTCTAAAGCATGAGTACAAGCGGATAGTTTAAACTGGAGTTCCCACCCACCCGTCCAAATGTTAGTTATCAAGAAATTTTAAATGTCTCATCACTTCTGCGTTAAAAGTTTCTTAATAACTAGAGGTGATAATGATATCTAATCCTTGGATAGCAAACACTTGGGTGGGTGGATGGCCCACTCTAGAACATGAGTACGAGCGGATAGTTTGAACTGAGGTTCCCGCCCAACTGCCCAAGGGTTAGTTATCAAGCAATTTTAAATGTCTCTTCTCTGCTGCGTTAAAAGTCTCTTAGTCACTAGAAGTCATGGTGATATCTAATCCATAGATGGCAAACTCTTGGGTAGGTGGGCCACTCCTAAACAAGAAATCGGGTGGGTAGTTCAAACTGGGGATTCCGCCCTCCCGCCCAAGTGTTATTTATCAAGAAATTTAAAATTTCCCTTCTCTGCTGCGTTAAAAATCTCTTTATCTCTAGAGGTAATAATTATAACTATCCTTCGATGATTAACACTTGGGTGAGAAGCTGGGTCACTCCAAAACATGTTACGGACGAATGATTTGAACTGAAGTTCCTGCCCACACGCGTGTTGTACATAAAAAAAGTTAAAATTTCTCTTCTCTGACGCGTTAAAAACCTCTTAGTCATTAGAAGTGTTGGTGGTAACTAATCCTCGGATGGCAAACACTGGAGTGGGTGGCTTGGGCCACTCCAAAACAAGAATACCAGCAAATAGTATAAACTGGGGTTCCCGCTCAAGAGTTAATTATCAAGAAATTCAAAATTATTCTTCTCTGCCGCGTTAAAAATCTGTAAGTCACTAGAGGTAATTGTGGTATCTAATCTTTAGATAGCAAACATTTGGGTGAGTAGGTGAACCACTCTAGTTTAAACTAGAGTTACCGCCCACCCGCCCAAGAGTTAATTATCAAGAAATTTAAAATTTCTCTTCTATGACGGGTTAAAAGTCTCTTAGTCACCAGAGATGATAGTGGTATCTAATCCTTAGATGACAAACACTTGGGTGAGCGGGTGGGGCACTTTAGAACATGAGATACAAGCGGATAGTTCAACCTGGGGTTCCCGCCCACCCGCCCAAGTGTTAGTTATCAAGAAATTTTAAATGTCTCTTCTCCGCTGCGTTAAAAGTCTCTTAGTCACTAGAGATGATGGTGGTATCTAATCCTTAAATGGCAAACAATTGGGTGGGTGGGTAGGCCACTCTAAAACATGAGTACAAGCGGATAGTTTAAACTGGAGTACCCGCCCACCCGCCCAAAGGTAAGTTATCATAAAAAATTAAATGTCTTTTCTCTGCTGCGTTAAAAGTCTCTTAATCACTAGAGGTGATTGTAGTATTAAATCCTTGAATGATAAACAATTAGATGGGTGGGTGGGCCACTCTAAAACATGAGTACGAGCGGATAGTTTAAACTGGGGTTCCCGCCCACCCGCTCACTAGAGGTGATGGTGATATCAAATCCTTTGATGGCAAACACTTGAGTGGGTGGGTGGGCCACTCTAGAACATGAGTACAAGCAAATAGTTTAAACTAGGGTTCTCGCCCACCCACCCAAGTGTTAGTTAACAAGAAATTTAAAGTTACTCTTTTCTGCCCCGTTAAAAGTCTCTTAATCACTAAAAGTGATGGTGGTATCAAATTCTTAAATGTGGTGGCTGGGCCACTCTAGAACATGAGTATGAGCGGATAGTTTAAACTGGGATTCCCGCCCAAATGATAGTTATCAAAAAAATTTAGATGTCTTTTCTCTGCTGCGTTAAAAGTCTCTTAATCACTAGAGGTGATGAATCCTTTGATGGCAAACACTTGGGTGGGTAGATGGGCCACTCTAGAACATGAGTACGAGCAAATAGTTTAAACTAAGGTTCCCGCCCACTCGCCCAAGTGTTAGTTAGCAAAAAATTTAGACTTACTCTTCTCTGCCCCTTTACAAGTCTCTTAATCACTAGAGGTGATAGTAGTATCAAATTCTTAAATGTCAAACTATTGAATGGGTGGGTGGGCCACTCTAGAACATGAGTGCAAGCGGATAGTTTAAACTTTCCGCCCACTCGCCCAAATGTTAGTTATCAAAAAAATTTAAATGTCTCTTCTCAGCTGCGTTAAAAGTCTATTAATCACTAGAGGTGATGGTGGTATCAAATCCTTCAAAACTTCAGTACGGGCGGATAGTTTAAACTTGAGATCCCGCCCACCCGTTCAAGTGCACTTCATTGTTCATAAAAAAAAATGATTACAGAAAACTCTAAAAAATGTGTTGGAGTATAGGGCAATAATGAAGTCAAATATTTCAAATAACCACTGAAGGCCCATAATTAGGAAGAGCGGCGCGGTCGGTCCAGTACTTAATATGTGCGTCAACAACTTCATCGTGGACGCTTATTAAAACTCTATAAGTCTATAACTGCAACACAAACACCAATTCCATCTTTCCAAAACAGTAAGCAAGTAGAAGTTTCAATACTGGACAACTCCCGATAACTCCACCAACGACCTCTTCATAGCCCAAAAGTGTGCTTGTCTGTGAGCATTGTAAAGCCTTATTTTTTTTAAGATAGCGTCACTATTACTGTAATTTTCGACAAATACTGTGACATGTTAAAAGAAATTTTAAGTCCCAAAATAGACAACCACAATACGGATGCCATCTGGTTTCAGCAAGATGAAGCCTCAGCCCATACAGCCCATCGTTCGCGAGCTACTTTAAAAGAGATGTTCCCCAGCCCTCCCGCTCCCCTGATTTAAGCTTCTGCAACTTTTTCTTATAAGAGTACCTAAAAGCAAACAAATTTAAACATCAACCTCAAACCCTGCAAGTACTGAAAGAGATCATTAATAAAAAAACCGCCAAGATTCCTCCAGATATGCTGGCAAAAATTAAAAAAAACTTAATAAAATATATGAATGTTCATCGTCCTTCAAGGCCAACATTTGTACTTTTTATTTTAATAATTCACCTCAAAAACGTAGAACTGTATTATGCTCCACCCTATAGAAATCGCCACCTAGAAATTGGTAAACCATAAATAGAAATCACTAGAATCCAACCCCAAACATGGCCATTGCATGGAAAACGCCAATATGTGTTTCCCAATAGTTTTGTCATAATTTCCATTTCAGGCCAAACCCAAGAAAAAAACGGCAATGTAGCACAATTCCAAAGGTGTCTCACAACAATGTCATACTGTAATTCGATGCTTTGCTTTACTCAAAAGCGGACATGCAAAATATGCACCTCCAGAGCGTACCCTATCTGACCATCAGCCATCATTACTATACCTAGCACTTCTTAGTCAAAAAATGCCTTTAAGTAACTCGTGGTGTTCCAAAGAATCGGTAAACCATCAACTCAAATCACTGCCTGAGTTTTCACCGATTACCACGGTAAAGCCATAGTCTCCAAGCCAACCTTTAGCAAAAAATAATACAAGGATACAAAAAAATATTAACAAATCAACGCAAAATGAGCAAAATAAAAGCTAACATCACCAACATTAAGGTAAATTAAACCCCTATTCCAAATAAAATAAAAGAAAACAAATTTATAAAACCACAAATAATGCTCAAAACCAAAAAAGCAGACAAAGCAGACAACCACAAAAATCTATTGTACAAGACCAAAAAAAAACTGCCAAGTAACACCACAATCCTAATGTGTGCGTTTTAACCGCGGTCCGTGCAGTGGTGTTTAAAGTCAAATCTAAGTGTTACGGCCGCCAGGTGACGCTGACCAACATATGGTCATCTTGCAAACCGATCAACTAATGACAGAACGGGCAAGCGGCATAAAACAAACCGATTCCAAAATTATTCATGCAAACCAGCGGAACAAGTCCTATAAAACTCTGTGAGATGATAGGCACACTGATGAAGAGTAGTGCATACCCTGAAACACTGGTATATTTATCCCATACTGGGTGGAGAAGCAATATACATAAAATATATTATAAATTAAATAAATTTGAACCCTTTATGTGGTTAATATATAATTAAATGGCCGCAAAACTAATATTAGTTTGCTAGAAACGTTTTTTTTTTTTTTTCTATTGATTTAATATGCAAAATAAAAATAATTTCCTCATGCAGATTACTATTAAATCTAAATATGAAAGTTGTTAAATCGTTGATGAAATAAAAAAAAACAAATCGCATAAGGAAATATTTTTAGAATTTGACGCAATAGAATATAAATCAGGATTAAAGTAGTTTGGAGCGATAGCATTGAAAGCTTTTGTGAAGATATCAGCTCGTGGTACGTTATTATTGGCATAAATTGAATGAAACAGAGCGCTCGCATTGTATTATTGGATATAACGTGAGTTGATAAGATAATGGGATGGCTAAATTTGAATTCACCTTCAAACGTCTTCTCGCCGTTTCATCAACATAATTTGTTTCATAAAAAAAATAAGCCTATCAATGGAATAGTTTATACCTTGAAAGTGGTTGTAAATATTTATTAATAATGCATGCACATACGACGAATAGAATATTATCCTTGGATGTTTCTCTACATTATTATTGTATTGAATCATTCAAATTTCTAATAATTAACGATATTATCACTTCATAAAAACATGCGGTCTCTCGGACCATGTAAACAACTTATGCGATGATTAAACACAACATGAGTTCCTTGATAAGATCTATTGAACCCTGCAAAATGTTGTAATAACGCTTATCTTATCTAATATAATTAAACACAAAACCCAGTAGCAACTCAATAAATATTTATGTAAACTCACTCAGAAAATAAATTCGTAGAAATAGATGAAGCTTACCTGAAACAAAAACAATATTTTAGTATTAATAATAAAATCAATTCAGTTATTAATAATGCAGCAATTGATAAAGTTTGAGGCTTTGTAGACTAAAATAAAATCGTTATTGGTTTTAGCAAAAGTTCAATGCGGAAAAATATATAATATAAAAGGTCAAGATTAAAAAGTTTCGACAAGATTAAAAGAGACGTTCTGTGAGGGGGTGGATCAAAACATTTTCATTATATTTTCAAATAAACTATTATAATGATGAATATTTTATTACAAAAGCTTTGCGCAACCAACATTACTACTGTGAAACTTGCTTTAGTTTCTCGTATTCCCTCTCATCAATTACAAAACTTGCGAAGTAAGAACTTCCTGTCCCAAATGGGAGGGCATCCACAAACTTCTCAGTCGCAACGATAATTATATTAGTGTCTTACTGATACCATTGCTGGATTAAGTGTTGAAAGTTTTTTAAGTTAATTAACTTTAAAATGATTAAAAATGTTTTGAAATGAAGAAGGAATCTCGGATGAACATTTCGTTGGTTTGTATTGAGTAGCGAAAATGTAATTTGATATACAAAATGAGATGTACTTGATTTCTATGGCATTCGAATGAATTTTATTATGCATATAGGATTCATTACAGAATTCGCAGTTACAGTAAACCCACTTTAGCTTGGCTCATAGAATGTGTAAAATGTGAGCGCGGGTAAAAGATGCTAAAACTGGCAAAAGCATAAGTGCAACAGAGCAAATAATATCGTGTTTAATTAGTTGCCTATTATAACGATCAATTTATGTTTGGAGTACTGTAACTGCCTCGTAGTCAATAGTCAACATACATTGTAGTTATAGTTGTTCTTGTTTTGTTGTCTATGATTTAGTTAAATATCCAGATGGGCGCTATCATGCTGGTTAAAGATCAGACAACCGTGGAATTACTTAAGTTACTACGCGGACCGCATACTAAACATCATCTTTTAAAAACGTTATCAAAGTTGCAGACGCAATCCTTTAGGAAGACAAAATATCCGCTCCTAAAGTTACAACTGGGATCTATTATTTCGGATCCCATTGTGGAAAGTTCTCAGAACGTTCCAACAGCGGTCCGTGTAGTGTTATTAGTATAAAAGCAAAATCCAACCCCAATAAAGCAAAAACCTTCCGGCTTGTTTCAGCCACAACAACAAAACTAGCTGACCTATAGAACAAAAATAATTTTCATTGAATAGTGACCACCACAATAACTTCTGAGATCACAAGCACTCTCCTGAAGATAATAAGAGAGAACAAGATAAAACCATCCAAACTAAAGTTGACCAAAAAATCATTCTCGACAGCAAACCCAAAACAAAACCAACTCCACGTCTTTATAACATCAACGTTGAGATCTCTTCGCCACCCTCAATAATAAATCTTAAGTGTCCATTTCAGAAAAAATTAAGAATTCGCAGCAATTGGCTCCGCTTCTCTTAGTGACAAAACTGTTAATAGCGTGGTTTATATTTGGGTTTTAACTAAACCGTAACAAATGACGCCCCACGTGAGGCAACTTGAAGTAAAGGTGCCCCAAACCCCACAAACCCTATGATGAACGTCTACAGAAGTCTCAACCTAAATTGTAACTCATGGTACAAACTCAAACCAAGACAAACATACTCTGTTATAACAACAGCTGATTGACAAACAAAAATGTACATAGGTTTATGCTAAATGTCAACAATCACCTTCAATGCAAAAAAAAACCTATGTATGTAGGTCTAGTAGAAAATAAATAATAACTTTCGATGTCGAGTAGACCATTTACTCGACATCGAATCACCCCGATCAAGATCTGTTGAAGATGTCGGTCAAGACTTCGACCCTGAACAAGAGCCCCTGGTTTCCAAGTAAGAACCTCTTAAACCCAACCAACACCTGAAGAAGGAGCCTGAGCTGGAAAGCTTGGAATCGTATCTACAAAGAAAAAAGTAAATGGCTATCCGCACCAAAAACTTCCCACTTCAAGTTCTGGACCACCTTGTTGGTTGGACAAATACTCGGACCTGGAGGTCTTCAGCAAAAAAGAACCATCCGAAGTCTATGCGTTATACAAAGTTAATACTAATCGTAACTCCTTAAACAAAGCCACTACCACTCCTGGCTTAGCACCGATCTACCCAGGTGATCTACCCAAAAACTAAACCCAGACATAGCAAAAGCGAAACACTACCACTGGCCAACATGGTTCTCTCACTAATGTATGCTGACCTAAAACCCTATAGAGTAAGCCCCATGGGGTAGCACCAGAATGACCTTAGCCTACCCCAACCCAAAAAACGTCGCCAGCAAAAATAGAGCAACCAAAAAACTCAACGACGCAGCACCTAAAACCTGAACTTAAGCATGCAACGGGAACCAGACGCCCTCGATCCTTTAAAATAAAATCACAACCAAACACAAAATTACCAATACCGGAACCTATATGTAATTCCCAAAAAAATTGACAATTTTTACTATTCACCCCGGGCAAGTGCAAAGACATTAGTACGTACACAACATCTCCTTTGCTTCCACTAATACAGCAAGCAAACCAGAAAGAACTTTGTTTAGGTGCATCTATTGAACGCAATAAGCCAAATCACCTTAACCAGGTCGTTGCAATCTCTGGAGGGTGCATTTGACGACATCGCAGTACACACCACGTGTTGTATCTACCGGCCGTGATGAGTCAAGATAGTCTAATATAACCAAGAAGACGTCTCTAACAACCTCCGATAAAGACCACGTGGTATCCTGAGATGTAACCACTGCCCCCATCTCCAGGACGCAATCCTCTGGAGAGTCCGACAGTCCCCAAAAGTTCTAATTCCAGTCCCTGCAGAATTCCCAGAAAAAAAACAAGCCCAAAACTCCACCAACCCCACATTACTAACAACCGTTTTCTTAGGCATAGCACTCACACGAGAACTAGATGTTAGGTTAGGTTTTCCATCAATTTAAAAACAAATTACTTTTGCAAAAATGAGAAACATCCAACTTTTGTATAAACTATACTTGTGGAAGAAAGGGAAGAAAGGGACACTCCAATTAAAACTACCAACCCTCAACTATTGAACTGAGTGATTTGCTTCCAGACATCATTAGATGTGGTCCCTACTACTCAACGTTCCCCTAAATGTCTCTCAGTCTTGAGAAAATAGCAAAATAAAGCCTTTTCTCTAAAACCCGTCATCAGTACCCATATAACGGATAGTTTCAAGTATCCTACAGAAGAAAGAAGCAGTATCAAGTGACACTGGCTAGTAGCAAACCAACATACACTACAAACACACTATTATCATCACAGTCCGCGCCAACACGTCAACCCCTATTCAAATAAAGCCAAATAGCAGCTTCAATAGTTCTCCAAAAAAAAAATCATGATCCAAGCACAAAAGCAACTACGCAGTTTTCTTGGTCTGGAGAAGTACGTACTTCGCCAAAATAGAAAAGCCGCTGAGGGCTATGCAAGATCCCAAACAAAACTTCCGCTGGACAATAAATACCAACGCCGCCTTCAATCTAGTTACAAGACGAAATTTGCAAAACTAACAATAGAAGTGAACCCATCACAACAAAGCCACCTACCACTATCCTCAACCAAAGTCAATGAAGCGTTGTCACAGTAAGCTCAAAAAGAGCATTCAAAAACTGACAGAACAACATCCACTAGGACAAGCTGCTAGCATTAACCGTCTATTGCAGGACAAATCACAAGCCTACAAATGTTAGTGACGTGATCTCCACAAATCCATACGGTCCCCCCACAAAAATACACGCTAAAGACCTCCGACCCGTAGCACCTCCTAAAGATGTCCCGCAAAACAAATCACCAGTCGATGTTCTTGTCTCCAGCTCCCAGAGATAGCAAAGAGAAAACCGTAAGTGCCACTGAAGAATAGTATGTAATCCTCGGGGTCAAAAGTTCTCGGCGTAGAAGTGCTTCGTGAGTATTTCAACAATTCTGTTGATGAAGACCCTGTCAGGGTGTGCAAGCTCAGAGTTTGTGGACTTGCAATAACATCAGATTTTTTAGAGAATGTTACTGCGTCCTTGATGTCGACAGCACTAGGTTTAGTGGTCGTTAGCAAAAGTAGTGATACCTTGTGGCACTAGACGGACATGCTGGTCTATACGTGGTCTAGTGCCTATGTGTTCCAATGTGTCTTGCTTTCTGCGGACACAACAAAGTTTCTCAATCTGATCATAGCATCGTAACCTCGCTCATCGCTCCAAACCTGAAACACTAGCTTCGATTCTGGAAATATATAAATACAAAGATTGAAGCAAAAAGCAAGGGTACCAAGCTAGAATCAAAAACCCAGTGTGCCAAGGTCAAAGCAACTGAGCAATAAGCAAAGATACAATGCAATGGTCGGAGCAAAAGTGTCCGTTGTGTCCGCACAATTGGTCCTCCTAACATCAACGCTTGTACCGGGAGCATTCCATCCGCTCTAGCCCTCAAGCTAGAAACAGCACAACACCGCGGACGATTGGGTGACACCTAGCGTCATTGCAGGCAGTGAAACGCCACAAACAAACCAAACACTGAAAACTAAGCTGAAGCCCTGACACGTCCTCGAACAACGTGTTTGCTGACAAACTCCACTAAAAAAAAGACCAATTCTTCTTTAATTACAGCGCAGACAAAGTTCTAAAAACAGAAAAAGTAAAAGCAAAACTCATAACTTCTCTTGCATCCAAAAAAAGTTAAAACAGAAAGTCGACCTCTGTAGCAAATCCATCCACCACCAGAGTCTTCACAATTGTTGTTTTGTAAACAGTATGTCTAAAACTAACAATACCTTAACGTTAAAACCAGCGTCAGCTCTCACATCAAACTCCAACCAGTTAAGTGAAGCGACTTCAATAGAATGAAGACTATACAAAATTGAAGTCAAATTTACATTAAATGTGTTGATGTTAATGAAGTACCTTTGTATCAATTTTGATCAATTTTGATCAATTTCCAATGTATGGTTTACAAGTTATTGTTCAGTTTGTTTTCCCCTTACTATATTGGTTAAGTTGGGCAACTATGATTGGATTGAGTTTATTCAAAATTGAGCGTATGAATTTGATTCAAATTTGAACAATTTGCATTGATGTTAATGAGGTACCTTAGTATCAATTTTGATCAATATCCAATGTTTGGTTTATAAGTTATTGCTCAGTTTATTTCCTCCTTACTACGATAGTTAAGTTGAGCAACTTCAATTAGATTATGTTTACACAAAATTGAGCGTATGGGTTTAATTCAAATTCATACAATTTGCATTAGTGTTAATGAGGTACCTTGTTATCAATTTTGATCAATTTCCAATGTTTGGTTTACAAGTTGTTGCTCAATTAATTTTCCCATTACTATGTTGGTTAAGTTGGGCAACTTCAATTGGATTAAGTTTATACAAAATTGAGCGTATGGATTTGATTCAAATTCATAAACTTTACATTGGTGTTAATGAGGTACCTTAGTATCAATTCTGATCAATATCCAATGTATAGCTTACAAGATATTGCTTATTTTATTTCCTCCTTACTGCGTTGGTTAAGTTCAGCCACTTCGATTGGATTAATTTTATACAAAATTGAGCATATGGATTTGATTCAAATTTATACAATTTGTATTGATGTTAATAAAGTACATTGGTATCAATTTTGATCAATTTAAAATATTTGGTTTACAAATTATTGATAATTTTTTCCCCCTTACTGTATTGGTTTAGTTAGGCAACTTCGATTAGTATAAGTTTATACAAAATTAAGAGTATGAATCTAATTAAAATTTATACAATTTGCATTAGTGTTAATGAGGTACATTGGTATCAATTCTGATCAATATCCAATGTTTAGCTTACAAGTTATTGCTTATTTTATTTCCTCCTTACTGTGCTGGTTGAGTTTAACAACTTTGATTGGATTAAGTTTATACAAAATTGAGTGTATGGATTTGATTCAAATTTATAGAATTTGTATTGATGCCACTGATGTATATTGATATCAATTTTGATCAATTTCCAATGTTTGGTTTAAAAGATATTGAAAATTTAATTCCCCCTTACTGTGTTAGTTAAGTTAGGCGAGTTCGATTAAGTTTATACAAAATTGACTGTTTACGTTTGATTTGAATTTACACAATTTGTATGAATGCCGATGTAATACATTAGTTTAATCAATTACCAATCATTACTTCAGAAGATAATGCAAGTTTAATTACCCCCATTCTTGATTAGTTAAGTTATGCGACTTCGAATTTATTAAAACTGATTTGATTCAAATTTGTGCAGTTTGTCATTTATATCTATGCAGTCAATTTTGATTAATTTTCAATGATTGGTTTAAAAGATTGCTAATTTTATTTGCTGGCTAAGTCAATGCTTTTTTTCATTTATAGATAAACAAGTGTTTAGAATACTTTGGAAAGCACCGGTATACAGCATTAACAATTCACGTATTCATGAATCATAAAAGAAATTTATTATTTGTGCGCCATACAATAACAATTTGCCAGCCTTACATCAGAAACACATTACACCATCAAAAAGGTAAACATAAAAACCTTCACCCCGAAAACACCTTTTGTTACAATTTATCGTATTTCCCTCCCGAGGAAAAAAAAAGCTCGATAGCAATAAACATACAAGCAAACCCCCATTCGCTATTCCTTTTTATCATTCCAAGACATATTTTTTTGGATGAAGGCCAAGAGGCCGCCCCTAAGGTGGCGGTGGTTATATTGTCAATTATATAAATGAATGCGATTAAAATACAACGCGCATCGATTATGTAAAATAAAACGGATGAACGAAAATAGATCGTAATTAATGAAGGTCATGTTATGTAAGCGATTTTTGCCGGTCAAAGTTTTGACCAAACAAAGTAATTAAATTGAGTATTTGTTTTTCAATCAGAATTTGTTATTATTATGTGGGATTCGTGCACACTTTTGTAATATTATTTGAATGGTTAATTAGGTTGTATTAAGCGGTATTATAAATAAACAATACATCGGTTTTATAATAGCTTTAAACATAATGGAATTTCAATACAATGAATTTTAGGAACTTAAATTGTTTTGTTTTTGACATTCTGTAATATTCAGTAATTGGGGTAAAAAATACAAAATGCCATAAATTTGTATAAAATTAATTATTCAAAAATCAATTGATCAAAACTACAATTTATTATCAATAAATTATCAAATAAATAAAAAATATTTACTATGTACTATATCACAAATATATTTAAAAAACGCAACTAGTTTCGACCTTCACAAGGTCATCATCGGACGGTGATATAAACAAGTTTGAATATAATTTTTTTTTTTTAATATACGATATAGTACATAGTATATGGGTTTTATTTATTTTATAATGAACTATCACATAGTAACGGCCCCACCTGTCATTTTTTAATAAATTATCATCCAATAAAAAACTTAAAAATATTTGCAAAAAATAATATTAGGCTCTGGATAAATAAGATCTAAATATTAAAACCGTTTCTATAGGCTGTGCAAAAACACTTTGATAACACAACAATAAAGATTTTTATTGATGAACTATTTGAAAATTCCAGTCTTAGAGTTTATAAATTATGTAAACACCTTAAGTACATCTAAATTCATGATTCTCACAAACCAAATCTTTCTATAATTATAACTCTAAACAAAGAACTTTTGGTAACAATTAAAACTCATTAAGGTTTGCTGACCTGTCTTTACCGACTACTCGGTAGCTTCAGATCATGGGATGTTGGGTTGTTATAACACTTCCAGGCAGTGGCGTAGCTAGGATTTTTTGAGACGGTTAAAAAAAGCGTACAATTTTGTCATTTTGCAACCCCTCCCAAGTTTTGAAGTAAACGTAAGCAAAGAGGTGGAGCTTCGTATTGCTGACCATTGTTTATAGGTGCTACGCCACTGCGTCCAAGTTCATATTGAAACAAATTATTGACTTAATACTTTTCTGGAAAGACTGTTAGTGTCTTCAATTTTTGATATTATCAAGACAGTGAACGGAATAGTGACAACTTTTTAAGATTAAAATCAATTGAAATTCTCCGGTTTTGTGAGCAACCTTCATCAATATCGATAGATGTGTTTGAAATATACTTGATGCTTCATTTTCAATTCAGTAAGTTCTCTAAAAAATAATGCGATTAGGCCTGGTTAACTTCTGTTGTACATGCATTGTTAGGTAAAGTATCTCTCGCCATGTTTGGTTATGTAAAAGGTAACTAGAAACTTGATTAAATTATATTTGTATCTGCTTTCTGAGTACCACTTGTCCTCTAGCCTGTCTACTGTATTGCGAACATTTCAACAAATGTATTATTTGAGTCATCACATGGCCAATCACTATAGTAATAGCGCTCGATTTCGTGGTCCAATAGCAACAAAAAGCTTTCGTGACCGAAACCAATACCGTACATACCACGTTTATCTTAACCTCTGCTTTACAAATTCACTCTCAATCTTTTATCCATCAATAGGTTCTTAATTAAGTATTACTAAATCAAGTTGCTCGATTATGTAGAGCAAAAGGGATCAAAAGTAGTAAAAGCGCATGAACCCACACATTACAGCTATGCGGGCCACCAAAGAGACGTTCTTGACATAAAAATACTCAATAACGTCAACGTCCCACCATAACCCATTACTACTGAAGCTCTACGGAAGGAGATCAACCGAGGAAGGAAAAAAAATTGTAAAAATACGTGTTAGACTCTCTTCTCACAACAGAGCATTGGCAGCCTGGCCCAAAAAAAAACGATTGAGGACATGACAGAATCGTCGCACTTTTAAATAATCAAATCCACTAAGCCACGGAAAAAACTTCTAAAACCCAACAGGTTCGCGCCGATACTCCTCTTGGATTATTCCAACACAAGTTCAGATGCGGACATTCAGATATCCATCAACTAAACCGCCTGACGGACCTTATAGTCAAAGGTTTTGGATAGAAGACCACGGGAGCGTCTTTGCCGACGTCGATAAACCCTTGGACAAGTTCTGGCACAAAAGACTTCCCTATAAACTGCTCAAAAATAACTTCCCTCTGCGTCTTATAATGCTGATATCTAAATCACAGAACTCTGGCAGTCAGCATTTTTACCTCACACAGACTACAGCAGTAGTTCCTCAAGGCTCCATTCTCTCTCCTATGCCATTTAACCTGTTCGTTGTAGACATGCTTTCGGGTTAACGCACGGAGTAAAAATGGCTTAATACTCTGACGACACAGAAGTTCTATACTCCTCAAAATCACCCCCAAAAACTGGTTAAATCACAGGCAAGACAAAGTAAATCTAGAGAAAAACAAAACTGTTCTCTTCACACTGCAACAAATCACCCCCATAAGAACATGTATCTTAACGACGTGGTCCAATGTTGCCTAGTATCTGAGGATAACCTTTGACAAAAGACTCAAGTACAAGTTGCACGTGCAATCTATTTTCGATAAAGCCAGAAAAATGTTTGTCGGTCTGAAACAAAACCCGGCTCTACACTTCTACGATCAGACCAATAACTATATCTAGGTAACTGCTGCAAACTAGCACCTCAATCGCCTCAAAACCAAAGTTTGACTTCAAAGCTCCATGGTTTGCCCAAAACAAGGAAATTCGAACAAACCTCAAGATTTCCCTGCCAAGCCAACATATCAAACCTTGGCCAAAAAAAGTTTCGATAATCTAGCGGTTCACCCCAATCCTGACCATCACATAACCTAAAGTGGATAATACCACATTCCATCCCACAGTCTATAAAGCAACCATTAAGCATCTCCTAAATCCCTTATCTCCAAACGGAAGATCCATGAGCCAACCGGTCAAAACTTCCAAGAATTCAACACTGGGGAGAAAATTGGTCAGTAGGCACTTTCCTCGCAAAAGTGAATCCGACACGTTAAATCTTTAAAAGATTCCCCTTCCAAACCATGAACAACAAAAAACTAAAGCAAGCACTTTGACAGTATCCTGTACACACAATCTAATAGCCAACCACAAATAACGCAGCGCACTTTTCAGCGTAGTCCGGTTCTTCTATGCACCTACCCCTTCTGCCCATGTCAGCGCAGTCTACAACACTTGCCCAAAACTTTCGGCTCGGCTGTCTTGTTCGCTGTTTTTCTCGAACCTGCTAAACGTACCACCAGTTAGACTCCGCAGTGGCCACTAGCTATTGCAAGAAATTTCCAATACGCACCGGTTTTCCGTTCCTCATGCAATTAACCAAATCCTCTTCGTTTCAACAATAAAGCGTGACTCTGTTTATACTTGTGTCCCACCCACCCGCCCAAGTGTTTGTGGTCAAGAAAACTAAAATTGCTTCAACCTTGCTCGTATTTTTAACAAATGTCATTCATCAATTGTTGATTAGCCAATTTCTGAACCACTAACACTTGGGTGGGTGGGCGGGACAAAATATTTTAACAACAAAGCGTGACTCTGTTTATACTTTTGTCCCACCCACCCGCCCAAGTATTTGTGTTCAAAAAAACTATGATTACTTCAACCTTGCTCGTATTTTTAACAAATATCAATCAACAATTGTTGATTAGCCATTTTCTGGATCACCAACACTCAGGTGGGTGGGCGGGACAAAGTATTTCAACAATAAAGCGTGACTCAGTTTATACTTGTGTCCCATCCACCCGCCAGAGTGTTTGTGACCAAAAAAATTTATGATTTCTTCAACCATGCTCGTATTTTTAACAAATGTCAATCAATTGTTGATTAGCCAATTTCTGAATCACCAACACTTGAGTGGGTGAGCGGGACAAAATATTTCAACAATAAAGCGTGACTCTGTTTATACTTGTATCCCACCCACCCGCCCAAGTGTTTGTGGTCAAGAAAATTATAATTTCTTCAACCATGCTCGTATTTTTAACAAATGTCAATCAACAATTGTTGATTAGCCAATTTCTGAATTGCCAATATTCGGGTGGGTCGGCGGGACAAAGTATTTTAACAATAAACCGTGACTCTGTTTATACTTGCGTCCCACCCACCCGCCCCAAGTGTTTCTGGTCAAGAAAATTTATAATTTATTCAACCATGCTCGTATTTTTAACAAATGTCAATAAGCAATTGTTGATTAGCCATTTTCTGAATACTAACTATCGGGTGGGTGGACGAGACAAAGTACTTCAACAATAAACCGTGACTCAGTTTATACTTGTATCCCTCCCACCCAACCAACTGTTTGTGGTCTAGAAAAATATAATATCTTCAACTTGCTCGTATTTTTAACAAATGTCAATCAACAAGTGTTGATTAGCCAATTTCTGGATCACCAACACTAGGGTAGGAATAAAGTATTTCAACAATAAAGCGTGACTCAGTTTATACTTTTGTCACAGCCACCCAGGTCTTGGAACTTTACATATAAAAAACCTCAAAAACCAGTGAAGTGACACAGTGGATTATAAACTTAAAACTACTGTGTGGTTAGGACCTATAATAGAGCCCTGAATAACTACCAAAAGTATTCCTACATTCGTACAGGGCGTGACTAAAAACGAGATCCCCACAGGGTCTTGATATTTTACACAGAAAAACCTCATATGCCAGTGGCGTACACAATAAATTATAAACCTAAATCTACTGTCTAGATAGTACCTATGATAGAGCCTTGAAAAACCCCCAAAAATATTCCTACATTTGTACAGAGCGTAACTAAAAACAAGGTCCCACAGGGTCTTGATATTTTACACAAAAAAAACCTCATGTCCCAGTGACGTACACAATGAATTATAAACCTAAATCTACTATCTAGATAGGACCTATGATAGAGCCCTGAAAAACCCCCAAAAGTATTCCTACATTCGTACAGGGCGTGACTAAAAATGAGGTCCCGACAGGGTCTTGATGTTTTACACAGAAATAACTCATCTGTCAGTAGCGTACACAATGGATTATCAACCTACATCTACTGTCTGAATAAGACCTATGATAGAGCCCACAAAAGTATTCCTACATTCGTACAAGGCGTAACTCAAAACAAACTCCCAACAGGGTCTTGATATATTACACAGAAAAAACCTCATGGGCCAGTGACGTACACAAAAGATTATCAACCTAAAACTACTATCTAGATAGAACCTATGATAGGACCCTGAAAAACCTCCAAAAGTAATCCTACATGCGTACAAGGCGTAACTCAAAACAAACTCCCAACAGGGTCTTGATATATTACACAGAAAAAACTTCATGGGCCAGTGGCGTACACAATAGATTATAATCCTAAAACTACTATTTAGATAGAACCTATGATAGAACCCTGAAAAACCTCCAAAAGTAATCCTACATTCGTACAGAGCGTGACTAAAAACGAGGTCCTCACAGGGTCTTAATATTTTACACAGAAAAAACCTCATAGGCCAGTGGCGTACACAATAAATTATAAACCTAAATCTACAGTCTAGATAAGACCTATGATAAAGCCCTGAAAACCCCGCCAAAAGTATTCTTACATTCGTACAAAGCATGACTAAAAACGAGAATAGGGTCTTGATATTTCACACATAAAAAAACCTGATCGGCCAGTGACGTACACAATGGTTTATAATACCAAATTTACCACGTATGTATAATGTAAGTCTGGTTATGATCTATGGTAAAGCCCTGAGGAGACCCAGCATATTCATGCATTCGTACGGGGCGTGGTTCAACAACAAACTTGAATTGTTTGAAATTGAGCCACGCAATAAGCCTCGCTCTCTGGCTCCAACAACAACTAGAAACCGCACCAGCCATCTTAATCTAGTACACTTGAGAAACTTATCGGATGAATTAACCAAAGCACTAATTCATTATGATAAAAATATTAATTAAAAAACATGACTTTTAAGCAGGCTAGGCCAACCCATTCACC
This sequence comes from Tachinus rufipes, assembly GCA_963932245.1. Lineage (NCBI taxonomy): Eukaryota > Metazoa > Arthropoda > Insecta > Coleoptera > Staphylinidae > Tachinus > Tachinus rufipes. The sequence continues at coordinate 19,310,566 of OZ010744.1, forward strand.
TGGACATAAGCGGGAGCAAGATATATTGGCGGCCACCATAACATACCTTCAAGAGAAAGATCCTACTAAATATCTCCAAATATATTTATGTAACTTCTTCCGTCTTCCTATACCCGCCATCCAAACTACCTTGACTTTCTAAAAAAAACTAAGCTTCAAGACTAGTCAAAACGTCTCGTATGTTGCATTTAGAGCAATAGGCTCAAAACTGACTATAATGGCACATTCTGAATACTCTATTCTTGCAATAGACGTCTCAGCCAAACCATCAGTCACTCAGATAGTCTAAGTTTATTGATAATTATTATTCGCTTCATACGCTGAGATCCTCTCTTCGCAAAACTCAAACCATGCGCCTTTTTGCTACATCATTCAGATCGTCTCGTCAAACTCACAAAACCTCCATTTAACGTATCGCCTTATTCTCAGATAAAACCAAGACAGGTTCTGTTGAGAACAAATCATCTACTACCGGCTCATATGGCTCTAGAATTAGGACTCCCTTCAGCTCTCACTTTCTTTGCAACAACAAACGCCAGTCTTAGTCTGGTTGAAGTGTGGCAACAATGTTAAATCAAAATTTACCAGATGATCATTAGTATCACCCAGTATCATCAATGTCCTGCAGGGAAGAATGCAAACCCTACCAGGCACGTCATAAGGTGACAGAAAACCATTGCACGGTGGCACTGTATAAACCTACCATCTTCCCTTTTCTTTTCCTCTCTAAGCTGACAACTCTTTGGTCTACTCTTGACCCCTTTACAGTTACCATCCTTATTAGGTTTATTGAAGACATGGTAACCTAAAATTTTTTTTTTTATCTCAATAGTGAAGCTCTACCACCCTAAACGCTTGCCAGTAGTCCCAAAATAGACAAGGTTGCCAGCCTGAAAATGGCATAATAGATAGTTTAGATAAAACAATTTTCCAAGCAGATACCGCAGACCTAAACTTAACAGACACTGAAGACTATTACGACAAAGAACAAGTAAACAAACAAGAAAAACCTTCAAAACTAGTTTAGATTTATGACTTATCACAAAACTACAATAGACTGATAGCCAAAGCATTAGAAAACTAGTAGAAACCAAACCCAAACACAAGAGTAATCCAGACCAAATAGAAGAAGATGATAGTAATGTTTCCTGCAATGGCAATGAAGAGACAAAGAAGAAAGAAAACGACAAAAATCCAAAAAGACCAAAGAAGAAAAACTGAGTAAGCATAAACTCATTTACTATAAGAAAATGAAAGAGATGAAAGAATGTCTTACTACAGCAAGAATTCTTGTCGAAAAAAATAGAAAGATGCTTGTGCCCATAAAAAAGCAAAGAAAAGCTTTAAAAGCCCTTCACAAGTATTAGTATAGCCAAAAACAAAATAAAAGAAAAAAGCCAACACAAAAATGCAGAATGCAAGTCAAAAAACTGGCAAAAAAGTCGAGACCTGTAAAACAGACAGCAAGCTCAACTAATAAAGAAACCGAAAACAACAGTCCGGTCTCGTACAAGAAGAAATTCTTATTGCAGGAAATCGAGCAGGCTATAAACACGAAAAAAAGCAAAGAAAACCCCAAATAATCAACAACAAATGACCAGAAGAGGCTTTCAAGTAATGTACGACTATCCAGCTTAGTGAAGCCCTAGAGAAAGAAGATACAATATGCAGCATCACCAAAAGCGGCCTCATAACTACCAAAAGAAAAAGAAGCAAAACTATAGAGAGGTACGTTTACTGAATTGCAACCAAAAAAGAAGAGGAGAATATGACAAACCTGCACAAATCGAGCCACAAGAAACAAGTATGTATGAGCAGAGTGCAAAGATTTTGTAATATACTCAAAGAAAATGGCTTTCTTTTAATCTTACACGCCCTAGCCAAGAACTTTAAACAACACAGAAAACAGATACTGATCGTGGAAGACGTTAATGCACAATCTCACAGTTGGTGCGCCCCGGTAGAAGACCAAACTTGCAAAATGTGCTGCAAAGTATGACCTGGTAATTATAAATAATGGAAACAATCCAACCTTTGAAAAAGACAAAAGATCTTCTTTTATTGATGTAACCCTAGCAAAACAAATCTACAAATGGCAAGTGTGTAAAGAAGAAAACCTAAGCTTCCCCAAAAACATAGATTTGGAACTCACCCTAAACCATCCAAAAATGCAAACTGTCTAAAAAAGAGATCTGGCATTACAAGACTTAACTAGCAAAGCAACTTGCTGCCAAGACAGAGGAACAAACAAGAAAAGTAAATTACACCCATACTGTTAAGGACTTATTGAGTAACATCAAAAAAGCCTGCAACGACGTGCCTAAAAAAAGGATCACAAATAGCATTTTAGTGAAGTAGCAACATTGCTGACCTCAAAGCTAACTGCAAACAGAAAAAACCGTACAAACTTCGACGGACTAAACAAACTAAAAAGTCAGCACAAAAAACGCCAAGAAAAAGCATTAGAATGTGCTATGCCAGGAAGTACTGGCTATAAGATAGTAACCAAAAAGATCAGAATGCGCTCGCCAATCTACCTGCCAAGCAAAAAACAGGCCAAAATGATAGAAAAACTAATCCACGAGAATCAACATAGCCAAACATCATTTGCAACCCAGACCAAATCCCCAAAACCATTACAAAAGAATTAAAAGAAACTGGAAAAAAAAAATCAAAACAAAGAAGGCTGCAGGGCTGGATGGTAACACTCCCGAGGTAATAAAGTCATAATCCTCAAAATCAAAATTTTCTCAGAAAAGTAAAAAACTAGAACTTAAAAAAAGAGATCTAACAGACCTATGTGCCACCTGAACTCAAGCAAGCCTCGCCAGCACTTAAAACGGGTTTAAAAAAAAGTGCTCTACTATTGATGCAATCAGCAGGGTCCAAAAGATAATACAAGAAAAGAAGCCAAAAAAATGTCATACTGGTAACGCCAAATGTTAAGAATAAGTTTAATAAAGTTAGATAGCCCAATACTTCTATAAAACTATAGAAGAAGAAACCTAGTCAGTTACATGTAGCCATCTACACTGCAAAAAAAAATATTGAAGAAAACTACAAAAACGAAAAGGACATTACGGGTGAAGTGGAGTTTCGCGGGGATCTGTTAATGGTCCAACTCTGTGGAATGTCAACTATGCAGAAAACCATGCCAAAAGAAGAATCCTTAATAGAGTATGCAAACGACCTAACAATAGTCCAAAAGCATCAAAGAAAAACTAATAGAAGAAGCCAAAGCGGCTGCAAGAATAATAGAATAGATGGAAAAAGATGGCCTTCAATTAGCAGCACACAAAACAGAAACTGTCATACTAGCAGACGGGAGAAAACTAAAGAAAGTAGTTTTAGCACAATCTTAAGTACCTAGGTATAATTTTCGAGCATAATATGAACATAGACCATAACATCAAGCAAACCGCAAAATGAGCGGTAACATCTTAGGCACAACTGATGCCTAACATAGGCGGACCAAAGAAAAAAACAAGAAGAATTGTGTGTAGCGTTGTGTACTCAATAAAATGGCATTCCAACATAAATCAAATAAACTAATGCAGAAAAATACAAAAGTATGCTTACCAAAACACACAAAAAGTTGCCCGCGCATACAGAACTGCTACACCTGCTGGCGCAAGAAAAGCCACCACTAGTAAACAAAGAAGAAAAGCCAAGAGACGTAGAGAGTGTACTCTAGATATTCTGGATACGAAACAACACCGACAAACACCGTAGAGATACCACCTTCACTCACGGCATTGCACCTTCTGCCGTGGGTTAATTCCCAAACCTTGAGGAACCACAGACAACATAATGGGGCGTGTAATCACCTAGCTGCGGTTACGTACCTAAGATTGAACCAGCCCGCGCGGTTCATGGAAATACTAATGCACCAGGTGGAAAACCAAGGTTACGCACCTCACAACATAGGGAGAGACAAAGTCACCCTTTCCACTACCACCAACTCTCCCTCCTATCACTACACAAAAAGGAAGCCGGCAACAAAAATAATAATTCTCCAAAAAATTAAAAAAATGGAGAAGAAATTAATGCACTAAAAAAAACCAAAGTCATCAGCGGCCAATCAGACGCAGTAGTACCGGCAACACCAGATCAAATAAACTTTAAAAAAAATTAAAAACCCAAGAACTTCGCCACTCCAAAAAAGGGGGGGTGGCACCCCTATTTTGCAGACCTAGAAAACCACCACACCCACAAACATCGCTTCTTACAATGTCAGCAGGACCCACCTCTGAAAACGTCGCCCCAAAACCTGAAGAAACGACGACGGCTACGCTAGTCAAACGTGGTCTCAAAACACCTCCTAACTTAATCTGGTTTAACCTGAAAATTAACTATTAAAATGCTTAAAAAATCTTCTCTTCTCACAACTCAACTCTTCACTTATTTTTCTTAATTTTTTTTTTTTTTTTTAATTACAAAACATCTTACTACGGTCATTTTCCGTTTAATACAATTTCACTAATGAAAGTAAATACAGGTATCCCCCAAGGTTCACTCATATCCTTATTCGGCCACTTTAATGTATCATACAAATTAGAGAAACTGCATTGAATCATTTATGATTTTACACCAATTTAATAATTAATTTCTCCTGCACAAAAGTAAATTACATTTTCTCTTTATGCATTATACAATACACACCTGAAAAATATGTCATTATAGCTGCATGATTCATATAATAATAAACAATAATTTTCTGATTAATTTATTTAATGACCAATGTTATTGCATTTGGGAGTCGATAAATTATATAACGTTGACATAACATCAACAAACATTTAAATAACGTTAAGATTTATGTTTAATTTGCAGCAATTATAGTCGATGTGAAATGGCTGTGACAGGTTAATTGTTATGATTGAATTAATGGATTTGATTAAATAAAAATAATACCTATAAATCAATAGAAGATTAATTTGTTCTATTGCAATTGAATTTTGTAAATTTGATAAAAAATATGGTTTCACAATATTGATTGTGATTTATTGATTACAATTTAGAAATATAAACAAAATTTGTGCTGATGTTAATATAAGACCCCTAACCTATAACAACCAATAAAATATTACCTAACGCAATCTAATCTTGTGAAATTGTTTTAAAACTTTGTACATTCAACTGCGCAGTGATTTTTTGTAATACACAATGCTCCACGAGCCGAAACATTTATATTTAATGTATTAATTGCGCATTTAATAATTCCCGCGAGGCTGCTGTCCTCTATAATTATTAATTGTAAAATATTTAATAACAGGTTCGACGCTTTTTTGCGTTGAGGCAGCAATTTGGCGCCGTCCACACTGATATGTGTCTAAAAATAATCAACTGTTTTCGTTGAGGAGAGTGACAGCGTATTATGTGCTTCAATATTATTATTATTTTTAATTTGCAAATCTCGTAGTAAACAAGTAGTAATGATAATCACGTGCCTGCTTTATCTGTTTATTCATGTTAATTCCGTAATAATAAATTGCTGTTGCTATTTGATGTTAGTTAGCAGAGTAGTTTGTAGTTGTTTTTAAATTGTGACAATGCCAAAAAGAGCTATTGTGGAACGGTGCCAAAATATCGAATAATCGGGATGATTTAAAGAGATTTCCAATAGCGGTGAATTGGCCTCATTTTCTGTGCCAATTTGTATGCGCCAAGAAAATATGTTTAGGAGGTTGTGTGTGCATTTAAAAAAAAATATAATAAAATTCGGACAATTTTCATTTCACCCGAGATTTGGCCCAAAATCTCACTTTCTAAATACTAGTATTTATAATAATGATAATTTTAAAACAAAACTCGCAACAAATGAGAGAATCGTTTCTAATCAAAAGTTTACACTACATAAAATTCATCAAAAACCAATCTTTCTGATCTATTGAATAAATTCCCGCAAAAAAATGCAAAAATTCATTTATTTTACAAAATTCATCTAAAATCGCTCAGAAAAGTTTAAAAAAACAGAAATCGCAAACATTTGGGGTTTATGCTATATGAAATTCTTCACAAATAAATTATTTATATCATAAAATCCATATAAAATCGCTCAGAAAACCACCAAATTATTGCAGCTATTTCAGGCGAGTGTCGAAGCGCAGCCGTGCGCATCAGAATAGCATACTTGACTAAAAAGCGTCCCTGTAAAATGCTATTCTAATGCGCGCGGCCACGACAGCTTGTTTAAAAATGTTAACCAGTAAAGCCGCATCCGCGCTAGCAAGTCGCAGTAACGCGCTTTGAAAAAGCACCTATACATAGAAAATTTTCCAGCAAATACATCAGATTTTTATTGCATCAGAAATCACATGTTAGACAAAAAACTTCTTCGACAAAATCGCTAAAAACTCAAATCCTGAAACATTTCGTTTTGCTAAACAAGACAAGCAGATTTCTAAATACAAACGACCGATCAACATGGTCGCTGCATCAGTCAACGCTACAAGGCTAGCGCAGGATGCTCACTTTTAATAACTTCTCGAAAACGTCGCTTATAAGGCAGAGTTAGATAGGAAAGTTATACATAAAAATGTGTAAAACTTCCCGGTGTGTTTATACCAAGGAGGGAGAGAGGTTAGTCGATAGTCGATTCCATACTTTTGGAAAGTAAATCCAACACATTGAGTCTTTTGAAGATCCCCCCCCCCCCTCCCCAGCCAACCAAAAAAGTACATCAAACTTCTTCTCATTTTAAAGTAAGACTCTAAGAAAGATTTCCAAGGCACCTTACCATATTCGTAATATCCTGAGAGTTGAGAAGGGGATCAACCTTATCGGAGATCATAAGCAAAAATTTCTTCGATAAAACCAAACCAAACATAATTCAAAATACAAGCAACCAATCAACATATTTGCTGTAGTCTTTTAAACTTTCTACCTACCAACCACTGCCATAGACCCAAAAACCAAATCAAATCACAATATCTACAACGACGATAGTACCAGAGAGATATTTCCACGCTCTTTGGATAACTACAATCCTAAGCTCCCTGCACCCCCAACCGTAAGAGCCCAATCAATACTTAGAAAATATTGTCATTCCACCATAACGACGGCTATCGCATCAACCCTGGATTACTCACGATGAAACTTGACTAAGCTCCCATATCCGCACACGGTACTACACTCCAAAACCCTGTAGAACTCAATGACCGATGTATTCTCAAAAAATTGGTCAACACCTTCCACCCCCTCAAAAACCAATATACACCATTAAGCGGGAAATGCTTATACTCTCTAAGACCAAACCAGGTGGTACTTCACCCCACAATGTATGACTCTTCAACCAAATAACGTATTCAAACCACCCCGTAGCATTCCAACCACCACCTACACAAACCCCATAATACTCATATAGCAAAAAAAAAAATACAACACGTGCCTCACCCACCTAGGTCAATCACCAACCACCTCTAAGTGTTTGTCGGTAATAAACTACAGCAACCATCTTCGTATCTTTCTGACCTAGGTGGGACCGCTAGCTATACTACCCAAAAAAACATTTAGGCAAAATTCTCATCACCTCCCAGCACTAAGCATTCTAACAACCATCCACACAAACCCTATACTACAAGAGATACAATTACGCGCCCCACCCACCTAGGGCCAATTAACTAACCATTTCTAAGTATTTGCCGGCATCAAGCTAAAACTGCCATCTTCGTATCTTTCTGATCCAGGTGGAACAGCTAGCTACACTACCCAAAAAAACTTTTGGGCAAAATTCTCGTTTTAGGAAACAACCACCTCCCAGCACCAAACCAACCAGAAACTATCAAAAAACTTTAAGACATCTCCAAAATAAAAATAAAACCAAATGACGTTCACAAATCACAAAGAACCCCAGATGACGTTCCAATAACCACCCACACAAACCCTATCCTACAAAAGAGATACAATTACGTGCCCCACCCACCTAGGGCTAATTAACTAACCACTTCTAGGTATTTGCCGGCATCAAACTAAAACTGTCATCTTCGTATCTTTCTGATCCAGGTAAAACAGCTAGCTACACTACCCAAAAAAACTGTTGGGCAAAAATCTCGTCTTCGGAAATAACTAACTCCCAGCACCAAACCCATCACAAACTATCAAACACCTTTAAGACATCTCCAAAATAAAAATAAAACCAAATATCGTTCACAATCACAAAAAACCCCAGATGGCATTCCAATAACCACCCACACAAACCCTATACTATACAATTACGTGCCTCCCCCACCTACGAGCAATCACCTAATCACCTCCAGGTGTTTGCCGGTATCAAACTACAGCAGCATTCTTTCTATCTTTTTAGAGCATTCCCTAGATAGAATAGCTGCACTACAAAATAAAAACACAGTTTTATTTGTCCTCAGGATCCACTAATTCTATTGCATGATACCCTTCCGCCGTGAAAAATTGGCTCCCAATTTTGGCCAACTTTTGAGCAAAATTGGTATTTGAAAAAAACCACCTCCCAGCACTCCAAAAACAAGTTGGACAATATCTTACTAGATACCACCAGAAACTGTTAAGCCTCTGAAAGACATCTCCAAAATAAAACAAATATTTTCCAAAACTTTTAGATTAATCTTTTCAAAAAATTGTCAATTAAATAAAAATTTTAGAAAAATTCAAAACTTCATAAAAATGCTCTAAAAGCTAAAGCTAAGACATTTGAAACCATTCGGATATGCATTAAATACATAACAAAGCAGCAATGACCCATTTGAAAATTACAGACCTAAAAAAGGTCTTATTGATCTAACAAAAATTCCTAAAAATGCTCAACTCCTCGACAAAACCTGCAAAACAAAGTTTTTCCACGATCTTATCGACATTGAATAAGATTATTTTTCTAAACTAGGTTCAGATGTCGAAAACCAAGAAGAGCTATGCCTACGATAATGAAAATAATAACCAAACAAAACTAAACAGATTCAAAAGAAGTTGTTGTCCAATAGACTCTAGCTACTATGGTTTTCGCTACCAGCCTAGTCCCTATTAATTTTCGAGCGGTATTTCAAGAGAGTATATATCTGTACCAACATTAAGTCTGCTTCGCCCTGAACATAACAAATACTCAACTAATTGAGGGAAGAAATACTATAGAACAACACCTCCAAAACTCAGTAAAGAGTTGTTTAAGACCCTGTACTGGACATCACTATAAACCTACCGCTACCATTTGACATCTTGACATCTCAAAAATTACCAGTAAAAAAAGTTAAACTAAAACTTGTGCTTGGCGGTGAATGTAAAACTCAACCAAAAACAAGAAACCTAAAAAAGGAAAATTCACAACCACAACGGGCGTAAAACTTTAACTTCAATGTTCGCAAAGCATATAATCTGAGAAGACGGATGTGATAAGCTTCAAGTATTAACTGTAATCAAGTCCTACAGACTAGCTTACATCAAGTAGATCGATCACACGCTATCCTCAAACTTGACTTAAGACAAAGCTGCTCAAGACCTTGAACTGAACATCGCTCCAAACCAACCTCCAACAATTAGCAGAGATTGCAAAACTAGTAGAGCAAAAAAAACAGCCAATTAAAAGTTGAAACTTTAAAGCAAGCCAAAGACACAATATTGTTCAATCAAAGATCAATAATCCTCAAGAAGACATATCCATTATAGGTGCAACTGGCATAAACCATGCTCCTTTTTTCCCGCTCCTAATTCAACGCTCAGACACCAGAATCTAAAAATACAGATGTGATCAGCTTCGAGTGTCAACTGTGCAACTCCCACCTAGTGTACACCAAACGGTTCAACCGCACGCTACCCTCGGACTCAAGAAGAGCTACTTAAAACCTTTTACTAAACATCACCCCAAGCCGACCGTCACCGAAGGGCATTGCTAAACCAGCGAAACAAACAAATGGCCAATTCAAAGTTGAGTGAAGAGCAAAAAAAATTCGAAGACCAAGAAACCTTAAGAAGTCAAATGCACAATGACATGACATGACAATCTAACGCCAGAATCTGGAGAAACCAGTTAGACCAATTTCACAATATTCTTGAAGTTGATTCTGTACGTTAATAATGATCCAATTTTGAGCAAAATTGTCAAGAAGATTGACTATATATTTTTGCGCTAGTGTGCCAAGACTTTAGAATGCGCATGATTAATGCAGAATTAAGCAGAGCCGCAGCAGTAAAAAGATTTTTTACCTGCGTATGTCGATCGTGCAAAAAACATGGTAATCTACAATCGTGATATTGATAAAAACGCGCCAAGACTACTGCGGAAACAATAACTGAGTCCATAACACTATCATAATTCAAAAATCTGCTGTCCAGCAGCCACCACTGTTAGACTGTCGCACCTAAAAAAACCTCTTGATAGCTGCAAAGAAGATCGCTATCCTCAGAAATTAGGAGAAAACAGCCACACCGGCCATCTTCCTATCGTTCTGAAGATTATTAAAGTGAAACAGTTACGTTAACTAAAAAAAAAAACACTTCTTTGTCCTCAAAATAGACAATAGCCTTCACATGACTACTAAGAATAAGTTGACAAATTGGCGCCCAACGTGGGTCAAATGTTGAGCAAAATTGAAGCCATAAAAAATAAACAAACAAACACCTCCCAGCCATCACAAATAGCTTAATCGACATCCACTTAAAGCCCACCAGATACTGCTAAGCACCCGAAGAACTTCTTAAAAAACAGTATTTCCCAAATTATTTTTTCGATTTCGTCAATTCATCCAAAGTCTTTTTGCATTAAAAAAAAGTTTGAATGCATACAAAATTACAAAACTTCATAAAACAAAACAAAATACCAATTTTTATTTTCTGAAAGCTTCTAGAACAGCTAGAATCATCGGAATGCACCTTATAAAACTCGGACCAATACCTAGAAGACTACCCAAAATCGGTCTAAAAATTCATTTCTTTCGAGTTCGAGAACTATTGGCACTAATCACCTATTGCTCCTCGACAAAGATAATTGTTACTTTTTCCAAAACAATCTTTTCGATGTTGCGGAGAAACAGGAGTATTTGTCTAAATTATAACAAAGATAACCATGACGAATCAGATTGAAAAGATATAATCCTACAACAACTCTTGTTGTCTTAATGACAATACCGCTGCCTACTCCAATGTTGATTTTTCGGAAAGACATGGCAAAAACTGTGCAAACTCAAGTGATTCAAGAAAAAACACTATAGAACAAAAACTCCAGAAACTCAATAAAGAATTGCTTAAAACCAAGCAGATAAAAAAAATGACCAACTAATCCAGGTAATAGACACTATAGAACAAAACCTCAAAAAATTCAAGAAGAAATTGGATTGAACCTTTATGAAGCCGAAAAACTACCGACACAAATGTGTTCCTAGTTGAAAGTGAAACTAAACCAAAACTAATAAACAAATCGGTTATAACCTTTTAAGTCCAAACCGTGCGCCACGACCTGGCTTAAACCAAGTAGACCGACCACACGCTATCCCCAAACTTAACTGTGTTTCAACCATGATCCAACATTAAGCAAAATAAGATTGACCATAAATTTTGCGCTAAAGTGTGCCAAGACTTCTAAGTTTGGACTTTCCCGGTAGCAGAAAACAAATAGAATAAAAAATGTGCAAATGTTGTCCAAAATAATTTAACATTATCCGCAAAGCACATCAAATCATCCTTCAAAATTACATCTCTTCTAGCGCGCCGTTTCGTTGGCGGTCCGTGCAAAATAAACATACTAACAATTTTCATTCCAGTATAGAGTCGGAGCCAAAACATCAAGTATCTAGAAGTCAAAACTGAAACGCACAAAAGCTAAGACAAGCGACTCCCTAAAAGATGCAAGATTTACATCTGCTACAGTACACAGACAAAACTTCTTTAGAAGCATTTATTTGGCATGCTCCAGACATTTTATGCCACTCCCCCAATCTTCATTTCGATAAGAAGTCAATTTTATCAAACCACATAGCCAAACACACCAAGTCCAGCTAAACGTCGTCAGAATTAAAAAGGCAGCTTACAGAATAATTTAATACTATTCACATAGCACAGATCCTCCCACATCACAGCTCTTCTGGCACGGCGTTTCGTTAGCGGTCCGTGTAAACTAAACAACGCTAACAGAAGAAGTAGGATATGCACTTGCTAGAGCATAGGTAGTCATTCTTAGATGCTGCACTTAGTCAAAGATGTTGAATTAAGTCAGACCTTATCATAAACAACACATTATCTTGTTCATAGTTTTTACTGCGCATGAAGAGATAATAAGCCAACCCCTAGTCATAATTAAGCGTAACACTAAAGTAAATCATTATTTGATTATGCAAATAGTCATAAATTACAGCATTTATAATGTTAGTCATAACTGGTCATAAACTGCAATATCACTATTGATGGGTCGCTAAGCAACAATAAACCTTTTATTTTCCCACTTAGTTTTTAGTCATCTAATGATGGCACAGTTAGTCATAAATTGTTTCATTTTGTCACAATGTAAAAATAGTGATAATAGATTTGAGTCCATTTAATATTTGATTTGATTTTAAATTTATGTTAAAATCTAAAACTAGACTAAAACCAGAATGACTTAAGTATAATTTTGTTGATTAATTGTGACATGCGAATAATTTTGCTTAAAATTGTAAAAATATACATAAAATATTCAATATTATGATAAAAATATTTCGCTAATTACCTTAAAAATTTCCGATTGCCACGAACGTGTTTAGCCTTAAAAGCAAACCTTGACCGTATGCATGAGTCATTAATCTATGATGTATTAAACGCAATATGGTGTACAATTACTGAAATAATATTGTTTAATAATTTTAATGCAAAAATTATGTTTAATATTTTTAATTAATTCTGATTTAAATTCATATGTTACGATTGTTTAGGTTTAACCCATGCATGCACTTTATTTAAGTATATGATAATGTGTAAGTGTTGAACGTCAGTTACATTTCAGTGGAGCAATTAACAAGCGAGACATAGTTCTTTGGCTAGACGCCAAGATCCATAAGATTTTTGCATTTGATTTACTATTGCCAAAAAGGACGATATTTGCTAATACCTCGAGTAACATCTTTCTAGATACAGATTAGATTTGATATGTGGGATCCGGCAAGCCAACAAAAAAAAATACTTACATGAACATAAAATGATACAACTTTATTTATTAAGTTTTCTCTTGGACATTTTCCAATGAGAATATTTTGATACTGAATGAAAGTAATATTTTAATAGACGCAAATATTTTTTTTTGTTAATTCATCATGACGGAATAGAATTTTATTTTTCTTATTTAATTTATATCAAAATAATGGAGATGGAAACAATTGTCAGCGTCAGATTGAATTTGAATAAATTATTTAATTATTTCATAATTTATGTTATCAATACCCTGTAGACAATTTACATCTTCACATTGTGAATTATAAATGAAGCCATTACTGGCATTTCATACGCAGTAGATGCGTATTACAAAACAATTCTTTTTAATTTTTAATAAATAAATCGATTGTTAATAAAAAGCTGACTGGAATTATTGGATTGAAAGTTCCAATCCAAAAAAATAATTGTATAAATATTTTGTTACAAACATTTTTTTTACTACCCAACCACCACACCGAGCGTCCAAGTAGTTTATTAATTAAACAAGCCAGTCTATCAACTTAATCATGCTTTCTGACCAAAAAACTAATATCATTTACCAACCAAACCCACAACTACTTAAATAAAATATTTAAAAACCGAGCACAATTTTTTTAATTATATTTAATGACCATCCCCGTTTTATATCCAACAGTGTATTGCGTGCATAAATATAAAAACCCAAATGCATCCTGCTATTAACACTTTAGTACGTCTAGCAACATACAGCAAACAAACCCATTTGGAAAGCAAACTATTATAAACTTAAATAAATTGCTAATGCTTTACTGCAACGCCCGCATTTAGTTGTAAATAATGTGGCGCTTTTTCCCCTCCACTAGAAGTAAAACGTATATCGATTCGTCCCGCACCTAAAATATATTTCACTTACCGTGTAGTATACATTTGACATGAAATTTATTAGATATCGTAACGAAAATATATGCGAGTGTACTACAGTGATATTAAAAAAAATCACACTACATCATTCCATGCCGTGCATAGTCGCCATTATGTCGGAATTAATTATTAAATTTTTTTATAATATGCGTTGATAATAAAGCCTGCTAATCCTATTATTTATAAGTTTAATGCCATTAAATTAATTGTCTTTTAATACCAGTGTAAAGACGTTTGATTAATGGATGCCGCTGATGGTATTCAATGCGTGACGATAATACCGGCGCAAATGATGGGGAAGGAAATGTGAAATTTTGTTTAGTTATATATCGCTATAGTCGAATTTGCTATTCCCCTTTGTTTGATGTGTGGTTTACTATGTTTACTTTGCATGAAATTAATGAGAGATAATTATAAGTAAATGTATAAAGACGCATGCAATTTATTTCAAACGTTTTTTTGCACAATTTGGAATCGATTTTAATTTCAACTCCACAAGAGTGACCATTCTTTCAAATTCTGTGATTCTTGTTCTTGCTTAGGGTTTGTATTACCGTGCAGAAATTAGATTAAGAGGTCAAGAACCTTTTTTTAGTAAAGAACCTTTTATTTTAATTTAATAAATATAATGTAAATTGCCCCTCTCCCTAGTGTTTCAAGGTATGCATTCTTCATTAGTGTGCCTAGCAACTCACTGGTCAAAAAAACAATTTAAATAAAATCACAACCACCACCTCTCAGCCATTTTTGAAATTACAAATGTTAGATTAGGTTAGGTTAGGTTAACATTTAGAAAGCCGCACAAATTTTATGTTTTCTGCTCCCATTTTTGGCAATTTTTGATCAATTTTAGAAAATAATCTTTTTCCCCATTTTATTTGCTATAGTTCAGTTTTCTAAACAATTTTTTGACAAATCTAAATAATAAATTGAAGTTTTAATCAATTTTTCATGCAAAAAATATGTTTTTTGTGCAATTTTTTACAAACTTTTTGTCTTAAATGGAAAATTCGCTACAATTTTGATAAACATTCTGCAAGTTCATGCAAAAAATGAGTATTATATGCAAATAAATTGTCAATGCTATTTTTAATCATTTAATGTAATTTACGGCATTTCTGTGCAATTTTTAATGAACTTTATGAGGTAATTATATTTATACAATTCTTTTATTAATTTCTTAGTTAAAACATAAGATTTCTGCTCCATATTTAATTTATTTGAACAATAATTAAAACTTTTAAAGAAATAAAACTTACTCTACTATCCGTAGAAGGCTTTAGTAAAGCCAAAATTAGTAATGTATTCGTAAGAATAAATTTGTGATAAAAAACATAGTAAATTGTTTTATTATATCATTAACATGAATTATCACGTAGTAGAGGTCACAGCCATCAATTATATTAGATTTTTGTACAATTTTGACAATGAATACTATTATTTTTGACAGCTTTTTATGAATTATTTGCAATAAATGAATTCAGTGCTCGATTTTTGAAGATTTTATAGAATTTTGTGAAATTTCAAGCAAAAATTGAATTTCTAAACTTTTTTGCAGAGAGTCGAAAGAAAGAAAGGCTCTTAAAATAAAAACACAAAAAAGGTCTTCTTGGCGACGCCCAAATACATGCTACTCCTACCATGAACTACTATCCCACATTTAATCCAGTTCCTCAAAAAAGATAATATCAAAAAATAGATAAATTGGGCTTCATCTTCCTATTTCAAACAAAACCAAGCCAAACTCTCCATTCCAAAAACTACAGAAAAAGTAGGTTTTCCGGCAATACAACTTTTTCAACATTGGAACGATGGTCAATAATTTATTTTTTTAAACATCCAAAAATTGTCAAAAAAAGTCATCGTTCGGGTTTATCGTTGCAAGAGCAGTTCCTTTAAATAACGTTTTTGATACGCCACTGTCAAGAAACAAAAAGCTGTATCAGAGCTTGCGTAAGTCTTTTTTCTTTCCAAAAGTGCTAGTTTTGTCTTTTGGTTTTAAACAAAAACACAATTTTTGACTTTTGACCTAACATTTTCGGCAACATCATTCGAGATTTTTTACAAAGTTTGAACGTAAGAAAAATCTTTAATAAATCATTAGTCCTCCAGCAGAAAAACCAAACCAATTTTCTATTCTTAAAATTAAAATCTCTTGTAGCCGACCACAAATAATTACCGCCAACTCCAGACTTCGTTGAACCCAATCCCGTAACCAGATAAGTCTGGTTCGGAAAACAACGTTCGAGGCCTGAATTCGTATTCCCCCGTTCTTTCTAGTGACGGCGATACAGGTACTATTTACATCTCTTAACAATCTAAAAAAGGCAGCAGAACGGTCGCAGTCTCAGAACACAAAAACGCAGATATATCAAAAACAAATCATTGTTTAAGCAAAACGGCACCAAAACCTTATTTTCAAATTTTTCAATTATTCATTATTTAGTTTTCAAGCAGCAAGATACCTTTTAAACACAATTTTTAAAAGTGCATTACAAATTCTTGAGTGAATCACTCACCAGCCTAAGTGTTGGTTATTTAAAGTTTACACATCGCCGTCTTCTTATTCGACAAAGAGACTTTTAATGCTTGCAGAAAAAATAAACTTCCAATTTCTTGATGAGCTTCAAACTATTCCCTGGTAATTACATGATCTGGAATGACCCACTTACCAGCCCAAATAATGGTCATCAAAAGATTAAATATGTCCTTCTCATTTTTGGACAAAGAGACTTTTGACCCTTGCAAAAAAGAGAAACTTTAAATCTCTTAATAACAAACTCTTGGGTGGGCATTAAAAGATTACATATCACGTCCTCTTTTGTAGACAAAAAAACTTTGAACGTTTGCAAAAAAAAAACTTCTAACTTTTTGAAAACAAATTTTTGACTGACACACCCACCTGCTCAAGTCATCAAAAGATTACATATCACCTATCCTTCTTAGAGAAAGAGGTTTTAACACATGCAAAAAAGATTCTTGATAACAAACTCTTGGGCGGATTACCTATCCGCCCAAGAGTTTGTTCATCAAATCATGATTTGGAATGACCCACCCAATTAAATATTAGTCATAAAAAAACTGGATATGCCCTCTTCCATTTTAGACAAAGTCATTTTGAACGCTTGCTAAAAAGAGAAACTTTCAATTTCTTGATAAAAAATTCTTAATTAAAGCTGGTAAGTGAATATTTCAGTTTAAACTGGTCGATAATTTTCATGATCTGGAGTGTGCAACTTTCCCGCCCAAGTGTTGATCATCAAAAGATTAGATACCACCTTTTCTCTCTCTCTTGAACAAAGAGGCTTTGTTAAAAAGTTTTTAACACTTGCAAAGAGGAAAAACTTCCAATCTATCGATAAAACATTCTGGGGCTGATGCCTGAGCACCACCACTTGATGGTAATTATGATCTACCCAGCCGTCCAAGTGTTAGTTATTAAAAAATTGAATATCACCTTCATTTAAGGTTTCCCCTTTGCAAAGAGGAGAAACTTCAAATTTCTTGATAACAAACTCTTGGGCAGATGGGTGAATACTTTAGTTCAAACGACTCAATAATAATCACCCCATTCACCCAAGTGTTGATTGAAGTGGATTCATCATCACAACCTTTAACATAGAAACTTTTAACGGTTACAAAGAAGAAAAATTTCTATTTCCTTATCAAATTCTTGAGCGGATGGTTGAGCATCCAGTTCAACCTACTCAATGATAATCAAAACCTTAAGTAAAACAACCACGCACCTAAAAGTTGATCATCAAAGATTGGATTCAACATCCCCTCCTCTAACATAGAGACTGGGTGTGCACTCGAGTTCAAACTACTCTATAGTAATCATGGTCTGAAGTGACTCACCCACCCACTTAAGTGTTGCTCATCTAAAGATTGGATATCATCTCTTCCTTTTTGAACAAAAAATCTTTTAACGCTTGCAAAGAAATGGAACTTCCATATTCTTGTGCGGGTGGATAGAAACTTTAGTTTAAGCAACTTAATGATGATCATAATCTGAAGTGACCAACGCACCCATCTAAATGATAATTATACAGAGATTGGATTTATTATCCCCTCCTTTTACATAAACATTTCTAACTCCTTAAAAAAAAGTAACTTCCAGTTTTTTGTTAACAACCACTCAGGTAGGAGGGTGGTCAGTTCAAACCACTCAATAATAATCAACATCTAGAGTGAATCAGTCACCCACCCAAGTGTTAATCATTAAGAGATTTGATTTGATAACATAAAGACTTAAAACGCTTCCATTTCCTTGGTAAACAAACTTTTGAGCGGGTGGGTAGTCATTCCAATTCAAACTACTCGATAGTAGATAAGTAATCATAATCTGGAGATTACTACCCACCCGACCAAGAATTTTTCTAAAAATGGTTATTATCTCCTCCTTATTGAACAAAAAAACTTTTATCGTTTGCAAAGAGCAAACATTTTTAATTTCTTGATAGCAAACTCTTTAACAAATAAGTGAGCACTCCAGTTAAAATTACTTGATAATAATCATGATCTATAACAACCCTCCCACTCACCCTAGCGTTAGTCATCAAAAGATTGGGTATTACCTTCTCCTTCTTGGAGAAAGATACTTTGAACGACTTGAAAAAGAAGAAACTTTCAATTTCTTATTAACAAACTTT
Source organism: Tachinus rufipes (assembly GCA_963932245.1). Classification (NCBI taxonomy): domain Eukaryota; kingdom Metazoa; phylum Arthropoda; class Insecta; order Coleoptera; family Staphylinidae; genus Tachinus; species Tachinus rufipes. The sequence goes on from OZ010744.1 coordinate 19,329,240, forward strand.
TTGGCAGGTGGGTGGGCACTCTAATTCAAACTTCTCGCACCAATCCGTCCAAGTGTTGATCATCAAAAGATTGAATACCTTCTTATTATTGGACAAAAATTTCTAAGGCTTGCAAAAAGGAGAAACTTCCAATTTCTTGTTAACAAACTCTTGGGCAAGTTTCTTTCTCTTGATAACAAATTCTTAGACAAGTGACTGAGCACTTTAGTTTAAACTACTTAATGATAACCCACCCATCTACTCAAGTGTTGGTCATCAAAATATTGGGTATACCTTCTTCTTTTTGGTCAAAGATATTTTAAACGCTTAAAAAAAATCTTTCAATTGGTAAATTTTATTCAAACTTATCGCTAGTAATCAAAAGTATTGGTCATCAAAAAATTAGATATCACCTTCTTATTGTTAAACAAAAAACTTTTAACGCTTGCAAAAAGAAGAAATTTCTAATTTCTTGTTAACAAACTCTTGGCCGAGTGGATAGTCATTTCAGTTCAAACAACTTTGTAATAATCATGATCAGGTGATCAGGCCAAAAAAACAATCTTGTCAACCCAATTTTTCAGTACATTTAAGAGAGGTGCTAACTATTAGAACAAACATTGAACTGCAAGTGTGTAAAAGTAAAGCTGCAGTACAGAAAACCCTTACACAAACAGGCAACAGCATTTTAGCGCGTTATATTTTAATTAGATGACCAAAACAATTTTTTAGCAGCATTTCGGTTTTAGCAGCTAAAGGCAAAGGACTGCTAATGCCTATATTGTTTAAATTTAATATTACACGACAAAATGCCGTTGCCGGTCCCTATAAGAATTCTACAGTACTGCAGCCCTCCTTACACACACGCGCGCAGTTCAACGTTTCTCCTATTGTTTCTTCGGCCAGTGAGATGCTAGCCACACTGATGATGAGTACATACCCTGAAACACTAGTTTATGTGTCTCGCACTGAACGGAGAGACATGTATACCTAGTCAATCGAAGTGTCGGGCCCACCGAGCCACAGAGAAAACATGTGTACGTTTGGATGCCTATATAAGAACGTATCCATTTGAAAAAAACGCTACGCTCTGCATCACTTTGTTGGTGACACCCATCCAACTGGTGGCAGCTCCGGTCAATGATTAACTTTCGTTAGCGCTATTAATGATACATACAGAGGCAATTTACATTAAATACATCATTCATTAAATGTTTATGATCAAGTGCTTAAATCGTTTGTAGATTGTCCACATAATATCGATCTTTAACAGCGCCAAATCGCAGCTCCGTGCCAATACCTGTTCAAATAAACCAGTGACGGTTCGTGAAACCAGAAAAAAATGCCATTTTATGAGGCCAAAGAATAAAAGTATCCGGCGATTGAAATGTTGGACGTTTTTGAAATTTTACATACAACTCTTGAAACAAATTACCAATTTTGAACAATTTTTTTGTATAAAAATATCCATTTTTCAGGTTTTTATATAAATACCAGATTCGTGTTTCTGGTATGAAAATTCTTTAGTAAAATAATTTTCATCAAAATCTATAAAAGAGTTTTGGGACTTTTTGAACCAAAAAGTCTCTCCAATCCAAATTGAGAAGCGAATTATCGTTCTTGAGTCATTTGGACCTTGTAAAAAAACTTTTCAATAAAATCAACGTCAGTATTTACCCCAAAAATAAAATTAAAAAAAAAAAAAAAACTCTCTAAGTTAGTGAACCCTTCTAAAGATAATGAAATTCGTCAGTTGTTTCAACTTCTTTTTATAGTGCCTTGCTCGCTACCAGCGTAGGCAATACGCTCGTATGTGGTGTGCGATAATAGTTCTACGCAAACATGCGGAATCTACTATTACACCATAGAGAAGTTTACTAGGCAAATACTTGGCTGATTTGCCATTGTTTTGCGAAGAAGACAACCGCATCAAAATATATTCGACAAATTAAATATTGTCGCTGCCGAGAATCGATTTTGCACCTACGCCACTGCCCAAAAATCTGCACATTAGAAAAACTCCTCCAATCTATCACATATGGACATTTTGGCATCCGCTGCAAATGGTGCAAATGTGTGAAATTAAAAAAATCACAAAAATCTATCGTGTCAGGTTCGAAATTTGGCGTTTTTAAATTAAACTTTGAAGTTTAATAACTTTTTGTACAAGCAGGTAATGATGAGGGTGTAAGATAAAAAAATACAACCATTCAAACCCTAAAATTAGTTAAATGCAACAACTTCAAAATCTGCTGTATACTTAATTACAATCTGCATAGATTTTGCTCATTTTGTCAAAATATCTTAAAAGTTGCCGGATTTAAAGCCGATTAAAACCCTCTTATCTAAACATAATGTCTTTGAGTCAATAGTCGCCACCTTTTTGCTCTATAAAAAATGGAAAATTGTAAAGCAAGGATTTCAACAAAATAATCTGTAAAATTCAAAAAAAATCGCACACTTTGTTAAATTAAATGTATCAAAAATTTATTGCGTAAAATTTATAAAAAGTCGATCAAGGAACCTACTTACCTCATAAATATTATCAAAAATGTCAGAGAAAAGTTAAATATTACACAGAAATCATGTAAAATCGCTCATAAAACCTGTTCAATCACAAAAAAACGCTCAAAAACTCATACATCAAATCAAACGTACAAAAAGTGCACATTAAACCGTTTAATGCATACAAAAATCGTACAAAAAACCCATTTATGTCATAATATTTATACAAAAAGTTATAAATAACAAAAAAATCCTGTAAAATCGCTCTGAATAACAAAATTGACCAAAAATCGCTCAGAAAAATCATATAATGCAAAATTGATTAAAAAATCGTACAGAAGACCCGATTACTTCATGAAATTAATCAAAAATGCCAATAAAAAGTTATATATTATTAAAATTCATGTAAAATCATCAAAACGATTTGGAGCAAAAAATTATTAAAAAAAAAATCGCTCAGTAAAGTTATATTTATTTGTAAGAAAAGTTTTTCTAATGAAATCATTTTGTTCTACATTAAAAAAATCCGATTACGTATTTCTGGTCATATCTCACGTATATCTACTCGCTTTTAGAAATTCATAAATGTTCATCATCAAATACTAATGACACCGCAAAAGATGAAGTTAACTTCGCATTGAATTATTTTCCTACAAAGCAGACGAAGTTAATTTGAATATGTATGAAAGAGGTATACAGAAGTCTTGTGATGTACCAAACCGGGGTGTGTTGAAATAATGCGTTTAATAGAAGGGATTAGGGTCTTACGTGTCGGCATATTTTCGAGTGAAAATTCTGTACAATAAAGGAAATGCTTTAATGCTGAACCATGAAGGATTTTCGCGGTAATGAACGGGGGCGGAATATATAAGGGGGTCGTAATTCAGCACGGCTAGCGATATATTTAACGAAAATGAAAATTTGTTGCAACATACAGGATGAAATTAAGGAAGTAATATATTATTTGTAATCTACGGATAATACGCTGGATTTATATCATTCGGTTTTTTTTAATGACCGTTAAGTTAATTGTGTGAAATGTTGAACCATTAAATGCATTAAAACTAATTAAATATATCTTCCTATCATCCATAGATTAAAATTTCTTACTTTAAAAGTTTTAAGTAAATATTAACACAAAATTACAATTTCTCATTTACATAGTCTCACCCGATTTTAAACTCCTTCTCATTGAACATTGAAGTAACTCACCTAAAACAAAACAAAAATTGTTAAAATTTATGAATTAATTGTATTTTATTTATCAGAATTTATGTATTAATTCATGACTAAATATAGCGATAATGTTAGTTCAATTTCCTAACAATAGCGGTTGCGGGATATAACCCTTGACGCACTTCTGTGGTATATTAACAGCTGTTGAATGGCACATCCCTCCCACACATTAATATCGACGTAATCAAGTAATTGAAACTAAATCCATCTATATTGATTAAAATTTTGCTTTGTTTTAGAATGGAAACGACAACGTGATCCGTCATCTCAATACAGGAAACGAACCCTAGCGTGCGCTTAACCACTGTCGAGGTCAGGCACTGATTAATTCTCGTTTATATCATTTAATAATTCGAAGGACCCGCGAATTATTTAACAATTTCATTAGATCAAAATATATGAGCAGAATTTATGATAAAATTTGATGACATAATCGGTATATCAATGTAATTTTTAATATAGCTGAGAAGTGAATTTAAATGTTTATATTTTATCCAACAAATATTGAATTCAAAAACCTTGTTTTATATAAATTAATTTAATTATTCATTCATAAATAATTCCGCAAAACAGTGCACGACAATACACACATTCGGCAAAACTGGTTCGACTTCTCAAAAACTACCAAACATGCTTTCCATTCCAGACGTATCAATAAGCATCAGAAGCAGATTTGAAGAAAAAGTTGAAAAATTAGAAGGCTTTTCGGATCACCAATACGGTTTCCAAAAAAGTAGATCTACTTTGCATGCCGTGAAAAACGTTGTCGAGTTCACAGAGCCAAGCCAGGAGAAGTGAGCAGCATTAGTTACCTTAGACATAAAGAATACTTTCAGCACCATCTCTTAAGAAGAAAAAAAGCAGGAAGTTGCTAGAAGAGAGCAACTTGAAGTACCTGCAAACAAGCTAGTTTAGCGAGCAAAAACTTCTTCTTATTCATAGCCTTAAGTTACTCCAGTGTTGGATATAGGCTTCTTCCATTTCTTTCCATCTTTGTCCGCCCTTTGCAGTCCTCATCCACTTTATTCCTGCTATGGTCTTGATGTCATCGATCCATCTTATTTGAGGTCTTCTAAGCTCCTTTTAGTTTCTCGGAGTCTCCAAAAGGTTATTCTGTGTGGAGTGACCAACGTTCTTTGCTTTGTTGTGCCACATATAGCCCATCTCCACTTGAGGCTTTGAGTTTTGCAAATTTTCGATTGTGCCAAATCCCTTTCAAAACCCTGCCTGCTCTATAGGTTGATACTAATCCAGTTTAAAGCAAGTCGGTTGGAATTGTATTGTCAACTTTATTTGTGTAAGATAGTAACTTCTGCATTTTCCAAAAATTTGGTATTTTTCCTTCGGATAGATATTTATTTAGCAATGTTTTCATAGCTTCCAGCTTTCCGATGTTATTTAGTCTCCTATTGGGTCTTTCAATTTTTCATTTGTTTTAAGGTATCTCAGATTTCTGATGCCGTTATTTCGGACATATCTTCTGAGCCAACTTTTAAAATATGCTTTGTAGAATCTGCTGGGTCTGGTATGAGTATGGATGCTGTGTACAAGTTTTCATAAAACTTTTGAATTTCCAAAACAATCTCAGTTTTGTTTGAAACGTGATTTCCTTGATAGTGTTTGCTTTGCTTTTTAGTTTCTTTATGTATGTACGTATTTTTTTTACTAAATTATTTAGCAAAAACTGCAAGTGGACAAAGACGCAGGTCCTAAGACCACTACTTTCAAACCTGCTCTGCGATGACATCTTTAGAAGAAAATGACCAGCCGGGGTAATGAAGGTAGACTTTGCAGGCAACTTCGCATTTATCATAGTAGCCAAGAGCTAATGTATAAAACAAATGACATTTTTATGCACAGATGGACTAATCAAGCACCAACTAAAGCCAACCCCTGAGAAAACTGAGGCAGTAATATTGAAAAGCCCACAGAAGAAGTGTCTACTTCGGTATACTGATCGACAATGCTTTCAAAACATAGGTAGACCGTCAAGCTGGCAAGAAACAATTGTTGCACTCTATCATCAACTCAACAATTCTTTATAATGCACCAATGTGGTGCCAATTTAAAGACATTCAGAAACAGTGTGCAGAAGAAAACGCTGTTGTGGGTGGCAACGCCTATAGAACTGTCTCGGCGTAGTCTCTTCAGGTCGTAGCCGGATCAATTCTGATCAACCTGCTGGTAGAAGAAAGGCAAAAGTTGTATGAGAGAAAGGCTGCATTAACACCACAAGCTAAATCTGACAAGAAGGAAGAAGCCATCAACCAATAGCAACATAGATAGGACAAAACCAAAAGAATTGCGCAGTAGACCAGATGCCTCTACCAAACCTACAAAGATAGCTAAAGTGCAACTTTAGAACAACTGACTACTTCCTAGCCAAAATTTGGAGCATAACTCATGCAATTACTGCAATGTAGTAGATGACGCAAAACATACGCTAATAGAAGCTATAGATCGAGTAAAAGTTTAAACGCCGACAATATTATAGAAGCCATAAAACATTTTGAATACGCCAAGAAATCAATAAAAAAAATTATGAGGAAGAAAAAAAATCGAGATAACAGACCAGGATGTTTAGATGTTAAACCTAAACGGTAGTTTAGATTGTGTTTGCACACTTCACACAAGACTCGCACGCTACTAGACAAAAGAAGAACTTCACTCAGTGTCCATAAAGAATTCCACATAACAAAAAAATGATTTAATTCCACTATTTACTTCTTTTAAAAACCAAAACTCTTTCATAAGTTGCTGCAGTATTTATAGACTTCGTTGGCTCATTAGAGTTCTCATTAGATTCAATAAAAACATCTTCATAAAACAATTTAGAAAGACCAAAGACCTGATTTTAAAAACCAGAATTCTTTCCTAAGTTTCTATAGTTTTTGTAGAGTTCATTGGCTCATTAGAGTTCTCATTAGATTTAATAAAAACTTCTTCACAAAACAATTTAGAAAGATCAAAGACCTGATTTTGAAAATCAGAACTCTATTCTAAGTTTCTGTAGTATTTGTAGATTTCGTTGGCTTTTTCTTTCAAAACAATTATTTAGAAAGATCTAAACCGGCTTTCAGTTTCTGTAAGTATAGAGTTTATTTTCTCCTTAAAGTTCATATTAAATTCAATTCTACTATTTACTTAATGCTCCTTCAAATACTTTGAAAAGTTTAAAAACCTGCTTTTAAAAGTTAGAATTTAAAGTAGTAATTGTAGGCTCCATAAAAAATTGTAGAAACTGCTTTAAATGATCAACAGTTTTTCCTAAATATCTGTAGCTTTTGTAGAGTTCTTTGACTTCTAGGAGTTCTCATTAGATTCAATTCTACTATTTACTAAAAACTTTTTCAAACAAATATTTGAAAAGTTTAAAGAATTGCACTATTTCCTAATTTCTGTACTATTTGGATCCTTAGGCTAAAAGTCTCTAATAATATGTTTCGTTCCAAAAACTTGCTTCCAAAATTGTATCACTCCTCAAGTTTTTATGAAAGTTCTTGGGTTTATGTTTCGTTCCAAAAACTTGCTTCCTAAATTGTATCACTCCTCAAGTTTTTATGAAAGTTCTTGGGTTTATTCTAAAACTCTTGCATATAATAATCCGTTTTGTAACATATTTTCCAAATCATGCAATCCTATTTCTATAGTCCCAAGGATTAAGATCACAGCGTTCACAGTTTTCCTGTAGACTTTATAAAATTTTCCTCAAAAGCTATAATCGTTGGTCTGGTTAGAGGTCAAAGACTTATTCTGAAACATCTGTGTTACTAAAAACTTTTTTTAAATTTTATTTTTATATCTGCGAGCACACGCACTACCGAACGACCTGATTCACCAAAAATATCGTGTATGTTAAAAACTAATCAAGAAACAATCCAAGGAAAACTTCAGATAAAGCTTGCAAAAATGTTCACCAAAAACACACTAAATTTTAGAACAATTAATCAATTTTTTTAGAAACTGCAAAATTTTGGTTTGTTAATATAAAATAAAAAAAATCAAACTTTAGTAGTAACAAGCCAATGTTCAACGGCAAGATCTCAGCTGCTCAACAGCAAGAAAATACGTGCGTGTTTCCACCGGTTACACAGTTTAAACAGAGTAACTAGAAACACACATTAATCTATACCAACTCCTGGATTGACCTTACGTACTTCGCCATTAATTTCTTCTAAAGTCTACAAGCTTAATTTGAACCTAACCTAACCCCTGGAAGTTCATAGCTATTAAGACTGTTTTACCTAAGTTTTTCTAAAAATTAAAGTTCCAAAACTATTAAGCATTTAGTTATTTTCTATCTAATAATATCAGCAACCACACAAACGGTAAATGAAATAATGAATCATTTGATCACTAACACTTGAGTGGGTGGGCCACAGTAGAAGAAGCTACCCGCCCACAATTTAAACTTGGTTCCCGCCCGCCCACCCAAGCGTTTGTCATTAAGAAGCTTCTTGTAAACTCATCGTCCGTTGTATTACTAACAACTTACAACAATTTTCTTTCTAATAACTGCAGCAACTACACAAACGGTGAATAAAATAATGAATCTTTTGATCACTAACACTTGGGTGGGTGGATAGGCCACAGTAGCAGAAACTATTTGCTCACAATTTAAACTTGCATAGAATGGAAATAGAAATAGACCCTCTATGTCGCGGGTTTATAGAAGAAGGTGAGATTCCGATACACTTGTTGAGTGAATGCAAAAGTTGTAAAGCAAACACAATCTACCAAAGCTGTGCTGAAAGCAAAACATTGGCAAAAGATACTGGACTTCATCAAATAGACAGAGCTGCAAAAGAAGTAAAAAATCAGAAGTGTACAATAGAACCGCAGTGCAAGGAGCGTCAAGGTAACCACCTCAAAGTAAGGAAGAAGAAAGGTAGAATTTTTAGTAGTAAAAACCAGACACTACTAACAGTACGAGCTGACAAGTGTCAGTAAGGAAGAAGTGGAATTTTTAGTCAGTAAAAACCTTACACTACTAACTGTACGGGCTAACCAGAGTCTTTTAAAGATTATCTCCGTCCTACGGAAAAAGTGGTTCTAAAGTCATAACTCCTAGTTAAGTTTTTTGAATTATTCTGAAACCACTGACAGAAATTGTAACCGGTTTGAGGTTTCGTGGAGAAAGATCCCAACGGTCACAAGTCCAAGACAAGACCTCAGTGATAAAAAAGTTGCTACTTTGAGTATTTTCCAGCCTCGATGTGGTATGAAGTAGTAAGAGTTGCACCGAGTATGTTACTTCTGATGGAACCTGGTGCCATATGAGATGACTCAGGGTAGTCGACGTTCATGCAGGTTTAAACTTCTCCGAACTTGTTTATGGCGTGATCTTGAACCTGTATGGTTCGCGGTACCAAGATGCCTTCAAAGTGGAAGGTACCACAGCGATGAGTTCACGTGTAATGCTGCCGCGGTAAAATTCTGAAACTAATTCCTAAAGTGCTAAACTGCAAAACTTTGTCAACATGCGCGTGAGAACATAAGATTTTTGATTGTACGTATGTCTGTGTGAAGACTTAAAAGCCTTTAAACTTGTCAAAACCTAAAAAAAATTGCCTTAGCACATAACAGGCTTAAAGACACCTTAGACTGTCGTTGTAAATGTTGATCATCTAAACATAGTCTACAGAATGCTCGTTTAAGAACAACTTTAATAGACTGAAGACTTAATAACAGTCATAACAGACAGTCTATGGCATTTATAACTTTCTTCTTCTTCAACCATTTCTCATCCACTCCTGAACGCAGATCTCTCTTAAATTCTTCCATGTTTATCTATTTTGTGCCATCTGGGACCAATTTTTGCAGTAAAAAATTGGTATAAGACCATCTAGTCATCTTCTGTGTGGCTTTCCTAGACTACTCTTGTCTCTCTTGGTTTTAATGTTATTATTTTTGGAGTCCGTCTTTTCTTTAGTTGCCTTGCGACATGTCCGACCCGTTTATGACCAAATAATAGTACTTGTGGCGGCATTAGATCAGGATTGTGTAGAGTATAATTAAGAGTAATCATATCACAATCTAAAAATCACATTTATGTGCATTGTCGATAACAAGTTATAACCTTAAGACAAAAACTTTGATGTAAATCTTTGTGATAAAAAGGTAGATATTTGTAGCAGCTTTATAACCAAAAAAACAAAAATAATCTGAAACACTCCACTCAAAAATGATGTAAAGACCTTTGCGCTATTTTGGGAAATCTTGTGACATCTTTCAATTCTGTCCACAGACATTTTCCAAAACATTTCTGTGTCCAAAACCTGTTTCCTACATATCATAACTTTTCAAATACTGAGTTTCATTTGGAGTCCGTAATAGAATCTTCAACTTTAAGACCAAATTTGAGATTTTTTAATTAAAATAGAAATGCTTGTAATTTTAATTTCTTGTCTTCTTTCTTAAAACTACAATTCTTTAATAATAATCTTCAAAAGTTGTCCAAAAATGTAATCAAATACTTCAAAATAAAGTAGGAAATTCAATTTAATTTTCAATATTTGTTAATAAAATGACTTCTAACCTGACAACTAAAATCTAGAATACCTGATTAAAGTCTTAGGTAACTTATCTGATTTATGGATCTTTACAAAATGACTGACCACATATTTAGTATACTTGATCTTAGAAGTTCCAAACTATTTTTAGAGTTCCTGAAAGATTTGTTCTATTATTTAAATTACATCTAAAGTAAAAATGTATAGTTCAATAGTCGTTGCAAAGCTTTTCTAAAGTCTCAAGTCCTAATATAGAGTTTGCAAAAAGATTTGTAGCTTTTTGAATTCACCTCTAGATTATTTTAAAAAGTCAAACCCTATTTCTCAAATACTGAAGGGATTTCTGAACTTTTTATAATATTTGTAGATTTTTTGGACTTCTCAAAATTCCTGTTTTTAGACAAATTCTTTACCAACCACAACATATTTTCTCTAAAATAGTGCTGCTAGAGTATTGTAAGGTGAATAATTTATAAGAGTTGTTTTGACAAAATTTCAGCAGTGTTTTGTCAAGAGCCTAGTTTTATCGGTGGTTCAAAGATGAACCACGCAGCAAAAAGTCTTAATTTTCCTTCAACAACCAATAAAAATGTCGACAAAATTCGGAATCTTGTGCGTTCAAATCCTCGGCTGATTTCCAGATTAATCAAAAAAGAGTTAAACTTTAGTCATCAGATTTTGACCAATAAATTGGAAAAAAATCTGTGCCCAAATGGTTCCAAAAATTCTTTCGCAAGTCCAAAAGAAAAAAATCACAATTTTCTGGAACGTGTCATTACTAGTGACAAGTCTTTAGTATTTGAGTATTCGTTCGACCATAAAATACCGCACACTTAACCTCTCCAAAGCCCAAAAAAAAAAAGAGTTTGTGCCTCAAAGTCAAACGGTTACTCAATATGAGAGGTTCTCATGGGAGACACATTCAAACGGCTGTAACCGACCAACTGAAAACTATTCCAGTATCCAAGTTCCAGCAATGCTATAAAGATTGGAAGAACCGTCCCCAGCGCTGTGTGGCTTCCCAAGGAAGTATTTTAAGGAAGACATAGAATTGTAATTCTATCAGGGGCGGACCTGTAAGCAAGAGTCTGCAATGCGGAAGAGCCCACAAACATAGAAGGCCCCCTAACGTTTATTTCAAAACCTAAAGCCCCCGACAATTTACAATATAAAGGTTAAATAAACGACAAATGTATTTTTTTTCCAAAATCAGTTTCTGAGTGGACCTTTTTCAATATTTTGCGGTAGAGCCCAAAAATCCTAGCTCCGCCACTGAATTCTATACAAATAATAAAAAAATAAAAAACGTCTAATTACTTAATTTACACACCTCGTATACTCTCTATAAATAAAAAAAAATCATTTTTATAGTGCCAAAAATCCATTATAAAATTTCTATTTGCTGTTTACAATGTAATAACAAATAATTTGTAAATGTAAAATTGTGTAATCTAAAATTTCAACATATGTCGCCGATCCTGTTTTATAAAACTTTATAGTTTTTTGTTATATTTATGAACTTGAAGCAAACTTTTTAATTACTTACAATATTGTAAATTTTTAATCTGTGAATTAAAACCTTATATTTACAATATTGTTAAATGTTACACAACATATTAACTACCGCAAATAAAATTACTTCCAATTACGTTCGAAATAATTATCACAAGCTAGCTGCATCAACCCTATATTTGGAATAATTAATTGTGGCTTGCCTTCGTCTACCTACCGCAATTACAATGCAGCAAACCGAAACCTACGTAAACGAAATAACCAGACGATGAATAACCAAACAGACTTCGCAGAAAGCCCCCTAAGGAAAAACAAATCACTGCAAACACTTCCTAATAAGTGAGAAGGCCGAACAATACTCGCACAGTTATTTAAAATTGAAAAAAAAAACAGTACAAAACACCTCCTTCCGGACCATGTTCATTTTCGAAGCGGAAGTACCGCTATTACAGCACTTCATCGCATCTATTACTCATTCGCAATGACCTCTCCAACTGTTTTTGATCAATTACATTACGCTAATCAACATTACGCTGCGCCCAACGGGCGTGCAGATTTTCTCATTAATTATTTACATACATTGTCCTCTAAATATATTACGATACAGTATTGCGCGCTGCAATTGACTAATGCATATTGTTCGAGATACAATGTTTTTTTTATTTGCTATCGTAATTTCCAGTTAAAAGATCACTTTAATATTTCCGCGTGTAATTTCGCTATAGAAGCATTAATTGCTTTTATTATGAATTACATAATCAAATCAGGAACTTGATTAGGACATCCTTATACTATCGCTTAGATTTGCGTTGTAGTTATAGTTATTAAAATTGTGTAATTTTATATCTATTTTATAAAAAAAATTCAACATTGACAATCTTTTATTAGCCAATAAGCTTATTAAGAATGTATGAATGTATCAGAAATTAATTATATAATATAGAAGAAATGCTATTAAAAGACTGAATGTACAAAAACTAAACAAATCAAAACCTACTGAACAATTAGTGTAAGCCCAAAAACTACACAAATAGAAAACGTTGCGGATAAGTAACCAAGTACATCAAATTGCAACTTTTTACTAATAAAAAACTACTATTGAAAGCCCAAAAACTACTCAAATAGAAAACGTTGCGGATAAAATCAAATTGCATCTTAAGACTACTACAAAACTACTACTGAAAGCCCAAAAATTACACAAATAGAATACTTAGCGGATAAAAGTAATCGAGTACATCAAATTGCATCTTAGGACTACTACTAATCTACTATTGAAAGCCCAAAAATTACACAAATAAAAACGTTGCCAATAAAAGTAATCAAGTACATCAAATTGCATCTTAGAACTACTACAAAATTACTACTAAAAGCCCAAAAATTACATAAATAGAAAACTTTGCGGATAAAAATAATCAAGTAAATCAAATTGCATTTTAGGACTACTACAAAATTACTACTGAAAGCCCAAAAACTACATAAATACAAAACGTTGCAGATAAAAGTAATCAAGTACATCAACGTGCATATTTGGACTGCTAAAAAACTACTATTGAAATATCAAAAACTACACAAATAAAAAACTTTGCAAATAAAAGGTACAACAAATTGCATCTTAGAACTACACTACTACAAAATTACTACTAAAAACCTACAAACTACACAAATAGAAATCTGAGCAGTTAAAAGCAATCAAGTACATCAAATTGCATCTTACTGAAAGCCCAAAAACTACACAAATAGAAATCTTTGCGGATAAAAGTAATCAAGTACATTAAATTGCATCTTAGGACTACTACAAAACTACTACTAAAAGCCCAAAAAGTACACAAATAGAAAAAAATGCGGACCAAAGTAATCAAGTACATCAAATTGGATCTTAAAGAAGCTACTACAAAACTACTACTGAAAACCCAAAAACTGCACAAATAGAAAACAAAACAGTCAAAACCAAACAAGTACATCAAATTGCATCTTAGGACTACTACTGAAAGCCTAAAAACTGCACAAATAGAAAACATTGTGGATAAAAGTAATTAAGTACATCAAGTTGCATCTTAAGACTTCAAATGATTTAAAAGCCTATTTAAAAAAACTTCAAAAATAGTATTCAAACTTCACAAAGAATCTGGCTTTCTAGAATATAATAAGAGACTTCAGAAATTCAAAGATTTCTTGGACTTTTTGAAATGTGTTCATCCAGTAGAGTTCTTCGATCAATTTTCCAGTCAGATGTCGGAAGACCGTTGTGTTAGTTAGAAACCGCAGAAAGCTTTTGTCTAAATGTATTATGTGGTTCTTCTTATAATCCATATTCTCGAGTTTGACAATTATGGGAATGTACCAAGTCAATCCCTAAACCCTTTTACCCAAACCTAACAATCTCAAGCACAAATCGAAATTTTCCTGTCATCCCCATCCAATCTGTTTGTTGTATATATTGACATTTTCACGCATTTTCATTTAGTTGTTTGTTAAAGATAAATTTAGTTTTAATTTTTCGCTTCTTCTCGATTGTTAGGCGCTACCCAAAGCCACCAAATAAATAAAACCCTGATCTCGCCTTATAGCTGCCTAAGCCGCTCCAAACCAAGAAGTGTTACAAATTTGGTCAAGCAGTGCATTTAAGTGTACACTTCCAGAAAGTATACTACTTCTTTGGTAGCTTTAAAGACCGGGTTTTCGAAATTCTCACAAGCATGAAAAACCAAATTTCCAAATAAACCTCTTCACCAAGTGCACCTCAGTAAGAACGGTGGTTCATGCCTGTTCGGATACCTTGTCAACCGCCAAAAGCAGATAAAGTTCTTTTGACAACCCATCTTCCAAGCTTATAAATCAAGCCCAACAGATACAAAGTATGTGCTGCTAAAGTCCAAAGAAGAAAAAAAAAAAGCGTTTTTTTGGTAGCTACAGAGCTAACAAACACCCTTGGAGGTAAAACCTCTGGTGCTACGCTGCAACCTGTGCATAATTAAAAGACTCCAAACCACTGTGCAAAAAACGCTTCAAAACAAAAGAAAAAAAAAACCTAACCTAACCTAGCCAACACAAAAAGAAAAGCAAATAATAGTAACAAATTTAAAAATTAGAATAAAATTATAGAAGCCAGCTATAGAAACTACATCAATGCCACTCCAAGTGGCAAGTTTCACAACCTAAATAAATTACCAAAAGACTAATAGTATTAATATCTAACTCAAAAGCAGGACAAAACTTTGTTAACCTTTGGGGTTAACCTTAACCTTCGACTTTCGGAAAATAGTCGCACACAATAAAAATCCTTACAA
The DNA here is from genome assembly GCA_963932245.1 of Tachinus rufipes. Classification (NCBI taxonomy): domain Eukaryota; kingdom Metazoa; phylum Arthropoda; class Insecta; order Coleoptera; family Staphylinidae; genus Tachinus; species Tachinus rufipes. Next base: position 19,344,271 of record OZ010744.1, read on the forward strand.
TCATCTATGATATATCTCTTGAGAAAAATTCTCTACTTTACAACCAATGTAACCAAAACCTGCTTAGACAAACAAAAACCACTCTAAGACTTACGGGACAACGTCGTGTCGCAAAATAAAAGTAAATACAGTAATCTTGATCTAGATTTAAAGTTGGAGAGTTAACTAAAGTCTACTGCATATAGGCCTCATTAGGCACTTTGTACCTCCCCCAGTGGTGACCTCAGTCCGTTATCCTTATTGTGGCTATGTTAAGCCCTCAACTCTCATGCAATCTTCTTAGTTGGAATCCCTATTCTTTTGCGTACAACAACTTTTGCCCAAAACAAACCTTTCACAAACTGCCACTGCTTTACTTGTAATATACTCAAAAAACCTGCCAAAAATTAATTTGTAAACAAAGAAATTTTTTTATCAAAAATTAAGCGCAGTGCCGTGCGTGCCCGATTTAACCAGTAGCGTACTTAAAAGCAGTCTTTTAAGACGCTACTGATCAAAATTAAAAACCTAACTCAAAATGTATTGCTTAGCGGATGTAAAAAGTTAAAGACATTGAATAACTCGTTCAAAATGGATTCCAAAAAAAAGTGGTAAAAACACCGCTAAGACCTCAGTGTCAAAAAAATGAATAAATAAAAAACGTCAAAAACATTTCTTTGTTAATTTACAAAAAACTTCTTAAAAAAAAATTGTACATTTTTTATTAAACAGATGCAAAAAAACGTTAAAAAATCTACTCCTACTCCACTGGCAGAAAATCTGCACATTAAAAAAAAAAAGAAAAGAAAGAAAACAATTGGCAAATACTTACAAAACATTGCAAAAATCATAAAAGCTACTAGAAAATACTCGGATCCATAGGATGTGTCTTAGCCATGCATGGACCAACATACTTCAAAACTGTACATAAAGCAACTAAACACTCCAGACGTAATTCTTTAGAAACAATCCCCCAATTTTAAGCGTTCCAAAAAGAGCCAAATTGTAACATTTGATTGAAAACTGCAAAAAATCGTAACGCTTTTTACCGATAAAAAAAATTACCTTCTACGCCACTGACTAAAAATCTGGACATTGGAAAAGTCGGTGGTAAAAGTTTCTAAAATATGCAAAAAAACTTATTTTGGGATGATGGTTATATCTTCAAAACAAAATTTATAGCCTAAAATTTTCATCTCTTGAGATTCAGCGTTTTTAGCCCAAATTTTAGAAATAAATAACTTCATAAATACCGGCGGTAAATATGCAGGTTTGAAACTAAAAAGTTCAACTTTTCAATCTCAAATCGTCCATATCATTTTTGGATTCATACCACCTCCGGTTTGACAGTTATCGGAGTGCAATTCTTCCCCAAACTCATTTACACTACTCCAAACACAAACTAGACAACTTAATTAACACCAAAACTTGTACGGTAGAACGGTAAACGGTAGAACACTAAACTTTAGAACGGTAAACGATAGAACAGTAAACAATAGAACGGTAAACGGTAAAAATGTAAACAATAAAACAGTAAACAATAGAACGGTAAACGGTAGAACGGTAAACAATATAACGGTAAAACGGTAAACTGTAGAACGGTGACCAGTTAAAATAAAACAAAGCTGACTATGAGATCTTATAGAGCAATTATGTGCATTCAGGTACTAGGATATCATGAAAATTGTGGTAAACGGTGGAGCGTTAAACAGTAGAACGGTAAACGATAGAGCGGTAAACGGTAGAAAAGTATACAGTAGAACGGTGACCGCTTAAAAGTAGGACAAAGCTGACTCTAAGATCTTATAGAGCAATGATGTGCATTCAGCTACTAGGATATCAAAATACTGTGATCATCGGTAGAACGGTAAACAATAGAACAGTAAACAATAGAACAGTAAATAATAGAACAGTAAACAATAGAACAGTAAACGGTAGAATGGTAAACCATAGAACAGTAAACGGTAGAATGGTGGAACGGTAAATGGTAGATCGGTAAACAATAGAAACGATAGAACGGTAGAACTGTAAACAGAAGAACGGTAAACGGTAGATCGGTAAACAATAGAATTGTAAATGGTAAAACAGTGACCGGTTAAAAGTAATACAAAACTGACAATGAGATCTTAAAGAACAATTATGTGCATTCAGCTACTAGGGTACCAAGAAAACTGTAGTAAACGGTAGAACGGTAAACGATAGAACTGTAAACGATAGAACGGTAAACGGTAGAACTGTAAACAGTAGAACGGTAAACAATAGAACTGTAAACGGTAAAACGGTGACCGCATAAAAGTAGGCCAAAGATGACTATGAGATCTTATAGAGCAATTATGTGCATTCAGCTACTAAGATATCAATAAAACTGTGGAAGTAGTAACTTTTAGTCAATGTAAGTTTACGAAATATTTTATCCGCTCTTAGAAAACTTTAGAAAATCTCAAAAATATCCAAATTTTAAAACAAACAGAAAATAAGTAACTTAAAAACTTTAGAAATTTATAAAGGACTTTAAGAAGAAAATCTGTAATAAATTATTATAAAAGTTTTCAAAATCTGCTCTTTAAAATCTTTATATAATCCAAACAAATTTTCGAGAACAGATAGCTGAATTACCATTTTTTAACTAATTTGAAAAACTTTTGATAGTAGAACAAGCCAAATAGAACTAAAAACTGTAGTCTGAACAAACAATGCATAAAATAGAAGTCTAGATAGACGTCTGGAGGACAAAAAACGCTAGATCCGCTGAGCGAGCTCGAGGCTTACAATACGCAACGTAGTGCCTTCTTCAGCAAACACAAGCTAAGATGACAAAAACTCAAGACAGTCCCAAAACTTCATTAAAGAAACGGAACTACTAGAAAAGTAACAACCAAAGATGCAAATTAAGACAAAGAACGCGCAAGTACGCTTCGTACCACTTAAAAAAAAATATATATATATATACCTCTAAAAACTCCAAAAATGCTTCAAAATTTCTGAGAACTCTTAATAGAACAAACGCTGCAGACACAACAAGGACCTTTGCACAGACCATAACATAGTTTCCTCGCTTAGCCCTCCAACCCTAAAACACTAGAGATTTGATCTTAGCTTGTTTAATTCACTATACCAAGCTAGGTTTTCCAGGGTCGGAGCGCTAAACAATGAGCAATGGTACAATGTACAAAAGCCTCCGTTGTGTCCGCACAATAAAAGCCTTAAAAAACTTCAACTGTTCTTAAACATATTTGATTAAGATACAGAAACTGACCAATTTTCAAGACCTAGTCTCCCAACAACTCTAAAGAAAATTTTGAATACAAATCTCTAAAGATTATAGAAAACTTATACAAAGAGTGTAGCAGTCCTTTTTGCACTTCCCAAAACTTTAGATTTAATTGTTTACAGAAAAAAAAAATTAAGGCATAAATACACAAGCGTAAAGATCAATGCCTTTCATGAATTACGGCCAAATATAAGATAAACTTTGGCCAGAACGGCTTTAGAGCTTGCACATAAGCAACAGCTTGCATTGACAAAATAGTATAGAAGAACATCAAAAATAGTAAAACAACCAAATAAAAAAATCAATAAATGCTATGATTGTCTTTGGAAGTTTGTAAAAATTTTATGAAGAACATGATATAGAAGAACATCAAAAATAGTAAAACAAACAAATTAAAAAAATCAATGAATGCTATGATTGTCTTTGGAACTTCAGAAAAAAACAGCAATATTGCCAAATTAAGAAAAGCTTGTGTGAAAGCAAGGCAGCTCTATCTGACCTGCGCTGAACAAAGATTAAAAAAGTAATTAAAGCATCGAAGAAGAAATCATGGGAACAAGAAGAAATCATGGGAACAATGCTCTCCGATATCCTTGTCGGAAAAAAAAACAAAGACTAGCTGCGAGCTTTTTCCACAGCATGCCAAAACCGAATGGCCCGAAAGAGCTATAGACGCTGTAGAAATACCTCCGAGCACCTGTAACTAGGTAAGGCAAGCAGGGAAACAAAGAAAAGTTGCAAGCCCTGATACTTGCCGATAAAAACACAGTGTTCCGCGCAACGACTTTTAGCGCGCTGTTAAACGAAGTTGGTCCTAATCAAAAAACCAACCAAAGATATCGGTGCAGCAGCCTACAGACCACTATGCATTCTAAATAGCTTGGAAAAACTGATCTTAAATAAAAGACTGCTGGAAGAGCTACTAAGAACCGGTGGACTGTCCCCTGAGCAGTATGGTTTTATGGAAAGCAGGTCAAAGATGGACGCCATCCAAAAAAACAAAAGCATAGAGAAGGAAGCCAAAATAAAAAATAAAGTTTGCAGTGTTGTTGGCGCTGGACGTCAAAAATGCCTTCAAATCGGCTCCGTAGAAAGGCATTATTATAGAACTAGAGAAGAAGTAAGTGAGGCCGTATCTTGTCAGACAGATTAGTGACTACCTCCACAACAGAGTAATCCAGGTTTTCAGCGGCAAGTTGCAGATGATCTGCGGGGTCTCACTTCTTGGCCCCAAGATATGGAACACCTACTACAAAGGGGTGCTCAGAGAAATCATGACGGAGAATACAATTTTAGTAGGGTATGCGAGCAGAAATGTGGTTCGCAAAAATAGGATTGAAACTGGCCTTGCACAAAACTTAAGCGGTTGTACTGGTCGGACGTAACTCACTCAAAACTGCGTAAGAGTGGAGGAAATTATCGTCACCAGCAAATATAGCGCCAAATATCTCAGAGTCCTTCTTGGCAGAAATATTGTTTTAACAATAGCAGCACTTGCGCGACAGCTGCCCAATACCGGAGAATCCAGAGCGGGCAGTAGACTGGCTATTAGCTCGGTAGTCAATTCTATCGTACTATACGGAGCCCCCTCGTGGAGCGACTGTGCACAGAGTATAGAGAAAGATGGCAATTGCGTACCAAACCGTGTCCACCAAGGCCTTACAGGTAATAGCAGGGACCATCCTCATACACCTTATAGTCCTAGAAAGGAAATACACGGTTGGTACAAACCAGTACGCGCAGAAGGCAGTGACCAGAGCTGAAACTCTGTTGGGAAGCTGAATGGAACGTAGAAACTGTCACGGGAAAATGAACAAAGAAGCTAACCCCAAAAGTGATTCCATGGATTACGAGGAAACACAAAAAGTTGGATACCACCTTACCCAGATCTTGACAGATCACGGCTGCTTTCAAGCCTACCTGAAAAGGATGAACATAGTAGAGAGTGACCGATGCGTATACTGTAACAAAATGGATACACCCAAACACACCATGTTCCAATACGATAGGTGGCAGTGCACAAGACAGAAAACCACTTAAGAGCTAAAAATATGATAGAGAATCAAGCTACGGAAATTATCAAAAAGAAAGAGCAGGAATAAAGGGACAGTTAAGAGAAAGCCAGGCAAGGGTCTGATAAGAGAAAGTGAATGAAGAAGTAAAGAATAACCGAAATGAGTAGTCGCGACGACAAAATACTTAACGGTGATTCCACAAGGACCTACGTTAGTCTAACGAGTGGTTTTTTAGTCGGCATGCGTTTGGGGGCCCATTCCCAAAGACTTTCTTTAGAAGATTTTAAAAGCATTTTATAAAAAGATAACGTGGTAGGTTTTAGCAACTTTTCTACCGTTTTTACAATTAAATTGTAGATATATGTAATTGCTAACTTTTAACCTTGATGTAATGTGTTCGTTCGGTTCAGAATTGTTACAAGAAACAAATTTATTAATTGAAATTATAAATTACTTTTATAATTAATCTTCTAAATTAAAAACCTGCAAAATGTTTCTAATATAATAAAATACTTTATACGCGCGTTTGTAAAACCCCTTCCAGATAATCGATCGATTGTAATCCAAGAAAACAAAAAAGTATCTCGTGATCCACCTTGAAACGACCCCAATAAAGAACTTAATCAAGCAAGCCACCTTTAATTAAACGCTGATAAAACCGTTTGCAAATGTGCAATTCGGAGCACGTGCGGTACACGTATAACTCAACCGCTTGCACCATTCCAACTGATTAAATCATGCAAATCAGCAAAACTAACACAGTAGTGTCAACTGCATTTTGGAATCAACTGCCATTCATTCAATAATAATAGAAATTAAAAGTAATACTATGCTTTAATAAAGTTTATCAAGACTGATAAAGCAATGCAAGTCGGGAAAATTTATGGACATTTCAATTAAGTTAATAAAATTGCAGTCGAGCATAGATTACTAGAAATGTGATAATAGTGTGCAAGGATTTAATTTAATTTAAATGTAACTGAATTAAGTATTCAGCCTTGCTTTAAAATATTACTCATTTGATCTATATATTAAACTTAAAGTAAAATCAAATAACTATTATCAAATAAAACCTTATTTCGCCCATGACTAAAATATAATAAATGAACACTTCTCGCGTGCAAACTTTGTAAACCCATAACTCATCCTCGTGACATGGCCGCGAATTTAAACCTCGCAAAAATATAACTGGGGAAGAGAGAAATCGGGCAAGACAAGTCCAACTAGCTACTTGATATTCCGCGCTGTTTAGGACCGAAAGAAAATGAAGTTTATATATATATGGATAGTGGCTATGCCGGAATGCCTTACTAGGAGAATCTTGTTTTTTTTCTTCTTCTCGCTTAGTTTATTACATGCCTATAATATGCATAAGGTGAACAAGACGTTCGCGAACATGTACGTACAAGTAAATAACGAAAGGAGGATAAAGTTGTGTGAGTAAAGGTTGGCGCATTCCGGGACCATTAATGCCTATTTAATACTGGCATTTGAATGGAAGGATTGCGAGACGAGTGATAAAATGCTTGGATATTTATTGGTTTTATTTTTAATTAAACTATAAATTTTATTTTGTATAGCATTGAGCATTAACATTTTTAATGGTGTTTCTGCGAATGCATACATCTTGATAATCTTGCACATACATTAATTCACTTTATTAGTGTAGACTGAAACATTTTAGTGTACAAAAATGTTAAAATAAACCAATAAAATTAAACTTATTTAGAGAAAACAGGGTTAGTAATTACATTCGTACTGAACTGTAAATTTTATATGTAGTGCTTACCAGAGCAAAAAAAAACAATAAAGCTGAATACAACCCAGAATGAGAAAACAGAAGCACAAAGTTTGCAACAACCCGTTTTTCAAATAGCTTAATATAATAGTGAGAACTAGAGTTACTAGGAAAGAAAACTGTGAACCATTGAACAAGAAACGAGACAAGAATCCTAATAGTCCAAAAAGCCCAAAATTAATTACTAAAGCCTAAAAAACAACCAATCTAAGAAAAAATAAATTCTTTGTCTAGTAACCCATACTTTTAGAATAGCAGTATAGTATCACAATTTTGGAAAAGTGGCAACTATAATTCCCAATCTCGCCAAGTCAACTGTTTTAATTACTTTTTTGATAAAATAAAACAGCTCTGGTAAGCAACAACTTCTCTTCGATTTCTAAAATCACTAAAATAGAGCAAAAAATGAATAGTCAAATAAACAAGAAAGTCAATAAGACAAAATCATAAAATTCACTCATAACTGAACCTATCAAATCCTAGTAAACCTTCTCCTTGGTATTAAGTTAGATTAAAACTTGTTCAAAAATGTTAGAAAGAGTTACTTCTCTTGGATTAGATTATACTATGTTGGCAAGAATCCAGTTAGTAAACCACAAAGCTTGGTGCTACGACGTTGGCGGTACCAAGCCCAAATAATTAAAAAAAAGTATTCACCTAGTTAAAAACAGTGTTTGATCAAAAAGTTTGACAAACTATGTACTACTACCACCAAAAAATTAATGAAGTAAGCGTCAAGAATTACTCCGTTAGCTGCCTAAGAATCGACATAGCTTAGCTGCAATAAAAATGTAGCTCCAACAAAGAAGTAAGCTGCTGATATTACAACAAATCCCATATCACATCAACAAGTCCCGGCAATCCAACAAACGGAAACCCCCCCAAAAAAAAAAAAGATCAGAGAAGCACTGCCGTCTCCAAACCTGAAATTGGATTTACAATTGAAACTCAACAACAACAACCTAAATCTAAAACATTATTAGATAAATTCCAAATCACTCCGGTAGATAAATAAAATTTTCATCATATTTTGGAAATCAAACCCTGGACTGTTGGCGTGCTATGTTGCTCTATAACTGAGCCAACTACATCACTACTATCCACAAACTCAATAAAAATTAACTTTCCAAACAAAAAAATCCAAAAATTCTTTAGATAGGTTCTTTTTGGTACTAATTTTGAATAAAGCCCAAAATATAGCCAAGTTATTAATCAAAAAATCGACCAACCAACAATAGATTTCCAAATCCTGATTTTGAGTTAAGACCAAAAAGAGGTCAAAATACGAGCTAGCTATTAATATCAAAACTGACCAACAAACTGTACAGCCTTCCAAAAAAGAATACTTCAACTAAAGTCAATAAGAATTTGTAGACTCATTTAAAAAGATAGAATTAATATTATACGTCAATTATCTGAAGCATCAGATGTGTGTGTTGTTCCTTCTGTCAAAAAACAGAAAAGATGAAAAGTCACTTTTTAATATAATGCGCGGGAAGAAAGAACGTACAATTTTCTTGATAACTCACACTTGGGCGGATGGGTGAGAATACTATACAGTTAATCACGCGCAATTGTAGAAATACTGTAGAACTTGATATTAAACCACCGGTAATGTTCTTTCTGTCAAAAAATAAAGAAGATCAAATGTCAGTTGTCACTATTATGTGCGGGAAAGGGGAACGTACTGATCCCTTGATAACAACACTTGGGCGGGTGGGCGGAAACACTTTAAACATCACTCACTCAAGTGTTAGTGATCCAGCTACCTTAGTAACCACTCGTCCCAGATTAATATTATACCATAATATGTCTGAATAATTTCAAGAAAACATTCCTATAGACAAAAATTGACCCCAGATATTTGTTTTGCATCTTTGGACTTTTACAGCACATTCTTCGTCTAGAAATGTACCAAATTCTCTTTTCTTTAATATTTGACGTCATTTTGACCAATGACGATCAACACTTGATCGTTATCAATTATACAACAATCTAACCAGCAAATTGGGTTAACAAATCTCCACTACGTTTGTCACTTAACCAAGTTCTAAAAGTTCCACTATGAGAATAGAAAATTAATGTACTTTTCATACTTGTTCAGAACATCATGAGTAACATATTGTGTAGCAGTCTAAAAAAACCTCTTAACAATCTTTTGTAGATGTCTGTTTAGCTACCATTTGCACGCATGTACGTTGATCAACAATTCATTTCTCAAGAAATTGAGAGATGGCCCCCACACTAAGTAACACTAAAGTTGGCCGCACTCACTTCTTGACTGGACATTTAGACCATCGTAAGCTGGCCGCAAAGCCCAGTAGCCGCTTTGAACATCGCAGTAAAAATGCCCTTGTCAGATATGAGCAAAAATACAGTAGCGGAAAGCATTTCTAACAAACTCATCTTAAACAGGCAAAGTATAGAATCGTGACCACCATACAAAGTAGAAGTCAAAAGGCTTCGATCGTCACCACTTGTTTGGTTGTAGACTATACCAATAAAACACAAATACGCAAGAGAGAGAGAGAGAGTATATATGTCTTGGAAAGGCACGCCAGAGCCTTAAAATCATGCAATAATCAGAGTTAGTGGTCTACCAGTGCTTAAGTAGTAACAATAAAGGGGGGGGGGAGGGGTAAAACCTGGCTCGACCATTGAAGATGCTGGCCAGAAAAACCCCTCAAAGACGGTTTTGTTGAAAAAAAGCATGAAACTTTCGACACTTTTTGAAATAAACAAGCAAAGAGAGGGGAGGGGAGAAGGTGGTGTTGTGCTGCTTGTAGGCCCTTCCTTCTGCATTACAGACCCTTGTTTAGCGCTAGCTGCTGAACTAGACTAGAGTTGCAAATATAAGTAGCTAGGTTTACAATCAGCAAGCGACTTAGTTGTATTCCAATCCCAGCCCATAGGAGCAGTAGCTCTAGGGCCCATTAAAATAAGTGTTGTGTTATGGTTTAAACTAGTTTTAAACTAAACGTTTCCTCTAGATTTACCAATGATCATTCTCACCCAATCTGTTAAGCGTCGCAAATTTTGCTTGTCTTGTCATTTGGACTTATCGGGCAAAAGTTCAGATCTTCGTCCCCAAACGATAAGACTCTCAATGATTTCGTTCTAGTGCCATTAAAAACGTATGGCTAAACTATGTAGAAAATTGACGCAATTGTTCTGAAAATTTAGTATCTCCAGTACATCCAACAAGGTTCTTCTTCTTCTCTAAAAGCCTTCTCCGTTCCTGAAGTTGGCAATCAGCTAAGCAGTATTTCAAGACAGCTACTCTAAATAGTTGATTTGAAGTTCAACTGAACCAATTTCGTATGTTTTGGCCTCTTCTTCAAATGCTTCTTTTTCCTTGTATCCCCCGCCCCCAATTGTTGATCTCCCACAAAAGCTCTACTAGAAAACATGTAATCATAATCAAGCTTCTATAATCTAAGCTGCCACGTGTGATGTCTATTAATAAAAAAATAAATCTAAAAAAAATAATTCGAAACTAGCGTAGTCTAAGTTAGCAACCCATAAACTTCTTAACCCAACTAAAAAAGCGCAAGTAAATACTAGTCATTGTAAAAAAGAATGGCGGCAAACCCAGATTCGGCACCGACTATCGGAAACTAAGCGCAAACCAAAATTTATACTTTTTTATAGCTTAAAGACTTTGATGCAACAAAAATATTCTAGAAATTATAATTGAAAACCTCTCTAGCATGATTCCAAGCAAGTAGTTTGAATTACAATTTTGTATACACTTCAAAACATGTTTCTAAGCGAGTAGTTTGTAGAAATGAGTTAAAATAAGGAAATAAATTGAAAAAGTAATCCAGCAAATAGGAGTGCTACTTGTGCAAAGGTAGAGGGTCACAAAACAGAAAGCATGAAACGCCCTGCATTCAGAAAACTAGTGCAAACATAGAAGGAGAAAGAAAAGGCTGCCAGGGCCAATATACCTACTAGAGTAGAGTTGAAGCAAACTTTGCCTCTGTCTAGAATTCAAATAAGAAAATGGCAGCTAGTAGGAAGATGCAGTTATGTACTCCTGTTTCTTCTCACCAAATGAAAGCACCGAGAAATTCAAAAAATGCCTAAATAAGACAATAAATGCCAAGTCTATCATATGGGGCTCATCCAACGACAACCAGAATGTTACGAAATGCTAGCAGAATGGACAAACAAAAACAAGCTCTGGATCGATTGCATCATAAATAGGAAGAAGGAGGGGAGAGGGAAAATAACAAACTTAAAAAAAGTAGCAAGTAGGCAAGAAAGAGAATCTATGTGAACACATAAACATAAAGAAATCAAGTCGAAGATGAAAAAAAAAAATTACAAAACAAAACCTGGGTCTTCCGCAGTGACCAGAAATAATTCCTAGCAAACCTGGACCAAAACACAAAAAGAATGATTCACACTGCTGACAATCTGAAGAAAATTATAATTAAAACCTGCAAAAAAAACTAAACAATAAAGGAAGCACGGTAGACTACAATGACAAAAAAACAAAAAACATCAACCTATTGCAATAGCATATGCAAAACAGTAAAAACTCTAAAAAAAGCAAAAAAGATAACAGAAGAAACTATGAGTAAAACTAAGATCTCCGATAACACTGAATGAGATAAAGTAATGGCCATCTTTCCCACAAACCGGAAAAAAAGGCAAAAATGATCAAAAAACCTACCAAAACAAACAAAGTCAAGACCAATTTGCTACTAAAGTCACTAAAAAGGCTCTATGAGCACATCCTCATCAAGAAACTTATAAATAATTAGATAGAAATAGAGACCTGAGCAAAAATTTACACGGGTTCAGAGAAGATCACTGTATACTTGATGCTCTTAGGCATGTCAAGAAAGCCGTGCTGATCACCTACAATACAAAAAATGCTTTTTAAGTCGGTGCCATATAGGAGACTAATAGAAAAAAAGAAAAATATCAACAAATATCAAGAAGATGCCACATCTATGCTCCACAGAAACGCTAAATATGACTTGCTGTGTGCCACAAGGCTCCGTGTTGGGTCTCCCTGTAGAACATTTACTATAGAATTAAATACTACGCGATGAGGATAGGTAAAAACTGGAACATAAAACCCCACATAACAGAAATCAAACAAAAAGCAGAGAAACTAGTTATGGCTTTGGCACGAATCATGTCAAACGTAGGAGGTCCGAGAGCGGTGAAACGTTGAGTAATGAAGGCGACGGTAGACTCGGTGATTCTAGAAAAAGCCAAAAAAATAGCAAGTTCCTACAGAGCAGTCTTGGCACTAAAATAAACCGAGTCACGCTTTATTGTTGAAATACTTTGTCCCGCCTACCCACCCAAGACTTGGTGATCCAGAGATTGGTTAATCAACCATTGGTGATTGACATTTGTTAATAATACGAGCAAGGTTAATTTTCTTGACCACAATCACTTGAGGGGGTGTGTGAGACACAAGAATAAACTCAGTCACGCTTTGTTGTTGAAATACTTTATCCCGCCTACCTACCCGAGTATTGGTGATCCAGAAATTGGCTAATCAACAACTTTTGATTGATATGTGTTAAAAATACGAGCAAGTTTAAAGGAAATATAATTCTCTTGACCACAAACACTTGGGCGAGTGGGTGTAACACAAGAATAAACTGAATCACGCTTTATTGATCAAATACTTTGTCCCATCCGTTCACCCAAGTGTTAGTGATCCAGAAATTGGCTAATCAACAACTGTTGATTGACATTTGTTAATTTAGAGCAAGCTTGAAGAAATTATAATTTTCTTGACAAAGTAGTGTCCCGGCCACCCACCCACCCGAGTGTTGATAATCCAGAAATTGTTGATTGTAATTTGTCAAAAATGTGAGCAAAGTTGAAGAAATTGTTTTTTCCTGATAACAAACAATGGGGCGGGTGGGCGGGACACAAGTAGAAGCCAAGTTGGCTTTATTGTTAAACTACTTTGGTTGGCCCGCCCGAGTGGTTGTTGTTCTAAGATTGTTCTAAGCTAATCAACAATTGTTGATGTTCCTGCTGTTATGGTATATGACGTAACAATTGACATTTGTCAAAAATATAAGCAAAATTGAAGAAATTATAATTTACTTAATCACGAACACTTAGGTGGGTGGGCGGGACACAAATTCAAACTGAGTCACGCATTACTGTTCAGCTACTGTGGCCGCCTACCCACCCGAGTGATCGTTGTCTGAAAATTGTCTAACCAGCAATTGTTGTTTGAAATTTGTCAAAAATGTACAAAGTTGCAGAAATAATTTTTTTTTGGACGGGTGGGAGGGACATAAGTATAAACCAAATAAACCAAGTTAGGTTTCTCCTGTTATGTTATATGACTAGATATACAGGCAAAAACGGAGAGAACAGAGTGCTCTTGCTTGAATGATCTCAAGATAGAAGTGCAGAAAAGTCAAGAAGATGATAACCGTCAGCAATCTGACCACCTTATGGTAGAAAGTGCAAACAACTGAGATTCCATTGATGAAGACATACAAAAATATTAGCAACAAAAAAAAAATCTTGGAAGACAAACATTTAAAGTGATACTAGAACGGTGATTCCGCAAGTCCAGGAGGGTTTTAGTAGGTATACTTTTAACCCCTCACAAAACAAGTTGAAGTGAACCAAAATAGCTGTAGTCTACAAGCTTAAACATCAGTTAAATAATTGAAAAAGAAAATAACAAAACATAACCACAACATCCTATCCAAGCCCAATCCTAGTAGAAGTTCTCCAAAAAAACTCACAAAAAATTGAATTGTTTACTGCACTGCTCCAAAGTATTGTTGTAAGTTATCTACTTTCTCATTTTAGTATTCTTAGTTAGATGTTAGATACCAAAAAGCTACTGTCCAGATAGAAAGAATTAGAGAAACTTTAAAGAAAATTTAAAAGAAGAACTAAAGAAATCATTCGTAAACTAAAAAAAGTAAATACTTCTCAAGGACGACATGAAATAATGCTATTTCCAAGTAGATATCAAAAAACTTCTAATTAAGAAAAAAACAAAATCAATATACAAACTCCGAAAGCAAATATGTAAATTTTTTAATAATTTCAAAATTTATATTTTTTTGTTTGTCTGGCATATATTACAAAAATTTCCAAAAATTGGGTCATGTATACATTAAGGAAAAAGCTCAAAAACTAAGAATTTTTCATATTTTTAAGCCTGAATTAGGCTACAATTTTAATATTTTTCAGTTTGCCTGGTATATATTCCATCAATTTAAAAAAAAATAACTTTAATGCATTAAAAAAAAGTTCAAAAAAGCCCAAATCCATAGCATAATACTAAGTCAGTAGTTTGAATTGAAGTGGCCTACCCATCCACCCAAATGTCCTTCATCAAAAGATTGGATCACGACCTTCTGTAGTGACAAAATGATTTCTGATGACAACAGAAAGGTCAAATATTCAATCTCTTGATGACAAACACTTGGGTGGGTAGTTGGGATACCCACCCACCTAAGTGCCCGTCATCAAAAGATTATCTCACGACCTTCTCTAGTAAAAAAAATGACTTCTGACGTCCACAGAAAGATCAAATTTTGAATTTCTTAATAACAGAGACCTGAGTGGGTAGGTGGGACACTCTATATGAAAAAATGACTTCTAACGTCCACGGAGAGATCAAATGTTAAATTTCTTGATAACAGACACTTGGGTGGGTGGGGGTCACTCTATACCATGATAACCAGTCAGTAATTTGGATTGGAGTAGCCCAGCCACCAACCCAAGTGTTTGTCTTTAAGGGATTGAATCACAACCTTCTCTAGTGACAAAATCACTTCTGACGACAGTCGAGAGACCAATTTCTTGATGACAAACACTTGGGTGGGTGGGCGGGACAAAACATAAATATGGCAACCCTATATAATAGAAAAAAAGTCAAGACAATTAACAACATTTGTATTTTAATAGATGGTTATCAGCTAATTTCGGTTTTCACAAATTTAGTTTGTCAAGATTTGATTAAATCATCGAGGTTTGGTATAAGTTGACGATTAAGTTCGAACGGTTTCGTAATAACTTTAATAATTATTGTTTCTTTGTTTAGATTCTCTTTCTACATAATGTGATCTATATATAAAATTTATAAACAAGAAAAATATAAAAATTGACCAATAAATGTTTTTTTTCTATAATAAATTAAAAATATTGTCCGACAATTTTAATGATTACCTATTAATCAGTCTGATAGCGTTTGATACTTTGCCAAATTTAACGCGTGATTTAAAAAACGTTGCGGAAAATTACCACAGATGAAACATTTCATTTACTTACAATGCCTCGCAGTCTTTAATACAATATTCATTCCTTACCTGCAAAAAATAAAAATAAAAAGTTAGTAACGATAAAACAGCATTGTTGCGGAGACAATGAGCGTATAAATTAAGACACCCGGTATAATAAGGAAATGTGTTATATATAGCAATAAATATACAGACACGCCCAAGTGTATTTTTCGCATACATTTTCATGTGCAGATGCAGAAGTAACAATTGCATTTACTACCTACTCAATAACATTGTGGGTTTATGATTTATTTCTAATGCATATTAATGTCGCATAAATTGTAAACATATGTTGAGGACGGAATTTTTCTTATGAGCTTCAAGGAATCGTTTTAAGATCAATTAATTATATAGATAACCGTTTTTGTATATTTATTACAAGGGTTTGGCAGTATTAAACCAAATATGGTTGAAATTACTTTAGATTATCATTGATACTAAATGTAAATTAATTGATTTTCTATAAATCATAAAACCTTTCGCCAATTTCTCAATACTGATCCTTGGAGAAAACAAACATCCAAATGCTCGTCAATGTAATAACAATAAACGCATTGCAATTGAATAGATGTCGCACTTTCATTATCCCATAACGAGTAAGTAATGGCCGAATTGGTTTTCACTTTTGCAAACTTTTTAATGTGTCTATAATAAAATACAAATCTGTACGTGAGCCAACGAAAAGTGATAAATTATTTGCGAGTAAGTCACAGCTTCTCATCTTGCCAATTGATCAATGTTCAGCTGATTCATTGTAAATTTTGTTGATTAGATTAAGTTCGAGGATTTTAATCTAAAATACAATTTTTGTAGGAAATTTATAATCCTTTGATAATGAATAATAACAAATTTATCAATTCATAATATTGCAATTTAAATAATTTGTAAAAACAATTCTTAGTTGCCTATAAGTAGGTAATGAGACGATTGGGCCTGGAAAACTTTTAAGAACCATCTTTTTACTCAATTGATAATTTTAATACTGTGTCCCACCCGCCCGCCCAAGTGTTGGCCATTAAGAAAAATTTAGATTCTTCTACCTCTCATGTTCTCGTAACTGATATATTTAATAGAATGAATATCAGTTGTCAATAAGACACTAGAGAAGGTTATAACAATGAATTTCTTGAACGATTGGGTGGATGGGCAGGTAATATCTTTGAATTGTGGGCGGGTAGCTTCTAATACTGTGTCCCACCTACCCGCCCAAGTGTTGGTCATTAAGAAAAAATAAGTTTCTTCTACCGCTCGTGTTCTTGTAACAGTTGCAAACAATAAAATAAGTTTCAGTTGTCAATAAGACACTAGAGAACGCTTGTGTGGGTGAGCAGGAACTATGTTTGAGTTGTGAGCGGGCAGCTTCTAATTCTGTGTCCCACCCACCCGCCCAAGTGTTTGTCGTTAAGAAAAATTTAGTTTCTTCTACCTTTTGTGTTCTTGTAACAGTAACAAACAATAGAATGAGTTTCCGTTGTCAATAAGACACTAGAGAAGGTTGTAACAATAAATTTCTTGATAACAAAAGCTAGGATGGGTGGGCAAAAACTATGTTAGAATTGTGGGCGGGTAGCTTCTAATACTGTGTCCCACTCACCTGCCCAAGTGTTGGTTATTAAAGAAAATTATTTATTATTTATCAAAAATATTTCCACGGTTCCTAAAACTTTCGCAGGCCCAACCGTCCCATTACCTACCTAGATCTTAAAGTGTTTTTAGTCTAGGATACACTAATTGAGATAAAATAGTTTAATTCTTTCAAAAATGTAATATTAAAAGAATAAATTAATAAACAAACTATATGTAGCTATTAAAGACCAAGTTATCTATCAAAATACACTTAGTCATCCCAAAAAAAAAATCATTGCTTAATTTTCTTTCTCACTTTTACCGCAATAAAATTCGGTAATTAAATCGATTTAAATACAACTTTCTTCCACCCAAATTATATTTCCTCACACTTTCTTCATAACATTTCCTATTAATATTTCCATGTGAAATTGCGTTTCTGTTTCCTTATTAACTCAATTACAATTCATATAATACTCCCAAAAAAGGAACAGATTTCCATAAAACTAATGAGATTTGTCATTGCGGAATCATGTTGCAATGATTATTATTTCCCATTAAAACAGCAAAAAATTCTAATCGTTATATGGCGTGCAAAATTAAAAAAAAAAAAAGTTGTCATTTTTCCTACTTCTGGTTTTATATAAATATTTAATCTGTTCCATGTTATGCATGAAATTAATCCTTGGATTTAATGTTCCGCACAATTGCATACGATTAATTTATAATATTTTAATCGATTGGATGTGATGTTGTTATCGTTGTAGGGAATTTAATTTAGTTGGCAATTTATTTGAGTTTTATTTTTAGATATTGGGCCTAATGTTCTGTGAATTATGTTGTGGCATTAGTATAAATTAATGTCGGGCATTTATTAAGTCTATATATCATGGGTTTAATGTTTTTTTTTTTTATAATTATTTAAAGTTTTTTTTTGCAAATATTAACATCAAAAGCGTTTAAGTGATAATTTGTCAATTGTACTACATATAAAAAATTTATACGACCACCAGACGGAAAAATCCGCTTTATATTTATATTTTTCATTAGTTAAGCAGCTCTAAGTAACCAGTTGAACGGGTGATCTATTTTTATGAACATAAACACCACGAATGTAATTAATTTCGTAACTACAATTTATTTTGTATTTTTAATTTTATTAAGTTTTAATTAAGATATAAATATTTTATTAACATCAAAAGTTGTAAGTTCCATCTACACTCAAAACATTCTCTTTGAATATTTCTATCATTATATGCACTAATGACAAAACTAATATAATTAGTAAAACAAAAATTGATGAGATTTGATTGTGGTGCCAAAAAACTTAAGTTCAAACCTCCGAAAAAAAAAAACGCTTATAGAATAGAATTTGTGGCTAGAACCCTTCATAAAAAAAAAATATAACGATTATACGCTACTTCCTGCCCAAGACGGGTTAGGTTAGGTTAGGTTTTATGACTAAAATCTTTTACTAGTCCTCAAGTAATGAATAATCTCTCCAGAAATATAAAATCTACTGATAATAATCTCTTAAAAAATTTGAATCTACTCAAAATTTATTTCTATTTACATACGAATCACAGATGTTATTAATAATCCATCATGTGCCAAAAATCTTGAGTTCAAACCTCCCAAAAAATTTTTTTTCAACATTTATACGCTACTTCCCTGTCAAACCTACTTATGTAAAGTTTTATGACTAAAAACCTTCACCCAGATAATAAAGTTTGAAATCCAATAAAAACAGTCAATCCTCCTGTAATGTAAGTTGCCAGCTTTATAAGCCAAAAATCAGCTATACGCTAGCAATAGCATGCATACAGCTGAAGAACAAAATCTGATTATCAATCGTATTATCAGTCAAAGTTGGGCCATTGAATGTTGCAAAGCTACTACTGTATCCTAGACAGAAAATTACTTTGATAGTTCTGTAAAAAGCTTTGTCTGCTCTCAATAAAATATTGCCAAAATTATAGAACACTTTACACAACACAAACAATCTTAATGAGTCTTAGCAGATTTTTGACAAGTCTAAAAAATCCAAGAAAACTCTAGGATCTTGAAAAACATTGGAATATTAGCTTATTCGTAGAATTCTTTAAAAGCTACCAGAAGCCACAAAAAAGTCTTAGAAAAATCCTTAGACCATATACACGTAATAGTAAAGCCAACATAGCCCATGCCCACAATTAACGTTTCGGGCTAGGACAAATTTTTAAATTTCCTAAAAGCGATTAAAGAAAATTAAGCATCCTAGAAAACTTTGATAAAAGAAATTGTTCAAATAGGTGGTCAAGGGCATACTAAGAATACCCAACATGATTTACACCTGAAATGAAACAGTGCAACGGAACGCTAGCCAAGAATTCGGTGTATCGGCACCAGTCTATCGGTTTACTCGTTCATCGCCCACTGTTGATTTCAGCGCTACTGACACAATAGTAAATCACACAAATCCCTTCCATCGTCAACTTGAGTTCAGCCAACAAGAACAACATTTTCACAGACGTTGGTTGATAACAACCGATGTGGAATTCATATGTTGTTAGTTCTTACACTCTTGGGCCAATAGTACCCACAAATTGTAGAAAATAGTAGAAAATCTTGTCATAAAGCAACAAAGTTTAGTCATAAACTGTTAAAAAATAAAAAAAAAATATTTATTCTATTCATAAAAAGTCAAAAATCCGGCCATAAACTATTAAAAAGTGCCAAATTGTTATTATAGAATGTCAAAATAGCAAAATCCAGCCATAAAATGTCAAAACACTGTCAGCAAAATTCAAAATGCAATCATAATCTGTCAAAAAATGCAAAAATCTACCTAAAAAATGCAAAAATAGTAAAATCCGGCCCTAAAGTATGAAAATATTGTCAAAAAAATCCGGTCAATATTGCCAGAAAGTTCAAAATTCTAATAATAAATAGTCAAAAATTATATAATATTGTCAAACAACTAAAATCCGGCCATAAACAGTTAAAAAGTGCCAAATTGTAACTATAGACTATCAAAATAGCAAAATCCAACCATACAATTTCAAAATATTGTCAGACAGAACCAAAATCCGATCATAAACTGTCAAAAAGTGCGAAATTCTATTCATAGAATGTAAAAAATAGTAAAATCCTAACATAAAGTATAAAAATCTTGTCACAAAGCACCAAAGTTTGGTCATAAAGTGTTAAAAAATAAAAAATTCTGTTTATTAAAAGTAAAAAATGGTTAATTCCGGCCAATCACGGGTAAAAAGTTGAAAAATCTATTCATAAAAAGTCAAAAATAGCAAAACCGACTAAAAAAAAATAATAAAAAAAAAAACAAAATCCAGTCATAAACTGTTAAAAAAGGCCAAATTGTAATTATAGAATGACAAAATAGCAAAATATTGCCAAAAAGAATCAAAATCCACTCAAAAACTGTCAAAAAATACAAAATTCAATTTTAAAATAGTAAAATCCAGCCATGAAGTATGAAAATATTTACAAAATTTTGGTAATTTTGGTTACCAATTGTAAATAATTACAAAAATCGACCAAAAACGGATAAAAAGTGCACAATTTTATTCGTAAAAGCTCAAAAATAACAAAATCCGGCTATAAAATAGTCAGACAAATCCAAAATCCGGCCATAATTTGTCAAAAAGTGCAAAAATTTATTCATAGAACGTCCAAAATAGCAAAATCCGGCCATAAAGTATGAATATATTGTCAAAAAGCACCAAATTTTGATCATAAACTTGAAAAAATTCAAAATTCTTGTTAATAAAAGTAAAAAATAGAAAAATTCGGCCAAAACCAATTAAAAAGTGCAAAATTCTATTCATAATAATTCAAAAATAGCTGAATCCAGTTATAAAATATTAAAATATTGTCATAAAAAGTCCAAATCCGGTCAAAAACTATCAAAAAGTGCCAAATTCTACTAATAAAATGTCAAAATTCAAAATTCTATAAATTCATAAAGTCAAAAATAACAAAATATTGTTAAAAATATTGTCATAAACTGTTAAAAATGCAAAATTCTTGTTATTAAAAAAAATTACAAAAACCGACCAAAAAAAGGTCTACAATTATATTCAAAAAAATCAAAAATAACAAAATCCGGCCTTAAAGTATTAAAATATTAACAGACAGACCAAAATGCGGCCATAAACAACAAAAGTACAAAATTCTGTTCATAAGATGTCAAAAATAGCAAAATCCGGCCATAAAATATAAAAATATTGTAAAAAGACACAAAATTTTGATCAGAAACTGTTAATAAATGCAAAATTTTTGTCAATAAAAGTAAAAAATTGCAAAATTGGGCCAAAGACAATTAAAAAGTGC
Source organism: Tachinus rufipes (assembly GCA_963932245.1). Lineage (NCBI taxonomy): Eukaryota > Metazoa > Arthropoda > Insecta > Coleoptera > Staphylinidae > Tachinus > Tachinus rufipes. Next base: position 19,365,529 of record OZ010744.1, read on the forward strand.
ATAATTCTATTCATAAAAAATCAATAATAACAAAACCATACAATGAAGCATTAAAATATTGTCATACAGAACCAACATGCGGCCATAAACTGTGAAAAAATGCAAAACACTATTCATAGAATGTAAAAAGTAGTATAATCCGGCCTTAAAGTATAAAAATATTGCCAGAAAGCACCAAAATTTAGTTATAAACTGTTACAAAATGCAAAATTCTAGTTACTGAAAGTAAAAAACTGTAAACCGGCAATAAAAAGTCAAAAATAACAAAATCTGGCTATAAAATATTAAAATATTGTCAGACAGAACCAAAATACGACAATAAACGTTTAAAACGTACAAAATTCTGTTCATAGAATGTCAAAAATAGCAAAATCCGGCCATAAAGTATAACAATACTGTAAAAAACACCAAATTTTGGTCAGAAACTGTTAATAAATGCAAAAATTTTGTTATTAAAACTAAAAAATGGCAAAATTCGGTTAAAAACAATTAGAAAGTGCAAAATTCTATTCATAAAAAGTCAATAATAACAAAATCCGATTATGAATTATTAAAATATTGTCAGACAGAACCAAAATACGGCCATAAACTGTAAAAAAGTGCAAAATACTATTCATAGAATGTAAAAAACAGTAAAATCCGGCCTTAAAGTATAAAAATATTGTCAAAAAGCACAAAATTTTGATCATAAACTGTTAAAAAATGCAAAATTCTTGTTATTAAAAGTAAAAAATTGCAAAAACTGGCTAAAAAACAATTAAAAAGTGTACAAATCTATTTATAAAAGTCAAAAATAGCAAAATCCGGCCATGAATTATGAATATATTATCAAAAAGCATCAAATTTTAAAATGCAAAATTCGGCCAAAAACTAATAAAAAGTGCAAAATTAAGCAACTAAAAATGTTTTAGGAAAACCCTTCAACCATATATACGTATAGTCACATAGTGAAGCCAACATTAACAATGTTCTATGCAAACAATTAATCATGAATAATTTTTGAAAGCCCCTAAAAGCAACTTTCAAAATACTTACTAGATTTCTCTCAGGTTGTTAAAAATCTTTCAAAGATTCGAAAATTGCTTTTAGAAGCTCTCTGAAATCATCTACGATTTTGGCATTGCATTTCTAAGACCTTAACATTGCCTAATAGTTAAACAGTTTTTAAAAGTCTTTACATCACATTTAGATGCACCCAAAAATAATTTAACTTAGAAGTCTAAAAAATGATTGGAAAAAACATACAAACTTACAAAATTACTAAATCTTCAAAGTTACTAAAGGAAACTGAGAAGTGCATCTTAAAAGACTCAACTAAAAAAACTTTGTTACTGTCCAAAGAAGTAGTCAAGGGCATACTTTCAAAAAATCTAGCTCTAAAAATTTTACCAAAGTTTTCAAATTCTATCAAGAATTTGTCACGATTTTCTAAAATTTCTTTAAAACCTCTCAAAAATCTCATCTGTGCACTCGATTTCTCATTTCTCTTAGTCCTCTTTAGAAGTACTGAAAAGTATTTTGTCATACATAATTAAAAAAAACTAAAAAAATCTTTTGAACAATCTGAGTTAGCGTCCAAAAAGATGGTCAGAAACACGCTACGATACTCTTACCATGATATAAACCAGAAAAAATTCAAACAACCAAACAGTGTATTAGAAAGGCAATCGATATACGAGTATCAATTAAATGTCTAGAAAGACCGAGTCACTGTCCAGTGGCACTAGAAAAGCAAATAAAAAAAAACTCTTTAGAACTATTTGTTCGTTAGTTCCTCACAGTAGCTACGATTTTAAAACGCGCAAAACTCTATTCATAAAAAGCCAAAAATAACAAAACCCGGCAAAATATTTCAGAAATAAACCAAAATTCGGACAAAATCGGTTAAAAAGTAAAAAATTCTATTTATAAATGGTCAAAAATAACTAAATTTGACCTTGAAAGATCAAAAATCCACCAAAATCCATCAAAACTTTTGATACTTTCACAAAACTTCAAAAATAGCAACAACCGGCTACCAAATATGAAAATATTGTTATAAACAGCAAAATTCGTCCATAAACTGTTGAACAGTGCAAAATCTATTTATAAAATGAGAAGAAATAAAGTAAAATCCAGCCATAAAAAATATAAATATTGTCAGAAAACAACAAAATTAGGCCATAAACTGTTGAAAAGTGCAAAATTCTATTTATGAAACATCAAAAATGAAAAAATACCGTCAGAAATATACAAAATCCGATCATAAACTGTCAAAAAGTGCTAAATTCTATTCACAGAATGTAAAAAAATAGTAAAATCCTGCCATAAAGTATGAAAATCTTATGATAAAGCACCAAAGTTTGGTCATAAAAAGTTGAAAAATGAAAAATTCTATTTATTAAAAGTAAAAAATGACTAAATCCGGCCAAAAACAATTAGAAAGTGCAGAATTCTATTCATAAAAAGGCAAAAATAAGAAAATCCGGCTATAAAGTATTAAAATATTGTCGGACAAATCCAAAATCCATAGATAAACTATAAAAAAATGCAAAATTCTTTTTAATAAATGTAAAAAATGGCAAAATTTGGCCAAAACCAATTAAAAATGCAAAATTTCTATTCATAATAAGTCAAAAACATGTAAATCCGGCTATAAAAAATTTAAATATTTTCAGAAAAATTCCAAATCCAGTCATAAACTATCAAAAAGTGCCAAATTCTGTTCATAAAATATCAAAAATAGCAAAACCTAGCCATAAAGTAAAAAATATTGTCAGAAAGCAACAAAGTTTGATCATAAACTTTAAAAAGGCAAAATTCTTGATATTGAAAGTAAAAATGGCAAAAAACGGTTCAAAGTACTGAATTCTATTAAAAACAAGTCAAAATTAACAAAATCCGGCTATGAAGTATCAAAATATTGTCAGACAGAACCAAAATCCGGCTATAAACACAAAAAGTGCAAAATAGAAAAATCCGGCCATAAAGTATGATATATTGCATCAAATTTTGGTCATAAACTATAAAAAAAAAATGCTAAATTATTGTCAATAAAAGTAAAAAATAGCAAAATTCGGATAAAAACAATTAAAAACTGCAAAATTCAATTAATAAAATGTCAAAAATAACAAAATCCGAATATGAAGTATTAAAATATTGTCAGACAAACCCAAAATCCAGCCATAAATTGTTAAAAGTGCAAAATTCTATTCATAGAATGTCAAAAATTACAAAATCCAGCCATAAAATATAAAAATGTTGTCAAAAAGCACGAAATTTTGGTCATAAACTATGAAAATTATTGTTAATAAAAGTAAAAAATTGCAAAATTCGGCCAAAAACAATTAAAAATGCAAAATTCTATTCATGATAATTCAAAAATAGCTGAATCCGACTATATAATATTAAAATATTGTCAGACAAATTCCAAATCCGGTCATAAACTATCAAAAAACGCCAGACTCTACTCATAAAATATCAAAAATAGCAAAACCCGGCCATAAAGTATGAAACATTGTCAGAAAGCACTAAATTTTGATCAAAAACTGTTAAAAAATGCAAAACTCTTGTTAATAAAAGTAAAAATTGGCAAAATTCAGCCAAAAACAATTATAAAGTGCAAAATTCTAATCATAATAATTCAAAAATAGCTGAATCCGGTTATAAAATTGTAAAATATTATTATCAGAAAAATTCCAAACCCGGTCAAAAACGACCAAAAAGTGCCAAATTCTATTGATAACCAGTTAAAAGTAGCAAAACCCGGCCATGAAGTATAAAAATATTGTCAGGAAGAACCAATATTTGGTAATAAAATGTAAAAAAAAACTCAAAACGAGCAAAATTCTGTTTATAAAATACCAAAAATGTCAACAATAGTAACATTTGGCTATAAAATATAAAAATTATGTAAAAAAACACCAAAGTTTGGTCATAGAACGTTAAAAAATGCAAAATTCTATTTGAAAAAATTAAAAAAATTTAAACTCTGGCTTTGAAACATTAAAATATAGTCAGAAAAGTTCAAAATCCGGTCATAAAAGTTAAAATTCTATTTATAAAATGTAAAAAATTGCAATACCCGGTATGAAAATTGTCAGAAAGCATAAAAATTTAGTCAAAAATTGAAAAAAAAAAAAACATGAAAAATTCTATTTATGAAAAGACAAAAATGGCAAAATCTGGTCAAGTTTACAGATAGCTACACCACTGGTTCCTCAGCACTTGTTCATCAGAAGGCAAACTCTAAATCGGCCGAGAGCAGCAGCATAGCCTCGGTACAGCAAGACTGAAAAGCTCTTAAAATTGTTCTATAAAACATTAAAAGTTCCCAAAATCATTTACAGTTATAAAATAAAGATAGAAGAGAATTAAGATTTAGAATACTTTGGGAGATACTAAGCAACACTAAGAAATTTTGTAAAACAAAGTTAATACTGTGCACATTTGTGAGAAAAAAATTGTAAAAACCTTATAAATTTCTCATTTTAATAATCTATGAAATTATTTTGATAAAGTTATGCAACCTCCAAGTCTTTGAGATAGTGAAGCGTCACAAAGAATGTAGAAAACACTAAAAGCAGTCGCCCACTAGAACAAAGCGCAGTGAATCAATTTTTATAAGTCAAACCAAATTGCTTCTTTCCTATGCAGATAATGAAAATTAATTTTATTATAATCTCCGGCGGTCACCTCACCGCATTTAATTTCTTATACAGTCGCCCACTAGAACAAAGTAAAACAAATTAACTTTTATCAATCAAAACACATTGTTTCTTATAGAACAACGTTCACTATGCAAAAACAACGTCAAAAAGTCGTCCGCTATAAGAGTTAATTTCACTCCCCGAAGATTATTTAGACAAGCTTTGTTCTAGTGTTTTATGCAGTCGCTCACTAGAAAAATGCGCAACAAATCAACTTTTATCAATTAAATAACATTGTTTCTTATAGCGCAACGTCCACGACGCCATAAAAGTTAATTTTATTATGTTCCGCAAGGGTCACCTTAAGCTCTGCTCTAGTGAGCGATAGCTTTTTCTGTCTTATACAGTCGAAAAACGGTATCATATCAACTTTTATCAATCAAAACACTTGTCGTCAAGGAACAACGTCCGCTATGCATAAACGACTCAATATAGTCGCTCGCCATAAAAGTTAATTTTATTATATTCGGGTCACGCTTCGCTTTAGTGAGCGACAGTCTTTAGTCTCTTATAGATTGTTCACGCAAGCTTTTGTTTACAAATAAAATAATTTTGTCGGCTTTTAACCCTCAAAGCACACCCCAAATCTCTGATATAATACCAAATTGCTTTATTTGTACCTTACAATCGTAACATTGTTTAGTATTTTTTAATGCAATCTTCCTAACAAATTTTATCACCTCATAATCACAATTTATTTATGTCATCAATCTGCATCGTTATTTATTATCTGTTTATGCAATTTGTGGAATAATTTCTTTAATGTGCTTACTGTGCCAAAATCTGATATTTTAATATATTTTGTGAAGCATAATTAATTATAATCTAGATTAGCACCCACGTAATAAATGAATAGCCATTCAGTAAATAGCAAAATGCAGTTTGTTTCAAGTCATAAATGCAAATAAAAAAAAAAAAAAAAAAAAAAACAACAAGATTCAAATGAAAAGATGGAAAACCTATAGAAGCATTCAAAATATAGCTCTGAAGAAAATTAATGATCATTAAGTGAGCAGAGAAAAAAAAGAATAGATATGGTATGCAATGAAAAGAGATTGGGAACGATAAGATGAAAAGACAATTGTTCTAAGGAAAAAAAAAGGTAGAGTGAAATAAACTTCAAAAATCAGAAATATTGGAGTCTACAAATACATTACTAGTTTCGGCTCGACTAGAGCCTTCTACAGATGTAATAAGTTAACTGAGTCAACTAGGGTATAGTTTTATTATTTCATAAACTTGAATTTTCACGTAGTCGACGATAGATGTCAAAACCAATTATATTAAGATTAAATTGGTAACAGAATTTAATAGCTGCATCACACACGCGTGCTATTTCATGTACAAACAAACGCTTTTTAAATCCATATATTTGTAGTAAATAGTTAAATTAATAATAATTTTATTACAAAATATAAAAATAAACTTATTCAAACTCAATAATTTTATTTCTATATAAATCAAAAATAAATTTATTAAATATTTTATTCCAATTTACTATCCTAATCTCTTATTTGACCGAGACCTTTAATATTTCGAATACCGTACAAAAACACAATTCATCAAAGAGTTGAAAATGCAAGAAAACTTATTTGGTTTTCAACCCACATATCTAAAATTGAACTATAGAAAAGTTTCCTCTCATTTCATTATAATCCGCATGTACATTGTGACTTTGAATGGAAATAAACTTGAAGGAAAAATCGGATCGAAACAAATTATATTGGAAAGTTTACAAAATTGAAGTATAATATAAAACTTACTACCTGATGATATTATAGTCGGTTTTATTGCTTGTGCACACGCATACGCTTGTTTGCGAATAAAATAGTAGGAAAGTTTTAAATTTTTTAGGTTTCCTACGTAAATTGGTAATCCCCTGATTAAAATTATCCTTGGTCTTCCATTCGATATTTTGTCCGGATTTCGTTAATTGAGAAAGACATGAGGCGAAAAAATAATCTTTTCCTCAAAGCTGATGTCCGCAGATCATATAGTTTTCCTTCGATAATAATAAAATTAATAAAACATTAATTTTTGTTTAAAAATAAACAATTTTTGAAGTCGCCTACGTAAAACTGACTAACCAATTTTGAACATTTTTGATTCTAAAGTTTTTAACATTATTCCAATTTTCAATTAAAAAATACCTTAGACCATATACTTATAGACACGCCGTTTGCCGACGCGGTGAAGCCAGCATGATTGGTGCCCGTGACGTCAGTTGTGGACAAAAACGCTCATATAGCAACAAGCTTTGTGTATGAACACATTTTTACGCTCGTAATCTTGTCACATGAGGTTACTTAATTATTTATTTTACATAAAAATTGAATTTTATAATATTTGATAATTGACAATAAAAATTCTTAATATAATAAGGATATAAAAAAACCAACTTATATTGTAAATAATAATAATTAATATTGAAATATACATTTGAATTTTATTGTGTTTATTAATGTTCACTAAAAATTATAAAATTAAACCATTAACTACTCATAGAGCATGTGCCTACAACTAATGCGTGACGTCAGTTGGGGGCATAACACATTTTGTTAGCTTCAACATGCAACGGGCAAAAATTAGCACAGGGCGCGTCTATAAGTGTGTATAATCTAAGAAAAAAACGATTTTTCCAGGCATGACAAATTAGTGAGAAGGTGTTTAAAAGTAAAAATCTGTTGTCACGGCCGTCAAGACTTTTGGTGATCTGCAACTACTGATTATTGTAGTGGCTATGATATAACTGACGTAAACGAGAGTCGTAACTTGTTTTTCCGGTTGGCGTCTGTCGTTTAGTGTCAGTTCAGGATACTAGTGAGCGCAAAGCAGACATAATCAATGCAAGCGCTTTCTAGAAATTCCTCGTTTATGTAAAACAATTGGAAAAAGGCCCAACCCTTACCACCAATAACGTTTGGCAAACTACCCGGGCTATTAGGCCAGGACAAAACTCGGATTTCTTCAGTGTAGCACGTAAGGCTAACAACATCTGGGAAGAAAATCACAGATCTTGTGCGGCTGGGAGCCGTCTTTCAGTCTAAGAAGAATTGATTGTACGCCAAATGTAAAAACCACAAACTGCTACCCGAACTAAAAGCCGGCAGACCCTTGAAATGTTAAAAGGTACGCCTAGTTGGCTTCGTTTGTTATCAAAATTAGCAGAATTTTGACTTAGATCATTTCAGTGAAATCTAAGTACGAAATTTCTATAAAAAAGTCACAACAACCAGAATTGAGCCCCGACATGCATTAGGTGGGTAATGCTAAGAGCTTTCAATCTGTCAACCTATCCAGAGTTTGGACCTGGCAAAGTTTCTCGTCGAAGTGGTTTAACTTCTGATAGTGTACTTCCGTCAAAACGTTTAAGCTCCAGTTCTCCAAACATACTTCCCAAAAGCTGCCAGTCAAGTCATCAGAGAAACGTTGACGTATCGCTATTTGTAGTTAGAGAGGGGCATATGATCGCCTTCAAACCTTACCTAATTAAGAGAATATACGAACAGCAACAGCGTGCGGAAGTCATCACAAAAATACGGAAAAGTACGTACCAAAAAAGGTGTTTCACAAAGTAATAGTATCTCCCCAAAGCTATCCACCACTTCACTTGAAATAGTTTTCAATAAAATTTATTGGAAGAAAGTGTGTATCCAAGGTGCCGACAACACTGTTCTGATTGCTCATTCTTTAAATGATGCTCGCAAGAGGCTAGAGCTATTGCTCCGTTTTTAAATGAACGTTGAAATAACAATTAATTTCCCAAAAACGCAATTTATGACAAATCTGGGGAAGAGTCCAAATAGAACAAACGATATCCTACAAGTACCTATGCCATAAAACACAGTTAACCAAACAAGCAAACTTCTCAGGAGAATAGGCTTGACGTGGGCAAACTTAAGAAACTTTATGCCAAAGATGCAAATCTACTTAAAACGGTCTATGCAAAGTGTATCGCTTATAGATCCAAACAAAACCATATGCCAAAGAATTGGCACAACAAATGTTAAGTAGAAGTAGTAGATAAACAAAAAAAATCTTGAAGTAGAATTCAAGAAAGGGAGCGTATAGAAATAAAGGGTCCGCCAAATAACTTTTTTTTTTTGAAAATGCTATAAAAAAAAACTACTGAATATTTTCTCAAATTTCTTTTTTTATTTGAAAGTACAATCCTTCCGGTTAATAATGGAAAATAATTTCATTCAAATGGCTGCCTCGGCTGGCCATGCAGTAGCCTACACGATCGGTCCAATTTTTAAGCACATTATCGATTGTGTGCAGCTGTATTTCACCAATGACTTCACGAATATTTTCCTTTAAAGCGTCAATTGTCTCTGGATTGTCGGCGTAACACTTATCTTTGAGGGCACCCCACAAATAATAGTCCAACGGTGTCAAATCGCAGCTCCGAGGTGGCCAAACGACATTAGCTCTGCGGCTGATAATGCGATCTTCAAAAACAGGGCGCAAAACATCGAGTATAGCTTCGGCTGTGTGACACGTAGCGCCGTCCTGTTGAAAAAAAAATGTTGCCAATATCCTCCTCTTTAATTTTTGTGAACAAAAATTCGTTCAACATGGCCCGATAACGATCGCCATTGACTGTAACAGCCACTCCTTGATCATTTTCGAAGAAAAATGGCCCAATTATGCCTCTGGACCAAAATCCGCACCAAACAGTGACTCGTTTTGGGTGTACCGGCTTTTCAATGTATGCGTGCGGGTTTTCTGTGCTCCAAATGCGACAATTTTGTTTGTTTACATACCCGCCAAGATCAAAATGAGCTTCATCCGAAAAGATAATTTTTTTGGCAAAATCGGCATCTTCTGTAAGTCGATCGCGGGCCCACTCAGCGAAGCGAAAACGCATTGGATGGTCAGTTGGCTTCAACTCCTGAACCAATTAGACTTTGTATGGCGTCATACCAAGGTCTTTATGCAAAATTCGTCTCAATGATGTCTCCGAAATGTTCAATTGTTGAGAACGACGGTGAATTGATGTTGATGGCGCTTCACGCACACTTTCTTCTACAGCATCAATATTCTCGGGTGTACGCACTATTTTTGGCTTTTCACGCTTTGGTTTATCGATGAGGATGCCAGTTTCTTTCACTTTTTTCACAAGATAACGAACATACGGAGCTGACGGTGCTTCTCTTCTTCCAAAATCCGTACGCAATTTACGCACACATTCTGCAACATTACCATGATTTTCAAAGTAATGTCGCAATATTTCCCAGCGTTGTTCAAGCGTATACACAACCACATTCGTTCAGCGGAAGGATAAAACTAATTATCTGTCAAATCTGACATGAGCTAAGTGTTACCATTCACGAAATAAACACTAGTTGAAAAAAAAAACTTTAAATGGCGGACCCTTTAGAAGACAACCCCCAACAAAGTGAACGACCGACGTAAAGTGCACCTAAATGAATGGGATGCAAGACAGGAGGTTTATATCCAGCAGTTGCGTATATGGCTGTGCAATGATAATGATGTTCATCATTCAGCTACTTTCGTTTTTAATCAATGAGAGCGTTTTTAGTAAAATCTTAAGACAATCTAAGAATGTCAGATCTAACGTGGCAAAACAAACAAGGCGGGGAGGGGGGGGGGGGAGAGAAGCCGGCCTATTAATCATAACCTTAGAGTTCTTAAAACCAACATTCAGACAGTTTTAGATTGCTTTAAGCACTCTAATTTCTTTAAAATAAACTGTCGGCCCATCTTAACATTCAGTGAAATCAATGTTCTAGTTCTAAGGATTTAACAGTTGAGCCCTTGCGGACTGAGCTGAACGGCAGGACATCGCGCAGATTTGTCAGCTCAAACGATAAACCAGAGACGCGGGCCATAAAATCAACTACAAGCTTAACCGCAACAATTATAAGATGCGGCAGAAATAACACATTTCAAAAAAAATTAAAACAAAAATTAGGACAAGGTATCACCAATAACTTTTTATTTCCTAAACGTAGATGGTTTTCCATCACTCTCACTAGCATGCCGAGCAAAATTCATTCAATAATCTTCTTTAGTTGATCCAAACATCAAGAATAATGTTTGAAAATCTCGGCCTTGAAATACCCCAGAAAAAATTCCAAAGCACTTAAAGAAAGGAACTGCCTCGCGTAAAGAAACCAAACGACCCGAAAACAGCTCCATCTTGTTGGAACCAGAAGTCCTCTAAGTTGTATTCTTCTCCATGTTCTTTAATTTTCAAGCGCAAAGAATTTTCCAACATGTTGCAGTATAGATTCACCCTGTTAAAAAAAGTTAGACAACACAGCGCCAAACGGTCACTTTTGGGCTATTTAGAGGTCGTTAGTGAAGTTGTTGAAAGATTTTTAGCAGCCCATTCTGTTTGTTCACTGTGAAAAAAATGCAAATGGACAACGCTACTTCACAAAATGCTAGTGAAAGACACAGCTGCAAGAATTCCATTATAGCAACCCATACGACTTTCCCAGTCTGATAGAGACAATTCCTGACCAATAATAATTTTGTATTGATGTAAATGAAGATCAGTATGCAAAACTCAGCACCTCACAGTTCTTTCCAAAATCCGAGAAACTGAGGCATGTTTCCCTGCCTCTTAAAAAATGTTAGACTTAAAGACGCCACAGCATCACGGTCACTTTTAGACTGTTTAAAGGTCGTTACTAGAGTTGTCGGGAGGTTTTAGCAGCCCAGTAGCAAACATTCTGTTTATTCACTGTGGCAGAAAGATGCCAATAGGCTTCATCGCTACTTCACAGAATGAAAGGCACAGCTGCAAAGATCCCATTACAGCAACCCATACGACTTTCTTAGTCTAATGAAGACAATTCCTGACCAATATTAATTTTTTATTGATGTAAATGTCAAATCAGTATGGAAAACTCAGCACCTCACAGTTCTTTCCAAAATACGAAGAACTGAAGCATGTTTCCGTGCTGAACGCAATGCAGATAGCATAATCGCCCTCACTGCGGCAATATTTTTAGGTAATCTCACATTTTTGGGCCATAAGGATAGTTACTCTTCTTGGACACTTTCATTAGCACGTAAACCAAACCACGTGCCGCCAAACCATAAACAGATTAATAGTTAGATGGATGAATGAATTCATTTAAAACAAAAAAAAAAATTAGGTAATGTTATGGTGGGTTAAAATGTTTTATTTTCTATTCTTTCGCTCGCCGCTGTACCAGTCAATAATACAATTTACTCTACTGTTTCCAAAGTGTATCAAAATAAAGCTCCTGCAATCGCTCTGCCAAAGCCAAAGTAGGTAATGGGACAATTGAACCTAGGAAAATTTTAAAAACTGTGAGTACTTTTTCACTTCTTTGATAAATGCCAATAACCCATAAAAAAATAAATGGATGGATGGATGCATAGATGTATGGTTAGATTTATCTATCCATCATCTTCATGGTTGGATAGATTAATTTATTTATCTATCCATTCATCCATCCATACATGAGTTGGCAAAGGTTCCATGATCCCAAAATTTTCCCAGGCCCAATCGTCCCATTACCTAGTTCAACAGTTAAAGGTTTCTCTTTACAAAAATCACCAAAACTCGTATTTTTAATCTATTTTCCTGATCCTTGTAAGACATGATATAAAGCTGCAATAGAACTTACAGCAAGTCACTAACTCCAGTAGATGCTCTACTAAAGCAAAAATCCGCAAAACACGTGATTTCAGCCGGCATTGAATTTTATCAAATTTGCGGTTCTACTTACGGTAAAAAATTACTAAAATTTTTCAAAAAACACCAAAAAACTTTTTTAGTTCAAAATGCAGATAGGCAATCATTTCTACAGCTAGTCACCTATCCCAGCAAACCGACCATTGTTCTTACCTGTAACAAAAAAAAATCAATTAAAATTTAATTTACAAAATAATCATAATTGATTAAACTCAATGTAAGTGTTTAGGCTTTCTAACCCTCTTCAGTATTATAGTATATAATTTATTAACAACTCCTAGACGTTGTAATTATCATATCGCCTGACGTTGTAGTATACCGTACTTCAATGCAATTACAACTTTCTTTACAAATAGAGGTTAGTGTGTCAAGCAATTTTCAATCAATCGATCAGAACTTTTCCTAACCACCAAACGTCGAAAATACTGAAGAAGCTAAAAAATCCCAAACTATGTTTTAACATAAATATTAAATTTATTACTAATGAAATTATAATTTAATAAAATATAAAACTAATTAATTTCATAACGCTAAAGCCATAAACATTTCTTTAGAAAGTCCTTCAAGTACAACAATTTAATTATCACAACATATTATTAATAAATTCCAACAAACGCAACTTCCATTATCTAAATTACAATTTGACGTGATTCAGATAAAATTTGAACCGCGTACAAGGTTGCAAGGCCAAAATATAATTTAGATATGATCTGAAATGATAGCATCTGCATTTCATGTGCAAATAAATGTTTTTTTTTTTTTCAATATATTTATGGATTTTTTTAAGTACCAGTGAAAGAACAGATAGCCGCATTGCTAAGTTCAACTCGACTGGTGGTGAAATGAAGTTCGCGTTCAACGACCTCGTTTATCCTTGATGGTGGTCGCAATGTGCCATGTATGTGTCTGTGCATGTAAGCTGGGCTGTCTCGCCGCCACTCTCGCTCATTCGCTTCCGCTGTGTTTAGTCAGAGTCGCTGGGGCTGACTAGGTGGGACCACTTGCATGTGTACCACACCTAGTAAATACACCTTGGTTTAAACACAGGAAATTCCATGCATTTGATTAATTATATTATCACTCGGACTAATTAACATATTCTGGTTTAGTTTAGTCGATTGTCTAATGTGAGTTATGTAATTGCAACGGCACTTCAACTCCCATCAACGACAGAAGGTCACCGATATGTATACATGATTGAAGTTGTTACACTGATTAGTATGGAAATTTACATCGGGAGCCATTCCAGAAGACATAATTTAATAAATAATGGCCTACTTAATATGCAAAGTCGTAAATTCATAATTGATTATGGATAATGCGTTTCTGAATACATCAAGCCATAGAGGATATTGAAATCGAATTAGAACACTTGTTTAAAACTGGATAATTTTCCAATCAATTATGCCCGTATTGACAAATAAGAAAACTGTGCACCACATTGTTGATTATTATATTAATTATATATTAAGTATGTTAACAAAATGATTGATCATCAAGTAAAAGAAGTAAAAGTCAAATTCTCACAACATTAATCCAAAAATTATAGATTTGCTTAGTTCGAGACGCCGCTGACCCTAAGTTTTCTATAATCAAGTGCAAAGACGGACAGTTGCTAGCATTGATGTCACAAGTTTGAAATGAAAAATAATTCAAGAATTTTGACATTCTTCCAGCATGTGACCTAAAAAAATTAAATTTATTATTATCTGCCCCCTTTTCACGCCACTGCAGGCGCATTAGCCTCTTCTCTGCCTTCTCTTAAGTGGATTGTAAACCACTGGAAAGATTTTTAATCTATTCCGGACCAGACAAAGATCTTAGTCATGAAACCTCATGTCGACAAGGCGGGTTGGAGAGTAAGAGCGTTTGAAATAGTTTTTGTTGTGAGATTCAAACCCACAATCTTCGGTGCAGCAGTCGAATGCCAAGACTACTGCGCCACTCTCCCCCTTTAATATATGATGCATTTTATTTAAATTGCCTCAGTGTGTGTGACACATATGCTAGTGTTTCAGGGTATGCACCCTTTACCAATGTGCCTATAAATACAGTTCAACTTACTCGTAATAGAAGACGTTGTTACGCCGGTAACATCACCAGCTGTAAAAATACTTCTCTCTAAATCTACTTCTGAGATAGCAACTACAAGTTGTCTATATAATAGACAACAACACAAACCATTCATGATGATTCCGATAACAACAATCGGAACTATGGATTACTACCTAGTAGACATATTATGACAACTCCGGCTAGTACCAGGCAGATAGTAAAAACAAAAGTAAGCAAAAACAACAACTTGCAAGGTTTATATAAAGAAATCACATAAGTTGCATTCATAAAACTGTATACACTACAGACAACAAAACAATAGAATACCAATGGATGGACAAAATAAAAAAATAAATCTTAACTCCAACCTGGACACAATTCATTAAAATCACCCCCCAAAATGTCAGTATAAAGCAAAAACTGCAAACCTTTAGTAAGCTTGCTTGAATAAATCAACACCAACTACACAGCCAAGCCCAGAAAATTGGAGAAAACCAACAAATCAGATTTAAACCAAAAATCCGTTTCCAGCAATCCATAAAATCTTCTAAAAGCAAGACAATTACCAGTTTGAGATTTCAATAAAGAAGATTCCCAAAAGTCCAAGAGTAGTTCTTGGATGTTGTTCCCTATGATTAGTGATCAAAGTTTGGGATTTGATATGTATTGTTTCTAATCTCATGTGATATTAAAAACAGTAACCCCCTCCACCCTCAAAACTCATGTTCAAAGCAAAAAAGGTGAAAAGTGTTAAAAAAAAACAGGAGAACACCAAGAAATAAAACTCAACTAACTCTGACCTGGATCAAAGTACAATTCATTATAGAGCAAAACGGCAAAAAAATCTTTAGTAAGCTTCCCAAAAATAATTTTAAAAACTCCTATATAAATAAATCAACACTAACTACACAGCAAAACCCAGAGAAGAAATGGAGAAAACCAGCAAAATCAAAATTGGTAAACAAATCAAACTTAGATTACCAAGAAATTGCTTAAAACTTCTTGAAAGCCACACCGTAAATAAAAAATCTTTAGAGATACACTTGGCATTTTGAACTACTCAACATTGGTATAAACCAAACTGTCCGCACACCAGCTACGCAGCAAAATCAAAAGATTAAAGAAAACCACAAAAATTAGTTGTGCACCACAAGTTTATGTTCAACAAACTGCATGCAATCTCCTTAGAGTTACCGGCACGTTCGTCCCAACCCTAACAAGTCCAGGAATCGGTGTATCGATCGCTGGACGGATGACCTCAATGATATAAATCAGCGATAGCTATGTATGCAGCTTAAAAGTAGTTGTTAGTCTCCTCGGCAGCTACCCCTAAAAGCAGGGAAGTAGGCTGGCCCATCTGCTTCGGCACTAAGAATCATTAGACGCTTAGAGGCAAAGGAAGCCATCTCCGAAAACGATATGAAGTAGTGATATTCGTAAGGGTCCACGACGGAAACTCATCCAACGTTGCCGAGAAATATAAGCTAACATGAGTCACAGCCCTATCCTCTTGAACTAGGTACAAATTTTGACCAATCCCAAAACTTTGGGTAAAGAATGAACCGCTTAGATTACAGGATGTGAGTACAGGTGACGCAAACTTCTTGGACGGTTACACATCATATAAGTACTGAGGGAGAGTAAGAGACCCACTAGTTGGCTGCTGAAGCCTACTCGTATGTCGTTGGTCGTTCAGTGGCGGTGCCGTTCCTTAGTAGACAAAGTTAGAGAAAAATACAGTCTGCTCTCGTCCCACCGTCTCTCCAGCCGCTGAGCTCGGTAAAATAAGGTTCATCGCTAACGGAAGAACATGTTCAGTCAAAACCTAGTCTAAAAATTAAGCATGTAGGTTATGCTCCTATCACGCCAAGGAGACCCCGGTGCAGGAGTAACTATGACTCTCTTAAAGGTACCTGGCCGTACTTCAGGGCCAGGTGCCGGAAAACCGGTAAAAAGACAACACCTCCAGCGGCAAACTGGCCAACACATCCATAATTGGGACCGCTCACGCAGCAAATGACGTCGCTGCGGCAAACATGAGCTGAAGTAGAGAATGTCGCAAGACATCTCGACGGATACCTATCAACCGCTTCGAAAAAAAACCTGAAAACATAGGTACTAGTTCGCCAGGGAGCTTCGAAATTAGTTGGAGTAGTCTTCACCTCATAGGGCTATTTCTCTGAAGCTTTGGAAAGCTACACCTACCCCACGATAGGATGGGTAACGGAAAGCCCCCAAGACACGAACATGGGGGAGTAGAACCAAAAAGAATCTCGACCCTTTCCGGTTGTGAGGGTAGCCTTATTAACAAAGATGCACAGAGAGAAGAAAACCCACGCTCTGGCAGCTAGTATAGAGTGCTCCTCTGAAAGATGTTATCCAATACCGGGTACGTTGAGCACGAATGCGAGGCAAACGTACTTAAACGGATACCGTCAATGAACGTGGTAGGAGTTAGATTGTCTACGACGCCTACTTCAGAATGTACGCTGAGGAGCGCTTACTGCTCAACCTGGTTTCCCATCGGAAAAATCAGGTAAGTGTCGCTTTACGTAGCTAATTAATAATTATGTGTTTCCTACATGTGCTAGGAGGTGGTATCGGTGGTGTGCACCAAGTATATTACTTCTGGAAAGCACCGATAATATGACCATCAACATTATAACTTGTTTCAAATTGTCTGTCGCTTGACCTTAAGCCGGTATAGTTCACAGCTGTCTAGTTGCGGGGTTCGTCGTGTCAACGTTATTTTCTCTGTAGAGGATTTGCTAGTAGCAGTTGCAAGAGTACAGGTTTGGTTAGGTTAAACTAGATCCAGTGCTTCGCGGAGTGAGCGGTTGTTATAGTTATCAACGCTGCCTGGCGGCCGTAACACACTCAGCTACGTAAGCATGTTTCAATCCCTAGGTGGCGCTATCGACCCTAACACACGTCAACTCGTAATCCGCGTCAGTAAAGTCAGTAAAGTCCAAAACAGCAAACAGCCAACGTATCTCCAAAAAGGCTACTACTTACACCCAAAGACTAAAACTTCTCCAAAAAGCTGTGAGCCTAACCTACAACAAAGACCAAAAACCGTTACTCCCGACTTTACCCTCAATAACCACAACTAACTTCCATGATGAATAATAACAAGTAACCCCGATGCATTGCAGCACTTCCCGCCACGGGTACGAGCAGCACACGCTTATACTTCTAACTCTGACTACGTCAAAACCTACGACCATCCCGACCGGATATAATCATCTTAAAGTCAAGCCTGGACTTGCCCATAAACTGATACACGTGTGTTGTGTATAATAAAAATCACACACTTGAATGATCATAATACCCAATAAGCATCACCATGGCAACTCGCTTTCTTCAGCAAAAAATGAAGAAGGCCAAGAAATCAAACTTGCACAAAAACAGAAGACACTGCACCAACAAACCAACTGATATGAACAAAATCTAATCATCGGATAAAAAAACTGAGAAAATCAAGAAATAAAATTTATAAAAACTGACCGTAAACCAACAAAAAAAAAAACAACCTAACCTAACAGTGACACGAACAAAGGTATCCAAGCCATCAGCTACAAAACAGACTAACACAAGTATTCATCAAAACCAAAAAAATGAAAAAACCAATAAATCAGATTTGTACAAAATCAGAAGACCCTGGACCAACAAAAAAACAATAGTTAAAATGACAAAACGACCCAACACTAACATGAACTAAGCTATCGGGGCCATCAGTTAAGCAACAAATCACTACTAACTAGTAATCAGAGCCAAAAAATAATGAAGTCCAAAAAATCTGATTTGCACAAAAAACAAAAGACTCTGGACATACAAAAAATCAAAACTTAAAAAGACTGAATGACCCAACACTGGCATGAACAAACCTGTCTGAGCCATCAACTACGCTACGGAACACCTTTAGCTGGCCATCGGAGCAAGCCAAAAATTAGAGAAAACCAAGAAATCATATTGGCACAAATAATAAAAGACCCTGGACCAAAAAAAAAAAAAAACTTAAAAAATACAGAATGGCTTAGCACTATGAACTAAGCTATCCGAGCCATCAATTAGGCAACAAATCACTGCTGGCTATTCCTCAAAGCCAAAAAAATAAATAAGACCAAAAAGTCAGATTTGCACACAAAAACAGAAAGCGCTGCATCAACAACAAACAAAACTTAAAAAGACAAAATGACCCAAACACTGTCAAAAACAAAGCTGTTTGAGCCATCAACTATGCAACAGAACACCATTCATTCAAGTCATCGAAGTCAAAAAATGGAAAAAACCAAGAAATCATATTTGCACAAAAACAGAAGACCCTAGACCAACAAAACTTGAAAAGACTGAATGGCCCAACACTAACACGAACAAAGCTGATCGAGCCATCAACTACGCAACAAAACACCATTATCTGGTCATCAGAGCCAAAAATCAGAAACAAACTATCATATTTGCAACAAAAGACCTTGAACTAATAAAGTAGCAAAACTTAAAAAGACTAATATAGAACAACACTGACATATACAAAGCTTTCCAAACCAGCACCTATCAAACAAAACAGCTTAAAGAAAACGTAAAGCCGACCAAAGATCTTTAAAGAAACGCTGAAGAACAAAACACTCAACTGTACTAAAGCCAACTAATAACAATACCACACGATTCACTCAGTACCCACCCAAGAAAAAATGCTGGCCATCGTGGTACTAAGATGTCAAAACCATCGCAAAGATATTTTAAAGAAACGTCAAAAAACGAAACATGAACAAAACAAAATCGCAAACTCTAAGAATCGTTCATGGCAAACACTAATACAAAATAATTTTTCTAGTTCATTTAACCTAACAAATTGTCAATTGTGCCAGAACCAATAAAAATTCCACAAAACTCAGCCAGTCCCAGTAAGACCAAAATTCTGCAAACACTGACAATCATGCTACTAAAACCACCTTAACACGCAACAAAATAACCTAAAAAATATTACCTTAATAACAAACACTGATGAATCCTTTGAGCACATCATCCAATAAAAAAACCTTTCTGACAAGACGTACCTAACAAATTGACAAAAATATCAGAACCATTGCTACAAAATTCAGTACCCGGCCAGGCCAAACTCATTTTTTCTTGACCAAAAAACAAACCTTTCAAATAGTAGTTTCAAACCCGAGACCCCTACCCCTGTTATAGCAGTCGAGTACGGAAACACCACCTGGCAGCTGAAAATTGTTGTTGAGAATTCTATTTATATATAACTCCCAAAATGTAACAAAAACTAAAAGAAATACAGAAACCGACTTAAAATTAGAAAAATAAGCTGCTTCAGTAACTAAGCATGCTAATCATAACCTCAACCTCCGCACTAAGCAGCAAATATTTTGCTACCTCTGGCAAAATTAAAAAAAAATATCTTGTTGCAGAATTCTCAGAAGTCACGTTGCCCACATCACAATGTAGCCAAAATACATACAACACTTTGAATCTTAGTGATTGCTACCAAGACAACTTCTAATCCCACTTATAATCAAGATTACAACAAAGAAGCTAGTTTGTAGCCATCGACAGCAACACGTGACCGACCGAACAAAAGCTGGCGACTGAAACGAAGGACGACAGCGGTAGCGCTGGTAATATAAAAATTAATAAAGCTTCATTCAAAGTCTGCGCAGAAGCAGTTTTAGATTTTTGGCATATAAACTTAAAAAGATGCAACAGAAAAAAACAGAAGGTCGACTCTTTGTTAGAAATTTGCTACAGCAACAACCGCTGAGTTGGATTAATTTCTTTTATTCCTTGGTTGTCTCTGTCGTCGGTTTCCGGTCGCAATCGCTTGTCGATGACAGAAGTACCTGTACAATAGAAATCAAGACACTTTAGTTGAAGGTTTACCACAACAAGAACCGTGAAGTTTTTATGACATTCAATGCAATTTTGATTGAAATGCGTAAAAACAGACGAATAATTTCGATTGTTCTGAGAAGGTCTCTGTCGTCCATCTTCGATCGCTGTAGCTGACTACAAATGAGTACATTTAAGTTTCATACCAAAAATCTAAACTAACTAGGTTTCTTTTGCCTCTGCTGGTGCCAAAAATGGTGACAAACTTTATAGAAAAGAGCACTCACTTCAAAAGAGGTGAAAACTACAGAAAAAATAAAAAACTTTTTTTATATACAAAAAAATTAAAGACTAAAGTAAAAGTTAAAAATCTGAAAAATTGGAAACACTTTAGACTTTAAAAAGTTCTTCAGAAGAAGTAGCAAAACTTTGAGCTTTCAGTCAAAGTAAAAAGACTTCATAGAAGAAGCAAACTTTGAAAGAAGCTTAAAAAATTCCAAAATCTTACTTCAAAAAAATTAAAGGCTCGGTGCAAAAAAATATGTGTGTTTGGTTCAAATTGGTGTACCAACCACGTTGATGCCGCTTTGTAGGTGAGCCAGGGAGTATAAAGGTTTAACTTTCTCGTTGCAAAGCAAGTGTTATAGAAGCAGAGTAAGCTTTTGGACAAGACCAGATCTTAACCGTCTTAACAAAGCCACCATGCAATGAAGTATCAACTACTTCCCATACGAGTTGACCACAGCAATGCCCACTGACTTAAACCATGGACCTATGAACGCTTCACCAATGTCTGTCCAAGAAACGACACCTGTAACTCCTGGGTTGCACAGAACATATCGGCCTGAATTAGAACCTCTCGATGCCAACCCTGCTATTCCTCGTGACTACGGCTATCACAACACTTCCACACCAACGACTGTTTGGAAACTTGTACTTTCTCCCTAAGCCCACAAATGACCCACGGCATTGCACTTGCTGCCGTGAGTCACATCCCAACAACCACTGAAGACTTTTCATATACGATGCACCAAGAGTCACTACTGAGTCACTTCCACAACAACCTCCAAGTAACCACCAGGCAAACGATCGCTAGACGTTCTCGACCTCTAGAAGGCGCCTCTACCAAGATGCTTACGGGCACCAGGTAGATGCTGAATGGAAACACCAATCAATGGTTGGCAAATTAGCATCTTCTACGACCCCCCGAAGAGTCCACAATCTCGAAGACCAACTAGATATATACGGTTATCCACCTTCTGCTGACGCAGAAACACTAAAGGATTACCAAACTAACCTTTTCACAACTGTAGGTCTACCTGTGATGTAAGTTTACAAGCATTGCAAGCAGTGAGAAGAAGCTACATCAAAAATCTGCATTATACCAATGCATTTACATTTTGACAATTGACTTGCACATACAGCAATACTAGCAGATCAGAAGCAATTTCCACACAAAAGATAGTCAGTCAATAAAAAACAGACATACATTATATCACACGTCAAAGCTGCCGTTTGCTTGTTCTCCATCGCACTCACAGTCTCTGTCGCACCCACAATCTCTTACGGACAGTTCAACGGCATTAGAAAAAAAAAAGAAAAAAAAAAAAAAAAAACATTGTCTGACCTCAACAAAAGTTGTATTTTTAATCCACATGTGTAGTTATTAAGCTTCAAGCTCTCCACTAAGACTTTATAAACAGATAAGTCATAATTTTAAAAAAATAAACTGCACTAATCTCAATTATCATAAAATAAATGAATAATTTATTCAAACTCAATATAACAATAACAGCGGCCAAAAGTCAAACACAGACAATTATTTCGGTTCTACAGAACCTCGTCAGTGTGCCTTGAATGACTACATCATCGCATGTTAGCAAGATTTAAATAAATAACTCACACTGTGCGCAACACAATTGATGATGTAATTAATCTATTATCATAATCGGTCATGTACGTATATTAATATTATTTCATTACAATTTGCATTCAATCAAACCAATATCAAAAAGACAAAAATTATGTAACCACAAAAACATTAGCATTTTAAATAGTAAAATTATGCGATTGTGGCACTTGGAATAAATTAACTTAAGATCACTAACGCAGCGCAAAATCTAATTAGTGTTAGCGGATATTGAAATTAATAGCGGCAATAACACTTCAAATGATCATTCGCTATGGCCATTTTTTACAGCCAGCGCCGCAATGTCAACGTCCGTATAAAACTGCACATTCTTAACGAATCAAATTGTATTCATTTTTATAAATAAGATTTAATTAAAATTTATAAGGACATTTGACGAGATAAATAAGCTTTTGAAATTTTATACACTGCAGATGGTCTCGGGGAAAATATAATTATTCCCATTTTTTTACGTACTTGGCAAACGACATCACATTTTTTTCCATGATTTTTTTCTTTTGTTAGGGGTTAATGAATCCGTTATGTCCTTTGATAAATGACACTTTTTTTGGCTATTTATTTACATTTTATAATTTAATTATTAAGTATACTTTTGAAACAATGTTTGGTTATAGAATTCCCCGAAGAACTGCGGTAGTGTAGAACTTTAGATAGTGTCATTAAAATATATTGTTCTACTAATAACGCAACATCAAAGCTTTTATAATTACTAATTAAATCTATGAAATGCTCAACAGTATTATAAGTTGGGGGGCTTCATTGTTGCTAGTTTAATAAATAGAAGACGCAAAAATGTAAATTCTTAATAGCACACAGCTAACAAAACCATTGTGAAGTAAATTCTGTTAATAGTTTTGATTTGAATTTTATTTGTTTGCACATTGAAACGATTTTAAAACTGATCTAAGTAAACATTATATAATGTTGCTAAACTGTTGATTTTTTTATAAGATTAAACCCATTTAGTCTAGGCATCCGACTGCTGCACCGAATGTGGTGAGTTCGAATCTCACAACGGAAATTATGTTAAACGTTTATACGCTCTGCTACTCTCCAACCCCCTTATCGACATGAAGTTTCATTACTAAGATTCTTCTCTAGTACGGAGTAGATTATTAACCTTACCCGTGGTTCAGAATCTTACTGTAGGTCCACCTGTAATGTAAGTTGCCTACATAACGGATAGAAGAGGCTAATGCGCGCGCATGTAGTGGTTTAAAAAGAGGCTGATGTAGATTAACAAACAAAAAACCCAATGTTATAAAAGAATCATAAAAAATCTTCGATCTTGGGAAACCTAAAACTCTTCTCGAGGACCCACCCGCCCGCGTCCTTAACATCCAAAGGCCATAAAATATTAAATTATTGTCAGAAAAATTCCAAATCCCGTCATAAACTATCGAAAATGTAAAATTCTATTCATAAAATAGCAAAACCCGGCCATAAACATGAAACATTGTCAGAAAGAACCAAAGTTTGATCATAAACTGTTAAAAACGCAAAATTCTTTATATTAAAAGTAAAAAACGGCAAAAAACGGTTCAAAATGCCCAATTCTATTCATAATAAGTCAAAAATTACAAAATCCGGCCGGATATCAAACTATTGTTAGACAGAACCAAAATCCGGCTATAAGCGTCAAAAAGTGCAAAATTCTATTGACAGAACGTAAAAAATACCAAAATCCGACCAAAAAGTGCAAAACTATATTCATAGAACGACAAAAATAGCAAAATCTGGCCATAAACCATAAAAATGTTGTCAAAAAGCACCAAATTTAACTTAACAGTTTATGACAAAAATGCAAATTTCTTGTCATTAAAAGTAAAAATTTCAAAAACCGGCCAAAAACGGCTGAAAAGTGCAAAATTCTATTCATAGAATGTCCAAAATAGCAAAATCCGGCCATGAAGTATGAATATATTGTCAAAAAGCAAGAAATTTTGATCATAAACTATGAAAAAATGCAAAATTCTTGATAATAACAGTAAAAAATGACAAAATTCGTCCAAAAATAATTAAAAAGTATAAAATTCTATTCATAATAATTCAAAAACAGCTGAATTCGACTGTAAAATATAAAAATATTGTCAAAAAATTCAAATCCGGTCAAAAACTATCAAAAAGTGCCAAATTCTATTGATAAAATGTCCAAAACAGCAAAATCCGGCCATAAAGTATTAATATATTGTCAAAAAGCACCAAAATTTGGTCATAAACTATGAACAAATGCAAAATTCTTGTTATTAAAACTAAAAAATGGCAAAATTCGTAAAAAAAATAATCAAATCCGGTCAAAAAGTGCCAAATTCCATTGATAAAATGTTAAAAGTAGCAAAAGTATGATCATAAAATGTTACATAACGCAAAATAAGCAAAACTCTTCATACGGTACGCCGATTAATGCAAATCAAATTAGAAAAATGCTTCGGACTCGGGCGAATCTGCCGCAGTCTTTGATTAAAAAAAAAAAAACGCAAGTCTGCCCCCACTCTGGTATTTTAAGATGCGAGCCATAGGTTGCGCGCATAGGCAGATGGCATTTTTGAGTTCGAATTCAGGTTTTATCGTCTTTCCCGTAAAAGCGGCGATCCGAATACGAGATGGCCAAATTCTCTGTTCGACTACGTATAGCTATAGCGCCGCTGGCCACCGGTGGGACGTTCTTGATGTTTCAATACTAAAGAACGTCAACTCGCAAGCTGTGATAACGACACTCAACTAAGCTCTGACCAAAATCCGGTACTACCTGGGAGCTATACGGAAGTGGGACAGATTTTGTTTCTACTCCGGACCAGAGAAGAAAAAAAATCATCTATACAGATTGGACTCTCTTCTCTCGATGCCTGGTAGAGCATTGGTAGCCTGATCCCAGTAAAACGATTGAAGAAATCAAAAAAGCCGTTGCACTTCTGACTACTCAAGTCCAACAAGCTTAGGAAAAAGCTTCTAAACCTTTAGAATTACCTCGGAAAACAAAGGCGTTGATCCAAATAAGAAATGACACCACACGGATCTGGAGCACATCGAAAGAATTCGCAAAAAAGTCAGAAATTTCCTGAGAACCGCTAACAATGACACAACATTAGACACCTTGTCAAGTCAGAACAATGATGCCCATAGCCCGGATAAAATCCCAAACAAAGCTCTAAAATCGTACTCGCATAAAGCAATAATGGCGCTTACCATCATATTTTTCTGTAATGCTGTTGGCATTGCATTATGAGATTCAGCCTTCTTCTTCAAGATAGCCAAAATTTTCGCGTTCGAGATGTTTTGTTGCGCTGGAGGATCAACAGCTATTGCATGCAACTTGTTTGCAGTGGTTGCTGCAGGTTTGCGGAGAACCTGCAGGCTTTGACGGTGAAACAGACGAGACCTAGACCGACGTTGACTTGACTGCCGGTTGTTGATGGCTTTTCCATGAGCGGCCATCGTCATCAAGTAAGCCTTGCATCTCTTGAAATTTGCGGGATGAAGGCCTAAACACAAAGAGCACTTTGGCGCGAATTTGTTAGGTCAGTCCTGAACAGATGCGACAGACCACAGAATGTACATTTTAGAGATGTGCCTGTGTCTCTGGCGAAACTCACGCTAGTCTATTTCTTGTATTCGACCACAACCTTCAGATCCAGTAGGTCGGTGAGATCCATAATCTCCGCACTTATGGCTCCCTTCTGGAGTTGCACGGCAACTATAGAAAAGCTAATAAATTCGTTGCCCATGCGATGAACATTCGTGAGATTAAAACCCAAATCTTCAAGAGCTTGGTCGACGTTCTCCTCGGTAAGGTAGGTCTTTAAAATCACCATCTCGAGGCAGCGTTCATTTGAGATCAGCCAAGTGTGATGCATGGCATCTCTTACCTTAAGGTTGGCAATCGCTTTTGTTTCTCGTAAAGCACAATTGCCGGGAGGGGGGGGGGGAATTTGAAAACACGCCTGTGGGAGATTCAGGTAGGAACAGATCGGAATCGACACCAGCGAGGTTGGGGTTCAAAGTGGCAGGCACCTCACCTCGGTGCAGTCCTTTTTTGGCGGCGGCGGCGCCCTTAAGGGCGGAAGGCTCTTGTGCCCTTTGGCTGGAAAAAGTAGCTGCTGATAGCTATTTAGATGCATATTTAGTAGTAAGTAGGATTCTCACACCCTTTCCTTCGTCACTTCATCCTGACGGAGACAAATCCCTCAAAGTCGGCGTGCGATGTAGGATATTTTGCGGTAGAAATGTGATTCGCCTCTTCATTCTTCTCATCCGTGATGTACTGGTTGGCGGCGGCCTCTAGGGAGTGGTTCTCATTTTCACTCTCGTCTTCCGTGCGATTTCGGGGCTCGACATTTTTCTTGCAGGGGGGGGGGGGGGGCGGCCATGGCACCAAGCTCTTCATTGGAAGCAGATAGATCCATCAAAACATCGAAGTCGGCGGTGGTGGAAGGACGTATGTCTCTCTCCCTCTTTTTCTCATCAATTTAGAGACAAATTCCATCTTTGGATCAGTAACAGTTGAGTGAGCACTTTCCGATAATTTGAAAAAGCTCTCATGTTATCAACATGAAAAAGACAAAAAGTTTCCCAAAAACTATTGGCATATAAGCCTTCTATGCACATTAAGTAAGGTCATAGACAAGGTAATCTTGGATATAATTCAAGAGTACACAAAAGCAAAAAAACCTTCTCCTCTCCCACTACCATGAGTTCAGATGAGGTCACCCGAGCGTTCATCAACTTAACCGCGTGGCGAAGGTTTCAGACTGAAAAAGACCACGGGTGTGCTCTCCTAAAACTGATCAGACAACGCATTCCTCTACGTCTTATAAGGCTGATAGACTCGTATCTAAACCGAAAAAGTTTGGCATTAAAACTTAAAAATCACATTTCTACCTCATCGCATATCACGGCTGTAGTCCCTCAAGGCTCCATGCATGCACGGGGTTAAAATAGCTCAATATGCTGATGACACCGCACTTATCTATTCATTAAGGCCAACCGCAACTGTCAGCTTAAGTCTACAAAAAACCACCTCCGATCTATCTAGAAGATTGACACGTCACAGTGAATCCAGAAAAAAACAAAGCGTCGATCAGTCACTCCTCAAGAGAACGTAAACTTTAACAACGTTCCCAATACCGTGGTCCAATACTGCTAAGTATCTTGAGATAATCTTTGACAAGACACTCAGGTACGGGTCCCATGTACAGTCCATTCTAGACAAAGCCAACATGACTTTAGCCGATTTTGGAAAAGGCTGCAAACAGCCACCTCAGTCGTCTTGAGACCTTTCAGAGCAAGACTTTGCGGATGCTCGCTGAGCCTTCATAGTTTGTCCAAAACTTGGATATTCGTACCAATCTCAAAATTCCCCAAAGCTTTGGCCAAAAAATACTTCAAAAACTTCTCACCAGTTCACAAACGACAGTAGTTACCTCTTCCATAAGTTGGTAAAACCACATTCCTAAACCCAGCTTACAGGGCAACCTCCTAAATCCATATCTCCTAACAGAAGGTTCATGAGCCATAAGGTCTCGGACTTTCTTCGGTACTCACTACTGAAGAGAGGGAGGGAAGTGTTAGTTGTGTTGCAATACCTGGAACCGATAATTTTTCTTAAACTTCAACTTTCTTTTGATTGTCGAATAAAAAATACATAACTTTCGGACTTCCGCTTCCGGACGTTTACCGAGATTGGTACATACCTAGATGCAAATGCATTACTTATTCTCAACAAAAGGAAAAAAAAAACTTAAAAAATCCTATCATTTTTTTTAAGGTTTCATACCCCCATAAACCAATAAAAAGACTAGTAATAAGTTATAAAAACAAAAAAATACTAAAGCAAGTTTCTAGACTCCCCCCTCCCCCCTCGCTCTACGCTCTAATCCGTTTCATCGTCCGTAAATATTTAATATTTGCAATTAATTAACGAAATCAATTTACTGCTATAATTTGTAATTTATTAGAGATTAATCAGTTGTTTTTGTGTGGTTATTTTGACTGGAAATTTTATTACCACTTATTTATTGCCACAAGTCGTAATGTTGTTATTATTAATCATTTTGTGGACTTTCGTTTATAAAATTTATTATTTGTTGCTTTTAATATTACGCGTTTATAAATAATTCCTGTTTCATGTTATTGCTCACAGCTTCGATGCGTCAATAATGATAAATTTATTTAATATTTTAACATTAAATTGTAATTTACTTGTTTCCTTTGAATTATTGTTATTGCGTATAAAATTATGTTATTTAATAGTAATTCCCGAACTGTGTAAACTAGACTAATTGCACGAATATTTTGTAACTCAATATCTTTTATAGCAGTTTGTAGCCTAAACAAAATTTTAGTTTCATATTTTAGTAGTTCTTAGAATTAACTGCTTAAGACGCGCCTCGACAAGTTTGAACACGTTATATTGCGTTGTTTAGGCTTGACTTATATTTCAAATTGTTGATTAATATCAGGAAGGTGAAAGGGTCGTCATGGCATATTAATTCATAAAAATTTAGTAAACGCATGAACAACATAATCAATAAATGAATAAAACATTATAAATGAAACATTCTATTTATAATCATATGATGATTACTAATAAAAATTACGTTCGGCTTCAATACATTGCAATTATTTTAACAAATTAATTAGTGCTTAATTACATATTATAATTGTGCAACTATTACTAGCACAAATTTCTAAACTCGCACAACAAAGGGCCAATTTATCCAATTTATCATCATCGTAATTGCAATATTATGCGGATGTACTGCTTAGAAAATATTTTAATACAATCATCAACAATTTAAATCTAATAGATTCGGCCTCAAAATAATACGAATTTCTTTTCATAATTTATTAATACAATCAAAGCTTTGCGGTTAGTATTTTTAGACCTTTGAAGAAATGATTTATGGCACGCGTCAAAGAAGTGTTTGGATTGTAATTTCCGTCTATTGTTTGGGGAAATTTTCCACAATGTAATTAATATGCAGTTATCGCGTGATTTCATTGAATTGTTTATACAAATACTGAAAATGTTTTGAATGGAAATTTAACTTACAAAGATAATATTTATTATTGAACGGAAGAATCTTGTTTTGTTTAAATAGTGCAAACTAAAGCAAATGGATTTCAGTGTCTTCTTTTTAAATTGAAGAGTTTTTCTGTTGATAAAATGTTACGGCGGAGATGATGTTATGGTTGGCCTAGATGGTGGTCAGAAGTACTTGATATAATCAGAAGGTATGGGTCTTGGACCATATTTTGAAAAAGTTGTAATCTTTGTAAGACATCTTACCGAGAGATCCAGCGGCAAGATAGTGTGACATTTTTACTCAATAAACTGAAATGATGGAATTACTTCAGGGTATTACTTTGTACTTTCTTTTCCTTTCTTCTTCTTCTTTTGACTGTATGGTACCTACTATGATTGGATCATTGTAGTGTAGTGTGTGTCTATGTTTGAGATCACTTTTTTTACCAAACCTTGTACAGTTTTTCTTGCCGTTTTTGCTAGTATTTTATGTAATATGTCTAAAGAGTATGGTGTCTACCGTACTCACTCTTCTTCTTTTCTATGGGCGGCCACCAGTACTAACATTACGTTAGTAGGACTAAAATGAAGGTTTTATACGTCATAATGCCTCCAGATGCGTCTTAGCTATACCACTAACAGTGTTCGGTCAGTTAAATTACTTTTGAAGATGCTGATTTTAGAAAAACTTCACTGGAATGCTCCCAAAGAAAAGGTTGAAGATTGGGACTAAAAGCTGCAGCAAGCCAAACATCGCCAAGCAGACTTTAGACAAAGCTGCACCCACATGGGCAAGTAGTTTCCAAATATCAGCAGAAGACCTGGCTATGGTGCGTGACCAAAAGACAGTCCAACAAGTGTTTAAAGAAGATCATAATATCAACTGGCACTCATTATTATAGGAAGGTCAGCACTACTGACCACCGGCAAAGATCCAAATAAACAACCTCCAGCCGCCACCAACTTCCGATGATGCTATCGTTTAAGAGATGGGGATTGATGCTACGTAACTGGGTGTTGCTAAGTAACATCCAAAGTAACCAATCAGGATCCAGCAGCAAGTAAAAATCAACCAAAAAAACAGTCCACCAATGAGAACCCTCAAAATAGAGAAGAGCTAAACGCGCCATCTATAAAAGTCGTCGTTTTTTGTTACGGTCTAGGTCTCGTCGGATGCTGGTAGTATGTTATTAATGTGGGATATGTGTAGCTTGGCTTGTTTTCTGGGAATTGCCGCAAGGAGTAAAAACAATGGTTCTGGAGACTGCCCTTTCTTAACCGGTTTATGCATTTGCATTTTGGCACCAATCTCGATAAACGTTCTTTAAAGTCCAAAAATTACGTATTTTTCAGTTAACTATAAAAAAAAAGTTGAACGGTTCCATGTTTTGCAACAATTAAAAAACCGTTTCGCTCTCCGTTTTTGAAATATCGACGTTTTTCCAAATCTTGATCGGATCGATAATACCATCTGGCCATGCGCGCGAAATTAAAGTATTAAAGGACAAACTTAAGTTTTCCTAAAACCAAAGACTGTTAGACTGAGTTTCGCCAGAGTCCAAAGCCAATTTCCAACTTAATTAGCCGCAATCGTACTGTCACCGACTGAGCACCTGCAGATGATAAGTGTGTTCTTAAGGAAAGTTTTAGATTTCCCAAAGGTCAAAAGTGTTCGATGAAGAAGTGCAGAGGTTAGTAGCTTCAAAAGTGAGCGGAGAAGGTCTACTATTTGGGGCAGAAATAGCAGCTGGAGAGTGGATGTCTACTACAACGACACCGTGTGGTGATTCGGAATCTACAGTGATGTGGTTAAACTAGAGTCGGCTGTTCGCACTAGACATCCATATTGTGCCCAGATCCTGTCTTCGTACATGTTGTTCTATAAAGTAGTAAAACTAGAACAATCTCCGACCCCCGCAATACCCTAGACAACAAACAACCTTACAAAGACGACAACTGCAGACAGATCTCCACCTACGTACTAACGACAGCACCGCTTCCTCATGCCGGTGAAGCAGCCAACAACCATCACCACTTGGCAACTCACACACGTGCTCGAGTATTGCACCAACCACTTAACCACGCAACCCCCGGTTGCAACTGAGAGTCGCCGAACCCTAGAAGACTAAACCAGTAAATCTATCCATAGACCATACAAGGACTTTCCCGGTGTCACTGTACTCGATTCCGGAAAATCAAACGCTCTAGATAGAAACTCCAGATCATGTTTACCAGCGAGTAGTTTGAACTAGATTGCCCACCCGCTTAAGTGTTTGTTATCAAAGAATTAGAAGTTTCCCTTCTCTGCAAGCGTTAGAAGCCTTAATAAAAAAAAGGATTAAATATTTTGATGACCCTTGGGCGGGTGGGTGGGTCACTCCAGATCAGGATTAACAGCGAGTAGTTTGAACTAGAGTGCCTACCCACCAGCCCAAGTGTTTGTTATTAAAGAATTAGAAGTTTTCCTTCTCTGCAAGTGTTAGAAGCCTTAAGCAGAAGAAGAAGTGATATTAAATGTTTTGATGGCCAATCCTTGGGCGGGTGAGCGAGTCATTCCAGATCAGGATTACCAGCGAGTAGTTTGAACTAGATTACCAACCTACCCGCCCAAGTATTTGTTATCAAAGAATTAGAAGTTTCCATTCTCTGCAAGTGTTAGTAGCCTTGAGCAGAGGAAAAAGTGGTGATATTAAATATTTTGATGACCAATTTTTGAGCGGGTGGATGGGTGGTCATTCCTGATCATGATTACAAGCGAGTAGATTGAAATAGAGTGGCCACCCACCCTCCCAAGTTATTGTTATTAAAAAACTAGAAGTTTCCCTTCTCTGCAAGTGTTAAAAGTCCTTTAATCAGAGGAGGAGAAGGTGATATTCAATATTTTAATGATCAAAACTTGGGCGGGTGGGTTGGTCACTCCAGATCATGATTACCAACTAGCAGTTTGAATTGGACTGCCCACCCACCCGCTCAAGTGTTTGTTATAAAAGAATTAGAAGTTACTCCTCTCTGCAAGTATTAGAAGTCCGTTAGTCAGAAGAAGAAGAAGTAATATCTAATCTCTTGATGACCAACACTTGGGCGGGTGCGTGAGTCACTCTAGATTATAATTACCAACAAATAGTTTAAACTGGAGTACCCACCCACCCGCTCGTGTGTTTGTTATCAACGAATTGAAATTTTAGAAGTTTTTAAAGAAGAAATTGGAAGTTTCTTCTCTTTGTAATTGTTAAAAGTGCCTTAGTCAGAGGAACAGAGAAAAAATTTGATATAATCTTCTCTTCCTCTGACTAAGAGACTTCTAGCACTTGCAGAAAAAAAAAACTTCCAATTATTTGATAACAAACACTCGGACAAGTTGGTGCGCATTCCAGTTTAAACTTTTTGCTGGTAATTACAATTCGGTGTGACCCACCCACCGCCCAAGTGTTGGTCGTCAAAATATTGAACATTACCTCCTATTTTTGGACAAAAAGACTTCTAAAACTTCCAATTTCTTGTTAATAAACTCAGTTTAAACTACTTCTGACCCACCCGTCCACCTAAATGTTAGTCATCAAGAGATTAGATATAACCTCTTCCTCCTCTGACTAAAGGACTTATAACATCTGCAGAGAGGAGAAACTTTGAACTCATTAATAACAAACACTTCGGCGGCTGGGTGGTTTACTTCAGGTTATGGTTGCCATTGAGTAATTTAAATTGGACATTGGCCCGAGTATTTGTTATCAAAGAATTAGAAGTTTCTTCT
Source organism: Tachinus rufipes (assembly GCA_963932245.1). Classification (NCBI taxonomy): domain Eukaryota; kingdom Metazoa; phylum Arthropoda; class Insecta; order Coleoptera; family Staphylinidae; genus Tachinus; species Tachinus rufipes. Next base: position 19,398,517 of record OZ010744.1, read on the forward strand.
CTCAGCAAATGTTAAAAGCCTCTATTTTCTTAATGACAAACACTTGGGTAGGCGGTTAGGTCACTCCAGATCATGATTACCAGAGAATAGTTTGAAATGTAGGGCGCACAAACACCCTCCAGAGTATTTGTTGCCAAAGAATTGGAAGATTCTCCTATCTGCAAGTGTTAGAAGTCCTTTACTCAGAAGAGAAAAAAGTTATATTCAATCAGATCCAGATCATGATTACTAACAAGTAGTTTGAACTGTAGTGCCCACCCATCCCCCCATCAAGTGTTTGTTATCAAAGAACTAGAAGTTTTTCTTCTTTGCCAGCGTTAGAAGTCTGGTTGTTCAACAAGAAAAAGTAATGAAATCTTTTGATGACCAACACTTGAGTGGGTTGGTGGGTTACTCCAAATCATGATTAGCATTAAGTATTTTGAACTAGAATGCCCATCCACCCGCCCAAAAGTTTGTTAACAAGAAATTGGAAGTTTTTCCTTTCTAAAAGTGTTAGAAATCCTTTAGTTAGAGGAGAAGAAGGTAATATTAAATTTGTTTTGACCAACATTTAGGCGGTTGGGTCCAATATAATGCTTCAATCAAAGACAGGGTATAACATCTATCAAAACGACAGGATTAACAAAGAAAGTGGCTCTGCTATTCTAATAAAAAAATAAAAAGCAAATAAAAATAGAAAAAATCCGAGAATTTCGGGTAAACGGCTATCGGTCCGAGCTGCTGTAACCACTGCATCATTTCCGGGGTGATGTCAAAAAGTAGTAGCAAGTCGGAACAACATTGGAACACTGGAGTTTCAATCCTTCCTAGTTTGGTACCCTTGCTTTAGGATCGGAATTACCATCTATAGTCTGAGCAAAAAACCCCGTGAAGTCTACAACTCGTTCTAAAATATATACTCGGCAATAATAATTCAAATACGTTTCGATAGTAAAAACGTAAAACGGCCTTCATGCTAAAAAAATGATTACCAGTCGGAACAACCCAGGAACACCAAAGCTTCGATCCTAGCTTGAAGATCAGAGCAATGATCTATGGTCAAAGCAAAAATTCCCTTAGAACCCTTTCCAAAATAAATACTCAGCAATCATAGTGTCGCTACGTTTCAAAAAACTGATAACGGCTTCAACTCAAAGTTTTATTCAAAACTGTTCAACTTTGTGAGCTATCCAAGTTGAAAGCAAGCTTGCTCATCAATGCAATACATATAATCTCAAAAATCAATTTTAAAATTTTTTAAAATGTAATTTTGTAGGATTGATGCCAACGCTGATTGACTTTATTGATACTAAATTGTATCAATATTCAATGCATATTTTGATTAATTTAATTTCATTCTTGTCTCTGACGTAAACCAAGCCAAAACCCAGTTCGCCGACTACATCCTACTTTGAGATTAGGTTAGGTTAGAAAAAAACCAAAGTAAAACTGACTGGTAAACTGGTTTTCAAAACAAATCCTGAGAAAAACAAAGCACATGACAATGTTGATGTAAACAAAATCCAGATTCCGTGAACTAATTCCGCAAAATATCTAAAACTCACTTTTAGTAAAGGTCTGATGTTTAGACTGCACGTGCAATCGATTATCTTAAAAGCTAAAAAACTGTTTGGTCCAAGTACTAAGAATGTCACTTAGCAATATTCTTCGCATCTAGACCGTGATAATCTATCCGCAAATTACGTCTGCTTCGCCGGTATGAGGAACAACTGCTACCTCATACCTTGCTAGAATAGAAGCCTTCCATAGCTTAATTTGGATAGATTTATTTTTAAATCGCAGTGGTACTTGCGCAATAACTATCCGCCAAGATTTTAAAATCACTCCGATACACGTCACATCAAATAACTATCCGCCAAGTACTCTAGATCCACAACAACCCCAATCCAACGTCTCAAGACACAAACGTCTAATAAACATGCTCGGTGCACAACCCTTTTGAACTAAATCCCCACACCCACCTTAGAAGATTATAAAGCAATTTCATAAACTACCGTCCCGTCCACCCGATTTCTTCTAAAGGAAAAAGGCACGGTGTGGTGGATGGGAAGTTTAGCGTTTGTTGCGTCAGTTATATAACTAAAAACAAATTTAGATAACTACTGGGCGTAACATTATATACTATATACGTAGTTGCCAAATGTATTTATTAATAGCAAGTTGTGCTGCAAAATTTAGTCAATTAATTAGAATTTTGGAATATATAATTTTCTAAATTGTCTTGTTGATTTTTTTACAGTTTGTATTAATAATGTTTAACTACAATGTTGCCAAATTTCATTAAAATCCAATGTTCAGTTTTAGGTTATAAATTTTGATGGTACCTAACACATCAACAATCAACACGGATGGGTTACTAAATTAGAAGTTATGTTAAAACTGCTGATTTGATTTTATTAAATACTCACAGTTTGTAGTAATGATATTTGGCTACAATGTTGCCAAATTCCATCAAAATCCAGTAAACAATTTTTAGATTATAAAATTTTGTTAGCACCAAACATATTGGCATTCAACAATGGCGTGTCTCTAAATTAGAGTTTATGTGTTGATTTTATTAAATTTTCTACAGTTTGTAGTAAGAATTTTGGCTACAATACTGCCAAATTTCATTAAAGCCTAATGTACAATTTTAATATTATAAATTCTGTTAACCTAACCCTAATTATGTCAACAATTGGCTGCATTATTGCCAAATTTAATTAAAACCCAATGTAAAACTTTTGATTTTCATAAAATGTTTGGTATACAAATTTCAATTTATTTATAATTTTGTTGGCCAAGCTGCCGTATACAAGAATAAAATATACTTTTATCAAACTCCAAAAATAAATAATAAACAATGAAAACCAAGTTTAGTACATTATATTAAACGCAGTTTCAACAACATTCTTTAGTTAAAAGAATAAATGATTGAAACGATGCACATTGTAATAAACCAAAAATATATAAATACATTACAAACCGCAATTAATTCCAAACAACAATAATTTACGGCCAAGGCCATTGTTTATAAAAAGACAACTCAAAACTTCTATAATTAGAATGACCAGAAACATACAAAACAATTAAAACTTTCAAACACATTAATCCGTATTAAAATAGGAGCTTTTAATCCAATCCAATCATTAATCATAAACAATGCCCATCATTATAAAGTGGGTACCGACATATCATTATGCAACATATAATTTCATATTTTCTATATTAGCATATTATACAATATGACTCATTTTTTTATTGGAGTCAGTGAAACTATGTCGCGTGTGATACATTTTTTTCGTATGTTATTATTAGTCATGGTTTTAATCGGATCTGCAACGATTATTCACGGAGAAGTTTTCTAGATGTAATATTTTTGTTGTAGAACTAAATATAAAAAGGAGGATGGATGTTTGTATAAATTTTTTATGTCCATATATAAAAAGTGAAATGAGAAAAATGTTTTTATGCGCGGATGTTATTTTTCAAGGTGTCTAGTTTTATTATTTTGCCTTGCGAATTGATGCGAATTAATTTTGTCTGTAAGGATTTATTTTGTTTAAATGATGTTGCCTTGGAATGATACCCCAGGATTTGCAAATTGATGATTAATTAATGATTTTGTAAGATGTTGCCTTGAAGTGGCAATGCACTGTATTTTACTGAAGAGTCATGTTACATAATATGTGCAAAATATTGGGAATCATCGTTTTGCACTAAAAATGTGCAAAGCTTTATAAAATATAGAGCTTAAGTGAGCGAGACACTTTCATGTAGTTTCAAATAAAGTACCCTCCCAAGTATTTGTCATCAAGAAAGTGGACATTTATCTGTAACTAAAATATACGACTGTGTTGTCTTCAATTCGGTGGCTATTCATAATGATTTAGGATCACAATCTGATTGAAATTGTTGAAAAAATGCCGTCGAAGTAATTTTCTCTAATACTACTAGTGAATGATTATGTAAATTGCCTTTCCACACAGTGTAAGACACGTACACTAGTATTTCAAGGTATGCACCCTTTATCAGTGTGCCTAGCATCTCACTGATCAGAAACAATTTACATAAAATCGCAACTATTATATGAAATAATAAAACAATTAACTATGATTTTATCATTTTATTCTTACAAATACATTATTAATTTCGGCTCTACTAGAGTCTTCTACAGATGTAATAAGTTAAATGAGTATTACATGTAACCTCTTAATAGTAAACAGTCGGGTTGATGGGATACTACTTTAGTTTAGAATAATTTTTGTATTAACTTCGATTTAAAAAATTAACTAAAAAATCTGATTAAAATAAGTTAAAAAAATAGCCTAAAAAGCAATGTTCTAATAATAGGACTTCAATTATTTTGTCTTTACTTAAATTTTGTGATCACATATAATGATTTAAAACCATTTTGAAAGCAATCTGATTAAAATAATTTAAAAATTTGATAAGAAACTTCCAATAAGACAATGTTCTAGTAGTAGGACTTCAATTATTTCATGTTTACTTCAATTTTAAAACAAATCTAATTTAATACAAAACGTTTCTTTAATTGTTTTAAGAATTAAAGAAAACTTTGTCTAAAGTCCTAGCATCTAATAGTGGAACTTCAATTGTTTTGTCTCTACATCAATTTTAAGATAATTTATATTGATTTGAGATCAATGTGAAATCAATTTGAATAAAATATTTGCAAAATAAAAATTACCTATGATGCTGGGTAACTAGATCAAAAATTAGTTTGTCTTTATATCAATTCTGAAATCATTTATGATGATGTAAAGGTAATCTAATTTTAGGTTCTAATAGTATAACATCAATTCTTTTGTCCTTTACATCAATTCTCAGGTTATTTATTTGATATCATTTTGAAGAAAATTTAAAAAAAATACCCCTAAATTTTTTCCGGATTATTGTAGATCATTCTAGATCCTTCCAGAAAAAAATCCTCAAAGATCAAAGATCCTGCAATGCCATACTACTACATCATTTGAAAAACCAATAAAATACAATTATACTGGACATTAAAAAATATGTGTCAGACTAATTAATTTATCTTAACAAATAATTTTAGATCATTCCATATCATCCGAGAAGATCATGCTAGATCTTATTAAAAAAACACCAAATAAAAAAAAAAGACATCCCAGATCATACTAAACACGTTGAAGTAATTGAAACTTACTATTACAGTCCTTTCTAATTATAAGCAATCCTAAATCATTATTCCATTCTCAATATATGCCGATCATGCTAGATCTACTTGAAACATGCTAAATTCTTGTTTTAATGTACAAAATCTTCCCAGATAATAGAAAACCATTGTAAACTGTTTAAAAGATATTAAAACTTGTTACAAGTTCTTCTAAACTATTCTATCATTCTAGTTCTTTACAAATTAACTAGATTATCTAGAAAATATTAAGTTCTGAAGAAAAATATACAAAATGTAAATCCTTACAGATCATATTAGATCTTTAAAAAACTATTTTAAAATTATTAAAACTAATTCAAAATCTTTGCAGATCATCCATGTAGATCATACAAGATCTAATGTAAAAAACATAATAAATACAATAAAAAAGTCCACTCCAGATCATAGTTCATGTTAAAACTAATTATAGATAATTCCAAATCATACACAACTTAAAAACATGCGAAACTATTTAACACCTTTCCAGATCATCTAATTATAAGCAATCCTAAATCATAATATCATTTAGAATCTTTGCAGATCATGACAGATTCTCAGTACATACTCCAAGATCCTTAAAACTGATCTTTTCATTCATTAGTGTAGATCCTTAGACCATATACACGTATAGTGCTATTTTCCGCTCGTCGCATAGTGAAGCCAACATAAAAGCGTTCTGTGCCCACAACTGACGCCATGCGCTTTACAAGTAATTAAATCAAATAAATTTTCAATTTTTAACATTAATAAACACAATAAAATATAAATGTGTATTTCAATATTAACCTTTAATGTCATTCACTAAATAAATTTGTTTTTAAGATTATCGCAAAATTAAATATTTAAGTTTGTTTGCAACGATATGCACAAAATGCATATATTGGCAAATTAAATAAGCGTTTAATACTAACGCGTTTAATACTGAATATTTTGCCGCAAACGCGTTATTGACCACAACTGACGTCACACGTACCGATTATGTTGGCTTCACCGCGCCATCTATGCATATGTATAATCTAAGTGTAGATCAGTCAAGGTATTTTAAAAACTACATTAAATCCCATAGAAGCTACACAAAGCCATTGTAAACCGTTTAAAAATCCTTTCAAATTATTGTAGATCATTCTAGATCCTTTCAAATCATTCGCTAGGCTAGAAAATATTAAGTTCTGTAGATAAATATAGAATATCATACCTTAAAAAACTGTTAGAATAATTCCACATAGATCAATCTAAATTACATACTCCAATCTTCCCACATTAGTGTAGACCATTTAAGTTCTTCTAAAACTATATTATTAAATTCTATAGAAACTATGCAAAACCACTGTTTAAAAACTCTCAAAACTTGTTATAGACCCGTCCAAATAATTGTAGATCATTTTAGATCCTTCCAGATCATACTAAATTTTCATCTTGTGTAGAAAACATATTAAATCCTATAAAAATGAAAGAAAGGCCTCTCCAAATCGTTTTTCAAGTAATTAAAACTAATTATAGATCTTCCCAGATTATAAACAATCCTTAAAGAAAAATTCTAAAATATTAAAAACCTTTCCAGATCATGCTATTATATTCTAATTATAAGCAATAATTAATTCATTCAAAATCTTTGCAGATCATGCAGAAGATCCTGTCAAAAATACCAAATTCTTGTTTACAAAATCTTTCCAAATCATTGTACATACTCCAAGATCTTTACACATTAGTGTAGATCATTCAAGATCTTTTTTACAAATATATTGATTTCTATAAAAACTAGATTTGTAGAAAAATATATAATAAATTAATTTTTTTTTTTTTTAATAATTCCACCTAAATCCTTACAGATCTTATTAGATCTTCTTAAAAATATATCAAAAATTTTAAATAAAAATAAACAAATTTATCCCAAACAGTTAAAAGCCATTCCTAGATACTTTCATATTACATTGTAACCATTTCAAAACCTTCCAGATCAAAGTAGATCTTCTAATAAATATTGTAGATCTTAAAAAAATATAAAAAAACCTCTCCAAATCGTACTAATTATTTAAAAATCCTTAAAAACAAATCTAGATCATCCGTGTACATAATAGATCTAATGTAGATATCATTAAATCAAATAAAAGATAATTCCACCTAGATCAAAGTAGATCCTTACAGATCATATTAGATCTACTGAAAAAAATATTAAATTTGAAATAAATAATTACAAAATATTCTCAAACATTAAAATCCATTCCTAGAAACTTTTAGATTATGATGTAGATCGTTCTAGAACCTTCCGGATCAAACAAAATTTTCTAAAAATTATATTAATCTTACATATCATCAGTGTAGATCATACTAGATCTTATGTAGAGAGTATATTAAATACTATGTGAAATAAAATAATGATGACTTCAGGTAATTAAAACTAATTATAGATCCTTCCAGATCATATACAACCCGTACAAGCATGCTAAAATAATTAAGACCTATCCAGATCATGCTAATGTTGTAATATTAAGCAATATTAAATCATTAATTCATTCTAAATGTTTGCAGATCACGATCATAGTACATACTCCAAGATCCTTTGAATATGCTCTACATATTAGTGTAGATCATTCAAGATACATGTAAGTTTTCAAAAACTATTCCAAATTTTTCTAGATCATTCAAGATCATTCTAGATCACACTATGATCTTGTTGAAAACATGATACAAGATTGTACTAAATTTTCTAAAAAATATCAAATTCTGTAGAAAATTGTAAACAATCAAACTTTGAAAAATCGTAAAAATAATTCGTTCAAGGTCAATTATGGTAGAAACTTACAGATCTTCTATTTCTAATACTTGTAGATTTTTAATTTATGATACACGATCTTTACAGATCACACACAATATTATAAGATCATACACGATCTTTTCAGATCATACACGATTTTTCAGATCATACTTTGATCTTTTCAGATCTTACTTTGATCTTTTCAGATCTTACTTTGATCTTTTTGAAAAAATGCATACTGCATCACACTAATTGTGTCAAAAAAATAGAAAATTATCATATTTTAAAAGATCATAAAAATAAATCATTTTAGATCAAAGTAGATCCTTGCATTAAATCATATATTTTACAAAAAAAAGCAAAAATCCTGCCAAAAACAGTTAAAACGTGCAAAATTCCATTAATAAAAAAATCGAACAAATCTTATTGTCATGAAGCACCAAAATCCGGCCATAAACTGTTAAAAAAGTGCAAAATTCTATTCTGAACATATCATAAATAGAAGAATCAGGTCTTAAACATCAACATATTGCAAAAAAAAACAAAATTTGATCTTAAACTGCTAAAAATTAATATTTCTATAAAAACAATTCAAAAGTGCAAAATATGATTCATAAACTGTCAAATACAGAAAAGCCCGGTCTTTGACCATCAAAATATTGTTATAAAGCACCAAAATTCGGCCTTAAGCTGATAAAAAATAAAAACATTTTTATGAAATCCCAAAACTAACAATAAATTGTAGGAATATTGTAAGATATAGTAAAATATAGTCAAAAACAGATAAAACAAGCAAAATTCTTTTAATAAAAAATCGAACAAATCTTGTTGTCAAGAAACACCAAAATCCGGCCATAAACTATTAAAAACGTGCAAAATGTCATAAATAGCAAAATCCAATCAACACCAAAATATTGCCCAAAAAACAAAATTTGATCTTAAATTGCTAAAAATGCAAATTTCTATTAAAATATTTTCAGACAAAATCAAAATCCGGTCAAAAACAATGTCAAATATAGCAAAATCTGCTCTTTGGCCATCAAAATATTGTTATAAAGCACCAAAATTCGGCCACAAACTATTGAAAAATGTAAACCCAAAAACTAGCAAAATCCGGCCAAAAAATATCAAAATATTGTAAAAAATAGCAAAATTTAGCCATAAATCTGTTATAAATATTTATAATTCTATCAAAGAAAACCAAAATCCGGCAAAAATAGCCCAAAATGCCAAACTCTATTAATAAAAAGTCAAAAATAGCAAAATCTGGCTTTAAAACAGCAAAATAATGTGAAAACACCAAAATCAGACCCAAAAAAATTTTGAAATCATGAAATCCCAAAAATAAGCCATAAAATATCAAAATAATGTTTGAAATACCAAAATCCGAACATAGTCAGTCAAAAAAAGCAAAATTCTGTTAATAAACAATTAAAAATAGTAAAATCCGACCATCAAATATTTATATATTATATAAAACACATAAAAATGTCAAAACAGCAAAATTCGACCTTTAAGGTTAATTTTAAATAACTGTCAGAAAGCACTAAAATCCGGCCATAAACTTTTAAAAAGTGCAAAACCTATGAAATTCTAACCAATTGTCAGAAGGTACAATAAAATCTAAAAAATAAAAAAATTCTAATTAAATCAGAATCCAGTTATAAAATTTAAAAAATATTGTCAAAAAGAACCAAATTCCGGCTATAAACTGTCAAAAATGCCAAATTCTAATCACGAAGTGTCAAAAACAGCAAAATCCGGCACCCCAAGTCAAAGATCGCAAAAAGAATTCTTTTCTAGATCTAAGTAGATCGTTATAGATCATAATAGATCTACTAGAAAATATATTAAATCTAAAATAAAAATTAACATATAAAAACCATTTCTAGATACTTTTGGATAGATTTGTAGATCGTTCTAGAACTAGATCTTCTATTAAATTATTATTATTATATTAAATTTAAAAACAAGCCAGATCGTTCTGAATCATACTAAATAATGAAGAAATAATTAAAAAAAACAGTATAAATAATTCCTTCTAGATCAAGGTAGATCATATTAGATCTTCTATTTGTTTTAGAAAATAATATAAATTTTATGAAAAATACCATCCCAAATTAAGATCTTTCCAGATCATACTTGATCTTTTCAAATTAGTGTAGATCATACAATATCTTCTAAGACTATACTAAATTTAAAAATTCTCAAAACTTGTTATAGATCCTTTCAGATTATTGTAGATCTTTCTGAGCCATACTAGATTCTCTAGATAATATTAAACTCTGTAGATACATAAAAAACTATAATAAATCGTAAAATGATTATTTTTAGATCAATCAAAGTAGATCCTAATAGATCATATTAGATAATCTGTTTTTTTGTCAGAAAAAATATAACAAATGTTAAATTCTGTAGAAAAATATAAAAGAATCATATTTTAAAAGATCGTCAAAATTAATCCTTCTAGTTAAAGGTAGATGCATACAGATCATAATAAATCTTCTGTTTCTATTAGAAAATATCAAATCTTATAAAAAATACCATTCCAGATTAAAAAATACTTGTAGGTTTTTAAAGGTCATTCATTAATCTTTTTGAAACATGCATACACGATCAAATTAAGTTCTCTATAGAATATATAAACATACTTTAATACAAGTAGATCCTTAGATTCGTGATAGATCTTTTATTTCTTTTAGAAAATATATTAAATTTTGCAAAAAGACCATTAAAAAAATACAGATACTCGTAGTTTATTAAAAATCATTCAAGATCTTTCCAGATAGATCATACTTGAACTTTTTGAAAACATTTAAACAGAATCATACTAAATTCTCTATGAAATTTTTTGAAAAATATAGAAAATCCTACTTTAAAGATCGTAAAAATAATTCATTGCAGATCAAAAAAGATCCTCAGAGATCATATTGTATTTACTATTTCTTTTAGAAAATATATTAAATCTTAGAAAAATTTAATTAAAAAAATTACAAATATTTAGGTTTTTAAAGATTATTCAAGATCTTTTCAGATCATACTTGATCTTTTTGAAAACAAACACATAAGATTCAGGAGTAATAGATTATGATGAATTTTATTTTGTATTATTATATTATATTCTTTTATGCATATTTTATCTTTAGTTGTTTTGTAAGACAAATAGTTTTGAATCAAATAAATAATTTAAATTTGTTAAAAATTATATCCCTGGGCACACTGATAAGGGCAGTGTGCCTAGCATCTCAGCAGTTAGAAATATAATAATAATTCTTCATCATACTATCGATGAAAGTTTATTTACAATAAAGCTATAAATTGAATTGAAAAGCAAAAAAGATGTTAGGGTATGCACTCCTTAACAGTGTGTCGCACCAAAAATAACTCTTCAAATGAAAGTTCATAGATTATTTAAACGCAATATCATTGTTAATATTTAACATTCACAATTTTCGAACATTCTATAACATGTGATTATAATTTTCGAAATTTAATGATGGGATCATGCATCCGTAATTAAATGCATCCTCGCTAAAACTGTACTATATATGCACTTTCCTTTACAAAATCGTTTATTAAATAGTTTTGATACTAAACGCAATTATTTTTTACAGTCTATTAACTCTTTTTTTTTAATTACCTATCAATAAAAATATGAGAAAGTTCATACTTTCTTCCTTTTGAATTGAATTAATAACCGACGATGATATTTTTTTTAAATAATAGCAATCATTCAAATAATGAATTTATTAATGGCCCGGAATGCAACAATAAAATGTTTGTAACACAATAGAGTATTTAAACAAATCTCACACCAAAAAATCTATTTAATGATTTAATTGTAAGAAGTTAATATTTTGTTTAATTACAATATTCTTTACTTAAATTTGCGCCTAACTCAATAGTTAGTTGCAAAAAATTGTCTACGATAAACGTAGCAACTGCTATATTATTTTCGCAACATTAGCATAACGAATTTAAATAAATGATTGCATAAATTTTAAACGGCGCTAAGCATTAAGCCATCATCACTTAACTCAAAGGTCACATGGAATAATTACATCCGTTATCTATACGCAGTATAAGCATAATAGAAAAAACTACTGCTATCGTCACAGACAGACATTGTCACATGTGGCGCTAAATATTATGACCACATTCCATCTTCCAATATGCCACAACGAAAAATATTTGCTTAATTAATTATTTATATATTTTTGAACACTAAAAATATTCTGTCTTACTTTTCAATGGAATCACCGGTCGTAAAATTGGTGTTCGGGTCGTAAAAAATGTTTTATTTTTACTATGCTTACTACTCGTATATATTATATTACGTGCATTTTAGCGCCGTTAAAAAAAGAAATTTACTGCACCTTTCCTCGCCCGCTGCTATAAATGGAACACTCACCTGCAACAAAAAAAGAAAATGTTTTAGTGACAGAGACAAGCAACAACACACGGATGATACGTGTGGATTAAAGCTTAAATTTAGAACATTTGTTGTTTGAAAAGCGCATCTCACGTGTTGGATTGATGTGTGATGTGTGAGACGCGTGGTTTTTTATTTCTCGGCTGTTGGATGCGATATATAACAAATGTCAAAAAGGAGTGAATTTTTTTAATTAAATATTTGTTTGTCATGGACGCTATAGTCCCTTATCACACTTCAACGTATATTTGGAAAGAGAATTTAATCGGATAAAAGATTATGTCTAAGTTGAAGTGATAATTAGCGCTTTGAGATGCAAAGTTGTTTAAATTGTAAAACTGACATTTAAATTTAAGGCTGTAATCATTATTAAGACACATTGGAGAGGCCAAGATGATCGGTACAATGTACCCAACACACTTTTCTGTGTGTTAGGTTTAATGATAAGTTAATACACTCAAATAGTGTTTCAGGATATGCACTCTTCATCAGTGTGCCTAGAATCATACTGATCAGAGACAATTTACATAAAAGCACAATTACTATTATACCTACAATTTTTTTTTCATTATTTCGTCATCCTTTGTCAGATCTTTATTAAATAAAGTTAGGAATCATTACTTTTCAAACCTCTATTCTGGCGATTAGATAATCTCTAGCTTAATCTAACCTTAGCTTCCTTACTTTGTGATCGTGACTTAAAGAAGGAGAAACCTTGCAAAAAGACTGAGCAGAAGGAAGGAAACAAATCTTTTTATCCGAGTGACCGTAGAACCATTTCGCCCCCCCCCCCCCACCCCACCCTCGATAAATAGAAGAAGAAACGATAAATTCGTATAAAAACAAAACTAAACCCTTCCATTAGTTCTTAAGTAATAGCAAAACTATTTCGTTGCCAACCCCATTCTTTTCTTCACAATTGCCAAATATTTGAAAAAAAATCCCCAAATTCCGACAAAACCACCAAATAATCTAATTAGAACAAATATGTTTATAAAAAAAATTATTTATTAATTCAAACATATCAGATCTAACCTAAGCACATTGCATAAACCAACTACTGAACCAAATAGTGCCACGCATGTCATTGCCAATAAGAAGTTTTCTCCCATTTTTAGTTAGTTTCACTCTCTAGATGGCGCTTATAGTTTATCGTTTCTTCTTAAAACACAGACAGGATATATTCAGCTATATCTAACCTAAGCAGAGCCAAAGTAATCTAAATACATGTTCCTGAAATAGCCATGATTCTGAATATCTTTTAGCATACATGATGACCTAAACTTTCCTGGTCTAAACCCCTTGCAAAGTACCTTAGCCTAGACAAAACTCAACCTAACCCAATAACAATCAAAAATTTTGATTAAATTTGGCCTAAACTAATATTGGTTAGGCTGACTTAATCTGCGTCTAGTCTGCTCTTAAAAGTCAAGCTAAACCTTTTCGTACGTCGCGCAGAAATCATGATGATGACATAAAAGTGCATAGGTAACCAACTTATTGAAAAAAAATCATCAAAAATTGACCATAAAACACATTTGTTGGACAACATTTAGCAAAAACGACACAAAAACCTAATTTGAAACCCAAAATTGACCAAAAATCGCTAATAAATTTATCAAATATGTTAAAAAAACATATTACACAAAATTCATGCAAAATCGCTCACAGATCAGAAAATTTACCAAAAAATCGCTCAGCAACTCATATATTACAATAAATGTTGTATATATCATAAAAAAATAACGTTTATGATATAAAAACCCAGAAAAATCATCGCGCATAACACAATTTAATTAAATAAAACTGCATTGGTAATCAATTTATTAAAAAAAAAATCAACAAAAATCGCTCATAAAAACATATTTGTTGCGCACAAACTGTTTAAAATGGTACAGCAAACCTATTTCCTTTATTAAAATGTTAAAGAAAATTTATCCGTTACATAAAAACAACGCAAAATCGCCAATAAATGCACAAAACTGACCAAAAATCTCTTATTACAGTAAGAAATTTTTATTAAATCGCAAAAAAATAACGCTTAAATCAATCGCTCATAAACACACGCAGAAATCATGTTCATGGCATAAAATGCTAAAAAATTTCACATCTGACCACTTTATTGCATAAAATGTATAAAAAATGCATATTTGTATGTATAAAAGATCGTACAGAAGACCCATTCACCTCCTGAAACTTGTCAAAGAAAAAACTTTTCTTTTGTATTACATAAAATTAATGCAAAATCGCCCAAAAACCCATGTAAAGCACATAATTGATCAAACATCGCTTAAAAGCTCATATAACGCAACACTTTTTGTATAAATCAAACAAAAACCGCACACAAAAGTCAATATATGACTTTTGTGTGCGATTTTATAATAATTTTTTCATTCAATGTGCAAAAAACCTGTCGAAGACATAAAATACATAAATAAATCAAAAATCACATCTTTTTGTTGATCAAAATGTATCAAATATGTCATAAAAATTACTAATTTCATGTAAAATCGCTCATGAAACTCATTTAAAGCACAAAATTGACCAAAATACTGATCTATTGCAACACATTCTTAACATATCGTAAAGAAATAACGTTTGTAATATAAAATGCAAAAGAAAATCAAGTCTAGCACCCTTTGATTAAATAAAATTGACCAAAAAGTGCATCAGTTCACCTACTCATTGTAGAAAAACATCAAAAATCGCTCATAAAACATTTGTTGGACAAAAATCGTCACACATCGTGCAGTTCATTGTATAAAATGCATGAAAAATCGCACAAAGCACTCTTTTGTTAAATGAAATGTATCAAACAGTGCAAATTAAGTCGTTAAATGCGTACAATTTATAAAAAATCCGTACAAAAAGACAATTTACCTTATAAAATTCATCAAAAATTTCAATAAAAGATTATCTAGTACATTAAATTAACGCAAAATCACTTATAAAAACCAGGTTAAGCACAAAATTGACCATAAATCGCTAAAAAGTCATATAACGCAAAAAAAATGTTTATGCATAGAAACACAGAAACAATATAGCACATAACACCAAGAAATGCATTAGTAAATTAAATTATTAAAAATAATCATTAAAAAAAATCATAAATCACATGTGTTGCAAAAAGATCGCGCGCAAAAAAACATATATTACAATAAATTTTTCGTGCAGAAATCATGTCTACGATATAAAATGCATAAAAATCAGCATTTCTTCGAATAAAACGTTTAAAAATAAAGTCTTTTTATTGCGTGATATTTATAAAAAAATTATTTATTTTATAAAATTTATAAAAAATCATGTAAAGTCGCTCATAAAACCATTTAAAGCAAAAAATCGCTCAAAAAAATTAATATATTGCAAGGCACCCAGTAAAATCGCTCATAACACCCGTTGATTAAAGAAAATTTATAATACAGAAAAAAAAACGCAGAAAAGTCACATACTGCAAGAAATTGTTCATATTTTTGAAAGAAATAACGTTTATCGCGCAAAGCAACCCTTTCGAGCATATAATCTTCCCTTTAACTGTTTAAAGTGTTACTATAAGCATAATCAACAATGCTCCACATATTCCTAAGACACCCTTGGTAAGCCAGTAGTTCACTGCAGTGGCGTGCAATTTTTCACTCCCTTTTGTTATTATTTTTGTTGAAAGAATGAAGAAACCAAACCGCAATTCTGCTACCTCGACCTTTTATCGCATATTACATAAAACGTATCAACACATGCACATTAAACCGTTTATTTCGTAAAAGTTATTGAAAAAAAAATTGTAAAAGTTATCAATTACATAGAAAACCAAAAATCGCTCATAAAACTCATTTGAAGCACAAAATTAACCAAAAATCGCTCAGAAAACAAATATATTACAAAACCATTTTTATATATCGTAATAAAAATAACATTTACAATATAAGACCCAAAAGAAACAGCACCTAGCACTCCTTGATTAAATTTAACTTACCAAAAAAGCATTATTAAAACAATTTATTAAAGAAAACCATCAAAAATCGCTCATAAAACTCATTTGTTGCACCAAATTTAGCAACAATTACACACAATAGTCACATATTCCAATAAATTCTGTGTTTGTTTATGATAATAATATAATCTGCTTAAAAAAATGGTACATCGTACCTCTTTGTTGAATAAATTTTGTCAAGTATTCAACAAACCATTTAATGCGTAAAATTGATTAAAAATCGATCGAATTACCTCATCAAAACTGTCACAGAAAAGTTTAGTCTGTTAAATAAAATTTACGCAAAACCGCTCATAAAACACAAAAAATGACTAAAACTCTCACAGATAAGCAAAAAATTCTTCATATCACAAAATATAACTTTTATCGCGCATAGCTCCGATTAATTAATTAGAATTTCTCCAAAATGTGCATAGAAAACCCATTTAATGAAATAAATTAATCAAAAGTCAAGCAAAAAAATTAATTATCTTATAAAAAACTCAGTTACACAAAATCGTACACAAAAATCGCGCTTTACACTTCATTGTTGTAGAAACGTACCAAAAAGTGCGCATTAAACAGTTTATTGTATGCACGTTTTAAAAAAAAAGTACAAAAAAAAACAGTAACCTTAAAAAATGTATAAAACAGTCAAAATAAACAAGATTAAAAAGTAAAAATATACATAAATCGCTTAGAAAACCAAATATATTGCAAGAAATTCTTCTTATATCGTAAAAATATAACGTTTATGATATAAAACCCATAAAATCGCACCTGGCACCACTTGATTAAATAAAATTGACCAAAAAAGTGTTAGTAGACCAATTTATTGTGATAAAAATTATAAAAAATCGGCCATAATTACATTTGTTGCACAAAATTAAGCAAAAATCGCACACAAAAAGTCATATATTACAATAAATTATTCATACATTCTACAGAAATCATGTTAGTGGCATAAAAGCAACAACAAAATCGCACTTTATACCCCTTGTTGAATAAAATGTATCAAAAATTGCACATTAAGACGTTTATTGGGTAAAATTATACAATCAAAACGAACAGAAGACCTCATAAAAATAATTAACAATGTAAAAAAATATCTATTAAATAAAATTAACGCAAAATCGTTCAAAAACACTTTGAAGCACAAATTTTACCCCAAAAGTCTTACGACTTGTTTAAACGGGGTTGATGGGACCAACGGCTTATTAGGTGACTTCCAAATCACCAAGTGTAATTTATTTTAGTCATATATCGAGAATCAAACCCCCCAGACTGTTAGCATGCTACGCTAACGCTCAATAACTGAGCTACCTTACCGATATTTATATATCGTAAAAAAATAGCGATTCTAATATAAAACCCGGTAAGAATAGTGTTTTCCAAAAATTATTAAACTAATTTTATTAGAAAAAGTCATCAAAATGCGCCCATAAAAAGCCATATCCTAATCAGGTATCAATCCAGCTTTTGAAACCGCAGAAAAACGTTAAGCTGAGATCTGAGATGTCTAAAAAAACCGTGTCTAAAAAATTGTTTAAAGTGCTCCACAGCCTTTTCGTTTTCCTTTGCGCAGTTAATCCACGCCGTAGCAATGTATTCGCTTGTCTTGACCAAAAGCTCTACAGCTCTAAAGCTGAAATTTAATCTCCCATTGTGCCATATTTGGTTTCAACCTTCTTCGCTTAGTATCCGATTCTGAACATTTTAGTTTGTTTGAGTATTTGTTTCAAGATATAACATATTGATGATGTGCTACAGCAACTAGCTTAACTCTTAAAATACTCTAATGTCTGATTGTATGTAGTTTTTAGGCATTCGGATCAACACGCAACAACCATAGTAATTGACATTACTACAAATAGACTGCATCAACATAACCAAACATCAACTTGACTAGTCTGTTACTGCGCCAATGCTTTTGGATTATAAAACATTGAAGATTTCTTTAATTTGACTAAAGCCAATAATATCGAGTACTATGTTGCCTTTTTTGATATAAGTAGTAAGTTCATTACAAACACATTCTCTCAAAAAAACTCTACTTTCAGACATATCAAGTTCAAAGGCATATAGTCTGCATTCATAGACTAAAGTTCAATCTGCATTCTATAAGAGTTGAGTCAAAAGCAAGTAAATCCTCAGATTAAAAAAACAGGCCTCTGTAAATAAACAAAATTTATTCAACAAAAACTAAAACATTTTTTGAGATTATCAAAAATCCTACTAGCAGAAAACCAATTAATAGCAAAGAATATTGTACAATTTGCAAAAAATCCATTCACCTCATAAAATAAATCAAAAACATGACTGATATCCTAGATTCCAAAAAAAAATATCAAAAACCGTCTATGAAACCTATTTGTTGCAAAAAATATAATAAACCACTTAGCATTTAGAATATATTGCAGAAAATTCTTCATACATGCCAAAACAAAATTTATCGCAAAAAATCATTAAAAATTAGACAAATTAATTTACCAGAAAAAGGTACCTAATAAAATGAATCAAACATGTCGTGAAAAACTTATGTATTACACAAAATTAATCAAAAATTACCCATCCGATGCAAAAATTGATAAAAATCACTCTTCATACTTCGCAAATAAATCATGTTTATTATAAAATCTAGAAGAAAATTGATCAAAAACCGAGCAGAAAACTAAAATCACACATAAAAACAATATAAGAGCAAAAAAATCCTCATACAGCAGGCAAAAATCATGTTTATTAAGATTTGAAAAATCGGCAATTGACTAAATAAAGTTCAAAATTAAGTGTATAATAATGTATTTATTACAGAAAATGAATCAAAAATCGTGCAACAAACCTATTTACCTTACAAAATATATCCAAATAGTCGCAAAAATCGCTCATAAAACCCAAACCAAACGTACAAACTATTTTTATTTCAAAAAAATCTTCGTACATCAGTACACCCACCATAAAGCAAATTATTGTACAAAAATTTATTAAAAATCGTGTTAAAATCTATTTACCCATAAAAAGTCTCAGAGAACCTACATATTACCAAACTTATTATATATTTACAATAAATTCTTTATATAGAAATCATGTTCATAGCATAAAACGCATAAAAATCGCGCATAGCACCCGTTTGATGCATGAAATATATCAAAAAGAGTAAATTTATTAAAAACCTCACAAAAAACCCATTTACCTCAAGAAGTATATCAAAAAGATTTAAAAAAAGTTATATATTACACAAAATTAACCTATAGTCGCCAATAAAATAGATTTGATACACAAAACTAACCAAAAATATAATAAAAAACCAACAAATTGATAATTTCAATTTTTTTTATGACTTTTTAAAATTTGTTTCTGGTTTATTAGTTGGATGACAATTAGGACTAAAGTAGTAGTTTTTCATATTCAAATCATCATTTTAATATTAAATTTATTAAACGATCATTTTATTTAAATTTAAGAAAACCATTTTTCAAAAATGTCAAAAAAACTTATCTTTTATAAAATTGTTCATATAAGCTATTTGAAGCATAAAAATAAGCAAAAATCGCTCAGAAAACTCATATACTGCAAAATACTCTTCATATATTGTGAAGAAATAACGTTTATGATATAAAACACAACAAAAATCCCGCATTGATACCCTTTGATTGAATAAAACTTACCAAAAAGTGCAATGATCATTTGAAAACTAATTTTGATCATCAAAATCGCCGTTAAAAAACTATTGTTGCACAAAATTTAGCAAAAATCCCGCACTAAAACCAGTTTATTGCTGAAAATCATCATAATTGCCCATTAAACTCAATTGTTGCACAAAACTTAGCAAAAATCGCACATAAATTAAATATTATAATAAATCGTGCAGAAATTAAGTTCACGGCATAAATGCATAAAAAATCGCACATCGTACTCCGACGTTAAATGGAATACATCAAAATAAGTAGTTTATTCCATACAATTTCTAAAAAATCTTACCTCATTAAGTTATAGGTTACACCAAATTCATATAAAATCGCTCATTAAAAGCATTAACACAACTAAAAATCGCTCTCATAAACTTTCACCTAACCTGTCCTGGAATGAATTTAATGATATGGACTTATCCCGATCAGGCATCAGTAATCAAACTTTCAAAGTAATAAAATAGAGTGCAAAGCTAAGGCTTGGAATGTTTAGATCAAAACCGTCTGTTACAAACTTATTGTTTGTTTCTTCTTTCTTTGTGCCGTTAGTCCAAGCCATCCCAATGTGTAGTATTCTCTTTAGGTTTCATTTTTGACGCAATTCCTTTAGCTCGGTTTGTGCTTCAAAGATCGTACAGATACTGTAGTGTTCTATTTTGTACAAAAGCTCTATAGTAGAAAAAAGCTCTATAGCAGAAAAAAGCTCAATAGTAGAAAAAAACTCCAATTTTGGTATAACAAAACATTTTTTTTAAGCTTTGCGTCTAATTTTTCAGCTTGTTTGGCATTAGTTTCAAGTTAGACCGCCAGATAAAGAAAAAGCGACTGAGCTAGTGCCCTTCTGATGCCCGGCATCAATTATGCACCAAGTTTCATAGAACTAAACCCAAAACTGATTTCTATGATACATACATACATACCTAGTCACGACGTTCCCTTTAGGAGTATGCAAGGTACAGGGAAGACTTGTGAATTTCTGTGATATAATATAAATAATGAGTTATCCATCAAAACTGGCTTTAACCACAGTCGTTGACGCAACCAAAATCAACATCAATTTGTCTGTTACCGCTTCTATGCCTTTGAAACATCAAACCTTCGCATTGTTTGACTAGATCCTACAACAGTCGACTACTAATCTAAGTTATCTTCTTTAATGTGAATACTCACATAAATATTCAGTTTATTATAACACCTTTTCTCAAATAATGAATTTATAAAGTAGAGTTCAATGTTTATTCTACAAGAGTTAGACCAAAAACACATCCTCTTGCCCTTATTCCTTCTAAACCATGCAAGTCTCGGAGTAAACCTTGTGTCAAACCAATTTATATTTAGAAATGATATCAAATTTTACAAAACCCTCCCCTCTCCGTCAAATTGTACCAATTTATTCTACAATCATTTTTGTAAACCCATTGCAAAAAAAAAATCTCTTCGGCCAAAATCCAATTTATAGCAAAAAATTATAAATTGTGCTAAAACCTACAGCAGAAAATTAGTCAAATAACGCTCATAAAACCTGTATTCATGATTTACCGTCCACAAATCCATAAGAAATCGCGCATTATTTAAATGGAAGTCAGCAAAACTCCATAGTGAACCAATTTGTTTGAAAAATGTTCAAAAATCAAGCAAAAAACCTATTTACCTTATAAAAGTTGTAAAATAGTCGTTGAGAAACCAGCATTACAATTTATATACATATATTATACATTTGTTTAATAAAATTGACAAAAAAAGAACGGATATAAAACCTATTATTTATTGCATAAAATCTTCATACATCATTAAACTGTTTATTGCGCACAAAAAAACCATTTACCTTTAAATCAAAACTCACAAAAAATCGCCATCGCAAGAAAAAACAATTTCATATATGAAAAAATCACGATTATAGCGCATATTTTAATGATATTTACCAAATAGTATATAAAAAACCAATTAATTGGAGAAAATTAATCAACAATCAAGTAGACAACGTATATTCATCAAATATTGCAAAAAATCGCTCAAAAAAATCGCGCAAAAAACTTCATTGTTGCATGAAATGCGTAAAATTACTTTATAAAAATGACCAAAAAAGTAGCAAGAAAGTAATCTGTTACATACAATTACGCAAAATCGCTTATAAAACCTATTTGGAGCACAACATTTACAAAAGCAGAACAAATTAAGCGCTTAACAACTCTTGATTAAATTAAAATTACAAAAAATCGCTCATAAAACACATTCATTGCACAAAATTTAGCAAAAATCGCACATCATATAACAGAATTCTTAATAGATTAATCAGAAACCTTGTTCATAGCATAAAATGCATAAAAAATCGCGAAACGCACCCCTTTGTTAAATAAAATGTATCAAAAAGTGTACAATAAACCAATTATTGCGCAAAACGTATAAAAAATCGCTCATAAAACCCATTTGAAGCCCAAAATTGATAAAAAAATGCTCAGAAATCTATGTATTGCACGCCATTAAATAAAAACGTCCCAAATATGCAATAGTAAACCAATTTAATATATAAAAAATTATCAAAAACTGCCCATAAAACACATTTGTATAAAATGCATAAAAAATCGCACATAAGCACCAATTTCTTAAATGAAATGTATCAATTTAAGTCGTTTATTGTGTAAAATATATAAAAAATCGTACAGACAACCCAATAATCTTTTGAAATTTATCAAAAAAGTCAAAAAAAATTACATAAAATCACTCATAAAATCGATTTAAAGCAACAAATCTCTAAGAAAACTCATATAATGCAAGAATGCCATATACCGTACAGAATAAACGTTTATGATATAAAACCGCACATAATACCCCTTAGAGCATATACACTTATAGACACGCCATTTGCCGATGCAGTGATGCAAACATGATCGGTACATGTGACGTCAGTTGTGGTCAAAAACGCGCATACAGCAAGAGACTTCGTGTTGAACACGTATATAAAAACACATTTTTACGCATTTAATCTACCAAAATATCTATAAATATTGAACGATTATCTACTAATAGAGCTAAGCCTACAACTAACGCGTGGAATCAGTAGTGGGCATAAAATGTTATGTTGGCTTCACCATAGAATGAGCAAGAGACTTCGTGTTGAACACGTGTATGAAAACACATTTTTACGCATATAATCTACCAAAATATCTATAAATATTGAACGATTATCTACTAATAGAGCTAAGCCTACAAATAACGCATGGCGTCAGTAGTGGGCCTAAAATGTTATGTTGGCATCACCATAGAATGAGCAAGAAATTTCGTGTTGAACACGTGTATGAAAACACATTTTTACGCATTTAATCTACCAAAATATCTATAAATATTGAACGATTATCTACAAATAGAGTTAATCCTACAAATAACGCGTGGCGTCAGTAGTAGGCCTAAAATGTTATGTTGGCATCACCATAGAATGAGCAAGAGATTTCGTGTTGAACACGTGTATGAAAACACATTTTTACGCAATTAATCTACCAAAATATCTATAAATATTGAACGATTATCTACTAATAGAGCTAAGCCTACAAATAACGCGTGACGTCAGTAGTGAGACTATAATGTTGGCGTCACCATAGAATGAGTTCAAAATAGCACAAGGCGCGTTTATAAGTCTATATAGTCTAAGTAGTACCCCTTGATTACACAAAATTCACAAAAAAAGTGCATTAGTAAACTAATTTATTTAAGAAAATCATCAAAAATTATTGAAAAACTGCCAAAGAAAAGTTATATATTACATAAAATACGCAAAATTGCTCAATAAACCCAAAAATCGCAAACAAAAGCATAAAATCCATTAAAAAATCGCGCATAGCTCCGCTTGGTTAAATAAAACTTAGCAATTTATTACGCAAAATTTACAAAAAATCATACATAAAACCAAGCAACCTCTAAAAACGTACCAAAAATGTTATCTAATACATAAAATAATCGCAAAATCGCTTATGCACATTTAAATCAAATTTACCAACAAAGTGAGTAAACCAAAGCCAGAAATCATTTATACATCGCACAAAATTCATATTTATGACATAATTATAAAAACTCGTGCATATTACTTAGCGAGTACGTAACCAATTTATTGAAAAAAAAATCAACAATCAAGCAAAACAACTATATGTTATCTTATTATTCAAATTTATATTATTCATTTAGTCGCAGAAAACTATTTAATACATAAAACTCATCAAAAATCGCTCATAAATCCCATTTATTGGATAAAATTGGCAAAAAATCGCACATAAATTCTTTATTCGTAGTGCAAAAATCATAATTTGATGCATAAAAATTACCAAAAATGTAAATTTACCAAAAAAAAAAGAGCAGAAATCCTATTGAACATGCAAAATCGCTCATAAAACCCACTTAAAACACAAGTTAGAGCAAAAATCGCTCAAAAATCCCAAATGTTGCAATAAATGATTCATATATTGTAAATCGTGAATAGCTTCCTTAAATTTATCAAATAAAATTGATCAAAAATTAATTCTAAAACTGCATATTAAACCGTTTATTGCAGAAATTGATCAAAAATCGCTCAAAGCCCCACCAAGATAAACTAATTGGTAAAAATCGCTCAAAATACATTTGATGCATAGAAAATTTTATAAAAACATTAATTTCATGCGTTAAATTAATTAAATAAAAAAACTGCCCAAAAACATATTTATTGTGTAAAACTGCCTCACAACTGTCAAATTTGAGCTTAGAGGGCAATTTTACACTAGCAAAAAGCCCTAGCGTTAGCGTTATAGAGACCTAATTTTAGACCAAGAAAAAAGTATAGATGTCCTGAAAGGTGTAAAATTCTAGATCAATACAGTATTCTAAAAAAGGTACTTAAAACCATTAATCAAGAAAGAAAAAATTGTAGCTCAGGCTGTGGCAAATTAAATAAAAACACTTCTTCCCCGGTGTGCATAATACAATTTTGATCTAAACCTCAACATAAATCTAACAAACTATTTCCACATATTTTATAAATTAGTATATTAAAGCTAACATGAACAGCGTAATTATCGTGTTTATGGCAACATTGCTCCGAAAATAATTTACATATTTAATTCCCATGGGGACAAATATTCCATTTCTTCAACAAGCTATTTCCTTTATTCGTTTGTTACCATAGAAATCCACTTATTAGCACCGTCGCGAAAAACATATTTTCTCCATTGAAAGGTCATTAATACCAAACACCAACCTAATAAAGTGCTAATATGTTTTAACTATTTATTTAAAATTGTTTTGCCATTCATGGCGATACCATTGAAAGTAAGCAGTTGCATTTTTTATTTTTATTTAAGACTATTACGTGCCAAAGAGTCACAACACATTAAAAACCACTCTTGGCATATTATCAAATTGTTTTTTACGATATGTAAATATTATGCATAGCGGGTACACGGGCGTCACGGTCAAAAGTAATCTATAACGCGAATTTCGGCGAAACATTTGTTCGTTACATTTTCACACAAGGCCCATTATTTTTAGAGTAATGTTCAAGGCTCTGCGAATAATTTAAAACGGAATGAATAAATACAACCAACCTGCATCGATTCTCTTACACCTCATAAAATACAGTTTTGATGTGAATAAACTTCGATAATTTTATGAATGAAAGCTTGAATCAATTTGTTCTCAAATAATAATTATATTTTATGATTGAATTGTAGAAAATCGATTACTACATCTCTTGGGATAGTTCGTTAATGCTGAACGAAGTTTTATAATTTCGCTCGGGAATTGCGAGTAGTGGTTGTGATATTTATAAAAAAATACATTTCAAATTCTTTTTGCAGGGTTGTCAGCCGATGTGGGAGTAATCTAAGTTTGAGGTGGGAATAAATGTCGAAGCGAAGCGAGTGAGTGGTCTGGAGATGTGGGTTTTATCAGTCGTGTATCTTTTCCGCTTTACAAGTCGGGTAGGATTTAGAACCTATATCCGGGATTAAATTATAAAATGTACATAATTTAAATGTTGGGGATACATTTGTAATTTAAATTTTGATAATGTAAAAGTTATGATTTATTAATTGACAGTTATCTGGTTTGATTAATGTAAATATAAGCAATCTGTTATAATTGAGTCTTAGTTTGTATGTAAGTATATTTTATAGTAAAAAAAAAATACTGTGTACCTACAGAATCGTGAGAAAATTGTTCTTTCTTAAGGATAGTTCTTTAATATAAATTTTAAAATTAGGTGAGAACACTTGTCCCAAATTATTTTTTCTCATATTCAATGAAGAATTAGAGTTGGAGTAGAAAAAAGTAAAAGATATGATATGATATCTGACTAGTAAGATATGATCAGGCGCAGTTCTCTTACACTTGATGACGTAACTGGGTGACCGCACCGACACGTTCGCATAGAATGAAACCGGTCAAATTAATTTATTTAATTTTATACAAACCAACAAGAGTTCAACAAAAAAAATCATATCTTTATGGTTGTAGTATATAGCATTAGTGTACAAAACATAAGTCCACTACTTCTGGACTGTCTAAAGATGCTATTCCTATGCGCGCAACTGCAACCCCTTTAGTTACAATTTATATGTTAACATCGCGCGCAAGGCCTGATTTGTTTATATATAGAGACTACGTTTGCTCAACTTTGTCGCCGCTCCACATATTGTGAGCACAAAAGCAGGGTTCAGGATTATTCAAAGTTCATCCGCATAGCACAGCTCCATCACCATATCGCCGTTTCGCATGACAATCTTACACTAAACATTTTTCTTCCAAAACGTCCTCAGCAACAAAAAAAGATGACTAGTATGCCCTAAGCAAAAAAAAAATCAAAAAATATTCTCAAAACATTGAACCGGAAAACCAAAAGAACAAAAACTTAAGTCAAAATTCAAGATAAACCACAGGAACTTGTCAATGACCATTCCACACTTATTGCAAGTTCCCATTCGAACTGATCAAAAACCTCGCAGAATTCTACTCAGTTCCTTCTCACCCAAGCGACCCATTAGGGTTAAATAATGTTAGTGCATACACCCAAACTGGACAAACGCACTATGGTAAGATCCCTCCAACAAGAGCTGCTACGAAAAACCGTACAAAATCTAAAATAGTGGTAGTTCTCCATGCTAGCAGAGCTGCAAACACCAAGAATAACAATTAATGAGCATCACCACTCCCAAGCAGCAATGTTGCAAGTCTACTATCCAGAATTGAACGAATAATACACTACACGGTCGTAGAGAGTACTAAAACGTAATTTTGATCAAAGCATAGCTCCACAATGAGAGACCTGATTGAGGCTTCAGAAAATGCCAAAATCCAGATAATTTCAGATAATGAATTACTATGCTTAATCAGCGTGTTCACCTAGTGTGACCCTCTCTGTACAGATAACGCCGCAGCAAAGACAAATCCAGACAACCCTCCAAGGGCATCTAAAAGAATCAAGGCGACAATCCTTCATTGGTAAAACACCCTCTCCCTCACTGCAGAATTAAAAACACTAAACTTATAATTTAATGAACTGAAAGAAGTAACCTAGCCCAATACCAGACATCAGATAGCAAAAAAAAAAAAACGACCAACAAATGAAAGCAGAAGCATCTGAACAATCACTATAAAACTTCGAAGAAGGCCAAGGCCTAAGCCGTTAATTTAAAACCAACCCCAAACAAGCCAACTCAAATCCAATGGCCAAGCTGCAAAAAATGTCTTAAAATTCGGAAGACGTCTGAATAATGACCGATAATATCAGCTACTCCCCAATTATAAAAACACTAAACAAAACAAAAACTTCCCTTTCCTAACCAAGCTCCCGCCTGGTTCCTCTCGATACATCACTTCGGAAGAACAATCAAAAACCAACAAACAAACAAAAAAAACTCGCAAGAAGCAAAACGACTCATACATAAATCACAAGTCCTAAAGAAAAGCTCTGTCGAAGCTCCATGAATAATGATGACAAAAAGAAATCCGACAAATCCCGGAAGTAGAAACAAAGAAAAAGAATACTAACCGACCGATCAGTAATGGATCACTTAACCTTGACAGATTATGTCGCTTCAATAAAAAAAAACTCTAGAGTATGGCAAAAAAAAGCCAAAAAAAAAAATCCTAGCAGAAAAAAACGTCGATAACAACACCAACTGTAAAACCACCTCAGATAGAAGAACCCCGGTCCCATAGTACCGGACTCCAAGACCTACCAAACCAGAAATCTTTTGCCACAAAAGCTCCACAAAGAGTGGGATCACCGCAACCACCCCAAAGAAAATACCCAGCCAATCCAGGAAAAAAAAACAAAGAAAAAGAATACTGACCGACCAAACTAAATCAGTAATCAATCACGCACCCTTAACAAACTAGGTCGCTTACATACAAAAATCATAGTATATCAAAAAAACCAAAAGAACCTTAACATGTAAAGACGTCAATAATAACATCAACCAGATCAACATGCCACCTGTTAGAAGAAAGATGATTTCTATTACTAAAAAACCACCAACACCTCCATCTCAGATAGAAAAACCATTACTATGATATCCGACTCCAGGACCGACATAACCAGAGTCTCTTACCACAAAAGCTCCACAAAGAGTCCCGTAAAAGTCTTGTCTTCCACGCAATCTTTGATAAGAGCACAGTTCACTATCTTGGGAAACATCTTTAGTTGAATATTTGTTATCTGCCTTATAAACTAGTATTTTTTTTGCTAAATAAGAAACGTAGGTTTCAATTCCTGCTTTCAATAATATCTTTCACCCTAAACCACCTATTTAGCGCAATATGGCCCTCTCGGTTGTAGCTTTTGGGCGGTAAACAAAAAATTAGGATAATATAATTTGAGAATTCTTTTTACATTTTCATGGATTTAGAGTTACTCACAACGAACAAATTGATCGCAGCTGCAAAGAACGCCAAATACTACGCTCAACCAATAAGATAAACTACGCTATTGCCGCCAAACCAATTGCCGCAATCAAGTCATCCGCTACAAACGCAATCCTCATCGCCACGCAAGCCCTCATAATTAATACTCCAATTTCGTAAACAAGAAGTGGCAGCACAAAAAAACAAAGACGAGGCAGAACCCCAGCCAAAGCTAAAGGCCAAATACCTAGGTAAGATTTACTCTTTAGATACCATACCGACCAAGGACTATAAAAAGAAGAAAAATTTCAAACACCTTCCAAGAAACAGAAGAAACTCCCAGCCAGCAGAAAGCGACACCTATGCGAGTACCGCTGGACCAACCTCTAGATGACCCTATGGACAAACGAGACACGGAAGTCAAAGCTGATGACGCAGAACCAACCCTAATCAAACCCAAAATCCAAAGTCCAGCAAATGCTTAAAACCTGATGACCAAAAGAACTGTTTCCAGCAAACCAACAAATAAGCACATCAAACAAGTCCTAGAAGAAGTAGCAGAAGACTGTCAGAAGACAGAAACTTGTGAAAACCAACAAAACCCGAAAGAAGAAAAAAGATGCAAATTTGACTGACACCGCAAAAGTCGCAGACCGGCACTAGGAAAAAGAAAAAGATGAAGCTTTAGTACGACCAAGAAGCCAAAAAGACCCAAACCAAAGCTGACGTCAGCATCAAAGCTAGGAAGATGGACAAGCCACGCGCAAAAACAAAGTTTTTGGGCAGGAATGGTAAACCCCCAACCATCACCTCGGATAGAAGATCCCATCCCTAAAGCACAGGACCGCGGGACCGAAGCAACCAGAAGTCCTTTACCACAAAGGAGGAAAGACGACCAACCACATTCCAGATGCCACCCTGCTCTCCAGAACAGTACTCCCAAGCTCCGCCGCGAAAAAAAAAGTTTGAAAGAAGAAGAAAACTTTCTCGAGACACGGCTCCTCCTCTATCATGAGAGTGTCTTGTTACCAAGTTTGTTTAAATACAAATGCCTGCGGCATTGTAAATCATTCAGTCTTCAGCCTTCAGCACTACTACTGCTATGTATTCTCGGTATCAATATACGGTTTACTTTACGACAACCTTTGCTTGTCTACTTGATCTTCTTCGATACGGAGATATTGCCCCTGTTGCCAACAGTGCCGCAATATCTTCATCGCCCTCAACTTCAAGATCGAGTACTAATGCCGTTGCTAACGGTGCCGCAATACTTGCAGCGCACGACAGACGCCCAGAGAAGAGGCTCCTGTTTGACTTCACTTCAAACCCCGGACACTCTGCCGCCGCTGATCTACAAGAAGCCGGTACCGCTCACTCCGCGGTATCGCTGACGCTCTATCGCAAAGAATCGTCCATCTGCCAAACGCCCTCCAAGACCTAGGAAACGGCCCCGTTACTCTGCGTCAACACGTTTCGCATGCGGCCCGCGCGCTCGGCCTTACACTGAAGTTTTTCTCCACAAACGTCTCTCTGAGCACAGGTTTATCTTTACTAGCATTGATGGATCGATTCGTTCTGCAATTCGTAGAGCGATGCGTTCGTGGCAGATTGACTAACTAGCACTTTTTGCGTGCTGATCAAGGCGCGGACTCGACTAAACAAAGTCACGCAAAACTTCAAATTTACAAGACAAATGAGAACAAAAAAAGATCATAACCTCAAGCGGTTTTGATTCACATGACCACAAACAAATAACAAGCAGTAGTGCCACAACCGAACTAGTAAAAAGTCATCAAGCAATCATATAAAGTAGACAATATCAAAAATAAAATAAGCAAAAAAAGAAAGTGTTTTGCCCAGTTATCTAAATTTATTTTTTTATATAAATGACGCAACAAACACTTAACGACCCATCCACCACACCGTGGTTCACGTAGCAAATCAATTAAAAAATATAAATCCAATCAAAAACTTATAAATTCTTCCAAATAAACCTAAAAAAAATGTACATGAGACCCGTCCACTGTTAAAGACTTCGCAACATAGAGCGCATCTGATATTGCTTAAATAACTTTTAAAAAACAAAGAAACTCTTTTTAAATTAAATAGATAGCCTCCAATATAAAAAAAAATAAGTTCTAAACCAATTCTAAAAAAATTTGAAAGATTTAGAACATTTTAGAGCAAGACCCTACTGGCAAAGTAAGTTTAAAAAACCCAAAAAAATCTAAAACTATAATTTTGAAAAACCAGTCTAAAAAGTTCAAAGTCAGAAAGTCTATAATATTTTAGAATAAAACTCAAGAGACCTAAAATACTTTGAACAAGTTGCGGAAAAGCCTAAAAGAAAAAATATTTCAAAGTAAAGTAACAACAATATTTAGGTCTAGAAACTGCTCCAGAAAATGTAAAAATAGCACAAATCACTTCAAAATAACATTGAAGGTACAAAAAAACTAATTTGAATCTGTGAAATGTCCATAAAAGAGCATTAAAAAAAATTTATTTCATTAAATTTCAAAAAATTTAAGAAATACCAAAATAATTTCAAGACACATTCGGAAGAACAAATATATTCTAAAAAAAATAAAATTTTGTTTTTGGCACACTGACGAGTTTTGTAGAACCAAAACAATTGTCTGTGATCGTTGGGTTTGTATAATTTTTTTAATTATTTCAAAGTTACATAGAATTAAAAGAAAATATAAAACCATATTTAAAAAAATCTTTTCTCCAAAACGATCAAATTATAAATAGCAAAAACAATCAACATTATTATAAACATATTATTCCTTCAATTTAGTTAAAATTAGAAGCGCTTCGTTTCGATCACACTTATTATTAACGTATTTATAGCATAATTACAACCTACGTACAAAATCCCCTCGACAATGCAATTAGAGTTGATGATAAAAAATTCAATTTCGATTTTCTATAAATACGCCGATCTTGTATGTGTGTGCGGACGTAGGCGCGGCGCCAGTTCGCATCATTATTGGCGTAGAATGCTGTGATGCGGAGGCGTCGCGACGAAGGCGTCGGCCTTGGCTGGTGCGCGTCTAGTCGAACACTTGTTGAAGATGTAAGTGACGTCCGACGTACCACCTCAAACTGGCCAAGCCAAGGTAAAATAAGTTCTATTGCGCCTCGGTTTTGCAAAATCCTTGGAAGCGATACGAGATTAACAAACGGCATTGGTTTCTATTATGAGTGGATTATAATAACGTGTGTGTAATACTAACATAGTTTTCGAAATAAATTCTATTGTGCTAATTTTTTAATTCGGATCGACCTATATTATGTATCAATTGTTAGTCATTAACTATATTGATTAAGATTGTTATAATATAAAACATTGAAATAAACTTTAAAACAAAAAAAATAACTGAAGCAAAAGTAAAAAAAAATCAGAAAAAAGTATTAATATTTATTTTGAATTTAAAATATGCCAAAAATACATATTTTAGAATCAACATGATGGGCATTATTAATGATATAGCACTCGACTAATACTAGTCGTACCAAATAAACAAAGCTGATGAACTGGCAATGAAAACACAGAAACTTCTAATTTAGCATAAAGAAGACAGATATCACAAAACTGCAGCAAACTACTGATTTGATTTAAAAAGCATCAACATTTTCAATAAAGGCCCAAAAATGCCCAAAAGTTATCTACTAAATAAACATAGATTATAAAACCTTAATCAGAGAAGTCAAATTTGTGAATTAATTCAAAGTAGGTATAATTTTTTTTTAGAGAAGCACTTTATTTTCTGGAAACATCAACAATGCCCAAAAATACATATTTGAAGCAGAAAACACAAAATAACCTTATAAGCTCAAAAGTTGCAAAAACATCTTTAAGCAGACCAATTCAAAGTGTCAAAATTGTACAAGAAGCACTTAATTATTCTGGGTACATCAACGATGCCCAAAAATATATGTATAAAGCTGAAAACACAAAATAATTTTATAAGCCCAAAGGTTGCAAAAACATATTTGATCAGATATCAAGTAAACCAATTCAAAGTGTCAAAATTGTACAAGAAACACTTAATTATTCTGAAAACACCACAAATGCCCAAAAAATTTTGTTTGAAGATAAAAACAGAAAACTACCTTATCGGCCCAAAAGTTCCAAAAACATCTTGGTGAGCAATCAAGTAAACCGATTCAGTGTCAAAATTGTTCAAGAAGCACTTAATTAATCTGAAAACATTAACGTTGCTCAAAAATACACATTTGGAGCCAAAAACACCAAAATTACCCTATTGGCTTAAAGGTTCCAAAAACAACTGTCAATGAGCAATCAATTAAACTAATTCAAAGTATCAAAATTGAGGAACATCAAGGTTGAACAAAAACACAAAAATATGCGTTTAAACCTGGAAAAACCAAAACCAAGTGAAGTATCAAAATTGCTCAAAACGCACTTGATTACTCTAAAACATCAACGTTGTCCAAAAATAGAAAAAAAATATGTTTAAAGCAAAACGCCAAAATTTCCAAACCGGTCTAATAGTTCCAAAAACAAAATAAATATACTACATAATAAACCCACCAAATTTTGATAAAGAAGCTGTACAACAATCTTAAAACATAAATTCTGCATAAAGCACTAACATCTCTGCATTTACCGCAAAAATATATTTGGTTTAAAAATATCTACATTACCCTAAAAGCCATAATGTTTTTAAGAAGGAAAAAAACTATTTTTGTACCTAACCGTTTCATACTTCAAGCTTTCAAAATTACACAGAGTAGCCCAAGAATACAGAAAAATAAAAGATAAAAGTACTAAAAGTACTAAAATTACTCTTAAATGACCAAAAAAGCTTCCAAAAACAACCATCTCTGCAGAATAAACCATGGTGCACCTAAGATAAGTAGAGCCACCTCTCAACAATTTGTTGTGTGAAGAACTCAATAATAGTTAGACCAATATGGTCCTCATTTATAAAGTTTAAAGGATATATAACCGTAAGAAGTAATAGTAATGACTAATGACACTGACTTTGCTTCGTATAATAGGGATTAAAAAAACTCAAGCTGGAGTTTGTGATCTCTTCATAGCAAAGCAAGAAATGCAGGATTATTGATTATAAAACAGATAAAATCATCAAAATTATCGTTCCAAAATGTTCGTCATGGCAATTCGTACATAATCAAAAGCTACAATTTAGTTCCAAGATAGTTTCTTAACTGGCAAAAATAAACTAGTTACAGCTTAAACTTCAAAACGTCAAAGAACCATCAACCTTGGTATTCAAGTGATGCCTCTACAGAGCAAACTCAATTAATACAGCATTAATGTAATTTCTTTCATAGGTTAAGAAAAAGCGTGCATAGCAAGTTCTGACACTCTACTGTAGTATGTTCTATCAAATGCCGTACTACCATTGATGTGATCGCGGATTCTAGATTACAAGAATCAAAAGTCTCTCGCCGTTATCAACAAGAATGAATTCGTGTTGTAACATTTTTGAAGACGCTGTAGTATCGCACATAACCTTGCATCACTTTAAGACCTTTTTTGCCTGCCAACTCTAAAAAACAGGTTTTCTGCTTATACTTTAGATCAAAAAGTGATGTTTGGCGGCCGCCCGCTAAAAAATTGTAATTTTTCCAAAAAAATTTTGTCTGCAGATGCTTCAGTGATATCTTGGGCCACATTGAGCCATTATCATAAAAAAACCACTATAACATTTTCAAACAGACTGCAGCATCGTCACATTAAGAACCTTTGACAAAATATAGATACCATGGACTCCTGGACAAACAAAAGCAAAAGTTGATTGCATGTCCAAAATGTCCTGATTATGAATAGATTCTATGCCAATCATCACTAAGCCTAAAAAAAATCAACAATCGTAAAAGTAGCGTCCAAACGCTTCATTTTGAACAATAGAATCATTCAAACAAAAAAAAAAACAAATTTCGATCCATCTTCGGCACTCCTAATAGAAACCAACAAAAAAGATCTTTACATAATCACTAATTATATATTAATCCCCGCACAATCAACAGATTGTAGAATTTGCTAATTTGAATTGAACTGAAAACTTTAGTTTTTCAGTCTAAATCAGATTTCCGAAGATCCAAGACGTAATCGTAGACCCTACTATTCCAACCACTAACTCGGCAGCTCAAAATCGTCAAAAAGTAAAATAATCTTTAGAGAATGCAACAAATGATCAAATTTTATGCAAAAAAGTACGTCCCAAGAAAAATCAAAAAAACTAAAATGCAGCTTTCAAACTCTCTTTAAAATAGTGATTTTTACTTGCTTCAGTCAGTTCACCCCAATTCTAATCTGGCCAAACTAGCTGAGCCAGATAAAAACGTCTCCTTAAAACAAAGAAGCTCAATGACTATTTTACATAAACAACCAAGTAGCTTTTCCCACACGCTATAAGTCCTTTGATCATCTCCTAAATGTACCCATTTTCTAATAAAAAAATAGACAAGCTTTACGGTCTTGAACTTAAAGGTTCCGGAAAGAAACGGGATGGGTAGTCACTCAGCAACACAACACTCAGCGCTCTGCTTTAGAAAGTTAACTCAGCTTTTAGAAGATTTCGTTCCCAACCATAAAAAAAACACTTCAGTCCAGATAGTCAACCAAAAAAATTTAAACAAATCGAGGAAAAAAAAGTTGGGTGGAGGCTAGTCAGTAGGTGCTCTCTTTCAAAGAATTAACACAGCTTTTAAAAGATTTCGGTCCCAAACCACAAAAAAACACTCCAGCTAAGTCCAGATCAAAGACAAGGTATTGGCGGAAAAAAAATCAGTAGGTAGTGACCTCCTCCAAAAAGTTAATCCAATATTCAGCGCTCTCCTTCAAAAAGTTAATTCAGCCATTAAAAGATTTCTTTCCCAACAATAAAAAACTCAAATCAAAAAGAGAAGGGTTGGGTAGAGACTAGTTCAAAGAGTTATCCCAGCGCTCTCCTTCAAAAAGTTAACGCAGCCTGTATAAAATTTCTTTCCTAAATCACAAAAAAAGCACTTCAAGCAAGTCCGGATGGTCAATCAAGAAGGTTCAAGCTGTTCGAAAAAAAAAAGACTAGTCGGCAAGTGCTCTACTTTAGAGAGTCAATTCAACACTCATCAAAAAGTTGACTAAACTTTTAAAAGATTTCTTTCCCAAACCACAAAAAAAAATTCAGTAAAGTCCAGAATCAAAAAGATTTAACCAGATTAAGAACAGAAGGGTTAGTAAGTAGGTACACTCCTTCACAAAGTTAATCTAACACTCAACGCTCTCCTTCAAAGAGTTAACTCAGCTACAAGATTTCTTTTTTTTTTTTTCAAAAACCATAAAAAACTCCAAATCGTTAATCAAGAAACTTTAACCAAATCAAAAAAAGAAATTTTAGAGAGAAAAAGTTATCCGGTAAGTGCTCTGCGCTTTCATTCAGAAAGTTAACTCAACCATCAAAAAATTTCTCTTCCAATCCTCTACAGTCCAGTCCAGATCTTCAACCAAAAAAGTTGAACCAGATGAAGAAATAAAAGTTTACTTCCTTTCTGATCTAAACCTCAAAAAAATCACTTCAGTTGAGTCCAAGTCATCAACCAAGAAAGTTCAACCTGATCGGAGAGAGAGAGAGGGTTACTAGCACTTAGCTAAGAGGAATGTCGATAGGTGCTTTCCTTCAGAGAGTTAATGAACACTCAGTGCCCTCCTTCAAAAAATTAACTCCAGTTAAAAGATTCCTTTCCCAAACCAAAATTAAAAAAATCACCCGTCAAGTCCCGAGTGTCCATCAATCCAAGGTTAAGAAAGGGGGAGTGTCGGTAAGTGTTCTCCTTCAGGAAACTAACTCAGCCTAAAGAAAATTTCTTTCCTAAACCACAAAAAAATTCTTTAGTCGAGTCGTCCAAATCGTAAACCAAAAAGGTTCAACCAGATCAAATCAGCCAACGACGACAAATACAATAACTTCGTCTCCTTGTACGGCCCACCACCTACAACGTCTACCAATAACGCTCTCTTTCAAGAAGTTAACTCAACCTTTAGAAGATTTCGTTTGCAGACCAAAAAAAAAAACACTTTAGTCGAGTCCAGATCATCAACCAAATCGGAAAAAAAAGATTAAAAGGAGAGTAATTGCTCTCCTTCAAAGAGTTAATCCACACACTCGCGCTCTACTATAGAAAGTTAACTTAGCCTCTAGAAGATATCTGTCTTAAACAACAAAAAAGCACTGCAGTCGAGTCCAGATCGTCAACCAAAAAGGTTAAAAAAGAAGCAAGTTACAAAAACAGCGTTAGTGATTAAGTAGTCTCTTTCAGAGAGTTAATCCAATACTCACGCCTTCCTTCAAAAAACTAAAATAAGTTCTTGCCATAATTATAGTCTTTATTTTAATGACTTTTATTTACCACTTACCTTGCTCTTTATACTACATCTTATCTACCACGTGACCGGATATCGTTTATTAATCTGAGATAAAATCTTTTTAGTTAATTCAATATTACGTCATTCCAATTAAAATTTTAGACAAGTCTCAACAAGCTCAACTTTTCCAAAATCCACTTCCGCTACACAACACTTATCTCTTTTTATACCAATTAAAACATTTAATTAATCATTTTCTTAGATTTTTCAAGAGGATGCACTTCCGTTACATATATCCTTATCTTTCATCATTAATCACACACCCATTATCTCACCAGATGCACTTCCGGTACATAAATCCTTGTCGCGTTTGCTTTTGTCGCGGTACACAATTCTTATCTTTAATCGAAGACTTACCCCAATTAAAACTTGACATGTCTCGACACGCAAAATGTACTTCCGGTACATAAACCATATCGCTTTAATTACGTCATTCCAATTAAAAAACTTGACAAGTCTCAACATGCAAAATTTCAATTACGTCATCCATCCCAACTTACTTTTTCTGCCAATTAATCTCCATCGCACTCTTTCCGAGTTTTCGCACACCCCTCGCACTCACACACTCTTATGGCGGTACTGCCTACTTTGAGCACAGAAGGGCGCCACCGGTGGCGCCCACTTCACGCGCTCGGCCTTACAGACATGCCCTGATGGGCGCTCCCAACCGGATGTAAATCCCACTTCCTTTGACAGCCATGCTCAGATGGAAAAGGTGAATTTTTGACCCCCATGTAAATCTCCATAAGAAATTGAGCCAGAACTCTCATAGCTCCTCCACTCCATTAAAAAACACATCAAGTCCAACCCTGGTAAGACCAATGCATCGGAAATCCGTGCTACAACCACCATTAGCTTAGGCTTACACATCTTGCCAAAACATTCTATACAATCACTGATGGTCTCTTGAAGCACCAACAACATAAACAGACCTTTCCCAAAAACAAGCTGCTTTAGGTGAGCATATAAACAACAAAATACAAGTTCTATGCCAAAAACAAAGTACAAATGGAAACGAGACATCTCCGCCGGAGCCCTCAACCCCAAGGCTACTTAACTGACACTCAGAGTCATCCGCAGCCTCAACAACTATAGAAAGAAAGGTAACAAATGACGCCTAACGCAGTATTCAACTAAAATCCCCAAGAAGAGTGAGAAAAGGAAAACCAAAAAAACAATCGTTCACGGAATACCAAGCAGACTTCGAGAAATATGATATCAATCTCCCATTCACGGCAAAACCGTACCAAATAAAGAACCTTATAAAGACCCCTCCTGTAAGTAACACCAGCCACCAAAATCAACTGGTTAAGAACCACGGATGTGACACAAGTCAGCCCAACACCACCAACTACCAACGTAACAATCTTAGAAAATAATGCAAAGGTTCTTACTGCTTAGATTTAAGATAGTAAGCAAGCAGAATCTGGCCAAAAACCTCACCAAGAGCTCATTAGACATTTTTTTAAGTCCATACGTGCAATGCAAAGTAGCCTTATACATACCTGAAACTGTAAAGCATAGTCACAATCACCATCGAATAAGCGCCTACCATGGCAAACAAAGAAATCCAAGGCGAACCTACAAGCAACGTGCAACAAAGTGACATGTAACAACAAGCAAGTAGTAACAAAACAAACCTTTTCAAGTTCATAGTTCACATCACCTATCAAAAGTGACAGAACATGTCAAAAAACCTCTAACACCACAAAAAATATTAAAATCCACCACCGACTACTCTCTTCTCAAGCCTCAAAGCTTGCACATCCTATACACAGTAGATTTCAGTACGGCCACTTTTATCTCCTCCTCCTCTGACTAAGAAATTTCTAACATTTGCAGAAAAGAATTTTCCAATTTCTTGGTAAAAACTTTAGTTCAAACTACTCAATAGTAATAATGATTTAGAGTGACCCACCCACCAGCTAAAGTGTTGGTGATCAAGTAATTAGACACTCAAAAACTTCTAACACTTCCAGAAAAGAGATGCATTCACTTTCTTGTTAACAAACTCTTGCGCGGGTGGGTGGACACTACTCGATGATAATCACAATTTAGAGTGACTCACCACCCGCCCAAGTTTTGGTGATCAAGAAATTAGATATAACCTCCTCCTCCTCATCTGACTAAGGGACTTCAAACACTTGCACAAAGAAGAAACATCCAAATCTTTGATAACAAACACTCGAGCGAGTGGGTATTCACTCCAGTTTAAACTTATCAATAGTAATCACCCACCCGCCCAAGTGCCTGTGATCAAAATACTGGATAGATCCCTCTCCTCCTCTGACTAAGAGACTTCCAACACTTGCAGAGAGGAAAAACTTCCAATTTCTTGATAACAAACTCTTGGGCAGATAAATGAGCACTTTATATCAAACTACTCGATGGTAATCATGATCTTTAGAGACCCACCTAAATGTTAATGATCAAGAAATTGAATATAACCTCCTCCTCCTTCTCCTAAACTAAAAGACATCTAACATTTGCAGAAAAAAACTTCTACTTTCTTGAGAGTACCAAAATCAATGTTGTTTTGTAGACTACATATTTAGCAAAATTTGAGTATTGACCTTAAGTATAAAGCAAGAAACAAAACTTGAATATAGGTACCTATATCAGCATATGAGTAAAAAGACCAAAATGTACCAAAACGCATCAAAGCTTAAACTCCAAAATTACTTTTAATTGTCAAAATTTAACCAGTCCCCAAACTATGCAAATTAAAAAAAAAATTTAAATATAATTACTGCAAAAAGCTAAATATTTTGTATCAGAATTGACATAACCTTAATTAATTAAAGGCAAGATAAAAGCCAACAATCAATCTTCTCGAAGACTAATGCATTGGTTTAGGAACTTATTATAACAACGAACATTTTTACACAGTTATTTATCATTTTTTCTGTATATTTATATAATAAATCTCTTCAGTTTACCAACCAACCCATTTTAATTAACTTTTCCAATCACTTAATCGATTTTATATTTGACCGAGACCTTTGATTCTCTGAATAACCTATTCAAGTACAATTCTATAGATATAGTAATAGCTTGAATAT
This sequence comes from Tachinus rufipes, assembly GCA_963932245.1. Classification (NCBI taxonomy): domain Eukaryota; kingdom Metazoa; phylum Arthropoda; class Insecta; order Coleoptera; family Staphylinidae; genus Tachinus; species Tachinus rufipes. The sequence continues at coordinate 19,438,870 of OZ010744.1, forward strand.
AAAATACTTTACAATTCCACATATAAAATTAAATTTTACAAAAGTTTAAATCGCAATTTAAAACAATGCAAAATTGGGAAATAAAACTTACTCTTTTAAGGTTTTTATAGAACTATCAGCTTACCTGCAACAAAAAAAAAAACATAATTAAAAAATGTCAATTTAAAATAAATTTAAGAGAAGCCATGAAGCACAAATGGCAAAGAACTTGACTTCCACATTAAAGGTCGTGGGCTTAAAATTTGTGAATTGGTTCATGGTTAAATATTACCGTATACACTATTCATGGCTTTACCTATAAAAATCATATTGCCTCATCTCAATCTGCTTAAGATTTGAGGTCGACAAACCATAAATATTTGATTAAATTATTGTTTACTCTACATTTCATATCCAGATATGGATGAAGCTTATTACAAAACATCCAAGTGCAAATACAACAGAAAAGCGGATATGAATTTATAATATAAATCTCATTGACAAATATCCTTCGCTTGTCAAACCAGTGCAAACAAATATAAATTCGCAATAGTGACCTTCACTGCAAAGTCGCATACACACTTCCGAATTGTTTATATAAAGGTCGCGGCGGTTTCGTTTCGAACAAATAAATTTCACTAAGTGCATTACAAACAAATTGTTTTTATGCAAACAATGAAAGTGAACATACATTGAAAATAATTCAACAATAAACAAACAATGGATTTAATGTAGTTGAATTTGTTATGTAATCTGCGGATTTATTATCTGTCTGAATTTTAAGATAAGTCATTGGCGACAATTCGGTGGCTACGATATTTATTTTTAAGAATGAACGTGTATAAGCTGATATCAGTAAAAAATTATCACATATTTGTGAAAGAATTTTTTAAACATTTCAGTTTTATTGAGATAAGCGGTTTATATAAAAATTGCAGTACATTAAATTTATGTTATCAGTTGATAAACACAGACTTATGTAAATTAAACTATGATATAATAGTTATCAGTATAAACTACAAGATTAGAACTAGAATTAAAAAAAAAATCATATTTTTGGAATTTGGTTAATTGTTTCTAGTCCAGGAAAAATAAGACATCAACCCCGAAATAATTTGTTACAGGCTAAATTTTTGCACGTACCTTAGTATTGCGGATCTCAATAATATGTGAGAGTTTCAACGATGTTGAGTTTTCGCGAGGTCAAAGGTCGCGAAAAACAGTTTTTTTGCAAATATCTGGAGAACGATGAGATTTATCGAAAAAAATATAGAAAGCTAATTTGTAGCTGAGGCAATTACCTATAAAAACTTATCTAGAAGTCTTTTTGTACGGGCAACCGAAGACGAGACAGGGCGTCCCAAAGAACAAAGAACGTAGAATAATTACTTCACACCGGCGAATATGGACAGATCTTAGGATATGATAATGGATAATTAATTTTTATTCAATAGGTACTTTGATGGTTTTTTTTATTACAGAAGCATATGTTTTTACAGTAAGACTTTTTCAAATTTCAAGTCTCTTCGGTTTCGGATAAGGAAAGACGATGAATCTATGTCTTCATGGATATCCTCTTTATCGATGTCTACTTGTACTGCGTTCAAACAAGTTTGGCCACATTGGCTGCAAGCAACCGAACAGTTCAAACCTGCTTTTCAGCATCCACAAGTTGAACCACGGCCTTTTTTGCAGTTACAGAATACCGCATTGAGTAAAACATCAGAAGCGGGTTGAAGCAGCGTTGTAATTTGCTCCAAGACATTACTTTGTAAGATCCATCCCCAGTTCTCAGGATCGATTCCCTTATTTCCGAGCCATACCTGAACTTGGTAATATGTTCGATAGAAATGCTGCTGAGCAGCAGCAGAAGTTGGAGGAAGTGCCGACAATTGCACAGCAGCATTCAGTTTCGTATATTGTGCGAATTTCAAATATCGTAATTCATCCCTATGGATTTCTGTTTTTTCGTTGCTTTGTAAACTTGCAGGATAAAACGTAGGCCATTCTCAAAAATAATATTGAGAGAACTGTCAGCTCTTGTAAAAGCTTCAGCACAGCTCATCATATCTTGATTCTTTTCAAACTGTTTGAATATATTCAATTTGCCTTTGCGAAATAGAGCAGAAGCCGAATCACAGCCAGTAATTGCGTGAAGAAATAAAATGTGGCTCTGACATTTAGGATACGAGGCTAAGCTTTGCAAAGAATAGATTTTTGATGGGGTTTTAGATTTACCAGGCTTCTGAAGATATATTTTTTTGCCGTAAAGAGCTCGTGCAATCAAAATAGCCATCAAGTCTACATCCTCGCCAACAACTACACTAGTACTTTATTCCGTCTGTTCTATCGCGGTTTCGATAATCAAAACATCAGCATCATTTTTTGCCTGCTTCACAATGATGTTAGCAGCTTGAAATCTTTCAGACAACATCGAAATGAATCGACTTTTGTTGTTTTTATTGGCAAGAAATTGTTGTTGGCTCGTTGATACTGTCATTGATGCTTTGAAGAGAATATCTGCGGATGATGAAACTGTGGCACAACGACGACGCTGCTCTGAAGCTTTGATATTATTCCCATCATCATTATAACAGTCGAATACAATTAAAACGTCTTGGCCAAAATACTTTTGTATATAAGCTCCATACAACACGATGCAGTAGATATCCTCCATCGACGATATATTTCACATTTGTGTAATCAATGTCATCGTCTGGCTTTAGTAAGTCATACAAAGAAGATTTATTATTTTTGCGCATCCCATTCTCATCGAAAACTGCTAGCGGGTATGGAGCTAACTCGTACTCGAAGTATTGTTGGAGATTTTCTTCAAACTGTTTGCTTATACTGATTCGCTGAAACAGCAATAATGGATCAATCGCAACCTTTTCCCCATGCACTTTAACTGAGCTTTTCACTGCCAAAAGTGAGGCTACTTTGTTGGCTCTTTTCAACTTAATATTGTCGAATGTCAAGTTGGCCATGCTTGCCACAGAAAGTAGACCTATTTCCAGAGCCTGGTGGCAATTGATTTTCTCATCACCGATGGTTCCACTTGACATAATGTAGGGAAGCTGAGGGAAAGGATCGCGGCATGAAAACCATTCTAGGACTTTTGCAACATCAGTAGAATCTCGAGCTACTCGTGAATCCCTAGCATCGACATGTTGATCGGTCGTATCCAATTTAATGTTACAAAGGTCTTCTAATTCTTCGCACACTGTATTCATGGCATGCATGCCATACACCCATTTACTTAGCACACTTTCTTGAGTACTCCTTCCTCTAGCCACACCCCCATCTGTTTTCATGAACTTCATGCTCGATGGTCATATCAGTCCAGATTCCACAAGTATATTTATTAGATCGTTTGACGGTAAAAAATCCCTTCTTAAAGCTCTCCAGAACATTTTTTGTTCTAGAATCCCCAATTAGCATCATACCTTGGAGATGTAAATGGGCTAATTTTGCATAATTATGATGTCCTGCTGCATACAAGTATGGTAACATCTCCTTAATACAACTCAAATGACCATACCAGTCTCCCATTCGTTGAGCTCTGATAAACTCCTTAGCAATAGATATCATTTGGAAATACTGTACCCACAGCTTTGCAGTTGGACCACGATCTTCATATTCTTGAAGCTTTTCATTCAACTTGCGGAGTACAAACTCGGCTTTTTCATCACCATTATCAATATCATCATATGATAGGGTACCATTAATTACGTTTTCAATCGTGGTTCGAAGAATATCATCAGTCTCCTCATCGACGTTGATTTCTATTAGCATGATTTTGGCCAAAGCAAGATGTAGCAGAGTATGACCTATTATTACCTATTAGCTTTCTATATTTTTTCCGATAAATCTCATCGTTCTCCAGATATTTGCAAAAAAACTGATTTTCGCGATTTTTTTATATAAATTTAATGCAATAATGCAATAAACAGTTAGAAGTGACAATTTTCAATACATTTTATGCGGTAAATAAAATTTCTGTTTGGTTTTGACGTATTTTATGCAATAAGTAGATTTCTATACAATTTCAATTAAAAAAACGGTTTCTGCGACAACTTATTATAAATTTTATTCAATAAATAAAATGTTCGCGCTAGTATCATGTATTTCTTGCTATACTTTGATTTTCTATATAATTTTAATGAGATAACGGTTTCCTGTGATAATTTTTGATACATTTTATGCGGTAAATGATAATTCTATGGGGTTTTGATGTATTTGTAATTATTGCAGTTAATTTCAATGCAATAAACAGTTTTTTCTGCAATAATTTTTAACAAATTTTATGCGATAATGGGTCTCTGTGCGACTTTAAAGTACTTGCAAAACTTTTTCAAATTCTTTTTTTCTGAAGCCATTTGTTTAATGTGATAAACGGTTTTCTGCAATAATTTTTGAAGAATTTAATTCAATAATTGAGTTTTTTTGTGAAACTTGTTGATTGTTCATATAATTTCAATGCATTAAACGAATTTCTGTGACAAATTTTTGCGGTAAATAAGATTTCTCTGCGGCTACAACGCATGTCTTGCTACAAGTTAATTTTCGATATAATTTCAATGCAATAAACAATTTTTTGCAATATTTTTTGACAAATTTAATGCAATAATTGAGTTTTCTGTAAAATTTAGAAGTAATTCTTGCAATAAGTTAATTTTTACATAAATTCAATGCAACAAACAATTTTCTGCGTATTTTCTGGAACCAATTATGACCAATTCCATGCAATAAATAGGTTTCCTGTTCAATAATTAAGTATTTCTTGCAAAAAGTTTTTCTGTGTAATTTTAATGGAATAAACAGTTTTCTTCAATAATTTAAAAAAAAAGTTTATGCAACAATGAGGTTTTTAGTGCAATTTTGAAGTAATTTAATCAAAACATCACAGGGATGAAGAGTGAGAATTATATAGGGACAAACGGGCAATCAGTAATAGACTACGTAGTTGTAAATGAGGAAGCGTGGGAAGAGATATACAATCTTAAAGTAGGAATAAGAGTTGAATCAGACCACCAGCCATTAGAGCTCAACTTAACTGGAGAAACTGTGAGAAGACAAAAAAATGAAGAAAAAAGTGAAGAAAGGATAACATGGACGGAAGAAAGTGTGATAAAGTACAAAAAAAGAAGAAATGTCGAAGAGATAATGAAGGAATTAGAGGAAACAATTGGAGAAGCGGTAGTAAAAAAAATATAGAAGAAAAGAAGAAAAAATATAAAAGAAAAGAAAAAAAAAATGAAAAAGAGCAAATGATTGAACAGCGAATGTACTAAGAAAAAACAAGAAGCCAGAAAGATGTTAAGGCACTGGAGAAACAACAAAAGCACAAAAGAAAAATATATGAAAAAACAGAAGGCATACAAAAATCAGTGTAAAAAAGCTGAAAGTGAATTTATAAAAAAAGAAGAAATATAAATTAAAAAAATAAAGACAGAAGCAGAAGCATGGAAATACATAAACAAAGAAATAAGAAGAAAACACAGAGAGATATTGAGGAAATACCAATGGAAGCGTGGAAGGAACACTTCAAGTTTGTTTGGAAGAGAAAAGAAAAAAAAAAAAACTAGACAGGCAAGAGCGAATCCACCAAGCGGAAGAAATTTCAAAGAAGGCAATATGGGAGAAGATTAAAAAACTAAAGAAAAGAAAAGCGCCAGGTATGGATGGGATACAGAATAAAGCGTGGTTGTATAGTACGGAAGAACTGATTGAGAGATTGAATGAGTTAATAAACAAAGTATGGAAAGGAGAAGGATTTCCAAGTCAATAAAGAGAAGGTCTTGTATGCCCTATACACAAAAGTGGATCCAAAAAGCTAGTAAATAACTACAGGGGAATAACACTACTGGGTACGGTATACAAGATTTACGCCATGATATTAAAAGAAAAGTTGAATGAGGAACTAAGTATGAATGAGATAATTCCAGATGGGCAAGCCGACTTCAAGAAGGGAAGAGGTACCATGGATTGTAGAAAAGGAAATAGCAGAGAAAGGGGAGAAAGTATTTGCGTTATTCCTGGATTTAAAGGCGGCATTTGATATTCTTGCAATAAATAAGTTTTCTGTGCAATTTTGACTTTTTATTATTTCAATGCAATGGTTGCCTGCAATAATTTTTGACAATTTGATGCAATAATTGCTTTTTACTTAATCTCAATGCGATAAAAAGTTTTCTGCGACAACTTTTGATGCATGTTTTGTGATCAATAAAATTTCTTTGCGGTTTTGACGTATTGTTTTTAATATATTGATTGGCAATGCCATAAACAAATTTCTGCAATATTTTTTGACAAATTTTATGCAATAAATAGTGTTATTGTGCGTTTTAGAGTTATTTCAACGTCAATTTTTGATAAATTTTCTGTGTATTTTTTACATTCCTTTGCATTTTATTTATTTTTTTTTTTTAATTTAGTTTTTATTATAAAATATTTACATATTTACAATTTATATTATTTGTTTTTTCTCCCCACTTGCTGCTCTACACCGTTTCCATGTGGATGGCTGCAGAGCTTCGTATTTTATGTTTCTATTTATCTGCTTCTGTCTTCTTCTAATTAGATCTTGTTAATATATAGTGTTTTTTAATTTTTATTTTGAATTCTTTATAACTCTTTGTTTTCTTGATACTTTCAGGCAGTTGGTTGTAAGTGACAAGTCCATTGCCTAGTATTGTTTGTTTTGCTTTTTTTGTCCTTGTTGTGTGTACATGTATGTTGCTTCTTCTTCTTGTGTTATGTCCGTGAATTTCTTTGTTGCATTTTATTTGGAGGTTGGTTTTAATTTCTTTATTTTTAGTTTTGTATATTAGTTTGCATTTTTCTATTTTTATTTTTTCGTTTATCTTTGTTTCGTTAATTATTTTGTTTACTTCTTCTGTTGGTGTTAGTTTTGGTAGTTTGTGCATTATTTTTAGAATTTTGTTCTGTTGTTTTTGTATTTTTTGAATGTTTGTTTTTATTGTTTCTCCCCATATGTTTATTAAATAATTAATTTTTGCTAAAAATAGTGAATGGTAGATACTTAATGCAGTTTCTTTTGTAATGCATTCCCTAGCTCTATACACAGCTCCTATTGTTGCTGCGCTTTCTTTTAATAATTTGTTAACATTTGTATCCCAGGTAAGTTTCTCAGTTAATATTAGTCCTAAGTATTTTGTCTGTTTTGTTCTAGTAATTGGAATGTTATTTATTTCAATTTTTATGTCAATATCTTTTGTATTTTTTTGTCTTATTACCATATACGTCGTTTTTTCTTCATTTATTGTTTGTATGTTTTCGTCGTACCATTTAGTTAATTTCTTAACGTCTTCATTTATGTTTCTTTCTATTGCTTCTTTGTTTTTTCCGTGATATATAATACATGTGTCGTCAGCATATGTATATATTTCTCCAGTCAAGTTTATCTCATATATATCATTTATGTATAATATATACAATATTGGTGCTAGTACTCCACTTTGTGGTAGCCCATATTCTGCTATTGTTGATGTACTAAGTATGTCGTTTATTATTGTTCTTTGTGTTCTGTTTTTAATATATGTTTTTAGTAGTTTTAAGTTTGTGTTTCTTATTCCAAGAATTTCCATTTTGTTGATCAATTTGTCTTTGTCGATTGTGTCAAAGGCTTTCCTCATGTCTATAAATATTGGTATTACATACTGTTTGTCATCTACCTTTCCTGATATGTGTTGTATTATGTCAGTTGTTATGCCCATAGTGTTTGAGTTTTTTTGAAATGTATATTGTCTTTTGTTTATTATGTTATGTTTGTTTATGTGTGTCATAAGTCTGTTATATGTATATTGCTTTTTCTGTTATTTTGCTTAATTAACACTGATATAAGCGATAGTGGTCTATAATTTTCTGATTTTGATTTTTCTCCTTTTTTGTGTATTGGTTTTATAATTTGTTTTTTGAGTATTTGTGGATATTCACCTGTTTGTATCATTTTATTTATTAGTTTTTTCAGTATTAGTGCTACTTTTTTTTTATAGCTTTTATTACGTCATGGGTTATTTGATCTTCTCTTGGCGCGCTTCTTATTTTCAGTTGTTTCATTATATCTTTTATCTCTTCTTCTGTTGTTTCGTCAAACTTATCTTCTTCTTCTATTCTTACAGTTGTTATTGTTTCCCTGCCATCATTTTTCTTAATTTTGTTTGCCAAGTTTTTTCCTACTGTTGCAAAGTAGTTGTTCAGTTCGTCCGCTATGCCAATTTTATCTGTTTTTTTTTGTCCGTGTTTTGTTATAATTTCAGTTATTTCTTGTTATGTTTTTTTCTTTGTTTTATTTAGCATACTATTTATTTCCGACCATTGTTTAGCTTGATTTCCATTTGCATTTTTTATTTTGTTTTTGTAGTAATTTTCTTTTCTTTCCTTAATTTTGTCCTCTACTTCTTTTTTCTTTTCTTTTAATATTTTTTTAATGACATCATTGTTTGGATTTTTGATGTATCTCTTTTGTGTTTTGTTTCTATCTTTTATCATTGTTATTATTTCCATATTTATCCACTCATTGTTTTGTTTTCTTTTTATTTCCGTTACTTTTGTATTTATTTTTATTGTGTTTTGTAATATTGTTGTTAGAGTGTCAAAATCAGATACTGTTTTATTATCTATGTTTTCAAATTCTTTCTTAATTTTTTCATAGTTTATTTTCTTGTTTAGTACATTTTCTTATTTTGTTTTTTCATATATTATATTCCATTCTGTTATTACCGCATTATGGTCCGATAATGTTAGTTTTGTAATTTTAATTTTTTTGTTATAACCATTTATGTTTGTTATAACATGATCTATTATTGTGCCAGGTTTATCTGCATTTCAATGCGATAAATGGTTTTCTACAATAATTTTTGACAATTTTTGTGCAATAAATATGTTTTTTCTGCAATTTTCTAACGATAAACTGTTTTCTGTAACAATTTTGCTTTTCTATATAAATTCAATGCAGTAAATGGTTTCCGTCAATAAGTTTTGACAAATTTTATGCAATAATTAAAGCTTCTGTGCATTTTTTGCAATAAATCATTTTTGACATATTTTATGCGGCAAATAAAATTTGTGTGTGGCATTAACGTATAGTTTTGCAATATGTTAAGTCATTTTTATAATTTCAATGCATAAAACGGTTTTTTGCAACTATTTATGATCAATTTCATGCAATAAATAGGTTTATTGTGCGACTTTGACAGATTCCTTGCAATAATTTTTTTATATAATTTCAATGCAATAAACAGTTTTCTGCAATAAATTTTGACAAATCATAAACAATAATTGTTTTCTGTAAAATTTTAAAAAAGCATTTCTTGTTATAAGTTGATTTTCTATAAAACTTCAATGCAATAAAGAGTTTTCTGTAAAAAAATTGATGCATTTTATGTTATGCGGTAAATAGGATATCTGCGCGGTTTTCATAACTTTTGACATACTTTATGCAATAATTGACTTTTCTGTGCACATAATTTCTATGCAATTTATCAGTTTTCTGTGACATTTTTTGTTGCATTCGTGTGCGGTTTTGGTGTATTTTTTGCGATAATTGAATTTTCTATATAAATGTAATGCAATAAACGGTTTTCTACAACAATATTGATTAATTACTTCGTGCTGTAAAAAAGTCAGAGCGATTTTGACAAATTTCTTGCAATAATTTGATTTTATGTATAAATTCAATGCAATAAATAGTTTTCCGCAATAACTTTTGACAAATTGTATGTAGCTGGGGTTTCTGTACAATTTTCAAATAACTCTTGCATTAAGTTAATTTTATGTATAATTTAAATGCAATAAATAGTTTACTGCAGTAACAATTTTTATGCAATAACTGAGTTAGTTTTCTATGCAAAGTTTTTACATAATTTTAATTTTCTATGTCAATTTAAGATTAATTTTGTGCAATAAATAATTTTTATCTGCAATTTTATAGTATTTCTTGTAATAAGTTAATTTTCTATATAATTCCAATGCAATAATTTTAATGCAATAAATAGGTTTTCAATGCGATTTTAATAAATTTTCTACATAAATTCACTGCAACCACAATTTTTTTTGCTATATTCATTTTACATAAAAACTCAATGCAAAAAATGTTTGACAATTTCATGCAATTACTAGGTTTTTTGTGCAATTTTGACGACTTATTTTTTCAATAAGTTGATTTTCTATATAATTTCAATGCACCAAACGGTTTTCTGCAATAATGTATGAAACATTTGATGCAATAATTAGGTTTTCTTTGCAATTATAAAGTAATTCCGGCAATAAGTTGATTTTTTATATAATTTCAATGCAATAAACTGTTTCCTGTAAACATTTTTGATGCAATTTCTATGCGGTTTTGACATATTTTTTGCAATAAGTTGATTTTATTTATAATGTACATGCAAACAAAATTGTTTTCGACAACCATTTATGACCAATTTCATGCATTTAATTTGTTTTCTGTGCAATTTAGACGTAATAAGTTGATTTTATTTATAATTTAAATGCGATAAACTGTTTTGAATCATTTTTTGATAAACTTCAATGCAAAATCGACTTTCTGCAACTACTTATCACAAATTTCATGCAATAAACAGTTTTTTGTGTAATTTTAATGTATTTCTTGCACCAAGTTGATTTTCTATATAATTTCAATGTTATAAACGGTTTTCTGCAATAAATTTTTCAAAAATTTAAGCAATATCTAAGTTTTCTGTGCAAATTTAAGATAATTTTTCTGTTATCATTTTTTATGCATATTATGCGGTAAATTGGATTTCTGTGCGGTTTTGACGTATTTTTTGCAATAAGTCGATTTTCTACATAAATTCAATGCAAAACACAATTTTCTGTAATCATTCATGACAAATTCCATGCAATAAATAAGTTTTTAAATGTTTCTTGCAATAAGTTACTCTTCTAAATTATTTCAATGCAATAAAGTTTTCTGCAATAATTGAGTTTCTTTGCCATTTTGAAGTAATTTTTGAGCAATTTTGACGTATTTTGTTGCAATAAATGGTTTATTTAAAAAAGCACATTAAATAAATTTCAAACAAGATTTTCTGCAATAATTTTTGAGCAACTATATGCAATATTGAGTGTTTTGAGCAATTTTTGAATTCTTTTTTGCAAGTTAGTAATAATTTTGTACATAATTTCAATATAATAAACAGTTTTGTGCGATAAATTTAGCTTATTTTTGCGATAAATAAATATTCTAAGCATTTTTGACGTATTTTCTGCAATTTTGAGGTCTGTCTTGCAATAATTTAATTTTCTATATAATTTCAATGCAATAAACAGTTTTATGCAATAAATATTGACAAATCATAGTGAATAACAATGTACTCTGTAAGATTTTGAACCAGCAACACTTGCAATAAGTTGATTTTCTACATAATTTCAAAGCAATAAATGGTTTTCTAAGAAAATTTTTGATGCATTTTATGCGGTAAATGAGATATCTGAGAAGATTTGATGTGACATTTACAACAAATTGATTTTCTATATAACTTCAATGCAATAAACGACTTTCTGCAATAATTTTTGGCAATTCCTACAATAACTTGATTTTTTACATAATTTCAACGCGATAAACGGTTTAAAAATTTGATAATTTTATAAATAATGAAACAAAAGGCTAGTGATAATTTTATGCTCTAAATGCAATATTTAATTTCAATCCAAAAACGGTATTTTGCTACCATTTATGACTAATTTCATGCAATAAATAAAGTTTCTGTGCAATTTTGATATATTTATTGCAATAAATATAATTTCCATGCTATAAACGTTTTTCTGTGACAATTTTTGATGCATTTTATTCGGTAAATAGAATTTGTATGCAGTTTTTACGCATTTCTTTCAATTTTTATATATTTTCAATGCAATAAACGGATTTCTGTAACGAATTGGTATGCTTCTTATGCGCAAAATGGGATTTCTGTGTTGTTTTTTTGCAATAAATTAATTTTCTGTATAATCTCAATTCAAAAAACGGTTTTCTGCACCTATTTATGACAAATTTCGTGCAATAAGTAAGTAATTTGAAGTTTTTCTTGCAAGTTAATTTTGTATATAGTTTCAATGCAATTAAAGGTTGTCTGTGACAATTTTTAATGCATTTCTGTACGATTTTGACGTATTTTTTGCAATAAGTTAATCTACTAATGTGATAAACGGTTTTCTACAACAATTCTTGATTAATTTCATGCAATAAATATTTTTTGTAAGATTTTAACGTATTTCTTGCAATAAGTTGATTTTCTATACAACTTTAATGCAAAAAACGGTTTTCTGTTACCATTTAAGACAAACAAATAGGTTTTATATGCAATTTTAATTTGATTTTTATTATAATATATTTTTTTATATAATTTTAATGCAATAAACGGTATTCTGCACAAAAAATTTACAAATTTTATGCAATAATTAGATTTTTGTGCGATTTTAAAGGATTTCTTGCAATAAGTTTACTTTATATATAATTTCAATGCAGTAAAAGATTTTCTGCAATAATTTTTTACAAATTTTATGCAATAATTGGGTTTTCTGTGCAATTTTGACCAATTTTGATGAAGAAAAAAAAAACGGTTTTCTGCAAACATTTATGACAAATTTCATGCAATAAATAAACTTACTGTACAATTTTGACGAATTTCCTTACAATAAGTCGAATTTCTATATAATTTCAATGCTTTTAACCATATTTTTTTGCGACAACTTTTCAATAATTAAGTTTTCTGTGGTAATTTGAATCTTGCAATTAATTTTTACATCATTTCTGTAACAATTTTTGATGCACCTTATGCGGTAAATAAAATGTCTGTGCGGCTTTGACGTATTTTTTGTAATAAGTTTACTTTTTATACAATTTTGATGCAACAAAATAAACTTTCTGTACAATTTACATATGCAATAAACTGTGTTTGCAACACTTTTTATTGAATTTCATGCTATAAATGAGTAAACAAAATTTCTGAGCAATTTTGAGATATTTGAAGTGTCAATATCTGTTAAAGTGCGCACAGCTCCCCTCCACCATTAAGACAATTTTTCTCACACCAATCAAGATCTGACAGGTCAGCAGTACGGCATGTATGGTTAACAACGCTAACAAGTTAACAACGGCCGAGTCACGAGTTGGTTGAATGTCCCAACAAAGTGATGCAGAGCGTAGCGTTCGTTCTAAATGAATACTTATGTAAAGATGATTATGACCAATAATTCAACAATATTGAACAAGAGAGAAAACTAAAGCTCGGTCTCGAACCACTAGCCAGAAGTGCTCGACAGCCAGTGCCAACTACAAAGACTCTCAAAACCATGATGAAACAATTCCAAAAACTAGCAAATCAGTCCTAACATCTAAAAAGTTTTCGCCGCACAAACTACTATAAAGAAAATAATCACTACATTACGTCCTGAAGGTATTTTATTAATAATTACAGAAAGTAACATTCAAATTCAATCTTATAAGTAAAAATTTGTTAACCCGATTAGTGCCTCAATCCGAAACCAAAGAAAAAAAAAAAAAAAAATTTCCGCTACACCTGCGGAAATTCTTCAAAAGATTTAGCAGAACTAACAACAAACCTCAACATACAAAACCAAACAACCCTTGAACCCCATCAATTCCAAAAACTAGCAAATCAGTCCTAATATCTAAACATGTTTTGCCGCACAGACTACTATAAAAAAAAGCATCTCTACATTACGTCCTAAAGGTACTTCATTAATAATCGCAGAAAGTATCTTTCAAATTCCATCTTGTAAGTAATAAGCTGTTGACCAATTTGGGCCTCAACCCCAAGCCAAAAAAAAGTGCCAAAAACTTCCACTACACCTGCGAAAGCTCTTCAAAAGATCTAGCGGAACAAATATTAAACCTCGGCCACAATCTAGATAACATACCAAACCAAACAAACGAAACAACCCTTGAACCCCATCAATTCCAAAAACTAGCAAATCAGTCCTAATATTTAATAATGTTTTGCCGCACAGACTACTATAAAGAAAAGCATCACTATATTACGTACTAAAGGTAATTTATTAATAATCGCAGAAAATATCTTTCAAATTCCATCTTGTAAGTAAAAAGTTGTTGACCAATTTGGGCCTCGACCCCAAGCCAAAAAAAAAAGTGCCAAAAACTTCCACTACACCTGCGGAAGTTCTTCAAAAGATCTAGCAAAACTAACATTAAACCTCGGCCACAATCTAGACAACATACCAAACCAAAAAAACCAAACAACCCTTGAACCCCATCAATTCCAAAAATTAGCAAATCAGTCCTAATATCTAAAAAGTTTTTGCCGCACAGACTACTATAAAAAAAAAGCATCACTACATTACGTCCTAAAGTTACTTTATTAATCACAGAAAGTATCATTCAAATTCCATCTTGTAAGTAAAAATTTGTTCACCAATTTGGGCCTCAACCCCAAGCAAAAAAAAAGTGCCAAACGCTTACACTACACCTATAGAAGTTCTTCAGAAAATCTAGAGGAACTAACAACAAACCTCAGCCACAATCTAGACAAAACACCAAACCAAACAACCCTTGAACCCCATCAGAGGTACCTGAAAGAACAATTTAATAAAACATAAATTGAGAAAAGTTTGGGCCTTTAAATTTTTTTTTCAAATTTTGAAAACTTCCTGGAACAGTTTTAGTTTCTAATTAAATTAAATTTGTCGAACCCTAGTGAACCCAAAATTGAAATTGGAATTGAAATCTATTTTTAGGTATTTGGACGAGTTAAGTATAGATAGATCTAAACATCTCATCCACACATGCCACATGTCTTCTTTGTGGCTCGGTGAGCGTGACACCTCAATTGTCTAGCAAAACAATCAAACCCAAACAATAAAGTCCTTGTAGTAAGTTGATCAAACTGCAATCTATACACCTGAAGAACAACTGTAGAAAATACCCCAACAAAACAAACCTGCCAAAAAGAACTCCTAAAACAACTTCAGCCAACACTCACCAAATTTTGTTGTTGTATCATTACTAACTAAAGCTACCAAACATAAAAAAAATTAACATTTTCTTAACATTTTAATAAGAATATGTTCAAAACCACCAAAAACTCCTGAGAGACCACTACAACAAAAAAAAACATTGAAATCCTCGCAAACTTCAGGCAACACTCACCAAAGTTTATTGTTGGTCCAGACGGAAACGTTTAAGACATCAGTAAAGCCACAAAATCACAAACATTTTAAAACCAAAATCTCAACATTTTAACAAAATTTCGTCAATCATACGAAAACTCCTCAGACATCGGCCTGACCACAATAAAGCAGAAAAAAGACAAAGCATTGGAGTCCTCAACAGTTTCAAGTAACATTTAACAAACTTCATTGTTGGTTCAAACAACGTCCAAAACAAAAAAATTAAAAACAAAATCTAAAACCAACAAAAACTTTTCGCAGAGACAGAAAAAGAACAAAACATTGAAGTCCTTAACAACTTCAGCCAACATTAACTATTTTATTCTTAATCCAGACAATTTTATTGTTGAAAACAAAACTTGAACAACAAGAACAATGTCAAAAACGTTCAAGAAAAATAAAAAGCCATAACCCAAGATGGCACTACAAAGACTAAAAAACATAACAGAGTAAAAACCCTAGAAACCTCTAAGTACCATTTAGTTAGATTCTTTTCTTAAATTAACAGTGCTTCGGCTAAATGCCGATAAAACGAATTCCTACAATTGCTGAAATGTTATCAGAATTATTTATAATATTATCTATAAACTATTATTATCAGGTAATTATTAGAATATAATTGAAACTACTAAATACGTTTTAGTTTAGTTTACAGATTAACACCTCAACGAGGCAGTATTCAGGTCTATGATAAAGCGATTCAAGGTTACGCGGTCTCAACAACCGCATTATCGTTTGTTTAAAAAAATAAATAGGTACAATGAAACAAAGATAACGCGTTCTCATTCGTACATCTACACTAATTAAATAAATATAAAGATTGTAATAACAACCAAGAGTAAATAATAATTAAAAAAAATTGCTGACGATTAATTTAAGTTTTATCAAATTCCAAGAATAAATTTTTTTTATGCAGGAAGTGCAAATTTATAAATAAACAAATTCATATTCTAAAACTAAATAATATATCACTGCTTTTTTGTAAGATAAAGTCCATTTACTCATCCCACATTGAACTGTCCGATTAGTTAGTGCTTAAAAATATATGAAAATAATTACATGTAATAAATTTCAAAGCATATAAAACTTCCATCTTGCATTCTGTCGCGATGTACATAAATTACACGGCAATCACCATTAAAATATAATTTATGATTATATGAAATACATTTTTTAGATTCCTCCTGTAATGAATGCAATTAGGAAAAAATATTATATCGAGAAAGTTTTATAAAATGTAGAATAATACAAATTTGTCTAGACTAGTTTTTTTAGTCATTATTAATTCTGCAATAGAAGATGATCAAAAGATGTTTAATTGATTGTTTATCGTAAATACTTATTTCAGTGGCAATTATTGCAATACTTCCTAATTCGATATAAAATGAAGGAAAGGAAATTGATAGGAAAGTCCTATCTTCTCGGAGGAAGGATGTACTTGACTCAACCGATATTTATGCGGAGAATGTTTCCTCCCCGCATATCTAAACTTTCCTATTCGTCTTCGCTTAAGTTTAACATCAATTTGATTAAGAATTTATTTAATGAAAATTATTTAAAATCTGTAGAGCAATAAGGTCTGAATTTTAATCCCTTTACATACCTAAAACTAATAATTTACTTATTTTAAAAATTATGTATTTTAACAAGCGGCAACGTAGATTAGTTGCATTAGTGTTTAGTGAGTTCGAATCCTACTCTGCAGTAAAATTGTGTGTGAATTTCTCTTAGAAGTTTGCAAAGGTCGATTTTATATCATTTAAATAATTAATTTTAAAATATCTATTAAGAGCGCGGTTTAGGAAGTGTTTATGACACTAAACTTTAGTTTTGGATTTTCATATATTTCATTAGACTGGAATATTAATTCTCTACACGTTGAAAAAACCGAATTTAAAAAGAAGTTAAATTTCGAGAGTTCTGCTCGTAGTTTTATAACATTCCCTAAACCGCACCCTTAACGAACCTGACTTTTGGCAAGATTTGATAGATGCGATTTCCTGCTTAGACTACCAGCAGTTGGATCTTGATTTGCTGAAGTACTCAGACACTAGTCTACTCTGGTGGATCTCAGTTACCTCCAAAAATAATCATTGATAGTGATCATGTTTGGCACAGTGAATTGAAGTGTCAAAGCTTGGGAGTAGATTGTCTCAATCCATACCTTTTAGGTGTTAAGTGATCCTAAATAATTGTAGTTGCATTTCGAGTTAAAAAAATACACTGTCTAACTGATCCTTAGATCTCGGCGTCGCAGGAATTACAGCTTTCAATTTGCTACTCTTAGGTTAAGTTAAAACAAATCTTCTGATTTGGTATGTTCTTGAATCTCAAGCTTATGCCATCTTGGTTGGTCAATAAGTGTTGGAATCTACTAAACGTTTGAAGGTTCAGTTTATGATTACCAACAAAAAGTTTGAACTGGAATGGACACCCACCCGCCAAAAAGTTTGTTACCAAGAAAATGAAAGTTTCTCTTCCTTGCAAGCATTATAAAAAAAAATATGTTCAAGGAAGGTATATTGATAATGAATCCCTTGATGACTTGATGGGTTACTCCAGTTCATGATTACCAGCAAGTAGTTTGAGCTAGAGTGCCCTCCCACCCGCCCAAAAATTTGTTATCAAAAAATTTAAAGTGCTCCTTGTAAGCATTAGAAATCTATATATTCATGGAAAAAAGATAATATCCAATTTCTTGATGAGCAACGCTTGGGCAGTTAGGTGGGTCACTCCAGTTCATGATTACCAGCAAGTAGTTTAAACTGAAATGCACACAACCCGCCAAAAAAATTCTTCCTTGCAAGCATTAGACGTTTATGTATATATTCAAGAAGGAATTAGTAAAGTTCAATCCCTTGATGATTAACACTTGGACGAGCGAGTGGGTAACTCCAGTTCATAATTACTAGCAAGAAGTTTGAACTGGAGTGCCCACCCAACCACCCGCCCATAAGTTTGTTATTATAAAATTGAACATTTCTCCTCCTTGCAAGCATCAGAAGTCTATAAATTCAAGAAGAAGAAAGTGATATCTAATCTCTTGATGATTTTTTGATGAGCAACAGTTTTGCCGTGTAGGTGAGCCACTTCAATTCATGATTGCCAGTAAGCAGTTTAAAATAAAATGCCGCTCAAGAATTTGTTATCAAAAAATTAGAAGTTTCTCTTGCAAGTAGTTTGAACTAGAGTGCTCTCCTACCAGCCAAGAATGCGTTTTCAAGAAACTAAAAGTTTCTGCTCCTTGCACGCATTAGAAGTTTATATATTCATGAAAGAGAAGATAATATCCATTATTTTTTATGAGTAGCGAGTAGTTTTAACTGGAGTGCTCACCCACCAGCCCAAAAATCTGTTATCAAGAAATTAGAAAATTCATCTCCTTGTAAGCAATAGAAGTTTTTATATCCAAGAAGGTGAAATGTGAAATCTAATCTCTTAATGACCAACACTTATACTGGAGTGGGAGGATCAAAAGATAATTCTCAAATTTTTGGTGAACAACACTTACTTCAATCTGCCAGAATCCAGACCCTGAAAAAATTCGTCGTCACTCTGGTGGAAGGCCAACCCAAAAGGATTGAAGTCCACGAAAAGACACTACTCCAGAGATGACAGCTTGAAGACCAGTGGCTTCCCTCAAAAAACCTGTCATCAATCTAGCAGAGTCCGATACCGCTTCCTCCAAAAAAAAAAAATAGATGTCCACCAGAACAGTAATGTTGTCGACCACCCCAAAGCGCATAGGAAAGATTCTAACCATCAAATAAATTACTGTTAAAAAAACACCTTCTAATTTGGCCTGTCTTTGAATCTCGGCCTCGCAGAGAATTACATCATTTACTCTGCTATGTTAGGTTAGTTTAACAAAAATCTTCTAGCTTGGTCTGTTCTTAAATCTTCAGCTTGTGCCATCTTGGTTGGCTAATAAGTCTTGAATTCTATTAATCGTTTAGAGGTCCAGTTCATAATTACCAACAAAAAGTTTGAGCTCAAATGAACCGCCCAAAACTTTGTTACCAAGAACGTGAAAGTTTCTCTTCCTTGCAAGCATTATAAGTTTTTATGTTCAAGGAAATGATAGTGATATCCAATCACTTGATGAAAATCAATACGGCGGGCGGGTGGGTTACTCCAGTTCATGATTACCAGAAAGGAGTTTGAGCTGGAGTGTCCTCCAACCTGCCCAAAAATTTGTTATCAAAAAAATTGAAAGTTTGTGCTCGTTGCAAGCATTAGAAGGCTATATATTCATAGAAGAAAAAATAATATCAAATTTCTTGATGAGCAACACTTTAGGTGTGTCACTCCAGTTCTTGATCACCAGCAAGTAGTTTCTCTTCCTTGCAAACATTAAAAGTTTTTATGTCCAAGGAAGAGAAAGTGTTATCCAATCCCTTGATGACCGCGGGTGGGCGGGTTATTCCAGTTCATAATTACCAGCGAGTAGTTTGAACTGTAGTGCCCACTCACCAGTCCAAAAATCTGTTATCCAGAAATTGAAAATTTCTTCTCCTTTTAATCAATAAAAGTTTCTATATTCAAAAAGGAGAAAGTGATATCCAATCTCTTAATGACCAACATACGCGGGAGAGGGTGGGTCAGAAAGTAATACTCAATTTCTTGGTGAGCAATAGTTTGGCGTGTAGGTAATTTACTCCAGTTCATGATTACCGGCCAAAAGTTTAAACTGGAGTGCCCACCCACCCGTCTAAGAATTTGTTATAAAAAAATTGAAAGTATCTCCTCCTTGCAAGCATTAGAAGTTCCTATATACAAGAAGAAGAAGGTGATATCCAATCTATTAATGACCCTACACTCCAGTAGCAAGTAGTTTTAATGCAGTGCCCTACCATCCGCCCAAAAGATTGTTATCGTCCTCCAGAAGGTGCTCGAACAGATAAAGAAGTTTGCAGAACTTATGGAACTTTAATCTGCCAAAATCCAAACTCTGAAAAAATCATCGTAGCTCTGGTGCACGACCAATCCGAAAGGATTGACGTCCACAAAAGACACTACTCCAGAGATAACAGCCGCCCAATCTTCCCTCAAGGAACCTGTCGCCGGTCCAGCAGAGTCCAATACCGCTTCCTCCAAAGAATATATAGATATTCACCAGGACAGTAATGTTGCCGACCATCACAAAAAAAGAAGTCAAAAAAGTTAAGAAAGAAAATGGGTAAAATCTCTTTAAATTCTTGCTCGAATAGTCCATCGGGCGGCCCGGCCCATCCCGTCAGTTGAACTCCAGAGTCGGCCAGCCCCTAAGGTGCAGTCATCTCTGGCCCACCCACCCACAGAAGACGCTGGCACAAATATATTAAGATCAAGTCACTAAAAATAACCTTCCACGGATGTTTTAGTTTAACATTCCCAAGGTTGATGTAGTGCAGGCTGAACTCATCGCTCAAAGTTACAATCCTACCTCAACAACACACATGCAAAGAGAAAAATCCTTCACACGCTGTATTTTGAGCTTCCACATGAAGCTAAAAGCAGTGAGATCCTATCTTTCACTGAGCTATGCGGGCTTCGCGCTACCGTCGTGTACAAACAAAAGACCAAAAAAATCGCACAATGCCAACGTTACCAACGCTACCGCCACACGGCATCTCCGTGTAACGCACCATATGCGTGCACATCAAACAAAGAGTCCGACCATGCAGCTACATACCCCGCATGAGATGGGCCGTACAGCGCCAATAATAAATAAAGGCTGCTCGGTTTATCAAAAACTGAGAGCAAGCCGTAACATCCAGGCCCACGGTAAAGTACCAGGTCCTCGTCAGTAGACTAGTGCTCCACCAAAGAGCACATCCAACGCTCCCAAAAAAAAATCCTATGCGCAAGCAACAAGACCAGCGCAAAGCGCTCACTTTCGGCTAAACAAATGTCCGCCAGTCTGAAACCTCGACTTAGACGTAAGGGCGGGGGGCCCAAAAAAAACAGGGATAAATCCATAAGTCCAAGTGTTTGTTGTCAAGAGAATTTTGCTCCAGCGTGATGACCGACAAGTTTCTCCTCCTTGCAAGAATTAAAAGTCTCTATGGTCAAGAAAGAGAAAGTGATATCTCCTTGGGTGCAATAGTGTTCCAAAATTTGTTTTCCCAAAATTTAAAACAAATTTTTGTTTTTAAATTAAATTTTGATGTCTTTTGAAAATTCGTTCCGGAAAAGTGTTTGTAGGCTTTGACAGTGTTTTCAAAACTGCCTAACCAACAGTAAAATCTGATCAAAGTTAAAGCACAAAAAATTCTACCAACGTATCGGGAACTATAGTGAGAATGACTTATTTGCTAGACTCTCAAATTCCTTTGAAAGTTTTTAACCAAGTAGAGTTCTATTATAGAATAAGCCCGCCAACGCTAGTGTTCTATGTTTAATAGTCTTTAATCTGGAGAACTTGCTCGAATTCACGCCAATTTGATTCTGTTTTTGGGTGGTGACAAACTGAAAAGTTTTGGCCTGTCTTTAGATTCAGATTTTTTAGAGCTAACTTAAGCAGAATATTTCTTTTAACTCTTTCGCCGCCCAAGCGGACACTAATGTTCGCTCCGCGTTCGTTCTGTTTACTACACCAAGGCAAACACAGATGCCAATATAATATTTTTGGCTACGCCGCCCAAATACATCGCTTGTACTTTACATATGTTTAATGTTTGCCATTGCATGTATTGACAAGCTGCATGACTTGTTAGCTGGTAGTCATAGTTCTGCAGGGCACAAACCAACATTTTGTTTGGCGACGAACGTATTAGGTACGTCCAAAAAATCCTGTTTCGTAGTGAGTATGTCTTGGAGAAACTGTCCTCCAATTGATTTTTAGAGTGGTTAAGGAGTCGTAGCCCTTCTTATGAAGTTCCCGTCTTCTCGTTGGCAAAAGACTGTGAATGCATTGCCTTGCGGATTCTGTTCTATGTTTGTGGTAAAAATCATTGAAAATGACTCAAAGCGTCAACCTCAATTTGTTCTTTATATGGAGGTTGACAAAAAAAAAAATTTAAAACCAAACTTTGTCTGCAACCGATGATCAACCAAAAAACTGCTTTACAAACACACTCATAAAGAACCTGCTGTAACAGTTGTTATCAACAATTTACTTTAATTTTGATTTGAATCCAACAAGTTGTGCAAAAAAGTTTGGATTTTGTCTGCATCGGATAATCGATAATCAGTCAGACCCGAAACAAGAAATGCTGTAGCAATTGTTCCCAAAAACTATTTTTTATTCATCATAATTTCTTTTCAATAGTTTTAGATTTTTCCAAAAATATAATTTACACTTCAGAAAAGTTTGGATATTTTGAAAAAAACACAAAAAATCTAGTAAAACTTGAGTAAAGAAGTGTCGGAGACTACAGAAAGAATTATTGTTTGCTAGACAACGTTTGATTTTGTTGTTGAAAATATTTTGAAGAGTAAACCTCAATTAGTAGATTGTCCAGAAAAGTCTTTCAAACAAAATTTTGTATGCAGCAGATAATCAGCCAGAAAACCTTAAAGCAAAAAATGTTTTGCAAACAAACATAAAAGAAGAATGTTAAGAACTGTCTAGAGTTCTTCTTTGGTTAGCTTGTGTTTGCTTAAGAAAATGCGTTGCATATGTGCAGAAGTGCACACCTCTAGTTGTTAATCCTCTGGTGGTTCTGTTTCTTCAATAAAGCCTATACACTTTAAACAAAAAAAAAACTGTCTTGAGTTCTTCTTTAATTAGCTTGTTCTTGCAAATGAAGATTTTGCGTTGAGTAATGTTCGCCTCTGGTTGTTACTCCTCTAGTATTTTTGCTTCTTCAATAATGAAGTGTATACATTTTTGTCAAAGAACCTGTGCACGCTTTCAAAAACGTTATAGCGGCTGGAGACTATCACCGTCCGATGATGACCTAGCAAAAGTTGAAACTAGTAACGGTTTTTAAACATATCGTTGCTATGTACTATATAGCAAATGTGTTTTTCTTAATTTTTAATGTGTGTGAGTCAAATAGATACTAGACCTCGTCTGATATATATTTGTGTTTGCAGGTACGTTAACATAAGCATAAGACCTAAAATTTACAGTTTAGTCCTGAAGAAAGAAGTAATACTGAGCTGCACATGCTTAAATGCATTTTGAGCAAGGAAACTCAGCTCCACTTGATGCTTTTAAAATTAAAAAAGCTTAGTTTTGGAGCTTTATTAGCAGATATTAATAATAAATATGTTTACGTTAAAATCTGGTTTATGCTCTTGTTTTTGAACCCAATAATCAAACGTACTGTTGATTGACCTTAATAAACAAATTTATAATTAATTTGTAACATAAAAAAATTACTTTAAACAATTAATTTAAACAAAAAAAAATCAAAGTCAACCTAGATACGATGAGAAATGTGTCAACATGCAACGAATTCCTTTCAATCGTTTTTAAAACCCATGTACAAAATGGGATTAAGGCAAGTAATACTACAACTAGCGTGTGTTGTGTTGTATACATTTCATGTCGTAATGCGGTTTTCGCGCACGTATACCTTTCGTGAGCGATGGATGTATGGCAATCGAACCGATCGAAGTGAATCGGATAGATATGCGACGTGCGGTAAGAATGTGCGATGTCTGAGCCGCGTCTGGCGCCGTTATAATTAGGGTCAAACGATTGTGTGACAACTGACAAGTCAGTCGTCGCTCTTTTGCATTGGCTTCCCATCACGATTCTGGAAATGTGTGTGACTCATCCGCGGTTCATCGCATCTGGATTTTTTTTTAACTTCTCTCAAAGCGATTAAATATTGCGAGGTTTTCTTTTAATTGTGGATGTATCATGAGTAATCTGATACTGGCGCCAAGTGAGTTATGTGTGTTGATGCACGTAGAATGACATCTGATTTTATTTTCACGAGTTTAAGTGTAAACAGAACATCAATTTATTACGTATTAATTACGATGGAATAAATATTTATTTTATGTAATTGCAAAACGTACTCTTCCGCAACTAGTTTTAAACCTAAATTTTGATAAATTTGCGCATATATGACGTAAGCATTACAAGAAGTGCAGCTAACTGTTATTTTTTTTTTTATTATACGAGGGGAGTTTTTATGTTATCTACCTAGCTAAGAGAGAGAGAGAGTTGCAAGACACATTTTATTTTCAACGTAGGAACTATTAACATGAATACACTTTTACCAACGTTTTTTTAGCGCAATGCCTAAAAAATTGCGCTTCGGTAATAAAACATTGAAGCTTTGATCCTAGCTTGATACCCTCGCTCACTGCATTCCTGTTTCGGTATAGTAAGCAGAACCTACAAGCATCTTGCCTACGGCTAATAAGTCATGGAGTGTCAGAAATATTGAAGCGTTTGTGTCACAAAGCAGTGTTGTAAGACCTTAAACCAAATGCTACAAATGCTGCTTGATGAAGCCAACATATCAACGTTATATGCCCACAACTGACGTCATGCGCTAATTGTGGGCATATACTCTATGTGTAATTGAATCGTTTAACTTGTACCCTATACAAGATTCTTAGACAATTTGGTAGATTAACAGTGTGTGCTGTGCATAATCTGTACGTTTATACGGTATATAAAATAATCATTTAACGTGAGACCGTCGCATATTATTTTATCAAATAAGATCTTCCAGGTCTCTGCAATATCAAATAATACAATTTACTAAGATTTTATCTACAGCAAAGCAAAAATACGAAGAAATTGCCAAGCCTCGAAAGCAGCTAACAAAACCAGGGGCAAAGTCAATAAACTCCATCGTTCTTCGTGAAATCCTTTAAAACAGAGATCCACAATATGCTAACCCAATAGATAGAGCTAGACTTCGAAACCAACTGAAGTTTCCAAAACTCATACTTCCAAGAAGAAAGCAATGCTTACTTCGTCCGTATCTTCAAAAACAGCAATTTCTTCATTATACTCGTAAAAGGCATCAGCACCAAGCCTTTTGAAAACTAGTTGGGTCTCCAAATTTGTAAAAGACGCGCCCAAATCCCTTATACAAACCACCAAATAAACTACAAAGGTGTCCAAAACAATAAAACCTATTAGAAGCGGTAGCCTACAACAAAAGGCATCAACTAACCTAAAACCAACTAATCCAATGAGGAGTAAAACAATAAATAGAATAACACAAACTATCCTAAAAAAAATTCAATCTGAAGATTTTGGATCTAGGAGATGACAAACGTAAAACTAAAAATGGTTTAGTTAATTCCATCTTTTGCATACATCAGTACAAAATTCAAATTCTAAAAGTTAAGGTAGTTGATGTCCCCTTAACATCTGTTTGAATCTGCTCACCACCACACAATGGTGAGATTATGCAAGACAACGAGGCATCTGTTGAGAAGTAGGTGTATTAGTGCACTGTCATCTCTTGTTTAGTTTAATTGATATGTAGATAACTCTTTCCAAGATGAAATTAGTTATTAGATAATGTATTAGACCAATAACAGTTACTCATGCACTACAATTATTATAATGCCCAGAGTGCAACATGTTCCAGCCCAAGGGCCTATGGCCCAGAGGATGGAAGTCGCCGATGAGCATTATTATCTAGTAATGCACGTAATGCATACAATATTTTATATTTCAGAAAAAATGTAATGTTAAAATTTCGTTGTAGTTAATTTATAATATAAATAGTTTCATATTTCACTTTATTTATTATAGTTGTGACTATCTTCAAACTTTAAAAAAATCAATAAACAAGTATCGAGGCTTTTATAAAACATATCCAAGCTTGTATGAATTAGAACACGCCCTTATATAGCAAATAATAAGTAAAATATACAATTACATTCGATACCATCATGAAAACACATAAATAAATTCCCTAAAACACGTTTAATTATCCATCTATACGCAATAATTGTTGAATACAATATCAATCTTTTATTGTGATATGATAAATTTGTTTCATACAATTAACATCAATCACCGTTTTTTTTTTTCATGCTAACCTTGAGGCGTCATTGCACTTTTCATACAATTCTCTTCGCAGCACGAGTCGTAT
Source organism: Tachinus rufipes (assembly GCA_963932245.1). NCBI lineage: Eukaryota > Metazoa > Arthropoda > Insecta > Coleoptera > Staphylinidae > Tachinus > Tachinus rufipes. The sequence continues at coordinate 19,465,047 of OZ010744.1, forward strand.
TTCCCCCCGGATATCCATTCGCACCACCCATTGTCTACTTAAGCACACACCATCACACCCATATAAATAACACCACTTAACACTTTGTGCACCCTTCATTTCTGCAAATATTCACACAGAGCTTCGATATACGCCGAACACACACGAATTGACAACCGGAATTTGACGACTACATTGCCAGTCCTATGATTATGCATAAAATCTATCATAAAAAGAATTTTAGATGATAATAGTCAAATCAATTAAAAAAACTAAACTGGAACTGATTATAGAAAATAAAATTGATAAAAATGACAAATGTTAAGCGATTGGAATGGGTAAATAACATAAATCCCCTCATCTGTTACTTTATTTTCCACAATGAGTTTAATAAGATTTCCGGTTGTCAATATTGTTATCATATATTGCATATTATATAGGTGCGGCAGTAATTCGGTAACCGCTCTTCAGTTTTCGCGGAGACGTTGAGTGTGCGTGTGTGTTGCGTATGCCGAAGCATAATTTGTGTGAATAATTGGAGGAATTAAAAGTGTTAACTGGTATTATTTATATGGGTGTGATGGATAAGTGGACAAAGGGTGGTGTGATGGATATCTGGGTTGAAATTGTATGATTCAAGGTGAGTTAAAAATAAACGATGATTATATGTAACAATTTATATTATTGACAAAACTCAAAATGCAGTTCAATATTGTGGACCAAGTTTATCTAGTATGATAAGATTATTAACAAAAAAATTTGAATTGAATTAAAAAACATTTTTATAAACAAAGCGTTTCCCACGCCTACAGGAATGACTTATCAAGTAATGTACTGAATATTAAATATTTAAATTTATAGAATTTAATTGTCTTTTACTGTCTCAGTTTTTTAACCCCGTTCTAGGTTTTTGATATAATTTTAGTTATTTAAACTAAAAAATATATTTATTGACCTTGAAAACGATTATAGTTATAATACATTTTTGTTGATGGATAATTAGAAAACAATTCTATATATGAATACACCTGTCTAAATAATCAATGCAACCTCTATATTAAAAAAAATTGTCCAAAAAGGAAGAAGTGATATCCAATCTTTTGATGACCAACATTTAGGAGGGTGGATAGGTCAGTCCAAATAATGATTGCACCTGAGTAGTTTAAACTGGAGTGACCACCCATCCACCCAAAAATTTATAATCAAAAAATAAAAAAATAAAAGACTCTTTGTCCAAGAAAGAAGACGTAATATCCAATCTTTTGATGATCAACACGGGCATTAAAAGTCTTTTTATCCAAAAAGAAGAAGGCGAGTTGGTGGGACATTCCAAATAATGACTACAAATGAGTGGATTAAATTGGAGTGGACACCCACCCCCGCCCAGGAATTTCTAAGTAAAAAATTGAAAGTTTCTCCTCTTTGCAAACGTTAAGAGTCCAAAAAAGAAAAACCTATATACAATCTCTTAGACGGGTGAGTAACCTCACTTCCAAACAATGATTACAATTGAGTAGTTTAAATTGAAGAATATTTTAACACTTATCACTTTTCAAAATATATTAACAAAATTTAGTCCAGATATTGTCAAAGCCATTCAGTATAATTGTTTAAGATCAACATTTAATTTTAAAAATTAAAAATATTCAATAGTTCTTCAATCGCTTCTGATAATGCCAAAATCACATTTTCGAAAAAAAAAAACAAAATTTAGTCCATATATGGTCAAAACCATGCAAACTAATTGTCGAATGCCAAAACTTAATTTTGGAAACTAAATTTTTTTTTAATCATTTTCCAAAAAGTTTTAATAATTCTTCTATTGCTTCCAACAATGCCGAAGTCACAGTTTTTAGAATGCTTGAACAAAATGTGGCCCAAATATAATAAAATTCATGCTAACTAATTGTCGAATATCAAAATTTTACTTTGAACACTAAAAATATTTTTATCATTTTTCAAAAAAATTTATACATCTTTAATTGCTTCCAACAATGCTAAAGTCACACTTTTTACAATATTTCAACAAAATTTAAACCAAATGTTGTCAAAACCATGCAAAATAATTGTCAAATGTCTGAACAAAATTTTGAAAATTAAAAATAATTTTTATCATTTTTCAAAGAGTTTTTAGTAATTCTTCAACTGCTTCCAACAATGCAAAAATCACACTTTTCAGAATGTTTGAACAAAATTTGGCCCAAATATAGTCAAAACTATGCAAACTAATTGTCGAATGTCAAAACTTAATTTTGAAAATTCAAAATATTTTTTATCATTTTTCAAAAAAGTTTTAATAATTCTTTAATTGTTACAATCAATGTTGAAGTCACACTTTTCAGAATGTTTGAACAAAATTTGGCCAAAATATAGTCAAAACCATGCAAACTAATTATCTAATTTCAAAACTTAATTTTGAAAATTGAAAATAATTTTTATCATTTTTCAAAAAAGTTTTAATAATTCTTCAATTGTTACAAACAATGCTGAAGTCACACTTTTCAGAATGTTTGAACAAAATTTAGACAAAATATAGTCAAAACTATGGAAACTAATTGTCTAATGTCAAAACTTAAAAACATAAAAATATTTAAAAAAAGTTTTAATAATTTTGCCAAAATCACACTTTTCAAAATGTTTGAATAAAACTTGTCCAAAATATAGTCAAAACAATGCAAAATAAGTATCAAATATCAAAACTCAATTTTGAAAACTAAAAATATTTTATATAATTTTTCAAAAAAATTTAATAACTCTTCAATTGTTTCCAACAATACTAAAGCCACACTTTTCAGAATTTGGCCCAAATATAGTCAAAATCATGCAAACTAATTGTCTAATGTGAAAACTATAAACTTTGAAAACTAAAAATGTTTTATCATTAAAAAAAAATTAATAATTCTTTAATTGCTTCCAACAATGCTAAAGTCACAGTTTTTAGAATGCTTGAACAAAATTATGCCCAAATATGGTCAAAACCATGCAAACTAATTGTCAAATATCAAAACTTAATTTTTGAAAATTGAATATATTTTTTAACATTTTTCAGACAATTTAATAATTCTTCAATTGCTCCCAACAATGCTGAAGTCACACTTTTCAGAATGTTTAAACAAAATTTGACCAAAATATAGTCAAAACGTAGCAAACTAAATGTCGAATGTCAAAACTTTATTTTGAAAATTAAAAATATTCTTCATCATTTTTCAAAAAGTTTTAATAATTCTTCAATTGCTTCAAAAAATGCTGAATAGTAAAAACCAAGCAAACTAATTGTCAAATGTCAAAACTTAATTTTGAAAATTAAAAATATTTTTAAAAAGTTTTAATAATTCTTAAATTGCTTCCAACAATGCTAAACCCACACTTTTCAAAATGCTTGAACAAAATTTGGCCCAAATATAATGAAAACCATGCCAACTAATTGCTAAATGTCAAAACTTAATTTAAAATTGAAAAAAGTATTAATAATTCTTCAATCGCCTCCAACAATGCTGAAATCACACTTTTCAGAATGTTTGAAGAATATTTTGGCAGATATAGTCAAAACCATCTAAATTGGTTGTTCCATATTAGTATATTTTAGCATCATATTGGTACCAACTATGTACCCAATAAGAATAAAATTGGTACGCCTGATTATTGCAAATTAATTAGTTTTTAGCAAAATTAATTCAAATCATCTTGATAAGCTTGATAGTTCTGTAACCGTAAAACCTAAACTATGCATTGGATGTTTGTAAAACTTTAGTATATCCTGTCATCATATTAGTACCAACATTTTACAAAATAAGAATAAAATTGATACGCCTGATTATTGTAAATTAATTAGTTCTTAGCAAAATTAATTAAAATCGCATTATTAAGCTCAATGGTTCTTTAACCATAAAACCTAAACTATGAATTGGATGTTTGTGAAATTTTAGTATATTCTCGCATCATATTGGTACCAGCTTTGTACAAAATAAGAACAAAATAGGTACGCCTAATTATTGTAAATTAATTAGTTTTTAGCTAAATTAAATAAAATGACCTTAATAAGCTTGATGGTTCTTTAACCATAATACTTAAACTATTCATTGAATGTTTGTAAAATTTTAGTATATCCTGGCATCGTATTGGTACCAACTTTGTACAAAATGAGAATAAAATTGGCGCGCCTGATTATTGTAAATTAATTATTTTTTAGAAAAGTTAAATAAAATTATCTTATAAGCTTGATGGTTCTTTAACCATAAAATCTAAACTATGCGTTGGATGATTGTGAAATTTTAGTATAGTCTAGCATCATATTAGTACCAACTTTGTATAAAATATGAATAAAATTGGTACGCCTGATTATTGCAAATTAATTAGTTTTTAGCAAAACTAAATCAAAACATCTTAATAAGCTTGATGGTTCTTTAACCATAAAATCTAAACTATGCATTGGATGTTTGTGAAATTTTAGTATATTCTAGAATCATATAGGTACCAACTTTGTACAAAATAAGAATAAAATTTGTACACCTGATTATTGCAAATTAATTAGTTTTTAGCAAAATTAAATCAAAACATCTTAATAAGCTTGATGGTTCTTTAACCATAAAATGCAAACTATCCATTAGATGTTTGTAAAATTTTGGTATACCATGGCATCATATTGGTACCAACTTTGTGCAAAATAAAAACAAAATTGGTACGCCTGATTATTGTAAATTAATTAGTTTTTAGCAAAATTAAATAAAATCGCATTAATAAGCTTAATAGTTTTTTAACCATAAAATCTAAACAATGCATTGGATGTTTGTGAAATTTTAGTATATCCTGTCATCATATTAGTACCAACATTTTACAAAATAAGAATAAAATTGATACGCCTGATTATTGTAAATTAATTAGTTCTTAGCAAAATTAATTAAAATCGCATTATTAAGCTCAATGGTTCTTTAACCATAAAACCTAAACTATGAATTGGATGTTTGTGAAATTTTAGTATATTCTCGCATCATATTGGTACCAGCTTTGTACAAAATAAAAACAAAATAGGTACGCCTAATTATTGTAAATTAATTAGTTTTTAGCTAAATTAAATAAAATGACCTTAATAAGCTTGATGGTTCTTTAACCATAATACTTAAACTATTCATTGAATGTTTGTAAAATTTTAGTATATCCTAGCATCGTATTGGTACCAACTTTGTACAAAATGAGAATAAAATTGGCACGCCTGATTATTGTAAATTAATTATTTTTTAGAAAAGTTAAATAAAATTATCTTATAAGCTTGATGGTTCGTTAACCATAAAATCTAAACTATGCGTTGGATGATTGTGAAATTTTAGTATAGTCTAGCATCATATTAGTACCAACTTTGTATAAAATATGAATAAAATTGGTACGCCTGATTATTGTAAATTAATTAGTTTTTAAGAAAATAAAATAAAATCATCCTAATAAGCTTGATGGTTCTTTGACCATAATAGCTAAACTATGCGTTGAATGATTGTGAAATTTTAGTATACTTTAGCATCGTATTGGTACCAACTTTGTACAAAATTAGAATAAAATTGGTACGCCTGATTATTGTAAATTAAATAGTTTTTAGCAAAATTAAATAAAATGGCCTTAATAAGCTTGATGGTTCTTTAACCATAAAACCTAAACTATGCATTGTGTGTTTGTGCAATTTTAGTATACTCTAGCATCATATTGGTACCAACTTTGTAGAAAATATGAATAAAATTGGTACGCCTAATTATTGTAAATTAATTAGTTTTTAACAAAGTTAAATAAAATGACAACTGATACTCATGATTATTGTAAATTAATTAGTTTTTAGCAAAATTAATTCAAATCAACTTTATAAGCTTGATGGTTCTTTAACCATAAAATCTGAAGTATCCATTGGATGTTTGTGAAATTTTAGTATATTCTGGCATCGTATAAGTACCAACTTAGTACAAAATTTTAATAAAATTGTTACGCCTAATTATTATCAATTAATTAGTTTCTAGCATAATAAAATAAAATCATCTTAATAAGCTTGATGGGTCTTTAACCATAAAATCCAAACTATCCATTGGATGTTTGTGAAATTTTTTTCCTGGCATCATATTGGTACCAACTTTGTAGAAATTAAGAATAAAAGTGGTAAGCCTGATTATTGTAAATTAAATAGTTTTTAGCATAATTGAATGAAAACATCTTAATAAGCTTGATGGTTCTTTAACCATAAAACGTAAACTAACCATTGGATGTTTGTGAAATTTTAGTATATTCTCGCATCATATTGGTACCAGCTTTGTACAAAATAAGAACAAAATTGGTGCGCCTGATTATTGTAAATTGATTAGTTTTTAGCAAAATTGAATAAAATCATCTTAATAAGCTTAATGGTTCTTCAACCATAAATACCAAAGTATGCATTGGATGTTTGTGAAATTTTAGTATATTCTGGCTTCATATTGATACTAACTTTGTACAAAATAAAAATAAAATTGGTGCGCTTGATTATTGTAAATCAAATAGTTTTTAGCAAAATAAAATAAAATCATCTTAAAAAGCTTGATGGTTCTTTGACCATAATATTTAAACTATGCATTGGATGTTTCTGAAATTTTAGTATATTCTGGCATCATATTGGTGCCTACTTTTTACAAAATAAGAATAAAATTGGTACGCCTGATTATTGTAAATTAATTAGTTTTTAGCAAAATTAGATAAAATTATCTTAATAAGCTTAATGGTTCTTTGACCATAAATACAAAACTATGCATTGGATGTTTGTGAAATTTTATTATATTCTGGCATCATATTGGTACCAACTTTGTACTAAACAAGAATCAAATTGGTAAGCCTGATTATTGTAAATTAAATAGTTTTTAGCAAAATTAATTCAAATCATCTTAATAAGCTTTATGGTTCATTAGCTATAACATTTAAAGTATGCATTAGATGTTAGTGAAATTTTAGTATATTCTCGCATCATATTGGTACCAACTTTGTACAAAATAAGTACAAAATTGGTACGCCTGATTATTATAAATTAATTAGTTTTTTAGCAAAATTAATTCAAATCATCTTATTAAACTTGATGATTCTTTAGCCATAAAATCTAAACCATACATTGAATACTAAAGCAATTTTAATATACTTTAGTACCATAACAGTACTAACATTAGACAAATTAGAAATAATATTGGTATGCCTGATTTTTGTAAATTAATCAATTTCTAGCAAAATATCAAAATGATCTTAAGTAGACCTACTGGTTCTTCATCCATAAAATCTAAACCATGCATTGGATAATAATGCAATTTTTATATACTTTAGTACCATAACAGTACTAACATTAGACAAAATTAAAATAATATTGGTACGCCTGATTTTGTAAATTAATTAGTTTCAAGCAAAATATCAAAATGATCTTAAGTAGACCTAGTGGTTCTTCATCCATAAATTTTAAACCATGCATTGGATAGTAATGCAATTTTATATACTTTAGTACTATAACAGTACAAACATTAGACACAATAAAAATAATATTGGTACGCCTGATTACTGTAAATTAATTAGTTATTAACAAAATTAAATAAAACCATCTTAATAACCTTGATGGTTCTTTAAGCATAAAACCCAAACCATGCATTGAGTATTAATTAAACTTGTATATACTTTAGTACTATAACAGTACTAACATTGGACAACACAATATTGGTACGATTGATTTTTATAAATTTATTAATTTCAAGCAAAATATCAAAATGATCTTATGTAGACCTACTGGTTCTTCAGCCATAAAATCTAAACCATGCATTGGATATTAAAGCAATTTTGATATACTTTAGTACTATAACAGTACCAACATTGGACAAAATTAAAATAATATTGATACGCCTGATTTTTGTAAATTAATTAATTTCTAGCAAAATAACAAATTGATCTTAAGTAGACCTACTAGTGGTTCTTCATCCATAAATTCTAAACCATGGATTAGATATTAAAGCAATTTTTATATTCTTTAGTACTATAGCAGTACTAACATTAGACAGAATTAAAATAATATTGGCACGCTTGATTTTTGTAAATTATTTAATTTAAAGCAAAATATCAAAATGATCTTAAGTAGACCTACTGGTTCTTCATCCATAAAATCTAAACCATGCATTGGATATTAATGCAATTTCTATATACTTTAGTACCATAACAGTACTAACATTAGACAAAATAAAAATAATATTGGTACGCTCGATTTTTGTAAATTAATTAATTTCTAGCAAAATATCAAAATAATCTTAAGTAGACCTACTAGTTCTTCATACATAAAATCTAAACCATGCATTGGATATTAATATAATTTTCAAGTACTTTAGTACCATAACAGTACTAGCTTTAGACAAAATTTAAATAATATTGGTACGCCTGATTTTTGTAAATGTATTAATTTCAAGCAAAATATTAAAATGACTTAAGTAGACCTACTAGTTCTTCATCCATAAAATCTAAACCATGCATTGGATATTAATGAAATTTTTTTTATACTTTGATACCATAACAGTACTAACATTAGACAAAATTAAAATACTATTAGTACGCCTGATTTTTGTAAATTAATCAATTTCAAGCAAAATATCAAAATAATCATAAGTAGACCATGCATTTGGATATTAATGCAGTTCAACTATTTTACATAAAATAAGAAAAATTAACATTTAAAACTTACCTAATCTAATTGGATTAGCATATATGATAAATCTTTGCTTACCTGAAAAAGAAAGAAAACATTAGTACATTTTAAATTTAGTATTATTTATCAAAAATAATAAAATTTTATTATTGAACCGATTGAACCAGTTGATATTTTTTAAAGCCATCGCATGCCATTTATTAATAAAACGCGGGGAATTAATATTTCATATTATAATATATATTTTTTATTGTTGTATTTTAATGAGCCGTATTTTCATATCCGATTCACGTGACTCCAGTAATGCCAAAGCTATTAATAACGAGACATGCGGATGACTTTATTTATAACAATTTTTATTGTTTGTTTAAAGAGAATGGCACAGCCAGTCACTCGCATATAAACGATTGCTTATACATTATACAAAACGGAGATTATTAATGCATTTGATTCGATATTAATTTTGTAATATAAATATTCAAGTATATCTTAACCTTTAGTTTAAAGACTTGAAAGAATTCAGTTTAATTTGTAGTTTACAAACTATTTCTTCAATTTTAGATATCAATAGATTCAATAATCCAATTAAATAGTTTAGAATAAAACTCAAAAATTTAAAATCCAACTGAACAAAAAATATTCAAACGTTGAACATAACATTATGCACCAACACTTGCATCAAAATAAATTACAATAGATAACAAACAAACGGGCAGGTGAACTAAACCTATTTCATAAGCCGAACCAAATACATATTCTAATATGATGTATAGATTTGCATTATTGCGCGTCGTTTTAAAAATAAATTTCTAGTGAAATAAAAAAAACGCGTTTGCTTTCATTACGCTAATGGTATATTTTGGTAACTCTCACTCGTTCGTCTCCGGACAGAGGCATCAATGAGTTTGTTTTAATGGCATGAAGGTCTCTAGGTCAAGGTCTCTCTCTTTACCTACATACTAAAAAAATGTTTGCCAATATTTGTTTAGTGTAATTGTTCTGGATTAGATTAAAGTATGTCTCAACCTTAACCAGAAAATTTCAAGGTTGATATGTTGAACTAAATAAATGATTGAATTAGAACAAATGTGTTCATGAAAATTTAAATTAGGAGATGAATGTTTCCAGCATCAACAATGTAGAATATTAAAAAAAAAAATTCTGTCGTTTACAAGTTACGGTAGCGCTACTCGTCACAAATATCTTAAACGCAATATTCATATAAAAATTTGTACACTCCTGATTAGAAATCTTGCTCTAAGTAAGTTCGACGTTATCGGAGCATTATTTAATGACTTTTTGGTCAAGAATTTTATTAAAATTGTGCAGAAGTGGTCTGAGAGTTTTTCGATTGCCCGAGTAATAGTGGTTCTACAATCATTCAGAGGTGATCATGGGTAATAATTAAATAACAACTTTTACAATCTAAACTTCAACTTTACATGACAAAATCTGCATTTGATAGCTGAATAACGTTAAATCGTTAACACAAAATTATAATAAAATGCTTCAATTGAGTGAACAAAATTTAATATTAAATCCACTAAAATATATCCAGTTTGTCCATTAAATTTAATGTTCAATAACCCGCGATGCATACTTGTATGTAAATGAGTCGAGATTATAAATTTAGGAATTTAAAATTAATTAACCTGCTCAGATTAATAATAACAGTACAAGCAACTTAAATGCTAGTAATTAAACGCAATTTACAATAATAGCCTGCAATTATATTCCTATTTAATTTCGACCATGTCGCAACATGTCAGGCTGCGTGATGCCTTAATTAATCGGTCAAGTTTAATAATTAATTTTGATATGTGGAAACGCGTCGTTTGCAGTGAAATCGGACAATGATAATCGTGGTTTATGTGTGTGTGTGCATAATTACATCTCATCCCCTCTAATGCCGAAACCAGCATACATAATATCAAATGATTTGATTAAGAATCATATATGGAAATTCGATACATTACATCAAACTAAATATATGAGTCACCATGTAAATTGTATTTACATAGCACATACTATCTAATATATAAAACAATCATAAAATTATTATTATATGGTAATATTGGCTTGTCTGTCAAAGCCAAAGAAGGGCTAATATGACATTTGCAACACCCCCCTCAAATTAAATTTATAACAAAATCAAGTTTAGTTATTATCATTATTTCATCAATTAAAAGCAACTGAATTTTGTACTTGGGCAATTCCATTTCAAACGGACCAGAGCAAGGGGAGGGGGGGGGGGGAGTGCATCAAGAAACTTGCTTGTATTTTTATCCATTTCTATATCTTATTAGTAGTCTTTCGATGCTTCATGACTATAAAACCTTACAAAAAAGAGCATTTTTTAGACTTTTTTGACCGCCGAAGTTGACTTATCTTCTATAGACGGCAAACGCATGGCTTTCCGGTAGTACTTTTAACTCGAATGCCCCACCCTTCAAACCAAGTGTTGATCACCCAAAAATTAGATGTTGTCCTTCTAAGCAAACGCAAGCTGTCACTAACTTAAGCAAAAAAGTTAGCAGATCCAATTACTTGATAACAAACAGTCGAATAGGTGAGCAAAGCATTCAGTTCATTGCTTTCTAGTAAATAGTTTCAACTGGAGAGTCCCAACCCACCACCCAAGTGTTGTTCGTCCAAAAATTAAATATTTCTCCTATTTTGATCTTCTTTGGGTGCCTTATCTTCTATAGACGTTAGCAAATGCATTCCCTATCCGCCAACCCAAGTGTTGGTCATCCAAAAATTAAATTTTTCTCTTGTAAGCTATCACTAAATTGAGCAAAAAAGTTGACAGACCCAATTACTTGATAACAATCATTGCTTTCTAGTAAATAGTTTCAAATGAAGTGACCCAACCACCCACCCAAGTGTTAGTCGTTCAGAAATTAGATGATTCTCCATTCTTCTTCTTCTTTTTCTTTACGCGCTTTATCTTCTATAGACGTTGGTAATCACATGGTTGCCCTGAATACCATTGTTGATGATAGTCCTGTCCATTCTCTCAGAATTTTTAACCAGAACATGCGTCTACTTCCAAGTCCTTTCTTTCCTTCTAGTTTAGTTTGTGGTTTTCCTCATCTTAATGATGTTTGGGACTTCCTTTTCTGTGTTCATTCTACTAAGAAGCGTTACAAGGTGCATCCATGATATCCAAAGCATGCATCTGTAGCCCCATTGATCGGTCAATTTCTGCTGCCTGGGCTAATCACCAACGCCAGAGGTTAAGACTACAATATCTGAGAATTCTGCCACAAATTCAGAAACTCCAACCTAAATTATTTCTTTCAAACCTAAGACCCATGGTGAAGCAATTGAATACGCTGACCGGCTAACCACCACAGAACAGTTTTATTAAGAATGACCAAAAAAACATTATTCAAGACTCTCAATCAGTTTTAACAACCGTCGCACTTAATCCATTGTATCTTCTTAAAACATTTGCAGTATACTATAAGACCTTTAGTCATTATAATGCCCATTAGTGTAGTTTGTATCAAGCTAAACACTACTCCTCTGTCAAAATATTTCAACGTCCACACAAAATTTTAAAAAATATTCAGTCTTCTAAAAACTTCTAAAGTGTCTCAAACTCTTCCAAGAACCTTAAAGTTATTTAATCCTCGTAATATGTTCAGTCTTCTTCTTCACAAGCGTCCGTAGTCTTCCAAGAGTGATAAAGGTATCTAAAATTCTAAAGTTAGCCTTTAGTAGGTCTGAAAATCATCTATGATACTCGTAATATACTTTTTCTTCTTATAACGCCGTGCACGTTATAAGCGTATGTTTGTAGCGTGCGATAATAGTTCTACACAAGCATGCAAGATCTACAGTTTAACGTAGAATCCGAACCACACCACTGAAGAGGTTTATTGAGTAGATGCTTCAATGGTTTGCCAAAATCAAACCCAGCCTGCCTGTTTAACAGTCCTCGCACTTCATCATTCAATGCGCTTCGGTGGCTTTAAAATAAAGGTAGGTCAAATAAAGAGACTACACCACAGGCCTACAACTTATGCAGCTTCTCGTTGTCCCGTCATTAGACCCATTTGGATTCGTCATTTCGATGCTATTGCGATCAGCGTAGCGTATTGTCAGTCCAGGCCTCTCAAATCAATCTAATAGCCGTAAAGATCTCTCTATAAAACTCTTTAGTACCATACTTATTTAAACATTCTTTTTCCTATCCCGATCTTGTGCAAGTCGTATTAATGTAGAAGCATTCTTTACTCCAAAGCATTTTCAAAGGTTTTGTAACCAGGAAAACCTCTTCCAAATCCTAGTTTTTCATATATTCTCTCTTCCTTGATTAATTACTAAAATTTGCCATTTCAGAAGATGATGAAAACTGCTGCCTCGGTATCATGCTATAGAGTGAGCCGCCCACCTACCCAAGTGTTGACCTCTCTCCGGACGTCAGAAGTCATTTGGTCACAAGAGAAGGTCGTGATTCAATCTCTTGATAAGTAACACTTGGATGGGTGAGTGGGCCACTGAAATCCAAACTACTCGTTATCATGCTCTAGAGTAGCCCACCCACCCGCCCAAGTATTCGGCGTCAAAAGATTGATACTTTGACCTCTCTGCAAGGGTTAGAAGTCACAAGAGAAGGTCGTGATCCAACCTCTGGATAACTAAGACTTAAGTGGGTAGGTGGGCCACTCCAATCTAAACTACTACGGTTTCATGATATAGAGTATGCCACCCACCCAAGTGTGCGTCTTCAAGAGGTTCAATGTTTGACCTCTCTACGAGGGTTAGAAGTCATTTGATCACAAGAGAAGGTTGTAATCCAACCTCTGAGTAACTAACACTTGGGTAGGTGGGCCAATCCAAACTACTGACTCGGTATCATGATATGTAGTATAGTATCCCACCCAAATATTCTTGTCAAGAGGTTTAATGTTTGACCCCTCTGCGAGCGTTAAAAGTCATTTGATCACAAAAGGAAGTCGTCATTCAACCTCTGGATAACTAACACTTGGGTGGGTGGGTGGGCCACTCCAATCCAAACTACTGACTAGGTATCATAATATAGTGTCCCACCCACCCACCCAAGTGTTCGTTGTCAAGAGGTTCAATGTTTGACCTTTCTACGAGGGTTAGAAGTCATTTGGTCACAAGAGAAGGTCGTAATCCAACCTCTGGATAACTAACACTTGGCTGGGTGGGTGGACCACTTCAATCCAAACTACTGACTCGGTAGCATAACATGAGAGTGACTCGGTATCATGATATAGAGTGTCCCACCCACCTAAGTGTTCGTTGTCAAGAAGTTTAATGTTTGACGTCTCTACGAGGATTAGAAGTCATTTGATCACTAGAAAAGGTCGTGATCTAACTTTTTGATAACTTAGAGGAATGTCCCACCCATCCAAGTGTTCGTCGTCAAAATATTGAATGTTTGACCTCTTTGCAAGGGTTAGAAGTCATTTGGTCACGAGAGAAAATCGTGATCCAACCTCTGGATAACAAAGAATTAAGTGGGTAAGTCAGTAGTGGGCCACTCCAATCTAAACTACTAAATCATGATATGGAGTATCTCACCCACCCACCAAAGTGTTCGTTGTCAAGAGGTTTAATGTTTGACCTCTCTGCGAGTGTTGAAAGTCATTTGGTCACAAGAGAAAGTCGTGATCCAACTTTTTGATAACTTACACTTAAGTATGTGGGTGGGCCACTCTAATCTAAACTACTGACTCGGTATCATGATATGGAATGTTCTACCCACCAACCCAAGTGTTCGTTGTCAAGATGTTTAATGTTTGACTTCTCTACGAGAGTTAGAAGTCATTTGGTCACAAGAGGAGATCGTGATCCAACTTTTTGATAACTTACACTTGGGTGGGTGGGTGGGCACTCCAATCCAAACTACTGACTCGGTATCATGAGATGGAGTATTCCACCCACCCACCAAAGTGTTCGTTGTCAAGAGGTTTAATGTTTGACCTCTCTACGAGCGTTAAAAGTCATTTGGTCACAATTTTTTGATAACTTACACTTGGGTGGATGGGTAGGCCACTCTAATCCAAACTACTAACTCGGTATCATGATATGGAGTGTTGCTCCTAGGATCCTTTTAAAGATTTTTTTAATATTGGTGTATTTGGGTCTAGATTTTCTTCTGTTCATTTGTTTGCTAGATCTTTTCGTTGCAATAACTTCCAATATTTCGCTTGTTGGTTTTGGAAATTTTCCTGCTTATTTCCAGTTTTGTTGTATTTGAATTGTTTCTTATTTGGCTATGAAGTTTTTTGCATCATGACCAATTCTTTTCTGGATTTGGCTTTATTGTAAAATTTTGTCCAGTAATTACGTGACATAAACTAGAATGAATACACCCAAATTTCTTAGAAAAGACTTACAAAGTATCTCAAAGTCTCCCAATGACCTTACAGTTATTTAGAATTATCTTGGCCGGCAATAAAAGTTCTCAAAACCTTCGATGGTATTCGTATTATATTTATTTGTGAGATTTTAGATTCTTCACATGCGTCCGTAGTCTTCCAAGGATTAAAGATATCTAGAACTCTAAAGTTCGCCTATAGTAGGTAGGTCTAATAAGGAGACTACCTACGTCCGCCTGCTTCAAAATGTCCAAAATTTTATAAAAATTCTTTTTCGATGGCTGTCAATATCCTGTTATCCTTTAAGACTTTTCAGAGATGTTTGTAGTTTCTTCTCCTTATAACGCCATAACAAAATTGATTCACATTGCCTTAAAAAGAACTACATCATACATGTATTCAACAAATTAAATATTGTCGCTGCTGAGAATCGAACCCAAGCTGCCAGCGCAGCAGTCCTTGAACTACCACTTGCAACGTAGTCTCCTCAGACTTTTCAAATCAATCTAAAAGCTAGAAGGATTTCTCTAAAAAAAACTCTCTCTAGTGTCTATAGTTGTTTGAAAGTAGTCAAAAAACACCAAAATTACCTTTTTTAGTCAAAATCTTTGTCAGTTCACTCACATCTTCCAGAATCTTATCAAAAAACAAACTTTCCTTTATCCCACATCATTTTTATATTACATAATCACAGACGTGAGTTATTTCACGTTTTGGCGCACTCGTATACTCCAACAGCTATCCAGAATAAGCACGCCAATCAGCGAGGATGAGTCTCTTACCCACTCATTTAGAGTATCAAAGAAAGTCTCTCTCGCACTCGCATGCTCCTATGGTCAAAACGTGGTCTTCGCACCGACTTACCCGCATCAGACAAAACTCGACACTTCGACCAAATTAAGTTTTCAAACATTATTATAAATTAACATTAAATACATACTTTCAAAGATTTTATTTTTCATATTACACCCTTTTACAAAAACTTTCCGAGTTTATTGCTACATTTAATAATTTTCGTCGTCCAATTAATAATACTTAATTCAATTTTTATGTGTTTTGTAGCCTGAATACTTTTTATGTACACCTTTTTATAACTTTACAATAAAATACCCATAAGCTCAATTTAAAATTCATCACGTGTGAAAAAAAAACGAGATCCGTCATGTGAGAAAAAGGGTGTTTCATGTTCCCTGATCCACCTACAAAAATTCCACCCCATTTCCAAGGGATTAAGCACTTATCCCATCCCACTCATACAAACATTTATAATGTATTGATGGTTTTTATTTATTATTTCTACTTTATCGAACACTTTTTTTTAATATATATTATTTCAATTTGATGATGAAAATTTATTCGAATATTGCATAATTTAAATATTTGTTGAACATAAATTATTTAAAATATTATTTTACCAACACTTGTGTTAATATAATTCGGCTTAAAGTCATTAGTTAATAAAATATTTGTACAGCATAGCTCGTCCTCGTTTTTAGTGGCTTAATTACTTACTAAATTTACATTATGACGCGTTTGTATTATTTTTATTATATTTTATTCCATTATTTGTATTAATGATGTTTCTTTTTTGTTTCAGGTGAGCGATTCCGGACAAAATACTTTTATATTTGATGTTTTGGCAGATTTGTCGGTATGCGGTGGTTGATCCAATTATTATTTTCATTTAAATTAGCAGAGATGCGATTAAATTTTTTTTCCCATAAATTTGTGCCATTGTAATTAACCGATTAATTATATACAAATTGATTATCGCTGTTGTAGAAAGTCGTTGACTTTTTCCACATTCACTCGCGTGTTTTAGCGATAACTGAATATTTATGGTATTTTAACTAATGGGTAGAAATTAAAAAATGTTTAATAATTAAGATATAAATAAGTATATTATTAAAGAAATTGAAAATGTTGATTTAATTTATCTTAATCTGGTCCATATGTAGAGAGCGGATTTGGATGAAAAAAGTGTGATTAGAAATTTATTCATTATGCAAAAAATCAAAATAAAGCAAAACTTTTATCGAATTTAATAATTGCGTAAACATGTCTGAAGGGATGGATTAATTATAGACAAAGTGTGACGTGGTACGATTATTAGTAAGCATCAACTTGAACAAGACCCGAGACAGTGCGACATATGTACCACAAAAAATAGCTCTAAACGCCAGAACATAAAAATGAATACATTGTGGCACTTCTAAGATGGTCCTTCGAATAGGATATAGTTTGTGCTCACTCCGGTATCAACTAGTAAACATCGTTGACGCCTCAGATGGAGAATGTAATCAATTAGCTTTGGAATGCCTAGTCCCCCGTCAACTATATAAAAGTGAAAATACCTTAACAATACGTCCTTAGATAGGTGTCGCAAATGAGCACTGTAACACCAACCAAAACCCAAGAATGCAAGTGTTTAGAAATTATGTGCTCTCTCAGCAGACCTAACCTTTGCCGAAAATTCAACGGAGCATATGCAATAACACTCAGCAACAGTCTTCGCCTTCGGACCCTGAAACTCGATCCCATGTACGTCCATAAGAAAAAAATCCAAGAGTGCAAGTGTTTAAAGATTATGTGCTCTCTCAGCAAGCGCAATCTTTGCTGAGGCTTCAGCGGGGACCTTCAAACTCGATACAAAGGTACTTCCAGAATCCGCAGATCTTGATTGTATTTTGAATCTTGGTTCAGAAATTACCTTCACTTTCTTCAGCTTTTCGTTAGACACAAGAGACAAAATCTGGCTCTTATTAACTTCTGTTTGTGCACACACTTCCCAATTTTAAAATCATTGTCTTAAGACTTGCCAATCCTCTGCCAGTCACTATGTTGAATAAAAATAGCGATAAGGGATTGCTTGACCCCTCTACCGCATCCCACCTCTAAAGACTTTCTGGTAAACGCTCCTAGTATTTCCAATATTGCGTTTTATCGTAGATACGTTACGAAGGGCACCTCCCCACTCGTATGTTTGTGGTGTGCGATAATAGTTCTACACAAACATGCGGGACCTACAGTTTAACGTAGAATCTGAACCACACCACTAGAGTAGATTCTTCGCTGGTTTGCCAAAATCAAACCCAAGCAGCCTGTTCAAAAGTCCTCGCACTTCACCATTGCGCTACGGTGGCTTTATGATAGAGGTAGGTCAAATAAAAAAATTACATCACAAGTCTCCGATTAGTGCAGCTTATTGTTGTCATTAAACCCATTTGGTTCCTACTTGCTCCCAAAATTTTTATCAAATTTCGAAAAATTCTCCCACAGTAGCTCTCGATATCCGTTAAAGCTTTTCAGCAATTTTAGTAGTCTCCTTTCTTCTTATAGTTCCATAACAGTCTATAGTGTAGGCGCCCCTCTCGTAAGCTTTATGGTTTGCGATAGCAGTCCTACACACTACATGTTTGCAACGCAGATTCATTACTATAGTCCTTGAACTCAATTGCGTCGTAATCAATTTTTTGTCTATTTTTATTTTTATATAAAGCACCCGCGTCTAGTTATTCATTGGGTGAGAGAGTATCCTATCTGGCCGTATCCTCATTCAACCCAGCCGGCGATATTTAGAATTAGTTCATGCCTTCCACATTGTTTGCTATTTCTGCATAGTTTATGATCTTGCTCGCACTCTTGCCTTTGGAGAAGCCTTACCTAATACAATAATCAAAAACAGATTTGTGGTGATCAGAAAATGTTTGATAAAAAAGAATTTTGAAGTTATCTGAAGTTTTTCTTCTTCTTCACGTGCCATCTCCTACTCGGAGGTTAGACACCATCGTAGCTATTCTGATCTTTGAAACAGCAGCTCGGAAAAGATCTTTAGAGGTGCAGCCAAACCAGTCTTTTAGGTTCCGCATCCAAAACATTCTGCGTCCTCCCACACTTCTCTTGCCTGCTATTTTCCCCTGCATAATCAGCTGCAGTACAATATATTTATATCCTCGCATGGTATGTCCCAAATATTTCAGCTTTCTGATCTTTATCATGTAAAGGACTTCTAGGTCTTTTCCCATTCTTCTGAGGACCTCGGCATTCGGGTTTTTATGTAGAGGTGATCATAGCCAAAAATTCAACAATATTGAACAAGAGAGAAAACAAAAGCTCGGTCTCTAAACATCAGCCAGAAGTGCCCGACAGCCAGTGCAAACTACAAAGACCCTCTAAAGACTCTCAAAACCATAATAAAAGAATTCCAAAAACTAGCAAATCAGTCCTAATATCTAAAAGTTTTCGCCACACAGACTACTATATAGAAAAGTATCACTACATTACGTACTATGGTGCTTCATTAATAATCAAAGAAAATATCATTCAAATTACATCTTCGTAGTAAAAAATTTGTTGGCCTAATTTGGGCCTCAACGCCAAAAAAAGAGCCAATAACTTCCACTATAACTGCGGAAGTTTTTTAGAAGATCTAGCGGAACTAACAACAAACCTCAACCACAATCTAGACAACATACCAAACCAAACAACCCTTGAACCCCATCAATTCCAAAAATTATCAAATCAATACTAATATCTAAAAAAAAATTGCCGCACAGACAACTATAAAGAAAAGCATCACTACATTGCGTCCTAAAGGTACTTTATTAATAATCACAGAAAGTATCATTCAAATTCCATCTTGTAAGTAAAAATTTGTTTACCAATTTGGGCCTCAAACCCAAGCCAAAAAAAAAGTGCCAAAAACTTCCACTACACCTGTGGAAGTTCTTCAGAAGATCTAGCGGAACTAACAACAAACCTCAGCCACAATCTAAACAACATACCAAACCAAACAACTCTTGAACCCCATCAATTCCAAAAACTAGCAAATCAGTCCTAATATCTAAAAAGTTTTCGCCGCACAAACTACTATAAAGAAAAGCATCACTACATTACGTCCTAAAGGTATTTTATTAATAATCACAGAAAGTATCATTCAAATTCCATCTTGTAAGTAAAAATTTGTTGACCAATTTGGGCCTTAACCCCAAGCCAAAAAAAAAAGTGCCAAAAGCTTCGACTACACCTGCGGAAGTTCTTCAAAAGATCTAGCGGAACTAACATTAAACCTTAGCCACAATCTAGACAACATACCAAACCAAACAAAAAAAAACAACTCTTGAACCCAATCATTTCCAAAAACTAGCAAATCAGTCCTAATATCTAAAAACTTTTTGGAGCACTGACTACTATAAAGAACAGCATCACTACATTACGTCCTAAAAGTACTTTATTAATAATCACAGAAAATATCATTCAAATTCCATCTTGTAAGTAAAAATTTTGGACCAATTTGGGCCTCTCCCAAGCCAAAAAAAAAAAGGAACCAAAAGCTTCCACTACACCTGTGAAAGTTCTTCAGAAGATCTAGCGGAACTTACAACAAACCTCAGCCACAATCTAGGCAAAATACCGAACCGAACAACCCTTGAATCCCATCAGAGGTACCTGAAAGAACAATTTAATAAAACAAAAATTGAGAAAAAGTTTAGCTTTTAGAATTTTTTTTTAAAGTTTGAAAACTTCTTGAAATAGTAAATTTGTCGAACCCTAATAAACCCAAAATTGGAATTGAAATTGAAATCTATTTATATTTATATTATATATATATATATATATATATATATATATATATATATATATATATACATATATGGACGAGTTAAGTATAAATAGACCTAAACAAAATTTCAATTTCTGCCTATTAAATCCAAAATTTTGTTGTTGAGTTTCTTGCATGTTTTTTTCTTCCTTATTTTTGATCTTAGGAAGCGACAAACTCGATAACCCTAACGCACATTTTGTAAACAACTAGTTAGGAGTACCATGAAACCGCTTTTTTATGGTCAGAGATAATCACTTCCAATAGTTTGATGGCCAACTATTTAAGTAACACCAATTAAGCCCTTTTAAAAAAGTAAGGACTAGAAAAGTAAGAGGTTTCTAGCGGCTGAAGCAACCATAAACCATGAAACATTTTGGCAGAAGCAAATATAAACTTGATGCTCCCATGCCTGAGCAAAACCCACAGACTAGTAGGATTTAGAAATGGGTTATTGGAAAGACTGTCCAAAGAATTACGCCCTCATGGCTGAGCAGAACACAGTGTAAACCAAAAGAACAAAACAAACCTGTCTTTTATTCTCTACTTGGCCTTTACTGACCAAGTCAACTACGGCTTGAAAATGAGCAAAACTATTATATCTTCAAAAGCATAACCTAGAATTCGAACGCTAAAAGGCTGCAAAGTAAGAAGATGACCAACAAGGGTTATCTTGTCGGCCATCCAAAAATGCCGGTCTCCCTCACAAATGGCGGAGATAGCCCAAGTTTCATAACCAAAAACACTTTAGCGTAGCTGGCTTGTTATCGTGTAAGCTCGTCGGAGGCGGTGATTGACGGCTAAAGTAAGTATGCCTGAGAAATAGGTTCATAATGTGTAGAGTTGTGCGTGGCTTCGGATTTGATTCTCTCTGGGAAACGCCACAAAGGTTAGAAACTGGTGTTGACAAGATAGTCCCTCCAAGGAATTACGTCCTGGAGATGGAGTTCCTCTGAGATACTACAAAGTCTTGGCAAAGATGCTTCCCGATTAAACAATCGCGGCCAATACATGCAACTGAATGGTCTATACTGGGAGACCTTAGCAGAAGTCGTCAAAAGCAGTGTGTAGTCTTAGCTAAGCTCGTCGGAGGCGGTGATTAGCAGAGGTTCATAAGCTAAAGTAGGCCTGATAAGTAGGTTGATAATGTGTAGAGTTGTGCAAACGCCGCAAAGAGTGAAAACTGTTGTTGATGAGACAGTCCCTTCAAGGAATTGTGTCCTAGAGATGTAGTTCCTAGAAGGTACCATAAAGTCTTGACGGAAATGCCTCCCGATTAAACAATCGCCCTCCAAGAAATATGCATTCTGGATCAGGTGGCCCATTGCGACCAGTAAATTTCTCTCATCGATAATTCTCTTCCTAGTTTGGTGGAAGCAGAGATGTGCCAATGGCGAGTTCTGGCGCGGATGGAGTTTTGTTAACTTTAAGACCATGCGGGGCCTGTAAACCTCGTGCCTGCAACAATCCTCCCTAATTTCGCAACACTTCTTTCATCCTCAAAGATTTGGCGGAAAAGTTGTGCGTCGGGGTAAAAGTAATAAAAATTCAATCCTCCAAAGAACCACATTCACGATTGGATCACGTGTGTGAGCTCAGTTCCGTTCACATTAATGTTATGTCCAAAAGTCACTATCAGTTTTAATCGTGATTTGGCCCAATAAAGTTCGCACGTGGTTCAATTGATTGCCAATGGGTTTGTGGGCTCGCAGATATCTAGCTAGCGTAGCGCGCTTAAATCCAGGCACTCTTCAAACCGTTGGAGATAAAAATTCCTTTCTTAGGCTTAAAAATTCCTTTCTTCGGCTTAAAAATTTCCCAATCTCCTTTTAGAATTTCAGAAACTAATAGCAAAGATGTTAACAAAATGTCTATGAACTACTTGAAAACTCCAAGCAAGACACCTTTTGGGCATAAAAATGTCCGCCCTCGTTTGTAGAATTTCATAAACTGATGATAAAGATATTAACAAGATGTCTCCGAGCAATTTGTCTCCAAAAGTTGCAATCGTATAACTCAAAAACACCAAAATATAGTCTTAAAACCACTAGAAACTTCTAAAGCACCTAAGCCTAGTTTTTGACAAAATGCATTTCGGCCGGGCAAAGCCTAAATCAAAGTCACCTGGTTCAAAAAATTTGTGTTCGAGCTTTCGAGATTTGTCACCTCTTTAAGATGAAGATTAGTCTTCGAGCCTTGAAAAGCCTACTTTCAGTAGTTCGTTGATTATATAAAGTAGTACTGGCTCCTAGCATGAGGAATTAGAGCAATGGTAATTTTGCTCCCAAAAAAATCAAAAGAAAACTATAGAAACCAAAGACCAATTAGACCTAGACCAACCATCGTAAGCAGTAAGAGTCCAACTACTACTAAACAAGATTCGGTCTATGAAAAGAATTAAGAAACCAAAAGAAGAAAGACGTTTTTACTCAAGCAGCTCACGCATGATTTAAATTTAATAAATAATTTCATTAAAGTCTAATTAGTACCACTACCTAATACTTCAAAAGAACAAAAAGTCCAGAAAAAGCATATTTTCAGAAGTTAACACCAAAGATAAAAAATATTTTGGGTGATTAGCGATGTTTAAAAACCAATCTGCAAATCAAAATTGTAGTATACTTTAAACCTCGGGTGGTCCATACTAAAAAAATAATTACATATTTAATTAGCACCATTTACATTCTATTGCATGCTCCGGCGGTGTTAACTAGGGTCGATATAGTTCTCAAATTATCCGAAACCCGTCGATGCATCAAAAGAAATTTCTTGCTAGTCTACGTACGCATGGCTTAGACGGCAGCTTTAGTCCTTTCTCAAGTGGAACATATAAAAATTATGAAGCTAGTGTGCGCAGTTAAATTTAGTGAAATAATATTAGATTAATAATTAAGGTTGCTTGTAACATTATTAAGATAATAAATTGGTTTCATGAAATTAGTTAGTAATTATTTTATATTTTCAGAATGATAGCAATCTATCTTGGCGAAAGATATTGCTGAAAGAAACGCATACACGCATATTTATAAATAGATTGTCTATTATTACACGGTACGGTAATATCCAACTTAATTACATAAGAGAATGATTGCACTAATAATCTTTTTGGAAGTAGTTACCAGACATGTAATAAAATAAAGACAGTCGTAAATTAAGTTTTCATAGCCATGCTTTAAGTTATGCCACATAATCGCGCGTTATATTAATATAGGAAAACTAATTTAGATGCCTTCTCCGGTTCACTCAGTCTTTTCACGATGCCGTAGCAAGCAAGGAGTGCGGACTTCAAACGAGATATTTCCTCTATGCAATTTAGAAAAAGAAGTTGCATGTGTGTGAGTAGATTCCAGGGAGTCAGTATACTTTGGTAAAAGAGAGCAAAGAAAAGTGTCTCTAGCGATGCACACATACACTTACATTACACTCACTTTGGCTCGGCTGCTATGCTATTATTTCTGGAATGCGGTCTAAAATCTGCTTAACATGTAATGCACATTAGCGCGATTTATTTTCACAAGTCAACTCGAAAATAAAACTCGCTGACATTCTTGTCTTTTTCACTTACAAATTTTCTAGTTCTATTAATAAATATCATCTATCATCGCACATTTGTTGTGACTAATTTAATTAATCCTAAAACTGTGACAAAAGTGTCACAAATTTTTATAAATCTCTCTCTTAGTAATTAAATGTAGCACATTCAAATTAAATCAATTATTTTTTTTAGATTCCGCACAGTAAATAAATCAACAATAATGTCGCACGACTAAAATATCGTACGACAAAAAAATCGTACGATAAATAAATCCTTAAGTAATTTGTAACGTTTTTAAAAGTTTTCAGTGTTTATTTTTCATCAAGTTGACAACACCATAATTGAGTTAGATAGTTTGATTATAAGCTTTTGTACAAATGTAACCTAATCTACAATTAGGCTTGTATAGATCTTCTAGATAGAATATGTAGATACTAAGAAAATTACGTCAATGATCCATAAAAAAAAGTTTGTAGCAAATACTCAATACTAAAAAATATCCTAATCCTAAACAAGAGTCTAGAACCCTAAGAAACAGAATTGTTGAAGTCCAGTGATATTAAGCTCGTTATTATATATAGTATAGGCCAACTAATGCTATAGTCCATTTAATTCCAACGTTGACTACAACTAAACAAAAATATCCTATCAACTGCTCTAGTCAATCAGGCGCCTGCATAGATCAGCATTGCATTAACGTTAAACATAAACCTTTTTACTGTACGAAGCAATTACGTGTATTTGCTTTCCCGCGCTCTATCTTGAAATTGAATAGACTTTAATCGACTAAATGATTAAAAGCATAATGTAAACTGTAACCAATGCTAGACCTTGCTTATTCAGCACCAGTCGCAATTCATCATGCTGGTCGACTAGCGATAGCTCACTGGTACTAATAACTATCACATTGTCAACGCCGCTTAAAAAGTCCAAAAAAGTTACAAAATTGTGCAAAAAGTTTTACATTAAAACTACTAGGAATGCTAAAAATAGCGAAACAGACCATAAGAAACTGATCAAAATACTTTATAAACCCGAGAAAGTGAAAACTCCAGTTAAAACTACTTTCTCGCACTCTATAAACAAGTACCCGGCCCACCAGCCCAAGTGTTTGTGAAGAAGAAATTTGATCACAAACACTTGGGCTGGAGGAAACTACTACGGCGCAATCAATAAACTGTGTTCCCTCTCACCCGCCCTAAAGTGTTTGTGAAGAAGAAAGTAATTTACAACTAAGAGGGCGGGGTGGGCGGGCACTCCAATTGAAACTAATATTGCGCAATTAATAAACTTTGTTCCCACCCACCCCCCACAAGTGTATGTGAACAAGAAATTTGATCACAAATACTTGAGTGGGTGGGTGGGTGGGCAATCCAGTTAATATTACTGTCGCCCAATCAATTAACTGTGTTCCCACCCACCCGCCTAAATGTTTGTAAACAAAAGTTGGATCATAAACACATGGGTGGGTGGATGCGCAATCGAGTTGAAACGACAGTCTTGCAATTAATGAACTTTGCCCCCCCCCCCCCCCCGTAATTGTGAACAAGAAATTTGATCACAAATACTTGAGTAGATAGGGGGGCAATCCAGTTGAAACTACTGTCGCACAATCAATGTCTCACCCACCCGCCTAAGCAATCCAAAAAGTTGGAACAAAAAAACTTGGGCGGGAAGGTGCGCAATCCAGTTTAAACGCTTGTCTCGCAATTAATAAACTTTGTTCCCGCCCACCTTCCCAAGTGTTTGTGAACAAGAAATTTTATCACAAGTACTTAGGTGGGTGGACAATCCAGTTGAAACTGCTATGGCTTAATCAATTAACTGTGTTCCCACCCACCCTCCCAAGTGTTTGTAAACAAAAAGTTAGATCATAAACACTTAAGCGGGTAGGTAGGCACCCCATTTAAAACTAGTGTCCCGCACTCAATAAACTGATTACCTCGCCCACCCGCCCAAGTGTTTATAAACAAAAAATTTGAACACAATCACTTGATTAAGTGAGTAAGCACTCCAGTTAAAACTACTGTCCTGCACTCAATAAACTGAGTACCACGTCCACCCGCCCAAAATTTTGTAAAAAAGAAATTAATTTACAAACTCTATGGCGGGGTGATCGGGCACTCTATCAATAAACAGTGTTTCCTCCCACCCGCCCAAGAAATTTGATCATAAACACTTGGGTAGGCGGGTGGGAACTCCAGTTAATACTACTGTCCCGCAATCAATAAATGATGTTCCAGCCCACTTGCTCAAGTGTTTGTAAACAAAAAGTTTGATCATAAACACGTGGGCAGTAGTTTGGCATTTCAGTTAAAACTACTGTCCCGCGGTCAATAAACTGA
Organism: Tachinus rufipes; assembly: GCA_963932245.1. Lineage (NCBI taxonomy): Eukaryota > Metazoa > Arthropoda > Insecta > Coleoptera > Staphylinidae > Tachinus > Tachinus rufipes. The sequence continues at coordinate 19,491,538 of OZ010744.1, forward strand.
GTACCCCGCCCACCCGCCAAAATGTCTGTAAAAAATAAATTAATTTACTAACACTAGGGCGGGGTAGGCGGGCACTCAATAAACTGTGTTCCCTCCTAAGTGTTTGTAAACAAAAAAATTAATCACATACACTTGGGTGGGTGGGTAGAAACTCCAGTTAAAACTACTGTCCCGCAATCAATAAACTATGTTTCCGAACACTTGCTCAAGTGTGTGTGAACAAGAAATTTGATCGCAATCACTTGGGCTGGTGGGCGAAATCACAATCAAAACTAATGTCTCTCAATCAATGAACTGAGTGTCCCATCTAAGTGTTTGTAATGAAGAAATTTAATCACAAACACTTGGGTGGGTGGGCAAGCACTCTAGTTGAATTTACTGTCCCGCATTCATTAAACTGAGTGCCCCACCCACCCGCCCAAAAGTTTATAAAAAAATATATTTTACAAACATTTTAACGGGTGGGCGGGCGGGGTCAAAACTTCTGTCACGCAATCAATGACTTGAGTATCCCGTCCAAGTGTTTGTGATCAAGAAATTAGATCACAAACTCTAGGATGGGTGGGCAGTTATTCCAGTTGAAACTACTACCCCGCATTCATTAAACTAAGTAACTAACTAATGACAAACATTTACGTGGGTATGCGGAAATTTAATCACAAACACTTGAGTTTGTGAGTGAAAACTCCAGTTAAAACTACGCAATCAATAAACTGTGTTCCAGCCCACCCACCCAAGTGTTTGTAAACAAAAACTTGGATCACAAGCACTTGGGTGGGTGGGTGGGAACTACAGTCAAAACTAATGTCCCTCAATCAATGAACTGAGAGTCCATTCCAAGTGTTTGTGATCAAGTAAAATATTTTACAAACATTTAAGCGGGTGGGCAATCAATAAATTGGGTATCCCGTCCAAGTGTTTGTGAACAAGAAATTGGATCACAAACACTTGGGTGAGTAGGCATTCCAGTTAAATTTACTGTCGAGCATTCATTGAACCGAGTGCCCCACCAGCCCAAGTATTTATAAAGAAAAAAAAAATTTAACAAACATTAGGGCGGGAGGGCGGGCACATAGTTTAACTACTGCCCCGCAATTAATGAATTGAGTATCCCGTCCAAGTGTTTAGATCACAAACACTTAAGTGGGTAGGCCGGCATTCCATTACATTAAAATTACTGTCCCGCATTCATTACTCTAAAAAAGCCACCCACCTGCCCAAGTGTTTGTGAAGAAAAAAATTATTGGCAAACATTTACGCGGTAGGCGGAAATTTGATCGGAAACACTTGAGTGGGTAGGTGAGCGCTCCAATTAAAACTACTGCCTCGCAATAAATAAACTGTATTCCCGCCCACCCGCCCAAGTGTAAACAAAAAGTTGGATCACAAACACTTGGGTAGGTGGGTGGGAACAGCAGTTAAAACTTATGTCGCTCAATCAATAAACTGCATGTCCCGTCCAAGTGTTTGTAAACCAGAAATTGAATCACAAACACTTGGGTGGATGGGCAAGCATTCCAGTTGAAAGTACTGTCCCGCATTCATTGCACTAAGTAACCCACTCACCCGCCTAAGTGTTTGGAAAAAAAAAATAACAAATATTTACGCGGGTAGGCAAAAAATTGATCAGCAAGAATTAATTGTGTTCCCGCCCACCCGCCCATGTGTTTGTAAACAAATAGTTAGATCACAAACACATGGTTAAGTAGGAAAGAGATTGAATTACAAACACTTGGATGGGAGGGTGGGCACTCAAGTTGAATTTAGTGCCCCACCCACGCGCCCATGTGTTTATAAAGAAAAAACATTTTACAAACATTTGAGCAAATGGGCTGGCACATAATTAAAATTGCTGTCCCGCAATCAATGAATTGGGTATACCGTCCAAGTGTTTGTGCACAAGAAATTAGATCACAAACACTTGGTTGGGTGGGTGGGCAAGCATTCCAATTAAAACTACTGTCCCGCATATTCATTGAACTGAGTAATCCACCCACCCGCCTAAGTGTTTGAGAAGAAAAAAAAACTGACAAACATTTACGCGAGTAGACAAAAATTGAATCACAAACACTTGAGTGGGTGAGTGAGCACTCCAGTTAAAACTACTGTCTCGCAATAAATAAACTGTGTTCCCGCCCACCCGCCCAAGTGTTTGTAAACAAAATGTTGGACCACAAACACTTGGGTGGGTGAGTGTAAACTACAGTCAAAACTAATGTCCCTCAATCAATAAACTGAGTGTCCAGGTCAAGTGTTTGTGATCAAGAAAAATATTTTACAAACATTTGAGCGGGTAGGTGGGCGAGGTCAAAACTTCAGTCACGCAATCAATAAATTGAGTATCCCATCCAAGTGATTGTGAACAAGAAATTGGATTTCAAATACTTGGGTGGATGGGCAGGAATTCTAGTTAAATTTACTGTCCCGCATTCATTGAACTGAGAGCCCTACCCACCCACCCGCCCATGTGTTATAAAGAAAAAAATATTTTACAAATATTAGGGCGGGAAGGTCAATGAATTGAGTATTCCCTCCAATGTGTTTAGATCACAAACACTTGGGTGGGTGGGCAGGCATTCCAGTTGAAACTACTGTCACGCATTCAATAACCTGAGTAACCCATCCGCCCAAGTGTTGTAAAGAAAAAAATAATTGACAAAACATTTGATCTCAAACAGTTGAGTGAGTGGGACTACAGTTAAAGCTACTGTCTCGCAATAAATAAACTGTGTTCCCGCCCACCCGCCCAAATGTTTGTAAACAAAAAGTTGGATCACAAACACTTGGGTAGGTGAGTGATCACTTCGGTTCAAATTACTTTCGCAAAACCAATAAACTGTAATTCCGCCCGTCCGCCCATGTGATTGTGAACTTAAAATATTATAATAAGTGACTTTTGAACCAAATATTTTTAGACAATTTAACGTTCAAGGGGGCTTTAGTAGGCACTAAAAAAATAGTAAAGACCTATTATCGCAAGTAGTTGGATTCTGCAACAGTATTCAAAAGAAAGTCAGCCTGACAAGATACGCGTACAAATGGCAATGATATCAATTTCCAAAACAAAAGAATAAAATGTATTGGTCCATTTAAACTGTCCGGCAATTAAATTTATAGAACTAAAATATCTTGGTGCTTCGTGTAGCTACACATAAAATCGCTAGTAGGTATTGGGGCGGTTAGGCGTGGGAACCAAACTTTAAACACAAAATCGTGTACTGGCACATATCACACGTGCCGCACAAAAAGTGCACTAGCACAAATAAGGTATAGAATGATAGACTTCTCAATCTCCAACAAAACAAAAACTGTATTACCAACCAAGTAAGTTCAGCTTTGTGTACTAGCTTATTTCTGGTTCCCTTAAAGAAGTTTTGAGTCCCGTGCTGAACCGTTACGTTCCCGCATTTTTTGTAAATTAAACTGTTGTAGTAAATTAAAACATTTTATATATAACTTAATTTCTTCCCAAAAATGAGTCCAACTAGTTTGCAATTTCTTTAAAATGATATTCGATCTCCTAGCTTGCAAAACTTCGACAATAAAAATTTATTTTAAAATCTTGTATGGAGAATGCAAGACAATTTTGAAACATTTTATTAACACGACGACAGTTTTGTTAGATTTAGTTTTAATGTAATGGTTTCGAAACAATGTTAAAAGATTGATGACACTCTAACAGTTAATGATGATTTAGATATATTATGCAATACCAAATTTTAAACTAACTGTAATATAGAAATAAACTAATTATCAAATCCTTTGCAATCAGAACAGCATTAGGAAGTTTTAATATTCCACTCATAACTAGTTTTTAAGTAGCATGTGGCTACTTATGACTTGTAATTTCTAATTAAATTTTGATAAAAGATAAGCATTTTTAATATTCCATTATCAATTTCACTTCTAATTACAATTTCGTGTATAATTACAATCGAACATTATCACACCAGATAATAACAACAACATCGTTTTCCCTTCACGCTGCCTGCCTGCCACACATACAATAATTTTGAATGTGCATTCGGAATGCACTTCACTATGTCATTCATTCAAATGCTATCTGCACGGCAGCTATTTTTAGATATTTCAAGAACTATGACCTTAGTATAAATATAAACCGGTTCTTGGGTACTTGGTTGCCTTTTTTTTTTTTCATTAAACTTGTTAATATTAAATATATGGTACCTATATTTAATTTCGCGCACAGATGCCGGATTGATACTTCTTGTTTTTTAAATAATAATCGTGGATTTTTAGCAAAGGCGGTGAGGTTATAAATAGAATTATCTAGTCGTTTATATTTAGTCTCGCATCAAGGCCAGCACTATTTGTTATCTGTTAAATATATTATGAAAGATTAAACTGACAGTGGCAGTTTGGCTCTTCCCTTCGGGTGAAAGCGGCGACGCCTCAAACGGATTTAATCCTTTTTGTTAGTGTATTGGCCTTACTTGTGTAAACATTCTAATTCTACCGGTTATTGGCTTAATTAAATTGAGGTTTTATGAGAAATTTATATTTAGTTTGGCCAATAATAAATAATTACGTTGGCAATCAGAAACGCAATAAAATAAATATAATAATATAAAATCTTGCTTTGTTATATAAAATAGTTTATTAAGTAACAAGAGCAATAAAGCATTATTTGTAGCACGCAAAATGTTGCAAATGCTTTCTTGAACGTGATGCTTGCGATCATGTTTTGCTGTCCCCAATAAGTATTAAAAAAATCAAATCAATCGATTTTCGAAGTAAGTAAAAGTAATATATTAAGCATCAACGGCAGCAAAGCCTTGTTTGTAGCACGCAAAGTGCAGTGCTGCAAGTATTTTCGTATTAATGCAGTTAAACACCACTACTACCAATTATATAAATATTATTAAAATTATATAACCTCTAATTTAGTGACCCACCACCTTCAACTATTAAGGTATCGAGTGTTGAAAAAATATCATATCTTCAAAACTATACATTGGATTTTAATAACATTTGGCAACAATGCAGTCAAACACAACTACTACCGACTGTGTAAATGTTATTAAAATCAATACGACAATTTTGACATAAACTCTAATTTAATGACACCATTTAAAAAAATTAATGATCCGAGTATCCCGTTTGTCCACCCAAGTGTTTCCGATCAAGAAATTAGTTCACAAACACTTGGACGGGTAGGCGGGAACTAAAATCAAAACTACTGTTCCGCAATCATTAAATTTAGTGCCCCACCCACCCAAGCGTTTGGAATCCAATTTCTTGATCACAAACACTTGGGTGGGTGGGCGGGAATTAAAGTCAAAATTACTGTCCCGTAAATATTAAACTTTGTACGTTTGGGTGGGTGGGTGCCACCCAAACGTTTATGATCAAAAAATTGGTTCGCAAAACTTGTTCCAACAAATTTTCTCGTCCTAAGTCTACAAAGCATCTCTTAAAACACATAAAAATTCAATTTCAATATAAATACTTCCATAGATCAATTCTAGCTTTGTCTTTAATAGATGTTTTCCAAGCACAAATTAGGATTAAAAAAGTTTCTTCTTCATTTCGGCACAAGCAGTTCATCCAAATTCTGATGTAGTGTGCAGTTCTATCATTGGAATCGAGATCCAGGCGCCAATTTCTTTGACATCCAAAACAAAAAACCAAAAAAATTCCAGATGCAACCTTGAAGATGGCATTGGTGTTCAGTATTTGCACAAGTTCGCACAAGCAAATACAAACGAAGTCTTTAGTCATTTTTCCAAAAGATTTGGACAGCCTGATAAAAACCTCTTAAATAATCCCCAATTTCCATCAAAAAACTTTGTAGTAGTCTTCTCCTCAAAAATAAACTTTTTGTCCAGCTATACCTTCCATAGTCTTCTTCGGTATTTTTCCACAAATTTTGGGCAGCTTGATAGAAACCTGGTTGTAACTATTTTATTAGCAGGCTGCAAAAGATTTTACCAACCCAAAATACAAGCAAAAAACTGGCTTTCAGAGTGAGCAACAACTATTCGTGCCGACGCTTGAAAACAAAACCCTGAGTATCTACAATCGGTTATAAGAAACTGCCCAAATATAATAAAGTAAATTCAGCAAAGTAAAAATCTTTAGAACTTTAGAATTAGATCTCGGATATGAGCCAAAAACTACTATTATTGCTGGTACACAACCTTATTCAAAAGTACTCCAAAGAAGCGTCGGCAAAAGTGAATCCCAATGACTTTTCACACAAATCAGGCTTAATGTCAGCAATCTCACGTTAAATTCAAGCCAAAAAAGTTTAGTCAACGTTAAACGATAGCAACCAAAATTTGGCAGTAACGAGGTTACCAGGATACTTGAAAAAAAGATCCAATGACTCCTCATGGCTGATTTTTAGACCAGATACGACAATTTTGCTTGCCAGAAGTAAGCTTCGCCGCTGAAGATAATTTTCTTACAAAACTCGGAATCATTTTCAAGTTTCTCTGAAGCTCATTTACTGAATCAGCGACGCAACAAACTATCGTTTTTTTTTTACTGCTTGAGTTAAAACAATTTTGTAGAACGAAGCTCAAGATTTTTCAAAAATGCCCAAAATCTAAGATCAAGGACACATTGAAAAATTAAATATTAGTTATCAAAGAATTCATTGTTAAACAATTCTCTGATGTCTAACTGCCTAACTGACATTCATTGTCTTATACGTAATAACTTAAAGAACACAAGAGGTGGGAGAAGTAATAGATCCCTTGATGACTAATATTTGAATGGGTGGGTGGGTCATAGTAGAAGAAGCTACCCGCCTACAATTACAACTTGGTAACGTCTCATACAAAAAAAAAATTAGAAATGTTTGTGTTCAGAAACTTATCAGAATACTAAGAAGAGTTCTAGACCAACAATACTGTCTCCAAAAAAATTTTTGGCTTTAGAGCTCTTCATTCTATGTAATAAATAAAATAACCTCTTGCCATTCTCTAAAGCTCAGTGTTCTCTAAGACCTCTCATATCAGTTTTTAGAAACTATAAGTGTATTCATAAAATTATCAAAATAATAAGAACATATTGTCTCCTTTGAGATTTAGGTTTCTACGGTACTGTGTGTTCAGCGATTTATCAGAATATTGAGAAAAGTGATCTAGTCCCACAAAATGCTTCCTTTAAGAGTTAAGCTTCTACAATACTTCAATCTAAAGCACCTCTCGTCGCCTAAAGCTATTTATCCTCAAAGACCTCTCCTTTCAAAAGTTTTTAGAAGTTGTACATGTGTTCAGCATTTTATCAGAACACTAAGAAAAGAGTTCTAAGACTATATATTGTCTCCTGTAGAATATAAGCTCCTACAAAAACTCATTCTAAAAAAACCCCTCAGTATCCTCCAAGACCTGTCATATCAAAAGTTTTTAGAAAATGCAAAGGTAATTTGTCATAATATTAAAAAAAATTCTAGATCGACATACTGCCTCCTATAAAATTTATGTTTCTAGAATACGTCATTCTAAAAACCTCGTGTTGCCATCTAAAGCTGTGTATCCTCAAACACCCGCTATACCAAAAGTTTTTAGAAACTGTAAGTGTGTTCAGCATTTGATAAAAAAATTAAGAAAAAGTTCTAGACCATATATCGTCTTCTGTAGGATATAGGCTTCTACAGTACCTCATTCTAAAAAAACCTCGCACATCAAAAATTCTTAGAAAGTGTGTTCAGCAGCACCGGAAGACCCCCAAAAATAGTAACGGGATGACAAAAACTCATTCAAAAAATCGCTGGCAAAAATTAAACCCAAACTGCCGTAAATTAAAAAAAATATGGAAAATTTAAAAGTAGCCTACATCCAGGAGTAGATAAATACAAGCTGAAAAAAAAAAACGCTTCATTCTAAAAAACTTTTGTCCTATAAAGCTCAGTATCCTCAAAAACCTCACTGAGTAATAAAACCCACATAAAAAACTTTGCTTCAAATCACAGATCCTATAAGACTATTTAAAGTCTTTACAACCCCTTACAAGACCGTGGATGCAGATTAGGTGTTAACTGTCAAAAGTGACAGTGTAAAATAAAAATTAACTGTCAAAAGGGACATTTAACGACCAGATCATGATTACCTTCAAGTAATTTGAACTAAAGTGCCCATCTACCCGCCCAAATGTCTATTAAAAAAAAAGTGTTGAAAGCCTATCTAGTTCGAGGAGGAGTAAGTGAATTCCGATCTCTTCATGACCAACAATCGGGAGGGTGGGCGGGTCACTCCTAACTATGATTACCATCAAGAAATTGGAAATGGAATGCCCACCTATCCGCCCAAGTGTTCGTTAACAAGAAATTAAAAGTTTTTCCTCTCTGTAAGTGTTAGAAGCCCCTTAGTCCGAAGAAGGGTAAGTAGTAGTTTATGATATGCAATCTTTTAATGACCAACACTTGGGTAGGTAGGTGAGTGAATCACTCTAAATCATGATTACCATCGAGTAGTTCGAACTGGAGTGCCCAACCACCCGCCCAAAAGTTTCTTATCAAAAAATTACACGTTTCTCCTCTTTGAAGTGTTAGAAGTTCCTTAGTCAGAGAAGGAGAAGACTTGGGTAGGTAGGTAGGTCATTCCAATTCATGATTACCTTCGAATAGTTTGCTCTGTATGTCCTCTCAGTATACCAAAATAACATTCAAAACCTGGAAAGCTCCCCGCCTTCAGTGACCCTTTTTATAATAATTCCGTTTTCTTATGGTTTTTAAAATGAATGAAATTTCAAATTTAAGAACAAACCCAGGCAAGTAGAGCAGAAAGCTCAAAATCTGCACTGACCGGTCAGTCTGCCTCAAAGATTCTGGAGGAAGCAAAAGCTCGAAAAACATCAAAAATACAAAAAGAGAAAACCCAAAAGAAGCACTAACCACCCTGAAATCAGGATACCTCATGTATCAGAAAAACTCATCACCAAAGCACAAGCAATATCGGACAAAGTCATCTATATAGTCATCAAACTAAAAAACAGACTCAGCATGCAAATTATACAAGCATACGCCCCCACCTCTCACTCAACAGACAAAGGAAACGAACAGGAACACCAATTTTACCATCATAATGGAGGACTTTAACGGCAAAGTTGGAGAAAAAACAGCAACGGACCATACGTAGGGTTACATGGTCTGGGTGAGAGAATCCCGAGAGAACAAACCGACTTCCTCAACAAAAAGAAGATGTACTGCTTAACCACTTTATTCAAAAAACACCCAAAAGACTTGGAAAAGTAAAAAAACACGACAAAAAATAAAATAGACAACGTCCTAGCAAATGACAAACTCATATGTTCAGACGTATTCGTCTTAAACCGGTTTGACACGGGAAGTGACCACAGAATAGTAAGATCCAAAGTAGAACTCAACGTCCAGCTTGAGAGGAAGCGACAATTGGAGAATAGAATCCGACCCACCATATCAGAAGAAAAATACAACGCCCAAATCAGCAAGAGCCTACATCCAACCGATGAGCTAAAGCGTTAACAAGTATCAACGAATAGCAATAGACAGAAACTCTCCGGAATATGTAACTTTGAACAAAAAGATCAGAAAAGACTGCAGACAATTCAACTCAAAACAAATCGATAAAGCTATTCAAAACAACACCAACGTTTTGCGCGCTACAAGATCAAAAGAAAAAGCAGCAATACATTGGATAAAAAATGACAAAGGAAAAATTGCCATAGAAAAGAACAAGATTGCAGAAAGATTCTACGTAAACTTATATAGCCAAATAGTTCAATCCAAAGATCAGCGGACAGGGTCGAAACAAACAGTCCTAAAAAACTCCAAGAGATTGATAAAGCAGGACTAAAAGCAGCACTACACCATCTGAAGAACAAAACACCAGGCAAAGATCAAATAACTAGCAAAATGCTGAAGACTAGAGAAAAGGCCCTGGAAAAAGCAATCCTAATACTCTTGAACAAATGCCTTGAAAAGGGCAAAATTCCTAACTCATGGCAAAACGCAAAGGTAATTCTCCTTTTCAAATTTGTATTATCTTCTCCTTTTATTTGAAGAACTACAGACCAATCAGTCTACTGGCCACCTTTTATAAGTTACTAACCAAAATATAACAAATTACCAACTCAAGAATTCGAGAAGTACAATATCCACCTCCTCATGGCATTCATGACTATCAGAAAGCCTTTGACTCCATCAAAACATGGGCAGTACTCCAGTCAATCCTTTGACTCCATCAAAACATGGGCAGTACTCCAGTCAATAGACAATGCCCGAATTGACTCCAAGTCAAACAACCGCAGCGCAACCCTACACGTCAAAATGGGAGAAGATTGGACTACGAGGAAAGTACCCATCAAAAAAGGCGTCCGGTAGAACCATCTCGCCAAAATTATTCACTTTAGCGCTGGAAGACTTGTTCAAAAAACTATCGTGAGAGAGAAAAGGAGTAAGCATCGCCTAAATCACCTTCGCTTTGCCGATGATATCGTCCTCATTAGTAATGACCCATGTTTTAACTACTATGCTAAAATTGTTTACCAGCACAGCACGCGTCGCCTATTGTATTCTTTTTTAAATCTAAACAATATTACAATAATAGTAAATTTAATATGCTCCATTATACGTATGTCACCAGCCGAATTAAATTACCATTACATATATGCGACTTAATGCGTAAATAATTCCAGCAACCACAATTATAGCTAGAAAATTGCCATGTCAGTCAAGGCTGTAATGGGTATTTCAAACAGATCCACCGGAATGTCATCCTATTCAACAAAAGGTGTTGTTTCCCTCTTAGTTAAAAATAGATGCAAATTATTTTTTATCTTGTGGCGTAGTTACTTTTAATAGTAAGGGTGTCTATAACCTAGTTCCTTTATTGCGTTTCCTCGACCGTAGAAAGGTGCGATGGAAGGAAGAAAAAAAAGTTAGCCGAGCGTGTAATGCTTATTTGCATTCAACCCAAATTCAAAGAAGTTTACATTGAAAGGCTGCTTACGAAGTAAACATGTGCCGGGAGGCTTTACAATAGGACTAATTCTTTTGCGACGATTTGAATATTTTGAAAAAATCTTTTTTGTCGTTGTAATATTTGTTCCGGTCTTATTATTTAATTTATACAATTTTTAGGGCATCATCAAACCTATTATAAATTATTTCAATCATTACATATGTTTATTTTATTAAAGATCCGTCAACCCTGAACTTCAATACAATTCCCCTTTAGCATAAGGCTATTTTTAAATTGGAGTGTTTGTTCATCGCCCCCGAAATCATCTCAAATGTCACCAAATACCGGGAACGTTTTCGCGCTTTCACCAAGTCTTCAGGCTCGTTTCATTTCCAAGAAAGATTATTACATTGACCTATACCATTCGTGATGCGTTTAAAAATAAGTTGGTGTTACCCAATTTCTTTCTCTTTATACAAAGTAAATATCAATTTGATGTATACAAACGTGTGAGTAGTTTGTTTATTATCAATTAAATTGCGCTGTATTTACGCTTCGCTTATTAAATGCGCCGTAGATTGCAATCGATTTTTTGTAACTAGTAGTAAACAAGATAAGTAATTTCATTTCCGGGAATGGATTAATTTAATTAGTCAAATATTTATTGAATGTAATATCCATCGAGATTTACTGGAATTTAAATGATAATTTTGTAAACAAATTTCAATTCAATTCAATAGACTTTTTCAAGGACTATTGAAAAACTAGTCATTCCATGTATTTATTGTTCTCTAACTTAATAAACGCAATTGTTAAGAAACTATTGATATAAAGAAAAGTAGACAAAAAATGTAGTCGCTAAAGAATTGATGCTCAGAATTATACATTAACCTACTTAATCTTACTTAATTTGTAACGTTAGTTGTCGCCACGGTCTCACAGACCGTTTTTTTTTTTAAGTAAATTAAGCAAAAAACAATCAAATTTAATCAACACTGGATAGGTTAATAAATTATTATTTAAGCTCTACATAAAAAATCAAAATTTGTTCAAACCAATTATTTACATTAGTAAAAAAAAAAAAAAAAGATTTTCTGATAATTGGAACCTAATAATTAAAAATCGTATCATGTATTCAATTATCTGTTGATAATGCACTTTGTTGGCATACTTTGCAAATAATCGATATAAAAATTTGTATTGGCCCGGATTCAGAGACCGTGCGCGACTACTGGAAGGTTAATAAAATACAAAACTTGTAAAAATAATTAAGAGTAATTTGTAAATTGAAAATTCATTCAACAATTTCTTAAAAAATCCATTTCAATAAAAAAATAAATCCAAATTACTGTATCCATTTTGTTGTAAATACAGCGCAAAATACTGCCTAGAGTTGAAACTGTGGTTTGAAGAATGCTCCCTAATTGTCAAAGATTAAAACCAAAACTAATCATTATTTCCCAACCATATATTTAACTACAAATTTCTGCACTTCAAAAAAGCAAAAGAAGATTGCAGATCATTCACCTTTCACATTAATTCTCCAAATTTCTTGAAATAAACCAATTTTTTTCTTCATACAAAATGTGTTCAGAAAACAATCTACGTATGAATCCACCTATTGGTATTGTCTAAGTCATCAATATAACCTCCTAAAATATATTTCTTTTTTAGATATAACAAAAAATACGGAATACTTATGTTTCAAATGCAATTTTCTCAAAATTTCTACAAACAAACCATTTAATCATACAAAATTTTTTCAAAAGATAATTCTTCATATGAATCCACTAACTGGTAATATCTAAACAATCAATTTAGATTCAAATTTCCAATTTCCTAAACTTAACAAGAATGTTGCCACGCCTAATCATGATTACCATCAAATAATTCAAATCATGATTATCAGCAAATAGTTTGGACTGGAGTGCCCACCCGCCTAAGTCTTTGCTATTAAAAAATTAAAAATGCATCTTCTCTGTCAGTGTTAACAAGTTCCTTAGTCAGATGATGAAGAAGTGTTATCTAACCCTTTGATGACCAACACTTGGGCGGGTGGGTGGGTCACTCCAAATCCTGATTACCAGCGCGTAATTTGCTGTAGTGACCACCAACCCGCCCGACTATTTGATAGAAAAGAATTGAAAATGTCTCCTCTCTGCAAGTATTAGAAGTTTCTTGATCAAACAAGGAAGAAGTAATATCTAATCTCTTGAAGAGTAGTTTGAACTGGAATGACCACCCACCCGACCAAATGTTTGTTTTAAAAAAAATAAAAATGTATTCTGTCTGACGGTGTTAGAAGTCACTTAGTCAAAAGAAGAAAAGGTGATATCTAATCTCTTGATGACCAACACTTAGGCGGGTGGGTGGGTCACTCCAGATCATGATTACCAACAAGTAGTTTCAACTGGAGTGCTCATCCACCCGCCCGAGTGTTTGTTTTATAGAAATTGAAAATGTCTCCTCTCTGCAAATATTAGAAGTTTCTTAGTCAAAAAAATAGAAGATAACATCTAATCCCTAGCTGACCAACACTTGGTTGGGTCACTCCAAGTCCCACCCGCATGCCCAAGTTTTTGTTAATAAAGAATTAAAAATGTCTCCTCCCTGTAAGGATTAGAAGTTTCTTAGTCAAAAACGAAGAAGGTAACATCTAATCTCTCCATGACCAACACTTGGGTTTGTGGGTCACTCCAAGTCATAATTAGCAGCAAGTAGTTTAAACTAGAGTGCCCACATACCCGCCCAAAAGTTTGTTATAAAAAAAAAACCTAGCCTAACCTAACCTTTAAAAATGCAAATAGTAAGAGTTTATAAAGAACAAACATTTTTTTTTGTTAAAATGACATATTCAAATTCTTTTTTTTGTTAAAGTGACATAATTAACGTCAAAAATGCAAAAACTGAAAATTTTATAAAACCTAATTTTATAAAACCTAACCTAACCTAACCTAACCTAACACGACATACCTAACCTAACTTTTAAAAATGCAAATAGTGAGAGTTTGTAAAAAGTCAATTTTCTTTTTGTAAATTACATATTTAAGTTTTTTTTTGTTGTTGAAATGACATATTTATCGCCAAAAATGCAAAAATTAAAAATTTAATATAGTCGAAACCTAACCTAACCTATAAAAATGCAAATAATAAGAGTTTATAAAGAATAAACATTTTTTTTTGTTAAAATTACATATTCAAGTTCTTTTTTTTGTTAAAGTGACATAATTAACGTCAGAAATGCAAAATCTTAAAATTTAATAAAAAGTTGAAACCTAACCTAACACGACATATCTAACCTAACTTTCAAAAATGCAATTAGTGAGAGTTTGTAAAAAGTCAAATTTTTTTTTAGTAAATTACATATTTAAGTTTTTTTGTTGTTAAAATGACATATTTAACGCCAAAAATGCAAAAATTAAAAATTTAATATAGTCGAAACCTAACCTACCTAACCTAACCTAACCTAACTTTCAAAAATGCAAATAGTGAGAGTTTGTAAAGAGTCAAATTTTTTTTTGTTAAAATTACATATTTAAGTTTTTTTCTTGTTAAAATGATATACATATTTAACGTCAAAAATGCAAAAATTGAAAATTTAATTTAGTCGAAACCTAACCTAACCTAACTTTCAAAAATGAAAATAGTAAGAGTTTGTAAAACCTAATTTAACCTAACCTAACATAACAAAACCTAACCTACCTTAACCTTAAAAAATGCAAAAACTAAACTTTTTATAAAAAACTAATTTTTTTTTTGTTAAAATGACATATTATTATTAAACCCACCGGGCAATTTAAAGTAGAGTGCACACCCGCCCGACCGAGTGTTTGTTAATAAAGAATTAAAAACGCAAGTATTAGAAGTTTCTTAGTCAAAAGAAGAGAAGATAATATCTAATCTCTTAATGACCAACACTTGGGTGGGTGGATGAGTCACTCCAGATCATGATTACTAACGAGTAGTTTGAACTGGAGTGCCCACCCACCCGACCGAGTGTTTGTTATCAAAGAATTAAAAATGTATCCCAACTGCCGATGTTAGTAGTCTCTCATTCACAAGAGGAAGAGGTGATATCTAATCTCTTGATGACCAACAGTTGGACGGATGAGTCGGTCACTCCAGATCATGATCATCTAATAGTTTGTTACAAAAAAAAATGTGCAGGTGAGTAGATCACTCCAAATCATGATAACCAGCGAGTAGTTTGAACTGGAGTGCCCACACACACGCCCAAGTGTAGAGTATTTGTAATAAAATAATTAAAAATGTATCCTCTTTGCAAATACGAGAAAGGACCCAAAAGTAACGGGAAGGGAAAGTAAGGAAACCCATTGTTTGATCCGGTGTCCGTTAGGGACACGTCTCCTGAGTTAGTGTGCGAAGTTCTGTCGCTGTGAGTGTATCAGTTCGTCTGTGGAAATTTTTTTAAGTGAAACAACTTTATCCATTTCGCCGAAAAAGTGATGGCCGATTGTCAAGAGCAACGCGCGGCTGTGAAATTTTGTTTCCTGTTGGGAAAATCGGCCGCGCAAACTATTGTAATGCTTAAGACCGCTTATGGGAATGCTGCACTAAGTAAAACCAGAGTCTACGAGTGGTTTCACGTTTTAAAAATGGAGAAATGACAATTGAAGACCAACCCCGTTCAGGACGCCCCTCAACGTCGAGAAGTGACGAAAATATCAACAAAATCAATGCGCTCGTTCGTGAAGACCATCGGCGAACCATTAATCAACTCTGCGAGATGTCTAGAATATCATAGAGTTCAATTCAGAGAATTTTATCCGAGGATTTGCACATAAGAAGAGTTGCAGCCAAATTTGTCCCTCGCCTTCTCACAGGCGAACAAATGGAGCGTCGACAGACATGTTTTGAACTTCAAAATCAGCTCAAAAAAAAATCTGAATCTTTTTCTAAGATGATTACTGGTGATGAATCGTGGTGTTATGGTACAACCCCGAAAACAAAGCAGCAATCAAGCTTCGTTCCAAAAAAGCTTGCCAAGTGAAGGCAAACATCAAAACAATGCTCATTTGTGTCTTTGATTGCAGAGGTGTTGTACGCGGAGTTCGTTCGCTCGGGTCAAACTGTTAACCAGAAGTTCTACTTGGAGATTTTGAAAATATTGAGGGAGAGTATCCGAAAGAAAAGGGCACACAAGCGACTGGTTCTTCCATCATGACAACGCGCCGGCCCACACCGCTCTCTCCGTAAAACTGTTTTTGGCCAAAAACTGCATGACACCAATTGTCCACTGGATCTAGCATTCTGTGCTTTCTTTTTGTTCCCCATACTCAAAAGGGACATGAGAGAAAAGCGTTTTGCCACTGTAGAGGAGTTAAAACAAAAATCGCTGGAAGGCCTAAAGAACATCCCAATATGTGTTTAAAAAAAATGTTTTAAACAATGCAGAGTTGTGTTGTGGTCAAAAAAGAATACTTTGATAATGATCAAAATTTGATGTAAAAATATTAAGAAATAAAGAAGTTATGACAAAATTCCTGTTTGTTTTAAGTTCCCCCTCGTATTAGAAGTTTCTTAATCAAAAGAGGAAGAGGTAATATCTAATCTCTTGATGAGCAACACTTGGGTGAGTAGGTGGGTTACTCCAAATCATGATTATAATTATAAAACAATGTTATCAAGCACCTTAGTCAGAAAAAGGAAAAATGATATCTAATTTCTTGATAACAACACTTGGGCGGGTAGGTGGTACCAGCAAGTAATTGGAACTAGAGTGCGCACCTACACTACCGAATGTTTGTTATGAAAGAATTGAAAATGTCTCCTCTCTGCAAATATTAGAGGTTTCTTAGTCAAAAGGAGAGAAGGTAATATCTAATCTCTTGATGACCAAAACTTGAGTAAGTGGTCACTCCAGATCATGATAACCAACGAGTAGTTTAAACTGGAGTGCCCATCCACCCACCCCAGCGTTTGTTATCAAAGAATTAAACATGCATTCTCTCTGTCGGTGTTAGAAGCCCCTTAGTCAGAAGACACTTGGGCGGGCGGGTGAGTGGGTCACTCCAAATCATGATTACCAGCAAGTAGTTTGAAGTAGTGACAACCCACCCGCAAGTATTCGAAGTTTCTTAGTTAAAAGAGAAGAAGGTAATCTCTAATTTCTTGATGACCAAAACTTGGGTGGATGGGCAAATCACTCCAGATCATGATTACCAACAAGTAGTTTGAACTGGAGTGAACAGTGCCAAATGCTAAACAATTTAGACTGCAAAAGTCTATTGTTAATTTATAATATGCTATACTCATTTTGCTATGAATACAGTGCCAAATAATGCTGAACAATTTAGACTGTAAAAATTATTAACAATAATATGAGATTCCATGTACAATATTATAGAAATATGTACAAATAGCTGTATTCATTTTGTTATGAATACAGTGCCAAATGATGCTGAAGATTTTTCACAGTGCATATTTAATTCTAATGCAACAAGCACTGAGAAGTATAAAACACCAATTTGAATAGATTAAAATGACAAAACAATTCGAAATGTGACAAAAAACATTAGTTTTAGGTAAATTGATGCCATAAATATAGCGCAAACTAATGCCAAAAGTTTAAAAAGTACAAATTGAAAACATATTCTAAATCAAGTTTCTATAAAATCAAAATGTAATTTTATATCTCTTAATTTAATCAAACTCAATTTAACAATCACAACGACCAAGGGTCAAGCACAGACAATTGTTTCGGTTCAACAAACCTCGTCAGAGTGCCTTGTACATATGATTTGTACATCATATTTAATGTTTTCATGTTTTTTTGTTTTGTGACGCGTTCGGGAATTACCGCAAAGATATTGGCGTGATCGAATTAACAGAAACAAACATTCAGTAAGAACAAATACGCCGTGTTTAACAATTAAAGATGCCAAGTAATGATTTAACACTCTCAAATAAAATTGTCAAAATAACTCAACTCAAAATTTGACCAAAATAAAGTCAACAGAGTCACGATTAAGATTACTAACTCAAAATAAAATTTATAATCAGAAGTATCATTCATGTTTTATTTAAAGATCTCGTGTAAGTTTTTTATATAAATACAGCGCCAAATAATGCCAAAAGTTAAAAACGTTAAGTAAAACAACATTTTCTATGTTTAATAAAGCACATATGTGTATAAATTTATTTAAAAAGTAATAACAATGTTTTTAGTTAAATTGTATCGATTTTGTTATGAATACAGCGCCAAATAATGCCAACAGTTTAAAACATGTTAAGAAAAGTATTATTTTAATGCAGCCATGTTAATCCCAATACACTTTGCTGCAGTTAAATTCAAAACCATATAATACAAACTACATATTAAGAAAAGAAATAATAGAAACTGACAAAATTAATCTATTTTCAGCAAATTTTAGTTTAAAAATATTTAATGTTCCTGTTAAAAACTTACCAAATCTAAAGCAATCGATGTATTGGATAAAGTTGTGCTTACCTAAAAAAAAAATAATAAAATATTAGTATATAATTTTTACCACCATTAATAGAATTGGAGAGATTAATAGAGACACATACACTAGTGTTTCAAGGTATGCATCCTTTATCAGTGTGTCTACCATCTCACTGGTCAGAAAGATTTACAATAAAATCACAATAACTATTGTACATTTTATGTATAAAAATATAAAAGAGTTGGTAATACAATGCTCTCTAAGTATACTTCCCAAATGTCATCTCCTATGATGTGTTAAACGTGTACAGCCTATTAGCAAAAATAATGACCGCCAAAAAGTGTGCCACGCGTTCCTCGTATCGTCTATATGCGCCTTTATAGTTCCAAAACATTGACGTTTGGTACTTTATTGATAGCAGCTCTGCATAGAACTGTTTTGCACGTATGTTTAGTCAAGCAAAGCCACAATCTTAAGATCTTAAACAAAAATATTATTTCCTCTATTTCCAGACACTAAATATCTCAATCCGGCATTTAATTTTTAAATCGGTTAGTAGAATTTCAAAACTCTACTGTTAAAACTCTACCGCCGAGTTTAAAATATCCAAATTCGGCCATTATATATCCAAATCCGGCCATTAAATATACAAATCTGGCCATTAAATATCCAAATCCAGCCATCAAATATCAAATCCGGCCCAAGTATGTCTAAATTAGGTTATAAAACTACAAAAATGTCGTTTAAATATAAAAATCCGGCCCTTTAAGTATCAAATCCTGCATAATTCAATGAATGTAAATGCCAATTCTGCCAAAAACAGTAAATTCGGACTTTAATATCTAATCCGGCCATAGAATCTCTAAATCCGGCCTTTAAACTCCAAATCTATTATTTAAAAAAAGAAATTCGTCCATTAAATATAACAATCCGGCCATTAAATATAGAAATCCGGCCATTAAATATAGAAACCCAACCATTAAATATCCAAATCCGGCCATCAAATATCAAATCCGGATTAGGTATGTCTAAAATATATTATAAGACTACAAAAATCCGGCCGATAAGTACCAAGTACCAAACCCTGCATAACTCAATAAATGTAAATGCCAATTCCGCCAAATACAGTAAATCCAGACTTTAATATCTAATCCGCCCATAAAATCTCTAAACCCAGCCTTTAAACTCCAAATCTATTATTTAAATATAAAAATCCGACCATAAAAGAGATAAAAGAATGCCAAAAAATATAAAATCCTCCCCATTGAATGCTAAATCCGGCTTATACTATAATTCTATGATTTGTTAAACAATTCTAGATATTATAATAAATAATTGCATATTTTATTTTGATAAATGAAAATTTTTGTTGTTTTTAAATATTATTCATCCGTATAAATCGTCCATTAAGCCATGCACACAACATATGATGTCGAAACGTTTCTTAGTGCCCCGCTGCGTGCAACATTGCATAACCACCATACCACCAAAACGATTAATCAACATAATTCATTCACAAACGACCTTAATATTATTGACTAACTAATCTGAGACGAAAAGTCTGTAACGAAAAAATAAAATAAACTAAAGCCGGCAATAAAATATATGAGCTACTCCGTCTTTTCTTATCGCCTTATGGCCTTGATGTCTACATCCCTCCTCGGGGGCAAATGTATAAATTTTCGACCGTCTCATTTCCTCTCATGTATGGTATCGATTTCAGACTAGAAGAAGTTTAGGGGTCGTTCTAGCCTAAACTAACGAGCAGCAAATTTTCAAGGCCCCCCGAAATATTCCACGAGAGGCGGCAATTATAGCAAGGGGCATGAATGAATTATGTGAGCGAGTGTACATCTGCTGGTGAGAACGTTGATGATTATATCATTATACATTAATGGGTCGTATAATTATATTTGTAAAATTCAAATAAATTTCAAACTGAATTCGTGCCATATACAATATTAATTTAACTGCTTGTAAGTAGAATAACCTTTTCCCTCCCCCGCCGACTCACACACTGCGATTACTTCGAACAATGAAAATGTTATTAAACATTTTGAGTATGCAAGCATAACAGGGAATACAATCTTTACTGTTCGTACACGTACGTCTATTATGTAATTTTTTCTATACAAATGGTTCTCGTTTTACAGAAGAGATGGAAATGGCTTGTGAAAACACTCAAACTAAAAAGATTTTCCTTTTCGGCAAGTGAAGAGACGACAGAATGGATAAATATTTGCACTCTTTCAGTCATCTAATGGATCTTTACTATTAGCAGAATTTTAATACAATGGTTCAGTTTTTATTTATTGTATACTTTAAGTCCCCTTTTGGATAAATAAAATGTAGAGTGATAGGATAAAAAACTTGAACAAAAATTTTTGTAGCATATTCAATCGATCCCAATTTAATAAAATAGCAAATAACTCGATCGGAATATTCGATTATTAATTAATAATCGATTATTCATTCAAATCTGAATCGAATATGCCCATTATATGTGAGAATAATAAATTAAGTTTAGCACTTTAGTCGAATTTTAAGTGCCGAATTGGAATAATTAAAAACCAAACATTGTTTTGCTATGAATACAGTTCCAAATAATGCCAATTAACTAAATACAATCTGCAGCTCTTAATACCAAACTAAAAAATGTTTAATTGTGTGCAAAATAAATAAAGTACCAAATTTTGTTTTTGCTGTAAATACAGTTCCAAATAATGCCAGCGTAAATTGTAATCGCGGCCTACAATGTGGTGCGTGCTCAGTAAGTTGAATACAAATTTAAAAAAAAAGTGCCCATAAAACAAGTAAATTTTAAAAAAGTTCATCCATCCAAGTTGAACCATCCAACTGGTTTTTATTCATTTTGAATACAGCTCCAAACAAAGCCGAGAGTTGTATATAAGACGAATTTGAATATTACTGACAAATTAGAACTTTTAAATCTTCTTAAATTTGATGAATTGAATTGTTTCATAAAACTGCATCATATTTTAGTTCATTGGTGAAAAAAAAAACTAAAAAGTACACTTAGGTTAAATTGATGTATTGTTTTTGATATAAATGCAGCTCCAAATAATGCCAAACAAGTAAAATGCAATTTCGGCATAGAGTACAGTCGTGTTCGTTCAGTAAGTAAAGTGAAAAAATGTTTTTATTTAACTGAATACAATTCGCTTATTTTTTTTTTACAAATCTGAAAACTGAGAAGTGTTTAATTAATATACAACGTAAACGCACGGTGTGGTGGATGAGTAGATACCGTTCGTAGAGTCAGTTATATAAAAAAACAAATTTTAATAATTGAGCGTAACACTTATTCGCAAAGACTTAAATCATTCCTTTGAATACAGCTCCAAATAATGCCAAAAGTTTAAAATGCAATTGCATTGCAACAAAACTTTATTTTACTGAATAAAATTCCCCGCTATTAAAAATTCTATACATCTGAAAACTGAGAGAATTGTGTGCCAAACAAATGCCAGAATAATAAATTAAATTTAACACACAAGCTGGATTTGTATACAAGACTGATTTACATATATTAATAACCAAATTTTGTTTGTTACTGGATTAAATTATTTCATTTAACCGCTTCCTTCGCAATTTCTAACGTATTAGTGAGAAGATTTAAAAAAAATCACTTAATTGATGTATTACTTTGAATACAGCTCCAAATAATGCCGAGTAATTAAAATATGAGTGAAGCACTGATAAGTATTTTTAACCAAAAACCATGCAATAATTTGAAGCAATGAATGCATTTTCTGTTAAATTAATGTATCTATTTTGATGTAAATACAGTGCCAAATAATGCCAAAAGTTATTAAATTATCCCTTTTAATGTAAATACAGTGCCTAATAATTCCGAGATTTTAGAATATACTAGCGGCTTAAAGTGAAGTAGGTTTTAATTGTAAAAAGCATCACATAGGTCAAATTTATCAGTAACAACTGATTGTACAATACCTTATAAATATAGTGCCAAATAATTCCATCAGTTTAAATTAAAATGCTAGCTCTCAGGTGCAAAGAGTGCTTGCTCAGTAAGTAAAATCAACTCTTCAGACTTTGAAAGGTTTTATATAAAATTGAACAATAATTGAATATTTTATACTGATATGCCAAAATTTCTATACTAACTTGAACTTAAGGTAATGCAGTGCCAAATTAATGTTACAGTGAATGCAGTGCCAAATAATACCGAAAGTTTAGAATGTGCCAGCAACCTAAAGCGCAGTGGGTATAAAATTAAAAAAAAAATCACTAAATAATAAATTAATGTATTGCTTTTGTTATAAATACAGCTCCAAATAGTGCCGATGGTTTGAAATATCGTAACCACTTCCTACTTCCTTCATTACTATTTCAGTTTCAAAAAGATGTTTTACTGTGGTGCTGCGGGCGAAGAGAAAGTGCAGCCGACCAAAATTGTACCAAAAAAAAAAAATGAGAACGACGAAAACCGGAACCCGGAAGCTTTTCCGGTTCTCCGGCAATGTGCAAAAAACAATGTTTGCGTTTTTTTCAATTATTTCCGCTCGCAATAAGCAAACAAAATTAAAAACATTCTGAAAGTTCGCCGGAACCTCCTCTACCCCCCTTTTTAGGTCCATCTCCAATGAAGTCGTTTTTCTCTCGGACGTACCGTTTCCAAGATCCCGACGCAAAAGACGTCAAAATCCGAATCCGGGCAGCGTCGGGATTCGGAGCCCTCGGAACAGCGGCGCGCGCCGTATTTTTTCCGGTTTCGAGGCCTCGCGCGGACGACCGCCGCCAGAGTCCTTTCAATTTTTAGAGAAATCCGAGTCAAGATTCGGATTTGCGTGGTATCGGAGCATTTTCGTGATTTTTTTAGCGGCAGCCGCCGCCTCCGTTCTCACGTCCTTCGATGAGAAGGCGCGCTGCTCGGAAATTTGCGGGGAATCGGATCGACCCGCGGTTTTTGGCGTCGACTTCCTAGCGGCCGTCCCCCTTCGAGATAAAAATTTGAAGCCCCCGTTTTGATCGCGAGATCGCCGTCCCGCGTTCGTAAAGCCGTAACTTTTTCGTCGCTGGAGCTGAGAAACGGGCGTTTTGATTTTCGGAACTGACGTCTTTCCGCGCTTCTTTTGATGCACCACCCAACTTTCCGAGACAGGCAACGCGGCAATTTTTTGGAAAAAAAAAACGGAAAAACGGATTTAACTTTGCCGTTTTTGACCGCACGGGGCGGCGTAAACGTCAATTACAAAAGAGGTCTTTAAACGCCCACTTTGAGAGCCCGTCGCCGTTCTCCCCGAGATCGCAAAAAATCGCGTCCTTTTTGATATCTCCGCGCGTTAACCCGCGTTGGTGCGTCGAAGATAAAAAAAACGCGTTTTTAGTCAAAAAGTTGGATCGCGATAAAGAACTGAAGTGTCCAGGGGTTGCACGGGAAAGGTCGCGCTTAGATTCATTCGAAAGAAAAAGAGTTTCCCCACAAACTGTTAGAATTAAATTTTTGAATTTTTGCCCACAACCCTTTTTACGAATTTTCAAAGTAAGCCGGATTTTTTCCATTTTTTGCCACAAATCGGGCCGCCGTGCGAAAGGGGGACTTTTTAGGACCGTTTTGACTTCTGATTCGTATTCGCCGCGCTGATTTCCTTCTGGAACCCGAGTTTCGTGGCGATCTGGCCTCCCATTCTCCGTAATTTTGCGATTAAGTGTGGCGGTGCGAGGTTGGTAGCGGATTTTTGATTTTTGATTTTCAACCCTTTTTGCAAGTTTTTAAAGTTTTTCGATTTTTGGGTCATTCTTTTGCCACATATGAGGCTTCGTCAAAGACGGCAAACGTTTTAATGCCGTTTCAACTTTGGATTCGGATCCGCCGCACCAGCTTCCTTCGAGAACCCGACTTTAGTTGCAATCAGGATTCCCTTTTTCCGTATTTTTTCGGTTAAGTCAGCGGGCCGAAAGTAAAAAAAAAAACGCTAAAAGTGAGGTCTCGCAAAAGTATAGAAGTGCTCCGGAGTTGGACGAAGAGAATCGGGCTTGGTCTCGTTCGAAAGAGAAAAACTGTCCGTCTGCACAAAATTTTTTTGTCTTGACCTCGAGCATTACACTCATTTAGTCACAACCATGTAATGTAATTTAATGTGAATTTTTACATTTCTCCTAACAGAACAAATATCCATGCCCTACCCGGGATTTGAACACAGAACCTCCAGTACCGTAACTAGTCTCTCAACCGTTGCACCACCGAGGTCGGCCCGCAGAAACTGTTGGCGGCGTATTTGATTATTTGTTTCCAATCCTTTTTTTTTAAGTTGTCAAAGTTGGTCAATTTTTAAGCAATTTTTTGGCACATGCAAAGTCGCGGTGGGAGCGGTTAACGTTTTAACGCCGTTTCGACTTCGGATGCGGATCGGCCGCACCAACTTCCTATAAGAACCCCAATTTTGTAGCGATCGGACCCCCGTATTTAATGTTTTTAAAGGAAATTCTGATTGAATTTTTACGCAAACGTTTAAAATGGCACTATCCTTTTTACCTTTCAGAATATGGATATAGTTTTTAGTTCATTTAGTGCGTAGTTCTAAACAGATCTTTATAAAAATTCGAGTTCTGTGGCGTTTTGGCGGATTTTGGCGTCGGCTTCCTCGCGGCCGACTCACTTCAGAATAAAAAATTGAAAAAAAACGGAAAAACGGCCGTGGCGAGGTACTCAAAAATTTGCAGGGGGGCAAACGGAAAGTCGGGATAAAAATTTAAAAAAAAACGGAAAAACGGCCGTAACTTTGCCGTTTTTGACCGCACAGGAAGGCGTATACGTCAATTGCAGAGAGCTGAAGCAATTTTTGAGTTCGACATTTCCACCCGCCGCCTCCCAAAGGAAGCCTTTAAACGCCTAAAAAAATGCGTTTTTATAGAAAAAGCTAGATAGCGCAAATGAATATAGAAGTGTCCAGAGGTTACACGCAATTAGTTTCATTCGAAAGAAAAAGAGCTTCCCCACAAACTGCTGGATTTAGATTTTGAATTTTTGCCCTCAAACCTTTTTACAAATTTTTAAAGTAGGACGATTTTTTTTCCATTTTTTGCAGCAAATCGGGCCGCCGTGCGAAAGTGGGACTTGCCACATATGAGGCGGCGGCGAAGACGGCAAAAGTTTTAATGCCGTTTCAACTTTGGATTCAGATCCGCCGCATCAGCTTCCTTCGGGAACCCGCCTTTAGTTGCAATCGGGACTCACGGTCTCCGTATTTTTGCTGAATTATTGCAGTAAAGATGATTATGTTTGCATCAATTTGAGGATTATTGCAGTATAAATCTTGATTAAAATGAAGATTATGACTGAACTAAAGATAATTATGTTTGCATCAATTTGAAGATTATAATTTTGCAGTAATAAAGTAAGTCCAAGCGTGTCTGTGGGTGTCCGTGAGTGTCAGTTTTTATATACTTTCACAAATGTGAATAAGTGTCTTATGAGTGTCTGTAACTGTCTGTGAGCGTCTGTAGGCGTATGTGGGTGTCTGTAAGTATCATTTTTGGTTAGGCGTAGTCAGGTCAATATTAGAGTGCAACAATACTTATCAAGTTTTGTGTAAAGCTTTCCTGTTTTGTTTTTTTTTTTTTTTAATATATTTATTTATAATACATATATACATTTCATTTTAAAATTAAAAAAAAAAAAAAAAAATGTAATATTCCAGAGGCCTGGTATTGGAGAAGTTTAAATTGATAATAATTCTTTATCTAAATCCTAAAATTCTTATCTAGCGTTTGATGTCCGCTTCCTTGGTAATCTCGTACATCAATTTTCTTTTATAAATTGATATAATGCAAAAAATGGCTTATTATTATCGTTAACCGTATTGTTCGCTGCATACTTCTAGCCTATTACCAAAAAAACAAATGTCACTTAAATTAGTGTTTTGCATTTTCTATGAATACAGCTCCAAATAATGCCAATAGTTTAAAATATGATCGAGGCCTCAAGTAGAGTTTGTGTACGTTATCTATACTAACTTTACTGATTAGTTAGTATAAATTTGCACAATAACTTAAGGTAATTTTGTGATAAATTAATGAAGTACATTTTGCTGTGAATACAGTGCCCAATAATTCCGAAAATTTAGAATGTTTCGAATATAATGTTTGCTTGCTCAGTAGGTAATGACAACTGTTTTATTGAAGAGTTTTGTAGAGACCTGTTGAAAACTCGTACTCCCATTTTCTTTTATAAATCAATACGATAGATCAACTGCCTTAATTTATAAATTATTTATTCTGTTTATCTTTTTAATGATCCAATTTTTTCCATTTCTTTTGTAGGAAATGTATAGAAATTTTCATATATTTTTAATAGTATCCGTCCATGCATCAAACAAATTCCAAACCAATCGACTAATGAACATTCTTGTTGCATAGCGTAGACAAAAGTTGCATCGTTATCTCAGCATTAGCATATAGGAATAGAACATGCATTTTCTCTGCGTTCCAAGTGACCCGTCGTATGTACGCATACAAATAAATCCACAGGACAATCTCCACATATATCTGTCTGGATCTTATAATATTTATAGTTTGCCTGCTGGTTTGTGGTGTGTGTGCACCTCTTTCCATATTCGCGCGCGGTGCATCCTATAAATATACAACCGGCACATTATGTTTTTTTTTTCTTTGGGGTTTTTACGTCTGTATTTCTCTACGGGCGAATTAATTAAAAGAAGGTGTGCTAAATAATGCGACTGCATGATATTATTCAAGTGGTTTAATAATAGATGGCACGTATACATGTCGTAATAATGTTGATGGACGCTATACAGGTGTGGAAGAAGTTAATGGATATATTGTGTAATTATACTGCGAAGACATTTATAATTTCATATTTTATTGGGCGTTATTTGCATAATAATTTAATTAAAATGATATTTATATAACAATGTTGAGTAATCCTATTAACAACCTTCCCTAGATGCAGTTATTATAAAAATAAAAATGTCTAGAACTCGTCCTCCAGGTATCTTTTGTTGGTTTAGAATTTAAAAAATCGTATCTTGATCAAAAACTGGTTTTATTTTGTTTAAAAGTCTTGGGGTTCGTTTGTTTTCAAGAGTTTTGCACACAAACCTTTTGAAGATGTTCTCCAGGTATCAAAAACCTTTTGGTAATTTTTAGTTCTTATGATTCTATATTGTTTTGATCAACAAATTCCATTTTAAGACATGTCAGTGATAGCTCAATGAGTTTTGGTCAAAAATTCTTTGTTTTCATAAGCTTTGAACAAAAACTTTTGAAGATGTCCTCCAGGTATTGATAACTCTTTGGTTATGGTTTAATTATTTTTTTTTTGTTAATGTCTCGATTCTCCAATTGTTGGGTTATAGTTTATTTTTAATAAGTTTTGGACAAACACTTTTCAAGATGTCCTCCAGGTATCAAAAACCTTTCGGTAATTTTTAGTTCTTATGATTCTATATTGTTTTGATCAAAAAATTCCATTTTGATAGCTCAATGAGTTTTGGTCAAAAAAATCCTTTGTTTTCATAAGCTTTGAACAAAAACTTTTGAAGATGTCCTCCAGGTATTGATAACTCTTTGGTCATGGTTTAATTATTTTTTTGTTAATGTCTTGATGCTCCGAGTGTTGGGTATAGTTTTTGTTTTCATAAATTTTAAACTAAAACTTTTGAAGATGTCCTCCAGGTATCAAGAGTCTTTTAGTGATTTTTATTCTTATGTACCAAATTTTTCAAAAACAATGTTGAACATTTTGAAAAAATTTTGGTGATGTTCTGTTCAATAAGTTTTAGACAACAAATCTGAAACACGTTCTCCAGGCATCTCCACCACATTGATGCGCACCGACATAAAGAGCATGACGTTCCAATGGCGGTCCGTGTACTGATGCACCGACCAAAATTTACTACTCCAAATAACCACAGTTAATTGTAAAACTTCTTATGAAAATAAAGACATTCATATTTTGTGTGATCTATTTAATAATAATATCCGGTAGTTCTAATTCGTACACTATAATTAAATATAATTACATCAAGCTAAAAAATTAAGAACAAATAAAATTTTAACATTTTACTGCTTACTATGAGAAACAAAATTCCGTTTCTTAAATACATGTAATTAATAAATCCGACAATGATAATGATATGTAACAGAACAGGTGATGTTGCAAAAAAATAAACTAATTTCAATGCATAATTTTCAACTGAAACAATCGAGATAACACGTGAGTCAGGATTTTCACATATAAAAACTACAAAAATCTCGGAAGAAGCAGTCATATAATTACGACATGTTACCGGTTCAGGTGCAGCCAATTGAATTGTGTTTATAAATAGAATGTTATTTTGCCACCGGCAATGTCTAACGCAACCATAATTATTAAACTGAATTATTGCTAGAAGTTGATGATGAATATATTGAAGGTTTTATATAGCAGAAAATTCAATTCAAAATGAAATGATTAGAACAACAAAAAAATCATTTTAATGAAATATAAAATAATATATTATATGACATATATATGACAAGCACGCTGACGAGGTTTGTAGAAGCGAAACAATTAAATGTGGTTGGTCAATTGCTGAATTGAGTTTGAATAAATTATTTATTTATTTTATGAAATTTTTGTTAAATTTTATACTTAATCGCTAGTAATCAGATCTCCGGAATACTTAAAACATCAATTATGGCATTTTGGCATATGGCAATAATTATTTATTTTGCAATCTAGCAAGAAAGAAAACATTATCCAGATAAGTAATAAACTTTCCAAAGTTCCAAATCTATTACATGATCTCCGGAATATTTGAAAAATAAATTATGCCATTTTGGCATATGACAATAGTTACTAAAATTGTATTATGATGTGTTTCAAATAATATTATTATATTTAATCTTGTTTCTAACATAAAATTTAAATCCCAGATAGTTGAACAAAAATTATATTTTTATTTTTTTACTTTGGACTGTTATCACATCTCTGCACGGACCGCTGTCAAAACACACACAATAAGATCCAATTTTTTTTTTCTTTGCAGCTTTTCACATATGTTTAAAACATTGTATGCTTTGTTGCAGCGCATCTCAGTCGAAATCCAGAAAGCAAGGCAGCAGCATACAAAGAAGACTTCGTCTAACCACCTCAGTTGGCTACTTCCACTGGGTGGCCCTATACGACCCGACTCTACAACAATGAAGCTTCCGAGGCTACAGCGCAGACCACCATGGCAAACCCCTGGCTACTCCAGGGACCACACTCAAACCCGGCGCTTGCAAACCACGTCCGGGATTCAGGACGGCAACTGATAGAAGCTACGGCTCTTTCACGTCCCTCCGCAATACACAACCTCCAGCTCTGTGTGAGCACCGATGGAGCGTATTTGTGACGCGTCCGTCAGAAACCAAACAAAAGTACAAACTACATCTCCGACGCTCCGGATCCACCACCCAAGATGACTCGTAAACTTGGACCAGTAATAAATGGCGCCCAACGTGGGGCAAAAAATGACATGGTTCCTTCACGTCCCCGCAAAGAACACCCAGAGAAAAAACTCAAGAAGAAGACTCGACGACAAAGACGTCGCAAGCGCGAAGATAAGGAACAGTCGCTGGAAGAGTACCTCGCTGATTTTGAGCAATACAGAAAATTCATCCAGATCAGCTTAGGATCGCTCGATCGTGATGTAGAATTAACATTATCTGGAGTGCTTAACCGCGATCAAATCCACCAAATGATCGAAACGATATCCGCGCAGTTGAACACTATCCACTCCGGAAATTACTATGTGAAAAGACAACTTGCTCACAGTGCCACCATCCGCATTTGGAATGCAGTTCAATGGTTGTCATGAAAATTGCAAATTCAACTTGCAACCGTCTGCGAGATTACGGACGAGTTCGAACACATCCTAGAAATTGAACCGGACACTCCCTAACTTCAATACGTAGTCATCAAAGAGGAACAATACGAGCTTGTACAAGCTCTGGTGACCATACAAGAAAACCACATCGCCGAAATCGTCAGTATTTAGAACCAAGAAAAAGCAACATGTTTCAAGTCGGTGCTAACAGCGGTCGCTACCATCTGCGACATACCACAACAAGACGCACCCGACGGAAGCCGATTTACGACCTATGTCCAACGTGACAGAACAAAGTTGATTTCGAAGAGGAGAAGAAAGTATCTTGAGGCGGCCCAAAGATATCTGCAAGGATACAGACCGGCATTCCATCTAGTCCCAAAGCGAATCTTTCAAAGAAGTTCAAAGATGCCACAGCGAACACACCTGCAGTTGAGCGCGGCGTAGCACCCAACGCGACGTACGCAGCCCATGCGTATGTCACCGACACCGTTGCTTCTATCCAGCGCGACATGGATGACAATCTCGGGAGGCAGGACGATCTGGAACCGGCAAACCCCGATATATTAGAAGAGAAAAAGAAGGAGAGGAAGAAAGCAAACTCCACCGACCAACAGCTCAAGTAGACCTCGTGGACCTACCGCGTATTCCACCACGACATAGTGCGCGAGAAGTGGCCGAGTGCCTCCCCAGTGCCAAATACAGCAGAAACCACCGCCGGAACCCGAAAAATTAGATTTCGGAAAAACCCGTGCCGCAAGTGTCGAGCAACTCAAACTGCCGCATCACAAACTTATAGTGAAACCCAAGTAGACACTTTTGATTTTGTTCCCGTCCCTACAAAAGTAGCGCAACCAAAAAGTTGACAATATCTAGACACTTTTTTTTGTGGCTTAGAAGGATAATCTTCTAAAGACTTAAAGTATCAAATCTACCCTCACGAGGAAAGAACCTACCGACTAAACTCCCTCTAGCAAGTTGCCCAAAAGTTCGAGACCGTTAATCATAATCTTCCGTTAGTAAGATAGTGAGACAGAAACCAGTGTCGAAAGAGGGGACAGATGCTAGGCGAGTCGGGCCAGATCAGGATTGGAGAAACCGCTTCGATGTGTCTGCGCAATAGAGAAATCCCGTGATCGCATTAAATTTCAAAATTTCGGACAAACCATAGAGCTCCAAAGAGCATCCAAAAGGTCAAGCCTTAAAACAACTCTAATTTATTAAGATGCGTGTTTGCGACGGTTCCCCAGATGGAGCACGCGTATGACATCATAGACCTGGTGGTAGACGTGTACATCCGAAGAGACCACTGTTCCACCGCAGAAAACAGAATTTTTGCCAATTTGGCTTTGCCAAAAATTGACTGCACGTGCAACTTGTACGTAAATCCCATGTCGAAAGTTATCCCCAGATACTTGGCAGAATCGAACCACGGTATAGGAACGTTCCGTCGCCATGTGGCTTTGCTTTTCTCCTGACTCATTTTGACTAGCCTGTCATCTAACCAGCATTTCAAATCGGTAGTAGCTCTTTGTAGCCTGGAGGTAATCACCATGTGTGATCTTGACAAGTAGAAAAGCTCTGTGCCGTCGGCGTATTCTGCTATTTTAACCCCGTGCTTCCATCCCGAAGCAAGAATGGAGCCTTGAGGAACCCCTGCCGTGATGTTCCGCGCGTGGTAGATATGCGTTTTTAAATTTTAACAGCCAAGGTTCTACGGTTTAAATATGAGGCTATCAGCCTTATAAGACGCAGAGAAAAGTTTTGATTGTAAAGTTTGTAAAGAAGACCCTTATGCCAGACTTTTTCCACATCGAAAAGGACCATCCCTCAACGATGATGTCAGTAACTCGATTTAGCTAATGGACCTTGAATGTTTCCATCAAAACTCGTGCTGGTGAGAAGGAAAAAGATTGTTAGAATCAACGTGATCCTGGATTATGTCTAAAACAGCCTTTTCTATGATCTTACTCAAGCTAATTGGCCGATAGTTTTGAGGAAACCGCCGGTCTTTCCCAGTTTTTGGTATGTTGATAACGATTGAGCTTTACCAAACCGTAGGTAAATACCCAGTACAAAGAATCGCATTGGCAATATTGATGAGAACCATTATCGCCTTGTGAGAGAACAATTTGAGCGCTCTATTGAGGATTCCGTCAAAGCCAGGAGCAGACCAAGTTTTTCGTCTTTGGATAATCTCCGTATTCGAGACGGTCTTACGCTTTGCAGCGGCGCGGAGCCGTCAGCGACTTTCAAAATTTTCCTAACCACCCATTCAACCCTTTCAACGTGCTCCGAATCCGAGCCATCATCGTTCGGGGAGCATTGGAGTTCCAGGCTGTCCGCAAATGCTACTGTACCCCATTTTCGCCGTGAATAGCTAGAATGAGGACCGGCCTGTTCCTTAAGGTTTTAGAGATCCTCCACATTGGATGGTCATCCTCCGTGAAGAATTCCAAATTATTTTTCCAGTACAAATCTTTGTGTGACTTTATGACTTCCCTCACTTCACCATGAAGGGAGTTTAATGTCAAGCGATCTAAGGGGTCGCGGTGCCGCTGCCAAAATTGCCTGGCGGCATTGCGTCTACGGATTAGATCTTTCACGTCCCGAGATAACCCAAGCCCAGCGCAAACCTGATAGGTTTTAGAGGCTTTTTCCGAAACCTGTTGGATTTAGCGCGTAAACAGTTCGACGGCCCTATCAATGTCCGCGACCGTTTTTACCGCGCCTATAAAGAACGCGCTTTCACTCCCCGCACTTCAGTCGACACCCAGAGATGTTTTGGATGGTTCTGGTGCTCTAATTGATTGACCAACAGTTAAAGAAAGTCTGCAAAAATTTAAACATTTTCAGATGAGTTGAGAAATATATTTTTTGGAACGTTTGAGCACTGGCTACCAATATCCAGAGCTTTTATGGTTTTGTCGACCAACCTTTTAGATACTAAATATCACAGCTTTTATCATAGTGTAAAACAGTTTATTTTTCCTTTAAAGCTACTTCTCAGATAGGCATAACACCTTAATGCTCATCACAGTTTCATGATGTTTTTCCAGGAGATTCTACATTTTGTTACAATCAACCAAAACTTTTCAAATCATACTACTCCCTTCTAGCAAACTCTGTCATGAAGGCTTGGTTTATATTGTATTCAGTTTTTTATTAATATTTACTGCTTATTCTGGCCTAAAACAGAAGTCTTCAAAATATGGCATTGTAGCAGATGAAAATAATTATTGAGAAAGTATAGATTGGCATATGGCAACAACAACAAAAATTGTATTATGGTCCTACTGAGATGTTTAGTAATATTTATTCAGTATCTAGCTTAAAATTGAAAGACCAACTATGGCATTATGGCATACTAAAGCTTGCAAAATAACAATTAAAACATTTCATGCCAACTTGGCATATGGCAATAATTGCTAAAATTGTATTATGATGGTATTAAAATGTTTTGAAGTAACTAACAATTGAGAACTCCAGAATAATTTAAGCAACAATTTTGGCAATTTGGCATATGCCAACAATTACTGAGTTTGTATTATAATATGTTAAAATCTTTATTCCAGAAATAAGACCATAGATAAACAAAAGTAAGACACTAGATGTCATTTTGGCATATGGCAAGGTACTAAAATTGAAATTCCTTTTTTAAATGTTTTGTAATATTCACTGATTATTCTGGCATAATATAAAAATTTACAAAACTATGGCATTATGGCTAATGAGAATAGTTATAAAGACGAATTATTATACATATTGGCAGGTTAAACCTTTGCAATAGTCTATGCCAACTTGGCATATGGCAATAATACTTAAAATTGTATTACGGTCTTATTGTAGTGTTTTTTAATATTTATTCAGAATATAGCTTAAAATTAAGATTTTTAGAATAACAATTTTGATGTAATTTGGCATGTAACAACAACTGACATATTAAAGTGTTATTCTAGCAAGAGACGGACATTTGATGATGATCTTGCATAAAGCAATAGCTACAAAATTTTTAGACACTTATTAATTGTTCTAGCATAAAATATAGATCTCCAAAACACAGAGAAACAAACTATGGCATTATGGCATATGACAATATTTTATTATTATAGTTATTAAGACATTGATGTCATCTTGGTATATGACAATAGTTACTAAAACTTTATTATTATGATTTCAAATGTTTTATTATAAATATTCTAGCATGATATCTCCAGAATATTTAAAACAAATTATGGCATTTTGGCATATGGCAATAACAAATTGTATTATCAATTAAGAATGCGTATTTAATCTTATTTTGGCTTGAAATAATATTATATGCAATACCTAAACAACTATGTCAATTTATGCCATTTTGGCATATGGCAATAGAAACAGATCTTGAATTATTATTTAATTTAAAGGTTATTCCAGTACGAAATAAACAAGAATACATAAAAAGCATCAAAATATTTGCATTTTATGCCATTTTAACTTATGCCAATAAGCAATTAATAATGTTTTTGAAATTTTTAAAATATCTTAATAAAAACCACAAAATTGCAAGTAAATTTATAGCATCATAAACGGATAATAAAAAGATTACAGTTTTTAATATGTTAACATAAAATATCAAATTCCACTACTTGTATACATTTTTTCGTAGAATTGAACTTGTTTTTGACATTCGTTAACTAAGGTGGTTTTATATTACAAAATACAATACAATGGAAAATTTATTGGGCTCCAACAATGACAAAGTAATATTAATGTAAACAAACTTAAATCAAACAAACTGTCTGAATTATATCAAGCCACAATGTCATATTGACATAATTAACAATTGAATTTCATTCATAAGTAATTCGATTGCAAATAATTGCTAAAAATTACTAGGAGTTCATTGTACCTCAACATTATGTATTACATTTCATTGGATTCGATTGTTGCTAACTTGAGTTCATATTAAATTGCATTTAAATGGCACAACATTGATTTTTATTTATGAAACCAACATTAATTTATAATAAAAATATTGGATAGTGATTGCTTAATGAAATGTAATTGATTGCCAAACAAAAAGTGCAAGGTAATTATTATTATTATATTCGAATGACATTCATTAATTTGTAAAAATGAAGGTAATTTATAATTTAATTGGAAAACTAAATATGTTCATTGCCATTAAATATATTAACACAAATTATGATTGAAAATAGTTGACAAACATAAATAAAGATAGGACTGTCACATTATTGCAATTGTTTGCATTATGATGTGAGGTATTAATTAAGTCATCAGTAGGTCATCTTATATATATTTTGGCGTCAACCAATAAATAGGATTGGGCAAGAAAATGAATCCAGATGCCGGCAACAAGCATCGATCCCGTGACGTCAGGTCAGGTGTACCGAACGCATGCGGACAGTGTGCTATGTGCAAAATGGCTGTATAGGCAATACATGTTAGGTTAGGTTAAACATAACCGAAATATGATAAATAAACAAATGCCACTCACCTCTTCACGACGTTTCAGCCATCTTCCGCAGGGGCTCTCCTCCAGGATCTCACTTTCATCTTCAGAATCCTCGCCGCTCTCCCTTGGCGATTTATGTTCCTGCTCGTTACTCATTAAACTACCCGACATTACAACCACTGTATTTCAATTGTTATTACACGAACCGAAAGATAACAAACAATTGCAACTTTAGCGTTAACAATAAAACATAAGTTTCCATTTACATAAGTTGCTATTTATTATTATTCACTGTTCTAATCAACTATGTTATTATTATCAATCGCGGTCGTTGATATCAATCTTAACGGAAAGTAACACTGAATCGAATATCAACTGATTAATCTCACCGAATATAATCCACTGCATCATCGTATGCACTAAAATATTCCTCAAGAAAGAACTGCACTACTTTAACATAACTGTCTATTGTTTTTTTAATAATTCTGTTAATGTTAACTCGGAGTAACCTTGCACGTTACTCTAGCACTAAATTAACTGCGATATTATGTTCTTTGTAAACTTATCGGAACTTATACTGGATATATTCTATTTGAACAGGGCGAAGTGACTATACTGACTATTGCTTGCCTTCTCAGATAGGTGGGGGTACTGAAGGGAATCAAACTATGCCTCTTGCAGTTGCGCGCCTGCCTGTGATGTTCCCTACTCCTACCGCATATTTGCTCGTTTACGACGAATCACAAGGACAACTCAGTTAGATTCTGACATTCATGCTGTGAACGTGTCAAAATTTCTCTCTATTTACACATCTCTCGCGCCATCTGTTGCAAGACTGCCAAACTTTAATGCAACCTGTAAACATCTACAAATCAATAAAACTTGAATTTATATTTTTATTAATAATATAATTTTAATTTTGTAATTTGGTTCTAAATAAGTTTTTTGTATAAAATGCATCAATTTAATTTGTTTGCATTTGTAAAAATTATTTTAGCGCCATCTAAACGCAACAAATTAAATTTTTTTTTTGCAAATATTTAATTAAGATAATTTGTTATTAAATAAATTGGTTTATTAATCTTTTTTAAACAAGTCGTAGACTTTTAAAGCAATTTACAATAGTAATATCCTTGAATATATATAATATAGAAAACTCATTCATATGAACGGCTATGTAGCGACATCTAGTAGCGCAACTTATTAATAATAAAGTTCAATTTAATAGTAGTAGAGCGGCACACGCCCGTTTTAATAATTTTTCATTGTATTGAACACACACAACAGAATAACATACCCATTAAACACAAGTTTAAATATATAAGTTTATTAGCCGTATACAGGTGTAGATTAATTGGCGGACAAACGCCAGGTAACTTTGTAGACCGTGCCAAAAGAAAACAAAAATCTTAATTCCAAAATGCTGAAAAACTTTTCGTTTGGCCTCACGAGGTCTAAAGTTTCAATTTTGTCAATACAAATATTGATTTAATTGCGTATTTTATGTACCAAGTTGCTTTCTTTTTTAGTATAATAAAAGTTACGAGGTTATTAAAAATTAATAATAAAAAATATTGAAAAATGTGCAAATTATTTTCAAGAATAAATCAAATTTAAATTAAAAATACACTTGGCAACGTAGCAAATTTTTTAATAAAATTCAAATTGTAACGTAGGCTACGCAATGAATGTCAGTTGATATTTCTTTTTTATTATGACTTTTACTTTAAATGAATATGCAAACTTGAAAATGTGATGAATTCGATATAGTGTTTAGAAGTAAACGGTGGCCAATATCAACATTTGTAGTTTATAATAAATAATAACATTTGATGTGTGTAATAAGTTGCCTACATTATAGGTATGAATA
Organism: Tachinus rufipes; assembly: GCA_963932245.1. NCBI lineage: Eukaryota > Metazoa > Arthropoda > Insecta > Coleoptera > Staphylinidae > Tachinus > Tachinus rufipes. The sequence continues at coordinate 19,529,061 of OZ010744.1, forward strand.
TAAAAATAGAAATTTGAGGATCTCGTGAGGTCAAACGAAGAGTTTTTCAGCATTGTAGAATTAAGATTTTCGTTTTCTTTTGGCACGGTCTATAAAGTTACCTACGTTAATATTTTATTATTTTTAATATACGTATATTAATTATTAGAAACTCGTATAAATAACCTGCGACCGATTCTGTTTTTAAGTACGTACCACTAAAATAAGCATTTTTTTTCAGTTTACAGATATGTATAAAAATCTTATAGATTAGAAAATTTGTACCAAATGAGTCAAAATTTTTACTAAACAACCTACTACGTTTATAAAAAAAATACTAAAACTGTAATTCAAGTTACAGTAATAGTTCATGTTGACATAACTATAGCGGATGTGTCATAGTATTATGTCAACTGTCAACAGAAAATTACTTAAAATATAAAATATGTCATAGGTAACTACATTGTTAAAAATTGTTACTAAATTTTCAAAAACATTCAAAAAATTACAAAAACTGTTATATAGTTTTTAGAAATGTGATAAGTTGGCATAAATCAGTCAAATTGTTTTTTAAACTGTAAAAAATGTTACTACATGTGTCAAAAAATTACTAAAACTGTCAATCAATTTACAACAATATAATAAAATGCTACTAAGAAAAAATTATCTGTCAAATAATTTACAGTAATAATTTATGTTGGCAAAAATATAGCAGACCTGTCAAATTGTGTTTTAAACTGCCAAAAACATTGTCAGGAAGTAATCATGTTTATTAAAAAGTTACTTAACAGATTTGTACAAAAAGTCAAAAGTTACTAAAACTGTCAAATAATTTTCGGCAATGTAATAAGTTGAAACAACTTGCTAGATCTAACAAATTGTATTCTAAATTGTTAATAAAACTGTTAAAACGTTATTAAAACAGTTTAGAGCAATATGTTGTTTACAATTATATCATAATTTGGCAAAACCGTATCAGATCTGTCAAATAACATTTTAAACTAATAAACTATTTGCAGTAACGCAGTAGCTAAGCTAGAAATTTTGAGCTATACCGCAAAATATTAAAAAACCAACTTAGGGACGGGTTTGAAAAAATTTACAGTTTTGTAACTCTTTGTAAAGGGTTTTCTAATAAGAAGTTTCATTATGGATAGCAGGCTATTTGGGCAGCTGTCAATTTTAAAGCTATTATCTTTTGACATTTGACAAGTAAAAACTACGCCATTATTAAAAATGGAACAACACACGCTTCAACAACGCAGTCACAGTTTGCAAAACTAAACCACTTTTTGGTCGATGTAAAGCACCTTTTCGGCCGGCAATAGTAAACTTGATAGAAAACTTTGAGCTGTTGGAACAAGTTTGTGATGTGAAGAATCGAAACCGTGTAAATTGCTCAAAATTGAGAATATTGCCCGTAGTGTTGAAGAAAACCCAGGTTTGTCGATTCCTTGTCGATCTTTAGATTTAGACATTTCACAAACGACATTACACCGTATTTTGCATAAAGACTTAAGTCTTAAGGGTGCGTAGAAGGTTGCCAAACAGTTTCACCTGCGGGGCAACCGTAAGGGGAAATTTATAAAGTTAAGTTTCAAACCGCTCTGTAAATTTACCAACGCCGCCGGGAATCAAATGAATATTAGTCGTCCTAAAAACATCAATCTTAAAAAAAGCACACGACTCACGCATCTTTTCTAGCGAATGGTTGTAATAGCAGCAAAGAAAACAATGATGATGATAAATTTAACCCTGCAACTTCCAATAATTACATATTTAGTTAAAATTGAATGCATGTCTCTACTATGATTGAAAGCGATTGCCAAATAAATTGTTCATTTAATTTGTTTTGTTTAATCGCTTCTGGATACTAGATATATGTGTATAACTATATTTCGTACATATAAATAGGCAGTGTACAATAATATTATGTATTACTTATTATTTATTATACACCACAATTATTACACTATAATAAAAAACACTTTTTTTTTTAAATATGATTATATATATACAGGTATATATATATTATAATAATATACAAAAACATATATATAGGTACCTTGTGTCCTAGGATAGATGTAACAAGAGGTATTATATAATAAACACAAAATTTTGGATTGGCATTTTTGGAGATCAAGTCCTGCTTAATTTAAAACTAAGACATACCAAAAATGATTTGATTCAGTCTTATACAGAGTGTTTTATAAGTAATTCTGTAAAAATCATTAAAAATAAAAAACCTTTATTTTTCAATACACAAAAAAATTTAACTAAGAAAAGATGTTTAGAATGTAATTGTATGTACCACCATACCAAATTTCAGGAATATCAAAAACAACAATAAACAATTGTACTTAAATGAATTAATAATAAATAATAATGTAATATTGTCTTCTATTATGAATTGTAAAGATTGGGTTTTCAGAAGCCCAATACCAACAGTTCTGAGATGAAACAACGCCATTTGTCGTAAATGTGGATTCATAAAAAAATATCAGATTCTTAAAAGATCTGTGTTCTATCATTTTTTCTTCAATAGTTAGACAAAAATCCAATCTTCGTCCGTCATCTCCTTTTTCAAGATTATGTGTAAAATTTATCCTGAGACACACAGTATTTTGAATACTATAAAAATAAAAGAAAACAAAATTTATAAACATAACAAAATTTATAAATAATACATGTATTCTATGCTATAAAAAATATAACTATCAAATAAAATACATATCTATATCTAACAAAGTTGATATAAAAATGATACTATGTATAACAATAGAACAACATAAATGATTTTTTTATGTATTTGATTTTTGCATACTTTTGTTGAATATTTGAGGTAAATTTTTATTAGTAGTAACAGATGATTGCCTAACAGCACATTAAAGTATAAAATTTTATTTAACATAAACTTATATATTATGTTCTTTTCCAATTTGCTAAATAACTATTCTGAACTGAACTAAAGTACGCTTACTTGATTTGTGCTAAGATCGAGATCAAATCCTCCTTCTTCTTTTTTCATAATTTTTCATACCCATCTGTTTTTTTCATCCCGGTTTATACTGGCTGCCGGCACATAGCATAACAAAAATGTCTTTTCTAGATTTTAGGTTAGAAATTGCGATCAATTTCGTCTACAAATACTCTCTGAATAATACTAGCACTACTTGCTTTTTCTAATTTTGACAAATGTCTTAAGTAGTTAGTAAGAACTTTTTAGACAGGTAGGATGGGTTATCTGTGCAACTTGTTGTTTTATCTCAACACTTGTCTTGGTTAGTCGGTGCTATTGAAGAAGGTTGTTTGGAACCCTCTCCCAGTTGTGGTGCTGTTTTGAGGTGGATAACCGTAGTTTTATGGGTTAAAATCTGGCTCACGGCGTGGTGTGCAATGGCATGAGTAGTGCATAACTTAGGAGAGGATGTGCAAACCCCAAACTGCGTCGTCGGTATAGAAGCGTAGTAGTATTTGTAGACATTCCACTGGTAATAGCCAGTTGTTGGAAGAAGATCTACGGCAGCGGGTGCAGGAGAGATTGTGCATCTGGGGCGGTTGTCAGAATCTAGTCAAGTCCATAGCCGTGGTCAGTAGGCATAGCGGTCGTCGTGTTGTTGTAGGAAATAGTGGGCCGCATGTTGATTTGAGAATATGGTTAAAGCAAAATCCTTACCGTCGTCGATTGATGCAAGATATTAACTGATGTTGGGCGTAAATCAAAAACATTTTAAAAAAACAAGTTTTAAATTTTTATTTTTTGTTTTTTCATTGCTTCAACAATTTCGGTTGGATCCCTAATGGGCATATTTCTTACTTGCCGTGGGTCAATAATCTCTGGCAATAAACATTTTTCATAAAAAAATACTAATTGTTTTTCCATATTAGTTGACCAAAACTGATCATCTTTAGTAATTATTTCCGTTTTTAAGCCTTTTGGAGTCCATACAGCAAACAAACAGTATCTTCGTTTAGTAATATGTAATTGTCCTTGAATTTGATAATACCATTTATGTTTCTTATTAATTTCATTTGACCTCCAAAATGTGATATTTTTATTAGAAACGCCTTCTTCGGGTGTCACATTTCTAGCTGAGTAAGGACATTTAATTTCTATTATTCCATCTTCATTTATTAATCCATCGGGAGTAGCTCCTAAATATGAAATATTGTCATCTAAAAACAGTCTACAATTCTGAATTTTAATGTTGTTAAGTGACTCCAATTCTTGTATTGCGCGTTTTTCATTTATTAATCCATACTGAATAGGTTTCGAATTTTTATATAAGTCTGGTATCAAAGAATTATACAAAATATTTTTAACTAGATTTGTACAGCTTGTGTACATTCTTCTCCTACAAACTATACCAAAATTTGATGCTGTTAATAAATTCTTACGAGCATTTATCCACTCATCACAATCAGACTGAGAACGAGTTCGAATTTCTAAAGTAATTCGTTCATATTCTGTTCTTTTTAGGGTTTGTAAGAAATCATTTTTTTGGGCTTCAAAATCTTCAATTGGCATGTCAGGTTTTTGACATAATTCTCCATAGTCAGGATCTGACGATAAGTTCGGTTTTGAAGATTTAAAAACAATTTTTCTTTTTGTACGTCTTCTTACTGTCAATTTTTTATTTTCAAATTTGTTTGAGATAGTTGTAGGAGATTTTTTGTTGCAAAACTTATATAATTCATAGAAAGGTCTTTTGGTATTATGTGCTATTACGGCAGCATAACACCTTCAACTATACGATTGCCGTAAAGAAAAATTAATTCGTTTTCCACCAACTTTTTTGCATACAATAGCATTAAATTCTTCTACTACATTACTATCTACATCATGAATAAGGCGTTTAGCATGATTTGATAATCTGATAATAGGTTGCATTATTTTATCATAAAGTCCAGATTGAATAAATTGCTCCATGTAGTTTTTTTCATCGGGTTCAGTTTTTTGGCAAAAATAATTTAACTCTATACACGATTTATGTTCACCAAAAATGTGACTTGCACTATTTAAAATATCTTTTTTAAGAAGTTTTATCTTTGTTTCTAAATCGTGTTTTTCAAGTTTTCTATATTGTATTGCCTTGGTTACTGATCCTCTTAATTTCAAAATATTTAGGTTAAGCAATTTTCTTAAATTTAATGGGCCTGCATTTTTTTGATTACTTAAATCCTTCAACTTGTTACAAAAATTTCGTAATAGATGGTTTCGACATTCAATTTTTTCTACAGTAACAGTTTGATATGGGTTTGATTTCAGAATTTTTTTGTAACATGAGCTGTCACCATCAGCTATCATTCGTTTATATATTAAACCATGCATTTCTTGGCTTTTGTTAAAACCATCTACAATAGCAGCAGCTTCCATTGCAGGCGAACTTCCTTCCCAGTTTTTGTAACAGCGCTCTTTGGCAAACTAAACAATATTTATTTTTAATGTGGACATTTAAAACTTTTTTTGTCCTAAATCCTATAATGGTTCCTAAGCCTGATAACGCATTGTAATTGGTTCGATATGAACGTTTGGACCATGCTCCATCACATACAACTGTTATAAATGGTACACCATTATTATTTACATCACCCGCTTCTAACGCTAACCGCTTTTCTTCTTCGCCGGCTTGTGTCATCTTACGCATTGCAACAATTTCAAGATTATCACAAACAACTTCATGCGTCTTGATGTATTTTTTAAAACTCATGCATGGGATTTCAAGTGAAGCTGTAAATTCTTCTAGCATAGTATATCCTCCTCCAACATTTATTAGTCCCAAGACAGCGGCTTCATTTACACCCATTGCGTTTTTTTCATTATTAGTATTTAAAGATGAAAGATTTATGGTTATCCCACACATATTACACTTTAACAGAAAGTTGGAATTAAATCCACTTCGCGTTTCATCGATGATTTGCATGTTATTTAAATTGCAATCAAATTTAGCACTGTGATTAGCAATTTCTTTTAATGATTTAAAGAAATATTTAAAATCAACTATTCTGCGACCTGTTATTTTAATTCCTTTCTTTGTTTTAGTGGTAATTGTTTCATCAAATTGACTATAATGATCATTTTTAATAAACCCGCTTGTACTGGCAACATTTTCAATATTATTTTCTATATTATCAAAAAAAGTCAAGGTTTCCATTTTTTCTGGAGAACTATTATTTTCTTGTTTGTCAAAATAGGTCAAGGTTTCGCTAAAAATGTTATTTTGTTTAGTACTTAGTACAAATATTTACTACTATCAAAATATTTACCTGGGAGTCTCTGCATTAGTATTAACTTCCACTGGTAATTCTTTTAACGATTTTCTGCAACACATATGTAAATTAGTTAGGCGCACAAAACATACCAAAACTAAATCAACTCCGTACGGTTTATTTGATTTATATATTTAATTGTTTATCTAATAAATTAATTGGCAATAATATAAACATATTTATTTTAAATTAATTCCTAGTTATTTGAGTGTTAATTGAAATTAAATAAGTTTTTTAATTTGCTATGTACAAAATTGTAGAATTACTTTTTTAGACCATTTGTCATTACTTCAAAAAGACCCTGTATAAATGCTAAAATGTGTCAAAATATATGCTGTGATTGTATCCCCAAAAACAAGTAAAAATTGCTTTATAAACTATGTCTACATAATATTTTTTTAAAGATTGGTCAAATTATTCAGTATCTTAGTGTCTCCAAAAATATGCCAACAGCATCTTGTCTCACGTCGTAATTTATTGCTTCATTATACGGTCAATTCCATTTTAAACGGACAGAACAGGAAAAGGTGCTTTTTTAGTTTTTTGTCGTTTTTCAACTAAGTCGCATTTTATGTTTGAAAATCGTAAATTTAACTGAAAAAAAATCTAGTAAAATCAATCAGAAATTTTCTGTAGAATTCAAGTCTATAAGCCGCAAAAGCCATAAAACCATTTTTTGTTCTCAGTAGGCTGACGTATTTTGATGTAAATTAGTTTGAAAATATAAATTTGTTTTGTGTATTTGGGTTTTAGTGGTCTAAAACTAAAAAAACTGCAAAAATAATCCTATTTATTTTTTAAAGTCAAAATAAAACGATAAAAAACTAAATCAAATATTTTTTAAAGGTTTCATACACTCATGAACCGATCAAAAGACTACTTATAAGTTATAGAAACGGAGAAAAATAATAAAGCAAGTTTCTCGACAGCCCCCCGCCCCCACCCTGCTCTGGTCCGTTTGAATGGGAATTGCTCATATTGTTTATTATATTATTTCAATGTAGAATTGATCCTAACATTATCACCTGTAAATAACAAAAAATGAACATAAAAACTTTAATCCAATAATCTAATTAAATTTGATGATGATGGTTACAAGTAACAAAACCAGAATTAAGAAAATATATTATTTTGCACAACGGCCTATCATACACAGGAAAGTTTTTTTATTTTAATTTAGTGTTGCGCTGCACTTGTTTATAAAGCGTTTTTAGGTTACTATCACACCAAACTTTATATAGAAACATTATACATTTATACTCGTATGCTGTTTAATAGTATTTTTCTTATTATTTCTTGGTAATGACAACTTGTAATTTGAATAAAACAAAAATAATATTGTTACCTTAACAAATTTAATAATACAAAAATAATACATACCGAACATTCCACTTTTTAACAAATCCACCACGTTTTCTGCGAGCGTTTAATCGCAATCTTTTTTTATTTCCTCTACGTTTATCCGCTTTATTCTCCATGATAATTATAAATTTAAAAAAATCACTGGTCACAACGCACTAATAAATTGATGTATTATACGAGTCGCGCAAGCTAGTGGAAAATTTAATAGCCGAATGTTTGCAGAATGTACTATAACATTGACTGACGGCGAAGTGAACGTCTTTACTTTATTTCAAACTAGATGACGCCACATTACTGTCTTTATTTTGTGTTTTTAAGCTTTTAGTAATCCCACGATTATTTGGTTATTAATAACTTTTATCTAATTTGACAAAATTTATAAGGAATACAATATAATTATCTTCGTTTCCCATTCATTAAATTTTTGATTAATTATATATTAACATCAACAAAAAATAGCAAACTTAGTCGTTTTTTAACAATTTTCAAATGACTTTACTCACAAAAAATATATACATTTTTTAATTCTAAAAGGTTACAAACGACAATTAGAGTATGATCTACAAGTATTCAAAATTTTAAATTGATGCGTCGTCAATTAACGAGTTAAGAGTGTGATTGTTGCAGCATGTTTTTTACATATTTTCAATGGGTAGGATAGACCCTTAAGGCTTTTAAAGCTTAGTTAACACATGAAATCAAGCCAGTCGATCACCATAAACGTCGTATCTTTGCTGATTGGGTCCTTCAAATGCATCAAAATAATCCGGAATTTTATCGAAAAATCATCTTTAGTGATGAGGCCCATTTTCACCTTAGAGGCTAAGTTAATAAGCAAAATTGTTGCATTTGGGGCTCAGAAAATCTAAGAATTAATGTTAAAAAAACATTGCATCCTTAACGTGTCACTGTTTACTGCTCTACTTTTTTGAAAATAAAGCTAGTGCAAATGTTACGATGAATAGATGGCGCTACCGAGCTATGATTAATAATTTTTTATGGCCGGAATTGGAAGATATTGATTTGGACGACGTTTATTTTTAGCAAGACGGTGCTACGTGCCACACAAGCAACAAAACAATCGCAATTTTGCAAGAAAAGTTTCCTGACCGTGTTATTTTTCAAAGAAGTGATCACAATTGGCTACCGAAATCTTGTGATTTAACACCTTTAACCTTTTTTTCTTTAAGGCCACGTGAAATATAAGGTCTATGGCAATGCTCCACAATCGATTCAAGTCCTTAAAGATGGAATTCGTGAAGTTATCGAGGTAAGTCATTTTCTCTGATTTGGAATCTTTGAAGGTAACTACCAAAGCATGCATGCTCTCCCAAACTTTAGATGAGGTAGTAGTTTACCACCCCATGGTTTCTGTTAATTCTCATTTTTAGGTTTCTGATCAATGACTTAGTAGGCTTAGTTTTGTTTTTATCTATTTGCAATTTTTTTTTACACATTTTTTTTTAATTTTGCTTTCCCGTGTTATGTACATTTCTGTTCTTTCCTCTACAAAGATGTCAATGAGTATTGACTTTGCAATTACCTGTACTGCTTCTAGGAAATTAGTACGGTATCCACACTTATGGGTCTATTCTGAACATATTTTAACATCGATGTTAGCTAACATTGCTGTAAAAATTGATTTTTAACCAATCAGGTATCAATTTTTTTAAATATTGCTTTGCAACGTTTAAAATGTTAATTAACATCGCTGTAAAAAATATTTATTTAGCTATTAGCCTAGCTCATTTTTGAATTCTAGTAAGAATTTGTAATTTCCTCTTCTTTTGGGTTGCTTTACTCCATATAGGAGCCGCGTACAAAATTAAAATTTTGCAATAATAAATAAATTTACAACTAAGCTAAATTTGAGACCGTTTACTTTGGGCATTAGCATTGCTAGTGTTGTGAACAATTTTTCTATTTTTGCATCTACTTTTTTTAGCTGTTCTGTTCTTCTTGGTTGCTGTATTTGCTAAAGATGACTTCTAGGTATTGGATGCTTGTTTTTGAATTACCTTTTTTACTTCAATGTCAATGTACTTTGTTTTACATACATCTAAGACTCCCTTGGTTTATGTGTCAATACTTCGGATAGTTTTTTACATATTAAATTTTGTTAAATATTCTTAATTTTTTTTAATTTATATTTTCTTAGTTTTTTTGTTTAAAAAAATATTTTATTATATTTTTTAAATTTTCTAAAATTTCCTTATTTTTTTAGAATCTTTCTTAATATTCGTAAGTAATCAAATCCTATCGCTGACAAACAAATACGCCAGAAACGCAATAGCGATACTTGACACAACCTACACTATACATCAGAATCGCAAAGACTACCTATCTAGTAGTATGAAACAGCTGGCCAAAAAAGGAAAAGAAATTAATTAACTTCATAAAAAAAAGACACTTGCATTAGCAAAATCCAACAAAAGTACCTTGATAACATCTTCAAAAAAATCAAAAACTATTAGGATTAATAAGGTGTACTTTTATTTAAAAAAAATAATAACAATCAAAGTCAAAAGTAGTTTTCACACACAAGTAGTTTTCTATGCACGTAAGTGTATTTATACTGCTCTAACTTTATTATAAACTTTATTGGCTCAAAATTATTTATTTGTTTTAATTATAATACAACTTTAATTCCAGCTGATTTATAATATACTGTTATATCATGATCGGGAACTTGCTTATTGTGAACCAGACTAGTAAGTAAGCGCGCAGAACTACCAAACAGTGGAGAGAGTAACATAAAGCTTCCTCTATCAGGACGTCACTGTACTAATATTCTTCCAAAATATATGGGAATAAGCATTCTATATTATATATACATGTATATATACATTCAAGAGTAATACCAGATACTATAAATCTTTAAAAAAAACAAAATTTTAATTTGTCATTTTATTACAATTGACAAATTTAAATTAGCAAATATAATATTAATTATTTTGTTTTAGTTTAAATAAAATTTAGCAAAAATTTGTTAAATAAATTTTAATTTAATACGAAGCGTTTGAAAAATAAATAATAAAGTTCAAAAAAGTTATTTAGAAAATATTCTATGTAGCGACATCTTTATTTTAAATTTTAAAGTAAATAGTTTAATGTTAAATATATAGATAGAGCTACAGTAATTTTTAAATTAAAATATTTTATATTATATCATAAAATCGAAAAACAACTACAAAACTAATGGCCGGTATTATAAAGATAAAATAAATTACCGAATAACAAATCTCAAATTAAATATATTAGACGAATAAACATATTTCGGTAATATAAAGCGTATTGCCAACTAAATTAACTATTCGTAGAATAAGGAATTACAACGCCGCATTTATATATTATTTTAATATTGTAGACTAGTTATTGATGCGTTGTATAGCCTTTGTTATATTACAATAATACTCTAAGGACCGGTATTATAAAGACAAAATAAATCACCGAATAACAAATCTCAAATTAAATATATTCGACGAATAAACGTATTTCGGTATTATAAAACTAAATTATATATTTGTAAAATAAGTAATTGCAACGCCGCATTTATATGTTATTTTAATATTGTAGTTACTGATGTGTTGTATTAAAGCCTTTGTTATATTACAATAATCCCTTACAACATTTTGAAAGTCAGTTGCATAACATATCAAAAGTTGATTTTCAACAGAAATTGGTCCACATTAAAAATAACCTAAGAAACATGACATGTGTCAAATTATTCATTGGGTAAATTTTAATCCCTAGATTTTGGATGATTAATTTATTCTACAGATTTAATTACTTTCTTTTATTATTTGACGTTTATAATACCGTCTATGTTTAAGCCCCCTACAAACTCAAACGGGACCATTTTAAAAAAGACGATGCATACTTTTGATAAAAACTGCCAACAGTGTACTGGTAGAAAAGTTTTTTTTTTTTTTTCATTATGGAAAGATGTAAAATACTTTGTAAACACAGGTTTGGAAAAATTAACCTTTCAAAAATTAAAAAATCAGGTTGACAAGAACCAATCCGTGCTGTAGATCTGCTTAAGCATGGACGCCGTGTGGCTACAAATTGGACTGCATTATTGTAAGCCCAGAACAAAATCTATTTTCTAGAGACTTACTTGACAAGAAGGCAAAATGAATGTTTTAGAAGTTACCTAGCACACATACCAACGCCAGTACAACAACTGCTTAGAGGTTGGCCGCATTAAACTAAACAAACCGGGTGAGAGCCAAACACACTTTATTTGGTTTATTTGTTTTTTTTTTTTAAATTGCTTTAAGTGTTCGGTGCATTGAAATTTATTTCTAACAGAATTTTGCTAGATGTATTTTGCTATTTTTGTTAATGCGACAAGAGTACCTTTTGTATATGTATGTGCACAAAAATGTCCGTTATTTCCTAAATTGCAGATTGGTAAATAATTGTTTTGAAATAAAAAAACTTATTGATAACCGTAATTTTCTATTTGATTAACATGGAAAAATCATATATGTCCGTGTATTAAATACAGATTTTTTTTTGCAACAAGAAACTATTTCTGGTAGCAAATGTTAATGAAAAACAGATCTATGTGCCATGCAACTTGCAAAAATTCCCTGTTTTAGCAAACTGTTGGTTGCTAAATTGCCTTAGCAAAGACTTTTAATCTACAAATCACTTACACTTGGACGGGTAAGTAAGGTATTACAGTACATGATAACGGACAAATAGTTGAATTTGTATTGGCTCGTCCACCTGTCCAAGTGTTTGTAATTAAGAGATTAGATGTTGTTTTCATTTGCAAACATTAGTAATTAAATTAAAAAGTAAAAAAAGTTGGCAGTACCGCAGAAAAAAACAGTTAAGCAACGGCCGAAGCGGTCACGAGTTAGATAGGTATCCCCAACAACGTGATGCAGAGCGTAGCGTTCTTTCCACATGCTTCCCTGTAGTTCTGTGTGCCCGACACCTTGATTGCTTACCCCAAAAGAAATCAGCGTGACTAAGTATTTATTTATTTTTATTTAAGCAAAGAAAAAATTGTAGATAATAAGCTTAAATCAAAATGATCCACGCTACTGCTAACAACAGCTACTTTTTTGCTCATAATGCTGGCATTACATTACGGGCGGCCTACAGTTTTGAGTAGAACTATGGAAAAGATTATTAATCAACTCTGGACTAGAGTTCCAAAAGCTAATAGATATTAAATTTAAAAAAAAAGAAAGCAACATCCAATCTACAGATTATTACTTGGTCAAGTGGGTGCCATACTACAGTATATGAATGCTAACAAATTGTTAAACCTGAAGTGCTTTGATTTACGTTTTGCGGATGATGGCAATTCTGATTTATGTTTTCAATGTTAGTCGGTTTATTTTGCTCACTAAGAACTCTGTTGTTCTCAACAGGCAGAAAGTGGCCTGGAACTTTACTTCCAAGTTGCAAACAAACTTGGGATTGTGCACCATGCCGGTTATTTATAACGTTTGCTTGTTTAAATTGTCAAACAGCTTAAGATTTGCAAAGTCTGCCTTTGTTTTCATCTGCTTGCCAAACAGCAACATGTAATTCTGAAAATAGTACGTCATTTTAACGTACCTAAGTGCTGAACTGTCTACAAGTAGAGGTTTGAGAGTCTTAGAAAGTCAATTAGTTTGATGATGTCGTACCTTTCTAAGTTAGCTGAATAATTTTTTAACAACGTTTCTTCTTCTTCTTTATCTTTTTGCGGCGTTTCTGTTGCCGAGTTTTTTGTTAACATACACATATGACAGAATAACAGAAAAAAATAATGGACTTTATTGATACTTGAAGTACCAAGTACCAATGAAATCCAGCCAAAATCAACATTTCTACTTAACATCTGTATACGCACCAGACAAACAGGCAACCGCCTTCTTTGAAGCGCTGCAGAAATTGATAGACACAATCCCACATGAAGATAAACTTATAATACTGGGAGATTTAAATGCCCGTGTGGGAAATGACATCATCCCTAGTGTAAAAAACAGACTCAACGAGCCAATACTATATAGCAGGAAAGAAAAACTAATAGATTTCTGCACACATAATAAGTTAAAAATATGCAACAACAATTTGAGCACAAGCTGCAACACAAGATAACATTTACAGGAGCAAGAGAACAATCTTTGATTGATTACATCATCACTAACAAAGATATAAACCCAGAGCAAGTACTAGACATTAGAGCACTAACATCTGCTAACATCGGATCAGATCACAACCAAAAACATCACAGTACAGAACAACCCCTACTGCAGCAAAAATCAAAAAGTTGAATGCAGAATTATTCAGAAACGAAAGCACAAAATGCTCTACTAACAAAGACTGGCTCTCTAGATAAGGCATAATCCTATCGCAGACAGTTATACATTCTAAGCGGCATGGGAAAAATTGAAACAAAAAATCAACCAAGCTGCCACAGAAGCGCTTGGGGAGAGAATAATAAACAAAACACCAACATACATAAGAAGACCCAAGCCTTGGTTCAATCAGGAAGTAAAAGCCCTGGCACAAGAAAAGAAATAAACCCATCTTATTTATAAGTCAACAAATTCCAGAGAAGACTTTGAAAAGTATAGAGAGATAAAGAACAGAATCCGCACTATAAAAAGAAAGAAATGAGAACAATTTAGTAGTAAAATAAAGAACAACCTATACGGGACACAAAAACTGATCTAGAAGTTCCTCAGGAGATTGAGGAAAAAAACCAACAAAACAGTACAAATAAACAGCGTTAACTTGGTCAAGTTTAAATCCTTCTTTACCAAACTATATAATCAAATAGACACAGAACTGGAAAAAGTTACAATAACAACAAAACCACACTAGCCTGCACTCGAACAAGTAACCACCGAAGACATCAAAGCCATTTTAGCAAAACTGAAAATTGGCAAAGCGCCTTGGTTTAACGACATCAAAAACAAACTGCTGAAATACGGAGCACAACCTTTTTCAGCAAAGCTGGCAAAACTATACAACATAGTTTCATTAACGACGCGACCCCAACTAGACTGAAAAAGAATGCAAACATAACACAATATAAAAAAGGCAGCAGGAATGACTCAAAAAACTGAGATGCATCAATAAAGATATTCACGAAACATCTAGCAAACAATGTAACAGAGAAGACCACTATGCAGGAAGAGCAACAAGGCTTTAAAAAAAACCGCTCCACTACTGACGCTATCTACGTGGGACGACAAATCGCAGAGAAAGCGCTAGAGTTCAACAAACCCACCTATCTATGTTTCGTGAATCTAGAAAAGGCGTTTGATAAAATCAAGCTCTCAGACGTACTAAAGACGTTAATTATCAAAGACATACACCCCAACATAATCGAGACAATAAAACAATTAAACACAGATACCACAACCAAACTAAGAGCGACGAACGGGGAGGAAACTGATATTCGAATCAGAACTGGGATACGGCAAGGGGACAGCCTGAGTCCTCTACTTATTAATACTCCTCATGAATAAGATTATAACAGCCCTCAGCTCAATAAAACATGGTTACAAACTGAGAAACAAACTCATTAAAACAGTGTGCTACGGTGACGACGCCGTACTGATTGCAGATGACAATATCCACAGCTAAAACCAAAAACCTAGTTATTGCAAAAAGTCCTATCAGGTGCAAGCTAGCCGTGAATGACATCATCATTGAGCAAGTCACAAAACTCCAATACCTGGGAATAACTATAAACCCGTACGGAGACCTAAAAACCAATGTCCTAAACCAGGTAAACAGAGCGTCCAGGATATCAGGAACACTGCAAAATTCCGTCTGAAAAAATAAAAACATATCAACTGAAAACAAAGCAAAGGTCTACAAAGCATGCGTGAGATCCATTCTTACCTACTCCGCTAAAACCAGAGTTAAGATGCGCAGGAATAAGTACCCTCAGATCCATCACTATCTACTCACTTGTCGACCGAAGAACAAACATTGAAATACATAAGAAATGCAGCACACCGGATATTGTAAGATGGGCGCAAAGCAGAAGAAGACAATAAAACAAGCACTTGTCACGCATGCAGAACGATAGAATTGCTAGGACAGTCCGAAACGGTAAAACATACACAAGGCGCTCTCTCGGCAGGCCAATGAAGAGGTGAAAGGACAGCTGGACGTCGATATCATAAGAACAATACCCGGGGTAGAAGTTTAGCCAAAACAAATCACATTGCTTTCGAAAAGGAGAAGAAGAAAAGAAATTGCGTTACCATAGCAACAAACAACGTCTTATTAAAAAGATGTGTTACTGCAAACTCTTACGTAAAAAAGTTTAAAAATAAATATGCAGTAACATCAATGAAAAAAACATATGGAACACTAATGTGCAAACCAAAAAATTGAAGTACAAACCAATTATAAATTATTTCTATTTGAAAAGGCTAAGAAGTAAGCATATTTACAAAGTTATGCTTAATAAAAAGTAATTTTAATCAGACTGAGATAAAACAAATATCTAAAGCACTGATAAACAAGTCTATCACATATGTTAAGTGATTAAAAAGCGGATAATCATTGCACTAAATTTTAACTTGTTTTAAATAAAATGCTTATTTTTATAAACTTCATTGTTACCATAAATAAAAATTAGGTACATTTCTACAATTTAGAAACAAAGTAGAAATCTATAGACTAAAAGCACTCTAAAAGTTATGCGTTAAAAATGGGCTAAACAAATATTTACTTCAGTTTTTGTCGTACAGTAATCTTGATTAAATATTTTGATAAAGAAAGATCTATAATTGGCCAATAATAATCTACTTTGTTAACAAATTTACGAATAAAAATAGTAAAAAAAACTTATATTGACCAAAAGTATCTTGTTTCTGCAAGGCATTGCGCCAACACAATAATCATTACATAGAAAACAGTTCATAATTTGAAGTTTGAATAACTTAAACATCTATATTATTCACCAGATTTGGTTTCCTCCGACTTATATCTTTCCTCAAATAAAAAGAAATCTGAAAGATCATAATTTTCTTTAAACGACGATGTAATACACGCTTCAAGGCTGTTTTGCAAAGCAAATGTTTTTTGGGGAAGTTTTCTGTAATAAATGTATTTTATTAAGAGATTATGTTGGGTTTCAATATACCAATACTTCTTCGTATATTATTAAATAAATTGTCTGGCCTATTTCGTTGCAATGTCTTTAATTAACGTGTAAAAATGTACATATATAGTTATCGTAGAGCTGGGTTTTGTTTCGGCTCATTTACCATTTTAGACAATCTGTATAGAATAGCATTTGATAGTATTGCCACCTTACGGGCATATTTTAAACTATTATATTAATAATTCATAATAATAATACTTTATTCACGGTATATACAAAACCATTTACATCTACATCATTATATACATAAATAACGATGAATTACAAACAATATTACAATTACACAAAAATATATAAAAGAATATTGAAAAATAAAAGCATGGAAAAAAGTATACATAAATAAAAACAAAATATAAAATTATTCATCAACACATTTTAATTGACACTTAAAACTACATTTTGAAACACAAAATAAATCAATATTATTAGAGAAACTATTAGCAATTCTACACATTCTACCAATTGGATTATTAAATCCATAATTGGTAGAATGTATAGATTCTCTAAATAATGGAGACTGTCTGGTTCGGCGATTATTGTTGGGGACTTGAAATGGAAGAGTTACAAGTAGCTCTTGGCAATCAATCTCAGACATCATTAGTCCACGTAAAAATGATAAATCGGCTCTTTTGCGCCGAATTTTCAGCGGCGGAAGATTATATTGCAATGCAATGAGGTTAAAATCGTAATTTTCGGATGAAATGTCTAATTTGTACGATAATAAACGAAAAAATTTGTTTTGAATACGTTCTATATTGCATATATGAACGCTGTAGAATGGACACCAAACTGACGGAGCGTACTCTAAATGAGAACGTACTAAAGCGCAATAAAGTAATTTGAGTGTGCTAGGAGATAGGTCAGTAGACATTCTGTAAACAAATCCTAACATTTTCATAGCACGGTTGCACATATAGTTTATATGCACAACAAAAGTTAGTTTTGAATCAAAAATTACGCCCAAATCTTTTATTTGTGTATCATGCTCCAAAACATTATTATCGATAGTATAGTCAAACGATACTTTACTTAAAGTTCTGTTGAAGCTTATCGAAAAACATTTATTTGCGTTAAACAACAAGTTATTAATAAGACACCATGAATGAACAGAATCTAAATCATTTTGCAAACTAATGCAGTCCTCGATAGATGATATTCTTTTATAAATTTTAGAATAAACAAGATCATTAATAAAGAGTAAAAACAGAATTGGTCCACAATGAGATCCTTGAGGAACCCCAGAAGGAACAACAATTGGTTGTGATAAAAAGTTATTAATTTTCACACACTGTGTACGATTTTCCAAAAAGCTCGACAACCACGCAACAACAGATTCATAAAAACCCAAAGCCCGAAGCTTAGCAATCAAAATACTATGATTAACGCAATCAAAAGCCATTGAAAAATATTTGTAAATAGAATCTACTTGAACTCTTGATTGAAAGGCATTCAAAAGATCATTTTCGTAACAAAGAAGATTTGTAAGAGTAGAACGACCCTCGCGAAACCCATGTTGCTGTTCCACTAAAATGCTTTTGCACATCCATTGTATTTGACCAGTTACAATTTGATCAAACAACTTAAGAATAGCAGACTGGATGCATATACCTCTATAATTAGTAATATCCTCCTTAGCTCCAGATTTATGTAAAGGCATAATGTAGCTTTGTTTCCAAACTGAAGGAAACTTGGCTTCATTAAGAGAAGCCTCAAAAAGTAAGTGCAATGGCATAGAAATTGAATAAATACATTGTTTTAACAGCATAGATGGAACACCGTCCGGTCCAGTGCTAAAGTTACATTTAAGGTTCTCAATCCCTTTAAATACATCCAACAAACTAATTGAAAATGATCGATGTAATACGTTTTTCTTAAAGTCAAACAAAGGAGTTGGATGAGTTTGTGTATCGTAAACAGAGGAAAAGAATTCAGCAAAACTATTAACATAGTCATCTCTATTACTGCAAGTTTTTTGTTTATAATACATTGTGGCTGGAAAATCATTAGTTTTTCTAGAGTCGCTAACAAATTTCCAAAAATGTTTAGGGTTACTTTGAATGTTGTTTTCTGTTCGAGTAATATATTGCTTGTATAGACATGTACTGAGATTTTTACACGAAGTACGAATTGATTGAAACTCGTTATAATCAGACAATAGTCTTGAAGATTTATAACGTTTATGAACAGTTTTTTTGAGTCTAGTAAGTGAAATCAATTCTTTATTAAACCAAACTGGAAAATTGTTTTCTCGCCATTGTTTTTTGGGAACAAAATAGTCAATAGCAAAATGCAACACAGAGTAAAATAAATTAACGCAATTATCAACATCACAATTATAAAAAAGGGCGGACCAACATATTGCTACAGATTATAAAAATATATAGATAGAGTACTTTACTGTAATAAATCTAAGACAAACTATGTGTTCTTGCTCCGGTACAATATATTTCAAAGCAGATTCGCAAAAAAGTAAAGCTCCTTGAATTGGGTAGTAATATAGTTTCTCAAGGTTTGACTAAAAACTTGATGTCAGTAATTATTTAAAATTTTACCAAAAATAATTCATCATTACAAACATATTCAAAAATATCTTTATTTTCAAAGCATCATTTCAAATATAAATAAATAATATATAAAATAATAAAATATATAAAAATAGCTATAAATTATATACAATAATAATCACAATATTAAAAAAAAATACTTTAGGCAGCGTCTTGTATTCATAAGAAATTGTACTAATACTAATCGGCACGAGTTTTGGGAACATATAACATAACACAGGTATGTTCCCAAAAATCCTGTGAATTCTTCTCCCCTTTAGTCCAAGTATCTGTAAGTATATCATAACATTCAATAGCGGCTGTATCTTTATGAAACATAGCATCTGTATGGAAACCACCAATAAAATAGATTTTAGATTCATGAGCTACAACACCTGTATGATATCTAGGAGTAGGTACTGTTGTAACATACGACCACGTATTGCTAACAACATCATAACAATCAATTGTTGCAACCTGTATGCGTAGTTGTGGTGTATCAGGGTCTTCCCTCCAACCACCACAAACATAAACTTTATAATTATATGAGATCATGAAGTGATCAGCGCGTGGAGTCAGTAGAGGCGCGCATGAGATCCAACTTTCAGTTTGTATGTTGAACATAAACATTGAAGCTATTACTCTATCTTTGTGTAATCCACCAGATACAAAAAGCATGTTTGTGCCCATATTTTTTAAGGTAGCAGCAGCATGTTGTTGTCGGCATTCTGGTAAACTTTCAATATAACTCCAAGTTCCAGTTTTGTAATCATAACATTCCGCCGTTTTAGTAGCCTCTAATTCAAAACCATTTCCAGTTTCTGTAGCTCCGGCAACTGCATATAATTTATTATTCAATACATTTAGAGTAAATCTACAACGTTCCAATAGCATAGATCTAATTTTAATCCAAGTATTATTAAGCGGATTGTATTTAAAACCAAAAGGATGTATTACTTCCTGTAAGGATTGATTAAAGCAACCCCCTATTACATAAAGTTCATTATTTAAAACAGCAGCACCATAATTGCATTGTTCTACATGTGGTATTACAGTAAGATGTCTCCAATGTCTTTCATTAAGAAAACTAAAGGTAATATCATTAGTTAATCCTGTAAAACCAAAACCACCAATTTTGACAATAGCTTGATGCATTCCTCTAGTATTAAAAGTATTTTTAAGTAACGGCACTTGTAATATATTTTCAGGTTTTGAAGATATTTTCATAATAGTTTCATATAGGTAATTGTCACGTTTTTGTATTTTCTTTTTACTAAATAATTCATCCAACATTGCTTCCAATTTTGATGGAATAATTTCATAAAATCTTATATTGGATAGGATATTTTCAGCATGTTTTAATTTATTTATAATTCTGAAATTAACATAATTAGTTTATTATTAAATGTTAATAAAATTATCTTACTCAATATCGCCTCCTTCAAAGAACCAAAGTAGAATATATTCCAGAAATTTCAACTCGGTAACAGTAATTGGCATATCTCTAGTAACTATGTATTCCATTTGTTCAGGACTTAATCTATGAAAATCTTTTGTTTTCGCAACATCGATAAATGAAGAACTGACAAAATTAAATACATCCATTTTTAAATCCTTTAATGAATAATTTTCAGCTATTGTTGCTATATCAGTACAATTCTCAACATCTAAATTAGTTTTTAAAAATTCAGTACAGGCTTTAACTACAGGATACACTTGAGTGTAAACAGCTGTTGCTAAAATATCCTGTACGTTAATATGAGTAATTTCTAATTTGGATGTATACATGTAGTTTAAGAGAATTGAGAGTCCGGTTGCTGATATTCCAGCAATATGAGCAACATTTTCTTTTGCTTCTAACATTTCGTCCATAAACATTGATTGAAAGTAATAGCTGCATGATGCTAGGATTATTTTGTGGGCTTTGAATGTAATGTCTTCTACTATGAGAGTGACGTCTGTGAAGGTGTTTGCTGTTTTGAAGTTGTTTAAGCTGTTTAGGAGTAAATTGCGGTGGTGAGCTTCTATTTCTTGGATAGGAACTGTTTTTGACATTTTGATGGATTTATATCTAAAAAAAAAAAAAAAATAGTTAATGCAACACTAAAAACTCTAACATCTAATTTAATAAAATAAAACTGGTTCAGATTAATTTTTTTTATGGTTCTATACATCCAAGTATTTTTGATTACTTTTGTTTGTTTGAATCTTAAACAAAGCTACAAATTAAAATCAATATAATAGTTCAGAGTGTTCAAAGTTTTCTTTATGGCAATATAACTCTAATGAAGAGTCATATGTGCGTAAAATGATCCTCTTGACTCGCCACTAGCACAAAGTCAAAATCCCATCAAATAATTTACTACAAAATAACTAAGATGCACATACACCGACATCACAAAACGGTAGTCTATCAAATAAAGTTGGTGCTTACTGGAACAATTTATATATTCTGGCTCTATAAGTTTTTCATTGCATAAATTATTGAACCAAATATGAGCAAATATTAGAGTCCTACTATATAAAAAAACACATAGCCACTTAAATCAAAACGTCTATTGTCACAACAGAAAAAAAATAAGAAAACACTGTAAAAAAAAAGACCAAATGATTCTACAATATTATTTTTTTGACTGGGTCATTGACTTAAAATGTGATCTGAATAAAAACATAATAAAATTGATGGGGACGTGTACCTCATACTCTTTCAATAACTCATAGACGTCTATAGTGCATTTTAAAACACAAGTTTTATCTTAGAATATGCTTCTTTTAACTAAATTAATTTCTCGTAAAGTTCAACAGACCAGAATTCTTCTAATCCTTCAAAATTCCTTCGTTTACTTTACTTGCAACTTTAACAAAGCCGGCAACGTAACATTGCTACTACTATTCCTCACAAATTTTTATTGAGATGTGCCAAAAACTGCTTTGTCTACAAATAAATAGACGGCAATCATTTTTGACAAAAAAAACATATTTAATCATTTCGTACGCTATAACCAAATTAAAAGACTTGTCAGTAAGCTCAAAGGTAATTTTTGTCGCAACCGGCAATTTGATAAAACCTCACTACTTGCAGTTACAACCCGAGGCACTTCCAAAGAACACAAGTATCACAAAAATAAATTTGAGTAAACCTGTTCCAGAACACTAAGACAATTACAAAAAAATTTAAAAGTAAAAAAAAAAAACAATAACGATTTGAAAAGAAAAAAACAACAAGTTCAAAAAAATATAAACAAAAAGTACATCTAAACATGAATGCTCATAAATCCTGGAGTTTTTTATCACACTTTTAAGTTCAACAATCAGCCAGTTACGTCTCAGACAACTAAAAGACACTTCTAACAAAACCCGTCCAAAGCCCAAACTACAATGACTTGGAAACGTTCACTTAAAGACATAATTTTCAATTTTTTATTCAGCAACCCAAAACCCTCTACTTTGTTGTTGTTGCTTCAACACTGGGATCAGTAAAGAAGCATTGTACGCCTGCCAATAGAGACTTAAGCCTAAATTTTAAAACTTCAATAAACCAACTGGTAACCATGTGGCTGAATAAAAAAAACAGATTCTGTCCCACAAATAGAACTGTGACCTAACTAATAGTACAAAATGCATAAACATTCAACAATCTCGTGCAAAAAACAATAACAATGCTGCATAAACTTCCGCTGATGGTCAAAACAATACAAATTCAACAAGCACAGTTAACGACACAACCACAAGGACCTTTATTCAAAAACAGAAAAACATGTTTTCTAGTAATCTAGAAAGCAATTACAAAACTAACAATGAAACAATGACATTTGCAGACCTGTTTATTAACTTATCATGCAATTGTGAGCCAAACAGCACTAGTCATTACGTTTTTATAAAAAAAAAAACTAAGCTACTCAGTCAATGCAGGGCATCGACTATCATCAGTTCAACCAATAATTAAAATAATAAAATTTTAAAACGTGCAACACGTTATGACGTTGCCAGAAATCACGTTAGAAAATTCTTCTACTAAAACAATAAACCCCCAAGATGCGTCATTAACTACGAAAGTAATCCGTTGAACAAAACTCATATATATCGGGTGGAACATTTAAAGGTACTTAAAAAAAAGAAATCGGTTTTATCGGGTAATCTTTATTATCATACAAAAGAACCATTCTTTACATTTATTCTTTCATGATTTCATTCAAATTTTGCCGCAAGTAATGTGGCTTCCAATTCTTCAATCGTAGCTGACATACTCATGTATACTTTAGATTTTATATTTCCCCAAAGAAATCAATCTAGAGGTGTAATATCACATAATCTAGGCAGCCAATTCACAGGTCCAAAGCGTAAAATTAACTATTCACCAAATCGTTCTCGCAATAAAGCCATAGTGTGGCAAGTAAAAGCTTCAATTTCAGGCAATAAATAGTTTGTTATCGCACCATGATAATGACTTAATCACATTTACGTTCCGGCCCGCCTAATTTTTGAAGAAATATCAACCAATGATTCTCATAAACCACAACAAACCGTTGTTTTGTGTGGCTGTAAAGGCAGCTTTTAAATCATTTCTAGTTTCTCTATAACCTAAAAACAGCAATTTTTTTCTCTTGCTACGTTAGTTATTAAGCAAAAAGTGGGCAAAATCGCTGAATGTTGGTCAAAATTAGTAGCTTTTCAAGGCCCAAAAATTAAAACAGTGATCATTTGAAAAGTCGGTCGGCTTCAATTCTTGCACAAGTCAAATTGTGTATACTTTAAACGGCGCCAAACCGATTCATCACGGTCATTGCGTACACTGTCAGCTATCGCCGCTATATTTTCTTCATAGTCTATCTGGTCGCGTATTATCTGATAATAAATTTTTTTTGATAGTACAGTAAATTGTGCGTTTAGTAGGCCAATTATGTAGACCATAAGTTGTTCTAAACGCACAAAATACATTCCTTGCAGAGCGCTATTTTTGTAATACAGCTGAATAACTTGTAGACACTTTGCCGGGCTAAGTCTTTGCATGATGAAATGTCAAACACTACTGAACAAAAATACTAAAAAAAATTTGACTCTGCGCATGCTTGATCTGTTTTAATCTTAAAAGTACCTCTAAATGAATCACCCATTATAGTGTTTGCAACTAAAAAATTCTTCTTTGTTTTTGCACTGACAATGAGGCTCTACTAGATAATCCTGCTCTTGCCAATTTACTATAAACAAAAATAAAAAACGATCACCAAAATCAAGAAATCAAGCAGAAAAACCCATCAACGTTACATGGTGGTACTATCAGTCCGGATAAATTCTGTTGTTACCAGAAAAAAAACCCCGGCTACAACATGGCTAAAAGTCCACATTGTCAACATGCAACTCGCAATAAAACCAAAAACATAAGCTACAACTTCATCCTGTTAAAACCAGAAGACTGTATCTGTATCGTATTCTTCTATTATAAAATGTACAAAATTTTCTAACACAACAAAGTATTGGTAAGAACAGTGGAGACAATAAAGAAAAAAGTTCCACATTGCCCACAAAAGACAGCGCCCTAAACGGTGACTTTTTAAAGAAGTTTTTGGTAATGTTTTTGGAGTTATCGGCGGCCCACAATCTGCTGAACTCAAT
This sequence comes from Tachinus rufipes, assembly GCA_963932245.1. Taxonomy (NCBI): domain Eukaryota; kingdom Metazoa; phylum Arthropoda; class Insecta; order Coleoptera; family Staphylinidae; genus Tachinus; species Tachinus rufipes. The sequence goes on from OZ010744.1 coordinate 19,553,970, forward strand.
TGTTGAGCAATCGTAATTTTGTATTGCTTTGTGTTATTTAAGTGTGCAAAATTTCCCTAAGTGCTCTGACTGCAAACAATATTTTCAGATGTCCTTAAAGATTTGGTTTTTTAAGTTTTTTTAAATTTTGTACCCATTTCAAAATCGTTTAAAGGTGCGTTTCTCATTGCTGTTGTTTTTGTAATCAACTTAGGTGCTAAACGTAAAAATAAAGTTTGTTTTCTTTTTCCCACTTTTTGCTTATTATATACAAATTACCTAAAATATCAACCAACTAATAAAAATAAGAAATACAATAACATGACGTTATCCTGTAACTTGTCGTCAAAAAAATTGTACCTTATAAAACAAAGAAATAAAAGCATTTAAACTGTTAAAGCCTTGATAGACAAAAGTCTTTCTTATAAACCTAAAAAAATGCTAAGAATTATTTACCGGCAAAGCAACACTGCTTATGATCATTGCAATGACAAATTGCAGATCCCATAATTGGGTTGATCGTTCCAGGTAAACTTACTCCAAGTTTTTTTTTAATCTTTTTGCTAAAGCCAAAACTAAGAAAAACCAGAAAAAAACTGAAACAAAATTTTCTGAAGTAATTAATCCAATCATATAATACACCTTTTATAAATCATACTAAGATAATCTACATAAACCAAAGTTTAGTATAACAAAAACAAAGTACAAACACACATTATCAAAAAAAATTAACTATCAGTGTCGACAAAACCTCAAAAATGTGTAAGAAAAACAGAAACAAAATTAGCTCCTGGATTTCGAAAAAAAACCAAAAGGAAAGTTAAATAGCCAGAACGTACTAAAATTACAAATTCCACACTACCAACAACTGTGGCTCTAAGAAACTAAAGTCAAAGACAATACTGGCCCCAGTCTAAACTATACATACTGATTAGTAACCATTTACTACATCAACGTTGTTTACAAAGAAGTTTCCACCCGTAATTATTAAATTAGAAACTTATGCCAAGAACACCAGAACTAACTTAAACCTATTTGCTACAAAGGTATTCAACTAAAAACAAAACATTGTATCAATCAATTACGTAATTTCAAGAATCAGTAACTCTGCCCACCATACAACTCGAGCAGACTCATAATAAAAATGCAAAACCAAAGTATTTAATACGTATCTACCTACCCATACTACAGTGCATTAGCAGAGTGTATTTTAGTTATAAGTACCTTAGTACTGAAATTACAGAGAATTTGAAAAACGAGAGTAAAATAAGGGTACGTATAGAAACGGCAAAAAAAAACTTTTAGAAGAAACTGCAAAATTTTGAGTAGTAAGTCTGCAAAAAAAAGATTATAAAATGTGTTGTATAGAGTGTGTTCCTTGGACAATAAAAAAAAACCAAAATAAAAAACGCATAAAAGCATTATCGGCATTAAATTGTCAAACAAGATCTAGAATAAAAGTGTTAAAAAGAGCATGGGAGGAAAGAGCGCTAGTAGGTACAATCATAAAAAGAACAAACAAGTAGACAAAGCATGCGTTTAGATGAAACTGTTTATTAAAAGATGTGCTAAAAAAATGGAAAATGCAAATCCAAAAAGAGTAAAAAAAATGTAAGATGACTGATGATTTAAAAAAAAATACCAATGTTGATGAGTTTGTGATTAGTGGAAACACATACATGCTTCTAAAGCTCAGCACTTAGTTTGTTGAATGACTGAGTAAAAGCAGTGTTATTGACGATGCACTTTGATTGTAGTTGCAATAAATCTTTTTTCAAAAAGATTGTAATTTTGAGACTACACTACTATATTGATGTTGGTAAATGCTGTTTATTTAGCTGCATTGTACGTGTATGGCTGTGTGCGCACTAGCGTGTTGGTTGTTACGTAAGTTGTAGTTAACCAACTTAAAACGCAACTGCTTTGTCCAAAATGATGTAAGTTTTGTCTGATATTCCGGTTCTGCAGCCACTAGTATTCCAATAACAAGTTTTTGCTTAGTTTGGAAAGGTGTAACAATTGCACCCGTTTCCAATTAGATGTTGGCAGTAAACTAGCCGGTAATTTAATAATGTTCCAAATAACATAGATATTATGATAACTTTACTATCTTTCAAAACAATCCATTGATGTTTGCCTACGCGCACCCGTATCCTGAGTTGGTAATTGTCTTTGTAAGATCTATAGTGTTGCTATCTTAACCTTTCCAAATTGGCTTCAGTTTTTTCAGGCACGTTAGTACATTCTGAATTACTCTTCTAAATAACAAAACCTTTCTCTTTAAAAAAGTGATGAATAATTCATTGTAGTAACAACTACTTAGTGAGATAACAAGCAAATCTGCAAATGTCTTCAGAAAGCCTTTTTGTTAGTCTCGTAATTTCTCTCTAAATCTTTATTCGTTTAATTGTTTTTCCTTTAAAGCATTTGTAGTGAGAATGCCAAACCAAAAATAATGTTTTTTTTGAGTTTTTAGGAGAAGCTATAAAAGTTTTTTTTGTGTGTAATGACTCCAAATGAACATTCAAAAAACAAAAATAACGTGCAGCGACCAAGTAAACATCTTTGTAAATAAAGTAAGATTAGAAAATATTAAAAAATTATCTATCTAAGATACTATCAAGCTGGACAAAAAAAAACAAAATGCAGAGATGATAAATATAATACAATAATCCGCATAGGATGGGTATAGTTTAGAAAATTGTCGTTTATTTTAAAAAACAAGATCCTCGATGTACTGAAGAGAAGTCTTTGGCAAAGTAAATCATAATAAACATTCGTCTATCAAAAACGCTCAAAAACCAAAAACATTGTAGAAAGAATGTGGCAAAAATAAAATAGAATTGAACCGGTCATGTAGCAAGGCAAAATACGGACAGGTAGACAAGAAGAGTACTAACCTAGAGACCAAAAATATCAAAACAAAAATACGACAAACCACTAAAACAAAAGACAGATGACATTGTCCAAGAATTGGCAATAATTGGGATAAGACAGACATGAATAAAAACAAGTTACGGAAGTCTAAAAGTAGACTAGCAAAAACTAAGAAAAAAGATAAAATAAGAAGGTAATGGAGTCTTTGCGGCTGTACCATTGACTGCGCTCTTTAAATTTGTAAACAAATACTATTCATACTTAACTTTATTATTAGTGGTTGTTTATTATTTATATCATCATTTTATGGACAAAATTGTTGAATGATTGTGCATTATTGCTTTGATTAGCCTCTCAATAGTTAGCTTATGATAAAGCATAATTTTTTCAAAGCTAATCATTTGAGTATCTGTTAGTTTATTAAAGTTTCAAGAATTAGACTTAAATTCCCAATGTTGAAGCTAAACAATAACTTGGAGAGTTCTGGGTTGCTAATTAGTTCAACGTTAATTGTTTTTTGGTTGGTAGATAATTTTGGCCAAGCGTTCTCATAGCCGTAGTTCTACATCTTGAACAAAATTTTTTTTCCATAAATATTGAAAACTTCGCAGACCTTTAGAAGACAGTTTTTTTTTTTTTAAAAGTTAATTTCTTTTTTTTTCAAATATAGATAAAAACGTGCTTTTATATGTGCAAAAGATAAAAATTTCAAGAAGTGCCGTATGCTAAGTTCCGAGATCTTACAATGTGTCTACAGAAATACTTAAAAATACAAACTTTTTTTTCAAATTTGTCTAAAAGTTTTCAAAGGCATTTTTGGTTTGAATTTTGAAAATTTTGAAAAACTGTAAATGAAAGTTAAAAAAAAAAGATAATGAGTATTTTCAAATATAGATAAAAAAAGTTTTTTTTTATATGTAAAGCACGTTTTTATCCATATTTAAGAAAAAAGAAAATACATATCTTAAAAAAAAAAACTATCAAGTTTTGCAAAATTTTCAAAATTCAAAGACAACAAATTTTTGTCAGTAGAAACTTATTCTTTAGACAGTTTTTAATAAAAAAAATGTTTCCTAAAAATATGAGAAAATCTTTATAATTTGATAAATCCATAAAATAATCTAATTTTAATTTAATTGGCAATAAATCAATATAAAAATCATATTCACATTCATAAATTCTACTCATTTTCTTATTCTTGTGTGATTATAACAAAATGCTTATTTAAAATATCGCAGATGGTACCAAAATTGTAAAAGATTTCAACACCAAAATATAAATATTAAAAAAATATGATATCACAGATGGCTTTAACATGTAGTTCAAAGAATAAACAAGAAATTAAATTTAAGCTAGCATAAAAATAAATAAGAATAAAAATGCACTAAAAAATGTAATTTTAAAATTTTGCTATTTTGTGTATTTCTGTGGATAAATTTTAAGATATCTTGGAGCGTAGCACACGACACTTCCTGAAGTTTTTCTTCTTTTACACATATAAAAGCACGTTTTTATCCATATTTGAGAAAAAAAAAAAAAAAATACCCGTCATCTTTTTTTTAAGAAAAACTGTCTTTTCAAAATTCAAGAAACATAATTTTTAGCTATAAACACTTATTCTTTGGATAATTTTTAAGATAAAAGTTACTTATAGTTTTTTCTTAAAAATGCAATCCTGAAAAGTTACAAACGATCAAAGAATATAAAAAAAACTCAAAAACCTCGATTTTTTTAAAACTTTGATTGCTTATTACTCGGAAATGGTTAACTGAAAAAATCTTAAAAAAATCAAATAATCTGGATACATGGAAGAAGGCATTTTCAGTGATTTGAGCAAAAACAAATTTTTATTCCGTACACTTGGCTCATACATGGCCATATATAAGCGAGCGTAAGAAATTGTTATAGACTTGTTAATATATCCCACGTCTATAATATTATTAACAAATAATAAGCAACTAAAATATAAAATATATAAATATTTTGCAAATGTTTATTATGTAATTAGCAGTTAATGTATTTATTATTATAAATTCTTCATAATCGTTATAAACATTAATTCAAATTTATATCCTTCATGCATGCAAACATTTTTATTATACTACATAAATAAATTTCTTTGGCTATTAAAAGGCTTTCTATGTAACCAAACATATTTGCATTTATTACAGAATAATTGTATCACAATACCCTCACATGCAGTCATTGAACTTAATACCTACACGCTGATAATAGCAAAATAAAATGATTAATAAAACCAAGATCAACACTTTCACTAATAATACCGATCATTGTTTCGTTTTCCTCTATATTAGAAGACAGCTAGAAACCGTGAAGAATTACATCAAACTTCCTAAGACGATGGCAATATCAGTTTTGTTGTAATTAAAATGGGAACGTGTTGCTCTAATTAATTCATGTAATCGTATTGAAATATAGAAAATTGAATGCAATGATATCATCACCGAATAATTTGTAATTATATAAATTACAAGTGAAATGAAAGGAAACGTTTTTTAAAACTATTAATGTTGTTAAGTAAACATCTAATTAAATTTTTTATTTATTTGTCAACTTCTGATAAAATTGAGTCTCAAGTCATTGAATAATTTTGACAGTTAGAAATCAAACTTTAAAACTGACATTTTGTTGATATTTAGAAAATAATTTTGACAATTAGTAAACAACCTTTAATTTTGATGTTTCATAAAAAAAATGTTGACAGTTACAAAAGAAACTTTAATATTGACATTTTTTTGACAGAAAACTTAGACATCAAAAAACAAAATTTTATATTGACATAACTTTAAAAGTAGGAAAATAAATAATCTTGCTTATAGATAACCCCCAACTGAGTACGAAAAAGATTAAACGTACCAAAATATTCCACAAATATGGCAATTCTTAGTAAGCAGATTAAAAACACATCTACTGTTGCCTAGCTAAACAAGAGTACAAATAGACCCCAATCAGCAACTGGTATGTTGTAATGTCAACACAGCGTACCGGAAGAACTGAGATACTTTTCAATGCCATAATACTTAGCTAAAAGTTCATTTTGATGTCGCAACTGTCTTATAACAGAATCAGTGCATGTTTGAATTTTGTTGTATTGTGCTGTGCTTCAACTATAGTGCTTAGAAAAGTTTAGTTTTATCTCTTAAAAAACTGCTTACTTCAAATGCATTTTAATTTCATTTATAAATAAAATTATTTTAATAACAAATGTAAATAAAATGCAATTTTGTATTCTCCAAAAAAAATTGAGTAATTGATATTACACATTTTGGTTATGAATCACATTATATAATTTAATTTGCTTTAATTCGACACAAGATTCCCATAATCTGGTATTTTCTCATCACATTAAATGTGTAATTTCTTTGAATGCAATTGTTATGGTATTTACAGCATAAATACTCAACCCACAAAAGTAAAACCAGTTAATTAAGAAGAAAATATGAAAAATATGTGCAGTAACGGTTTAATTGCACAATAAGTTATTTACATTTGTTTATAATAAATAGCTAACGGTAATCGTGTAATGTTACTGCACTGATATTTTTCTATATTATGTATTTGCAGATATCCTTGCATACTTTTATTTTATAGACATAACTGTTTGAAATGTTACGCAATTAATTAATGTAGGTAAAGTCTGTTACCGTTAGATTTATCCATGTTGTTTGGATTCAGATGTAATAATGTATGAGAAGTGATTAATTCGTTTGTTAATTAAGATGTCGAGTATTGTTTGGATATGTTATTAACGAGATAGATATGAGAAAATGTTATAATTTGATAAATTGTAATGCAAGTTACAAGATCCATAAAATAATCTATTTTTAATTTAATTGGCAATGAATCAATAAAAAAATCATATTCACATTCATAAATTCTACTCATTTTGTTATTCATGTGTGATTATAACAAAATTATTTAAAATATTGCAGATGGTACCAAAATTGTAAAAGATTTCAACACCAAAACCTAAACATTAAAGAAATATGATATCACAGATGGCTTTAACATGTAGTTCAATAAATAAACTAGAAATTAAATTTAAGCTAGCTTGAAAATAAATAAGAATAATAACTAATAAATTCTTCAGATAGATAGAACGTACTACTATCAACAAGCAGCAGTGATAATGACTCAGAAAATAAAAATATCACCCAAACACAGACACAAACAACGACACCTAAACAAAAAATGCCACCCGTAATTATTGTCAAAGGAAATACTGCATGGAGAAACATACAAAAAAAATTAAAAGACCTTTAAATTGAGGGTAAAATAAAATGCTTCCAAACATCTACCAAAATAAGCCCCAAAACACCAAAAGATCATAGACAAACCAAAACCTATTTAGACCAGAAAAGACATCACTCGCACACCTACGAACTAGCGGAAGACAAAACCTTCAAAATAATTATCCAATACATTCCGGAAGATGTCTCAACAGAAGAAATTGCTGAAGCCATAGAAGAACTAGAATTTAAAGTTAATTCTGTCAGCAGATTACATAATAAAGAAAAATACTACTCAATAATGTACGTACAATTAGAACAAGATACAAAAAATATAGAAATCATGCAAATGACACACATATTGAAAGTAAAAGTCGAAGAAAAACTCAAGTCTGGAGATCCAGTACATTGCCATAGGTGTCAGGCGTACGGGCACTCGCAAAAAATGTGCGTACAAAATCACGCATCTGTGCACTGCAAACTAACGCCAGCAGACAGAGACCAAGCGGTCTGTGCTAACTGCAAAAAGAACCATCCAGCAAGCTACAAAGAATGCCCCGAATACCAGAGGCAAAAGACCAAAATAAACAAATCAACGCCAAAAACAAGACCACAAAGAACAGAACCCCCAAAGCCACGTCTACAAATGACAACATACGCAAAAGCTGTACAACCAAATGAAGATAAAGAACCAGACGCAACCGCAGACGTTCCTATAAAAGCCGAAATATTAAAGGCAATCAACATTTCCAAAAATGACAAAGAGTTATTAAAACTCATGATCGCGTTGATGAACATGAGTCCATAATGGCAGCACACCAAAACATATTAAACATAAGCTTCTGGAACTGCGACAGTCTCCCAAACAAAACAGAAGAACTCAAAGACTACTTATTCGAACATCAAATAGACATAATGTTATTGTCGGGAACATACCTCAAAAGTCGAACCCATAGGATAAATCAAAGTTATAGCAGCATATCAATCACCATCTAAGCCACTCCTACACTCAGATTTAAACTTAGCACTACAAGAAAACATCCCAACAATTCTAGCCGGCGACATGAACGCCAAACATCGGGCTTGGAACTGCAACACCAATAATGTCAGAGAAAAATCACTACTAAAATTTATCGAAAGAAAGCAAATAATCGTACATAGTCCACAGTACATCCAAGAAGAACTTGGCTCCCTTCCAGAACTAAGAACAAATCAAGACATTGATAATGCAGTACAAACACTAACATCAAAAATACAATCTGCAATGCATAAATCGACGACAACCTTCAAACTCACCAAAAAGATCCGCTAGGTCTACCATCATACCTAAAAGATCTAATAAAAAAAAAACAAAGCCAAACAAAAGTTCAGACGAACCAAAACCGCAGAAGACAATAAAGAAGCTAACCACCTTCAACAAAATGTTAAAGAACAAATCAAAACGTTCAAAAATCAACAAAGGCATTAAATGTTTGAAGGAAGCTCCAACAACATTCCTAAAATTTGGGAAATATCAAAAAGACTCAAAAGTAAACACACTCCAATTCCTGCACTCCACGGCCGCAACGGCATGGCACACACCGACATGGAAAAAGCAGAAGCCATTGCCCTAACAATGAAAGACCAATTCAGCCCAGCGTACATTCTCGACACAAACATAATGAAAGCAGTAGAAGATAAACTTGAACAACACTTACAATCAATCCTCGATCAACCACTACAACACACAACGCCAAAAAAAGACTACATAAGCAGAGGATACTGCGTGAGGAAATCGATAGGAGCTATATTTTTCGACATCAAAAAAGCGTTTGATAAAGTATGGCACGAAGGACTAATTGTCAAATTCTACAGAATAGGCCACAACAAACATCTATGCAAACTAATAAACTCTTTCCTAAACGAAAGACACTTCCAAATACGAATAAACAAACATTATCAAACAGAAGAGCCATAACAGCCGGTGTCCCACAAGGATCAGCCCTCTCCCCCATCCTATACAACATATACGTAAGGGATATGCCAACCGCCAACAACGGAACACTAACTGCGCAATATGCAGATGACACAGCCATCCTACATAAATCTACGTCAACAAAACTAATTACAAGCAAACTACAACACGCTGCAGACCTCATTGCCGAATGTGCAACAAAATGGGGCATAAAAATAAACCCCAACAAAAGCCAAGCAATCCTCTTTAACAAAAGAAGAAAGATCCCATACGGCAACATAAAAATTGATAATATTTTCATACCATGGACCAAAAAATACTTTGGAATCACTATGGACAGATTACTGAGCTGGAAAACCCATACACAATATATTAAAAACATAAACATTGGAACAACAATGAAACTATACCCACTGCTAACCAATAAACGCATGACCTTAAAAAACAAAATGCTGCTTTATAAAAGCACTATAAGACCACAATTAACATACGCGGCATCAGTATGGGGAACAACCACAAAAAGCTACATGAAAACATTGGAATCAAGACAGTCCCGCTGCCTAAGACTCATCACAAACGCTCCATGGTACATTAGAAACGTGGACCTAAGAAAAGACCTAAAGATAACAACATTGGTAGACCACATCAAAACGACTGCCAAAGCATTCTACGAGAAGGGAGAAACACACAGCAACGACGAAATAAGAAACACCACCGAAAAACAAATTTACATGAGGAAACACTACAAAAGACCGATAGATAAACAAATACATAAAAAAAAGAAAAACCAACAACGACAAACGCAGTAGAAAACTACCAACAACCAAAGAAAAGTAGTCACGCAAAGATGCAAACAGACCCAAGGGCAACCAAAATCCAGCAAGGCACTATGGGAGAATCCCGCAAACTTGCGACGTCAAGAGATAGAGCAGAGTTTAGAAGAGATAGTGTAATTTCCGATGCTCCTCTCCATACTTGGAAACAATATTCAATACAAGGACAAATATAAGTTTTATACAGACTGTTTCCTAAAATACGCCGGAAGCTATAATTTTCTTATTTTAAATTTTAAACCCAACAAACTATATATATTCTTAAATGGCAAGAAATAAACTATCTTTTGACGTTCTCAGTTTGTAAATATATTTTACCTGTTTCGAGTAACAATATCCATCATTGTTATTTTAAACGGAACACCCTGTATATTTTTACATATTTTGATTCAGGGTGAAATTCTGCATACAGCAGTGTATATTTCTTTATTTATTTGTAGACGGAAATATTTTTAAAAAAATTATGAAATGTGCAAGAAAATCAATCGTAAATACTGAAATATTTTATTGAAAAAAAAACTACAAAACATAATATCTACAAATATTGTTCAAATTGATTTCCACCGTGCTGAATACAAAACTGACATCTTTTAGTTACTCCATTACTGGCATTTAATATCAAATTGAAAGATATTTCGTGGCAAGCATTGATAATCCTAAGTCTTAGTATTTCTTTGTTTTCTGGTTGTGTTAGATAAACATGATCTTTAAGATAACCCCAAAACCAAAAATCTAAAGGCGTTAGGAAAATCCAAGAACCAGGGAAATTGCAAATCATCATCATGTTTATCTAGTTCCGGACACATTAAACGCACGCTGTTACATTAATACAGTATTAAAACCCTTTAAACTTTTATTTATCCGAGACCACCCAAAGGCAGTTATCCAGCAAGATAATGCGCAGCCTCATACAACTACCGTAACTACCGGATTTCATACAACAAAACTATATTAATCGTGAGCTTAAACAATCATGATTACCCCCTTAAACCCTATAAAAATGTTTGAGATATGATAGGCAATTGCGTCGTTTATACTTTAGATAAACTACGTCACTACTTTTAGATAGCTTTGGACAAGTTGTCTCAAGATGCATTGGACTATTTGATTTCCAACATGCTCAAAAAAAAGTTGATAAATGCATAAAAATATGCATTTTTTTAAATAAAAATTAAATCATTTGTTTATTAACATAAAACTAACTATTTTTAATAAGTTTCAGGGTTCGTTAACTTTTCAAGCTCTGCTACAATTTTTTTATTATTTACAAACTTAAATAGTTTTTGAAGTCGTTGAGTCTTATAGAAACTCAATACTGACTCGAGGTCCAAACAAAAAATATCATCCAAAGATTATACCTAATTCTACATTTCACTGTAGCACAAAGCTTTGACTGACCCAATCGCAAAAATGGGAAAGTAAATGTACTTTCAAAATCAAATTCAATTTTCCCTTACGTCTTTTTCTTTTTTTTTTTTGGGCAAATGAATAACGGTATAATAGTGTAGCTGTAGGCAATCGTAACAGAGCTTTGTATGGTCGTAATAATACCTCTATCCTTGCATCCCATTTTTCGTACAACAAAAAAGCAAAAATGTTATAAACACAAGCAATGGTTTATTCCAGGATTGTTTCTCAGAAACCAGAAGTACGTACAAGTTTTTCTGAAAGAGAACTCCTTATCACAGTTTTTCTCACATGTTGTTTGAATTTCTAGCATATTAGTCTAAACTTACTTTTCTGTCAGTTATAATTGTCTAAAATAATCCAAAGTAAACTGTTATGGTTGAAATAGTATCTCCCGCTATGCAAACCTAACAAGTTGCAACTAAACGCAACCTATGTCTTATGTGTAGTTTTGTATAAAATACTCTACAAACAAAGAAAAAGGCATTATGCGTGCAGTTTTTTCAAAAATGTTATTGCTCTTTAGAAAACTAGTTAGCAAAAGTAGTAGTATTTCCAGATATTTAAAATTGCACTCAACCACCTAACTACATTTTATGAAATAAATAGATTTATTGCACGATTTTTAGTACCTTATTTTGCTGTGCACTTTTTGATATATTTTATTTAACCGAGCTATGCGCGTTAATTTGTGGATTTCACGCCATTAACTAACTTAATTCAAAACAAACAAAATAAGCTAAATGTGAGGCTATTTTTGAGATTTTAGTCTATTTTCAAAACGGCCCACGCTTACAAAAACTGAAAATTGTTGAATAAAAAAATATGTTTCTGTAGACTTTTTTCCAATGTAAATTGAGAAATAAAAGTTAAAAATTACCTAAAAAATATGATTGTTTTTCTGAACTTTAAGAAGCTCCAAAAAATGACTTAAAGAGCTTAATATTTCATTTTGAGCTATGGGTAATTCCATTACTTTTTAAACATAATTAAAAACTGAGGATCTTCAAATTGGCAAACTGGTACTAAAAAAACATTTTGAGGACCAAAAATAACTTTTTTTAGGCAATTTTTAACATTTTTCTCTCAGCGTAGGATTGTTGGAAAAAAGTATGCAAAAACTCATTGTTTTTGTAATTTAGAAAATAGCCTAAAATTTCAAATCAGCCTCACATTGAAAACGCCGTGACAATGTAAAATTTGATAAAAATTGGCTTATTTTTTTTAGATTGAATTGCTTTTTAAAATTGTAAAGTTTTTCCAATAAAACTTTTAAATCGTAAGATATCATTTTTCAAAAATTGGTATTTTGGTCAAAAATGCTCATTTTTATATACAGTGAAACCGCTGTAATTTTCTGAATGTAATTAATTAACGTAAAAAACGTTGTTTTTACACATTTTTATAGTTTTAAAAGTGCTGTAGCTTGGACTCAATTTTATTCACAAAAACCAAACGTTTAGAGGTTTTTTCAAGTAATTATAAAAAATATGTTCTAAAAATTTCAGCAAAAAATATTTATATAAAAAAAGCATTTTTGACCAAAATACATATCTTTTAGAAGTGGTATCTCACAATTTAGATGTTTGATCAGAAAAAACATTGCAAAATTTTAAAGAGCAATTGAAAACAAAAAACTTAAGCTAAATTAGACCAAATTTTGTTAAAATTTGCCATTTCACGGTGAGGCTGTATTTACCTACGGTAGCAAAAATTAAAGAAAACACTAAAAAAAAAAAAAAAACAAGTTAAAGTACAAAGTAGAGTAGAGTACACTGAGAAAAAAAAGTTGAGTTTTTTCTGAACTTTAAAAGGCTCCCAAAAATTGTGATAATGATTTAAGAGCTTTTGTGTTTTGATAATTTTCTCCAACAAACTAATGCATTTTTTGACAAACTTTCAGTTTTATATCATAAACGTTTCTTCACTTGTAATTTAAACTGATGAATGTCACAAAGTAAATTATTTTTTAATAAACTTTGTACAACAAATGTGTATTATAAACAATTTCTGATAATTTTCTTTAATAAATTGATTTATTTTTGCATTTTTTTTTAAGATTTATATATTTAAACGTAATTTTTTCAAAATACATAAATATTTTCTTGAAATGAATAAGTTTTTTAAGCAATTTTTGGTAAATTTTGTGCTTCAAATAGTTTTTATAAACAATTTTACTGAAACTTTTTTTTGATACATTTAATTCAATAAAAAAATGCAATGTGCACTGTTTTTTTGCAGTTTTTGATAAATTTCATAGAGTATTCTGTAAATTTTACAATAAATAGCTTAGTGTACACTTTTTGATACATTTCATTCAACAAAAAATATCCAATTTTTCATGCATTTTACACCATAAACATGATTTCTGATAACTGATAAAAAATTTATTGTAACATATAACTTTTGTGTGTAATTTTTGCTAAACTCTGCAACAAATGGACAATTTTTAATAATTTTCTTCAATAATTTAGTTTACTAATGCACTTTTTAGTAAAACTTGATTAAAGAGTGTTACGCTAAACTTTTTTTAGATGTATAAAAAAGTATTTGCAACATATAAGTTTTCTCGGCAATTTTTAGTCTTCTTTGTGCTTCAAATAAGTTTAATAAGCAATTTTATATACATTTTACCTAAATTTCCTCATTGTCAAGTACTTAGAACAGACTCAATATGGATTTTAATCAAAACGTTTGATTGACCTTCTAACTTATGTTAGTCACAAATAAAATTCTACTTTAGACAAATATGAAGAAAATTTTGCAGTAGCTCTAGACCAGGAGTGGCCAACCCAAATGATCTCGCGAGCCACTTTAGAAAAGCATTATAACTCCGCGGGCCGCATATCAAATTATATTCATATACATATTAGATTTAGACCCATTAGACATTTTTTTGGAGTAAAAAATTGAAAATAATTAATTATTATTATTATTGTGTTTACTATTATTCTTACTGTAAACATAGATAATATAATAATAATGATACTAGACGCAGTTCTACAGTTAATTTTTGAATATACAGGTGCACAAATAATGTATTTTTTTTAATTACCCGGGTTTTTTTTTGCAATAAATTACCCAACGACTCGTTTTTTTGCATCTAAGTGTATATTTTGTAAAAGTCTGATAAATCTTGCGGCCCAAAAAAATGTTCAAGGCGGGCCGCATGCTCTAGACATTTCCAAAGTGATAGGGTATGGCATCCTAATCTTATCAACAAGCTCCATTGTGTAGGTGTTGATCATAAATATTATCAGTAGTTTTCTTGACAATAGAAAATATAATAATTATAATATAATAGTTAGAATTGATGGTTTTATCCCCAAAATCATAAATGCTGGTGTCCTCAAAGTTCTGCTCTTTTGCCAACTTTATTTTTAATTTATAGTAATGAACTAATGATATCACCCTTCATACTTCATACTTTTCAAAGACCATATTGACAAATATGAATCTGCAGCCTCAATAAACAAAGACATCAAAGTAATATCTGAATGAAGTACTCCCAACATGGTCAATTTTAACTCTAAAAAGTTTCAACTTCTAACTGTTTCAAAATCAAAATCCGAGGTATCATCAGTACCAAATATTAAACTAAACAACAAATCCATATCTAAATTTTCTTCAATTTGCCTTCTAGGTGTTACAATCTCACACAATCATCTCTGGAAAGACCATGTTATCGACTTGATGAGAAACTCTTGCGTAATAAGCTGAACAACCATCTTGTTGCAAATACATTGTTAAACGTGTCGCATATGGAACGTCATAGAAGATCAATAAGATTATTTTCTAAAAAATCAGAGTATCTAGCTCCGTTTAATGAGACATAAAAAAAATGCGAACCATTTATTTGGTTTTCTAAAATACCAAACCAAACATTAAGGACCGCCACGTGTTGATTATCAACTTCTCTTAACCAATGAGGGTTTTCATTACTCCAGTAGTGAGCATTATGTAAATTAACAACTTCGTTGCTTTTGAATGTCGACTCATCTGTCCATAAAACTTTGTGATGGAAATTATAATTTTTATGAGACAACCATTCACAAAAATTCAACCTATCTTGAAAACCCCGCTTTTCAAGTTTCTGGTGTAGAGAGATAGAAGCAGTGGAGCGACTTATTCCAGCATCAATTTTAATTCTTCTAGTTCGAGTCCAGAGCAATTGCTGCAAGAATATCTGGTGCTCTTTCATCTTGTTCACGTTTTCTGATACTTTGTTGTGGCTGAGCTGTAGCTTACCAGTTGTCTTAACTCGTTCTGCAAGGCGCCGAAAAACATTTTTTGACTAATTGGCTCGTTAAGGGTATCGCTCAGCATAAATTTGCTGAACGAAAGTTTGGACACCATTCACCTAATATCATCAGCAACCTTCGAGGTTTGTAAAAACCATGTTGACACATTCAATACTTTGACAAGCCAACTTGAAGAAATTAAGTGTTAAAAGGATAACTAATTTTCAATTTAGTTTTTTTTTCGTTTATTTTTGTAAATATGCAAAATATAAAAAAAAACATTTTAATAAAAGTTGGATCTTTTAAAAAGATCTATCAATTAATACCATACTCAACCTATGTTGCCATTTGACATTTTAAAGTTACTTTCGGTTCCGGGTACTTCCGAATTATTCTGGTAAAAAATAAATTCATCAGTGGATTCTTTGGGTTTACTTTGGTAATAAATTTTTTTGTCCCAGTCACATTCGACAAATAGCGTTGTCGAAATAAAAGGCTGGTACGGGTGGTCTGAGACAAAAACTACACTCTATTTTAAACTCAATTCAGAAACGAATTATTTGGATCATTGCCGATTCAAAAGAGCCAGAAAATGCATATTAAAAAAAACTTCAATAAGTATATACTACTCACTATATTTATCAAAAATTAGCTATTTAATAAATATATGGGATGAAACAACAAAAACAAATATACATAATACATACATAAGCTACCAAAGCTAATACCAACAGAAGAAGTATACAAAAAAATTAACAAAACTTCTTTCTCTCGTGTTATGTCCGTGGATTTCTTTATTTAATATTATTTGTAGATTTGTTTTAATTTTTTAATTTTTAATTTTATATACATAACATTGGGCAATTCCACGTCAAGTGAGCAGTCCATTTCACGCGACCCTCTCCGATTTAGCTTAAATTTCGTACACTTATTTGAGTACCCAAAATATGACTTCGTGCCAAATTTCAGACCTCTAGGTCACATAGTTCTCCTCGTAGAGCCAATTGAATTTTACGACAATTTTTAAGTTCAACTTTTAACTTTATTTATCTTAATTGCATTTCAGCCTGGATCAACTCAAATAAGTGTACAAAATTTGAGCTAAATCAGAGAGGGTCGCGTGAAATGGACTGCTCACTTGACGTGGAATTGCCCAATGTTATGTATATAAAATTAAAAATTAAAAAATTAAAACAAATCTACAAATAATATTAAATAAAGAAATGCACATACATAACACGAGAGGAAGAAGTAATATACACGTACACACAACAAGGACAGAAAAAACAAAAAAAACAATACTAGGCAATGGCCTAATCACATACAATCAACTACCTGAAAATATTTAAAAAAACGAAAACTTATAAAGAATTTAAAACAAAAATAAAAGAATACTATATAATAACAAGACCAAAACAAACAAATAAATAAAAAACATTATAATATACACAAAATAAGATACATGGAAATAGAAAAGAAAAATGGTGCTCCTTATACGAAGCTCTGCAGCCAACCATATATGGATACGGTGTAAAGCAGCAAATAGGAGAAAAAATTATGTTGTATAATATATAAATATATTATAATAAATTTAGTTAATAAAAAATAAATTACACAGGCGTAATATTGCATATCTTTGCATTTTCTATAGATATTTTAATAGACATTGTTCAAACGAAATACAAGACAATTTGCTATTTAAACAAATATTTACTTAGTACAAGGCTTGCTAGAAATTCTAACAAATATTCACTGACAATTCAGAGATGTATGACCAAAACTTTTAATAGATTTCTTTAACCGTATTATCGACAAATAAAATAAACTTCCAAATTCAGTATTTCCTGAGACTTATAAGACACAAATATTCAAAGTCAATGTTCACAGACTGCTCAAATCCAGTCTTCAATGTGATAGTTTCAGCGAGTGTGATTTCACTCAATAATAGAAATTAAAAAAAAGTAAGAATTCTAATTGAACTCCTTGTAGTACCCAAGACGTGGCTTTATAAAAATTTGACCTGAAGTTATTTATTTTGACTTGCTGTAATCTATCTTTCAGGTAAGATGAGATCAAATTAAGTAATAATGCTATAAGACTGTAACTTTTAAAGCAATATGAAAAATTAACACAATTAAAAACTTTACTAAAACCAATGGAGATGCTTTAATGCTTTGAGTCAGTGATATAAAAGGATTATGACTACAATAAAGTCTTCAACAATATAAAATGAAAAAACTATAGAATATATTAAGTGACATTATATAAGTTCACTAATTAACTATAGCAAGGCAGTAAAAATTGATAAATACCAATACAATTCCCTTAACATAAAAAAAGCACGACAAGGACGCATACTATCAACAATGCTCTTCAATGTCTACACAGAGTATATAGTAAGACAAGTGCTAGAAAGTGGTATGATGGTATAGTCATAGGAAAGGTTCTCATAAATAATCTTTGGTACGCAAATAACACAGTCTTATTAGCACAGACAGCAAAACAACTAAAGAAATTTTTCAAAAAACTGAATGCTAAATCTTTGGGACTTATTACAAAAATAGGTGGATGTACCAAGAAAATCAATAAAATATGTAAAATGACCAAAAAAACAGTAAGTTAATTGCAAAAAAGATATATATACTATACGAGACCAAATAATAGGCACTAAAACTAGTAGACAGGCAAAAGATTGAAGCATGCAAATTGTTGTGATTTAATCAATAACTTATGCGCAATATTTTTTTGAATTTATGTTATAAAGGTTTTTTTTTCACAATATACAGGGTGTTTCCTAACTGGAAGCAAAAAATAAAACATTTTTAAATTTCAAACCAAATTTCGCTTCGTTTCCGAGATAAAAAAATACACATTATTTAGAAAACTTATTTAAACTAATTTAGGAAAAAAAAACGAACAAAACAACATAACTTTAAGAAGTGTGAGTTGATGCAAGATTTAGATACTTGTCAAAATTGTTTTAGCACACCGTGGCAGAAAAGGAACAAATAGTTGACTCAGTTCTTGATAAACCAGGGGTCAGCGTTAGGCAACTTTCCGCCCATTACAACTATACTTTGTCTGGAAAACATTAAATAGAAAAATTCTTCACCCATATCATTATCAAAAAGTACAACACCTACAACCAGGCGACGCAGCACAACGACTTGCATTTTCTCAATAGCTTCTTGAACAACATCAACAAGATCCTAACTAGTTCAATAAATAACACTACCAAACATGTTTTTTTGATGCTAAAAAAGTTATTTATGAGCTATGAAGTAATTCGAATATTTGTGATTTCACCTATTTTAAACTCTTTCAGATAAACTAGTGTAATATAGAATTTTTCATTGACTTTTTAAATAGATTCCATAAGCTTTTTTTAATAAATTTTGTTCCATTTTATTTATGATAATGCACTTTTTGGTAAATTTTATTTAAACAAGAAGGGCTATGCGCATGTTAAGATTTTTAACGTTATTCCTTCACAATATATTTTTTGTTATATATGGGGGTTTTATGAGCAATTTGCTAAACGATGTTTTAGGATATATGAACAATTTCTAGTAATATATGAATTTGCTGAGTCATTTTTCAAACCCATTTCATATCAATTATGTGTAAAATATAACTGTTTTTTTTACATATTTCATAAATTATATGCATTTTATGTCATGAGCATGATTTCTGCACAATGTTAAAAAAATATTGTAATACATATATTACTTTTGTGTGCAATTATTGATAAATTTGTTTTATAATCATTTTTGAATAACTTTCTCTAATAAATTGGTTTACCAATGCGCGTTTTGATAATTTTTATGTAATCTAAGGTTGTTGTGCGCATTTTATATCATAAACGTTGCTTCTTCACAAAAAAATGTCTTTCAAATTATAAGTTTTCTAAGCAACTTTTTTTCCAATTTTATTCCCCAAGTAGGTTTAATGTACATAGGTTCTATACAATTTTGATTTTGCTCAAATAAATCGGATTACACATTTATGAGTTGACTGAAATTTAGTTTTATGTTTGACATTTAAGACAAAATGGGACGCTTTACATTTGAACAAAGTTAGAAAATAATGAAAACTTACTTCTTGCCTTCAACGCAGTTTGTGGACCAATTTGTAAAGCAAGTTCGCAAAACTGGATTGTTAGTTGATAAATCAACACGTTCACATTGTCGTCTAGTGCGCTCAGCCAAAAAAATTAATGTTGTTCCTCAGAGTGTGCGTGAACACGCATCAATATCAACTCGTTATCGTTCTCAGGAACTGAACATTTCTCGCACTTCTCTGAGGAGAATTTTGCATAATAACCTCAATTTGAAGGACTCAATTAGTCCAAGAAATAAAGTTTTATGACCATCCGATGCGTTTTCAGTTTGCCCAATAAACTAAAGATTGTTTGGCCAAAGATCAACATTTTTATCAAAAAATCATTTTTCAATCAAGCTCATTTTCATCATGGAGGATATGTCAATAAGCAGTTGCTATACAGCCAATGTAACCATCAATATTTTGTGCATTTTTTTTAGAAACCAAATAATTAGCCAAAATGCTGATGTCAATTGGCATATAGTAGCTGTGATTTGACCCCATTAGATTTTTTTTGTGGAAAGACCTTAAGGATTAGTGTTACGCTAACCATCCAGAGACGATTTATGCCTTGAAACACAAAATTGAAGTTGCAATTCATGCGATTAGAGCCCGAACAATCAAAAATGTAATAAAAAATTGGGTTAATCGGATGGGTTATTGTCAAGCCAGCAGTGGCAGTAATTTGAATAATGTGTTTCATTTTTAAATAAAAATGTCCAATCTTTTTAATAATGGAGCTCATCTATCCTGCTCCCACAAAAGTTCTACCATCACCAAAACATTGTGTCTCCGCGATTTCCAAATATATTAATAATTTTCTATTATTCAACGTTAGAACTTTTAATATTCGTAAATGTTGCGCTTCTTATTTTTGCAGCTTATCTTGCTGTTGTATTTTAAAGCAAATGTATATAAGCTAAAATAACACCAACAAAAAATAATATTTAAAAACAAAATTTAATGCGGTCTGGTTCTCTAACAAATAAGCAATGTCTTGGCAAAAGTGTAAAGTTTCTTAAGCAAGAAAAAACAATCAAGTGTTATTGGAAAAACTTAGTTACAGTACACATATGCAACAACACTATATTCTGCCAATGATACAACTAGGTTGAAGCATTTAGACTGATTTAGATCCATTTTACGTCAAAAATGTATAAACAATATGTGCAACATAAAAGTATAATTCTGGAAGCTACAGTAAAGCAAAATAAAGCTTATATTACCTGATCTGCTTTACCCAAAATAATAATAATAATATTCTTTTATTCAACTTAATGTATATACATGGTCAAACAACGTCATCATAAAAAACATATAACAAAAATACATACTAAGATACATTTTTTCTTCTAATTAATATCGTTTTACAATGTCATAATACTCTTAAGACTATATGATTCAATGATTGAAAAAAAAAATGCCCTAATCAAATTAACTTAAATAAGTATTACCTAGACTTTAAAAACAATTCTGTGTTTGTATTGTCGCAGCTTCAATCTTTCTTTTGCAACGCTCCTCAACTTTTAGCCACTGTTCTCATGAATGTAATAAATAAAAATAAGTAAATTAAGTTTACAACTGACTAATTAACTCTAATTTCTTTACTTCTTATAGTTTTAATTAAAAATGCAACATTGGCATAACCAAAAGTTACAACAATATTCTTAGAATAGAGATTCCTGAAAATGTTTTGGTAGACTACGCTGATGATATGGCATTAATAGTAAGCGGTTTTAACTACTAATAAAGACAAAAATACGCAAAAGAAGTTGTAACTAAAGCTCAAGAAGACCGAAGTAATGCGGTGTTACCAACAAAAAATATGTTGAAGCTACATTTAGATTTAAACGGGAATAAATATCTTCGTTGCCAATTACACATGTTTTGATAATCTCTATTTGCATAACTTATTTTTTTTTTTACACAAAGACTATCACAAACAATCCAAAAACTTAAATCCAGTCAAACTATTGCTTTAGTCAAGCTAAAACAAAGTAATAAAATAATATGAGATGCACTGACTAATATTTGTGGAAACGCTAATTTATATTATATACAAGATATATAAACAAGTAGAGCCTACAGTACAACAAAAGTTGACAAAAAATTCTCCATATTCAATAAAGAATTTAATAGAAGCTTTTAAAATAAATATTATAGAGTATGGTAATATTATAGTTATACATAACATATTGACTTGACAAACTAAAGCAAGAAGACAATGTTTAGTAGGTGCCAAGTATAAAATTTTGGCTAGATTAAAAAAATAACTAAATTATGTCCAGACTTGCAAATTAACCTATAGGATATTGAACCATAAAGATATTGATTGCATGCAATGTTCACCTCTATACCAGTTTAAGACTGAAATGCTATAAAATTTTGTTACCAGTCTAGACATAGCCAAAATAATACTTTTAAAAATAATAATATTAATCATTATTCTAATGACAAAAACCATTAAAAAAAATTATATTTGAGCCACAGCAAACAATATTATTTCATATCTTAAAGATCATATTGCATTCTGATTAATGGAAATATGATTCATAAAATTCTTACTATTATGATAAAATACATATTCGTCATTATACACCAAAATTAATTACCCATTTATCTTTTTCCTCTCCAGAAAGGAAATAACATAATAACAGTAAAATCGCTTAATTACCTCAGATAAAAGTTTTATGCTAAATATGCGATAAACACACATTTTGTATCCTTGATAATTTTGAAACATGTGAAAGCACAGATTTGAATAATATTCACTTATTAAATTAACATCAATTAAGAAGAAATTAATAATAAAAAATAATTAAATTTAAATTAAATTAAATTAAATTAAACAAAGCGGAATTGTGTCAAGCGATTAAATGGTCAGAATATAAATTAGGCATAACTAAACAATAGGAAGTAAACAAAGCAATTTGTTTTTGTATTTATTGTTAAACAATCTTGTGTTGACTTACGTATTTTAATTGGCACAATTGATGTTTGTTTTTATTATAAATCCAAAGTGGGTACCATCACTGTAAATGCCACAGTCGCAGCGGATCACGGCAGTTGTTCTCAAATCACTGGAATGCTTCTAGCTGTTGTGTTTCGTTTCCACCTCCATAATCGTTTCACCTTTCAATGTTTTGCTGGCCCGGTTCATTTTACCTGTAATTATAGGCAAACTTACTAACAATGGTAAAGGTGAGTTGTGCATTGTTGGTTGCAGTTTATGCAGGTGTGTTTTACAATTCAAATATGATATAATAATAATATAAATTGATGATATTATATTTAACTGAAACTCCCTTTCTTTACATGAATCCTGAGCGGGTAATTTTTTCAGATTTGCTCAGTTAGTCATTTCAATCAAATTAAAAAAAAAAACGATTTTTTTATTGTTTTTGATTTTTTGATCGTTTGTAACTTTTCAGGGTTGCATTTTTAGAAAAAAATTGTTAGGAACTTTTTTATTTAAAATACCATTTTTACTTTATAGATAGATGCTTGATATCTTAAACTTAAAGACTTGATTTGAGTTATTGATAATTGTTTGTTCTTGTTGTAAAGTTTTTCTTCAAAAGTTGCCTTACGTTAGTCATAATTGTAACAGCCTAACTACTGGTTTAATAGCTGCTTGGAAGTTATTGTTGGTTAAGTAATTTTTTGATACGGCGTTAATGATTAAATGAAGTTTTATAAGTTTTGTCGATTTTGGGGTTGCTGGGAGGCTTTAATTTTGCGCAATTGTCAAGTGCTTGCAATAATCCAGCAAAGTTTTTGAATCTGAACTCACAAAAGTTTACACCGGCACTAAATGTAGTTTATAAAATAATTCGGGTAAAGAATAGATTTATAAAGTAACGTATGTTAAAAAGAAAGAAATAATACCTGCTTTCCAAAGCTTTTTATAAGCAAGAAAAACAAAATCTAAAGAAAATACAGTTTGAGCAATTAGTTTTACTTACATATTACAATTCATTATTGAAATAACTGTGACAGATCGTTAGCTTAGCAATCCAAAAATATATCTCTAAAATATATGTTAAATAAAATAGTACAGGGTGATTATAAATGTTTGGGATTATGTAACCATCTAATGTACGTTTGTGTCGCTTTAGTGAAAATTCGTAAATAAAATTGCCTATCTTAAGATTCAATAATAAAAATATTTTTATATGTTTACATTGTTTACATGTTTATAATTATCAGTTGTAAACTCTCAAACAGAGTGGACAATTTTAAAAAGGCGGCATATTTATAGTGATTACATAATCCCATTTATTTATAAACTTCCTGTATATAGTGTAACAAAGGCTAAAAATAAGCTTTAGTAGCTTGCCGCTTTAAGCAGCACAAAAAACCGAAGCGAGTGAGGGCTGCTAAAAGCAAAAGAAATTTTATTATAATCTGTCACTATTGTCAGATTTTAAGATATAACGTCATGTAAAATTGTAATTTACAGCCAATCAAATACCGCAATTTTTTTTTACTCTTTTCTACCGAAACCATCACACTGAGCAACACTTCCACACCGAGAGAACATCCCAATTAAAGCGAGCGCGCAGCCCGGGAATAACTGCGATTCTAAGCAAACTCAAGACGACTTGATTGATTAGTCACCAGGCGGTGATAACAATTAATTTAGCTGAATTAATTGATTAATTTCGATTAATCAACCACCAACTACCCTTGCCGGGGTGTCCGACAGAAAAATATTTGTATTTCTCTTTACCAAGTTCAAAAAGAAGCTAGACGTGCAAATCAAAAGTTTAGAGAGCAAAATTATAAAGATGGTTGATGTTGAATCACGCCGGGTAGATTGCTTAAATGACACCGTTAAGCAGAACTGGCAAGACTTTGCCCAATACCTTCTTCTCCATCCGAATGGATATTACCAAAGATAACAACAGCCAAGATTTTTACCGCTGCGGCCGCAAATCGTCAGCTCATCAAGACTCCTTCTTCTCCAAAAACAAAGAGCTCATGGAAATGTTGTAACTTATTTCAAGTCAAAAAAAAGCGCAGGGAAAGTTTTCTGATTCTAGAATTATTAGGCTGTCAGCCGGCTCCCCAAGTCAGGCGCTTTTAGCGCCATCAGGGTTTCAACCACCAAGGCCAAAAGGTCCAAGACCCGGCTGGCCACTAAGGTCACTGGCACAACCTTTAGTTCCCTTGACCCTTCAATCCGTCAGTTCCCACAGAGAGCGCTAACACACGTTGTCCTCCGCCCATCACAATTTGTGAAAAAGACAAACTTCTTGATGGCAAAACTCAAGACATTAAAGACCTCTATCAATCAGTCAGTTAAGACAAAGATGGTATCCGCATGCATCCAACATTGCATGCGGATTTTTGTGCGGCCATGGACTATGTCAAAAGCAATGACGTGCACCACTTTACGTACCAGTAGTACTAAAATACGTCGTCAGGAACATCCCCGGCTGCATTACAGCTAATATAACCTAGGCAGAGTTATCAGCTCTGGGGTATGAACCAATTTTTATAAAACGCATGAGAAGGGATGCTTTACGTTCAGTTTCCGCAGAACACGCAAGGTAAAAAAATACTGTTTCTTACCAAACTTTAAAATCTTAATGTAAGCGTTAGAATCAAACGTAAATAAGGAAACATCGTACAATGCCATCGTTGCCAGCGTTATGGCCACACGGCTTTGCGATGCCACTCCTCATACGTATGCGTTAAGTGCGCTGGAGGACATTCCACTTCTACGTGTAAATACACTAAGGAGTCAGAGCATGTAGCAACATGCGCATTGTGCAAAAGGCCGCACACAGCAAGTTACAAAGACTGCCCTAATTACATCAAGTTGAAGGCAAATCTATCCTCAAAGCTCCATTCCAAGTCATCTACCTTTCAAAGGCAGACTCCTGCTCATTCCGAAAGCATTCCCAATGCCAGCACGAAGCAATCTTACGCTCCGGTAACGTAAAGTCGGGCGCAAAACGCTACGTTATTAGAAAAAAATTAGTTTCTCCTTCGCTTGGTTCAAGCAAACGATGCTGACTTTAAAAAGTTTCTACCAGATTTTGCACATCTTCTAGATTAATTTTAGATTTTGTACAAGTTCTCCCCTAACACTATGCAATGCCTATATGGTTAGCACAATGTGCATTTCTTGAGTTTTTTTATTGAAGGTGAATCCAATTCTTTTGCTAGGTCTTTTAAAAAGATTCTCCTACCAATCTGAAAAAAAGAAAATAAAACCAAATCCGTGCTCTGTGGAACAAAAAAAAAAATGCTCAAGAGTTTTTTTGCACTATATTCTTTTTTGTGTGCAATTATGCATTAACTAATAATTATTTTTTATGTAACTTTTGCATCTATAAATTAGAAACAGAACAAACATTTATACCTTACTTAGAATTTAAATCCAGAACTTCTAATATTGAAGCTAGCTTAATAGTCGACTTCAATAGATGTATTTCATATTTTGTTAAGGTTATCTACTTTGTGGTATTCACCACATTTTTTTCTTTATTTTATTTTTGTCTTTTCTGTAACTTTTTTTGTCTCTACTTTCGGTACTGCTTGTGACACAAGTTTACTTGTTTCAGAGAGCTAAGAAAAAAAATGAAGAGGAAAATTATTCTTAAATTTGGGTATCTTCTTTAAGACCAACAGGAACCTCTACCATTTTTTAAGATCCAGCAGCTTATGAGAAGCAAGGCTAACGCTCACTACAACCTAGGCAAGAATATTAATATAAATAGTGAGAAACTCTGAGAAATTTTTTTTAGCACAATAAGCAAATTAAAAATCCAAAGAAGTAATAAACAAGTGATACGTGTTAGACAAACTTTTGTTGAATAATTACGCACCCGGTTCAGTATCAAACCTAAAAAAACGCTTCTCCTGAAAAACATGAACTATCTGAATAATTTATAACACATAGTTACTTAAAATTGGGGTCCGTTTAAAGGCTGCAATTAAACTCTTAATTAAACTTTATAAAAACTATGTTAGAAAAAACTTGTCTAAACACTAAAAAACTGTTTAAAATTAATAAAAAAAAAACAAAACTAGTATTATAGTATACAACAATGCTATAAAAAAAATACAAAAAATGACTTTTAAAGGAAATATTGTAAAAGCGTTCAAAACAAACTTACTTCAAAAAGCTTGAAGCAAAAATTGCACCAAAAACATTAAATCCTTGTTGACATAAGACAGAAAGTACATAAATTAATCAAAGGTACTCTGTAAAAGCTACTGCAAAAAAACTTCTCAGGCTAGGTTGGTGAAAACTGATACAGAGAACCTTAAACTGTTTAACAAAAAGACACAAAAGAAAACTAGAATAAGACACCATAATTTAACTAATTAAAGCAGCCTATAGAAGCATCAATACGTTCAAATCAGTCAAATTGCTACGAGCTATAAATCATCATGTTACAAAAACAGTTAACAGCGTTAAAGTGGGCTTATACATACCGAACAGCTAGAGAGCAATTAAAGTAGTATTTATATCATAGCAAATCAGTTTAACAACGCGCAACTATTACTAATTAAAAAAAATGCAAACTAGAAATATACCAGCTAGTTAGCAGATAGAAAAAGACTATCAATTGCAAAGATATTGCCTTGGGTGCATTTTTAGACATCAAAAAAGTATTTTATAATACTATCTTCAAATTCATTTTAATGGCAATAAAAAGCCAAAAAATAGATTTTTTTGTTTTACATTTAGTCAGTTCTACGCTCAAAAATTAAACTGTAATAATATTTGAAAAAAACTGTAAAAAAACCCAGTTGCGAGCAAGAGCCTGCAGAGCAGTGCATTTTTACTTTTACTGCGGCTTTGTCATAGACGGTCTATTACCAATACTTAACTAAAAAACATTTTTGTCTTAGTTACACTAATGATTTTACTATCTATGTAAACAAAAAATTTGGAAAGCCGTATCAAACATGAAGCAAAGTGCATTAAACACCGTACAAATATAGTGTAAAAAAAGCATTACTAAGCCTGGAAAAACGAAGATTTTCCTTAAAAAAATCAGACATAATTAAGAAAACTATCTAAAATACAGATAAGGTCAAATACCAACGTAGCACCAGAGCTAAAGGCGGATTACGCTAAACCTAGACAAAAATGTCTTGTTTTTTTAGCAGAAGTAGTTGCTATTGATTGGTATGCTAGAAACATAATTGATTTGGAACTATACTCTAAACGACCAATAAACATCGTGTTTGATAACTAAGCGGCTATACAAGTATTTGTTTGCTATTAATAAAATTTAGATTAGTTATTGTTTACATAAAAAATCAGGAATAAAATAGCAACAAATAATATAAGTCTAGCCTAAATACCAAGAAAAAAAGATACAAAAAAAAATTTCAAGGCAAACCAATTTGCCAAAAAGAAAAAAAAAAAAATATTTATTAGATCTCTACTTGCATTTAAGATCTTATACAAAACCAAAAAAAAATAACTCAAACAAACTTATAGAAGTACTTAGCAAATTAGAATAAAGCACACAAAACTATTTGTACACAAGAAGAACATACCAAATAATTTGTAACAAGATGTTGAGACAAATTCCAGTAAAACGTACTCCAAGTTTGCAAACATATTTAACGTACGTGATAAAATCATTTATAAAGTTAAGCAAATAAACCTCACTTTCAATTTATGAAACCGTTTTATCATTTGTTTTTGCAAACTCATTACGATAGACATTAATCTTTTCTTGATATGTTGTTAACTTGCAACAAAATGCCATTACTATACTTCAATTCTAATTCTAATTCTATTTTATTAGTGGTTGTAGATTTATTTTAATATCACACACTCCAAAGACTTTCTTGCACTTGAAATCTTTTTATTGTGTGTTTGGTAGACTGCAAATAGAATTGTTCATTACAAGTTTTTAGAAACTGGGTCAACCATAACTGATGTGTTCTATTGTAAACAGCTTCAGCAAGTACAAGCTGCACTAATCCAAAAACTGTATTCTTTGGTTCTACCAAACAAAAGTGCTATTCTTACAAGATCATGCTGAAACTTGGCTGTAAAAACACAACTCTTTATTCTCTCAAAATTTTTGCCAAGTGGTTACCACATTTTCTTTGTTTTTGTTAGTTTATTAAATGTAGTTAGTCAATTTATTGACTCAAATTCCGTAATTTTTACAAAAAAATAGCGTTACGTTAGCCTAAATTTCTTTTTCTTTAATCTTGAGCAACTTCTTTTCTTTCGCAGAGCACGGATTTAGTTTTATTTGCTTCTTTTGTGGATTGGAAAGAAAATATTTCTAAAAGTCCTTGCAAAAGTGTTGTATTCATCTTCACGGGCGCCTACTGACTAAACCTTCTCTTAATGATTCTTAGAAGTTTCCACAGTTTTGTGCAAAGATCTTCATACCTTGGTGAAAACTGTCGTAATGAAAAAAAAATAATAAATGCATATTGTGCCAACTATATAGACGTTGCATAATGTTAGCAAAAAACTTATACCCCGATTATGTCTGCTATCAGACTTAATGGCAAATAGTCCAAATCTAGAATTAATCTGGAAAATATGCAGAAACTGTTAGAAACTTTTTAAAGTCAGCATTTTTTGCTTGAGCCAAGCAAAGGAGAAAATGATTTTTTTCTGATAATGTATCATTTTGAAGCCCATTTTCCGTTGCCTGAACGTAAGATTGCTTTGTGCCGGCATTGGGAGTGTTCCTGGAAGAAGCAGGTGTTTGTCGTTAAAAGACAGGTGCTTTGGAATGAGGCTTCGAGATTACACTCGGCACTTAACGCATACGTATGGAAAATTGAATTGCAAAGCCGTGTAGCCATAACGCTGGCAACGGTGGCATTGCACAATGTCCCTTGATTTACATTTGATCTCCACGCTCACATTGAGATCGCAAAGATTGGTGAAAGATACTATTTCTTTATTTTGCGCATTCTGCGGAAGCTGAACGTAAAGCATAGGAAAGGTTTTTCTATTCCTTCCCATGCGTTTTAAAGAAATTGGTTTATACCCCAGAGCTTAGAACTCTGCCTGCGTAGCATCAGCCGTAATGCTGTCGAAGTTGTTTCTAACGACGTGAAGTAGTGCACGTCGTTGCCTTTGACATAGTCCATGGCAACACAAAAATTTGAATGCAAAATTGGGTGCATGCGGATACCATCTTTGACATTAACTAACCGATCAATGGAAGTCTTTAATGTCATGAATTTTGCCATCAACTCAAGAAATTTGTATTTTTTACAAATTGTGATGAGCGGAGGACAACGTGTGTCAATGCCCTCTGTGGAAACTGACGGATTTGGCCAAGAGCCAAAAAAACTATAAACCCCGCCAGAAGTGGACAATTTGTTTTTAGTAGCCGGCCGAGTTTTAGACTATTTGGCCTTAGTGGTTAAAAACCCTGAAGGCGCAGAAGGCGCCCGACTTGAGAGGACGGCTGATGGCCTAATAATACAAGACTTAGAAAGCTCAGCTGCACCTCCATAAACTCTTAGTTTTTGGAGAAGCTGGATTTGACCTTGGTGTTTTGCAGGTCTCTTGAAGGAGATTTGGAATGGATCAACAAGAGTCTTCATAAACTTGGGCTTTGCGGCTGCAGCAGTAGAGTCCTTGACTAAGGTTATTAGTGCGAGGCGAGCTGGCTGGTGTTATGCTTTGTTAAGAGCTATACAAAGTTCGCGCGTATTATTTAAGCAATCTAGCCGATCTGACTTAACTTCGGCTATCTTTATAACTTTGCTCTTGAAACTTATGAATTGCACGTCTAACTTCTTTAGATACGACTCTATCTCTAAAGAAAAATACAAGTATTTTTCTGAGACAACTTGGTGGCGGTGGTTAGTGGTAGATACATTAATCAATTAATTCAGCTGATTGGTGACAAAGTGTTGTACTGCAAAAATGCAGGCAAACTAGTTTTCAATTGGTTGTAAATTTGTTAATACAAGGCAGTAGTATTGCAAACGACAAAATAATAAATGCGTTGTTTTGCTTTTGAATCATACCCAAATACACCAAACCTAGCTTAAGCTAGCTTATTCTAACACTAAAACTCATTAAAAAATGTCAGTAGAAAATTGAAATCAGTAACTGCCAAAATCTTCAGAATAAACTAAAACTATCAAAGAAGAAGGCACAACCAGTAACTACAACTAAAATAGCAAGTTTGCAAACTTACAACAGAATACAACTTCTAGAGGTCTATATATTAATTAATTTAAAATGTCACGTCTATTTTTATGCAATTCACAAAGTTTTTGTAATAAATTGTTATTAAATTTTATATTTTAATTTTTTAGAACATATTTTTGGATGGATCAGTGGCGTACCTAGGGGAAGCGGCGGTGGGTGCGGTCCGCACCAGGAGGCAAATATTTTGGGGCGGCATTTTTTATATTTAGTTATTTGATTTCTACAAATTACAAATAACTATAAGTTTTCAATTTTTTTTTCCTTGTCACGTCAATGTAAGGTTGAAAATATTATCTCTAAAAATTTTAGCTGGATACAGACATCAATGGTCTTCAACTACAATTATTTATTTGTAACTGTTTAATTGACATAGAAAGTGTGGCAAATTGGAGACCGCCCCGAGCGGCAAAAGTTCTAAGTACCCCACTGGGTTGGATAAAAATACTTTTTCAGTTTTATTTTATTATACTCTTATGATAAGGTAATAACCTGACATAAAATACTTTACATTTAATTGTATAAATTATAGTTGTTTTGCTAATATTTAAATAAAGACAAAATTGTTAATAAATTTAATTTGAAAAGTTTTTAAATGTATTACTTTATCATAGGCAACTAAAGTATCATATTTGTATAGCACATTATATAATTCATTTTCTATATACTTACTTTATTTCAAATATTTTCCAATTTAGCATAATTAATAATAAATTATTTATTTAAATATTCATATACAAATTAATCAATCAAAATATTTTTTTGTTTTTATTAATTGATATTTGTTTAATTTAATTTAATTGAATAAATTAACACTATTATTATTTTTAATTAAATAAATTGTATTATAATATAATAAATTATGTCACAGATTGTTATTAACACCGGCGCATGTTACATTTTAACACATATGTCAGATTTAAAAGAATCGTGTAAATTAATTGGAAATTGTTCTCACTAGGAGTGGGGTCAAGTTACAAGATAGTCCAATGTAATAGTAGTAAAGGTGAGTTTTATAAAAACATCGCTTATTTTAGTTTTAACTAAATTTAATAATAACAAAGTAACTGTATTGACTAATAATAGTGTTAACAAAATAATATTACAGATAATGAATGCAAAATCATATTAGTTTAATTTTATTCAATATCTCCAAACTAGTCTAAACTAATTAAATTAACGGTTTTATATAACAAGTAGTAATAAAAAACAAATAAAAGAGAAGTAATTAATTTCATTATTTTAAAAATAAATTTGATCAAACACAACATCAATATTATTAAGAAGATTGCAATTCTAGGACAGCTGTAATTACTGTGATGCTGAATTAATTAAATGTAAAAAAATGTTGTTAAATTATTAGGTTAAGTGGAAGAGCAGTTTTAAGTTGAACTTTTATACTTGTGTTTGAATAGAGACTATTATTATTATTATTTATTTTAAAGTTTCAAATTTTACTTTCCGCTTAAAAAAATTAACTTTCCTTGCATAGCACAATTGAAAAATTGAGGTAGCAATACAAGTAAACTCAAAAAAATCTACCTTTTCTGATTTTTATATAAAAACAGACTTGTTCACTATAGCTAAATATTTAAATCAAATATTGCAAATGCTTTCAATGCAATAAGCAGGGAAGCCTAATTTTTTTCAAATGAGAAGATTTATTTTTAATTAATTAAATAATCATGTTTTTTGATAATGAACAAAATTAGTCTGTGAGGTATGTGTGTATGTTTTATAAGTGAATTAGATTTAAAAAAATACATTAATAAATTAAACGTAGTTTTAATTATTCAATTGTAATTATTTGTTCCTTCTAAAACATTTAAATAAAAGGTTATTGGCACATATGCTTGTAATTTTAAGTTTGCTAAAACTTGGACCAACAAGATTCTCATAAATTTAATTTAAAGACTTTTATTACAATTTTTGGGAAAATAATGGCATCCAAAATATTTCTTCTAAGAAATGCAAGGTTGTCTATGTTACAAAGCTATAAATAAATTGCATAATATTATATTTTATATCATTAAGCAGTTTCTGGAAATGTAATTTGTAAAATATTTACATGGATGTCATGTTAAGAAATGCATCGCTTAATCTACTGTACTATGTTTAATAATATATTGAACTTTGAATTAATTAGAGAGTAGAATAAAGTAATCGATGATATATTAATAATTCAGTTTCTGCATAATATGACTAGTTACTATAATTATTAATTGTATCTATTTATAAAGTTTACAATACATAAATGTAATGTAGACTAGTGTCTTACCTTTATTAATACAAAAAGTAATTAATTTTGTTCTTAATCTATAAATTAGTGAGTAATTATTTTATTTAAAATTTAATTATTTTAGAGATAGGATAGATATTTAATAGCTAACATTAAATCTCCAAAATAATTCATTTTCAAATTAATATAAAAAGGATAACAACAAAACAAAAATAACTAAAGTTAAAAACACTAAACTTCTTTCAATAAGAATAAGTGGATCTGTATTTTTTATGTTATACTCATAACGGCATTTTTTCAGAAATGTAGTAACTGCATAATATTGCATTCTTCTACACCCATTCAGGTGTTGGTAATCAAAATATTCATTATTACACTCACCGTTTGTGTAAGTTGTTAACAATACAACAGAAAATTTGCTTACATTAAGTTTTTTGATAACAAACGCTTGGGTGGGTGGGCGGGAACCAAGTTTAAAGTGTAAGCGAGTAGCTTCTTCTAATAAAACCCACCCACCCACCCAAGTATTGGTAATCAAAAAATTTATTACTTTATCGACCGAATGTGTTCTTGCTGCTATTCTTAACAAGAGAATTGTTGTAAGTTGTTAGCAATGTAATAAACGATTAGTTTACAATAAGTTTTCTGATGACAAACGCTTAAATGGTTGAGCTGGAACCAAGTTTTACTTTGGCCCACCCACCCAAGTGTTGATAATCAAAAGATTTATTATTGTTCCCACCGTTTGTTACCAATACGACAAACGATTAGTTGAGATTAAGTTTTTTGATAACAAATGCTTAGGTGAGCAGGCAAAAACCATGTTTAAGTTGTGTTTCTTCTACTGTGGTCCATAACCCACCCACCCAAAAATTATTGCAAGTTGTTAACAATAAAACAAACGATTAAAACAAGTTTTTTGAAGCCAAACTCTGAAGTGGGTGGGCGGGAGACCAAGTTTAAGTTGTGGGCAAGTAGCTCCTTCTAGTGCTAAAACAATAAAATTATTTTTGAAAGCTTATAAAGAGCTAAAACGGTAAAATTGTTTTATGAATTTTGTTGGCTAATAGCACAAGATGTTACTAAATACTTTGGAATAATAAAAATTATAACATTTCAACAATGAAACAATTTTTAAAAGTGCAAAAACGGTAATATTGTTTTGCAATTGATCGTAAAACAAAAATTAATCAGGCGACTTTAATAAAATTTGTTGGATAGTAGCATAATTAGTTGAGAAATACGTTGGAATAATTAAAATTGCAAAATTGTTACAATAAAATAGTTAAAAGTGCTAAAAACGGCAAAATTGTTCCGTAATCTGAAAACTGAAACTATTAAAACGATTTTTATAGAATTTGCTCAATGGTAGCACAATATTTAGCCAAATACGTTAGAATAATTGAAATTGCAAAACTGTTACAATAAAATATTTTGTGACAGCTTAAAAGTGCCAAAAACGGTAAAATTGTTCCGTAATCAGCCGTAAAACAAAAAATAATTTAAAGATTAAGATGAAACATTGTTGTTGGTGTCAGCATAATTTTTATTATTAAAGTTGAATTATATGAAAGTATTTTTGTAACTGCATTGTGGGTTTAAACGGTATAAAGTATGAAAAGGCCTAACAAAGATTCAAAGAACACTAATCTTGCGAATGAAGCTTTGACCGTGCAATAGTTAAGAACGGTAGGAGCCAGACTTTTGTGAGGAGAACGTCTAACTACTATATCAACCTAACCATAAACTCAGAAACACTATATGACAAAATAAAAGGATGGGTAGTGGCTGAGGAAATAAACCCGATCCTCCACCAAAATATCGACTATGAACTAAACAAAAACAAGATGGTAAAAACTAGTAAAACATTTTGGAAAATCAAGGAAAATGGTTTACAAAAATACTAATAAAAAATAATAACAGAGGTCAGCAAAATGAACATAAAAAACCTAGATAACTTAATGGTCGCAATCAATAATGCAATTTACTATTCTTTTGCAAAGCAAGCAAAAGCCGGACGTGTGTAAAAAAGCTTAAAGAGCAATAAACCTGAGTGAGGCAAACAAAGAGGATCTAAGACAAACTACTCAATAAAAAAGAAGAAGCTTAAATATGCCATTATTAGAGATAAGAGTAACAAAATAATGTTTGGGGACTTGGCTATAAAATAGTGGCCAAGAAACTAAATCTAAAACCAAGAATTACTATAACGAATACACAACAGAAAAGTATTGCTGAAAAACTTTCAAGACACCCCATAAATATATGAGAATATCCAGAAACGCTAGATATAATTGACTTTACAAAGAAAGATCCGAATGAAGCCGTCATAAAAAATAAACGTAACAAGGCGCCAGGCCTAAATAATATTCCGGCTAAGTTTGTAACTAAAATTGGAAAACATATACCAAAGAGTATGCTTGATGTAATAAACTAAAAACTAAGAAAACATCAGGAAGAATGCCAAACTGGTTTTATTGGAGAAACCTATCAAAAGTGACAAAATAGCAAGCTACAGACCATTATGTTTGACAAACGGTTTTGGCAAAGTACAAACACATAATTGTGTCTTGGCTCAAGGTTGAAGTAAAAAAAAAACATCACCGTATTAATATGGCTTTATGAAGGAAAGATCTACAATTAGCGCTATAGATAAGGTTTTGGAACTAGTTGCTTAAGCGACCAACACACACACACACACACACACACATTTTCAACTATCTCATGGGTAAAAACCTAAAAATTAGATACAAGAAAAGCCTGCCACAGAGATCCATTCTAGGCCTTTTGTTGTGGAATATTTGCTGTCTTAGTAGCATCCAAATTGGCTGATAATCTGGGGGCAAACGTAAATGCTTTTCTGAAAAGCATCAATCAAAGTTAGAGCAAAAAGCAAAAATCAGAAAACCGAGACCGTTATATTATACGGTAGACGGCGACTAAAGGACCTGGCCTTGGAAATAAGAGGATCAAGTTTTGTCATTAAGAACAAAATCAAATGGTTTGGAGTGGTTTGACCACAATCTTGAGATACAAAACAGGTAAAAAGACCGTCCACAACAAAACAAAAACTGCTATGTTTGGTTGCGCATTTTGTTATGCTGTATGGAGCAGAAATCAGAGAAAAAGCAATAAAATTTGCAGAAAATAAAATTGCCATAAAAGTTACTAGTAGTTATAGAACTGTTTCGAAGGAGGGTGTATTGGTTATTACATCAGTTATACCTATAGATTTTATGGTAGAGCAAAGAAGACGTTTATATAAACAAGACACCAAACAAAAGAACGAAATCCGTAAAGAAACAACTGCAAAATGGACAAGAAACACTGGTAAAACAGTATGGACTAAGACTCTAATCTAATGTAAGAAAATGAGTAAATAAAAAGCTTAGATTAATTAATTACAACTTTTTGCTACTCCTCAGTAAACATAGGTGTTTCAACTTGTATTTAATAAGGTTCAAAAAGCAGGATAGTAATATTACTGCATATATATGCACACACTGCACTATGGAGAATACAACTAAACACTTTTTCTTTCAATGTTTAAAATAGATTAAGAAGAAAATGGAATTGAACATATAAAGATTTTAACATCTAACTTTTGGGATTTAAATTGGCCATAAATAAAAAACTAATAAATATTTTTTCAAAACTATGAGTTTCTTAGAAAGATTGAACATTTTCATTTAAGAATTAAACACAATCATTCAAATGACTGCTACGGCTGGCTTGACAGTAATCCATCCAATTAACCTAATTTTTTAGTACATTTTTGATAGTTTGAGCACCAATCGCAAGAATGGCAACTTTGACTTTGTGTTTCAAGACATTGCTTGTTTTGATAATTAGCGTAACATTTATTCTTAAGGATTTCTCACAAAAAAAAATAACGGGGCTAAATCACAGCTCCTAAGCGGCCAATTGACATCAGCATTTTGGCTGATTATTTGATTTTCAAGAACAGTGCGCAAAAGATTGATGGTTACGTTGGCTGTATGGCAGCAAGTATCTTATTGAAACCAAATGTCATCCAATTCATATTTTTTAATTTTTGAAAACAATAATTTGTTTAGTATGGCATAGTAACGTTTGCTATTAACGGTGACGGCGGTATCTTGCTCATTTTCTAAAAAAAATTGCCCAATACTGCCGCCGGATCAAAAACCACACCAAACGGTTACTTGTTGTGGATGCATAGACTGTTCAATAGTCATGGTGTGAATTCTCTAATCTTTAAATGCAACAATTTTGCTTATTGACATAACCTCCAAGACAAAAAATAAGCTTTAACAAAAAACACGATTTTTTGATAAAAACGGATGGTCATTAGGCTTTATTTCTTAAACTAATTAAACTTTGTAGGCCAAGATCTTTATGCAAAACTCTTCTCAGAAAAGTGCGAAAAGTTCCTAAAAACCATGACGAGTTGATGTTGATGTACTTTGAGCAACAACATAATTTTTTTTGTGTTAAGCGCACTGGACAAGAACGTGAACGTTGTTTTATCTACTAACAATACAGTTTTGTGAATTTGCTTTATAAATTGGTCCACAAACTGCGTTGAAAGCACTTTTTTGCTATCAAATTTGTTTTGTAAATTTTTTCTGTTTGAGTAGAAGACTCACCACTCTGAAAGTAAGTTTTTATTATTTTCCAACTTTGTTCAAGTGTAAAGCGTCTCATTTCGTAAATGTCAAACATAAAGCTAAATTTCTGTAAACGCATAAATGTCATTATATCTTTGAAAACCAAAATAAACGGTAGTTCAAATTCCAAACGTTACATGGCCCACCTTTTACATCAAAGACACCATCACTAAAAACAACATCGTAGATATAATGCTACATAATAATCAAAACTGGACTAGGATCTATAACTATGTAATGATAATAGTCAGGAAGACTGAGTCTGATAAAAAAGTAAAAGGTCTAGACCCATCACCAAGAAATAAACAAAAGACTTGATAAGCCTAGGGTGCCTTGAATGCGTGTCCAGACGTACTTTTTCTGATGCAAGACTTAGTTGTTAGTTGCAGAATTGAGCACTAAGCGTCAAGAAAAGATGGGGTTTTAGTAGGTGAGAGCCTTACACACAGGTTGATAGAGCTTTCCCAAAACCACAATAATAAATAAGCTGAAAACATTAACATTAGTTTTTTTAAACAAAATTTATATTCAGTTAAGAGAAATAAATGTAATTGCTTTTGCAACTATTTATTAAACCCAGAAGATTTTCTGCCAAACAAAAAACCCGTAAATTAATTAATTTTTTTTCTGCGAGATAACATTTTTTTGCAAATTTTGCTTATTATTAAACTTACATTATAATTTTTTTTGGATTTACGTAAATTAATCTTTTAATAGGAATTCAAAATTTTTTTTCAATATTTTTAACGTCTCTTTGGCTACCGTTAATTATTTAAAAGCACTGTTTGTACTAACTCTCGTGACGGCCTTGTCAAAGTGGACGTCCATAAAGTAGATTTTTTTAGAAAAAAATGCGTTTATTATACTCTTTAAAGTAAAGTTGACCAAAAAATACATTTCTTTTTAACAATTCTTAATTAATAAAAAAAAAACAGTTTTAGACGGAAAAAACCAATTTTAACTGATGACTACAGCTATGCACTGAGCCCAGCAGATAGTTTTGCTCAAAATTAGTCTTTATTAATATAATTGCAAAAATCTAAATTAGTGACTAGTAATATTTTCTTCTAAAAAAGTAATTATTAGATTCTAATTCAATTTTGGTATTAATTATACTTAATATGACCCTACAAAAAATGAAATTTTAAAAAATTCTATACAGACAATTTTAGTCAAAATTTGTTGGAGTTGGAGCTAATTTTTGCAAAACATTAAATTAGTGACTAATAATATTTTTCAAATCTCAAAAAATATTATTGAACCTTAATTCAGTTTTTAATATTTATTAGATTTTATAGAGTACTACCATTGTAACCAATTATAAAATTTCAAATTTTTTTTGACAATTAGTTTTATCACTCAAATAATGCAAATGCAAAAAAATAAAAAATAGAGACAAACCTTGATCAACGGCGTCAAAAGCAGAAAAGATGGAAACATTCAATAGTTTTTTCTTGTATCCATTTTTTATTTTTAAATTCTTCCTTACGTTTATTTTTTTATTTTTTTATTTTTTTAAATTCTAACCACATTTTTAATATTTTTTTTAATGTTGCAGTACTAGTAGTGTAATGTGCAAGTTACTCTTATTTTCTAAGGGCCGCTTTTACAATCGTCGGTTAAACAAGGAGTAGCGCTATCTAAGGAGTATATAAAAATACGCTTTTACAATCCCTTATAACTTATCTCTAGTGTAGTAACTAAGCAACGCGCACAACAAATTAGCGTATGAACAACGTATACGTCAATTTATAAGTCAGTTCCAGAAACGGCCATCTTTGTAATAAATAATTTTTTAGAAAATGCAAAAACGCGTTACAACTAAAGTAGGATTTATTGCTATAATTTTTGCACAGAAGAAAATTGATAACCGTCGAGCATTATTTCCTTAATTGACCTAATCATTGGGATCTTCAAGGGGTTCGTCTTTATTTTTAGTTTTAATTTGGGATTCATTGAGTAGAGATTCTACTTGAGTATGTGGGTGATTGAAATTTTACAATGGCTCCGATCACTTTAGGAGTCCTGGCAATTTTATAAAATTTTAATTGTATGTTTTAAGGAAAATAAACCAGAGATAACTTATCCGGTGCTTGGAGCAGTAGTTATCTTTAGTGTAGTAACCAAGTAACGCGCACAACAAATTTGTGTATAAATAATTTATACGTCAGTTTATAAGTCATCATTGACGTTTTAATAGGTTATCTAGACTGCAACAAAGGCATAACTAATGCTACACCAGGTTTAAACTGTAGATAAATTTACTCTTGGTTTAAGTTATCTGACAATTGTAAAAGCGGCCCTTAGTAACTTGTTTTCGTCTTTGTAAGACGTTTATGCACAAGCTCAACGATAAATTTGTTTTTCAAGATTAATAAGTTATTAATTAACAGAATTCAAGTCATTTTGCAAACTAATGCAATCATCGATAGATAATATTCTTTGATCGTCAGCAAATAAAAGAAAAGAAAAAAAGGTCATTAATAAAAAGTAAAAACAGAATAAGTCCACAATGAGATCCCTGAAAGACACCAGATAGAACAATAATTGGTTGTAATAAAAAGTTATTAATTTTCACAAACTGAGTACAATTTTCTAAAAAACTTGTCAACTATTCAATAACAGAATCATAAAAATCCAAAGCCCAAAGCTTTGCAATCAAAATTCTATGGTTAACGCAATCATAAGCTTTTGAAAAACCCTTATCTAACCAAAAAAAATGAAGGGAAGGCTTTGGAAGAAATAAGTTTCAAGCTGCCTAACGTACGTAACGCATGGGGAACTAGTTTGGTTTTTTCTCAATGATCTTTGTTTAACTTCCTAAGAAGGAAAAGAGTATGGAAATTAAATATATCAAGGAAATTCTTAATCTTACGGTTAGAATTAAACCAAAGAAAAAGAAGCGGAGGCATAGCCCAATGTCAGAAATGCCAAAAATACGGCCACGCCGCCAAGAGACGCTTCAGGGCAACTCTGGTATGCCGTAATAATTTGGGTCCCCACCAGTCTGTGGCATGCCCAAAAAGCACAACTCCAAGGTGTGCTCTATGCTCCGGCCTCCATCCCGCCAATTTTTAAAAATGCAATGCTTACATCAATATAATAACAGCTTAAAAGAAAAGCATCATTTTAGTGACAGGCCCGCACCGGCTCTAACTCAAGTTTCACAAAGCTCAAACTTGCAGCTGAGGTCACAACAAACACAACTTTTGCCAACATGGTGTCGCCACGAGCCCCCAAAAATGCGAACAATCTCACAGAACTACTTAATTTTCAGAAGAGAGTTATGATTATGGTCAAAAATCTTATCAACAACAAACATTATAGATAATACATTAAAAGTATTATTAAAGGTATGTTTCTTGAATGCAAATAACTTTCCAGATAAAATGGGCAAAATAGAATAATTCTTCTTTGAAAACGACATCGACGTCATACTAGTGTTTAAGTCAAATTGTAAACCCAGACACGCGCTAAAACTTC
This sequence comes from Tachinus rufipes, assembly GCA_963932245.1. Lineage (NCBI taxonomy): Eukaryota > Metazoa > Arthropoda > Insecta > Coleoptera > Staphylinidae > Tachinus > Tachinus rufipes. The sequence continues at coordinate 19,595,159 of OZ010744.1, forward strand.
CAAATACTTCCACGTATTTGAAAACGTCCGAAGTGGACAAGAAACGTGTGACAGTAATTTTTGCAAAAAAATTGATGGATCATTCTGAAGTTGACACCCCAGATACTCTAATGCGATTGTGGTAAAAGTACCGGGGTTGGGCATTCTTAAAATTGCATCTGAATATGTCAATCCAACTAACCAAATCAAAATATAGGACTTTGACGTAGTTTTCTTGTCTCCTCTCCCCACCATCTTAGCAGGGGATTTTAACTCAAATCACCCGCCGTAAAACAGTTAACGACCTAAGCTCAAACAAAAGAGGAAGACAATTTGTTACCCTAACAAATTGGTCTTTTTTCCGAGATTACTAGAAGATAGCATAGATAGTTTGCAAATGTTATAAAATCCGTCAAAAAATTTACAGAACTAATTTATAAGGCTACGAAAAAGGCATCTAAAACCTTTCAGGTCCGAGTTGATAATCCCTTTAGACTATCTTGCAAACAAATAGCATTAACTTGTACAAAAAATGCTGCCAGACATTAATGGCAAAAGCATTCCAATTCATTAGATCGTGAAATCGTAAATGCTCTTCATAAGAAAATTGCTGCACAAAAATCAGTGCTGTCAAAAAACCTTAAAATCAACCACAGAAGTTGCAAATCTAATGTGGAAGATGTCCAAAGCCTTACGTAACAAGAAAGTACCAATACCAGTCATCTTTGGTCAGAATGGGCTTCAATGTTCTATAAAAAAAAGACCAAAGCATTTGCCAACAGCAATGCTCCCAAAAGGGTCAAAAGAGAGATTGAGTACTTGTTGGCAGGTTTGGATTACAACACCTTGTTGAACAGCGTTCGACCTTTACAGATCTGAGCAAAACTCCTGACGGTATTTTGAATAAAGCTTTAAAATCTATTTTGCACAAAGCAATAATGGTTCTGACCAATATTGCTAATGCAATTCTTTGTACAAAACACTTTCTAATAGTTTGGAAAGGCTCCTACGTAATTAACATCATAAAACCTAAAAAAGACTAAAAGTTTTATCAAAACTACTGGTCAATCAATTTCCTATGCAACTTAAGCAAGGTCATAGAAAGAGTAATCCTGAATGATATCTAAGAACATGCAATTTTTTTCACATTCCCAAAGGTTTTAGACTAAAAAAAATTACGGGGATAGTATTTTTTGACGTCAAAAAAGCCTTCGATAAGATCTGGCATGACGGTTTACTACTAAAACTGCATAGACTTAAGTTCCAACTGCGTCTCATAAAGCTTTTAGCTTCATACTTACATTGCAAAACTTCAGTAAAACTTCTCAAAACCATGTTTTGACCTCACAGCCGATTACGGCTCTCTTTTATTGCCTATGCTATTTAACTTTTTTGTTGCCAACATGGGCAGAAAGCATGAGGTCAAAATAACACAACACGCCAACAATACGGTTTTTATACAGCTCAAGATCGACAATGGTGGTCACCATAAAACCTCAAAAAATAACCAGCAATCTACAAGATTAGTGTAACGATTGGTAAGTCAACGTAAAAGAACAAAGCTGTTCTTTTCTCACAGTAACAAACCGCTCTTCATAAAAACGTCTTTATCGATGACGTTCCGATTCCGCGGTCAGATTCTGCAAAGTATCTGAGTATCACTTGCGATAAAGATCTGACGTACTAATTGCACGTCCAGGCCAATCTAGACAAAGCCAAGTTGGAAAAAAACCTACTAGTCGCAATGCTTCGGCGGAACAGCAGATTGTGGCTTCGAAATAAACTCCGAATGTACACGTCAACTATCAGACCGCAAATGACGTTTAGTTTTCCAATCTGGAAATTTTTTGATATATTAGATTTCATAAAGTACTACCATTGTAATCAACTAAAAAATTATTTAAAAAAAATGTTGACAATTAGTTTTATCATCCAAGTTTTGTCTAAATTGTCATTGTCAATCTTAAGTCTGAGTGCAAAAAGAGAAAAAATAGGGAAGTATTACCTCTTTAAGAAACTTTAGGCAACGGCGGCAAAAGCAGAGAGGGAAACATTCAATGATCCCAATGGCAAAAAAACTAACATCTCATTAGCGTCTGACTCAAAATGTGCAGAGTTTGTTTCCAAGTCAGAAGTGACAAAAAAATACTTTGAGTAGGTAGAGCAACTAACTTAAAACCTTACACTAACGCCAATCTGCTTCCACGATTTTGTAAAATGCAATAAAGTGAAAAAAATCCTGATTGCAACATACAACATTAAAAGAATAAGATTAGAGAAAAACTTTAGAAAAGTCTAAAACATCAAGAAGACGTTATTGACATGAATTAGACAAAGCTAAAGCAAAACAAAGACACACAACCTCACTTAGAAGACGTAACTTTTTTTACTTACAAAAAGATCAAACCCATAATAACAAAATTGCAGGCTAAATTAGAATGGGTTATATACATAATGATACAATTTAACATAAAATACTCCTTACAAGTTATCTAAGTATACGCATTCACAAGTGACGCTCAAGACTTAGTAGCCTAATAATTCTATAAAAATATTGCAAAAATAAAATACATTAAAAAGCGCAATACTCCGTAGTAATTTGATATTGCAATGCAAAGACCGGCAAAAAGAAAAACGCTAATTCAAAAAAATAAGAATCAAAATCGAAATCGAAAGACAAAATAATTTATTACCTATAAAAAAACCTGTATAGCCTAAATATCTTTTTTTAAACAATTTAAAAAAGTAAACATAGAGAAGCCCAGATTGCTATACAGAAAAACAAAATAGATTTTATAATTACAAATAACAAGAATATTTGTACCGACGTGTTCATATTAACCAAAATTTGACACAAGCAGTAACCTTACGGTAGTAATAAAACGTTTAAAATTGACATTAAAAAAAGTTATTGGCAAATAAGTCCTTATACAACAACAGAAAAATCAAACAACAAAACTGATAGAACTTAGACAATACATATTGAGATACACAAGAATACAAATACTGAACAAAACAATCAACAAACCAATCTGAGATATAAAGACACACAATACAAAACGTATTCAAAACTCAATAAATGATAACATAAACATGAAGGTACTCTAATCAAAGATGTCAACAAAATTTCAAGATACTAAATGCAGACAAGACGTGGATGTAACCGACAAAGCACAGATTGTCAACGCTGTAGGAAGATTTTAAAGTGACCTTTAGCTACGCATCAACGTTGGTTGAAATGACAAGAAATTAGTAGAAATAAATTAGTAACTGTCCAGTGCTAAAGTTACATTGAAGGTTTTCAATCCCTTTAAATAACCAAACTGGAAAATTGATTTCACGCTACAGTTTTTTGGCGACAAAAAAGTCAATAGCAAAATGCAATGCAGAGTAAAATAAATTAAATTAATCCAGCAAAAAATTATTGATTGCTTTAAAGTCGGCAAATTTAAAATTATTAAAAATAATAATTTGAGCTAATAAAGTACCATCGATTGTACAACTATTTATACCCAAAATTGGTCTAAACTAATTTTTACAAAATTTTAAATTCTTCTTTTTTTTGGTTTCTTCTTGGCAGAGGAGTTATTGCCATGTTTTGTTATTGAGTAGAAGCAGTGGCTCTGCAAACTATATCAAGCCAGCGGCTTCTATGTTTGGCGTCCTTGGTAGCCTTATTTAAAGTGAAGCTCGTTAAATCTTTAATTTGGTCTGACCTTGGTCTGATCTTTTTAGAGAATGTTCTCTTGGTTTTATGCCTTCCATTTTTCAATAGACTATCAGTCTTTTAAAACTGTTGTCTTCTTTCCTTGTTACGTGCCCAAAGTATCTCTGAATTTGAAAGTATACAATTTGTAAGAGTTGCTGCGGTTATTTGATCTTGTTGAGGATGAACACGTTTGTTCGTCTGGCCGTCCAGAGAACTTGAAGTATGCGCCTTCAACACCACATTTTACAGGCATCGATTTTTTTCCTGTCTAGTATTTTAAGTGTCCAGGCTTCTGTATCATATAATACAACAGGGAATATGAGTGTTTAAATTATTTGTTTCTTCGTAGTCAGTGTTATTCTACTATCTACCCATGTTTTTTGTAGCTCTCGTACGGTTTTTTTGCAATGTCACACCTTTGTCGTATTTCTACAGAACATCCACCTTCATTTGTATTTACTGTACCCAAATATATAAATTGATTAACCACTTGAGATTGTCCAATATGTGTAATGTCGTGTCGATTGTTATTTAAGCGGTTACAATCATGACATTTGTTTTATTGTGATTAATCTCTAGATCAGTGTTTTCCAACCTTTTTTGTTCCATGCCCCACCTAAGCCTTTCTAAAATTCTTATGCCCCTTTATGTAACATATACATAATTTTTAATATTAAAAAATTAAATTGTTCACTTAAGAAACTTAAATGATAGGTTTTAGGAAGAAATCACTAGGAAATTGTTAAAAATGCGTTGTTTAGCGAGATTTTAAAGCGTCCGGGGAACCCTGCGGAGCCTGCCGTCTGCCGCAGGTAGGTTAAGTTGACAACGCCAAAAACTTAGTTGATATTTTGGTCTTGTCAAACAAATTTATATTACTTATAGGCCGCAATTATTTAAGATTTTGCTTTTTTCTTTCAATTTTGGCACCAAAATCTAGCATTGCATTTAAATGGCCCGGAGCAAAATAGTTAAACTCGTGTCGAGTTCATTTTTAAATTGCCCCCCTTAACACTCAAATTGCTCTCTTGTGGGCGTGGACCCACGTTGGGAAACACCGGTCTAGATGTTAATTAATTTCCAATTCATTTTTTTCTTTCCTTTTTTTGTTTATTTTGATCTTTTTTTTTTAATTTTAACCACATTTTAAAATATTTTTTTTCAATGTTACTGCAATGTGCAAGTTACTCTTATTTTCTAAGTAAGTCGTTTTTGTCTTTCTAAGACGCCTATGCACGAGCCCAACGATAAATTTGTTTTTCAAGATTAATAAGTTATTAATAAGACCATGAATTAACAGAATCCAAGTCATTTTGAAAACTAATGATATTTATTGATAAATTTTTAGATCGTCAGCAAATAAAAAAAAAGACGAAAAATTAATAGAATAGAAAAGGTCATTAATAAAGAGTAAAAACAGAATTGGTCCACAATGAGATCCTTGAGGGACACCAGAGAGAACAATAATTGGTTGTGATAAAAAGTTATTAATTTTCACAAACTGAGTACGATTTTCCAAAAAGCTCGCCAACTATGCAATAACGGAATTATCAAAACCTAAAGCCCAAAGCTTTGCAATCAAAATTCTATGATTAACGCGATAAAAAGTTTTAAAAAATCCTTACTTTAAGCCATCCAACGTACATCGCATAGGGAACGAGTTTAGTCGTTTTGCAATGATCTCCGTACAGCTTCCTAAAGAGAAAAGATGTATAAAAACCAAAGATATCAAGAAAATCCTTAACTTTACAGTCAGAATTGAACCAAAAAAAAAGAGCGGAGGCCCAATGTCAGAAATGCCAATAATACGGCTACACCGCCAAGAGATGCTTTAGGGCAACTTTGGTATGCCGTAATTGTTTGGGTTCCCACCAGTTTGTGACATGCTCAAAGGGCACACTTTCAAAGTGTGCTTTATGTTCCGGACCTTATCCCGCCAATTTTGCGTACATCAAAATGATAGCGGGTTAAAAGAAAGGCGCCACTCTGGTGACAAGGCCTGCACCGGCTTCAACTTAAGTCTTTTGAAGCTCAGGTCCACGCAAACCTGCAGCCGAGATAGTATTGCCACCAGCCCCAAAAAGTGCAAACAATCAGATAGCAGATCTTACCACAGAGCTACTCAATTCTCAGAAGAGAATAATGACTATGGTTAAAAATTTATCACCAACAAACACAACAATACACCGAAAGTATTATTGAACGTATGTTTCTGAAATGCAAATAAAATTGCAGATAAAATGGACAAAGTGGAAGAATTCTTCTTTGACCAAGACATCGACGTCATGCTAGTGTGTGAGTCAAATCATAAACCAAGACACGCGCTGAGATTTTTAAATGCTTTCACGTATTTGGGAACGTCGGAGGTAGACAAAAGCGTGAGACAGTGATCTTTGCAAAAAGATTGCTAGACAATTCTAAAAAAATTACTCTGACTTTAAAACCTAATGCAATTATTTTAAAGATACCTGGGTTAGGCACTTTTAAAATTGCATTTGGGTATGTCAACCCAACCAACCAAAATATAAGATTTTGACGCGGTTTTATTGTCTCTTTTCCCTACTATCTTAGCGGGGGATTTTAACGCAAAACACCCGGCGTAGAACAGTTAATGACTTAAGCTCCGACCACATGCCGGTAATCCTAGAACTCTATAGACAAGGATCAAACAAGAGGGGAAAACAATTTGTTACCCATACGAATTGGCATATGGATAGCATTGATAGGCTGCAAATATTGAAAAAACCGTCCCAAAACTAATTTATAAGGTCACGAAGAAGGCATCTAAAACCTTTTAGGTCCGAGTTAGTAAAAAAGCATTGATTCATAAAAGAAATGCTGACAGATATGAATGGCAAAGACATCCTAACCTCTTAGATTGAAAAATCGTAAATGCTTTCTATGAGGAAGTCGCTGCACAAAAATCAGTTTTGGCAAAAAACATTAAAATGAACCACAGAGAATGCAAATCTAATGTAAATCTCCAAAGCTTTATGTGACAAAAAAGTCCCAATATCAATCATCCATGGTCAGAACGAGCTTCAATATTCTATCAAGGAAAAGGCCAAAACATTTGCCAACAGCCTAGAATTCCAATGTTTCCAAAACGGTCGAAAGAGAGGTTGAGTACTTGTTGGCAGGTTTAGACAACAACATCCTGTTGCACAACGTTTAACAGTTACGGATTAAAGCAATTATATCAAAACTTAAAGCTTGATTGAAGGTCCTGACGGTATTCTGAATAAAGCTTTATAACCTATTTTGCACAAAGCAAAAATGGTTCTGACAAATATCGCTAATGCAATTCTACGTACAGGACACTTCCCAACAGTTTAGAAAAGCTCCCACGTAATTAACATCCTAAAACCCAGAAAAAAAACAAAAGTTTTCTCAAAACTACCGGCCAATCAGTCTCTTATGCAATTTAAGCAAGTCTATAAAAAAAGTAATCCTAAATGATATTCAAAAACACTTTAAAATAAATTATTTTCTTCTCTTTCATTAACATGGGTTTTCGAATAAATACTTTGTTGAATATTAGCAAAATTGCGTAACAAATGACACATTAATCACAAAGGTTATTAATAAAGAGTAAAAACAGAATTGGTCTACAATAAGATCCCTGAAGAACACTAAATGAAACAATAATTAGTTGTGATAAAAAAATATTAATTTTCACAAACTGAGTACGATTTTTCAAAAAGCTTGTCAACCATGCAATAACAGAATTATGAAAAAGCAAAACCCAAAGCTTTGCAATCAAAATTTTATGGCTAACGCAATCAAAAGCTTTTAAAAAATCCTTACCTTACCGAAGAATAAGTAAGAAAGACTTTGGAAGAGATAGGCTTTAAGGTATCTAACGTACATTGTATAGGAAACAAGTTTGGTCGTTTCCCAATGATTTCCATACAATTTCACAAGATAATCTTACAGTCAGAATTAAATCAAAAATACGCCCACACCGCCAAGATATGCTTTAGAGCACCTTTAATATGCCTATCCTACGTACAGGACACTTCCCAACAGTTTGAAAAGGCTTCCACGTAACTAACATCCCAAAATCTAAGAAGGACTTGAGCAAAGCCATAGAAAAAGTAATCTTGGATGATATCCAAAAACACTCAAAAATAATTTTTTTTCTTCTCTCTCATTAACATGAGTTTTTGCGTAAATAGATCTAGCATGACGGTTTACTATTAAAACTGCGTAGACCTAAGCTCCAATTGCGTCTCAAACAGCTGATAGCTTTATACTTACAATGCAAAACTTTATTAGTAAAACTCCAAAAACATGTCTCGCCCTCACGGCCGATCAGGGCAGGGGTACCTCAAGGCTCTTTTCTATCGCCTATGCGAATCTTTTTGTTGCCGACATGTCATCGGGGTAGAAACACGGGGCCAAAATGGCACAATACGCCGACGATACAGCTTTTTTCTACAGCTCAAGGTCGCCAATGGTGGTCACCATAAAACTCAGCAATCTACAAAATTGGTGTAACTATTGGCAAGTCAAAGTGTACCCAGAAAAGAGCAAAACTGTTATTTTCTCACGTCGACAAACCGCTCCTCATAAAAACGTTTTTATCGATGACGTTCAATATAAAGCAAATAATGAAATCAATAAAAAGGCTTTCTTATAACAAAATTAAATCTGGCAATTTCAGACAAATCTCAAACAAGATTTTTTTAAAACCTTTTTAATAATAAATCTATTTTAATAATCTTAACTAATTAATTTATATGTAATCTTTTAATATTGTTTATTACAACTAATAAAAACTTCTACACTACATAAATATTATATACCACGTATCAAATACTTCATAACTACACATAAAATCTTTTCAGGGTTATACAGCATAACATTTATAATTTTTCTACTGTTAAAAATAAAATTAATGCTTATATTTTTTTATATGTATTATTATATTATCAAGTGTTGATAACACAAATGTGTTAAAAATAATACAAAGATCCATTTTCGCTAAAAAAGCTACTTAAAACTAACCTAATACAACAATTTATAAATGGATATAATAATCTTATAAATAATACACGTCCGCTTCCTTTTATAACCAAGTGATCCCACCTATTCTAAAGATACCATTGAAAAATAACCCGCGCGCGACTTCGCGATCCGTGCCGCACAGATTGTTTAGTATAGTATTGCGCTGCGCTCTTAATCGCAGGTGTCGCTTAGTGAACTTTCACACAACATATTTTTATATTTTTTTAATATAAAATTAATTTCGTATTTACATATATTTTCTGTACATATCTAATGATGACGGAAACGGTGGTAACAGTGCAACCTCAGGCGCCAAATAATAATACAACCAAACCGAGTGAAAATCAGGCCTTATCGTGGCTCAAAATCAATTTGGATTACTTCAAAACTACACCTGGAAAAATTAAAATTGCTGAATTGGTATGTTATTAAAATTTTGTATAATTTATAAACGCATTACTACACTGTAAATGTAGATAGACAGATGATTAAATAAATAAATAAATAAAATAATTTCTGAAATAAAACTAAATAAATGTAAAATTAGGACTTTACAATAAATGTATAATTCATAAATTAAAATACAAGAACATAAATTTTCAATACTGAGTACTTAATTTGTTGAAAAAATTTTTTACTAAGAATTTAGACAAAATATTTATATTTTATTGTAGGCTATTAATGAGATTTGGAAAATAAATTCAAAAACCTTAAAAAAAAGCGCTGGTTTTGAAATAAATAAAAAATCAAAAAAATTTAAACCAAAAAGATTGCTTCAATATTTTGTAATATTTCTTTAGATATTTCAAACGCGAATGTTTAAAAAATATTTATATTTGATAATCAAAATTCAATTACAGGTAATGGAATATTATTTGTTATACAAATTGCTGAATTTTAATACATTTTATGTATTTTTGAAATTGGTTTTCTAATCTTATATATTTGCTCATATAATTAAGATAATGTTTATGTAAATATTCTGGTAGGTATTGCAAGTTTCAGTTACATGTAAATATTGATATTTTATATTTACATTTTTATTCTAAAATTAAAGTGACAGAGTTTCTATATATCGACTAATACATTATATTATCAGTTTGCACGGAATATAAGCTTAGTCGCAGATTAAAATTATTAAATTGATTATCTACTAATACACAGTTTTAATTTATTACCTGCGTTTAATCGCAATTATATTTTCTATGAGTGGGCGTACCAAATAGGTAGAATTTATCGGTGACTACACTGCTTCTTATCGTCACACTACCGTTACTGTTAGTTTTAGAGAAATGTTAAAACTTTTAATTTTGAATAACTTTACAAGTTAAATACAAACTGTTATGTATTTTTAATGTAGTTTTTGTACTTTTAGAGGTATAAAGAACCTTAGAACTTGAAAATTACTAGATCAACTCTTGAGAGACTTTACTAAAGCCTAAAATATTCTATAGCTTTTTAGTTTTTGTTAGGCTTTACTATAGTCAAAAAGTACATAGACCAGAAGGGTACCAGGATAATAATTGCTGATTTTGGCTTGGCTGGAGTCTTCTATAGATGTAATAAGCAAAAACTAGTAATAAGTTAACTTATTACATACGTAGAAGGCTCTAGTTGAGCCGAAACTAGTAATGTGTACGTGGGAAAGGATTTGTGATAAAAACACTGTAAATTATTTATTTTATTTCAAAAATTATTTTGTTTTTGTATGTAATAATTTACCTATTTAAAATATTCTTCATATTTTTTGTTGAATATTATCCGAGATATTTTTTATTAATAATTCAATGCCATAAACAATTTTTTTGTGATGTGTTACTACTTTTTAGAGTGAGCAGCAACTATTTGTGCTGACACAAAAAACAAAACTTTGATCATCTAAAATTGGTTATACCAAACTACCCAAGTAGAAAAAAGTAAAGTCTGCAAAGTGAAAATCTAAATTTTAGAATTAGACCTCGGATGTGGGTCAAAAAGTACTATTATTGACGAAATTTAACATTATTCTAATATATCCACAGAAGCGTTGACAGAAGTAAATTACCAATTACTTTTTCACACAAATCAGGCTTAATGTTAGCAATGCAATGTTCAATGTTGGTCAGGAATTCGTGTAATTATGTTGGCCAACCTCACAGAAAAAAGTCTAGAAGTGTTAAATTGCACGAGCAAAAAAGATAATTAACTGTGCCATTTATTGAAATAATTGATTCACCAAACTTTTCTTCAATTGAGTTGTTTGGTTGGTAGTGTAACAAGTGGCACTGTTCTGATGTGGTTCAAGTCAAAAACACATTCAATAAAAAAAAAATAGTCATCGTTAAATGATAGCAAGCGCAATTTCGCAGTAACGGGATTACCAACAACATTGAAAAAAAAGATTTAATGACTCTTCCAGCATGAAATACACACTAGTCAGTTTAAGTAGATGTAATGCTTTATGCACTGCTAGCTAATTTTCAAACCAGATACAGCAATTTTGCTTGCCAGAAAAGAGCTTTGTCGCTGAAGATAATTTTCTTACAAAATTCGTAATTATTTTTAAGTTTTTCTAAATCCCAATTACTGCATCTGCGACGCAGTAAATTCATGTTTATGTATTTGGAGTGTTTAAGTTAAAACAACCTTGTAAGATGGAACTCAAAAGATTCCAAAATATGTAACCTTCTGCTAGGCGCATCTGTCGAGTACATTCCGTTCAATTTGCCTTAGAACAAAGATTTTGTCTCACAGACACTAGCTATATCACTTTGCTATTTTAGGAGTTGAATTACTGCTCTCTGCTTTAAACCTGCTATTTAAAACTGTTCTAAATAGAAAAACATGGTAAAATTTTTAAGAAGTCTACATCTAGGAGTAAATAAATACTGGCTAAAAAAAAAAAACATTCTAAAAATCTTTTTGTTTAGGAGACAATTAACTAAAATAACCTTAAGTTGTGCAGAATATTATTGATCAAAATTTAAAAATTGTGACATAAGTGATTTTATAGCTCTTCTTCTAAAAATAATTTTTTGTCTATAAGCCCCTTTAAGTCAAAAAGTTTACTAGTGGAACAAGAAAGTGGGAAAACCAATAAAAATATAGCCGCTATGACAAATCATTCTACAAAAAAAAGAAACATTTTTGAAAATAAAAAAAAACCATGAAAGCTTACGTACATGTGTGCTTGGAATAATTAGTCCTATGTAGCAAGTCAGATAACAGATAAGATTCTTCTTAATTTATCTGAACATGTTCTTAAAAGTGCGGAGTGACTTTTACTACAAAAAAGTAAGCAAACAAATCATCCAACAAATACAGACTAATCTAACTTTTTCATTCAAAAAAACTGCAGATACTGGACAAAAGAAACTTTAGTTAGGTTAGATTTGTGCCATATAAGTAGTACATATATTAAGTATTAAGAGCAGGAAAGCGGTATTTGCAGCACGTTGATGGTTGACCGGTCAAACAAACTGAGAGCGGCAAATAGCAAAGTGCTGCAAATGCTTTTTTAACCATGACGCTTACAAAAATTTAATAAAAAGATTGAGAAAATTTAGCTTCAAAGACCAAACTACCGCATTATCAAGTCTTCTCCTAGAATAACTTTGTATCGTTACTTCGATGGCGTGCGTTAATAGGGTGCGACATAGTCGCAAGCACGCACACATTTTTCTTAATATATTTTCCAACATACATCATGTTTTGGGCTCTAGTGAATAAATTGCACAGAAACTATTCAGGAAACAGACAGTAGAATCAGTAGAGTCGTAACTAAGTTGCTCTCACCAGTGAGCCACAAAAGTGTAATTCTGCGGCGCTGCCAGTAGTTATGTGGTCATAACGTGCTCACTTTGGCAAATCTCAATTTCTATGAACATTATTGATTCCTGGTTGTTTTTCTCTAAACCCATTTAAAGCATTTCAATAACCTAACATAAATGTACTATAAGTTACTATCAAATTTTAATCTTAAGTTCTTGACAACAAAAGTTTTTAGAAATTATTAGTATGTTCAGCAATTGGTTAGAACATTGAAAAAAACCATTCTAGCCTTTCATATCGTAAGATAGTTCCTACAAGACTTCCTATTCTGAAAAGTTTTCTTGTTGTTGTTTAAAGATTAAAGTCATCTTCATATCAAAAGTTATTAAAACGTGTTCAAAAATTTACCAGAATATTGAGAATAAAGTTCTAAGCCTACAAAGAATCTTCTTTAAGATTTAAACTTTTACAGTATTTCATTCTAAAACACCTCTCGTTGCCTAAAGCTCATTATCTTCAAAGACCTCTCATATCAAAAGTTTTTAGAAGTTGTAGGTGTGATTAGAACACTAAGAAAAGAGTTCTAAAAAGCCTCTATCAAGTTTAGTATCTTCCAAGATCTGTCATATTAATTTTTTTTAGAAATTGTAAAGGTAATTTAACAAAATAATGAAAAAAAAAAATCTAAATTGGCATATTGTCTCCTATAAAATTTAGGCTTCTAGAATAATTTAATAAATATAATAGAATAAATTTATAAATGATTTTTATCCAACAATAGAAAACAATTTTGGTTTTTATGTTGTCAACATAATTTCTGAACAATCTATCAAGAATTTTCTACATTTTATGAATTTTTTTGCAATCCACTGATATACACTTTTGAATAATGTTTTGCAACAATAGTTTTCTTAGTAATTTGAAGGTTGTCAACCATGATTTCTAAGCGTTTTATTAAACAATGTATGTAATTTATGTTTTTTTTGCAATAAATTAATGACGGTGCCTTGTTTATTTTTTTTTTTTTTGCAACAATAGACATCTATGGTATTTATGTCGTCAACAAGATTTTTGAAAAATCTATAAAGAATTTTAGCAATTTATTTAAAAAAAAATTCTATAAATTGATTTATTGTGCACGTTTGAATTAATTTAATTGGCTTTTATGTCTTCAACATGATTTCTAAGCGATATAACAAGAATTTTCTGCAATCTATAGTTTTATTTTGCAATAATTTGATGTACTGTGCACTTTTTAATTAATTTCAGGAAACAATGAAAAGTTATCAGCGATTTTTCTTAGTTTTCTTGTCGTCAACATTATTTTTAAGCAACTTATTCAAACAAAAATTGTTATTTATGATTTTTTTGCAAATAAATTGATTTAGGGTGCACTTTTTAATTATTTTCTTGCAACATTAGAGAGTTATAGACGGTTTTTCTTGATGTTTTTGTTGTTGAATATAATTTCTGAGCAATTTATTAATAATTTTGTGCAATATTGTGGGATTCTTTGCAACATTTAGCGGTTTTTCTTAGTTATGTTGTAAACATGATTTTTAAGCAATCCATTAAGATTGTCATCAATAAATGTTTTGTTAGTGCAATTATCAATTTTTTGTTGTTGCAAAAAATGGTGTTTAATTTATTTTCTGAAGATATTTATTATAATTTAATGACACAAATAAAATTTATGCGCAATTTTGGAAGAATAATAAATAAGTTTATGCGCTATTTTTGACACATTTTGGCGCATAATTTGTTGCAGGTTCGAGCCTTAGCTCCGGTAGAGCATTTTAAGAAATTGCGGCATTTATTAATTTAGGACATTAGTCTAATACATGATTAGTGTTTTCTTCTTCTTATTCCATTATCCATGAATGGATGTTAGCGACAATATGGTTTATCTCTTTGCGGTTCCTGGCGGTGTAGATCACACTTTCGATGGTCCTCAGTTTCGTCCATTGTCTTATGTTTTTCTTTTTTTTTTTCTTCAATTTTGCCCTTGATAATAAGCTGTAGTATATCGTACTTCTGATTTTGCATGACATATATCAAATATGCAGTCTTTCTTCTTTTTATTGTTGTCAACAGCTCACGACCTCTGTTTGCCTGTCGCAGGACTTCTTTGTTGGTTATTTGCGCAGTCCATGGGATCTTGAACATTTTGCGATAGAGCTACATTTTGAAGGCTTCTATTCTGTTTATTGATGTTACTTTCATTGTCCATCCCTCAGTGCCGTAGAAGAGCACAGACCATATATAGCATCTGACAAATATTATTCGGAGGTTCAGATCAAATTTGGTGTTAGTAAGGACTTCTCTGAATTTTATAAATCCATTGCGTGCACACTCAATTTGGCATCTGATTTTGGTGTCCAATGATCAGTCTTCTGTCAGCCATGTTCCCAAATACTTGAACTTGTTGACCCTTTCTACCGATAGGCTGCCAAACGTTAGCACCGCGTTTCTTGCTATATTTGGGTTGCGGGATATAACCATAAACTTTTGTTTTTGTTATGTTTATGTTTAGTCCTATGAGTTGGTTTTGATTCCCTACTTTGTTGACCAGTTTTTGGAGGGCTTCTAAATTATTGGCAATTAGTATTGTGTCGTCTGCATAACGTATATTGTCTAGCCATATACCGTTGACCTTTATGTCTTTCTCTAGGTCCGCTTTCAGAAATATGTTCTCAGAATAGAGGTGACATAACATATCTTTGTCTAACTTCGTTTACTGGTTTTTCGTCTTCTATTTTCACATGAGCTACCTGTAAAACAAAGATATACGGGTTTTCTCTGGTCGTAACAATTTTGTTCTAGTACTTGTGTTGCAACAATTGCCTCTCTTGTTCCTAGTCCCTTTCTGAATCCAAAAAAACGTGTCGCCAATTGTTCCTTTACATTTTCGATATACCCTCTGGTAAATTATTCTGAAGAACAACTTTAAGGTGTGACTCATAAGACTAATAAGCCTGTGATTTTTGCATTTTTTGGCTTTTTCTTTTTAGGCAGTGGTATGAACGTTAATGAGAGTTACTAGTTGGGAAACTGACCAGTATCATACACTTTAATGAAGATATTGTGCAATACGTCTATGCCTTTTTCATCTAGAAGTTTAAGTATTTCTACTGGAACTTTATCTGGTCCTACAGCTTTATTGTTTTTTGCTGTTTTTATGGCTCTTTAAATTTCGTTTTTGCTGATTGACAGACCTGTTAGGTTGTTATTTGTTTCTGTGGTATTGTCTGGTCGTTGGTCTGCAAATAGATTCTCAATATATTTCTGCCATACCTCTTTTTTCTCTTTAATGTCTAGGATTATTTCATTTTTGCCAACAAGTTGGTTTTTTAGAAAACCCTAACTGTGTTTTTTAGTTTTTTGTGTAGACTGAAATCGTCGTGAAGAGTCTGTAGTTGTTCGATTTTTTTACACTCCCGCGTTAGCTATTTGTTCTTTGCTTTTTTTATCTTAATTCTTATTATTCTTTGGGTATTTTTGTAGCTGATTCCGTCGCCTTTGTTTTTTAGTTTGCGTCTTTTATCCATTATCATTAGAATTTTGTTCGTCATTGATGTTTGTTTTCGGGTTTTTGCTTTGAACACCAACTTATTCTGTGTGCTGCTCATCAGGATATCTGACACTTTGTCTTATAAACAGGTAATTTTTTTCTCTTCTACGATTGTAGGTATGTTGACTTTGAGTTTTCGGCTAATATTGGTTATTACCACCGTATATGTACATGCCTTTGTAATGGATAAGCCGAATCTTTTATTGATTAGTATGAAATCAATTTGATTTTGAACTATATTGTGCGGCTAGTCTGTTAGGGCTGTTTACGTGTACAGTTGTCGGCCTGGTAGTCGAAACCAAGTGCTGCTGACTTTTATATCTTTTTCTTGGCAGAACTGTAAAAGCCGATCTCTTCTCACGTTTCTTGCTCCCAGTCCAAAAGGACCCACTAGGTCTTTAAATATTTTTTTTCCCAATTTTGCGTTAAAGTTTCCCATAATTATATTTATGTCATGTTTCTTCGTGAGTTTTACTAAACTTTTTATGTCAGAATAGAATTGCTCTACTACCTCATCTGCTGCATTTGCTGCATCTGCTGTTAGGGCGTATACCTGTTTAATGTTAATATTTGCAGGCTTGGCGTTGATTTTTATGAGTGCTACTCAGTCAGTCAGTATACGGAATAAAATTGTTGACGTGTTTTTCGAGTTGATTAGATATGAAAAATCCGATCCCGTTTCTGTGGTTTCTGTCTTGGTTGCCCGAGTTTGGCCATTATGTCTCTGATATACCTAGTATATTTATGTTCAGCCTTCTTGCCTCTTGGCCCAGATTTGCCAGCTTTTATTCCTCGTATATGCTTTGCACATTCCAGGTTTTTATTTTGATTTTCTTACGTAAGGTTCCATTCAAAACCGTCCTCCCCGGAGATCCAATTACGGAACTATTTGCTTTGGAATATTTTGCGTTGAATGTAGTCATCATATTGTTCTCTTGGGAAAAATAATGAGGGTGGCATTCCGTTGCCTTCCCTCAATAGATGTGTGTATGTATAAGCTCATCTTTTGCTTTCCGTTACAACTAGCTCTAGTTTGTTGAGTTAACTGTCGATCCGTCTCAGCTTAGCATCATCAGTGTTTCCACGTGAAGGCGTGAGTACGGTCTCTTGATACTTCTCAGTACTCTGCTGCTCAAAGGTGTTTGATTTGCAGCTTTGGACTGGGCCCTACTACGTTCAGACCCAGCAGAGTCACTAAAAGTTTCTAGTGTCTATGTAACTATTATTACATTTAATATGAAAGTGTGGGTGAACCAGATACTAGGCCTCGTCAGAATCTACAGCGCCTCTATTCTATCAATTAGCGGGTTTGGTAGTATATATTTTGTAATTAATTTACAAGTATATAATAAAAAATATCTGCAGTACGGCAGAGAAAGCATGTACGAATACCAGCGCTAACAAAAGTTAAGCAACGGCCGCTCTGGTCACAACTTGGATAGGTGAACGCAAAGTGATGCCGAGCGTAGCGTTCTTCCCAATATGGGTCCGTTACTTCGTATAGGCATCCATACATATACATGTCTTCTCTGTGGCTCGGTGTGTCCGACAGCTTGACACCTAACGGTATTAAGAGGTTATTGATTGATTGATTGGTTGATTGATTGATTGATATTAAAAAGCAGCTGTGAGGTAGTAACACAAGCTTAAGCCCTAAAATATTGGCCTTTGTACCTAAAAAACAAACAAATAACAACATAATACCACAATACTGAGGACAAAGTGCACCAGAAATTTATTCTATTTTTTCAACTATTTAATATCTATAGTAAGACCATATTTGAAAAAAATAGATAGTTACAGGCGTTAACATAAACGGGCAGTACATAAACAACATCAGATACGCAGTCAATGTGGTATTACTAGCTATAAATGCATGAAATATATAAAAAAAAAACGAAACGCATGCTATTCAATAAATCCCATAACCAATAAGTACAACTGAGTACCATTAACACAACAATTGAGAGGGTTTATTCTTACAAACACTTTGAAACCAGAATGGAACAAACAATAGACCAGGCATTGGAAATAAAAACAAGAGTAAAAATAGCAAGAACAGCGTTTGGAAAAATGAAAATTTTGGATACCAGTACAGAACTACAAATGAGCATATTTTTTAGTTGAAATCTGGATTCTGAACAAATTTCAAGTAAAAAAGATATTTATGTCCAAAAAGTTTTGATTTACTTAAAAAACAAAAATACGTATTGAAGCCAACATCTAGGCTATTTAGATACCAAATTTGAAATTTCTAACTGTACATATAACCGGGTTATATAAATTTGTGTTTAGTACTTGTTCGCAAAGCAAAATTACTTAAAATTTTTAAAATATTTTAATTTATTTTAAAAATAAAACTTACATATTTTAGATTAACGTTTACGCTATCTTGAAACTAAATTTGATATTTATAATTTTACCCATAACCAAGAAAAAATTCAAGAGCTAAAGAAAATTAAAAAAAATATGAAAAAAATAACTCAAAAAAGATCAGAAAAAAGACCAAAACAAAACAAAAATACATTCAACAATTAATGAAAAAAATAGAGAAGATACAGGTAAAAGCAATAATAAATAAACAATTAACCACCCTGAAAACAATAGAGCAAAACCTAACAAAAACAATATATTAAAGAATCTAAGAAACAAAATTCTGAAATGAGATATAATCAAAAGAAAAATCAGAAAGGTTAAAAAAAAGAAAAAAATGCAAAAAGATCAAAGAGAAGCCATGACAAAATTAATGTTTTTTGCAATATTAAAGGAATAACAGAAAAAATAAAAAGAATTTAAAACTGTAGACATTGAAACGCAAATTATTGTAAGCTTAAAAGTTAAGAAAAGAATATGGAAAAAATATTTAAATAACTTGTTTGAAAACATTGAACTAAAGGAACCACAAGCAATACAAGAAGAGATAATAAAAAAAGAAGTTGTTTTTTGGCCTGATTGGTACAACCTTAAACTAACAAGAGTACAAATGTTTTAAATTTTTTTTATAGGAATTTAATTTAACTTTAAAGAAACAACAAATGCATCTTTGTAAAAGGAGGATAACAGCATCAACTTGACATGTTTATATTAAGTTATATGGGTATGGGCCAATTTAAATTTGGTATACAACAGTCTTGATGGTAGTCGGCGTGTCAGTTTCAGTAAAAGTGTTTTTGAAGGTCAAAATTAGTTTTTTGATTTAGACATTTGTTAGGTAATAAGTTGAAGTTTTTTTAGTTGTAACAGAAGTAGATTTGTAGACAAAAGTTTAAACCGTATTCAATCCTAACATTGTTATGTGTCAACAATGAATTTTTCAAAATAACGTCAGCTAGATTGGAGAAGAGGACGGTATAAAATGTAGATATAGAAAACTCCTTATTTACTAAATAGTTTTTTGACGACTTTTTAAACTTAAAATTGATTTGGACCACAAGGTTCTAGAAATTGCATAGCCTAGACGCAAAAGCGGACAGTGTTTCAGATTACTCCGCTAATAATAAACGTCAAGTTTGGTTGTCTGTTGCTAAGCAGAACTCGAATATCTTACAAAACGCTTATTTGTTTAAGTTTTGATATTAAGTTTTTTAACATTCTTCAGCTTTGTTATAGGTTTCACGGTTGGCTAGTTTAGGATTTATTGGTTTGGTTGATGAGCTTTGCCATGGTCAAAACATTGATGTTTGCAAAATCTTTGGACCTAGTTTATTAGTCGTTGCTAGATGATCAAAACTAAGCAAAGTTTGTTACAGATTTTTTTCTTGATGTTAACGTAAAAATTGCTTTACGTTGAATGAGAACGAGCTGTTTAATTTAATGTGATTTATGAATAGAATTTAGTATAAAAAAAACGCATTTTTTATCAGAAGTTAATTAGTTAGAACGTATTTTTGCTCAAAACGTTTATATAATACTCAAACAAACAGCCTTCAATACAAAAGGATATTTCAAAAATATTTTGTACTTAACATGTTTTCTGGTCAATATTGACATTATTTGTTTATAAATTTTGAACTCAATCCTGCACAAATTTACGACGTCCTTGATAACTTGAAATTTGGAAAAACCAATTTTCCACGTAATTTTTTGGATGGCACAGAACACATTACTCTTATTTTTGGTTATAAAACAATTTTTATTCAACTCTTATCAAATTCATAGTTATTAAAACAAACAGTTCAAGTAACATATAGGTCGCAAAAATAAACCCATACACCTTTCACCTAACTAATTAAATCAAAACATTAAATATAAATAAAGTTATAATCGACACACAACCTTGAATATAAAATATTTACATCAGAGTGCTTAGCTAATTCTTCCCATTCTTAATATAATAAAATCGTCACACAACAATACAACTATTCACATTCCCAGCAGACGTAACCTTACAATTCACTAGGAATCCCATCGTTTTGGTATTAATTAAAGTTACATGATTTATGGTTGTTTACATATATAATAACAACACGAGAATGGAACACACCTTATTACTACTACAGCATTCCATAAGATACTTATATGTCATTACATAGAAATTATTAATGAACAAAAAATTCAATACAAATGTTTGATTGGAAATTGTGGTCAATAAATGTTTTATTAGTTATATCTAAACTGTAAAAAAAAAAATTCATTTTAAAAACATTATTTATTTATTCATACTATTATTCAAACTATTAACCGGTGACATAGCTCAATGAATAAAATAATAACTTAGCCACTCTCTTCAAACAAATCGAAGATTACTGGGGCAATGTAAAAAAAATGATAGATAATTGTAATTTTTAAATATTACTGTAAAATTTTAATCAATTTTCTGTCTCTCTAAAAAAAAATTAAAGTAGTTATATCGAAAGAAATACTTACTTTTTATTCTATTCTGTTTTTAAAATTTAAATTTAAATTTATAAAAAAATCAAATAAAATAATAATTCTTAAAAATAATAAAAGTTTCTCTTTCTATTACAATTTATAATTGATTTTACTTACTTTTAAACTTATAGAAATTGCAAATATTTTTGTTTATTTATCTTTTTTGTTATTTGGCGGTATTTATTCCGTTTATTGTAAATATTTAAAGATTGCAAAAAAATAGATTAAATTTCATATGCGTTGTTTTCAGTCGCAAGCAAGGTCACATTTAAGTGCATATGAAATAACACCATTTTGTATGACACCTATGCGAGTCACCGTTCACCTACATTGATTTCTACTATGAATAAGATCAGCTAGACTTCCTATGCAAATTTAAACGTGTTGTTTAAATTAAATTTAAAATGTTACATTCCTATCACTTGATTTTAATATTGTAAAGGTTACTTTTTGCTTATTACTTATTGCAATAGGAAAAAAATAATCTTTTAGTCTACTAGAACATAAATAAAGCTTCGGACGGTTCTTAATTCAAATTTCATTTACTAATGACCGGATTTTAAAATTTTTGGCCGGATTTTGTTAAATTGATTTATTATTTTATGAACGGATGTTGCTATTGGGCGGATTTTATTAATTAATCAATGAATTTTGAAGACAAATTTTGTTTGTTGGTGGCCGTAATGCATTTATTTACTGCCAACATCTATTTATGGCCGGATTTTCTTTATTTCTAATCGGATTTCATTCCACTGTGACAGGAATTTGTGTTTATAGCCAAATTTCATTTAATTATAGTCAAAATATATTTATATGACTATGCTTTGACTAGTTGAAGTCGAATTTTGTTAATTTGAAGCAGAGTTTTGATTCTTTACGGCCGAACTGTTTTTGGCCGGATTTTGTTCATTTATCTCATTAATTTTTAGCTAGATTTACTTTCTTTATGATCAAATTTGTTTAATTATGGCTGTATTTCAATCATTTGTTGCTTAAATTTATTATTCATTGCCAAATTTTATTTTATTTTGCCGGATTTTAAGTATTTGTAGCTGGATTACGTTCTTTTGTGTCTGAAATGTGTCTTAGTAGTTTTAAAACTTGTTAGTGATTGGATTTGCAATTTTAAAGTCAGATTTATAATTTTAAGACCGAAATGACTGATTTACAGTTTTAAAGGTCAAATTTATAATTTTAAAAGCCGGATTTATTGAATCTGCATTTTTAATAAACTGAAAGTTCCTACACACTACAAACTCTGCGGCATACTAGAACCAATGAGGTACACTAGAGGAAATGGTAATCCATACACTACAATCTTTGGCTACCCCAAAAAGGAAAGTTTATACTCTTAGGTATCATCTACGCAGCCTTGAGCCACACCAGGTGGCACTCAATTCTTAGATGCATATACTTGCCACTTGTTTAACCATTCTTCGAGGTTGCCGGTGGCATTTTGAAGTTGCAAAATGACCATTTCAGGCGATCTTGAAGAGTCTGAGATGTGGGGAGTGAAAGTGCGATTTTTATAGACGGTTGCGCGCTGCTTGCTGGTTGGTGCGTGGCTCCGCCCACTCGCTGCAACAATCTTTCTCAAACTCTTATGCTGATCTTTTGTTTCTTTCTGGTGAAGATGTTGTTAAAGTATCGTCGACTTCTTAGTTGCGGCACCATAGTTAGAGCAGCTTGTAAACAAAATCAAAAGTGTCAACTTGGGTTTCACTAATAATCTGTGGGTTGGCGGTTCGAGTTGCTCGATATTTACGGCATGGGCTTGTCCGAAATATTAATTTCTGGGTTCCGGCGGTGGTATCCGCGGTATTCGGCACTCGAGTCATTTCGGTCACTCTAGGTCTACGAGGCACGAGGTCTACTTAAGCTGTCGGTCGGTGGAGTTTGCTTTTATTCTTTTTTTCTTTCAATATCTCGGGGTTCCAGATCGTCCTGCTTCTCGAGATTATCGTCCATGTCGCGTTGGATATGAAAGATGGTGTCGGTGACATACGCATGGGCTGCGTACGTCGCCCTCAACTACAGATGTGTCCGGTGTGGCATCTTTGGTCTCATTTGAGATGATGCCGTCTAGGGGCGTAGCATTTTTCTTGATGTTATAAAAGGAGTCGGTGGTTTAACACCACTCGCCGCCGACTCTAGCCCGAACCCTGGGGCTTACTCCCATCAACGAATCAGATTGGAGGAAGTGGTGATTCACTTTTCACCACCTTCAGAAAATTTAAAGAGGGATACGCGCATACTGGAGCAACACACCAGGTAGCGTTAAATCCTAAGATGCAACCATACATACGGCATTCAGAAGCTCCGAACCCCTGGAGGCCGACCGTGGATACCATCACCCACAACAACAACAAACAAACTTACACAACGCGAATATCTCATCATTTGAAGCCCCGCCGGTGACAGAAAGATTGGCTTTGGGGCTAGACGGAATACCGGTCTGCATCCCTGCCAATATCTCTGGGTCGCCTTTAGATACTTTCTTTTTTTTCTTCGGAATTAACCGTGAATTGGTTTTCTTCCGACTCTTCTTGTTTTGTCACGTTCGGTATGTGGACTTATTCCGTGAAGCGGTTTCCGCCGGATGCGTTTTGTTCTGGCATGTCGCAGATCTTGGCACTTGGTACTGACTATTTTGGCAATGTAATTCTTTTGAATGGTCACCAGAGGTTGTATTGTTCTGCTTCGATAACTACTTGTTCAAGTTTGGAAGTGTCCGGTACAATTTCGAGGACGTGTTTGAACTTTTCTGTATCTCGCAGACGGTTGCAAGTTGAATTTACAGTTTTCATGACAACCACTGAAATGCATTCTGCAGTTGTCTTTCTACATAGTAATTTCCGCAGTGGAAGGACATTGTCTTGATCATTTGGTGGATTTGATCGACTAATCTGAGCATCCTGTATACACGGTCGCACCTCTACTATCTTTGGATGCTTAGTCGACCGTTTGTTATCAAGAAGTTAGAATAGTAACACTTGTATTGGTAGGCGGGAACTCCAGATAAAACTAATAAAACTACTGTCGCGCAATCATTGAATTGAGTGCCTCGCCAGTTTACCCAACAGTTCGTTATTAAGAAGGTTACATTACTAACACTTGGGAAGGTAGGGGTGGCACTCCAGATGAAACTTTTGTAGCGCAATTATTGAATTGAGTGCCCCGCCCACCCACCCTATTGTTTGTTATCAAGAAGGTTAGATCACTTACACTTGAGTAAGTGGGCGGGGGCACTCCAGATACAATTACTGTCTCGTAATCATTGAATTGAGTGTTTCATCTAACTGTTTGTTATCAAGAGGCTAGATAACTAACACTTGAGTGGGTGGGCGGGAACTCCAAATGAATTGTCTGTTATCAAGAGGTTAGATTATTAACACATGGGTGGGTGGGCGGGAACTGCAGATAAAACTATTGTTGCGCAATTAATGCAATAAGTGTACAAAATCTTGCTTCACACAAATAAGTAGTTAAAAATGGCAGCAGGGCTTTCCAGATAGTTTTGCTCAAAGTTTTGTAAGTAGTAGCGTATCTAAGATTTTTAGGCCTTGCGCAAAATATACAAAAAAAGCCCGTTTACTGTTTCGGAAAATTTGTCATTTTTTAGTCTGGTTATAAACATATTTTAAAAAGTACAAAATTCTATTAATAAAAAGTCAAAAATAGCAAAATCTGGTCATAAAATATTTTTAGAAAAAAACCAAAATTAGAAAATCCATTATTGAAACATGAAAATGTTTTCAAAAAGCACTAAATTTAGTCAAAAATAGCAAAATGCGGCTATAAAACATCAAAATATTTTGAAAAAAACTTAAATCTGGCCATAAACTGTTAAAAAGTACAAAATTCTATGAATAAAAGAGAAACATAACTAAATTTTGGATAGATCCGGCCAAAATCGGTTTCAAAGTGCAAACTTTGTCGACCGAATGACTACCGGTATAAGTAGTCCTCTTTTGACAGCCTCGGGTGGACAAACTATCAAGAGATGAAATCATCCTGAAAGGCGGACGAACCAACCAATGGTCAACGACATAGGGATGCAGAAGGCAAAGGGAAACTAGTACATTAAAGATCTAAACAAGAGGTTATCTCTTGTACAAATTATCACCATGACCAATTTTACAATAAAATATTCCGGAGCTAAAAACTCTCCAATTGGATCTTCGGGGAGGGGGGGAATTTTGAAAAATATCATAAAAATCGGAACATGGAACGTACGCAGCATGTTTGAACCCGGAAAAATTCTAAACGTCTTAGGCATCAGCGACACAAGATGGCCAAATAGCGGCCAACACAGTACATCGGATGGGACTATCTACTACTCAGGAATCGACGAATCTTACTTTAAATATGGAGTGGCAGTGATGGTATCAGAATATACAAATAAATCATAAATCAATTTCACGACAGTATCAGATCGCGTAATGTGTTCAGTGAAAATAAAAATTAGAATAGCAAAAGCTAGAACAGCTTTCATGAAAATGAAAAAAAGCTCTATGTGGAAAAGATCTAAGCCTAAAATTAAAAACAAGATTAATGGCATGCTACATACAACCAATTCTATTGTATGGAGCAGAAGCATGGACACTTAAAAATGCGGACATCAAAAGGTTAGAGGCTGTTGAACTGTGGATGTACAGAAGAATATTGAGAATACCATAGCTTAACCTAACAAACACAGAAGTAATTAGAAAGATGAAGAAAAAAAAGAAAATTGTAAACATTATTAAGACGCAAAAATTACAATACCTGGGATACGTAACTAGAAAGGAGAAGTACCATCTGTTCCAAATAATAATACTGGGGAAAATACAGGGAAGAAGAAGCGTTGGAAGAAGACACCACTCATGGCTGAAAAATCTGCGAGACTGGTTCTATTGCAATACAACCAACTATTTAAAGCGGTTATCTCAAAAGTACGCATAGCGTTGATTATTGCCAATCTTTGGATTGGAGAAGGCACCTAAAGAAGAAGAAGAAAAATAAAAAATGTGTGGGATTCTAAAACTAAAAAAAAAATATCAGAAATAGAAGTGCAAAATTCTATTTATAAAATATTCAGAAAGAATCAAAATCTTCTTGTTTCCGCGTTTTTGTTGATTCGCCACGATGGTAACTTCCGCCATGTAAACTTCCAGGTCGCCAACGTATAAACATTTTCTGATAGGAATACTGACGGATGACGTTATGTTGTTGAATGCAAAAGCAAATAAAAAAAAAACGTTATTTAGGAATAACGTGGATGATTTAGTGTTTTTAACTCGGAATCAACAATCTTGAATAAAGGATAATTAAAAAAAAGCAAACGGGCTTTCACTCAGCACACTTGCAGTTTTTCCAAAATTCCGTATTTCAGGTCTTGTCGTATTTTTTAAAGCATCAAAGATGTTGCCTTTGAGTTAGATCAGTTGGTCAACTGTAAAGTGAAATTCACCAAAATCAGCTTGCTGTTTTACCAGGAATCCAAAAGATTTTAGAATTCACTTCAAACCATCTTTTTCAGTATCTATGCAATACAGCTTTTGAGTGCGATTGGTTAGTAGCTAGACAAATTATTGGAATCTAAATTAAGCAATCTTGCTCTTATAGCATAGACTAGATGCTTGACCATATGGTATGGGATATTATCTGGCCTGGATGCGAATACCACTTACTGCACTTTCTAACTTCTTTATTGAAAAGGAAAAGTTTTAAACAATGGTTCCCAAAACGAGAAATCTATAAGTGTTTCAAAACTTGCTTTTGTACAAAGAATAATATGAGGTGCTACTGATAGATTAAAATTTTGTTAAACTTTCACCATCTGTGGATACTCAGCCGGTAACACCAGCCCACCCACTTGACTGTTTATGATCAAGAAGTTAGATCACAGTAACACTTGTGCGAGAACTCCAGATAAAACTACTGTCGCGCAATCATTGAATTGAAATTCCCCACCCACCCATCCTACTGTTTGTTATCAAGAAGTTAAATCACTAACGTTTGGGTGGGTGGGCGGTGCACTCCTGATGACAGTAATTTTATCTAGAGTGCCTCGCCCGCCCACTCCACTATTTGTTATCAAAAAGGTTAGATTATTAACACTCCAGATGCAACAATTGTTGCGCAATCAATGAACTGAGTGGCCCGCCCACTCACCCAACTGTTTGTTATCAAGAGGTTAGCCCATTAACACTAGGGTGGGTGGGCGGGAAACCTACATAAAACTACTGAGTTTCCTACTTAACCGTTTGTTATCAAGAGGTAAATCACTCACATTTGGGTGAGTGGGCGGGAACTTCAAATGAAACTATTGTTGCGCAATCAATGCACTTAAGAATGACAGCAGGGTTTTCCAGATAATTCTGCCCAAAGTTTCGTAAGCAGTAGCGTATCTGCGATTTTTGGACTCTGCGCAAAATATACAAAAAGTGCTCGCGCACGGTTTTGGAAAAAATGTACACAATTTTGTCATTTTTTAGTCTGGTTATAAACATATTTTAGAAAGGGCAAAATTCTATTAATAAAAAGTCAAAAATAGCAAAATCTGTTCATAAAATATTTTCAGAAAAAAAAACAAACTCCGATCAAAAACGGTTAAAAATAAGAAAATCCATTATTGAAACATAAAAATATTTTCAAAAAGCAACAAGTTTGTTTAAAAATAGCAAAATGCGGCTATAAAACATCAAAATATTCTTGAAAAAAACTAAATAAACTGTTGAAAACTGCAAAATTTTATTAATAAAATAGAAACATAACTAAATCCGGTCATAAAACATTAAAATTATTTTAGATAGATCTGGCCAAATTTAGTTTAAAAGTGCAAAATTTTATTTGTACAATGTCAAATATAGCAAAACTTGTTTTTGAACATCAAAATATTGTTAAAAAGGACTTTAATCATAAACTAATTATTATATAAACAAAAATGATTAAAAATAGCAAAATTTGGTCATAAACTGTTGAAAAGTGCAACATTTTAATTATAAAATATTACAATATTGTCCAAAAGAATCAAAATCTAGACAAAAATCTCTTGTTTTTACAGCGTCTTGGTAGATTGCAAATGACGCGTTAGCCAGGATGGTATGTATGGTAGAACGTATAAACATTTTTTGATAGCAATACTAACGGGCGACACTATGTTGTTGACTGCGAAAGCAAATCATCTATAACAGAACTTTGAGGAAAACCGTTATCGAAGAATAACGTGGAGGAGTTAGTGTTTCTAACTTCAAAATAGCGATCTTGAATAAAAGATAATTTAATTAAAGGCAAACTGGCCTTAAGTCAGCACTCGTGCAGTTTTCCAAAATTTTGTTTTACTAAAAATCCAAAGGGTTTTAGAATTCACTCTAAGCGGGTTGTTAACCATCTTCTTCAATATCTTGGCGATACAGCTTGTGAGTGAGATTGGTTGGTAGTTAGACAGATTGGAGTCTTTGACTATTTACAATAAAAGTTATTGGGTAAGAGCTTTGTTTCCATATAAAATTGTATATATGAAGCAAACGTGTTCTTATAGCATAAAGCAGATGCTTGACCATATGGTATGGGGTATCATTTGGCCTAGGTGCGGATGAGGTTTTTGTACTACTTACTGCATTTTGTAACTCTTTTATTGAAAAGGAAGTTATAAAGACAAGGATTTTTGAGACGATAAATATATAAGATTTTCTAAACTTGCCTTTGTACTAGTTTGAGGTGCTTTTGGCAGATTGAAATTGCGGTGCTATTGAAGCTGCTATTTTGGCCGCGTTGGTAATTTTGCGATCGGCAACGTAAATAATGGGTTCAACAGCAGAAATCTTTTTTTCTGACCGGAGTGATTGGTGGTATTGTTTTATTTTCTTGATGGCAACTATATTTTTTAACTATGGAACTTTTCTGAATTTGTTTAAAGCGAACTTTTTCTCTTTTATTGCTACTTTCACCAAAGAACTGATAGGTATAAAATATTAAAAATGTGCCAAAAGAAAACAACATCCGGCCCAAAACAGTTGAAATGTGCAATATTTTTTTAATAAATTGATCATAAAATATTAAAATCTTTTTAAAAATAACATAAATTTGGTCAAAAACGATTGAAAATTGCAAAATTTTGTTTATAAAATCTCAAAACAGCAAAATGCGACCTTGAAGTTTTAAAAAAATTGTCAGAAAGCATAAAAATTTCTTTCAAAACTTTCAAAAAGTGTAGACTTTTTAATAAAATCTTAAAAATAGCAAAATCAAGTTTTGAAGTATAAAAAATATTATTAGAAAAAATAAACTGTTGCAAATATACAACAAACAAATATAACATTTTAAACAATTGTTAAAAAGTACCATAAACTTTTAAAAAATGTAAAATTTTTCATAAAATCTTAAAAATAGCAAATCCAGCCATAAAATATGGAAAATATTGTTAATAACAACCAAAATTTTGCCATAAATTGTCAAAAAATGCTAAATTCTATTTGCAAAATATCAAAAATACCAAAATCTTTAAACCTTAGCTTACAGATAACTTTGTGACTTTTATTTTGTTATTTTTTTTTAATACTCCTTTGCCTTGCCTTTATTGCAATTTTTCTTTTAATCCATCTGAATAATTTTTAACACATATTACATCTATTTTAAACGAGTTTTTAACGCAACTATATTTTTAGATATAGACATTTTCTGGAATACAACTTTCCATTTTCTTTACAAAGTTTTTCAAATATTCTACAAAATAAGCATGAGAATATTGTTGCCATTAAGCAGGGTGACCAGATTTTTACAAGTAAAAAAAGAGTATACAATGTTTTTAACCTTTCTACTCTTAAACCTTTAATCCTTCTACTCTAAATCAGAAAAACCTGCACTCCAACAACTGTTGAGAATTTAATTTTAAAATTTATCGCATTTGAAAACTTTAGGTCGTCGATTTTGTTTCCATCCAAAATTGATCAAAAAACGTCAGTAGCCGTAATTTTTTTACTACCGAGTCGCACTATTTGCAACGGATACACGAGTACTTTAACAAATATTGTTAAAAATAATTTCTTTAATTTAACATTTCAAAAATTACCAAATCTTAAATAGCAGCGTTCAAAAATTACACGATCTAAGATGATCAACTCTCAAAAATACTTAATTTAAGATGTTATCTGTCAAAAATGATGTTATTTATTAACCTAATACGACTAAAATTACAAAATCTTACATAGCAGCTGTCAAAATACAACCAATGAAAGATGATTGAAAAATACTTAAATCAAGATGTGAATGTTGCACATTTTAACAGTTTTCAACCGGATTTTGGTTTTTATTATTTTATAACAGAATTTTGCTATTTTTGGTGACTTTTGGTACTTTCTGACAATATTTTTATACTTTTTTCTAAATATTTTAATATTTCATAGCTGAATATTGCACTCAACCGTTTATGACCGGATTTTGGTGCTTTTTGACAATACTTTGAGATTTTCTGGCCGGATTTTGCAATTTTTTAGTTTTTATAAATAGAATCTTGCACATTTTAACAGTGTATGGCCCAATTTTGCTGATTTGTCGTTTTATATATAGAATCGTGCATTTTTTAACAGTTTTGATGCTTTTTAACACTATTTTGTTATTTTATAGCTGAATTTTGGTATTATTGACATTTTATGAGTAGAATTTTGCACTTTTCAACGCTTGATGGCCAAATTTTAGTGTTTTTTGACAATATTTTCATAATTTATGGTCGGATTAATAATTTTCACCTTGTATGGAAGAACATTTTACTGTTCAACAACTTATAGCCAGATTTTTTGTTTTTTTTTATTTCAAGAATAGAATCTTGCACTTTTTAACAATGTATATACCCAATGTTTCTAATTTTGAAATTTTATGAGTAGAATTTTGCACTTTTCAATTTTTAATGTCCGGATTTTAGTATTTTCTGACAATATTAGGACATTTTATGGCAATTTTTTTTTAAATAATTTTTGTATTCTACTAGTAATCTGACTACTATTGTTTTGACCGGACTTAATCATTTTATGGACGGATTTTTATTTTTAAGAGTATGGCCAAGTTTTGCTAATTTTAAGTAGATTTTTATGTTTATTTGCCAAATTTCAATACTTTCTGACAAAATTTTAGTTTTTTAGGAGAAAATTTGTATTTTATAGCTAGACATTTAAAATTATGTCCATATTTTTCCAATATACAGCAGATTATTAAAGTTTTTGGCCGGATTCAATTGCTTAATTTTTAAAATTTATTTTTTTAAATTATAGCCGGATTTTGTCTTTAAAGGCCGGATTTTTGAAATTATATGAAAGTTATCCAACCAGGTAGTTACTTTTAATTCTTCTTTGTCAAATTTTGCATTTTTAGCAGGAATTTTGAAATTATGTACTTTATAAAAGAATTTCAATTGTCTTAGGTCGGATTGTGTCTTTAATATTGACATTGAGTACAAATTTTTAGCTTAAGCAGATTTTAAAGTTTTTGGCCGGATTTGATTTTTTGTTAATTTTTGTGTTTATGACCAAAATTTTGAAGTTATGTATATGGATTTTAATACTAAAATTAAATTTCAATTTTTTTAAGCCGGATTTTGTTTTTAATGGCCAGATTTTTGAGATTATGTCAAAATTTTAAAAATTATATTTTGAAAATATTGGCCAAATTATTTTGTTGCCGGATTTTAATCCTTATTAGCCGCATTTTGTATTTAATTAAAAAAAAAACCTACAACCTACTACCCTTAAATTTATCTCTAGACAACCAAGAGATTGTTATAATATTTTACATAAGCCCAGCACTAAGATTTTTTTCTGCGTTGAAATTAACGTTTGGATTTAATAGAGATTTACAACATTTCATATAAACTCAGCAAATTTTGTGCCTGTCAGCAATTACAAAATTGACTAAGCTTCACTTTACTCCGAGTCTCCATTGGATCATTTACCCAACAACGACCATTTCCGTGCATTTTTGTGCCAGGATAACATTTCCAATTACACATCGAAAACAAACTAAAGACTGCAAGTTACGCTGATATGCACTCAAACCCATTCTTTTCAAGTTTTTAATTTTCTTTCGCACACACACACTCTTAAGGTACAACCACTAAATGTCTGTACACGAGACTCACTAACAACGGATCACATTTTTTTTTATATATTTTGATGCTTTATGACCGGATTATGTTATTTTTGACGTTTTATAAATAAAACTCTACACTTTTAAAAAGTTTTTGACAAAAAATTTAAATTTCATAGCCAAATTGTGCTAATTTTGTTTTTTTATGATAAGTATTTTAGAAATTTTCAATTTTTACACTTCATAAATAGAATTTTGCACTTTTAAACCGCTTTTACAACTTTATGAATAGAATCTTGCACCTATTGACAGTTTAAGGCAGGATTTTGCTTATTTTGACATTTTATAAACAGAATTTTGCACATTTTGACAGGTTATAGCCGAATTTTGATTCTTTCTAGCAATATTTTGATACTTTTTCCAACATTTTCTATTTTATTATTTTGAGAATAGATTTTTAAACTTTTCAGCAGTTTAATGTCGGATTTTATTTTATATTTTTTGACTGTTATTTTGCTATCTTTGATAATTCATAAAAAAAATTTCATGAAATGAAAGTTTCTTTTTTCAACAGTTTATGGCCAAACTTTGTTGTTTTTGACGTTCTATGAACAAAATGTTGTAGGTATGTCAGATTTTAATTCTTTTTAACAATATGTTGATATTTCTTGGCCGGATTTTGCGTTTTTAAAAAAGGATTTTGCACTTTTAGACGGTTTTTGACCAAATTTTGCTATTTTTAACATTTTACGACAACAACAGTAGTGCCAGAGTTTATGGCCGGACTTTGTAATTTTATGATAAAAATTTTGCACTTTTTAACAGCTTTCATTGTTTTTAACATTTTATGAATAGAATCGTGTTCTTGCTCTTTTCAACAATTTATTTCCGTTTTTAGGAAATCATTTTGTTATTTTTCACTTTTTAGTAATAGAATCTTGCGCCTATTAAAATTTTATGACCGGATTTTGATATTTTTGATAATTCATTAATAATAATTTTTTTTAACGTTTTAACAGTTTTTAGCTTGATTATGTTACTTTCTAACAATATTTTCAAGTTTAAAGGTTAAGTTTTGCTATTTTTTTAAAAAATTTATGAATAGAATGTTACACTTTTCAAAAGTTTATGGCCGGACTTTGTTGCTTTCTGACAATTTTAATGTTTCAAGACAGAATTTTATTATTTTTAACATTTTATAAATAGAATTTTACAACCGTTTTTGTCCAGATTCTTTTTGAAAACATTTTAAATTTTCTGACCAGATTTTGTTATTTTTGACTTTATATAAATATATAAATAAAAAACTAATAATAGAATAAAATAACAAAATTGTGTTTTTTCTAAAACTGTCTTAATAACGGCGCGTACAGCTGACGTAGGTGGCGGTAATCCTAATTAATATTAAAAAATTCAATGGATCAATCTTGCCCTCTAAAGACAAAAACACAAAAAACACTGTCCAATACCGTTTTAACTATTGACAATCAGTTTGAAATATTATATTACATTAATACATTGATAATGATGATTAATCATCGAAACATGTATGTTGAAATAAAATAAATAAATAAATAAAATCATTAACTTCGATAATATGAATAAAATAAAAAGATTTTATAATATAAATAGAAAAAATATAAAATATTGACACTATAATTAACTAGACACAACAATTAGTAGATTAGAAACGTTGTTGGCAAGGTTTTTGTTTTTGAAGACTTTATTTATATTTTTAAAAGCCGGATACTTTAAAAACCAAATTTATAATTTAAAATTCGGATTAATAGTCTATCAGTATAGTTTAACATATTAGTTAGCGGATTTATAATTTAGAAGCCAAATTTACTGTTTAGCAGATACATTTAACACTTTAAAGACCGGATTTACACTTTCAAAGATGGATTTACAGTTGGCAGTAAATTTTAACACGTTAAGGATTTTCAGTTCTAAAAGGCCGATTGCTTATTTAGAAGCCGGATAAAGAGTTTGGCAGAGAAATTTTAGTCATTTAAAGCTACAAAATACTTTTTTTTTTAATAATAAATTAGCGTACTGTCAGTTTTTTTTTTATTAAAACCAAATATTGTTATCAGAATTTCTAGTTTTAAAAGCCAAATTTAGTAAATGCTGGTTTTATAACTTGGAGGTCGGATTATCATTTTGCCAGCAATATTTAATATGTTGGTAGCCTGAATTTTATTTTTAAAGATTGCATTTATAATTCAAAGTCCAAATTAACAGTTTGATAGTAAAGTTTAACACTTTGAAGGCCGTATTTACAATTTTAAAAGCCAAATTTGAAGTTTTAATGATTTGAATGCGTTGGCAGTAGAATATAACAAATTGATAGCCAGATTTTTATTTTTGAATGCTGCATATACATTTTTCAACGCCGGATTAAGGTTTGGCCAATTTGACCAGGAACAAATTTTTAATTTAAAAGCCAAATTTAAATTTTAAAGGCTGGATTTATAATTTAAAAGTAGGATTAACAATTTTTCAGTAAAATTTAACAAGTTAAGAATCAATTTTTTTTAACAGTTAAAATTATATATATATATATATATTTTGAATTAAAAAGAGTAAAGAGTACATGTTACTAAAAAAGAGTATGTCTGGTCAGCCTGCATTAAGATCTTCCAAAAACAAGTTCAATATTGAAAATTGGCAGCATTTTCAATATTGAATTGATGTCTCGCAATTTATTCTTGCTTGCTAAGTGGAAGAAAATATCACCTAAATTTGCTATCCAAAATTATAAATAATTTTTTTGTGTCAATAGATGCACAATTAATAGTCAATATAGTTCAATTTAAAAATAATTTTATATTGTTCCTATTTCAGCTTAATTAAATAGAGAATTACATCATTCATATAATGAACTGAATGTTCAAGGTCTAAAATCTAAATTGTGATAAAAATTTATTGTTAATAATTAATATTAGAGGATCTAAAGTATGGTAAACAAATCAATATGAATTTATATATTGATGATGTAACTGCATAACCAATAAATTTAGCTAATTTCTCACAACTGATGCAGATAAATATGTAAAAGCAATATAAATAGGCGTAAAACATGTAGGAACTCAACTACCCACCTATTCCAGTCAACAAAATTTCATTCATTCATTAAGCACAGAATTAGTGCAACAATTTCCTAAAAAAATAGGTGTGCCAATAATACGACATCTGTTTACTTCTCAGACTATTAACATTGTCAATGAAATTACATTTAAATTTTCTATTGCAAGACACAATCAATATATAAAATTAGATTAAAATTGTCTATTATTAATTGCGAGAAATGGAACCCTTGCGAACAGGTGGCTTGAGCAAAGTAGTCCATACAAACCAAGGTTATTGATGAAATGTTTATATGGGAATGAGTTTATTTATTTATAAGATTTTCTTGATTTAATGATAATTAAAATTGTTTATGTGAAGAAATAATATTTTTCAATTATTATGATTTGATCTCATTCTATTTCTATTAAAGTTTATATTTAGATTGTTTATGTCAGTACGCATCGGTATATAAAGTAAACAGAATTAATATCAACTTGATGGAATCATGATTAAAATTATCTTTCCATCTAAAAAAATCATTATTTTATTTGGAAATTATTGCAAATATAACTTGCGGTAATTAATTCCATCAATTTACATTTAACAACCAAGACTAATCCAGTTTTTATTTGTTTCTGTTACAGGTGAGTGGCTACTTGTAAACCGTATATACAATATTATGAAAGTAACTACATATAATATTATGAAAGTAAGTAAATTATATAACAATAAAAAGTATCAATTTATTTTTTAAATTTGTTACAATAATTCTGTGCTATTTTTTTTACATCAAATCACGTTCCGGTTCGGTTCAATTCAATTTGGAATTTTTATCAGCGTGTCTTGAATTTCATGTATATATTTTTTTGTATGTTTGACCTAGTCACTTTCTTCTTTGACGCCGCACATCATTTCTAGGTCACTTAGGAAAACCAGTATTTGCTTTTAAGATAGACACATGCCAGTTATTTTCTAAGCCAAACAAAGTGTGTTATGATAATGCAATTTCTTTATAATGAGTTGTATTTAGAGAAGTAATTACTACAAAGATTACTTTTTGTATATATACTATAATATAAGATTGAAGATAGTTTATTAATAAAAAAAAAATGTTTCAAAAACTCTAAAATGGTTTCAGGTAATTATTTCATATTTGATCGATATAAATATTATTTAATTACCATTTCTTAAAGCAGCTTGTTAAGTTGTCAATACTATTAAATAACTATAAACCTTTCTATTACCAGACTATTATCCTTTAATTATAAACTAACATTAAATGTTTATTTACAATAAAATTAATTTCCATCTTATATATCTTCAAGGTGAAAGTATTAAATAAATATGTAAAAAACGCAATAATATTTAAATAATTAATTGCTACTTGCATAGTTTACAAGATTCGTCAAAACTAAAAATAAACGTTAAGCAATGTAAAAGTAATGTGATGACCCCTGACACATTATTATTCATATAATCATAATTTTATATGACATAATGCAGTATTTTTATAATATTTTTGGGCAATATTATGATAAATTTGTTGATGAAATAGAGGTAATATGTTCGAAACATAATAAATTCAAGGATACCATTTATGAGATAATAGGAGTGTCATTATTAGATCATAGTTACTGTTATTTAACTTTTTTAGGTGTAGTTTTTGACCTATTAATGTAGTTTAGATAATTGCAGTTTTTTTAAATAATAAAATTTACAAATTTTTATTAATTAAGTCTTTATTTATTTGTTAAAGTTATTTTTTATCTTCCTAAAGATTAGCTAAAAACCAACTTTAGATAACTCAAAATATTATTTGAAAAATGTTTTATACAAATTTGTCAGTTTGGCTAACATTTTTTGTTTGTAATTTATACATTAATATCTTATTGTAGTATTTTGCCAACTAAGTACTATTACTGACGTTTGTTTTTGTATTAAACTTAATTGTTTAGGATTAAGAAATAATTACTATTTTATTACTTCAGTAATGTATATTGGCGGGTTGTTAATTTGAATTATATTAGTAAGCTTAGTGTAATCGGATTAGTGTATATCTTACGGCTTTATTTATGTCTGTATTATTTAATAGGTTATTGATGCGGGTACTAATGCTATGAAAAACCCAGATGTAATTAGGAAATGCCAGATGCATTTTTAAGCCATATATTAATACTTTTGGGTCTGCGTACCCACTCCACTCAATATTTTTAGTATATAAGGCAAACACTGTAAAGCAAAAAGTTAGTTATATTTTGAAAGCAAATAGAGTACATACGCCTAAACATTACGAGTTTTTATTCTCAATTATACCTAAACGACAGATCTAATAATAGTTTATTAGATCAAACAAACCCACGATCAAAAAGCTGAACGTGATCGATACATGGTCCTTCGAACCGGATTTGTTGTTAAAATCCAAACACAACTAAGCAACCAGTAGTTCAAGCAAGCAGCAGTTCCTAATCAAATTGGAAATAAAAACAAAACATGGCTGAACAAATCATAGCTCAATTGAAGGGAGCAAGTAAGCGATTAAAACAAGAATTAACGCGTCTCTCAAATACGCTCAAAGCAAATCCGAAGCCTACAGCACGCAGCATCAGAAATCGTCTAGATTTATGCGAAAACACTATGAAAACACTAGCGCAACTTGAAGAACAATTATATGGAATCGACGAAGAAACCGAATTTATCTCAGATGAGGATTTGGATGCTAGATATTATCAAGTACGAGATGAAGCCTGGAAATTTATATCCGAAGCTGAAGTAGAAACAACTTCGATGACAGCATCATCTGGAAGCGGAATTACGTCACAAATTAAATTGCCGGCGTTAAACCTACCCCAATTCGCTGGCGCATACGACAAATGGGTAGAATTTCACAATACTTTTGCCTCATTAATAGATGAAAACCCCGACATCAAGAAAATTGAGAAAATGCATTACCTAAAAGCAGCGACTAAACTGGAAGCGGCGGAAGTAATTAGTGCCTTATCTATAACTGCCGACAACTATGATGTAGCGTGGGCTCTATTAAAAGAGCGATACGAAGATGCTCGAGCTATAGTGCAGTGCCATGTACAGGGATTATTCAAACTCCCTTTGATGCCAAAAGCTTCTCATGAGGCGCTTCGTTCACTACTGGATAAATCTACACAGCACATACATGCGCTTCGTATATTAAAGCGCCCGGTAGAACATTGGGATGACATGTTGATACATTTAATAGTTCAGAAATTAGACGACAAAACAAGAAGCCAGTGGGAAGAATCGTTGGTGACGAAGGATGTTCCAACATTTAATCAATTGCGAGAATTTCTGACAATTAAATGTAGAACGCTGCGATCTTGCAAAGAAGACATGAAAGTGCCGCAACCCAAAATGGCAAGGAATTTATCAATTACGACCGCAACAAGAGCACTGAAATGTTACTTGTGCAATCAAGAACACCTAGTATACACATGTCCAAAATTAATTAATAAATCTCCGGCAGAGAGATTGAATCTAATAACAGAAAAGAAACTGTGCATAAATTGCATGAAATCAAATCATATCGCAAGAAATTGCAGATCAACTAAATGTAGAAAATGCAATAAATTGCATCATACATTATTACATATTGATGGCAACATTGAAGAAGAAGAGCCAGCTTCAAATTTAACAATAATTGGATGTCTGAATCAACAACAACTGCAGGAACCAGCTCAAGCTATATTGTCCACATGCGAAGTATATTTGGATGATTGCTGGGGAAACAAGCATTTGGTTAGAGCCCTACTAGATTCAGGTTCTCAAGTTCACCTTCTAAGAACAGAAGTGGCTAAGAAATTGGGATTAAACATGCAAGCAACTTCTTTACCAATATCCGGGATTAACGAGTCAACCACAAACGCCCAGTTACAGACAACCACAATAATGCATTCAAGACATAATAATTTCAACGCAAAATTAAAATTATTTGTTTTGGATAAAATTACATCAAACGTGCCATCTCAAACATTCAACAAAAGTTTGATTGAAATTCCAAAAAATATTAAATTAGCGGATCCCAAGTTCAACGAATCGAGGCAAATAGATCTTCTCATAGGAGTGGATATATTCTACAAGTTATTATGCGTAGGACAAATATGTACCACAAACAATAAGGTGCTATTTCAAAAATCATTGCTGGGATGGATTATATCAGGAACCACACCACCACATGTAGATTCTGTGAAATGCCACATAAGCAATGTAAGGTTAGATAGTCGGATATCAAAATTTTGGGAAATAGAAGAACTTCCGCTAAGAAGACTCCGCTCACATGAAGAAAAGGCTTGCGAAGTTGAATTTAATAACACCCATCAGAGTTCACCAGATGGTCGGTTTATTGTCAAACTTCCATGGAAGGAGGATCCATTATCATTAGGCGATTCAAAGCAATTAGCTTTAAAGAGGTTCTATGCATTAGAACGGAAGCTATCAAGAGATGAAGATTTAAAAACGAAATATACCAATTTCATCTCAGAATATCAGTCACTTGGCCATATGCAACTAATGGAACCAATAGAGTGTGAGAAAAAGGGATATTATCTACCACATCATGCCGCCATAAATGAAGCTAGTCAAACTACCAAATTACGGGTAGTATTTGACGCTTCTATGAAAACAACAACCGGAAAATCTTTAAACGATATTTTAAAGGTTGGTCCAGCAATCCAGGATGAACTGTTTAACATTTTATGTCGATTTCGAACACATAAGTATGTAATATCAGCAGACATACAAAAAATGTATCGACAAATAAGGGTTTCGGAAGATGATGCAACTTACCAACGAATACTATGGCGGAACACTATTGAAGAAAATGTGCAAACATATCGACTAAATACGTTAACGTATGGAACTGCACCTGCATCATACTTAGCTACTAGATGTCTACAAGAATTAGCTGAAAGAAACAAAGACAAATATCCTACAGCTGCAAGAGTTATTACTGAGGATTTCTACGTGGATGACATGATCACCGGAGCTGAGAACATCGACGACCTAACAAAAATTAAAAACGAAGTTACAACAATACTAAATAAAGCAGGACTAATACTTCATAAATGGGCCTCTAACACCGAAGAAGCGCTGCTAGACTGTCTCCCAGGCAAATCAACGGTTCTCACTTTGGAAAAATCTGATATGGTAAAAACGTTAGGAATCCAATGGAACACCAAAGAGGATACATTCGGGTACAAAGGTGCTAAATTTGATGT
The DNA here is from genome assembly GCA_963932245.1 of Tachinus rufipes. NCBI lineage: Eukaryota > Metazoa > Arthropoda > Insecta > Coleoptera > Staphylinidae > Tachinus > Tachinus rufipes. Next base: position 19,635,429 of record OZ010744.1, read on the forward strand.
AGAAAAGCGAACTACAAAGAGGTCTATTCTCGCAAGAATATCTCAAATATTTGACCCACTGGGATTAATGGGGCCTATTATAATTAAAGCAAAAATACTTATGCAGAGACTATGGCAGGAAAAGATCCATTGGGATGAATCCGTACCAGCGCATATATACACAGAATGGAATAATTTTCTGATACAGTTAACGGATATTCATGACATCAGCATACCAAGATACTTGGCAACAAATAAAGCTTGTAATCTAGAAATGCATGCGTTTGGAGATGCCAGTGAGTCAGCATATGGATGTTGCATATACATAAAATCTGTTAACCAAGCAACGGGTAGCATATCATGCAATATAATATGTGCTAAATCAAGAATAGCACCAGTGAAAACAATAAGTCTCCCTCGCCTGGAATTATGTGCAGCAGTTTTAACTGTACAATTAGTTAACAAACTACGTGGAGCTTTAGGTCTCAAATTTAAGAAAATATCATATTACTCTGATTCAACAATAACTTTGGCATGGATTAAGTCATCGTCAAACAAATGGAAGACCTTTGTTGCAAATCGCGTAGGCGAAATTCAATCAATATCCAAAGGTGAAGATTGGCATCATGTAAACACAAACGAAAATCCAGCAGACTTGATATCCCGGGGAACTACCATTGACAAACTGAAAGGTTCATACCTATGGTGGCATGGGCCTCAGTTTCTTTGTAACACCAATCTGCCATCTTTGCCCATAATTAACTACGAAAACTTGGACGTACCTGAAAGAAAAATATTAATAATACAAACAAATCCAAGGCTAAACGGTTTAGAATTGTTTGAAAGATACTCTTCATTCACCAGGCTTGTAAGAATCACGGCGTGGTGCTTAAGATTTATCAACATATGTCAACTAAAAAACAAACCTGAAAATGTTGCACTGTCAACAGATGAACTACAACAAGCCAAGACTCGATTAGTTAAAATGATACAGACCACCGAATTTGACACAGAGTTATTACAATTGCAGAAAGGAAAGGGTGTTAATAAACAAAGTAAGTTGTTATGCTTGAATCCATTTATTGATGACGACGGGCTTATACGCGTAGGGGGAAGATTAAGACATGCTGCATTACCTTATGATAAGCGATTTCCAATAGTATTACCATCAAAGCATCCCTTTACAAAATTAATCATACGATACGAGCATGAAAGAAACTTGCATTCTGGACCCGAAGCAACACTTGCTGTAATTAGAAGTCAATACTGGCCTCTAGCTGCCAGAAGCACAGTAAGAGACATACTACGAAAATGTACCAGATGTCTTCGATTCAAGCCCACGATGAGTACGCCTATGATGGGAGATTTGCCAAGACAAAGAGTGATACCTAAACATCCGTTTCTTAAAACAGGAGTTGATTATTGCGGACCCATTCCAATGAAAGAAGGCAACCGGCGATCTAAGAAACTTGTAAAATGTTATGTGGTAATATTTATTTGCATGGTTACCAAGGCGGTGCACATAGAATTAGCAACCGACTTAACCACCGAAGCGTTCTTAGGAGCTTTAAGAAGATTGGTATCCAGAAGAGGATTGATTAAAGAAATATTTTCCGACAACGCAACCAATTTTGTAGGTGCTAATAACGAATTGGGTGAGTTGCAGCGCTTATTTTGTGTTAATAATCTGCGGCTAAAAAACAAACTGATAGAAGAAGGTATAAAATGGCATTTTATTCCGCCCCGTACACCCCATTTTGGAGGATTATGGGAAGCTGCAGTTAAATCTGCCAAGCGGCTTCTAAAGAAAACAATTGGAGAAACAGCATTAACCTACGAGGAATTGTATACACTGATGACTCAAGTAGAATCCATACTAAACTCCAGACCATTAACTCCTCTCTCAGCAGATCCAAATGACTTGGATGTTCTAACGCCAGGCCACTTTTTAATTGGAAGGCCATTGAATGTAGTGGCAGAACCTGATCTGCAAGACATAAAATTGAATCGATTATCTCGATGGCAGCTTGTGCAAAGATTGCAGCAACATTTTTGGAATCGCTGGAAAGGAGAATACTTATCAGAATTGCAAAAGAGGACAAAATGGATGGTAAACAAAGGTACAATTCCAAAAAAGAACCAAATAGCAGTTATTCAAGATGGCAGCACTCACCCGCTATTATGGAAATTGGCCAGGATCCAAGAATTGCATCAGGGAAAAGATGGAATAACCAGAGCAGCTACATTAAAAACATCAGATGGATTAATAAAACGGGCTATTCATAAGCTCTGCATCTTGCCCGATGACCCATCCTAATTTGAAACAAGGCGTTTCAACGGCGGCGGCATGTTTAGGATTAAGAAATAATTACTATTTTATTACTTCAGTAATGTATATTGGCGGGTTGTTAATTTGAATTATATTAGTAAGCTTAGTGTAATCGGATTAGTGTATATCTTACGGCTTTATTTATGTCTGTATTATTTAATAGGTTATTGATGCGGGTACTAATGCTATGAAAAACCCAGATGTAATTAGGAAATGCCAGATGCATTTTTAAGCCATATATTAATACTTTTGGGTCTGCGTACCCACTCCACTCAATATTTTTAGTATATAAGGCAAACACTGTAAAGCAAAAAGTTAGTTATATTTTGAAAGCAAATAGAGTACATACGCCTAAACATTACGAGTTTTTATTCTCAATTATACCTAAACGACAGATCTAATAATAGTTTATTAGATCAAACAAACCCACGATCAAAAAGCTGAACGTGATCGATACATTAATGTTATCGCTTAAGAAATTACAAACAATGCAATAATAACTAAAAAAATATCACAGCCGTTATATTTATGAAAAATTTGTGATCGTAAATCTAAGCATTAATATTTTACTTCTTACGTTTAATTCCATTCATGTTTTGCGCTCCGTTAACCCTGAGACTTTTCTCAGGGTACTTTGTACCCGTCTTCCTCCATTATTTACATAGATTTTGTCCCACAGATTATTGCATTCAATTTCCTTTTTCAAAGAAAATATAATTGCAATTTTTATTAAACTATTAATTAACATTAATTACATAAAATTATTAACTGCCTGATATAGTTATTATAATTAAAACTTACAATGAAAGTATACAACAATTATTTGAAAAAGATATAGTGAAAAGTTGAATGAAAAGAATACAATAGATTTTTTTAATAATAGATAATAAATCATTATTGGTTTTAAAATTAAACTAAAATGTTTTTATTTATAATGGATGTGAATTTAGGGAATTTTACAATAGATTATGTCACAACAGGTTTAAATACCAGATGGGTGCTTAGAAATCTTACCTGCTGGTCACCCTAAGTAAAAAAGTTGTCGCTAAACTACTATTTAAAGTGACGTTAGTTATCGATTCTTAGTAAAATGAAAAGACGTGACACTAGTATTTAACGGATTTATTTAGAATTATATTATTTTTTTAGTACGTTATAAAACGTATTCTTAAAAATACTTTTGAGTTTTTTTGACATTGACCTTGAAAAGTTCTAGATTGAAATATTTAGTTTTTATTTTGTTAGTTCGGTTGGAAAAACTTTTTTGTTAGCTTCTTTTTGAATTGAATTTAGGCAATATTTAGATATAGAAAATGCATAGTTACGGAATTACCTACACCATCAATTTTATATTATATATAAATCTAAACATTTTATTTGTTTTTATGTACAATGGATGTAAAAGAATTTTGGATTTTATTTCAAAAAGTTTTTTAAAAATAATATTCCTTACTTTTAAAACTTTTATATTGATTTATTATATTTTCAAAATACTTGTTTCAGAGAAGATATCTAAGATTGTTACATAAATAAACTATTTGATAAAAGTTGGTGGAAGGGGGTGGAAATTAACCAGTACGCATAAATACGCGCCACTTTTTAACATTTATTTATTTGAACTTGTTACTACAGCTGTGTGCGTTTTATTTCATGAAAGTCAAATTTTACTAGAAGACATGTTGGCATGGTACACCAAGAAAAGATAGAGAGCTACACAACACACAATTGGCACAACGTTTGTTGATTTATTGAAATCCTTATATCTTTAGTGGGTAAGACAGGCAGTGATTTTTTTTAAATTTCTAATTTGAGGCACCAAAGGTAGTTGTTTCCTGGGCTTTGTTACTCTGTCTGGTTAGATTTAACAAGATACTGAAGTTTCTTCTTCTTCTTCTCTAGCTGTATTTGTCTAACTTTGGACATAGGTTTTCTTAAATTTCCTCCATTTTGATCTGTTCTGCGCCAAAGGCTTCCAGCAGAATCTTGCTGTTCTTTATAGATCGTCGCCCCATCTCATTATAAGCCGTCCGCATCCTCGTTTGCCTAGCCAAGGTCTCACTGCTGTTGCACGCAATTCCATCTATTGTCTGTGTCTTGCATTGTGGCCAGCGTAGTTCCACTTGAGCTTTGCTACCTGTTCTGCAACATCTATAACCTTCGCTTTTTGCCTAATCCAAGTATTTTTCATTTCTGTCTCTAAGAGTGATGTTCAACATTGAGCGTTATTACTAATTTGTCTATGTTATTTTTTGTTAGAGTCTATATGTCATTACTAGCAGTACGCATTGGTTGAAAACTCTGGTCTTAAGATATTGGGGTATTTTCTTGATTTTTAATAATTAGTTCAGTTTTTCAAATGCTACCCATGAAAATCTTTTTCTTCTATCAATCTCCGCTGTTTGATTGTTTTTGCCCATTTTTGTTATTTGGTTTAGGTAGATGTAATGGGGAACTTGTTTAAACGACTGTTATATTTCTGTCGTCATCAGTGTTGTTCATCGTTTTTGTTTTGGACATACTCATCTTTAAACCTATTTTCTTAGAGGCTTCAGCAAGTTCATTTATCATTACTTCAAGGTTTTCATGGTTATCTGTCACTAGGAAAATGTCGTCAGCAAATCTTAAGTTGTTGATTCTTTTTCTGTTAATATTTAGACCTTTTTCTTCCCAATGGACAGATTTGAAAACGTCTTCCAGCGCCAGAGTGAAGAGCTTTGGTGATATAACTTCTCCCTGTCTCGCTCCGCGATCTATACGTATTGACTCTGTGCTGATTGCTAGATTTATTTTTATTGTTGCGTGTCTGTATAAGTTATGTATTAATTGCCTGTACTGATGATCTTTTCTGCAGTTCTTCATTGTTTTCTCCACTGCCCATAGCTCTACAGTATCTAACGCTTTTTCATAGTCAATGAACGTTATGTAAAGCGAAATATAGTATTCTTCAACCTTTTCAATTAGAGTTCTTACTGTTAGGAGGTAGTCCGGCGTGCTGTACTCTTTGGGGAATCTTGCTTGTTTGACTGACGTCATCATTTCCAGGTGCTTTGTTGTTTTTCTTAGCGATAAGTGCCTTCTTAATTTCATATAAGTCTTTGGAGTTAACGTTTTCAATTTTTCTGCTTAAAATGTGCTTGCTTTCATTGTTTGGGTTAGTTTTGGAGTCGTATAGTTCCTGGTAGAAGTCTCCAGCTATTTTGGCTACTCCTGGCTTGTTTCTTACTTCAGTACCTCTACCGTCTTTCAGCGCAATTATTTGCGTTCTTCTTAGAATTAGTCTTAGGCTTTTCATACCCTTGTTATTTTCAATAATTTTCTCTATTCTTTTATCTTCAAATTTTCTGACATCTTCCTTTATTATTTTGTTTATGGTCTTGTTGAGTTCTGCAAATTCTATAAAATTTCTTTTTCCTGCTTTAGTAATGTTTTTCTGTGTTTTATTAATTGTTTAACTATTTTGTATTGTCGCTTATTTTGTTTCCTTTTCTTGATTTTGCCTTTGCGATTTTTTGGCCTGTTTCTATTACCACTTGAGTGAGTATTGCGTTTATTTCTTCAATGTTATCTATTATTCCAGGTGTTCTATTTTTTTTTTCTAGAATGGACTTGAGTTCTTGTTTATATTTCTCTCTGTTTTCTCTAATTAGCTGAAGGTCTATAGGTGTTAAATTTTTTATAAAATTAAGTATATTTTTCTTTTGATTAAGGTATATCTTTGCTTATACCATACGGTGGTCACCGCCGATTGAGAATCGATTTATTACCGTGACATCTTGAAATATTGATTTGTCTGTTGTTAGGATATGGTCGATCTCATTTTTTGTTTTTCCATCTGAGGTCTATCTTCGATATTTCTTTTTCTTAAAAAACGTATTCATGGCATATATTTGATGTTGTTCAAGAAATTCAACTAGTCTCTTGGGTACCACATCTATATGGTCTTATTTTATCTTTATTTTCATTGGTCCACTTACCTAGCTTCGTGTTGAAGTCACCCATTACAATAGTAATTTTCTTCCTATACAACGCGGTTGATACGTCTTTGTAGAAGAGGTCAACTTCTTTCTGTTTGCACTTACTTGTAGGTGCGTACACTTAAGCTACTTTCATCTGACAGGTTATGTTTATTTTTATTATAAGGTATACCACTCTCGGCGATATGCCTCTATATGTTGTTATGTTGTGAACTAGCTTTTTGTTTACTAGGAACCCAACACCTCCATAGTTATTATCTTCATTTCCGTTGTAATATTGTAGGTTTCTTGTTTGCAGTTGCATGCAGTTTTCCCCTTTTCTTCGTACTTCTAATAGTCCCAAGATGTCATTTCGTGTTCTAGCTCGTACAGCTTTTTTTCTTTGTACATCAATCTTATATTGTATGTACTTACGGTTAAATATGTTTTGGCTTGTTTAAGTTGTTGTTCGGTTTCTTTGCGTTGAATCTTTGCCTCCCCCAGAATCTAAGAGGCGAACCGTCTGAGCAGTATGGGATTTTGAGCGTGCTTTACCCACCTGGAGATCATTTAGTAAGTTTGACATTTTCATGTAGTGTAGTGAGGGGTATTTGCCTAGTTAAACACCTCGCTTGCCGTTCGTGTTGGTGACTAGTGGTAGTCTTCCTGTTTGAGATTTGATTGAGAGTGTTATTGCCGCACCTTTGGACCCTCATTGACTGTACAAGTCGTGCCTATAATTTCTTGTTTTTTGGTTCATCTGCCTCTTTGGCCATTCCCTCTTCTGTCATCGGAGCCATTGACCGGTAATTTTTTAGACTTTCTGTAGTCCTGCCACTTCCGCTAGCTCCGCCGTACTAAAGACTTTCTTCTCTTCCCTTGCTGCCGTTGTGGTCTTTGGCCATACTCTGGGCACAAAAATTTTTATCCCACAAATTTTATTATAAATTGTGCAAAAAGCTCATTTATTCCACGAAATTAGCACAAAAAAACTAATTTTACTTAGGAAACTTATTATAATTGCGCAGAATAATTGCAAAAAATAAAAATAAACAATTTAATTTATTGCAAGAATATTATTGTAAATTGCGCAAAACCCTTTTTTACTGCATGAAACTAGCCCAAAAAATGATTTATCCTATCAAGTTTATCATAAATCGCATAGAAAACATTTTTATTGCTTACAATGCACACAAAAATAAAGTTATTGCAGGAAATTTATTATAAAGTAATTTTACTTTGGAAAATCACCATAACTTGTTCAAAAAAAAACTTATTTATTGCATAAAATTAGCACAAAATAAAATTATTGAAATTTTTTTATCATAATGTGTGCACAAATCTCAATGTTATAGCACAAAAACTAATTTAACCTCAGAAATTTATTATGAATTCCACAAAATCTTTTTTGTTGTTGAATGAGGTTACTCAAAACATCTTAGCTGTCTCTAAGTTTTTAAAACAGCCATCATTTGGAATCCTTAACATATTTTGTTGTGGGTGTAGGGTTTCAATATTAAACAAACAAAGGCTGTATACAGTGATGTAAATTGCTTTGCACTAATTTAAAATTTACCGTAACATTTTCTCGGCAACTAGCAATGAATTTTTATCAACGGTTAATATCGAGAAACCCAAATGCTTCTTGAAGCATTTGTTAGTTTTTTTGGAATTCAATTTGAAGTTTACAACTTGCCAGATCTTGTGCAAAACTTTTTAACTTGTTTAAAAGGATGCCTGGTTCTAATTGTGGCCTCCACAAAATTACTTTTTATGAGTATTGCAATTCCTTAAGAGCAGAGTAGCTGCTTTCTCTACAATACTGGAAATAAAGGTAGCGGTCGGTATGCTCTTAAAACCAATAATTTAAAGTTTGTTTTTTTTTAAGTTATTTTTGTTCAATGTGCTAAAGTACTACTTTTTGGTTAACGATCTCTACGCACGTAAATTGTGATTTTGATGGTTTCTAATGCTGGGTTTGTTTTGCTTTTGCAATCTTGATGTTTATGTAGTTACCAGTAAAAGTAGATTTAAGTATTAATGATTCCTAAAGTTTAAGAAAATATTTCGACAAAAAAATTACAACTTAATTTCTAAATAATAAACAATTAAAAGTTTTGTATTTTTATATATTTCATTAGACTGGAAATTTTATTCTCTACACGTTGCAAAAAACCGATTTAAAAAAAGGAGTTATACTGCGTGAGTTCTGCTCCCCAAACCGCGCCCTTAAGTAGACTCCGAATTTATTTCGAAATTAACAATAGGCATTTTAAACAATCTTTATAGTAAATTTAAACTAAAAAAAATAAATATTGGTTTTTTGATTATTAATTAACACTTTGCGTTTTGAAAACGGTTTACTTTAGGACATAACTTGGTTAGATTTTATAACTATATTTGATCTAACATTGTGAAACACCCTGTATACTCTTCCAATCAAAGATACAGAAACAGAGAGTTGAAAACTTATGTAGTAAATGTAAAGAATAAAAATAAATCTATCAAATCATTTATTGATTTGATAGATTTTATTTTTATAAATCTATTATAATTTTATCTAGAATAACAAAATTTGCAAAAATATGCGACGTGCATTTACTTACTAATTGCAGATAAAATGTTGAAATAACTTGTAATCTAAATACTCATTTTGTAGATTAAATAATGACTAATTATATGTACAACTAGTATGCATTATTTTGTAGCACAGATTTGAATTTATTTTAATGTTCAGTTAACTTAATTTTATTTATATTTTCTTTTACAGTTCATTCTCTAATTCGTTAGCGTTACATTAATTCCTTCTTGTTCATTCACCAAAAAAATATAAAACACCTTTGTTCCAAAAGTTCAATTTACAATTTTCCATTACACCCAATTAGAAACATAACGGTAACTCACGACCCAAATCCACAAATGTATTTAAACTCTTTTTATACTACTGCCTTATAAGATAACTGTGAATTATAAAACGTGTAAATATGCATATTTATGACTGCTGCATATTTTACTGATACTGGCTTGCTAGCAAAAGACCGCTATATTTAATTAAGAATTAATCTGTGTATTAATAACTAACAAGCGGAGAAGTCAGTGTCAATATCTTTTAAACAAAATGCAAACATTAATTATTTTTTATTTCTAATTATAATGCAATTTTATGAGCATAAAGTGAAGTCATATCAAGCACATTAAATGCAAATTACACGATTGGCCATTATTGTAACAAGGTAGTAAGTGCCGTTAAAGTAATGCTCACCGTTGATAATGTTTGTAAAGACCTTGACATTTTTGTGATTAACAAAGCAACAAAAATTGTAGATTTTTGTTTTGTTTTAAAACTTTGTTAACATCATTCTTTATTTTTGTTAAATTACAAAACAATTTTTTTTTTCTAACAACAATTGTTAAAACTATCACATTAAAGACAAGATTTAAGCAGCCTGAGAATATTGACCTTGAATAGTTGCTGATAAGTCTTGAGAAATAATAAATTTGAAAACTTATTCTATCTGTCGATAGTCCGGTTAAAAAAATCTCTTAAAAATTTTGATTTTACATCTCTGAACTGTAAGTGAATTATTGTTAGAATTTATAGCAAACCTCGTACTATTAGTAAATATTTGTGTAGATAGCAATATGTCTTGTATTTCTTTAAAACTATTTAAAAAATGCAAAAATCTACAACATTTTGCCAATATTGTAAAGTGTCTAGCTAGGTCATTAGTAAATTGTCGATCAGCAATGATTCGAATAGCTTGTTTTTGAATAAAATTTAGAAACGTCAGTGTAGTTTCAGATGTTCTTCCCTATACTTGAAAACAATACTCGATACGAGATTGTATATGAATCAAAAATTGTATCGAAATAAAAAACCGTTTACATCGACTAAAAAATCCTAAAAGAACATAACAATTTTGTATTTAAATAAAACACAAAATAATTGAAATATCGGGCTGAAATTTATTCCAAGTGTAGTACACAATGTAGCAAATAGCAATACATGTTTTTGGCAAGTAAACCAGAATGATATCCTTGTTCTTTTGTAGAATAGCTGGAAAGATCCCATCCAATCCTGAGTGCTTTGTATTACTTAGGCAATACGCGCCTCTTTTGTGTCAAAGTTGTACAGCTGAGGAAATAGAGTTGTTGTTAGGGTCATTTGAAAAGATCTATTTTAACCTCGCGGCAGTAGAAGTGTTTTTAACATCCTCACACAGGTCTCTAAATTTCCCTATGTTGTTGACGTTTGAGTTTTTTGTAGTCTTTTTAGACGTTTTTATAAAATGTCTAGTCTGATTGCGTTCTTTAGTTATCTGCTATTTTAAAGAATTTTTTTAAGTCGTTTAAGCTCTTTATACCGCCATGGTATGGCGGAGCTGAGGACCGATCTAAATAAACAAGAATCCTAGTATGCTTATGTTAGAGAATGTTCCAACTTATCCAAGTAGTTTTCTATTTGATCTTTATTTTGAAGTTTACTTAACATATTTAAACTATGTTATAGGTTGTCTTAATTGGAAAATATATAAATTGTGTCTGTTTTTTGGCTTGAAACAGAGTTGATGCTCACAGCTGTGACATTGCTGGTGGAGAGGTATTATATGCTTAGGTGTATAGATACACGTCTTTAGCTTACAATTTGTAGAGTTTGTAATTACATTTTGCAAATCCGCAATTCTTAGATTTTATTATGTTTCATGTATTAAGATAAGCGGACCCAATATGGACTATTCCGTTTGTTTCTAACATGATTATTTATTTTAAAATAGTCCAAAAATCTTTTTCCAAATATTAGTGTCACATTTTTGGTTAACATTTGATAATTCTTGGCGTATGATATTTAAATATATTTAAAACAAGCACGATTTTGACATTTTGTTAAACAAAAACCTTGCTCAACTTATCTGAAATGCAGTAAACATACTTTTAGTAACACGTCAGGTGTGTTATTAATTAGTTTTGCAAATCAAAGACAACAAACAAGATAACTTTTTGAAAAACGGAAAATTGTTTAGAAATGGCTCGATTGTTCTATGCGGGAAGGAAAAGCATCTGTGCACTCGTTTTGTTTGTTGTTACGCCGGCTAGTTTGCACGTATTAGCGTTCTTAGAGAAGGACGGGGCTCTGTGCATCCAGCTTTGTTGTGACAAAAATTTTTTGATACATTTTGCAACCTTGTAAATTAGCGAGATGAAGTTTTGAGCAAAAGGCACAGTTTGCAGGTATGTTTTTGGAACACTCCGGCATCTGGTGAGGGACCTAGCGGATCTGGCAGATAGAAATTTTTGAATTAGGGGTATTGTGACCTTCATCACATTTAGATTGCTTAATAGTATTGCCAGGTCTGCTCAACAGTGATGCAGATTACATTAAATTACGTTAATGTGGCACGTTATTTGGATGGGTCTGAGGATTTTAGAGTTGTGTATTTTTTGTCTTGAGGCTTTTTCCAGATAGAACTCCTCATACACCTCCATTGTTTCTTCCTGCCGCTCTATTTTTTTAAATCATTATTTGAATATGAAGGTGAAACTATTTTCACTGCACTTAGTACCTCTTCCAGTAAATATTCAACTAAAGTTAATAATTTAATGGTTTTAGCATAGACAATCAATCATTGGTGGCTTGGATGAAAAAAAAATCAGTTCTTTTTTGGGTTGCTGCAGTCGGGTGTGTTCGGTGGTTTCTGGAAGTGTTGTTTTGTTGGCTTTGACTGCTGGCTACTACTTGCTCTCTGTCTTGATTTGTCTTCTTCTCACTTTGTTCTTTATACTCTATCTTAACTTATAAAAAATATCGTGACTGGACCCCTTTAATGAAATGGCCATAAAATCGTGTATGGTATTGCCCCAATTAAAATTAGTCTTAACCTGCAACACATTTTTACAATGTATCTTCAGTACACAAACCTTTATTTTATTTTTTATTACGTTACCACAATTAAAATTTTTGACTAGTTTTAACTTGCAGCACATTATTTCATCGGATGTGCTTTCTGTCAATAGCGTTCTATTTTTTTATTAACCAGCTATGAAGTCATCATAGGTAAAAAAATTCAAAAAAATTTAACCTGCAACAAACTGAAGCGTTAGCGCTGATGCAATCTCATTTATCCCATTCTTTTTAAGTTTTTCTATACTTTTTGCACACAAACCGCACTAACCCTGCCCGGAAGTGAAATTCAAAATGGCGGCTTTGCACACTCTCACGCCGGATGTATATTTAGTATGCACAACATTTTTGGTTTGCAATTCCACTAAAGTTTCAGTGTTTTGTTCATGTAAATTTTTATAAAACGTTGGTCTTGTATTTTTTTAGCTACACTGAGACAATCCTCGTCACAACGCCTAACTTAGATTTTGGCTACAGTGGTTGTAGCCTGGAGCCTGGAAACTACTCTCTGTAAGCACCTCAAGAACACGTGATTAGAACAAGTGATTCTAAACATCTCTCCAGTGAGGATGGTCACTTTTTTAAGGTGAAAGAAGGTTCTTTTAATTTTTTTTAAGTTAGGATAAGAATTAAAGACTTGCAATTGTGTCGAATTTACTCTTACAAGCGCTTATCTCCCCCCAAATGAGTGCTGGAAGTTTGATCACAGTCGGTGTCATTGTCGTCCTGTCTAACTGACAGTTTTATTTTGGGTTTTATTACATAATGCACTTATAGTGCTGCCCTATAATCAATAATGCAATTGATAGCGGTATTTATCCGCAAATTTTAAAGACAGCTGTAATTAATCCTTTACTCAAAAAAGGAGATCCTTTGATATTATCCAACTATAGAGGTATTGCAATAGTATCCACTATATCAAAGATATTTGAAAAAATTATCTGTGAAAGAATGGTGAAATTCATTGAAAAATATCAAATTTTACATCATTCGCAACATGGATACAGAAAAAACAAATCAGTAGAAACAGCTGCTGTCTCATTCTCAGAATATTTGTATGAACAATTAGATCAAAATGCACACGTAAATGGTTTCTTTTTCGACATGACAGCTGCGTTTGATATTCTCAATATTGACTTTCTCATACAAAAATTAAATACTATCGGTTTTAGAGGAAACTTTTTAAAACTAATTGAGTCTTATTTAAATGATCGAAAAATAAGAGTCAAAATAAATGATTGCATTTCTAATGAGAAAAATGTTAAATTTGGGGTGCCACAAGGAACAGTCTGTGGGCCTCTTTTGTTTTTGCTTTTTGTTAGTGATTTACCGCACATATTTAACAACTGTAAATTAATTATGTATGCAGATGATATTTCAATTGCAGTTAGTGCTAAAAGTTTTGAAGAATTGAACTTGAAATCAGAAAATGTAATTAACAAATTATGTAGTTGGTGTGAAAGAAATATGTTAATATTAAATAGAGCAAAAACAGTATCCATGTATTTTAGCAATAGGCGTTCTATACCAAATAATTATAAACTTACAATAAATAGTGTTGATTATGAATTTTCAACTTCAACTAAATTTTTAGGGCTATCTATTGATTCTGACCTTGGATGGTCTTCACATATTGACACTCTCTGTAACCAATTAAATAAATCATTTTTTGCAATATTACAACTGAAAAACGTACTAAACATGAAAGCACTAATAGAAATATATTACGCTTTGGTACATTCGCATTTGCAATTCAATATATTGTTATGGGGAATTCATCTAAATGTCAACGAGTGTTTATTCAACAAAAAAGAATTATTCGTCTAATGTTTAATCAAGATGTGAGGAGCTCCTGTAGATCGTTATTCACAAGTAATAAGCTTATGACAGTTTCTAGTATTTATGTATATAAAATTCTACAACATGTAAAACTTAATATACAGTCATACCAGCGATTGGGTCAAAACCATGATTACAGTACTAGACACTGTCAACAGCTATTAAACATCAAGCACAAAACAAAATTATGTGAAAAAAGCTTTAAATATAATGGTATAAAACTTTTTAATCATTTGCCTAAGTATTTAAAAGAGATGAACCATATGACCTTTAAAAAAACCATCAAAGAAATTATGACTGCAAACGCATTATACAACGTAGATGATTTTTATGACATATTTTGATTGCTTTAATAACAAATATTTTTATAATAGTTTTAATATGTATGTATGTTCAAATTATGTTCTTTATAACGTGTAATGTAAAGTGTTTTTTATATTTTTTATATTTTTAAATTATAGTTTTTATGTAAAATGACTTTTCACATACTGTATATTATTATGTATATCTTGATTGTGTGAATAAATATGAATATGAATATATGAATATGAATATAAGTGTTGCATAGGTTTTTGTAGAAAACTTGTTCTACGTCTATGTTTGGGTACTAGACTGTTAAGCGTTTGTGTAATTAACTAGCCATCTAATTAGCTACAAACTTTGTTAAAGATTTTCTATAAAATCTTTGTCACTCTCTTAGGACAGGGGATTCTTGGCTGATAGTGGTGCGTTTTTTGCTTTGCCCATAGCTTGCGCATAGGATAGCTCCTTGCAAGCGTAGGGAGTGCTTCTGGGTAGAGCGGAAGTCTGTTTTTGAAAAACAGGTGCTTTACCGTAGGTTTTGCCGTTGCATTGCAATTTGCTTTAAATTTGTGATAAACTGGGCATACTATTTAACTGGCGGTGTGAGGTTCAACACACGCGACGCATGAAGCTACATGCCCGGCTTCCTTGTTGGTTTTGCTCTCAAATTTTAACGCACGGATACGGTAAGTTGCACCTAGATGCCGTGTATCCGTAGAGTTAGCTTTGCGCTATTTTGGCGGTCTTTTGTTTGTATTAAACAACAACGCAAAGTTTGTATCTTGGTGAGAAACAAGAACTTTCTACTTTTAAAGGTTTTCCCGTCCTTTCCCATGCGTGTTATAGAAGTTGGTTTATACCCCAGAGTTGGTTTATACCCCTGACTTTAACAGTGCCGACAGCTTTTAAAAGACGCTTTTATCTTGAGTTACAATGGGTGGAGGGCGGCTTGTGCCAACACCCTTTATGGATGTTGACAAAGGACTTAGGATGTTAGTTATTCAATCGAATTTGATCAACTGCGCTTTAGGGGCTAGCCGACTAGAGGACCCTTTAGCTTTGGTGGCGTTAAAAACACCTGACTTGATGGGCCGGGTGATGTCTCTTTGTCTTTTGTTTGTTGCTTAGCAGGGTAAATCTTTTCTCTAAGAGCGGGACTTTATAGAAGGCATCGACGTTGGTGTCTTGGCGGACTTTCATTGGATCTTTATTTTTTGAGTCCGAGGCTTGTTTGACGGTAGGTCTCTTGAGAAAGGCCTGTGCTGGCTTGTTGGTCCTGATTGTGGTTGCTGCAAATGACAGTTTCTTTAGAGCTTTTTTGGTAGAGATCAAGGTTTAAGCTTTTGGGGGAAATAAAGTCTGGGTAGACATCTCGGCAGGAAGACTGACACCTTATGCTCATGCAGCGTTTGAATTATCCTTCTACTAAGGTCACAATAAAGGCTTTGAAGGAGTTGATTTTGACAGTTTGATTTTTAATCAGCTTTATGTTTTTCTCGAGCTGTACATGGTACATCATCTGGAGGATGTCGTTGTTGTTCTCGTCGTTTAATCTGAAAAAAAAAAAAAGATTTTAGGTAGATAATTGATTGAATGATTAGCTCAATAAATAAATCATTGGTGACTATTTGCAATACGAATTGCAGTTAATTGATGTCGGGTTACTCAACCAAACGCTGCTGTGGGTTCCTTTTTGGTTTGGGCTGGTTTGATCGGCTGATCTGTTCGGGTTCTAATCTTAGTTCTAGTTTTACTCTGGAGTGGTAGAGCCCTTCTGCTTCTGAGTGAAGGTTTCTTTTTAAGCTTGGTTTGTTCTGTGGCTGTTTTATCTTAAGGGTGAGCCAAAATGACCACTGCTACGTGGAGGTGCTTTGAAGCTGCTTTTTTGTAGTTTTTTTAAAGTTTTACTAATAAATTGCATCATAAAAGTGAGATAACTTCAACACTTTAATTTTCTGCGTAATCCGCCCATTTCAGCTATTACCTACCCAAAGTATCTTCTACATACTATTCGGAGCTTTAAGATTTTTTATTATTTATTATTAAATTATTCTTTAAGTTAGTTTAAAAAAAAATTGTAAAATTCTTTTGTTTAATTTTAGCATATTACAAATTATTAACAAAACGATGATTGAACTGAAATTAAGAAATAATCCCACCCATATAAAGTTAAACATGCAAAATCGGTAGGTGTTTTTAGAAGAGGCTGTATCAATGACATAATAACAAAATATATCATCATAAAAGGCGAAGTGAGATATTATGATGACGACACAAATTCAGTCTGCACAACACACCCACTTGCATTCTACATTTATATCCCATTCACTGGCATTCTCTCTCTCCATACTAGTATTTCATTACGCGGTGTGCTCGCCTGCTTTTATTACCGTTCGTACCGGCTTCTCATTGTTCAGAATCATCACTATGAAAAAGTAAAAGTTATTATTGTCTGTTTACAAAAAACTGTATATAACCAAAAAAAATATATAATGTAGATAATAATTATATAATTCATATGGCTTTGTCCATGTTTTCTCATGCAATAAATGATGGAAATTATTTTTAGATAGATTTATTGTTTTAATGATTTTTCTTCCATATTTGGCTTCAATTACTTTACCATCTGTTATGAATTTTCTAATTCTTACTCTTGAAATTTGAAATGAAGCAAATATGCTACTCTAATTGTTAATGCTTGAGTCATATCAACATGCGCGTTTGTCTGTGCATTTTATATTATAATTATACAAGCGTTTTGTTGTGGTAAGTAGCATTATTTTTCTATTCTATAAATAACTGCTGATATAATAGCAATTAGCAAATGTGCTGAGGAATAATAGCAGCTAAACGACAATTACGTGTTTTATATGTCGTGACACGTTAAAGCATTAAATAATATAGGAAAAAAAATACAGTCAATGGTTTGTTATTGTTTTGTATAGAAACAGGTGTAAAATTGATGTTCACCATGTCATCAATTAAAATACAATCGAGAATTTTACAATCAATTGTTTTCAATGACATATTTGTTGAATATTGTTATCTTGGATTTATAATGTTGCAAAAAATAATTGAAATAATTGTTGTTGCTCACGAATATGACTTGAGTTATGCTAAAATGATTAATTGCAGTCTATAAATATACTTCATACAAGTGAGTGAGTGATAATAGGTAATAATAATGCCGTTAAAAACCTAACCTAACTATTTTCTTAGCATGTTACATAGTATGTCTTTTATCTTGTTGAATGCGCCTCTTGCCTTCTCGATTCGGCATCTTATTTTCTGAGAGTGATTCCATTTTTTATTAAGGGTACATCCTAAGTATGTAATTGTTTCAGCCATTGGTAACGTTGTATTGTTGGCATGAATCGAAGGTTATCTATGCAATTTTTGCTGATGATTAGGGTTTGTGTTTTCTTGCAGTTCAACTTTATTCCGAATTGTTTGCTCACGTTTGTTATGCAGTCTATCAGTCTCTGAAGTCCTTCGGCAGTATCAGCGATCAGAACAGTGTCGTCCGCATATCTGAGGTTGTTTATTGTTTTGCCGTTTATTACTAGACCTTTCTCAACGTTCTTTAGTGCTTCTTTGAATAGCTGTTCTGAATATGCGATGAACAGCAGTGGTGATAGTACACAACCCTGGCGGACCCTTCTCTTTACTCTAAACTCCTCGGATATTTGGCCTTCTACCCGGACCATGGTTTTTTGCTGTAGGTACAGATTGGATATTATGTCTATGTCTCTGTTGTCAATTCCGATTTCACGTAGAATTGCAATGAGTTTGCTATGTTGAACTTTATCGAATGTTTTCTCGAAATCTATAAAGCATGCAAATACATCTGCGTTGATGTCGCGTGCTCTTTGGACTTGTTTGGCGAATAACGCCTCTGTAGTTCCTAGTCTTTTTCTAAAGCCAAATTGTGTATGACGGATGTTGTTGTCTATCTATATATGCGTGTTTGGATGATATTAAGGAATGCTTTTAGAACGTGACTCATCAGACTAATTATTCTGTGTTTTGAGCATTTTGTTATGTTTTCTTTCTTTGGGAGTAGAATAAATGTGGATATTAGCCAATCTTTTGATATTTGACCTTCTGTGTAGATTTTGTTGAAGTCGCCAATTTCATTTGTTCTGGCTCTAGTAGTTTGAGCATTTTTTTGTGTATCTGATTTGGTCCCGGAGCTTTGTACTTCTTGTTGAGTAGTAATTAGTCCTATGTCACCCGATGTTGTGGTTATATTGTTGTCCACATCTATGTTTCCAAAACAGTTCTACCATATATTGTTTTCATCTTGTTAGTATTTTGCAGTTTCTGTGATGATGTTACTGTCTGAGTCTAGGATTAAGCTCTTTTTTCTTTGTTGGTTACTTCCTATTGCTTCTTTTATTTTTTATAGAGATTGAAGTTGACGCGTTTTGCTTGTAGTATTTCGATTTTGGCACATTTCTCTTGTAACCATTGCTTTTTAGCTTCTTTAATTGTTTTAAGTACTTTCTTGTGCAGTTTTTTGTACGTTTCTTGGTTTTTGTTTCTATATTCATCTATTTTTGTCTCGGGTTTCAGTTTGTCTTTTGCGAATATCGCTGTTTTTTTTTATTCCACAGTTCTTCTGTTTTTGTTTTAGGGTTGCTATTTTCAGATATGATGTTTAGTTCACTATTTATCCTGTCTTTAGTTTTCTGTAGAACATTATTTTATTTAAGTTTCTGTGTATCAATTTTTTTATTTTCTTTAGTTGTATTTTGGTTTTAGCCAGTAGAAGGTTATGATCTGATGGA
This sequence comes from Tachinus rufipes, assembly GCA_963932245.1. NCBI lineage: Eukaryota > Metazoa > Arthropoda > Insecta > Coleoptera > Staphylinidae > Tachinus > Tachinus rufipes. The sequence goes on from OZ010744.1 coordinate 19,654,521, forward strand.
ATGTCGGCGACTGGGTATGTTTTGACTGAAAGGATTGCATTGCGATATCTTCTGTTTACCATTACATAGTCAATTTGATTCTTTACTTTTTGCTGTTGGTTATCGGCTAGAGATCTCTATGTGTAGAGCTTTCTGGGGTGAAGTTTAAAGTAGGTGTTTATTATTGCAAAGTCTATTTCTTGGCAAAATTTTATTAGGCAATCACCTCTATCATTTCTCACGCCCAAACCGAATTCGTCCGCCACATCTTCAACTTCTCCCTGTCCCAGTGTGGCTCAAAAAAAGTCTTCGATAAAGTGTGGCATAAAGGTTAAAAATAGGAACTATACTTTTCTATTTGTATTACACAACTTGTAGACTCTTAAACTACCGCTCGCTTAAGATAAAGCTTAACAACACGTAATCAACTATTTGCTCTATTCTAGTAATCAATCCAGAAATCCACTTTTATTTAACATAATATTTATAACAGAAATGCCCGTCCTTATCAGGTGACGCTGATACAACACGCTAACAATAATGCGCTGTTTTATTTATCAAAAAACCAAGAAGTAATGACTACACGCATACGAGCTGAATTTGACAAGATTAATTAAATGGCAAATTTAAAATCAACGCGACAAAAACAATGCAATTCTATTTAGACGCATTTTTGTCGCCGCTTAACCTTGAATAACATTTCCATCCTCTGCGAAGACAACATTAAATAAGTTGGCGTCTACTTTATTAAACATATACATTGAATATTGCATATATCATCCGTTCTCGACAACTAACCTGCTCGCTCCTACATTTATAATAAACTGAAATTTGATCAATAACAACTAAGTACGAATTGTACTATGGTTTGTACAAAAGATTACTATCTAAAGAGACTTTAAACTGACTACAATAAGTGACGCCAAAAGAAAACACTTAAGACATTTTTGAAAAGACCTCTTACCATCCCATACCAAAAATCATTTTTCTAGTGGACGTTGATCCCGGCGCTCTTTCTCACAAATTCTCCAAACCAGAACATTTGCTTTTTATTACGAACACATTTCTAACTTAATAATTTCTAAGACAGAAAATTTGTGAACTAAGGGTCAAAAGACCATATATAGTATGCTTAGAATGCAATGCATCAAATTTTGTACTGTTTTGGTCTATATAGGTATGGCCAATTGTACGCTACGCTGTTATCTAAGAGATTAACGCTTATTTAACAAACAACTTACCCGTCCTAATACTCCGTGCTCGTAAACTAGTGTAGGTACTGCAAACACGTCAAGGGCGTGGTGGTGGACTTGGCAAACATCAACAAATTTTAGATGTCATAAATGAAATCTTAAACCTTGTTGAATAAGATCCTTTTAGTAATACTTGAAACATATCTCGCCAAATAAGTGTCTTAAATCTAATTATCTGGTGAACACTGCGCAAGAATCTGTTCTCTTTTCATGCACAAAAAATACAATCTTCTTCCTCTGCTTATGCTATTATCTATTAATAGATGTTAGCGACAATATGGTTCATCTCTTTGCGGTTCCTGGCTGTGTGGATCAGACTTCCAATGGTCCTCAGTCCCGTCCATTGTCTTATGTTTCTCAGCCACAACATCTTTCTTCCGATTCCTTTCTTTCCTTCGATTTTGCCCTCGATAATAAGCTGTAGTATATTGTACTTCTGATTTTGCATAACATGTACCAAATATGCAGTCTTTCTTCTTTTTATCGTAGACAACAGCTCACAACCTCTGTTTGCCCGTCGCAGGACTTCTTCGTTGGTTATTTGAGCTGTCCATGGAATCTGGAACATTCTGCGGTAGAGCCACATTTTGAAAGCTTCTATTATGTTCATTGGTGTTACTTTTATCGTCTCAGCCCCATATACGCTGACAAATCTTATTCGGAGGTTTAGATCAAACTTGGTGTTAGTAAGGATTTCTCTGAATTTTATAAATCCATTGCGTGCGCACTCAATTTGGCACCTGATTTCGGTGCCCGATGACCAGTTTTCTGTCAGCTATGTTCCAAAATACTTAAGTTTGTTGACCCTTTCCACCGGTAGGCTGCCAAACGTTAGCATCGCGTTTCCTGCTAGATTTGGATTGCGAGATATTACCATAAACTTTGTTTTTGTTATGTTTATGTTTAGTCCCATGAGTTGGCTCTGATTCCCTACTTTGTTGACCAATTCTTAGAGGTTTTCTAAGTTATCGGCGATTAGTATTGTGTTGTCTGCATAACGTATGCCACTGTTGTTAATAACATTGTGCTAACAACAAATCAATTTTAATAAAGTTTTAACCTCTTTAAATAATTTGTGTCATTGTTTTATTGTGATTTTATGTGCGCCAAATTGGCTTGTATAGTTATTATCTGTGAGATTCATCTGATTCGATTATTTGTGTAAGTAATCTAACCCCACCTACTCAGCATATACATCTATTGCGCGAGCAAACTCAGCCTTTGTTGTGTGCCATTGGCGTAACTTGCAGTAGATATTTAAGGTTTAGTTTTAAATATTTTTAATATGTAATTTTTATTTATACAATTATCCGTACTTCCCATTTTTACCTTTGTTGCACATATTTTAATATTTCCACGGTCCAGTTAACCAAGTTTGTCATTTATAAGTCTCCACGACGAACCTCGTACGAGTGAAGTGTGTACCCCTGTGTTGTTCCTATTAGTATTGTTTTCCATTTTTAATTACTGCTATTTTTTTTTTTTTTTAACTTATTCTTATTTGTATACATAATGGCTCTTTGTAAATGTTGTAATAAACAAACAAAAGATTTGGAAGCCATTCGATGTTTTGTCTGTAAAGATTATTATGCATGTTTATGTGTTGGTCTTCCCCTATCTGACTCCCGTGTGCTACGATCAAAATCAAACTATAAATGGACGTATAATAGTTGCTCTAACTCAGGAAACACAATATCTGTGTTAAAAGGTATGGTGTCAGACTTGAGTCAACAAGTTAAAGAGCTAACAGCTGCTCTATCAAAATTATCAGCTCCAAATAACGAAAAGGTCAATGTAGAATATCACGAACGAGAAAAGCGGTCTACAAATATTATCATATTTAATGCTCCAGAAAATAATACATCTGACGGCAATGTTGTAGCTTTAGTTTTGCCGATATTAAAGTCTATTGTACCTGCACTGACAACAATTTCTCAAGCTGTCCGTCTTGGAAGACTACTAAATAATAAGCCACGCCTGATTAAAGTAATTTTTACTAGCAGGACAGACGCTGTAAAAGTATTAAAAGAAGCAAAAAAGTTGCAAAGTTCTGCTACATATAACAAAAATTTTATTAATTCCAACAAAACTCCCCAACAACAAGAGTACAAAAAAATTATTCGTGCTCTTTTAAAGCCGCGCATTGATTACGGCGAAAAAAACCTTTATATTAAGTATGTATACAGTACTACTACAATATTTGTACAAAAAACTAACATTGTCCCAACAGAATGAATTAGTAGCTCACTTTTAGTACCAAAACACACGAGGATTAAACACAAAAACACAAACTTTCTTTGATAGCGTATGTTCTTCTAATTTTAATATTATAGAAATAAGTAAAACCTGGTTAAAAGACGGAACGCTCAGTAGGGAACTATTTCCAGAAACTTATTTTGTGCATAGAGTTGATCGTACACGATGTAAAGCTGGTGGTGTTTTAATTGTTGTTGATGATGCTACTGCACAATGCATTCCAATTACTAATGCGCACTGTCCAATTGTTGAAATAGATTTTTCCGCAGCTACCATTTATTTTCATAAATACAAGCTAACTTTTTTTATAATTGTTTGTTATATGCCACCCTCTCAATCTGTACATGAAACATTTTATGAATTTATTGAAGAAAACTTTGACATCAGCACTAATACAATTATTGTAGGCGACTTTAATATTCGTAATCTTCAACAATCACTGTCTGGTCATCATCCTGATCAGTTAAGCAGTAACTTTTTAAATTTCTTAAACTATAACAATCTTTTGAAACATAATAATATTCTAAATACTAATGACAGAACACTTGACTTTGTTTTAACGTCCTCTGATATTAAATGTTCACTTTCATGTTGTTATTCCCCATTTGTAATTGAGGATAAACACCATCCAGCTTTTGCTTTTGATATTAAAGTTTCTACAACTACTAATTTGCCGGTTTTTTCCACAACAGACACAAATATTGTTTTAAATAAGCTAACTTATTCAACTTGTACACTGCTTTTCTTGACACTGATTGGTCGTTAGTGTATGCTGAGACAGATATTGACGTATGTTTTGATAAGATTTACCAAACAATATCAAAAATACTGGACAGACATGTTCCAAAGTCAATTCCACGTAAATCGTCGTCTAGATATCCTTGGTGGTTCAGCACTGATTTAGCATACTTCTTGGCAAAAAAGCATTACCACAAGTTATATAGTCAACATAAAACCAATTATTATCGGCAAAAGTATTTCAACCTTTGAGGAGAAACAAAACGCCGTATTTCATTGGTCAGAAAAATGTTTACTACTGCAGCTAAAGCAAAATTGAAAAACGATCCAAATCAATTTTGGTCATACATTAATTGCTTGAAAAACAGTTCAAGAATTCCATCATTTATGATTCATAATGGAATTATGACGTCAAACCAACAAGAAATCGTAAAGTCATTTGAAAAATTTTTTAGTAGTGTTTACAAAACTTTAAATCTTCCATCAAATTCTAATTTCGTCAATAATACTATTCCATTTGGAATTAAATCCATATCATCCGATGAAGTTGTGCAAGCTTAAACGTCTAAAAGCAAAATACACGTCAGGTCCTGATGGCATTCCTTCTTTCTTAGTCAAAGGCTGCGCTACTGTCTTAGCCAACCCTCTGCATTCTTTGTTTAATTTAATATTAAAAACTTCAACTTTTCCAAAACTATTAAAAATTGCCCGTATCAGCCCAATTTTCTAAAAAGGAAACAAAGAAGACATATCAAACTACCGTCCAATTGCTTTAATTAACAACTTTGCCAAAGTTTTTGAACGGATAATAGCAGAAGGGCTTTATTTTGGAGTAAAAAGTCTAATATCAGATAACCAGCACGGTTTTGTTAAGAAGCGGTCTACTGCGTCAAATTTGCTATGTTTTACAGATTTTTTTTCTACATTGCTCGATATGCGACAACAAGTGAATGTAATATACACTGATTTCAGTAAAGCATTTGACACATTAGATCACGGGATTATAATAGATAAACTACGTGTTGTTGGATGCAATAACAATCTTTGTAATCTATTACAGTCATATCTTAATGACAGATTGCAGTATGTTGAGGTTTTAAACTTCAAATCTGCTAACTATCCAGCACTTAGTAGTCTTCCCCAAGGGTCCAACTTGGGGCCATAAATTTTTATCATTTTTATTAATGATATTTGCAAAACCTTAAAAAATCAATGTCTACTATATGCTGACGATTTAAAAATATAGTTTTTGATTATACCATTGACAACCAACCTTTATCAACAATTACAACCTACAAAGACCTTGGTGTGCTGTTCGACAATCAATTAACATTTAATAGTCACATACACAATATTGTCAACTCAGCATTAAAATTGCTAGGATTTATTATTAGGTCAGCAAAACCATTCTCTAATAAAGAATCTTTGCACGTACTCTATTTTGCTTTTGTCAGAAGTAAATTAGAATATTGTACTACTTATTCCTATGCTCTGGAAAAAGTTCAAAGACGTTATTTAAAGTATATGTGTTACCGAGAAGATGGCCACTACCCGCCTCGTGGTCGTACAGATTATAACGCCCTATTAAGTCGTTTTGATTTTGACCCTCTTCAAGATCGTCGTAGAAGCGCTGATATATCGCTGGCCACTAAGCTGGTTTGCGGAGATGTGGATTGTCCAATCCTATTAAGAAGTTTGAACTTTTATGTACCAAGACTAGCAGCTAGAAACCAACCAACATTTACTTGTTTTAGGTCGCACAGTAATTTAGGTAAATGCACAGATTAGCAGAGTAATGAATGCTGTAAACTCCGTAGCGCCCAATCAAGCATTTTTTTAACCATTTTATTTTATATAATTTTTGTATATTTTTGTAAAACTTTTGTTTATTTTTTGTTAATTTATATTTTTTTGTTTATTCTTATCTCATAACTTCTTTATTTAATTTTATTGTATCATAATTGTTTTCTTTCCTTGTATCTATCTACCTATGTCTGTATATTATCTCCATGTTGGAACTATTAGTTCTGTTGGGATAATAATTTAATAAATAAATAAATATACAAAATAAACGTATATTGTTTAGCCATATATCGTTGAACTTTATGCCTTTCTCTAGCTCCGTGAGTGCTTCCAGAAATATGTTCTCAGAATAGATGTTGAACAATAGAAGTGACATATTTTAGGATATCAATAAGTTTGTAGTGTTGCACTTTGTCAAAAGCCTTTTTGTAATCAATAAAACAAAAATATACGGGCTTTCTCTGGTCGTAACAATTTTGTAGTAGTATTTGTGTTGCAATGCAACAATTGCCTCTCTTGTTCCTAGTATCTTCCTGAATCCAAACTGCGTGTCGCCAATTGTTCCTTTACATTTTTGATATATTTTCTGGTGAATTATTCCAAGGATCAACTTTAAGGTGTGACTCATAAGACTAATGAGCTTGTAGTCTTTGCGTTTTTTGGCGTTTTTTTTTAGGCAAAGGTATGATCGTTGATGAAAACCACTGGTTGGGAAACTGACCGGTATCATACACTTTATTGACGATATTGTGCAATACGTCTATGCCTTTTTCATCTAGGAGTTTAAGTATTTCCATTGGGACTTTATCTGGTCCTACAGCTTTATTGTTATTTGCTGATTTTATGGCTCTTTCAATTTTGTTTTTGCTGATTGACGGACATGTCAGGTTGTTATTGGTCTCTGTGGTATTGTCTGGTTGTTGGTCTGCAAATAGATTCTCAATATATTTTTGCCATTCTTCTTTTTTCTCTTCAATGTCTAAGATTATTTCTGATTCGCCAACATGGAGAAAACCCCAGCTGTTTTTTTTTTTAAGTTTTTGTGTAGATTTAGTCATGCAGAGTCTGTAGTTGTTTGATTTCTTTTCACTCCCTCTTTAGCTATTTGTTTTTTGCTGTTCTTATCTTATTTTTTATTATTCTTTGGGTATTTTTGTAGCTGCTTCCGTCGCTTTTGTTCTTGAGTTTGCGTCTTTCATCTATTAACATTAGAATCTCGTTTGTCATCCATATTTGTTTTCGGATTTTTGCTTTGAATCCCAACTTATTCTGTGTGCTGCTCATCAGGATATTTGACACTTTTTCCCATTAACCGGTAATTTCTTCCTCTTCTATGTTTGTAGGTATGTTGACTTCAAGTTTTTGGCTAATATTGGTTATTACCGCTGTTCTACATTCTTTGTTTTTGAGTTTTTAAAGATTTATTTTACATTGAGAAGGTGGTCTGGCTGGCTTTGAGAGCTTGATTCTGATATTTGCCACAAATAGTGTGTGGTCACATCCGCTCCCGGGTATGTACATGCTTTTGTGATGGATGAGCTAAATCTTTTATTAATTACTACATAATTTATTTGATTTCCAACTTTATTGTGCGGTTGGTTTGTTGGGATTTTCTACGTGTACAGTTCTTGGACTGGTAGTCCAAACCAAGTGTTGCTGACTTTCATATCTTCTTCTCGGCAGAACTGTAGGAGCTGATCTCTCATGTTTCTTGCTTTCAGTCCAAAAGGATTCACCAGGTTTTCAAATCTTTTTTTCCCAGTTTTTCGTTATCCGATCCCCTCTGTGGTTCCTGTCTTAGTTGCCCAATACAGTAAACATGGCTACCATGTCTGATATACCTAGTATATCTATATTCAGCCTCCTTGCCTCTTGGCCCAGATTTGCCAGCTTTCCTTCCTTGTATATGCTTCGCACATTCTAGGTCCCAATTTTGATTTTCTTACGTAAGTTGAGTCTTATGGCTTCATTCAAGACCGTTCCCCCCGGAGATCCGATACTATTTGCTCCGGAATATTTTCCGTTGAATGTAGTCATCATATTGTTCTCTTGGAAAAAATAATGAGGGTGGTCTTCCGTTGCCTCCCTTCAAGCTAACTGTCGATCCGTCTCAGCTTAGCATTATCAGCGCCGCCACGTGAAGGCGTAAGTACGGTTTCTTGATACTTCTCAGTACACTGCTGCTCAAAGGTGTTTGATTTGCTGCTTTGGACTGGGCCCTATTATGTTCAAGCCCAGCAGAGTCACTAAAGGTTTCTAGTAACTCTCGCCACATTCTCCACGGTTGCAATTTTGCCAATAAGTTTTACAAAATCATGCTGAAATTCCAGTTTTTGTTCATTGTTTTGGGGACTGATAAAGAAATGTCAAAACTAACGTCATAATATTCATATTTGGGTGGTAAAACATTAGATGCTATTTGTCGTAATCATTTCTTGCACAAATTTTTGATAAACTTTAGAGCCGGACTAGTCAATTGGTCTCTTTGTATTGTATAAATAATGTTTATTTTCAAGAACTTTCAGAGCAATTTCTTTGAATGTTTTTGATTGTTTAGTTTGAACTATGTGTTTAAAAATAAATGGATTGGTAGAAGTGGTCCTTTCAGTCACCACCTCTAGATTTGTATTTATGGGATCTTATAAAACCATGGTATAAATCAACAAAATTGAATTTATTTAGTGTTTGTATTGTAATTTTTTTTTCTTATTATCCAACTTTTATTCAAGCGCTTTAGCGTTAATAGTCTACTTTTAAAGTGTAATCACCTCTTAAAAATCAAAGTAAACACTCAGTATGAACAAAGAGTTCAATAAATTAAAAAAAAAAACTTTTAAAATTAAAATGAAAATAATTAACCTACTTCTGTTATCAATATATTTAGCCATACCAGCATAATACATATCTAGTAAATGACTAATTATAAATGTCCCCATTAATAACTATAAATGAATGCTATTATGAAACGTACGTGAGTAGAATAATGACCAAGCATATTACAACTAAAATAAACAACTAGACCTCGCGCACACTTCCATAATAAGATGCACCATACCGATGAAGAATTCTGCGACAATATCCGTTGATAACAATGGTCACTTCCGATTGTGTCTATCGTAACGTGCAAAAATACCACACCTGTTTATAGGGAGAAGAGGTCAACCAACTCCATTGGCACCGATATTGAACGCAGCCCATACAAACTGTAAAATTGTGCAGTTTCGTCGACTGAAACTTTCTTTCGCGTTGTATTAATGTAATCAACGAGTTTCCTCCGTGCTTAGAAATTTCATTCGATATGATTTTATGTACACATTAATGCGGTACTTTAACGTGTATAATTTTGTCGCACGGCTTACCATGTGGAAATCTTCACATTTCAGCGTTGCAAACAACAATGCACTGTTTTCTGATGCAATTAAATATTACAACAATGTTAAAATATAATTTTATATGATTGATAATATGTAGATAATGAAATATCACGATACTGATCTCAGCAGAAGGAGAAAGCTTTTGAATTATTATATACAATTGAAGAATTATATTGTGTTTATGACAAAGTTAAAATATAATTCAAGATGACTGATTGATAGTAATTAAGGAAATGCTTGTTTTTTATAAGAATTTTAAGAAAAGGCTGTTAGACTTTATACGGAAGTTGTATGCAACACGAACTTCCTGGAAATTCTCTTCATGGACTTTTGCCAAGTAAATAGAAGTAGCTGTTAATGTATCGCTTATTAGTTTGTTAACTAATGCTTTGCATTTGTATTAATTGTCTAGCAATGTTATTTGTAATAATTATTACAATAATAAAACTACATTCAATAATATTAATAAAAAAATAATTGTTATTAGTATTTATAGATTATTTAGACAGAAATTTAAACAAATCTGTGTTGCAGCTTCACATTTGAGCAAACCGTACATCTTACTCGTATCATTTGCTTTACCAAACTAACGCCAGTTAGTCAAAAACTTGAATAAAATTGAATATTTTAGACTCGGCTTCACCGATAACGCTACCGACCAAAAATATTGTAAACCTACAAATTTAGCAAAAAAATTAAAAAAAAAAAAAAACTAAAATCCTTTTAATTATAAATTTTTATTATTAACAGTTCTAAACTGCCGTGTCATACATGCATAAACATAATATAAAACACTAAATAAATTAATTGTAATAGTTTCTAAAATTATTCCAACATAAATCCACATCAGAGACGAACAACTATATTTAAATTATTATGAATTATTAATAATATATGAATGCAAATTACTCTTTAGCAGGCACGTGTACAACGTTTACATATAAATTACCAAAAAAAATTGCCTCGATTATAAATAAAAGAAAGTCTTCGCCTCCTCAATATTGCTGTTTATGCAGATTAAGAGGAATCTGGAACGTAAAGAGAGTGGACATGTGCTTGCGAGTATTCTAAATATATGTTTAACATATTGGCCCAGTTCTTCGCAATCAAATGTTTTCACTTTTTTGAGTATCCTATGAACGAATCGCTAAATTTAATACAATTAGAAAATTTCATGCTATCTTCGCTTTCGTTTAATGTTTTACACCAATTATATTTGACTAATCTAATATCAATTGAAAATTCTAATATTCATTTCCTGTAACGAAAATAATTTTAAACACCCACAAATCTATTAATCCAACACATTTATACGAAGACATATTATTAAGTTTTGGACGTTGTCCAGTAGGCTGGTGTTAAAATAGAGTCATTCTTATATATTTTTTGCCGCCTGTTGCAAAACAAGAAATCATTATGTGTGGCTTAATATACGCTTTTGATCTTCAAAACTATTTAACCAATGTGATGTACAAGAATATAGTGTACACATATTTATAATATCTAGTTGAAGCTGTGATTTATTAGATGAGGTGATCGATAGGTAAAGAAAGTACTTAAGTACTACGTACATTAATTACATTCAGTAGCTTGAATAAACACTTAAATAGAAAGGTAATGTTAGTAATTATTATTTATAAAGCATATTAAAAGACAATTGAAAAACATTCAATTAGGTTTTAAACGATTTGGTACGTTGGAGTGAGTTTAAATGATTTGTTTTTTGTTTTGTAATTTAACTGTTGATTGAAGAAATTTTACGATTTAACTTAATAGTAGAAAAGACAAGTTTTCAATTAATGTTTGTTTAATTTGTTACAGATATTTGGAATAATATGCATGTCTTTGGCTTCCCCCGCATATAAATCTGGTACACATTGGTTCCTGTTCGTAGTCACAATCAGTTTTATTGGTACACTGATATGGGTGTTCGTATATCTATTAAGCATCAGAGAAGCTCTTAACCTGCCAATTGATTGGTTACTATCAGTAAGTAAATTATTATATTATTTATAAACACAAAATTACTGTTTATTATATTTTTTTTGTCATTAATTATGTATTCGTTAATAAATATAATGAACGACACTAATGACATTAATCTAACTAGAAAAACACAGAATTTTGTTAATACTGAATAATTATTTAGTACAACAATATTTTTTGACGCAAAAGTGCAAAAAATGCTTTTGAACTTTTTTGGTCAGCATCTAAAGCTGCTTCGGACGCCGCAGCCTAACTAGAATTTTGGAGCCGGTCCAGAAAAGTGAATTTAAACCTTAAAAGTTAACGGGACAAAATCTTGATTGAATGCATAGACTCAACAAAAAAATGCTTGTATGCAAAGATTATTGATGGTTATAACTCAAAACATACTCAATAAAATTGCAAGTCTTGTTTTGATTTTTTGTTCTTACTTTTATTCTGGCAGTGTATGCTAGGTGGCTAACAGCAAGAACGATTGCCTTTGTCAGCTTTAACAGTGGAAAATGAAAATGTTTTCTTTTGTCTTTAATGCTTGCATACATTATACAAAAACTGAATTACAAATCTTAAAACCACAACCGTCGAACTTATAATCAATGGTTAGTTGACAAAGAAAAAAAAAACGCAGTAAGAAAATTAAGTTATTTTTCCGGCTTAAAAATTGATCAAAGAAAATTTCTTTTTGGTTGATTTAAAAAAAATAGCCAAAGAAATGTTAAATATATCAAAGGTGAGACTCCAAATTTGTAATCAGAAAAAACAAACAAAAAATAATATTTATTAAAATTAGCATATAGTGTACACAACTAAAAAAAATATGTAATTGGCGCAATAAAAAACACTTGCTCGTAAGGCAAAGTATTGCAGGGCTTAGTGGTTAATTCTTACTAAAAATGCCTTTTTGCAGTCAAAAAAAAAAAAAAAAAAATTAGTAATTATATTTTGAAAACATTGTTGTTGGACTTAATTGTGATCATTGGTTAACTTTACTTTATAACAAATGCAAAAAACCCTTTTTTTCAAAAAAAAATAATTTAAATTTAATGAAATTGATCTTTTTTTTTAACGCCAAAATAGGAACCGTCTTACTTGTGGATTTTTGCTTTGACATGACACTTATTGTGTTCATGGCTTACCGCAACAGCAACTGCATTGCCTTAACTTAACTAAAAAAGTTTATTTTACTACCGAGAAACGTTAAAAATGTCAAAATAAAGACTACAAATTTAGTGTCAAGAAATTAATTTACGCCAGAAACTAAAAAAATAATAGTCAGTTTTTTACTTGCAGAAAAGAATCCTATTTTTTGGCAGGCAAAACATTTGCCTAGTTTATTAGCAGAAGCAATTACATTTATCCCCCTTAACAAAAAGCTTTTTTGCTGCTCAATACCTAAACAAATTATTTTATTTAAATTTATTAAATGATGTATTTTATGTAAATTGCCTCTACACCCAGTGTGAGACACATACACTAGTGTTTCAGAATATGCACCTATCATCAGTGTGCCTAGCATCTCACTGGTCGAAGAGACAATTTACATAAAATCACAGTAACTATTAAACAGTTTATGTTTAGTAATAACAGATTATTTTATGTTTAAAATAAATAAAAAATTATTAAGAGTATGTGTGTCAAACTGCTTAAATTTTAGATTTTACATGTTCAAAAATGTGTAAAAAATACGTTTTATTTGAAGATTTTAAAAAATTTAACGACTTCAAGAAAAGTGTGAACCTCGGATTAATTTTTAGAGATTTAATTGACGTCAAAAACCGTAAAAGCTACAAATCAATTTAAAACCATCTGATTTAAGGACTTTTGGTTTAGTAGAACTTTTCCTGTGTTTGCAGGAGCGATTGCATCTATTTTCTTCATTGAGAAGTAGCTTTTTACAAACCTTCTTCATTATCAAAGTTTGCATAAAACGACAAAGCTTGCAGTAATGAACCAAGTAATAAAAACGTTGCGTTAATCTATGTAATTTTCTTAAAAACACTAAACTTTGTAAACAGCAAATTAGCTATAAAAATAATTGGAAAATGTTTCTATCAAAATCTGAATGAACTGAATGGTTTGTTTAAAAAACTTTTCAAGTTTTGCAAATAGTTGATTGCGAATATTTATTTATTGTAAAATTGTCAAAAATGGTTGTTTACATGTTTACAGATCAAAAAAATAATTTAAAAGAGTGCTAATTCAGGTAAAACAAAAATTGCTTGCTCAAAATTTGCTAGATGTTGTTTATGGAACAAAAAAACTGCATGCAAAGATTCTATACGGTTTTTAAAAGCATTGCCAATTTAAGTAAAGGTAATAATTGTTGTTTACAAAACAAGAAATTGCAAGCAAAAGATACTATTTGCATATAAAAGGCGTCAAAGTTCCTGATTGTAGTAACTAAAATAGAGTTTTTAAAAAATGTTTTAGAAAGCTTCAACCTTTGTAAAGCTTTTAGGAAGTTTTATGTTTATATAGTAAAAAAAAGTGTCAAAGTTTAACCAAAATAATAAGTTTCTTTCTAAAAATGTGGTTGGAAGGCATCCATACATATAAAAGAGTTTCAGCTTATTTGCATATAAAATGCGTCAAAGGTTGCTGATTGCAGTAACCAAAATATAAAAAAAAATGTTTTTAAAGGCGCCAATTTATCTAAAGCTATTAGGAAGTTTTATATTTATATAATAGATCATATCTAAGAAAAGTGATGAACTATCTTGTGAAAGTTTGCTCATGATTAAAGAAAATATGTTTTAAATGAGGGTTTGTTGTAAAAATGTTAATTTTGTCCGAGAAAACAAGACTAACGTGTAATAATTAAGAACAGTAACTTATGTAAAAAAACTAGACTAAAATTTGTGGCATTGAGTTTTGCTTTTAGATGAACAAAGGTGGTGTTGTTAGTTGAGTTGTTGGTAATGCAAGATGGTATTTTGCTACGTTTTGTAGATGGATGCTTGTAAAAGTTGTAATTAGTTTGTTTTTTAGTGGTTTGTCAGTTGTTGCATGTTTATCTAATATTTTGTTTTTTTATATTCCATCTACGTGTAGTCATTTGTATTTATTTTTCATAATTGTGTTCTTATTATTATTATTTTAATTTTTTTTAAATATTATTGGTTAGTTGCTAACACAATTATAAATTATTTTGTCTTACTGGACCAGGATTCTGGTTTTAAGTAAACATATTTAGTTTGGAGTAGTGTCTTTGCGTACCTGAACTCAAATCAATCAAACTAAACTTTTTGTCCCGAAACCATAGTTTTTGTTTTTTTATAAAACTTTTTCCTTAACTACGTATTAAAAATTTTGATCTGGTGATAGGTATAAAACGCAATATTATATCATAATGGCTTGTTTTAGATCTAATAATTTTGAACGTAAAACAATCTTTCATTTGGACGTGTTGGTAGAAACTACAGATTTGGAACGAATCATCAAAAAAACTGTTAACGCGACAGTTTTATTAACTGAGTCTAATGAAAACAAAGCTCAGTCTATTGTAAAATGTAAAGCAAATGACAGTAATCTATGCTCACAAGGTCATTGGTAAAGCAAAAGTTGTTAGATCAGCATTGTTTAAATGTTTTAGAGATTGTAACAACTAATGTTGTGGTTGCTATAAGGAACTCCAATAATTTATTACTTAATGTCCTTGTTTTCCGGTGAATTGCCTTACCTCCTAGTGGTAGTGACACGGGCAACGGTATTCTGGTCTAAGTCAAAAGTTGCTAATATTATATATTAGTGATACTGGTTTGATTGGAATAGTGCAAGTTTGCTTGACACTATAGAACTGAGCGATGGTTGCATTTGTGGTATATTGGCTAAATTTTAACCTTTACCGTCAGTAGCTATAAACTGTGTAGGGACGGGCACGATCAGGTTAGTATCTGGTCTATTAGTTGTTACTACAAAAAATACAGCAAAAGCCTCGGGTGGCCGATGCAATGGTGAACAGTTGAAGTTAAATCTTTAAGGCCCATCTGTTAACATTTTGAACATAGCAAACCCCAAATCTTCTTTTTGACGGGAACCAAAGTAAACAATAAAGATCCAGATCGCTTTAATCTAATATATTTTGATTATTATTTTGAACATTTATTTGCTGACCAACATCCACAATCAATAAGCATATTCTAGATTGGTGAAGTACAAAAATTCAAGGCATTGGTTCTAATAGCATATTTCTTAAAATAAATCTTTTCCATAAGACTATTTTTGTAATTGGCATATTTCGTTTTCTAAATAAGGCATCTCTAAACTTTTTTGATAACTTTTCTGCAAGTATTAACTAGCTTTTTCAAGGTAATCAGTGAAAAGTGGAAAGAATTTTATTAGAAGATTTTAATGTACATAATACTAAATGCTTAAGTCACTCATTTTTTTACACTATAACACTATCTGGACAACAAGCTATAATTTTTGCTTCTTCTCATAATCTTACCTAACTTATTCAGCATATTTTTGTTCTGTTGTACTTCTTGGCAAAACAAAATTATTAGATTTGTATCTTTCAACTATTCCAAAGATTGCAACAATTAATGTTAAATTAAATTTTGATCATTCACTTATTACTTTTGTTGTAAAACTTTTTTCTTATTACTACCAAACCCAAACCGCGCCTCAACTAACATTATTCTAAGATGAACATAGTAAAAATGAAACAATTACTTAATAATTTTTATTTTGATACTCATTGATTATATTCTAATGATTCATATATTGCAGCAGAAAATCTCACAAAAATTATTCAAAATATCATCTAAATATTTGTTGCGTTTTCTGTTATTAAACCAAAACAAAAGTACTTGTTTTTAATTCAGAAAAACAGGCAGTTAATAAGAAACAAAGAGCATTTAAGAAACACATCAGTAATTGTTCCAAACAGCCTAAAAATTATTATAAGTTAGCTTGTAGTTATTGTGACAATCTAATACAATCTAATAAAGATCGGATTGACAGAAACATAGCTAATTGAATTTCTCAGCTTTCCATAATTAACAAAAAAATCTAATTATTAATCCAATAGAAAAAGCAGACCAATTTGCATTTAACTATACTATTATAAATTTTCTCATTGCTATACTTACAATGACGGTTAGTGGAAAAATAATGGTTCCAATTCATTTTAGGCAAAGGGTTTTTAAAAGATATCTTCTTAAATTAAATACCAGAAAGACATTAGGTATAGATAAAATTCTACCTATTAATCTTAAAACATTTGCAAATGAATTAGCTTTTATTTTGTCCAAACTATTTGCTTTACAAAAATGAAACATTTCTAAATTGTTGAAAAATTGCAAATGTGTAACCTATACCTAAGGAAGACAAGTCTGTTTTTTTAAGTTATAGACCAATTGTATCAATGTCCAATCTATCCAAACATTTTAGAAAAATATATGAATTTTTACATTGTCAAGTTCTTAGAGTCTTATGAATAACTTTTTTGAAAACAGAAAAGTTTTGCCGACTCTAAATTTGATTTACATTAATTGACTTTTTAAATAACCAAAACTCTTATTCACAGTTTTGCAAATAATACAATTCTTTATATTTTACTGAGACCATTTCGACAAATATGACAGAGCGTCTTGACATTTCTAGATAAGAATCAGTAGCATTTATAAACCAAAATTTTGGAACAATATCTAATTGGTGATTTTTAACTCTAAAAAAACTCAATAAGTTGAGTGCTACGTTTTTGTTAGAAATCATTTAAAGATACATGTTCATAGGAACTTTTTTGTTCCATTTGATGAATTGAATACACTATTTAAACACCTTTTATATTATTGTTAATGTTCACAGCCTGTTTAAATCCTAAAGGTATTTTTAAGTTGATATGCATATTAAGTAATTCCTAATCACAATCACAATCCTTTAATAGCATTGTGGGTAATAAATTCTTAGTTTTTTTAGGGTTTATATTAATAATTATTGTGAGAATATATAAACAAATGTTATAATAGATATACACTTTTAACAACAATTTAGTTCATTGTTGCTCTGGGTATTAAAAAATATTTAGATTTTTAGGACTATTCCAAAGTTTGCGCAATGTGTTTTTTTTATTATTTAATTAAGTTGCTTATGATATATTTTTAGGGTTATCTTTAGAGGATCTGTCCCAAAATTAAACTTTTAAGGCTATTCCAAAGTTTGCGCATGATTTTTCTTAAAATTTATTGATTTGTGCTCTTTATTTTTTAGTATTATTTTTGGAAAATTCATTAAAATTTTTTATTCATTACTGTTGGGTGGCATTAGAAATACTTTAATTAAAAAAAAAATTGATATTCTTTAGCTTGTTTATAACTTATAACTTAAGCGTATACTTTGCCCGCAATATATATCTTCATTAGCACGGTCTCTTACATAAATTCAAACCGAAATAGTTTAGCAATAATAAATTATTGCCATCAATATCCAACACGGCTTGGTGAAAACATCAGAATAACTAATTTTAGTTGGCAAAATCCGAGAATAACTCAATAAATATTATACTTTATAACTCCCTTCTACAGTGCCTAAAAAACATGCAACCAGAAGCATTTAAAATAAAAAAATATACTTAAAAATATAGCATCATATTTGGTTCTGCAGTTTTAAAAAATACACAGAATGTCACCATACTTTTATGTTTTAATTTATATATTATTTTTGTTTTGTTTCTTATATTTTATGTAGTTTTGTTTGACTTACTAAAAATTCTATTCTATAGACTACTTTGCATTTAATTTTGACTTTCTAAAAAGGGTTTAAAGCTATTATTGTAGAGTTGAGTAAGTTTGTTTTTATTATTATGTTTGTCTTACTGTTTGGTTTGCTACCAAAGTAATGCAGCATTAATGTTTATTCACGTTCTGTTTGCATTGAGATAAAGGATAGTTAAAGTCATTTTGTTGCTTTATATCAGAAAACATATTTATTAACAAATTTAATTATATCTGTTAGATCTGCTTTGTTGATTGATTTTATTTTTTTTAATTGTTTTTTTAATTTTAGAAATTTGAATTAAATTAAAATATAATTCCAAATAATTTTTTTTTTTTTAATATATATTTACTTATTTTTTTATTTTAGGAATTGGTGAACACAGGAATATGTACAGTACTATACGCAATCGCATTCATTGTACAACTGGCTATTTGGGCTCCGAACCATCCACATGCCAGAGGTGTTAATTTAGCAGCTGGGGTAAGTTCATAAAACTTAAAAAAATACTTAACAAAATGGCTTTATTTATAAATAAAAGTGGTTAATAGTAATAATAGTTACAGGCGCTTCAAAAGTGGTTTCATAAAAATATCTTCTACAGTATAGCAAATACTAAAAAAACACATTTAAATACGAACAATAGTTAATTTTGTTGTTTATAACATAAATGATGTTATTTTTACTAAAAACTGATGATTATTTTGGATTAAATAGCTACTAAGCTAAGTGACTGTAATTTTTTAGTCAAAGTTGATATTAAACGTTTGTCAAATAGTCTTAGAGTTAGCTAATAATTAACTTTAGTTGAGTTTATCTTTGCTGAATTTGTTGATATGTTTTTTCATGATTGTCGATTTGAACATTGTAAGTTGTTAGCCTAGCTAACCTAATTCTTTTTAATTGTTGTCTGAGGAAGCTCTACTAACCTGAGTGTAAAGCTCTCAACCACTAAACTCCTTATTCACTCGGCGTGATCTGTGTATCCCTGAAATTGCAAAGGATAGCTTTAAGGATATACGCCCGGACTTTATCCCTAATGCCCTAGTTTGTCACTTTGACTTTGCTCTTTTTCTTTCTTTTCCTTGCCAGTATTCTCCTCTCCTCTTTCCTTCTAAAGGTCCTTGAATGTTGGGCATCAGAACGGTTAATGCTTTTACCGTTTTTACCACCTTCTCTTCTATCTTGTCTATGTGAACGGTCATTTTGGTGTTTTGATCAAATTACACACCAAGGTATTTTACCGCATTCCTTCTTTTTCTTCTTTGTCAGCCATTTATACGCCACTGCTGGCGTCTTAGCCTCTTTTCTGCTTGTAATGCTGGCAACTTACATTAAAAGGGACCTACAGATTTAAGTGGATTCCGAACCACTAGAGAGAATTTATCACTCTATCAAAGAAGGTTTTAGCCGTAAAACCCCACGCTGGCAAAGCGGCTTGAGGAGTAGGAGAGCGTATAGAAAAATAAAAGTATATCACGATATATGGGAATCAAACCCACGATCTTTGGTACAGCGGCCGGATGCCTAGACCACTGCGCCACACAGCATCGCCTATCGTTATTACCGCCTTTTTCAGTTTCCTGCTACTGTACAGAATGACGGCCTCTAGCTTTAGCCCCTTTCGGCTTTGATCCTTTCCACAGCCGTGTTACTCACCATGACCAGTTCTGTTTCCTCTTTCGCCGTTGTGATAAAGCTGGTGCCATCCGCAAAGCACAGCAACGTAGTTCCTCTCGGCATGACTACTCCCACTACGCTGTTGCAGTATATGGTTAACAGTAGAGGACCCAGGATTGAGCCTTGTAGGACAACACACGTGATTATCATTTTTTTTTCTCTTTCTATTAGCAGATTTCTGCTATGGAAGTAGCTCTGGATAATAATCAGCGCTTGTACTACTCCTTCCCACGGAAGAGTACCAAACGCGTTTTTAATGTCGACCGTAGTAATCATGCACATTTTTCTGTCCTCTACCGTGTCCATCAACTTCTTTGTGGCATCAATGGTAAACTTCTCTTTCTAAAACCCAAACTGTCTGTCGGATATGTGATTTTCCACCTCTTCCCTCAATCTATTTGCGATTATTTTTTCCAAGGTATTTATTAAGCAGATCGGCCTATACTTTGGAGCTTTGTTTGTCCTTTCCTGCTGTTTCTCAAGCAGCACCATTTTTGACTGCTTCCCTACCTTGGAAAACCTACCACTTTAAAACTCCTGGTTCATCACTTTTAAAATGATATCAGGTGCGGCCTTTACCTCTTTTGCGATCTTGGCGGGTATCCGGTCTGGTCGCTTTTTTGTCCATGAGCTTTGAGGACGTCTTTTGTAGATCTTGCAGGGTGAAGGGTGCAATCACATCTTTCTCCACGACTGCTGACCATCTCATCTAGAGGTGCTAACCTAACCTAACCTAACCTAACTTTGTGTAAATTTTAAAGTTTTTGTCACTTTTTTGAGTGCGGAAGTGTACAGCTAACAAAGTAACATAATTAAGAACAATAGATAAATTACTATTTAGATAGTTAATGGACGTTTGGTTTTCTTTTAGTGTAGAGTGCTAAAATTTAAATCTTCAAGATTACTTTGTTTAAATGTACTATGTACTGAGCTGTGTGCGGGAAAACCTAAGATGCTGGTATATTTGTATAAGTTATGTTATTTTTTTGTTTTTTTTTGCCAAAAGAAGCCTTAGACCTTACCATTTTGCAACAACAATTAAATTTTTGTCCATTGAATACGATGCTAGATTGCAATACAATTGTTAAATAACTGCCTTGCGCACATCAGATTCAACACAAAAATCTCCTGGTAAACCAAGAAGTGCTTGAACACCAATAAATGTTGAAAGGTTAAGACGTTGCGTTTAAAGTTTGCCACGTTGTTGTGCATTAAAAAAAGCTGTGGTTTTGTTGTTGTCTGACGTGCCAGGCCATTCTTAAAAACGTGCCAAGAATTGCAGTTTTCTTGGTCAGTGAACAAAAATTATTTTATTTGTTAAGTTTTGTGAGTAAACAGTACTACCGTTATTGGTCAACAGAAAACCTTCATACATTTTATGAAACTCCTCTGCATACAGCGCAATTTTAATTTTGTTCACTACTTTAAAGTCTTTTTACTTCGGAATACAAAAGTTGATCTTGATGTGCCTAACATTGCTTCAAAATCTTGTAGCACTGACAAAAGTTATGTCAAACAGTAACGTATGTTAAATGCACGCTGAAGATCTATGTAAATAATGCAAGCAGATGAATTTTGCATATGCATTTTTTGAAAAAAAGTCAAAGTAATAAAGAAGTAATTTTGCATTATGCTTCTAAATTTGAACCAATGCATTGTTGCTACTGTAAGAGTAAGAGTGCGTTTTACTTCTTAAGGTTGCCAATTTCTTGTAACTTTTGGGTTAAAAACAAGTATTTAAGCAATATTCAAATTGAAAGTGTACTAAAAACATTATAAAAGTTATGAGAAAACTCTTTAGAATAACTTTTGTCAAAATCCACAAACTGATAATATGCTTTAGCCGCAATTATATCGTTGTGGAGTGTTAACAATTCAACCGTAATGCCAAATCACGAATAGTGTTAATCTTTGACAAGTGTATACATTGCTGTAGGCTAACGTCTAGAAAATGTTATCACTTTGCACTTATTCAAATTAAGTAATAGTTTATGCTGTAACAACATTAAAAAAGTTTGCACTTTCTTATCTGAGGTATATAAGTTTAACTGGGAAATAAATTTGTGGTTTTGATTTTACCCAACATGGTTCCTGTGGCTGAAAAATTTGGTTAGATATAAATAATATGTGCAACATTATTTAACTCAAATTTTTTTTGTCACAATAAACATTTGCTTACAACAAATAAGATATAAATATTCCATTAATTTCATAACAATATTTTATTAAATATTTACATAAAAGTGGGCAGTTGGTTATACAGTCAATAGATTATGATGCATATTTCCTTTTTCGATAAGATTCTTAGACGATTTTAGTAACTAACATTTATACATGCAATGAAATTTTAGATAAAAATATATAAACTAAATAATTTAAATAAAATTGTTTATCTACTTTAATAATATGTTTTTTTTGTTTTAGGTATTTGCCTTATTCAACACATTAATCTACGGATTTGGAACATATCTGCTACACATGGAATGGAAAAGTACAAGAACAACATAAATCTCATCACCAAAAACAAAACAAAAACTCACTCAAGAAACGAAGAATAATAAACAACAAAAACACATTTTAGTACACGTAAATTATTTTTTTGTTTAATTTAATTTATTTGACTGATTAGAAAGTCACGTATATTGTATTCGTTTTTATTTTACTGTGTATTTTATTTTTGATCTTCAGTCATTGTTTTTTTTATACGTTTGTATAAATTTACGTTTTATATACATATTTTGCTTCGTAACATGTAATGTTTTATTTTTAAAGTTACGTACGTAATTTAGATTTAGGATTTTTTTATATACGTTAAGTCACTAAAATTAGTTACGAAAAGGAATTGTTTAATTATGTACCTAATCACACCAACTAAAAGAAGTTTATATATTGTTAAAAATATAAATTATATAAAATAAGAATTTGTTGTTGTTTTGGTTTTATTTAAAGTTACATACATTCTATATAATCAAACTGTGCAGATTCTTATAGCTATTCGATCTAATGATGCATTAATAACCTATAATTTATGACAATTGTACAGTAAACGTGAGCTCTGTCTTCTTGGATTATTACATTAGTAGGTTACTTAGTAAACATATGTGCATCAATAACTGTGTATAAGTACTGATACTTTTATTTAGGTATTTGATTACTTATGGATCATTTACAATCGAATTGTTTATTATAGTCTTGATATAAAACAGGTTTGTTAGTTAATGTGGTGTTTTTGCAAACCATTTTTATTAATTTAAAACTCATAACAGTCTTAAAAAGATACCAATTATATAAAGTTTGTTTCTTCTTTATTAAGAGCATTTTTTTTTTTAATGTTGGATCTGATAATCTTACTTACAGCCAATTTAAATAGTGTTATAGATGGCATACCTTTAGATTTTGTATCCACAATATAGTGTCATTTAGGTACATTCAAAATATTTTTATTTGGTAATGGCCATATTCAGCAATTGTTCATGCTTTAAATCAGTATAAAATGATTCAAAAGACTAGAGTTAATGTTAAGGTATAGATTGCAAATTATATTTGTTTGTTTCTTTTCTTGCAATATAATTTTATGAAAAATTATTATCCATCTCTACTATCTAACGTTTTTTCAATTAAGACTCCATTGTTTGCATAACTTTTTTAAGCATCATTTTTGAGTCTATAAAATATGCAAAATTGTCTTAATTAAAGTTGATTGAGTACTTTTTGTATCAAAATCACACACAAAAGCATATGGTGTTTTAAGTTTCTAAATCAATAAAGAAGTTGCTCATTTACTTCACACTAAAGAAAGTTGGTGCTGACAAAATAAAAAACTTTCAAAAATATTCTATTTTTTTATGCCAAATTCAATAGTAGAGACCTATGACATAAATAATGAAAGAGATCAAGGAAAAATCATACAGAAATTTTACGACCTGGTAACGCTTGACATTAAAAACGTTTTCAACTCTGCCAGATAGAGCTAAAAAACTCTAAAAAAATAAAGTGAGCAATTACCTTCTCAACATAATAAGCAATTATCTTAGTAAAAAGTCAATCTTAGTTTATAAAAAAATTGAGGTCAGCTGCGGTGTGCTGTATGGTTCTAGATCTGCTTCACTGAAACATCAGGTTCTAACATCAAGAAAGAAGTAGAAATTGTTGACTTTGCAGACGACACTGCTATAATCGTACGCAAAAAAACAAAAAAACAATACCAAAGACAAAATAGACCAGACAATCGAGGATATAACCAGGCTAACTTCAAGCCTAAAACTGGTATACAAAAAACAGAAGTAGAGATTTTATACGGCGGTAAGATTTACCTCAAAATTATGAATCTATTATGTAGAAATTCTCTTTAGCAAAAATGATAATGAAGGTGAACGCTTGAAAAAAGCAGGCACAAAGGTAGAAAAAGCGCTCATGACGTTGGCAGGGTTTATGGCCAACGTAGACGGCCGCAGATCCAAAAAATGAAGACTACTGTGCTCAGCCGTAAACTCTATAATCGTGTGCACAGCCTTCTTATGGGGTGAAGCAATTGAGGAAAAGAATAAACTGTAAATTCTCACCAGAATACAAAGAAAAACTGGACTAAAAGTGTGCCGTGAAGTGGAGTGATTTGGAAGTCACTTAATAAGCCGTTGGTCTCATCAAACCCCTTCAAACAAGTCGTAAGACTTCTGGGGCGATGTAAAAAGCTGTAAAACGCACAATAAAGACAAATTGAAAAACGAAAGCTGTAATACCAGCTGGAGCAAGTCACTGATTAAAAATCTGAAAATGTGGATCAACAAAGATCTCAGAGAGATAAACTACTACATTACCTAAATCCTAAAAGGCCATCGCTTTAGTTCAGTAATAATTTTCACTTTATGCAAGAATTTTTATATTATAATTCTCAAATTTATACATAAAACACATTTCTTACATAACAACACGCGCAAATGGGAAAAAATAAAAGTAACAGTTGGAAATTACAAAAACTTTTTTTTTCTACACAGACATTATCACAAATACACAGCATTTTTCACCGGATGTCACTAGGTTCTATGTCTTATTTAAAAGCCAAACAACTTCCAGAATAATTGACTTTCAGAGTTAAATCTGCTTACACTAATATTTAGTGCAATTTATATTTTATCCTGTATTTTTTTGCAGATAGCTATAATTTGCAAGAGTTCAAACTTTCAGGTATACTCATAGAAAGAGTTTAGATGATAAACGCTACTAACGTCGTTTACTGAGACCACTATCAAAATCTGGACCATAACTAATTTTGAACTTCTTGTGCCGCAAGTACTTGAACATTTTGAACTCGGCGAGACATTTTAGTAAAACCTCATTAAACATTTTAACAACGTTTTACAGATTACATCCGTTCCAAACTATAAAACCAAATCTAAATTGACACTATTTCCGGGCAAAATAAAAACAAAAGCTTAGCTTCAGAAGTTGAAAAAACTGTTGCAAAAAGACTGATAAGTCAACTCACAAACCTAACTCACTATCAATGCTAGATCGACCGACCATAAAACCTACATAAACTGGCATCTTTCATCTCAGTCCACACTGCCATCTTTACTCCACACGCTGCAGCTTTTTGGCAATCTGCAGCCGTCCACACAAACCAGCGCAGTCATTTCTCTAAAAAATTCAAAAAACTGATGTTCAACTTACACCTTGTGTTTGCACACCCCACCAAGGTTTTACACAACCACTGGTAACTGTTACACGCACTATCACGTTGCTCTACAAACAAACTAAACAAACTTTTAATTAAATTGCATTCTGTGTGGGTGAGTTAGTAAGCACTAAATGAGTACATGTGTTAGCTCTTGCTGCCAACTTTCTGCCGGCAACACCAAAATAAGTTTTTTAAAAATTCTTCTTCTTAATTTACTAAAAAAAAACTTACACCTTGTGTTTGCACACCCTGCCAACGTTATTAGACGGACACTGGTATGTCTTACACGCACTTCTAAGTTGCTCTACAAAAAACTAAACAAGCTTTTAATTAAATTGTAGTTTATGTAGATGAGTCCGTATGCACTCTTACAAACTTCAACAGTTATTCTTTTGGAAATTCCAAGAAACTGCACTCAATCTACCAACAAAAACTTACATTTTGTGTTTGCTCACCTTGCCAAAGATTTAAAACGACTACTGGTAGCTGTTACACGCACTTCCAAATTGCTAAACCAGCTCTTAATTGCGTTGCATCTTGTAAGAGTAAGTCTGTAAGCACTTTGGGTGAGTGCGTGTGCTAGCTCTCTGAGTGAGAACGTTAGAAAACAAGTTTTTAATTTATTAACAAAATGCTACCTCCACACAATTAACTATGACATTCTGATAACCATCACCAATTATCTACTTTCGGACCTAGACCAACAGCTTTTATTGCCAACTTTGGAGTTATTTTTGTGCACCGCGTTCAAATCTTGTCACAGCATAATATCCCAACATAAACCAAAGAAAACTTAAATTATTTTAAATTTCAATCTGAAATTTGGACCCGTATGAAAAAAAATAAAGTGACAGCAAATCTTTCCTAAAAATAACTGTGAAATGTAAATGAGAATCAACTAACACAAATTATAGAGCTTGTTTACTTACTAGAACTGATGTTGCTTTAAAACTAACTCTATTGCAAACATAATTGCAAAAAAAGCAGTAAAAAAATGCAACCAAGAACAATACACTGACTGGCAATAAAATTAAACTTAAAGTCAAACAAGGTATTATAGTTGTCTAGACAACAAAAATTTAAAAAATATAATTAATTTTTTTTTTATTTTTCCCATCTTATTCAGAGCCCAAATCAACAGCAAACTAGACCCGGACTTATAGAAACAAAAAAGGTAACAATCAAACAAATATTGCAACAAAACGCTACTAAAACCAATAATGTACAACTGTTTTGGCAGAAAAAAATTGAAAAATCTAGCAACTTTTATTTGTAAAAAGTACCTCAGCATAGCAAACGTTTACTGCAAAGCTCAGAAGTTATATTACATTAAGTAAAAGTGTCATTTCCAATTCTTTGTGTGAGTGGGGTACTTTAGCAAAAACAATTCGCCAGCAACAGAAGTTCTAAAAATTAATAACTGCTTTTGTTTTAACTTTTGCTAAGTGCCTAGCGCTAAGTATCAGAGAACCCACGCCAAGAAGATCTTCATTTACGGAGAAGTAAACCAGTTCTTAGCAGACGGCATTATTGAGGTCAGCACAAACAAGTACTGCAAGTCGGTAATACATGTAAAGAAAAATAATAAGGATTTTCAATTTTTGCGTGGATTACCAGAAACTTATCAAAGCCACAAAAGACAAGTTTGCCTCGCTGCTAAAAATACACAAAACTTTTTACAACTTTAGAGAAACAAACGTGCTTAAAAAATAGATTTAAAAACCGGATATTAGGTTGCGCAATTTACCAGTTTTGAGTGATACTATTTAAACTCAAAAACGCACAGCATTGTTCCAGAAACTAATGGCCCAGGCATGGTTTCTAGGTTAAACTGTTTTAATATTTGTTGTCGTTTTTTTAAATACTACAGAAAACATCTGACTAATTTAGAAAAAGTACTCAAACGGTTTTAGTAATGCGGATTGACGTGCCAACTTTCAAAATACAAGTTTGTGTAATTCAAAATCAAATATCTAAACCACCAGGTCATCGTTAAAAACAACAAATTTTTTAACAACCACTTGACTTTGATCCAAACCTATTTAACACCTATCACCCAAAAGCAACTACAAAAAGTTTTATGCTACTTTACATATATCCAAAGTTTGCAGATATGCTTACCAATTTATAAAAAAAAATAGAGCATTCTAATAGGATGAAATGACTAAGCAAGTTTTAAAAAAGTAAAAGCCTTTGATCGACCACTACATCTTCACCAACCGTGACCAGATCTAAAATTTGTGCTGCAAACTGATGTCAGCTATCTGGGACTAGAAACAATATTCTACCAAAAATACGAAAAAAACAAAAAAGTGGATTCTTACGCCAGCTGCCACCTAAACCAACAACAACTGAAGTATCATGGAGAACAAACCGTATATTATGCGCACGAAATACCAAAACTTGGTTTGGTTAAAGATGTTGTCCGACTCCAAATCTAAATTTACAAGATCTGTACTATTAATTGAATTAGATTTCTAAGTAGAACGTTTTTGGAGAGATTAAATACTTGCCCAACGCTTTCTCCCAACAACCAAATAAAAAACCAATAAAACAAACAACAAAAGACGTTAATCAACTGCAGTTAATTAAAAAAAAAATAACAATAAAAATAGAAACAGTAGCTACTGCAGTACAACGCCCCTAAAAAGACTGCTCATAAAAATCTTTGCCGCTTCAAAGAGCACAGAGTCAATTATTTGGAAAATTTTGACAACAGACCGAGTGGACAAAGACGGAGTTTTTGTGAAAACCCAAAAAACAAATTAGTTGAGCATCTAACAATGCATGAAATTTTTGTCCGACATCACTACAAAGAAGAAACCCTAGACAAAATAAAATCAGGAAGACATACTGGCGCTACATCCAAGGTTTGTTAAGAAGTGTCTCATCTAGGCTACCACAATAAAAAAAAAAAAACAAGAATAAACTCATTTGCAACTCGAATCAACTGACAGACCCTGGAAAGGAACAGCATTTGCATTGACAGTAATAGACATGTGCACTTTGTAGACCAAATTATTTCTAGTATCAAAGACTTTTGCCAAACATAGACTAAACCCAACAACAATTGGTAATTTTTATTAACTTGCCGCAACTACCAAATTGGCAAGAGTTATTAGAAAATACAGCAGAATTAGCTTCTGTTTAATTGCTTTTTATATAAATTACTTATTCAGAAATCCTTGAGCGTCGTTTAACGTCCGTTTATTAAAATTTATTCAATTTACTGACGCACTTAATCTTTTCAAATCAGTTTTTTAGAAGAACAAGTAGCTGGGAAACGTAAATTGTATTTCCTTACCTAACTACCTAGTGTTTTTTTTTTCTACTAACGTCAAACATTTGAGAAAATGTGTAAAAACTTTAGTAAAAATGACATAAGCACAAACATAAACTGTAATACCTTTTCTTAAGTATAGCGTCCATTTACTTGGTAACTACCATTTGGCCTGGGGCATTTTAACAAAAACTACACAATGTGTTTTAATAGCGGTCCATGCATATTCACTAATACTCTTATAGTAACTGTTGCAAGCACGTGTCCGCAAAAGACGTGGCTTCTAAGTTAACAAAATTGCCAGAACTCGCCAGCTAGTTCCACCGCAACTTTGAAGCCTCTAACATCAACTCTACTACCACAAAAAACATCACCAGGATTCAGACTGCTGAAATGCATCTAATAGCAGCATTAGGCCAAGTCATCTGATCCAGAATGACCCATTCTTTAAAAGATGAAACCAGATGACCTTTGTCAAGATCTTGCAGTATCCTCACGCCAGTGAGCTATTGGTTGCAATAACTTTAATCAGTTTATTTTTAAAAATACCCGGAAAGACATCTTTGTTGTCTTTTGCCAAGAACTCTTGGTACCTTGGAGGGTTGCTCAGTCCTATTTCCAAGACGCAATTTTCTGGACGTGCAACCATTAGCATTGTTCCACTCCCTGATACGTTTCCCAATAAGTAAAAACGCTCCAAACTCTACGTAGCTGACATAGGATAATTCCCACCACATGGATGAGTTTCACAAAGGATTAGACAAATTTAATCCTAAAATTTAACCAGTTGGTTTCAAAACAAAAAAACAACTTTTCGACACACGTTTAAATTTACTTTAAACCTGATTGACAAGAAAAAAATTTACATAGGTTTTTGCAACACGTAAGCAAGTACTTTTGCAGCAAAAAAAACTTAGTACCTATATCTTGTGTTGTCGGTCATGTAGAAATAATTAATAACTTTCAGCCAGGGCTTATTCGACATCCAGGGACCCCAATCAAGATCTGTGAAATGAGACTTTAATCCAGAAAAAAAAACCTAGTGGATTATCTGAGAAGGAAACCTTTTGAAACTCAGATAACATTTGGCAAAAGGCCTTGAGCTAAAAAGCTTAGAATCCTACTTTCAAAGGCTTAAGAAATGCAACTGACAAACTAGGCCAAGCACAGTTTACAACGATTGTGTTGCCGATCAGAGTTTACACTAAACTTTTGGATAACCAGCTACTCACAGCCAAGTAACAGACGTACACCGGAAATATCATAACCCAAAAGTTTTTTTCTAGTCATTGCCACATATTATTATTGCCAAACTTGTTTAAATTATTTCATCGCAAAGTATAAAACATTCTAAAGAATTTATGCAATCTCTTAAACTTTAACTGTTTTTACTGTAAAAACATATTTCAAAAATTGTTTTTCTTGTGGCAAAGTATCATAAAAAATAAAAACCAAAGTAACTATAATTCCAAATCCAATTTAAGTCTTATCATGCACTCCTTTATTGCACTCTTAAAGAGTCCGGCTATTAACACGTACGTTTTGTTTTTTTTTTTGTTTTTTTTATGTCTTTTTAATTTAACTTTTTATTATTTGTCTGTGTTTTGGCAACTTTTTGACTTTTTTTTTTCTCTACTTCGTCTGCTTTCTAACCATTTTTGGTCTGTATAAAACTTGAATCGACTCCTAACTCCAGCAAAGTTCTTGAACTTTATCAATATTTTAGTTTTGTTTATTTTGGGCGTCATTGTAGCTTAGACTCTACTAACAAAATTCTGAAGTAAACTTATTAAAAGTTAAAAAAAAATAAGGCAAACGGAGCTGATAACAATAGACGTAAAAAAATGCGTACAACAGCGCATCCTGAGAGCTATATCTGCAATAGGAGCATAGTAGACAAAAACAATAAGAAATAAAAAATGATTTGTGGTGTTTTACAAAAGTCGGTACTTGATTAAACGCAGTGAAACATCTTCTATGATAATATTATGGACATCCAAAAAGTTGTAAGAATAGAACTGATAGCCTAAGCATACAATCTGACCATTATTGTGCTAAATTAAACCAAACAAAACTTTATGAAGAAAACAAATTATATTTTGCAAAAGAATAGTTTAAAAGGAACAAGCTAGAGCTAACAGTAGAGAAAACTAAAGCAATATTATTAACAGGAACAAAATGTTAAAAACGTTAGCTTTAAACTAGAAGAGGCTAAATTCAAACCAAACTTTCGACAATCATGTCAACTTTGCAAAAAACATGTTCAACAAATTGCGTTCAAAGCTAAAGTTAGTACCGCATTGCTAAGAATTATTCCTAGATTGGACTAAACTAACAAAAAAAAAATATTACTAGTAATTTTATATGAAGCAAAAATTTGGAGAAATTTTTGAAACGTCCAAACATATAAAAAACTACTAGTAAAGTTCAAAAAAGATACATAGGCCATCAGAATATGCAAAAAACACAAAATAATTTCCACAGAGAGCTGTATAATCGTTTTCAGAACAATACCAATATCACTCTTAGCAATCAAAAAAAGAAAACCATAGAAAAAACAAAATAGGAAAAAAAAAATTAAGAATTATATCAATTTTAGAATAACAAAAAAATGGTTAATCAACAACGACAAAATACAACAACTAATCCCGGACATCACAAGCTGGGCTAAACAAAAACACGGACAAACTAACTACTACATGACACTACACAAAAAGAATTAAGAAGACAGAAAATGACAAATGCATGTTTGTGAGGCG
This sequence comes from Tachinus rufipes, assembly GCA_963932245.1. Classification (NCBI taxonomy): domain Eukaryota; kingdom Metazoa; phylum Arthropoda; class Insecta; order Coleoptera; family Staphylinidae; genus Tachinus; species Tachinus rufipes. The sequence continues at coordinate 19,686,023 of OZ010744.1, forward strand.
ACCAAAAACGTAATGTTAAATTGAGAAAAAATAGAATGTTATAGAAGGAATAATAACAAAGATAATAAAAGAAAAAAAATAGAAGAATAAAATACAATACAAAAACAACGCAACAAATTAAGTGGAAGTACCGTCTTTCAATAGAAAGAAAAGAAATGAGTTTTAGATATTGAAACGTGATACTATCTGTGTCTACAATAAAAAATCAAAATTATAGTTTAGACTTACTAACAAACTTTAAAAGTGTACAGAAAGATTAGCAATTCTGCTATCCTTGACAATCTAATCCATTTTAGAAGGGTTTTACCAACAATGTTCTCTAACTCATTCTAATTTAATCAACTCATTTTTAGTAATAATTTTATAAAAACAAAAGTTGAAATAAAAAACATAATTAACTGTTTTGTGTTTTCACATCATTAATTTTTAGTTATTTCAAATATATTAATTTTTTTTTAGAAAATTATTATTCAAAACAAATTAATTAAATGTCAAATATGTTACAGTAATGTTATTATTTCATATCTACCTACGCATAGGTGACCTATTATTTATTAATATGTTGATTAGTAGACAGCCACATACATAAATAATAAGATAATCAGAAGCGTTAATTATTTAGTGTTCAGTAAATATATAAACAGTAAGCTGATAAAAATATAATGCATTGTTAAAATGGTCGTGTTTTTATAAACTTGTATCGACTGCCTGTCTTTTATGCCAATACAAACATACTATTTCATTTTCCTTTCAGCACTCAATTAAACTGTTTTCATAGTCAATATTTTAATAACAATATTATTTGTTCAAATACATATTTAATCAATTAGTGAATTAAACGTCTTTTCATTCAAAAAAGTAAGTTTGAAAATTTAGTCAATTAATTAATCAATTTTCTGTTATAAACATAATTAAACTTGACCAAAATTTGAGTATTTTTTTAGAATAAATATTAATTCACAATAATTTACTAAACTGGAACACATTAATGCTTTCATTTATTATTCATATTTATTAAATGTTGTTAAACATTGAAGTAGAATGAACAAATGCAATGTCATATAGATCAATAAATCAATATAAATGCGTTATTATAATAAATTGTAACCATTATTGTTTATTGTTTGTAGCGACCAGTTGAGTTTTTGTACAGTAAAATTGTTTATTTGATGTAAACGTTTGATAAGTGTTAGTTAATAATGCCAAAGAAAATAGTGAAGTTGAAAATGAATCAGGCTATGAATAATATTATAAAACCGAGTGATTATGAAGTGCCCTCAACATTAAGATATAGTGCAGATTATTTTATAACGTTACCTGGAATTATCAAAATTATAGAGTTTGTAAGTACAATTTTATTAAATTATATTTGTATGCAATTTTTTTTTTGTAATATGTAATTGTTTAATTTAATTTTTGCTACTCATACTATATTATATATAGATTATTACTAAATATTGATTATTGGGTAATGAACAAGTAATTTTGCAAAACATTTGTTATTTATTAATACAATTCAGACTCACATTTATATCTTAAATAATAATTTGTATTAGAAAATTGTTATTATAAAGATGATTTGAAATTTTTATTAAAAAAACTGATGTCAACTACTCGTAAGCTCTACATTAACAAGTTAAGCCCAAATTTCTTTATTCTCTTGTTTTTTTAATTTAATTTAGATTATGTTAATAATTATTCAAATTTTGAATAATTTACTATTTTCTGTTCTATATTTTGTTAACAATTAGAATTACCGTTTGCTAAACCTACTATTATTAGCAACAATTTACTGTAACAAAGCTATTATTGGTTTCTAAATATAATTGTTTCTTTGCTATTTTTTTTTCTAGTTATGTTACGGGAAAAAGGTCATGTTAACATGTAAAACTTTGTTTGCGATTTGATAATTATTGTGTCAGGGTGATTTTAGAAGTATGTACGAAGCATAACGTTGGGTCTGCATGAGCTATTACTAAAAACGCTAAAAATTAAAATAGTAATTGTAGTTTTTTGTTTGTTTTTTCTTTAGTAGTGGTTGTATTTCTTAAGTGTACTATAGATTCCGTAAACTACAATACATTTGTTTTATTGATTGTACATTAAACTATAGCAATAACTTTTAACCAAGATTGCATCAAAGGCACATTAAAGTAGATCATCAATCAGCCCTTTGCGTCTACTGCTGGACATAGGCCTCCCCAATTTCCGCCCATTTCCTCCTATCCTGAGCCTCTCGCATCCAGGCTCCTCTTGTTCTCTTTATATCGTCTGTCCATCTTGTGGGGGGCCTCCCCCTGCTTCGTATATCTGCTCTTGGCCTCCACTCCGGTAGTCTCTTGGTCCATCTTCCATCTGACATTCGGGCCACGTGTCCAGTTCCACTTTAGCCTCGCCATACGCACAACTACATCTGTGACACCTGTTTTTCGGCGTAGGTCTTCGTTTGTGATATGGTCTCGTAACGACACGCCGAGCATCAATCTTTCCATCTTTCGTTGTGCAATTTGGAGCATTTTTGCGGTTGCGACGGTGAGTGTTGCGGTTTCAGTGCCGTAGGTCATAACTGGCAATACACATTGATCAAACACTTTCCTTTTCAAGCAGACTGGCAGATTGCTTTTGAATACGTCCCGAAGTTTTCCATATGCGGCCCAAGAGAGGATTATTCTTCTTTTAAATTCGCATGTTTGGTTGTCTCTGGTTATGCGTATTTCGTGACCTAAATAGGTGTATTTGTCTACGAAATCAATATCTCTATTGCCTACATCTATCTGTCTGCTCGGGACCAAGTTTGTCATACATTTTGTTTTGGAATAGTTTATTCTTAGGCCTACGGTATTACATGCTTCCTGGAGTTCTAATAGCATTGTTTTTATATCGTTAAGATTGTCAGCAAGCAGCACTATGTCATCTGCAAATTGCAGATTTGATAGATTTTTGCCATCTATGGTTAAGCCTTTTCTTTTCCAGTTGAGCTTTTTGAAGGCGAGTTCCAAAACCGCGGTGAACAACTTAGGCGATATCGTATCCCCCTGGCTCACGCCTCTACCAATTGGAATGGGTTTGGTGTTTTCGTGGAGTTGAACCGTCATACTGGCGTTTTTGTAGATGTTGTAAATGGTTCTCGTGTAGCGATAGTCGACACGGCATTCCTGTAGTGCTTCCACAATTGCATCTAACTCGACGGTGTCAAATGCTTTATGGAAATCTATGAAGGCCAGTACGAGTGGTCTGTTGTATTCAATACTTTTCTCGACTATTGTTTTAACACTTTGTAGATGGTCATTGGTTCCGTATCTTGTGCGGAATCTTGCCTGTTTTACTGGTTGGTAGAAGTCCAGTTTATTTTCAAGTCTATTTGTTATTATTCTTGTAAATAGTTTCTAGAGATGACTTAGAAGGCTTATCGGCCTATAGTTTTTTAGATCAGATCAGATCACAACAGCGTTGTTCCATTCATTTGGTACTGCATTGTTGAACAGACAAAGATTGAACAGGTCTCTGATTTTTCCTAGCAGGTGGACACCTCCGATTTTAATGGCGTCTGCGGTGACGTGGTCACCTCCGGGAGCTTTGTTTGTCTTCGTTTTACTTAAGACTAATTCTATTTCATCTAAGGTAATATCTGGTAGTATTTCAGACCCTTGATTTATGATGCCCTTTTTAGTTGATACGATATCTGGTTCAGATTCCGGGATTGGTCCTTTTTGGCTTGTATATAGAAGTTGGTAGAATTCTTCAACAACATTTAGGATCTCCTCTCTGTTCGTTGTTATATTTCCTTGTTTATTTCTGAGTTTAGTTATTTGTCTCTTCCCGCTTCCCAGCTTTCTACGCAGGACCTTCATACTTTTGTTGTTTTCTATGGTTTGTTGAATTTTATCTTTATTATGTGATCTTATGTCGCGCCTTATTGCCTTCGATATCTGTTTATTTATTTCTCGTAGTTTTTCGATGGAGGTTGTCTCTTCACTTCTCATGTTTCTTCTACTTTGCATCAGCTGTATTGTGTCTTGGCTGAGTTTTACTTCTTGTTTTGTTCTAGGGCAGCATGCACTTTGACTTTCTATTATGGCATTTGTTATTCGGTCATTTAGGTTGTTGGTGTTTTCATTTTCGTCCACGTTTCCACTCGTCAACCGGTCTGCGATGCACTGTTGGTATTCCTCTACATCTAGTGGGCTGTTCCATTGTTGGTTGGTTGTCTTTTTAACCATTTTGTATCTTTCTTTCTTTATATCAATGGTTATTTTTGATCGCACCATTCTATTTTCGCTCCCAGTATCAAATCTATTTAATACCGTTACGTCCTTGATTATATGTTATTTATCCGTTATTACAAAGTCTATTTTATTTCTTGTGCGGCCGTTTGGACTTTCCCTGGTCCATCTTCGATTTAGATTTTTATAGAAGAAGCTGTTTATTTGAAATAGGTTGTTTTGTAGTAGGAAGCCCAACAACGTCTCACCTCGGTTATTCCTGCCTTCCAGTCCGAAGTTTCCTAAAGAAATTTCCGTACCGTCGCTTTTCATTCCAATTTTGGCGTTGAAGTCTCCGCATACAATGGTGAATTGGACTGGTTGCTCTCTTAGAGGGAAATTATATTCTTCCTGTGACGTTTATGTATTATAAAACCGGTCCCACCATTGGAATTATCGTCGTTTCCCGCATAATATAGGCTATGCCCAGATTTTAGTTTTATTAGTTGCTCTCCCCGTCTTCTAATCTCGCTGAGACCAACAACATCCCATTTTATATGATCTAATTCTCGCTCGAGTTTGGTGAGTCTTTCCTCTGATTGTAGCGATCGTGTGTTGTAGGTTGCGATATACATGTGTATATTCTGCTTCTTTGTTGAGTAGGTTTTCTGCTTCATTAGATGTTTGTCCCCCCCAGAATCTGTGGGACAGAATGATTGGTTATCATTGCGGAATTGTGGAGATATTCTCCTATCCGCCTGGGGTACTTGCTTCTTTACATCTATCATTTTCATGGGTAAAAATAAGAGGTTTTTTGCCGTAAAACACCACGCTGGCAAGACGGGTTGGTGAGTTTGGTTTTCGGCCGCCCATTCTGGATCAGACGCCGTTTGCAGCCGCCCACTCTGGATCAGACGCTGCTGTTGTTGCTAGTTTTGGTCCGCCCCGGGTATTTAATTTCCCCGGTACCACCCATATCTGGGAGGCTTTCCCCTATCCGCCACCTGGGGATGCGCCCGATGGGGGACTAGCAACTCCTCACGGGGTTAAAGTAAATTGTAGTTTTTGTGCAAAAAAAACTAAGATTTGACTAAAAATGCTGCCAACCAAAACTTTATCAGACTTTACTTTCCAAAAACTAGTAAAACATTTAATGACTATGCAGTGGTTTACACAGGGTTTATGTTACACCTTTTGGTTTTGTTTAAGTGTTTTGTAGATTGCTTCAACTGCAAAGCGTTTGTTTTATAGATTTAAACAAGCTTAGCTACAACTTTAAAACTGTGCCAACAGCTGACTAAAAACACATTAAAGTAGATAATCTACAAAAAATCGGCCAAAAATTGTTAGGTTACTACGCAAGCTTACACAACAAATATCATTTTTGATCAATTTTCAATTTGGTAAGAAAATAATACTAGGACAATTGTAGCTAGTAAAAAATAACAATTTTTAAAACAAACAAGTTTTTAGCAGATGTTTTCTAAAATTAAAAAGTAATAAAAAAATTTGAGCTTGGACAAATTAGAACTCAGCTTTAGCCCAAAAAATGCAATTTTTATCTAATTTTGTATGCAATTACCTTAACAATCTAAATAAACGTAGTTGCAAAGTTTCTTAAATTTTGCAAATAGTTAAAAAAAAAATTGTTACTGTTTATTAAAGTTTTAAGCATTTTTTTACAAGATAAAGAAAACTTTCTAATAAGACAAAACTACAAAATCACAATAAATAATTTTTAGACTTACTTTTCTTGATTCGAACCCAATAAAAAATAAGTGGTATTATGTTGATATCAAATAAAAAGAACTTTTATTGACTATCGGTCCAACCAATCTACCAGATTGAGCATAAAGGAGAAGTTTGTGGATGGTTGCAGAAACATATATAAGAATAGATTTTTTAAGCAAACAGTCAGTGTGTTACGACATCTAACAGATGCAACTCGACAGAAAGTTTGCAAAACAGTAAAAGTGCAAGAAACATTTACTATCACAAAATAACCACAAAATAACAATAACTACTTCTGCGATAACATAGACCAAAACACCTGAACAAATATCCATCAACGCATTGACAACCGCACCGCTTCCTCATGCCGGAAGAAGCAGCCCACAATCATAACCACATGGCAATACACGCGCGCAAAATTATTGCAACCGACCTTGTTGACGCATTTTAGTACAACCACTTGAGCGGATATAGTGCTCAAGGTTGTTTAACTATGTAATCTCTGGTTGCAAATGAAATGTTTCACTTGATGCCGGAAAACAATCATGCACCAAGGCCACTCTACAACTAAAAAGTTTCACTAAGACAGAGACATGGTGTTTCTACGATCTCAAACACTACCGCTGGAAAATAAAAAATAAAAATAGAAGAAAGATAATAAATTAAAAAAAAAAAAGAAACAGAAACAGAAATATAGTGCGCGCGCAAGAACATTCATAAAAGCTCCGACTGACTGATTGACTGGTAAAGATTGCAAATTCTTTGCAAACTTATTAACACACTAAAAACTAAAAAAGCTAGAGATACCCGCCCAAACTACCTAGCTTTGGCGGAAAGCCCTATAAAAATCTAAAATTATTCTTTAAAGCTATTAAACAATATGTTTAAGATCAGAAAATTCCAGAAACAAACACAACCTAAAAAATTAAAAGCAACTAAGTAGAGCTTATCAGAATAGCCAGCCAATTCACCATTTTCATTCATAATCCAAAAAAACGACACCTTATATTTCCGAGAAAGTTATGTCTAACACCTTTGCAACTTTAGTAAAACCTCGAGTTTAGCGGTTGCCAAATAGCATCACTTTTAAAACCTTTGAACATTTGGTAAAAACAACCATCAAAGTGAAAACCAATTTGGCTTGCCGCATACTTTTTCTGATTATCTCAAAATTCAATCCAAAATTAACAACAATGGCAAAAACACTTGCTATCTCCGCCCAGACGAGACAGAAAATTGACGCAAAAAATGCAAATTGCCCAATTTACCCAACAACAACAAATATTGCCAAAGAGGAATAAAAAAGTCAAAAGAAGACACCAACAGGAAACCAGCTTTCTATGACAAAAACGCCAAATACCAAACATCTTAAGAACAAGTAAGAATAGTAAAAAATAACCCGCATTACAATAACTATTAATGTAACTCAAAGGCCTTAATAGATTTAGGGACAAACCAAAACTTTGCACGGCTCTATTTACTCAAAACACACAAAACATAACTATCAAGCAGACAAGCTAAGCAGGCCAACACAACAACTTTAGTACAAATCACGAGCAAGATGAAAGCAACCGTAAATATTGGTAACTAATGCCAAACCATTATTTTTCTTGTCACACTCAGTCTGGGGTACAATTATGCTTAACTCTCATTAACTCGTTTTTAAACAATGTTACAAACTACTTACCAACGTAATAATTGAAATAAGCCGCAGCAACTACTGCTCCTTAGTGGTACTGATTAAGAAAATGAACAGCAAACCACGTTTTTGCATAGAAGTTAAATAACGTCTTCAAAATTAAAACATCTCTGCAGCCAAAAATCTAAAAAAAGTTTTAAAAATGCTCAAATCGTTTCCAAACTTGACTTAACTACCGGTTTTTAGCAGATACTAATAGAAGAAAGCCACAAACCTTATACTGCTTTTGCAGCTATAAATAGAAGCACTTACCAATTCATGGTGATGCCATTCGAACTCAAAAACAAACCAGCCACTTTCCAGAAGTGTATGTCAAGAGTGTTGAACAGATTATTAGATATTATGGCTTGAGTTCTGAATGATATCAAAGTTTATTCTCAAAACCTTAAAATCCAATCCTTAAACAATTGCAAAAATATGGCTTAAAATGCAAAATATTCAAATGCAAGTTTGAAAAGGACAGCGTTAAATACCTCGGACACCAATTTATTGCCAAAGGTAACCAACCACTAACACATCATCTAGGGACAATCGAAACTAAATAACAAAAAGCTACCTTTCCGCTTCATGGAAATCTGTAGTTGGCTTTGACGTTATCAAATTTTCTATCATAGCCAGTCCCCTCATGACTTTACAAAGAGCAAAAAAAACCGTTTGTGTAAACAGACGCCAAACAATAATTGTTTGAAACTGTAAAGGCCGCACTGGTCCAACCCTTCCAATTGGCCAGACTCCAGCTAGGAAGTTTGTATCAAGAAATAAACGACCAGAAATAAGCCGTGTCGTATGCCAGTGTCAAACTCACCAAGCCCAAAAAAAAAGTTCCACTCAAATAGACTAGAATATAAATCAATCATGTAGACTGTAAAAAAATGTTGAGCCTATCTAAAAGATAAACCTTTTAATTTAAAGAACGGACAGCATGACTTTAATCTGGCTAAACAATTCCATAGATCCCAAAGTCAAATTTACTTGGTGGTCATTAATCCTGCAAAAATGTACGTTTACCGTGGGACATACCCCAATAAACCGATGTACTATTCAAAAACTCAGGAAACAAACTAATAAACTTGAGTTGCAAATTCCTTATTAACACACTATAAAAGCTATCATTGTAATTTCAGCTTAACCTCAAATCAAGCGGTTGCTAAATATCATAATTTTTGAAACCTTAAAAAAATTGGTAAACACTGCCATCAAAGTAAAAACCAGTTGCCCGCCGCATACATTTTTGACATAACTTAAAACTCAGTCTAAAATCAATAACGGCAGCTAATACACTTTGCCCAGCCGGAAAACGAGTAGAAGGTTAAATCTTGAAACATAAATCGTTTGGTTTACCCAACAACATCAAAGGAAAACTTGCTTTCCATAAAGAAACCCCAAATACCAAACAAGTAACATCTAATGACAAAGTAAGAATTGTGGAAAAACAAATCTTACCTTACATACCGTAATCCAGGTCAAAGCTTTGATTGATTTAAAGACAAGCCAACAATTCACACGGCAACAACTAAACCAAGTTCTGGCAAAGAAATAAACTAGAATTTTCACCAACTCGTTTCCAAATCAAGAGTACTCTAGGAGTTTCACACAGTATTTATTGACAACAAAGCTACAAATTACTTACCACGGTAGTAATTAGAAGAAGTCGCCGCAACTACTGCACCTTGGTGGCACTGTACAACCAAAAAATGGCAAACCACAATTTTTCATAAACTACAAAAAACTAAATAACGTTTTCTAGACTGAAGCAGTTCTCCTCCCAAATATGCAAAAAACTTTAAAAGGTTTTAGAAATGCTTAAATCTTTACCAAACTTGACCTAACCACCGGTTTTTTTCAGATACTGATAGTAAAAAGCCACAAACCTTTTACTACTTTTGCATCTTTAAATAGAAGCACTTACCAATTCACGGTGATGCCATTCGGACTCAAGAATGGATCAACCACTTTCTAAAGTGTATGCTGAACGGACTCTGAGTACCATGGTCTTCGTTCTGGATAATATCAAGGATTATTCTTAAAACCATGAACAGCACATTGGCCGTATACACCCAGTCCTAAAACAATTGCTAAAATATGGCTTAAAATGCAAAATACTCAAATGCAAGTTTGAAAAAGACAACGTCAAATACCTGGGACACCAAGTTATTGCTAGAGGTAACCAACCAACAAAAAGCTAACTTGCCGCTTTATAAGAATCTGTAGCTGGTTCTAAAAATACGTTTTCAAAATCATAACCAGCCTTCTCATGAAACTACAACGGAAAAAAAAAAACAGTTTCTGTAGATGGACGCCAAACAAAAATTGTTTAAAACCGTGACGGCCAAACTAGTTCAACAAAAAGCTAACTTGCCGCTTCATGAAAATCTGTAGCTGGTTCTAAAAATACGTTTTCAAAATCATAACCAGCCTCCTCATGGAACTACAACGAAAAAAAAAACCGTTTCTGTAGATGGACGCCAAACAAAAATTGTTTAAAACCGTGACGGCCAAACTAGTTCAACAAAAAGCTAACTTGCCGCTTTATGAGAATCTGTAGCTGGTTCTAAAAATACGTTTTTAAAATCATAACCAGTCTCCTCATGGAAATACAACGGAAAAAAAAAAACGTTTCTGTAAACGGAAGCCAAACAAAAATTGTTTAAAACCGTGGCGGCCAAACTAGTTCAAGCTCTACAACTGGCCAGATTTTGGCAAGAAAATTTTGTTTGTTTTTCAAATAGACGCATGTAACCTGGGATTTGCTATCGTATTAAAAAATGAACAACTAAAAACAGTTTGTGTCGTATGCTAGTGTCAAACTCACTAAGCTAAAGAAAAAGAAAAATTATGTAGGCTGTAAAAAAATGTTGAGCCTATCTAAAAGATAAACTTTTAAATTTAAAGAACGGACAACATGATCTGTCACACATGGTCATGGTCTAGCTGAACATTTCCATAGATCTCAAAGTCAAACTTAATTGGTGTCACTAATCTTGCAAAAATTCACGTTACATCAAAAAGCCGATGTATCCAGAAACCCGGGAGACAAGCTAGTAAACTAAAAAGGAGTTGCAAATTCCTTATTAACACACTAAAAGAGCTAGAAATACCTGCTTGAACTACCAAGCTTTGTCGGAACGTCTTATAAAATCCAGAATTATTCTTTAAAGTTAATGAACAATATTTCCAAGATTAAAAGATTTCAGAAACGGCCGATCACTGGCTTCGCCTAGCAGTACTTACGGAGACTTCTTCTTCTTCAAACACCGTAGGAATTGCGGGATAAAAAAATAAGAGAAACTCTTCTTTGTTCACATAAATTTTATTTTATTAACATTCACAGAACTTAACGTATTAACTTATTTAACTACTTTAACTTAGTTACTATAAAACTAACAGTAATAAATCAGCGTAAAGCAATAATGTTGTCGGCCGCACACCTGTGCTTGGCCACTTCCACAACGAGTACCTTCTCCCGTATCCTAAGAGCAGTTTCCAGACTTGTACCAAAAAACTTTATATTTCAAAATGTAGGAACTGGCGGCAAATTTAATTTATTTGGTACAAAACAAAAACTTTTAAAGGTACATACTCAAAAATGCCTTCCTGCCCAAATTCCAAATACTTAAAACAAAAAACTCTTTGGCAGTCCAAGAAGGTTATGTCTAACACCTATGTAATTTTAAGTGAACCTCAAATCCAGCAGTTGCTAGATATCATCATTTTTGAAACTTTTAAAAAATTGGTAAAAACTGCCATCAAAGTAGAAACCAATTTGGCCAGCTGCATACTTGGCTTAACCCAAAACTTAGTCAAAAATCAATAACGGCGACTAACACATTCTACCAAGTCAAGAAACAACGAGTAGAAGGTTAAACTTTGAAACGTAAATTGTTTGATTCACCCAACAACAACAAACATTACTAAAAAAAGTCAGAACAAGACACCAAAAAGAAACTAGTTTTTCATTAAAAAAAACCTAAATACCAAACAACTAACATCTAATGACTAAGTAAAAATAGTAAAAAAAACAAACCAAACCTAACCTAACCTAACCTAACCTAACTTAACCTAACCTAACCATCAATGCAACTCAGATCAAAGCTTTGATAGATTTGGAGACAAAAAAAATTGAAATTCTCACTAATTTGTTTCCAAATTAGCAAATTAATCATGTTTAATGACAGCATTGTTCTAACAACCAATGAGACTATTATCCATCAAATTGATCTAGTAGACAATACTCCGGTACAAACTTTACAAATTACTTACCAACAAAATAATTTTAAAATGCCGCAGCAGTTACTGCACCTCTGTAGTACTAACCAACAAAAAAATTACGTTTTTGCATAGACAGGAGATTAAATAACGTCGTCAAGATTGAAACAGCTCTTCTCCCAAAAATCCAAAAAACTTTAAAGGATTTTAAAAATGCTCAAATTTTTACTAAACTTGACCTAACCACCGGTTTTTGGCAGATACGAATTCATGGTAATGACATTTGGACTCAAGAACAAACCAGCTACTTTCCAAAAGTGTGTCAAGGGTGTTGAACGGACTTCTGAGTACCATGGTCTTAGTTTTAGATGATATCAAGGTTTATTACATAAACAGCGCAAAAATATGGCTTAAAATGCAAAATATCCAAATGCAAGTTTGGGAACGACAGAGTCAAATACCTGGGACACCAAGTTATTGCCAATGTAACTAACCACATTATTTGGCGGCAATCAAAAATAACAAGAAACAAAGAAATTTGTTCCTGGCCACAAAAATAAGTTTGCAAATTTTGTATCTTACAATATTCCTTCATGGAACTACAAGAAGCAAAAAATTGTGTGGGTCAACAAGCATTTGAAGCCGTAAAAATCGCACTTAACCGACCTCTTCAAGTGACTAAACCCCGACCCAGAATACCTTTTGTCCTTCAAATGTAACCTAGATTTTAGACCCTTATTGTATCACAAAACCAGCAAGTCTATACCATAGTCCATGCAAAGGCTTATTCGGTGTTGTTGTTCAAATTCAATGCCAAAAAACCAAACAATTATGCCCCAAAGCTACTCCACATCTGAAAAGCTTTTTCAGAAAATAGCCGAAAATCTGGTACACCAAACAACAAACAAAAAAACAAAAACTCCAAGAAAATGTTTTGCTTTTGGGCAAACACTTATTGGTGCAACCACTACATTATCTCTAAAATGTTACAGTGACAACATCAAGACCATTAAACCTGGGAACAAATTATTAATTATGCCAACACTTGCTTTAACAAAATTTATAGTATTTACAAAAACATGCACAAAAAGTGCGTACGTATTGAGCATCATTAGTGAACAAGCTTTTCATATTAGTACAAAAACTAATATTTAATTCAAAATTAAAAAAAAATATTAAAAAAAATATTAAAAAAAATATTAAAAAAAAAATAACTTCAATTATGTTTAGAAGATATTATAAATGGTAATTGATGCTATTAGAAAGTATTTATTTTAATTTTATTTCAGATATTGGGAATGGCATGCATGGCTTTGGCTGCTCCACCATCATTAGATGGTACACATTTCTTTGTATTTACAATATCAATGAGTTTTGTTAACACATTTATTTGGATGGGCATATATTTTTTCTGCATCAAAGAATCTGATAGCTTAAGAGTTGATTGGCTTGTTACAGTAAGTAATTAAAAATGTAAAACATTTATAAACAGGACCGTTTTAAAAACTTTGTTGACGCTATTTCTTAAGTCAGTAAGTTTAATTTGATACGATAATTTCTAACTAAAAATCATTAATCCTTTATTAATATTTATACTAGAATCAAAAGTATCTCCTTTCTTACATATTTTTTTTTAATGTTAAATATGTAATAATGCTCAATCTTGGTAAGTACATACGTTGATGACCTACATTAATATTTGTTGTAATATTTTAGGAAATGGTTGGAACAGGTATATGCACACTCTTTTATGCAATGGCCATTATTATTCAATTAGTGATTTGGTCATGCGATACTGATGCCACTTATCAAACTAAAGAGAATGAACCTAGATATGGAAAACCGTATGTAGATCAAAACATAAACGCTGGGGTAAGATATTTCTTCAAATTAATAAATTCATTTATTGATTTATATTTTGTACAAATGTGTCTACATATTATTTTACTAGTGATACATGATCAAGTTTTACATAATGCCCGCAATAAAGAAGTATTTAAAAAAAAGTTGCTCGCTAAAAATAAAAATAAATAATGTTCTATATCTCCGAAACAGTTACTATGACAACCCATGATTATTAATTTTTTTAAATATATTATTTAATTAACATTAAAAAATTAAATTTATGAAAAAATATTCTAAACTAAAAACATCCATAGACCCGTTTCGAGGTTTACCTCTCATCAGTATGGCTTTATTTATTTAAACTTAATAATTGATTTTTAACTTATTTCGTCAACATCGTTCACCACCACAATTCAAAGTGAATATTTTAAAGGGTGTATTGACTATTTATACTAACTGACTTAATTTACCTATTTAACTAGGCTTTATTCGAAATTATTGCTTTACAACTGTTTCATTAGAGGACATTGCGTCTCTTCTTTATATATTTTATATTATTTAAATATTTTAAATTCTTTTTTGAACACCCTGTATATTTTACCTTTGAGTTAGTTTTTTATTTTAAAGTATTATATTTATTTCTTTACTAAACCAAGTAAAAATTTGCTTAAAAAGGTTTTTTTTTAATTATCATTATAATAAACATTATTATTCTTTATTTGCAGATAGTAGCTTCGGCTAATACAATAGTCTACGCTCTAGGAATGTACCTACTCTACAGGGAACGAAAGCAACTAAAATAACAATTTTTTTTTTCTATTCGTGTTGTGTGAAACCTTGTTATATTTATTGTAAAATAATATGATTAATTCTATAACTTAATGACTATTTATTCCGTAATGGATTTTGATTGTATCAATATATTATTATCTGAAATATTATATCGCAATGAAATTATGAAACTAATAACTAATTATTAATGTATATAACAATTGTATTTTACTATAAAAAACTCTTTGTCTCTTCCCACACTGATTTTATTGTGATATTTTCTAATTCTATACGTGATATTAATGCCTATCTGTACCTTTACACATTTATTGAATATTTTTCTATTTAATAAATATAATGTTGTATTGATTAAACTTAAAATTAAGTTGTTTTTAATAATTACTATAGAAGTATGTCTGTAGCAATATATTAAAAGTAGTAGCTAATAAAATCATTATTATTATTTAGCTATCGTTTAGTTTTTAGCTCGGATGAACGTCGTTACTAAAACGTTAGCAATTAAAAAATCAATTATAAGCTAATTATTATTTTAATTATCCTATTTCCAAATAAACTTTGCAAAGTTTAAGACGTCTGGCTTTCAGCTAAGACTCTAATACCAATTTCAAAACCGGCCAAGAAAGTGTAAAAATCAACCAAAACCAACAAAAGCCCAAATCAGACAATCTTGGACTCTAAAACCTAAAAAGTAAATCATAAAAAGCATCTGCCAAGTTTTCAGAAGTTTGGGCATAATGATGCAGCATCTTTAAAGGTTTAGCATTTTATTCTTGTATGCTTACTAGAAGTCCTGTATCACTGCTGCTTAAGAGCATACCGACCGCTACCTTGATTTGTAGTATTTTAACAAAAACGGCAACTCTGGCTTCATCGCTGCTTCTACGAATAATTTGATAAGCGATTTATTTTTTTACTAGTACATTTAGAAAGGATTAAACTATGATATGTCAAAGTCTTTTAGTCAAATAGTAGTTAGGAAATAGCCGAAAAAACTCATCAAATGTAGAAATGCGTATTTCTGTATTTTTGAAAACATTTTGTTGCTATTTACAAATATAATTTTACAAAAAAAACTTGACATTTCTAAATGTTCTGGTAAAAAAATAAATCAATTTTCAAATTTTTTGTAGAAGCAGCGATGAAGCCGTTTTTGTTAAAATACTACAAATCAAGATAGCGGTCATCTTCAGTTTTCTTCTTTTGATGAGATCTAGTAGTCTCCAAAGTTGTAATTTGAACAAAGATTGTTAAGTTTTAAAGCATATTACCTAAGACGTTTTTGAGTAAAGCAATGTCCACAACATTTTTTTTAGTACGAGGGACACTGCCAAAAGCAAAGAAATTCTGTTTCTCACTGAAATCTGCGGGCTCCGTTGTACGGTGGAGTAGAAAAAGATGACCGAAGAAAATGCACAATGCCATAGTTGTCAGCATCGTATGTGTGGGTTAAATCCGCCGGGGTTCATCCAAACTCTAAATGCACTTTCTACAAAGAGTCCAGGCATGTAGCTACATGCGCCGGGTGCAGTGTGCCACACATTACTAGTTAAAAAAGCTTTCCAGTTTCAAGGCTCACAATAAGACACGTGCTTTTTGCTAGAAGACTACCGCTCTACCCAAGTGCACCCTCAAAGTTAGCAAGGATGTATCTTATGCACAAGCGATAGGTTTGGCGCAAAGTGCATAGCTTCTACCTAAAGATCAACTATTGCTCTTCCTGTTCCAAGCAAGCAACGCTAATTTTAAAAAGTTAATTTTAACTTCTGCTCAGTTTCTAACTGATTAAATGGTCTGTAAAGCAACACCTAGGTACATTGCGTACCAATCTAGTGACTAATTTTCTTAGTTAGTTAGAAAAGTCATTACGCTCATCAAGCGTCAAACTTCCAATATGGTATTCATATTAGGGGAGATTAGTCAGTAGGCGTTTGTAAGACTAAATTTGACACGTTGCCAAATCTTTTGATAAAGATTTTTTTCTAACCCAAAAAAAATTACGTTCACTACTTAAATGGTATTATGTGCAAGGCGTGGACAAGACGTGCACTGGTTAGGAACTAGAATCTGTTGTTGAAATGCATTTTACTACATGGCTTAATTCTTTTGTATTGTCAGATGAGAAACTAAAATCTGGTTGGGCTAATACTTTCAAAGCACGTAAGTTTGTTGAAAATGTGTCAAGTAAATTACGTATACTATTACGAATTTTTTTGAATTACCGGATCATCAAAAAGTGATTATATTATCAGCCTTTTATTTTCATATTGCTCTTCCAACAATTTCTATGCAATAGAATAAATTTCACCATCCGGTTCGAAAGGCCATTTTGTATAACGTATAGGGTGAGAGTGCATTTCACTGGTTAGTGATGCTATCTTATTTGTTACGAATTAAATCAAACTGATTGGTATAAACTAAAATTGAAAGGTTTGCATTCTTTTAGAGTGGAAACTACACACTTGGAAACTAATTCCCATAATGACGGACTTCCAAGACATAGAGTCTAAAGCAATATATAGATTAATATTAATTACAGGGAAGTTTTGCCATTATGGGGATTATATAAAATTGTAAATAATAAAATATAATTGCATTAAGAACATGCCGATATGGCAATAAAGCAATATATAGATATATTGGACATAATAACTATAAATACATTAAGAACAAAATAGTTTTTAAACACATTCCAAAGTTTTGGATCAAATTGAAGATCATTTTTTGTAAGAAAGGCACTTAGAATAGGAAAACATTTTACTTATTTTGCATCGACCACTCTGTTATATTTCACTCTAATGCAAGCAAATCCAATTTTCTATTTTTGGGATCAGAAGTACTATGACGCAGAAAAACCATTTACAGCATAAAAAATCCACAAAAAATCATAAAATTCGCTCGCAATTCAAGTTTACTACATAAAATATATCAAAGATGACACAGGAACCTTATTTTAAGAATAAAATTTGTTCTAAAATTATGTTTACCACCCAAAATTTATTTATAATATGTAAAACGCGCAGAAAATTGACACAAAAAACTTATTTTTGGTTGTTTTTATTAACCAGGTTCTTGCGTAGTACTAAAAAAGAAACAAAGCCCAAATAAAGCAATTTTAACGATATGTAACTGAGCAAGAACTAGAAGTATGATCCAGTAACCCTTAGATCATGATCACAGTCCTATCAACTAATTCTAATGTAGACGTTGTATTATAAACCTTTCAATTTATTATTAAAAAAACCGACAACTTTACGAGATACACTGCCAAAGTTTGCGGAAAATGTAAAGCAAAACACAAATTACGTTATGTAAATTGCTTTATTGCTTTTCAAAATATTCTCCTTTAAAATCTATACACTTTTGCATCCAAAGAAACCAATCTTTAAAACAATTTTGCCACACTGAGCGAGGTATCTCCAAAACAAGTGATTTAAATGCTTCAACAGACTCTTCAGGCGATTAAAAACGCTCGTTTTTAATATGTCAAAATAGGAAGAAGTCATTGGGCAATAAATCAGGCAAATATGAGCAATGAGTTATTAATTGGATGTTGTTACTGGTCAAAAACTTTACGTGGTGCTGTGTGAGCGCTTGCTTTGTCATGATAAACAATGATTTGCCGGTTTATGTTGTTCTTTCTGATTTTAGCAATAACTTCCGGCAAACAAATTGAAGTATACCAGTCAACATTAACTGTCCTTCGATCCTCTAATGTTACAGTTGCAACATGACCCGTTTTTTTCAAGAAACAAGCAATCATTCTTTTAGAAACGCTTTGTGAACGCACCACTTTTGTGGGTTTAGGTTCATTTTGAAACACCCATACAGTCGATTGTTGGTTAGTTTTAGGCTCGTATGAATATATCCAAGATTTGTCACCTGTTACTATGTTATATACCAAATTTGAACAAACCTCTTCAAATTTCTTTAGCATTTCCTTGCATCACTTGACACGTGTTTGTTTTTGTTCTTCTTTTAAATTGTGTGCGATCCAACAAATGCAAAGCTTCTTGACATGCAAATAATCATGCAAAATCGTATTTCGTTTTGCTGCAATGCCTAAGAATCATGCCGATCTGACAAAATCATTTCACGCACAGCATCAATATTTTTTGCAACAACAGAAGTGCATGGACGACCTTCACAAAGATCATCATCAAACGTTAGTCTATTACGCTTGAATTGTGCGAACCATTTGTAAACCATAGTTTTAGATAGTGCTTTATCCTCAAATAACAAACTAAGTTTTTCCACACATTGCTGCGGTGTTAAACCGTATCGAAAATCATAAAAAATCATCACTCGGAAGTCACGATTTAAAATTTCCATTTTTCACACAATTATTACTTTCGATAAAATTTGTTGAAACAAAACCGAGTAGTTTAAAATCGCACTGTCAACTGAATTATAGGTGAAAAAGTACTTGATTCCGCAAACTCGTATACCCAGTCTCGTGATACAAAATTGGCATGTAAAGCCTCTTTGATAATAACTAAAAACATCTTCAATTTAGTATTTGTGATTATGCTGGATGCGTAGATAACAACTGGTTGACTAGTATTGTATCAACAAAACGCTATGTTATATAAATTGCAAAACTTTAAAGCATAAGATTCAATTGTTGCAAGCGTAAGGTTTTTAAAGTTATTAGCTGACAATTTTACATTTTTACGCTTTAGTGTATTTTTAATTTAGTTTTTCCAGCTAGCATTAATTTTGATAGCAAATCTACAAACTTTAACCAACTATTTATCAGCTACTGATGATAGTATTTAAGCGCCAGCCAATCTTTTTATTGAAACGTTTGTTACCCCAATTGACGTACTCACTCAAGTAAAACTCGGTTTTCTTTTTCAGCTTGATTTTTGATTTTTACCTATAGATAGATGCAAATCTAATGTTGTCCAAAAGTAAGTTCAAAAAACATTTAACGTTAATGACTATCTTGTTCTAGAACCAGATGACTTTATTGAAATATTGAGTTTGGATTTGTGTTATTTTTTGTCTGAAAAGAATAATGAGAAACAGAACTATACTACAATACTAAAGCTGTATTCGGAGAAGGCTCTACGGTAATAAAAAATAAAAACAATTGTTTAAAAAACTTGCCTGAAGAATAAGTAATTTAGCTATGCTAGAGGAGGTAAGTATAATAATAATAAACCCTAGACTTAACGCTACTTTTGTACTTGCAATATCTTTTTACGCAATATAACTTGCAAATTTGTTGGAGGTTAGTATGACGTTTAAAAGGATGTTCTTAC
Source organism: Tachinus rufipes (assembly GCA_963932245.1). NCBI lineage: Eukaryota > Metazoa > Arthropoda > Insecta > Coleoptera > Staphylinidae > Tachinus > Tachinus rufipes. Next base: position 19,705,762 of record OZ010744.1, read on the forward strand.
TTTGAGATGATCACTACGGTTTGATTCTTTACAAAACTTTTGCATTAAAGGATTCTTTGTTAAAGGTGTTGGTGTTGACGTTTTTTCTTATCTTGCACTAATGCAATCTACACGCTTACAATCTAAATTAAGTTTCCGCCCAAATGTCAATTATTCAGCAGCAAGAATATCAAAACTGAGTAAAACATTGAGTTTCTTGATCACGGACACTTGAGTGGGTGGGCGGGGCACACCAGCGCAAATTACTTGCTTACAATCATAACTTAAAAGCCCGCCCACCCAAACAGATGTTAAATATCTAATCGCAGTTTTAACTATTTGAGAGCGTTTTGTGACTAAAATATATTTTTACAATTTTTTTACAGCTGTAACAAATTACTTTTTTTACTTAATAGTTGTTTTGTGTTTATTAATAGTTTTTAGAACAGTTAATGAGGGTTGCACACCACACTTTTTACAGATTACTGTTTGACATATTATTTAGCAACTTTATTTTTTCAGGATTTCAATCAACTACTTTTGGTGTTAAACTTTATCAAAAGCTTTGTTGTAGTCTACAAAACAGGCATTTAGTGTATTACAATTTATATCTTTGCATCTCTGTATTAGTACTTGCACACTGAAAAGAGTTTTACTTATCTCAACTGCGTTCTTAAGTCCAAATTTTGTGGGACTTAGTTCTTCTTCTACTATCATGTATATTTTTTATGTATTATTTTTTTAAATACTTGCAAAAGATTATTGATCTAAATTCTTGGCATCTTTTTGCCAAAGCTTTTTTGAAAGTGTTATAGATATTATTAAATGTATTGGTTAACTATTTTGATCCTTTTTTGTATAATAGTTTTAAAAATTTGGCGTAGAGCTCGTGTGGCGCCGGGATTTTGCCGTCTATCATTTGTTTTATAGCATTTTGTATTTTATTTTTCAAAACGCTTGAGCCTGTTTCTGGCTCTATTTGAGATAGTTTTAATTTTTTGTCTTTAAATAGTTGTTCAATATAATAGTATGTCTTCCAGGTGTTTTTATTGCGTTTCTGACTATTAATATGTTGTTATCGTTGTCCAAAAGTTTGTTTGTTTTTTTTTTTTCTGTAGAGTTTTTATTTTTTCCATTAATTGTAGAATTTTATACTTTTGCGTTTATTTTTTTTATCTCATCTTCTGCGCATGTGGTATAGTTTGTTGGTGCAAATATTTCTGCTGTTTTTTTTTCTACTTGTGTTTTGTGGTTATTTCTTTTAACTTACAAATGTCGCATTTTCTGTAGACATCTTTTTTTTTCTACCTTTTTTTATTTGGAAACTCTCAGACGACCCACTACTAGGTTATGATTGGATCTTAGATAGGTTTTTGTGTTTTTGTTCTACAAAAATGTAGTCAATTTGATTTATGATTTGTTGTTTCAAGAGTGATGTCTATGTGTACAGTGGCCTGGGTAAAAGTTTAAAAAAAATTGTATAGTTTACTTTTGTTTAGTTGCAAATATGCTTTTTATTTTACTTGCTTAAGAGCATACCGACCGCTACCTTAATTTGTAGTATTTTAACAAAAACGGCAACTTGGGCTTCATCGCTGCTTCTACAAATAATTTGATAATCGATTTATTTTTTTACCAGTACATTTAGAAAGGATTAAACTATGAAATGTCGAAGTCTACCAAGCACGCGAATGAATATGGGAAAGTGGTCACTATCATAAAGATATTCCGAGACCCAATCCAGCAATGCTGCGATACTTAGAAAACAAATGGTAAATAATAAATGGCCACGGAAAAGTAGGTATTGTTACCTTTATTTAAGATAACTAAATCCGTTTCTGAAAAAAGATTGGCCAAGTTACAACCTGGCACATCAGTTCGACTTGAGCCCCACATAGTGTTATGAGCATTAAAATCGCCCATTAGCAGGAATGAGGACGGAAGTTGTTCAAGTAATTGATCAATCAAACAAATGTCCAAACTGACATTTGGCAAAATATAAATTGAACAAATGGTCAGTGAGAAAGAGATATTTAGTTGAACGGCTACTGCTTCTAATGCAGTGTTGACACGGAGTTGTTTACAGAAAACCGTATCACAAACCAATAAAGCCGTTCCACCCTGAGCACGATCAACATTTATCATTTATACGATCTTTTCGATAAATCGTATAACCACAAAGATTAACTGAACTTCCAACCTTAAAATTACTTTCCTGTAAGGAAACGCAGATAGGTGAAATTTCAGCTAGTAAAATTTAAAAAAATTTGTAATGTGCATTATATCCATTGCAGTTCTATTGCATAATAGTTGAAGCCATTTTTAAAGCTACGTTGAAAACGTAATTTTAACTCTTTGCTAATTAGCGTTTTTTGGTTTTTCTTCTGAATTATTATTAAGGAGAGTAGAAGACTCCCACTATTTGATATCATTTCATTTGTCAGAGTAGGTTGTGCGGGAATACCTTCCACATCCATCAACTCTGACGACTTGTCAATATTCGGGTCTGTGGGCGCAGGATTGCTAGAAACCTGTACTTCAGGTGGCGGTAGCCTGAATTAGGCTGCCGTCTTTACAGGTTTTGACTCAGACTGAGTCTTAGCCTGTTTAGGCTTTGACTTGGAAGGCGAAACCTTAGTTGTCTTTGAACCGATACGAGCCAATACCTTAGATGGTTTAGGTCTTGAGTGGTTTTAGTTGAAGTCCCACTCGTTGTGACCTTGGTCCAGATTGGACCGTAGTCACGTTTGGTTTTGAGCCTGATGGGCCCGCAACCGGTTTTGACCCTTCACATTAGAGTCATTGTTTTTACTTGAAGAATTTTTTGCAATAGCAGTAAATGTCATAATCGGTGTTTGTTGATCAATAGGTGTTTCAGCAACTGAAGCAAACGATCTAGAAAAGGTAGGAACCGTAATTGCTCTATACTTCTTTTGAGCATCAAAGTAAGAAAGTTTGTCTGTAACTCTGATCTCGGCTATCTTCCTTTCCTCTTTCATTTTTGGGCAATCTTGGAAATAAACGGGATGCTTACCTTTGCAATTCACACATATAGGTAAACTGTTGCAAGGATCAGAGTCATGTTTCTCCTGGACACCTAACTGCAGTGTGTCCAAAACGTTGGCATAGGAAACACCTCATTGGGTTAGGAATTAACGGGCGAACCGAGCAAGTAACATATGCTACCTTAACTTTATCTGGGAGCCGTTCCGAATCGAATGTTAAAATCATAGATGTTGTATCTCTGACCTCACCATCCTTTCTACGGGTTAGTTTTTTAATATTGATAACGCCTTGCAACGCCAGTTCTTGTTTGCATTCGTGTACAGTTGTGTATAACAACTCAAACCATAAAATTTCTCCCTTCGAAATATTTAAGAATTTATGCGGTTTAACTGTCACCGCAATATTACCTAACAACGTGCATTCCTGCATTTTACTGCTCTGCAATTTATCTTTTACTTCAATAAGCAAGGTACCGTCTCTTAACTTCTTACATGAATTTAAAGTTCCATTAATAATATTGGAAATGGTCTTATGAATTAAGAAGGGAAAAACCTCCTTTAGACTCTGACCATTTTCAGAACTAAATATCTAACAAACTTTCCTTATCTTGAAAAACGAAATAATCGTTGGGCTTGTGCATACGCGTATGCACAAGCCCAACGATTATTTCGTTTTTCAAGATTAATATTTAATCACTTGTGTCATGTATTAATGGACATTTGTTCTAATGTTAACAAACTTTCTACTTGTACTATTTATATCTTTATTAGCTGTCTCGTCCGTAAACGGGCGAGATCGTTTGGTTGGAAGTTTAGAACCTACCATAATAAACTCCTTCAACTTCATCGCTCAATCTCCCCACCCACCACGGAGCCACATATGAGACGCTACATCACAAACTGATGCAGTCGCCAAGGCTAATCGAGCGATATAAGTTTCATAAATGTAAATGAAAGATTTCCGCAAACACAAAGAATACTATCGGGCTAAAAAAATAAACTCACAATTAAGTGTGCCTTGTCTCTGACAAACTGGAGGTTTTTTAACAAGGTTTTCTCCTTGCATATTGATCGCCTTTTACGACCAGCAATGGGGCTAGCGGAAGTATTCTTTTGCACCACCCCCTCTCGCAGGGGTGACATGCCTTGCAACTTCTACAATAATCCCTACTCCATTCTTATGTTCTCTATCTGGTCGTGGTGATATTTTGTGGTCATTGATGTTGCAATAGTTTGTGCCAGGTCATTTCATCTCACTGATCCCCATCTTAATATTCAATCTTTTCATATTCTTTATGTGGCCATTAATCTTACGTTCCACGTAGTTATTTTATTCGTGGTTCTGTCTGTGTTAGTTTATATTTTGTTGTTATTTTCAATATCTCCCTCTCCCCTCCAGAGAACGGATCGGAAGAATAATATCTCCGGAAAATTTTATACTAAAATCAACCATTATGAGTTTCTAAGAATATTCCGGTAGATCTTTCTTGTTTCTCATTGCGTTCAACATTTTGTGCATTGTATGGTTTGTCCGTTTTTAATGTACATTACTCCCAAAAGCAAGAAAGTGCCTCATATTGCTTCTGCTTATTCTGAGATAGTTGTGGGATGTCCGTAAAGACATAAGCTAAGAAAATGTAACTCAAACAAATTAAAACTACTAACTCTATATAAGATGCACTTTTTAAACCTTTAAAACTTGTTTGTATCATTGTCCTATTATGATCTTGTAAAGGTTGAAACTAGTTACGATTTAAAAAAATAAAATTAAAAAAAACCTGTTTTTGAGGTTTATAGCAACATTATTGTAAAATTGTATGCTCTTTTTGCTTGAAAAGTCTAGTTCATTTTATTTCTGGTTTATGTTACCAAGTTCCACAAAAATGGTGGGTCAATTCCTGGAAAAACGTCACAACTCATTGCAATAGAGAATAGCCAGATAGTTATTAATAATTATGGTATTTTAAAATTAGCATTTGATAATACACAGACCAACATAGAGAGCTTTGAACTTTTGAAAATATCTTAAAAGGCCGCATCTGAAAAACGTGTTGTGTCGTTTTTCTTCTGAACAAGCAATATTATATACATAGTAAATGTGGTTTATTTATTTTATTAAAATTTGTATTTATCAGTATTTTCTGGGTATTTAATTCTAATCTTAATTGTAATTACACTTTATTCTATAAACTGTACTTAATCGCACAAGTTATACATTTAAAAAAAACCTCTCTAGGTTTATTGGATAATTTTATCAAATTATTTTTGTCAAATAATTTAAAATTGATATACACATTTTACATTAGTTAATTTAAAACAACTTGAAAATAAATCATTTCATCCATCATAATAATTTTAATTGGCAATTGTCCTTTGCATGATTTAAAGATAAATATCAGAGCTTTTACGGATAAGCAGAATGCTATAAATAATAGCAAACGAATTACCATACACGTCATATGCTACATACAAACATTAACACAGTCAGTCGATAATATATGTTTAACGCCATAAATATACAAATAAGCAACAGAAATAAAAGCTCTAACATTTTTGTGTTTTAGTACCAGGTAAATTTCCAACTTAATAATTTGTTTGTCTAATAAGTGAAATACATTACACAAAATATGTTATTTCATTGTTCATAAACTAATTAGTGAATAAATAGTGAAATAAGTAGTTTGGTTTCTTGAAACGCATTAGCTGAATTTTATTAGATTCAGGTAAATAGTTTTGGGTTATATTGTTATGATTTGGAATTAATCTTAGTTTTAGTATTTAGTTAGTCAGTGATTTAAACTCAAGCTTATGTTATAATAATTTAAAGAAAAGCATTAAATTGTGATTCTAGTTTTATAACTTAAATTTTACTTACTACATTAATAAATTATGTATGATAACTTTCTTGAACTTAAGCCAAATTAATATTTCTCAATTTTGTATTCAAGTATCGTTAGCAATCGCAATTTTATTCTGTAGATTACTAAATAATTTTATGAAAATTTACATAAAACTAAATTCAAATGATTGCATAAGATTATAAAATTATTGTTAACACAAAGCTTTCCAGAATTCCGCTTATTTATAATCAATATTTTTTATATTAAATAAAAGACATAAACATTATTGCACAGATCGATAAATCAATATAAACCAACTATACAAAAGCTTTGCCTTGTTATGTGTTCATTGAGTTCCACTAGCGTGTCTGCTGCTCACTTGTTGAGTGTACGACTTTTTATTCTATCGTTTCGACACACCAGTATAAACATCCATATAACGAGGGCAAAGTGAAGTTTATTGTAATATTATTGTTTTGTCTTCAGAAGCTGTATAATAAACGATGATGTCTGAAGAAGTAGTACGTGTACAAAGTCGCCAAGGAGTTACTAATAACAATGGAAATGAAATATCTAAGAATAAATTCAACTTTAGTTATTTAATAAGTCTAGATGGGATTATAAAAATAGTTGAATTGGTAAGTGAGAATATTATTAAATTACTAATTTTATAAATAGATAATTAATTTCATTAAGTAATTAAAATTACTATAAACCAATTTGGTATTATAATGTCTTATGCAATATGATTTAAAATTTCCTATTTGTTATAAAAGTTAACGGTTCAAGATTAAATACATTTTCTCACTTTTGTTTATATAATTTAAAAAGATTGTTCTATAAAAGATTGTTTTTAAATTATTTAAATCTTTTTTTTCTAATGTTAATACAATTATTCTATTACAAAGCACAAACTCTACAACTAAACATGAAAATGATATCTGATAAATGTCAGTTAGTTTTTCGTAAATAATCACTTTTTATGAAATATTGCATCATGTTTCCACAGAATTCCGGATCGATTTAACAGCTATATGGTTGAATTGTTTGTATATTATACAGCATAAATCTTATGTTTGTGTACAAAACAAAAGACTCGTATCTTCTTGTGTGATGTTCTCGCGAAGATTGCTGTCACTCGCCGCCGGTCCACCTCCGTACGTGAAAGTATTTGGAATTCTTAGCGCATGTTTGGGTCTATAATTTGACTTACACACTAGCATGACGTCGACGTCGTGGTCAAAGAAGAACTCTTCCACTTTACTTTAGTCTATAATGTTGTTCGGTAATGAGGAGTGGCCATAATTTTCCGTTAAAAATCATTAAATTCTCACAGACTAGTAGCGACAGAATTAAGAAGCAATTTGTTTGCCGCAACCGCAGTTGTAGGTTTACGGTAACCTAGATATTAAATAGCCTGCACAGGCCTTGGCACCGGTGGGTCGCTTTTCTTATTATTGGCTTGGGCGGCCATTTTGGTATATGCCTTACTTTCCTATTAATTGGCGGGATGAAAACCGGAGCAGAGATTGTGATTGGTGAAGGCCAAAACAGTTACGGCACACAAAACATGTTTTGAAGCATCTCTTGACGGTGGGCAATACCTCTGCTTTTTTTTAAGATTGGATGATGACCCGTTAGGTAGTTTTAAGGAGGGAGGCTCACCTCTAGTCTTTTGGAGTTTCTTTTAGACAATGGTAAATTCTTTCTTTGGAGTTGCAGGCTTTGATGGTTGTGGGTGTGTTTACCGGAGCGGAGAGTGGTGTTCTCTTTGGGAAATTGGAGGTGGTTGGCGGGTTTGGGGTTTGGCGTTTGCTCTTGGTTAAAGTGGTTTTGGTTTCTTTTTATGTTTGTTGGAATTAACCAGTTCTATGCCTTCTTCGACAGGAATGAAAGAGGAGCGCTAGCATTAGCGGAAACCATCACATCAATAGTAGCCATAAAATCCATGATGATGGAGTGGAAAGCTTTGTTTTGATTATCATTTTACCACAATTTCTGTTATCTGGTCTTTGATTTCTTGGAATTGGACCAGGTCTTTCTTTATTTTTCTTTCGTAGTCCATCTGGCGTTTCTTGGTAGTGAGGTGCTTTTTTTTCTCTTTTTGGGTGTCAAACTGCTGCTGCTCTGGATGTGCCATTGCAAAAAAACAAATTACTTTTTTTAAGATTTTTTTTTAAGTGAAATAATGATTATTATTAAGAATATTCAAAACCGATTCTCTCTCCAAAAAAATTGTAATCCTTGGTTGATCGATGGTTTAGAAATAAAATTGGAAACACGTATTGGAGCAACTTTGCGATGCTCATGAGATAGATAATTTTTTTTTGTTATTCTTTATGTAAATAAATCTACAGAAAAGAAGTTTTTGATAGCTGTATAGATAAGTTCTCAAGTTTTAAGTGTTGTTGGCATTTTCTACAGCGTCACTTTTATTGCAAAAATGTCTATACTTAAGCTCGTTGAGTAGTCGGAAGCAAGTGAGATAGCTCAGTTATAAAGTGTTAGCGTAGCACGCTAACAGTCCGGAGTTCGATCCCCAAATATGACTAAAATAATAACTTTGCTCTTTATCCACCAGAGTGATTTGGAAGTCACCTAATAAACCGTTGGTCTCATCAAACCCCTTTAAACAAGTCGTAAGACTTCTGGGACGATGTAAAATATGGTTTTTGTTCTTTTTTTGTTTTTCACTGTTTATTGGAGCTATTAAATAAACTTGTACAAAAGAAGTTAAAACAAAATTAGGTTTTACTTTTTTTTGTAGTTTTTAAAAACGTAATTTTAAAGCTTTTAGTTTCTTTGCTAAATAACATTTTTGTCTGCTCTATTGTTAACCCCGTCAATAATTGAGTTTTGATTTAGTGGTTTCCACCATTCGGATTAGTTAGAACCACTTATCAAAACATAACCTGGTTGCTCATCAGTGGATGTGTATTTTGTCATTCTTTGTTTACTTGGGCATGGTTTAGTATTTCCTTTCTTTAATTTTCTTTCAGTTTTTAAAACATAATTCTCAACTTATGTTTTTAGTTTTTCTGTGACGGGGTCAACACTAAGTCAGACAAACATGACTTTTATGTTTTTCAGTTTTTACCATCTTGGTTCTGTCTATGCTGATTCTAGAGATGAGTAAATGTTGTTTTTTTTTTTATTTTTAGTTTGTCTCTCAGTTTTTTTTTTCAGTTTTTTAAAGCGTTTCTAATTTTTTCCGCAATACAAAAAGCAAAAGTGTTCTTTTTTTCTTCTCATTATTTCAGTCCGTCTTTGCTGGTTAAATGGGTTTTCTAAGCTTTTTGAGTAACCTTTGTTCATCTCTCTATAGTAAACTTGCCTCAGTGGTGCATTGCTTAGCAAAAACTTTTTGTTTGTCTTTTGTGATTTTTGTGATTTGTACAGACTGGCAACTAGTTTATATTGTGGTGTGCGGTTTGTAAATATATTGTGTTTGGAAATAGCAAAAACCTCACAGTCTTAAGTTGTCGCTTTTAGTCTTCTCTTTAGCTTTTCTCTACTTTGTTAGCGTAAAAAGCGTTTGAGTTTTAAGGCTTCAGTTTTTACCAAACTTTAAGATAATTCAACAGCTCCTATACTAGTTTGGGCTAGTTGAATATTATCTTTACTTGTTGAAAGATGCCCATATTTTCTTCTTGCCATATTGTTTGTTTGGGGTTTGTAAATAAACTAACAAAAGAAAGATTAACACAACACTCCTTTTCTGTAATTTTTTTCTATTTTTCTACCAATTTTTACAAATGATATTCTAACATTTTTAATTTCTTTGACAGCATTAGAAGAAACAAGAATATTTTCTTGGTTTTTACTATCTTGGTCCGTTTTTGCTGGCTAAATGAGTTGTCTTGGTTTTGTGCTGTTTTTGGCATCTTTCATTAATTACATTTATAATAGCTTTTTAAGGAAAAGTTGTAATGTCCACCAGATATTTTTTGGCAGTTTTGTTTTTAGGTTAAAGTAGGGTTTATATAGAAACTGTCGGTAAACGTATTTCCAATAGCGGTGTAAGATAGTCATGAACAGATTGCGTCGTTCTATCTTAAATTTTGATTTTAGAAAATTTTAAACTACGCTCAAAAACTATTTCATAAATGGTTCAAACAAAGTTTTCACAGTGTATCTTGCGTGAGGGTGGTTTTGTGGTATTTATGTTCCGGTGTGGATCAACGTAAGCATAAATGAAGTCAAAACGGTTGGTCTAAGACCGTTGTAGGTGAAAGCGATGTTTTCTTTTTTAATGTTATTGATATCCTAAACGTCAATTGCAATTTGTTGGAGATTGAAATAACGGCAATTTGATTATTTGCAGAGCTTTTGTGGTAAAAGACTTCTGGTTAATGTTCCACCCAAAAATTCTTTCTTTTAGCAAGTAGCACGTTTGGTATGTCTTAAATTTTGAAGGTGTATATATGAAAAAAAAAAAAATAATATTTTGGACGTAAATGAACAAAATTCTGAACAAAACTGCTTTCAATGCTTCTAAGCTCTATTGTCTATAGATTGAGTAGCTGAACAAAAAAGTATTTTTGTAGTATAAGGGAACTTCCACAATAGTTTGGACAATCGTCCCCACATCAACATTTCCAATTTTGCTCAAATTTGTACACATGTTCTTTAAAAGTTACCCATTTTTAGCAAAAGTACTATGTTTTAGGAGTATCAAATTCAAATTTTAAGTTTTCAAGTGTAGCGGAGTGTATCGAAGATAACAAATGTTCAATAAAATGTAAATTTTTTCATTTTTTGCAAAAAAATTTGGAAAACCAAGGATGAGATCGTGTTTTACGGAAAAGTTCCTATACGATACACCTTTTTGAATATGATTTTTGACTATTTTTTGCTTATTTACAGCACAAAAACTGAAAGAAGACAATATATTCCTATAAAATTATAATAACCACCATTTACACTGTATTGCAACTATCTAAAATTTTAGAAATATTTGGTACCCCAAACATGTGTACAATATTTCAGCAAAATCGGAGATATTGATGTGGGGACGAATGTCCGAACTATCGTGGAATTAACCACAAGGAAACAAAAATTCTACGCTTGAAAGTGTCAAATTCACTTTTACTATTGCTTACCAACTAAACTTTTTTAACGTTTTATAGACGGATGACCTTGCGTAGAGTTTGTGGCAAACTTATAACAGGTCCCACATCAAATAATCTGTTATTAGCTTTTTAGTCTAAAAAATGCATTAAAAATAACTGTATTTTCTTACAATCAGAGTCATTTATTTGAGTTAAGCAAAGTAGGCAACCGTAGCACAATGGTCTAGTGCGAGGACTATTGTGCAGGCAGCCCGGGTTTGATTCCCGGTAGCGGCAATATCTAATTTGTCAAACATATTTCGATGCGGTTGTCTTCTTTGCAAGGCAATGGCATACTAGAGAAGCATTTGCCCAGTAAACCTCTTTAGTAGTGTGGTTTGGATTCCACGTTAAACTGTAGGTCCCGTATGTTTGTGTGGAACTATCGCACACTACAAACATACGAGAGGGGTGCCGACGCTCGTAGCAAGTATGGAATTATAAGAAGAAGCAAAGTTGAAGGTGATTCTCATCAAAAATAATTGCGTTTTGCAGTAATTTTTCCATTGCCTTTGCATAAGATGTTTTTATGCGGGATAGATGTGATCTGATTAGAAGCTAGAGTCTAATGTCAAGAAGCAAATGCAACGAGTCGGGCTTTAGATAAATTTTGATTTGCTTTCAGTTTGTATTAAACTGGGTAGGCTTTATAGCTTATACTATGGAACGTTTGCACTCTGTGCGTTTTGATAGATGCCCCAACTCTTTTGTTTGGTTGCATGTAGAACTAGGAGAGGTTTCAGCTTATTTAACGCTGACATATGTAAAACTTTGCTTAGATGCCCATAACAGTGACAACGGTGGCGTATATATTTGCAGACTTCCACACAAACAACTTGGTGAGAGAAGGATAGATTTTATATCTTTCTTCTTTGTACGTTCTAAAGAAGTTGAACCTAGAACATTGAGAAGGTTTTTCTAAAACAATAAGCTCTACTTGCACCGCATCAACTTAGAAACAGTCTAGTATGTTCTTTATGACATACTTCAGACACTTTTGAATGCTGACTTAAAAAGTGCAACAAAAAATGTTATAATCGTCACAACATTTTATTACATTTTATTACATTTTTGAACACAAATAAATTTGTAAATTACCGACCACGTGCCGCAAATGTTAATGGATATATAATGGATTAAAATACGCTTTTATCCCGTATTGCAATGAAAAAAAGGAACATCTTGTATCAGCATCATTTGTAGATGTTAATGGAGTTGGAGGACGTGTTTGGCTTATTGGGAATTTTAGGAACGTAATGTTGGAGTCTTGTTGAATGTCCATTACTTTTTATTCTTAAAGGTTGCAGATTCTTTCAATTGTAATGCAATGTTTTTTTGGGGATTCTTGGGCCAAAACCTCTAATATCGTAGGGGAGTAAATAAGTTGACTCGTGTTTTCCTCTTTAGTGGACTTTTGATGTTGTAAGAAACTGTAACTTTGGTGAAAATTTTGCTTTTTTTATTTGCTTCTTAAATGTCTTAATTTATTGCGTCTAGGATAACCTTCAAGATAACCTCCAGGTCAACCCGTCTTTGGTTCTAGATGAAATAATGAGAGAGTGTCCGATAGACTATTGAAAATATTTGCTTTTATTTGTCTTTTGTTTTTTTCCATGATGATGTTGGAACGTACTACTCTTGTATGTAACTATGTTGTCTTCTTTAGTTTAAACGTTCACTGCTAAACACAGACTTTCTTCATCTTTTTCCACGTAAATCTGTATTGAACTGTGTGCCAATTTTTCTCGGCTAGCAGTTGCAGGTTGTCCCGTTATCTTGCCTGCAGTTTACTGTCAATTTTTTTGTATTTCTGAGTTCTATTGCATTATTCTCTTGGTCAATTTCACATTATCTCGGGCAACAAGCTTCTTCTTTGCTAAGGTATATCAATTTGATATATAGTATCCTTCACTTTAGTGCGTTTTTATATGTTTGTAATACAGGTTATATCTCTCCTGATTCTTAGGGCTGATATTTCAATCATAGTTTAATCCTTTGTTTAACTCAGTTTGTGATCTAAGATTAATATAATAAATGTATTTTAAGTTGGTAGTAAAATTTCTGAAATATATTTTATTTATAACTTCATTTTATTTATGACATTTTATTCTGTAAAATGTTCGCAGTGAATTGATAAAATAAACATATTTAAACTGCATTATTACTACGTTTTTTAGAATATTGTTAATTAAAAACATGTAATGCACAACATTTTTAAACGACAATCCTATTATCACAATTTTATTAACATTTATTTTAAATTTAAATGTCCCGCATTTTTCTGACTTAAACCATGACACATAACCTATTTACAAATAATCCATTATGTCAATGTAATTGACAAACTCAGTTAAACTGATTTGAAAAGAGCTTAAACTCCAACTTTAGCTTAAACTTGAAATGAAAAACCGGCCCTTAGTATTGGCTTTTTCATTTCTCTTACCGGATTTATGTTGTTAACCGTAACAGTTTGCGTTTCTAAGCTATAAGTTGCAACAAGGAAAATGCACGCATTTTATACTTTTTTCTCAAGACAAATCGAAACTTTACGGTTTCTTAGGTTATAGCTTATTTTTTCCAAAAGTTATCCAAATTAGGCCTATTCGTCTTGTAACTTTTGCTATTTAGTTGTTCCTAACCAGTTTAATATTATGTCTAAGATAAACGTATTGTTCTACGGTATATCAGAAAGTGGTTGTCTAATGGTATTTTGGCATTATCAGAAGAGAGTATATTAGTTTTCTAAAAATTCATCTTTAAACCAACGTCCTGGAAAGCTTTTTTATGTTTGTATAGCGTTTGCGTAAGTTCATTTGTATCTTGGGTTACAATTTCAACACCGCCTGCAAGACAAAGATGACGAAAATTCTTGTTTTGTTCATGGCTTTCAACACTGCCCATATTTTTATGAAGTCAAATGTCATCTGATAATCCATGAACGCCACATGATAAGACATGGTAATACTTAGCGCATTTCTCTATCAATCTAAATGTGGTCGACCGTACAGTACCTTTTTCAAAAACCGGTTTGTTCTATAGGTTGATAGAAATCAATTTTTCTATGTGTAGAGTAGTGAGTAGACTAATTGGTCAATAGTTTTCAACGTTTGTAGATTGTAACACTAGAAATAAAAACTGTTGTTATTATTATTAAATTTATTTACTGAATTATTGGAATCAAACATTATTTATTAATTTTGTTCTTAGATTCTTGGTATAGTATGCATATCATTATGTTCAAGACCATTTTTCGATGGCACACAATTTTTCCTATTTGCCATTCCGGTAGCCATTCTGCACCCTATAATTTGGGGATTAATTTACATCTTTAATGTTCCACCTACTGACCATACAAGAATAAATTGGAAGTATTGTGTAAGTAATCTTTAAAAGTATTATTAATTGAAATAATTTTAAAACAAATATTGTTTGCAGGAAATGGGTACAACGGCTGCATGCATTCTGTGCATTTTTATTGCAGGAGTTTTAATTTTAACAGCTTGGGCTAATGTTATTGGGTACCACAAGGAAGAAAATATAGCAGCTGGGGTAAGCATAGTTAATGTCAGTTTGCAATAATATTTGTTCATAACAAATTGTTTTAAAATAGTTTGACTAAAATGTGTTTTTGTTGTTTATTAAGTTTTGTTTCTTTGCTTTGCGTCAAAGTTTCTTTTTAAACAAAAAATTATTTATTTATTTATTTTCAGGCAATTACAATGATTAACGTAATAGTATTCAGCATTGGTGTTTTGGTACTTCTGATACAAAGAAATAAACCAATAAAGTAAATATATCTTAAAGAACTCCTACTACCCGTGTGATGGATATTGAGTTGCATACACAAAAATCTTTAAATGTTCATTATAAATCTACACCGTTTTTTAATTATCAAAATCTGATATAAATTCTAAATGTTATTAATAGTTATAGTAATTTCTTCATAAACTAAATGTATTTTGATTGTATAAACAATAATAATAAAAAGCAATTATTGTGATCGTTTCTTGTCTATTTTTTAGAATTAGTATCAAAATTACTGAAAGGTTAATGAGTTGTCATCACTACACATTAATCATTATTATAATCTATTCATTTTTTATTTAATAATAATATTCTACTATTTTTTTAATTTATGACAAACATGTTTTACAAAGTAATTTGCATTATTAATGCTATTTATATGATTAATAATTTTTTTATAATGGCATTGATAATGCAAATAACTTTGTAAAACATGTTTTCCATAAATTAAAAAAATACATCAAAGTAGAATATTATTATTAAATAAAAAATGAATATAAATAACTTCTACAAAATAAATTAAAAAAATATTAATTATTATTATCTATGTTAAACAATTGAAATGATTAATTTTTTACTGCAACCCGCGTTGCTCCGCGATTGGGCAACTTCCGGACATGGCGATTGCTCAGCAAAAGCCTGGCGTCCGAGGGCCAAGTACCAAGCATCCTATATGCCCAGCTCGAGAAGTTATTTGCAAAAATCAATGAGATGGACAATCGTTACCAAAAACACATAGACTTCAAAAAATACTATACGGACACCTCAAGCAGGACATTGCTTTGGACGTCGTTGAAATTATCAAGTCGGACCTCTAAGACATTTTCACCCAGCTTCGAAAGGACTTCAAACTGGCTTGAAGACAGAGTAAGGACGTCTCCCTAACAGTCACAGATTTGCATGTAAAGCACGGCCACTTTTGAAAGCTCCAACCCAAGCCTCTATCAAAATTCCGGAGCACCAGGTCTCTTCGACAAAAAACTAATGGATACCCACGAACTGGAAAGTGAAGTCACCGCCCACCCTGAAGAAGAAACAGAAGAAGACAAAGAAGGCTAGAAAGAATCCGGGTGAGACCTCTTCAATTTTTTTCAATTCTAAGCCATCAGCTAATCTCAGTCAGGAGCCTTCAGCACCAAAAGGGCCTTCAGCCCTTAAAGTTCAGTCAATTTAATCAAGTCCCTTAGGTTTTCCCTTACGCCCCCAATCTCAGCTAGTACCTACAGAGAGCGCTGGCACACAACGCTCTCCTCTTATAACTTTTTCAAAAAAATCTCTTTACCAAGAGCTGTAAGTTTGCACTTCTTACGCATTTGGATTTTTGTGTTTTAATAGAGCACTGCACTACTTCCAATGTAGTGCATTATACATTTCAAGTAGGGACTGAAAAGACCATCTAATACGTCATTTGAAACAGTCCCGATTGCGTCACGGCAGACGCAAACCAAGCTCATCGCTCAAAAGTTTGAACCAAAATCGGTCATACGCATAGAAAAAAACGTAAAATCCTTCCTAATGCTGTCTACATAGTTTCCCCAGGGAGCTAAAAGCAAAGAAATTTTGTTTCTCACTGAAATCTGCGGGCTCAGTTGTACGGTGGAATAGAAAAAGAAGACCGTAGAAATTGCACAATGCCATAGTTAAATAGTTAAATCCACCGGGGTTCATCCAAACTATAAGTGCACTTTCTCCAAAGAGTCCGGGCATGTAGCTAAATGCACCGGGTGCGGTGTGCCACACATTACTAGTTAAAAAAGCTTTCCAGTTTCAAGGCCCACAATAAGACACGTGCTTTTTGCTAGAAGACTACCGCTCTACCCAAGTGGACCTCCAAAGTTAGGAAGGAGGTACCCTATGCACAAGCGGCGGATTTTGCGCAAAGTGCATAGCTTCTACCTAAAGATTAACAGTTGCTCCTTCTGTTCCAAACAAGCAACGCTAATTTTAAAAAATTAATTTTAATTTCTGCTCAGTTTCTAGCTGATTAAATGGCCTGTAAGGCAACACACTAGGTACATTGCGTACCAATCTTGTGACTAATTTTTTTAGTTTTTTGGAAAAGTCATTACGCTCATCAAGCGTCAAACTTCCAATATGGTATTCATATTAGGGGGGATTAGTCGGTAAGCGTTTGTAAGACTGAATTTGACAGGTTGTCAAGTCTTTTGATAAAGATTTTCCTTCTAATCCAAAATAAAATTACTTTTACTACCTAAATAATATTATGTGCAAGACATGGGCAAGACCTGCACTGGTTAGGAACTAGAGTCTGTTGTTGAAATGCATTTTATTACATGCCCTAACTCTTTTGTATTGTCAGATGAGAAACTAAAATGGGCTCCGACGAATTTGACGCAGACTCATCAAAAGTTGCACTAGGATGCGGTGTGGTCATAACGCTGGCAATAATACCATCTGCAAATTTGTGTTTGTATTTAACAAAAACAACAAAGTACACAACTTGGTAGAAGACAATTTACTTTTTACGTTTTAGAGAAGTTGAAGGTTGAAGATTATTGAAAATTATTTATTTTTCTTATGCGCTTGATATAAACGGAAAACGTAATCTGACTGCACCGCATCAGCCTAGATGCATTTGGGTATGTTTTTTATGACATACTTCAAACACTTTTCAGTGCTGATTTGAAAAGTGCAATAAATTTTGTTATTATTTTCGCAATATTTTATTACATTTCTAAAATTCAAATGTGATTACAAATGAATTTGGATAACATCAACCATGTTTACAAACCGTAAATATCAAAGATTTGAACGTCCCTGGCAGCTTTTGAAATACGGTTTATCACGTACTACAATAAAAGGAAAGCGTTTTGTATCAGCATCTGCTGTGGATGTTAAAAGAGATGCAATGTTTATTGAGCACAAAGGGTTAGGGGTTAGACAAACCTATTTTGATCATTTAAGCCTCAAAACCAACAGGGTTGAAGACCTTTTAGTCTTGTTGGCTGTTGGACTTTCTTTTGGTTTATAGAAGTAAATTCTGGAAATAAAGCTTAAGGTTGGAACATAATGATGGGGTTTTGTTGGACGTCCATTACTTCCTATTCTTAAAGGTTTCAGATTCAATTAAGTTTGATGTAGGTCCTTCAGGGATAACCAGACTAAAACCTCTTTGTAGGGGGCTAAATAAGCTGACTCATGTTTACCTCTTCGTTGGAGAGGTTATTTTGTGGTTGTGGCTCTGGTAAAGACTTTTTTGCTTGTTTCCTAAATTTGCTGACTATGTTCTGATTTATTCCGTCCAAGATAACCTCCTGTTTAAATTTATGAGACGGACTTTGATTTGCTCAGATGAACTCTTGATCAACCTAACCTAACCTATTTTGATCATTTAAGCTTTCAAAACCAACAGGGTTAAAGACCTTTTAGTCTTGTTGGCTTTCTTTTGTTTTATCATGGTAAATTCTGGGAATAAAACTTCAGGTTGAAACATAATGATGAGGTTTTGTTGGACTTCTATTACTTCCTATTCTTAAAAGTTGCAAATTCAATTAAGTTTGATGTAGGTCCTTCAGGGATAACAAGACCAAAACTTTTTTGTAGGGGGTTAAATAAGCTGACTCATGTTTACCTCTTTGTTGGAGATCTAGGCCAAAACTTTTAATGTTCTAAGAAACTGAATAGGTTATTTTGTGGTTGTGGCTATGGTAAAGACTTTTTTTGCTTGTTTCCAAAATTTGCTGACTATGTTCTGATTTATTATTCTCTGGTACGCCCCTTTCTAAATGAAATCTTCAAAAACTGTGTATTTTGGTGGCTCCTTAGAGTCTATTTATCCTTCTCATTCCCTTCTAGTCACACTATCTAATTTACTTGTAATTAAGTAGGTAAGTAACGTATCCCAACTCTCAACTGGTTGAACTAATTCTTTCAAAGCACATAAGTTTGTTGAAAATGTCAAGTAAATTACGTATACTGTTAGGAGAATTTTTTTGAATTACCGGAGCATTAAAAAATGATTAACATGTTTATATAATATCAGCTTTTTATTTTCATAACGCTCTTCTAACAATTTCCATGCAATAGAATAATTTTTTGCAAATACTGTAAGCGCTTGAAGATCATTTGCGGCATCATCGGTTAAGCATGATTTAAGATAAAAATATTATTAAATATTGTTAATTGATTTGTTATTATGAGTTAATGATATAAAAGTTAAAGGAAATTGTGTCCATAAATTGTAAGACCCATTAAAAGTAGGTAAATTAATTGTTGGAAGGGGTATGCTAGGTTTGTATGAGAATTTGCAGTAACGCTGGAAATTGAATTATTGGTACTGGCAACTGAATTTGTACTAGACTTCGGGATTACAGAATCTAAGTAAGTTTCAAAAGCACTTGTAATTTCATTATAATTTTGAGTAAACAAATCTAATTCCTTGTCATGCACTTCAGTACTTTGTTCGTCATGCTTGATAATTTCCGCGTGAAGAAGCTCATATTGATCCAACAATGGTTTAATTGTGTTAAGACGCTCGTCTATGCAATTAATGATTTCAAAGGTAGCTCTACTGGTTGACAAATTATTAAAAAAAGATGTTTCGTCGCGTTAATGCAATTAACCGCGTTTACTCTTTAATGATTTGATTTCGTCATATTGCAAATATAGGGAAACAATCGGATATGTTAGACTTACTCAAGTTAGTTATTGTGACACAAAGGCGCTGCTAGGTATACGATGACAACAATGTTGACAGACGTCAACAATAATGGAACGGCACTCGCTTTGTAGAGCCAATTCGCTGCTAGGTACTAAGTACGCTGAGGGTATGGAGTTGACTCGCTAGACTCGGAGATGCTACTTGCTAGTACGTGTTACTCTCTTCGTAGTTGTAATGTAATACTGTTACGTTTTTGTAAACTATTTCATCATTTCCGGTTCAAAGGACCATTTTGTATAACTTATAGGGTAAGAGTGCACTTCACTGGTTAGTGATACTCTCTTATTTGTTACGGGTTAAATCAAACTGATTGATATAAACTTGTCTTCTTTTTGAGTGGGAACTACACACCTGGAAACTAATTCCCATATTGACGGACATCCAAGACATGGAGTCTAAAGCAATACAGTGCAACCTCGATAATCCGAATTGATTAAAATTGCGGTAATCTGGATAAGTAAATAATTCGGATTACTGAAGAAATATTTTTATTTATTAAAAAAAAAAATTTAGAACAAAATAACTAAAAAATTGTAGTTATACAAAAATGATTCAAAACAGAAACAAACTTATTAAATTTTATATTATATTGTGAAGTACTTTGTGATTTTTGTTTGTTTGACCCTTTTTTGGTTCATTATAAACGCAATTTCTTTCAGTCTTTGAAGTACAAGAACATCATGTAGTGGGATATTAGTTTCTTCTGCCCACTTTATGCACACATTGAAACTTTAAACTGCCTCGTCATTTTTAACAGTCTGGTTCGTGTTATTTAATTGTGGACTTTCATTGTCACTACTATCATGATGTTCGTCTGTATCATCTATGTCTTCCAGTTGTAACAAATCTTCATCATTTTCAAGCCAGTTACGTATTTCCGCGTTTGTAAGATTTTGCTCAGTGAGAACATTAAGCATATTTGAAATATCTGTTAAAAATTTATGGATAAAAAAAAAATCAAAACATTTTGCGTTTAACTAATGCACGTTGCTTACCTGTCATCTCGTCAATTACGCCGCAATTGATTCAGAGGAATTAGATCTTCAGCATCATATTCGGTGTCCGAGTTATTGGCCGCTTGAGCCATAATTTTGTGCCAGCACTTCTGCAAAACTTCCTGGGATACTTTTTCCCAAGAATTATATAATAGACATACACCGTCTTTTAATTTAATGTTTTTTAATAACTTAACAACGTTTTCTTCGTTATTAGATAGAATATGAGCTAAAAGACTTTTTCGGTAAAATAATTTTGTCAGTCTGATGGCATTTTGATCCATAGGCTGCAAAAGTGCTGTACAATTTGGTGGAAGAAATAAAGTTGTAAATTGTCCATCCTCACTAGTTAGCTCTTCTATAGTTCCATGGCTTGAGGCGTTATCAATGATTAACAGGGCTCGTTCAGGTAAATTGAGAATTCTTAAATGATTTCTAACTTGACGAATAAATAAGGAATGAAACCAGTCTAAAAAAATTGCTGTAGTCATCCATGCATTAGCAGATGATTTGTATTCAACAGGTATGTTTACATTTTTAAATGCCATTGGATTTTTTGCCTTTTCTATCACTAACAGCTTTAATTTTTGTAAAGCATCAGCATTACAACATGATAGAAATGTAAAGCGTTTTTTGCTTATTTTTCGACCTGGTGCGGTTTTCTCCTGAGAAAAAACCATCGTTTTTTCAGGCAACATTTTCCAATACAGAGCAGATTCATCGGCATTGTATATTTGAGCAGGTGCTAGATTTAATTGTTTTATCTTTTCAGCAAACTTAGTTTAGAAAGGATTGACAGCACTTTGATCATTGGATAGATTTTCACCACACACTTTTAAAGCACGCAGACCATACCTTTTTCTAAAGTTAGAAATCCAGCCCCTGCTAGCTCTAAAATTATCATTTCCATAAGTTACGGAATAAAACTGTTTTGCTTTGGCAGATAAAATTTCATAGGAAATTGGGACGTGCCTTGATCGTTGTGTACTAAACCATGCATACAAACAAGTTTCTATTTTTGGATATTCGGGTGGTCGTAAGGTTTTTCTGGCGCCGGGGCCAAAATCACATTTGCTAATAAATCTAAAAAAGTGACATACACATAGTTGTATGTACAAGTATAAAACAAATAAAAATTACCTTTCAATTTTGTCTTTATTCTTTTTTATATCAGAAATTGTTGATGTTCCTACCCCGTATTCATTTGCTAACAATTTTCCACTTTCACCTCTAACTAGTCTTTCAATTATATTGGATTTTTGTTTTATTGACAACGTAGTATGTTTTCTTTTAGGAGGCATTTTTAATATGTGTATGTATAAAAAATGTTCTTATACTTATGTAGCACATAAAATAGCACGTAAATACATACTATGTAACAACCAACGGCTAGATAATTATTAATCCGCACGACGCGATACGTAACAGTCAAAAAGAAGGTACACACTGCGAATCCCTAGATATTAGCACCGGAATTTAAGAAAAAAGGAAAATCCCCTCAACGTGAGACGTCTAAAAACACAGGTCCGTATTACCGAGTACTATCAAATCCGGATTATAAAGTACACAATGTAGTTGAAATGCCTGGCCGGATTATTGAAGAATCCGGTATAATGAAGGTTCGGATTATTGAGGTCGCACTGTATATAGATTAATATTAATTACAGAGAAGTTTTGCCATTATGGGGATTATATAAAATTGTAACTAATAAAATATAAATGCATTAAGAACATGTCGATATGGCAATAAAGCAATATATAAATATATTGGACATAATAACTATAAATACATTAAAAACAAAATAGTTTTTAAACACATTCCAAAGTTTTGGATCAAATTGAAGATCCGTTTTTGTAAGAAAAGCACTTAGAATAGGAAAACATTTTACTTTTTTTTTGCATTGACCTCTCTGTTATATTTAAGCAAATCCAATTTTTTTATTTTTGGGATCAAAAGTACTATGTTTCAAAAGTATCATATTCAAATTTCAAGTCTTCAGGTGTAGCGGAATTAAAGGTATCAATTTTTCAATAAAATAATAATTTTCCCATTTTTTGCGGTAAATTTTGGAAAACCAAAAGCGGGATCGTGTTTTACGGAAAATTTATCTATAAGATACACTCTTTTGAATATAATTTTTGATTATTTTTGATTATTTACAGCACAAAAACTGAAAGAAAACAAAATATCCCTAAAAATTACAATAAAAATCTAAAATTTTGGGAATCGTCATGTTTTGGTACCTCAAACATGTGTACAAAATTTAAATCGGAGATATCGATGTGGGTACGATTGCCCGAACTATCGTAAAGTCAATTCTTGCTTTGTTCATAGTTTTCAGTACTGCTCATATTTCTATAGAGTAAATTGTCTTGATAATCCATAAACGCTACATGCAAAGCCACGTAATTTAAATAAATTTTTCTATCAACCTGATTCTGTTTGACCGTGCAGTACACTTTTCAAAAACCGATTTGTTCTATATGTTGATAGAAGTCAATTTTTCTATCCAGGCAATTTGTAAGTATCTTTGTCAGCAGCTTACACTTACTCCTAAACATCCATTGGATCTGCTTTCCTACATTTAAAATGATGCAAAGTTGTCACTTTTTATATATTCTAAGACACAATACTACCACACTCATACCTTAAAAAACATGGTCATCATTAATAACAAATAAAATATTGTTAAATTACAAGCTGAAAAATCAATTGCATTATAGAATCCATAAATAATAATTATTAATAATTTTACTTACTAAAAATATTATAATCAAATATAATTTTCTTCATTTTTTTTAGATTCTTGGTATAGTATGCATATCATTATGTACAGGTCAATTTTTAGATGAAACACAATTTATTCTAATTGGCATTCCAATAGCCATTCTGCACCCTATAATTTGGGGATTAATTTACATTATTGGTTCACCTACTGATTATATAAGAATAATATGCAAGTATTTTGTAAGCAAGTTTTAAAAGTGTTATGTACTAAAATAATTTTAAAACAAATATTGTTTGCAGGAAATGGGTACAACGATTGGATGCATTCTGGTCATTATTCTTGCAGGAGTTCTAGTTTTGAAGGACTGGGTTAATAGTATTGAGTTGAACAGGGAAGAAAATATAGCAGCTGGGGTAAGCATAGTTAATATATTAAGATTGGAATAGAAACATTTATAAATCTTCACTTTTTGTCAGTTTGTAATAATATATTTTCTTAAAAAATAGTTTTTGTCCTTTATTATTTTTTTTGTTTCTTGATTATTGGTGATGTGATTTATGTTTCTTGTATAGCAGATGTATTCCAAATCTTTACATTGATATTCTGAATAAGACAATTACCTAAAACAAACAAAACATTTTTAATGTAGATCAACAATTTAATTTAAATTACTTGATTGTTTATAATGATATTATATATTGCAGAAATGTATATGCTTTTGCGTCAAAGTTTCTTTATTTTAATTTATTAACAAAAATTTATTTATTTATTTCCAGGCAATTGCAATAGTCGACGCAGTAGTATTTATCATTGGATTTTTGGTAATTTTGATACAGATAAATAAGTAGATATATTTTTAAGAACTCTACCCGTGTGATGGATATTGAGTTGCCTACACAAATATATTTGAATATATATTATAAATCCATACCGTTCAAAATCTGATATAAATTCTAAATGTTATTAATAGTTAAAATAATTTTATCATGCACTAAATGTATTTTGATTGTATGTTGAAAAATTATAATAAAACAGTAACAATTGTGATATCATCCTGTCTATACTTAGCACTAGCTTAAATTTTACTAAAAAGTTTATGAAGATGATTGTTAAATTGAATCATTCTCAATTAAACAATTGAAATAACCTATATTTTGCAATTCTTTGGCATCGTCGTAAGATTGGAAAGAATTAGAGTTAAATTTCGTTAAAAAAATATTTAAAGTTAAAATGTAGATCATTCAATCATTGTATCAGGAAGTATCATAAAGTTTAGGTAAATCTATCTGCAAATACATAATTAGATAAAATTTGTTAAGCACATTTTTATACCTTGTACTACGTAGCATTAATTAAATTATATACAACAACTAGAAAAATCAGATTACATCTACTAGGAAAACCCATCAATTATTATTATAATTATAAAATCAATAATTAAAACTTTACACCATAAA
Organism: Tachinus rufipes; assembly: GCA_963932245.1. Classification (NCBI taxonomy): domain Eukaryota; kingdom Metazoa; phylum Arthropoda; class Insecta; order Coleoptera; family Staphylinidae; genus Tachinus; species Tachinus rufipes. The sequence continues at coordinate 19,730,363 of OZ010744.1, forward strand.
CTGGATCATTTAAATAAGTCTGTTTATCATCAAACATGTTTTCAATATTCAATTTAAACAAAAACGTAATAATACATTTTCCAGCTATGCGTTTCATAAAACCTGATGGTATTCATGTAAACAATGAATAATATTACTCCCACTACCTAAATGATATTATGTGCAAGGCATGGGCGCGGTGTATATGTGCGCGAATAAACACAACATTCGTATTCTTAATCCGCTTCGGTTCAGACGCGCAGTTTTGTGGATTTACAATTTGTATACTTGCAATCGGCTAAATATAATCAACATTATACGGTAAGTTTGTTTAGAGTTTATCAAGATTTTATCTTTTGTAATTTCCTGTTAAATGTTGAAAATATATTTAAATAATGTGAGTTATATTTTTAAATCAAGTTTTGATTGCAATTATTAATAATTTTGTTTCGTTATTATTTTTTATAATTTTATCAACAAATGTTGTTTTAATTAATACATAAAAACAGTATTTTATAGTATTTGTTTTATTAGATAAGTAATAAGTTTCTTAATGTAGTTTGTAAATAATTTCTAATGTTTATAAATTCGATTCACTAATATTTAATTTAATTTAATATATTTAAAAGCAGGAATTATTAAATTAATACACATTGTTTTAAACTATAAAGTGATAATAAAATTGGAAGCTGTACATACAACATACATATTGCTAAAAATCCTATCTTAACTAAAATTTAAAAAAATTATTGAAAATTTGATTTTACTAAACGTAGGAGGTTAAAGGTTTATTATTTTATTATCTCAATCTGCAGTTTAATAATTATTTACATACTGTACTGCTCTAAAGTTGTTAGTTTAAAATGAATTGGTACATAAGTTAATTATATAAATATTTATAGTCTAATTTAGTGATATTTGCATCAATTTAAAAAAAAAATAACAAAGTTATATCGCTTCAAAATGTAAAAAATAATCAAGAATGAATTAAATCAATATAATTCTTTTTAACACAATGTTCATTATTTTAACCAGATAATATTATTTATTTAGAAATTAGATGATAAATCATTAATCATTTATTTTCGTGACCAATCGAATGACGATATTTTTCCTGAAATTAAATTTTTTAAAATTCATGCTATGTCAAATCAAAACACGATTTTAAAAGCATTTCACATTTATTTTAAATTTATTTATGGTCAATTAAACAATTGAACTGAACCAATACTTTTTTTTTGTAAATCATAGTAACAATAAATTTAAACTTAATCAGATAAATTTTGTAACAAACAATCCTACAAAAGTTATTTTTTACGTGCACAAAGTTATATAAATTTGAAAAAAATTACCGTTTTTTTAGTATCTAGAAAACTAGAATTTCTAGATGTAAACAGTTTTTTACTTCTGTTCAACTTTATTTCTAGCACTGGTGGATAAATTTTCATTTTAATTTGACTATGCTACCGAGCTTTCAAAGTTAAAAATTTGGTCTTTACCGAAAAACTACACATTTTGGGTTTTTAATTATTATAATCATCACGCAGATTTTTTTTTATAAGAATAATTTGTTAATACATCTTTTGGACCTCTACAGAGCATATAGAATTTTAATTACAATTTTTAAACTTAATTTTTGATGTTTTTAGGTAAACATAAAAATTCTAAAAAGGGCCTTGATTTTGGTAATTGAAAAACGCAGAACAATGCAATTGGTCTTAAAATGGTTGTAATTGATTGAACTTTGTAGTGACATGGCCTTAGCATATGCGATTGATTTTTTTAGAAAAAATCAGAGCTTGCAAGAATACAAATTCTTTCTCAAAAGAAAGAAAATGTATTTATCAAAAATTACCGTTTATATACTAAATTTGTATAAAATCGCTCAGATAAGCTTTTAATTTTCATATAAACTTCATCAAAAATTGCCATTTAAATACTAAATTTGTATAAAATTGCCCAGAAAAGCTAATTATCATGCAATAACTTGGGCAAAAAATATAGTTTCTTATAAAATGTATCAAAAATGATTGTTTTTTTTTACTTCTTCTTCTTCTTCTCAGCCTGTGCTCATCCACTTTTGAATATAGGCCTCTTTTATATTTATCCATGCGATTCTGTCTTGGGCGATTTGATGCCAGTTTCTTCCCGTAAGTTGTTTTATATCATCAAATCCATCTCTTTTGATGTATTCCTACGCTCCGTTTTGATTGTTGTGGCTGCCATTTAACAATGCGGATTGTCCATTTGTTGGGATCTTGCCTTGCAACATGTCCCACCCATCGCCACTTTAGCTCAGCTACCCGCTCGATGATGTCTTTCACCTTTGTCCGTCTTCTTATTTTTATATTGCGTATTTTATCTCGCAAGCTTATTCCGAGCATGGATCTTTCCCTTGCTTTCTGCGTTGTTCTAAGGCGTTCTGCATTTTTCTGTGTTAGGGTTGCAGTTTTCAAACCATAAGTAGCTACTCTCAAAACACAGGCATCATATACCTTCCTCTTGAGATTAATAGGTATATTTACATCTTTTAGGATATGCCCCAACTTCCCGTATGCAGCTCAACTCATTCGTTTTCTCCTGGTGATCTCAGCAGTCTGATTATTTTTACCAAGTTTGACAGAATTACTGAGATAAACGTATTCTTTTATTTTGAAGACATGGTTGTCGATAGTTATATGTAATTCTTTGTTAGTCATAATTTTAGTCTTATTTAAGTTTATTTTTAGTCCAACCTGTTTAGAAGCTTCCTGTAGCTGAGTCATCATATGTTTTAGTTCATTGGGATCGCTGCTTATCAAGACAATGTCGTCCGCAAAGCGTAGATGGTGTAGGTATATTCCGTCTATATTTTGGAGAGATCGTATCTCTTTGACAAACGCCTCTGTTGATTGGGATTTGATTGGTCATTGAATCCTTATCGATTTGGTAAATGTATTTTATGAGGTTTGTATATCTCGTGTATATCCTTGTCCATGGCTGTTAAGAACGCTCATTTTTCTATCGAATCAAATGCTTTGTGATAAACGATGAAAGCAAGATGAAAAGGAATGTTGTACTCCGTGCACTTTTCGATTAAGTTGTGGATTGTTTGCAGGTGATCTGCCCAACCAAATCCTTAACGAAACCCTGCTTGTTCAACCGGCTGATAGAAATCAAGTTTTTTAGATAAACGGTTTGTGATTATCTTTGTGAAAAATTTGTAAAGGTGTGACAACAAACTACTAAACTACTAGACAATAGTTTTTTATGCTAGAGTTATCACCTTTCTTAAAAAGTAGAATAACCTCCGCATTCTGCCATATGTCTGGAATTTTTCCCTGGTGGACACACTTGTTGAAGAGTATTCTGACTGCCTCTTCCACGACGTCTTCACCTAATTTGATCATCTTAGCCGTTATTCTATTTTCCCCGGGGTGATTTCCTGTTTTTCATTTGTTTAAGCGCCATTTTTATTTCCGCTTTATTGATACCGGGAATTTCCTCCGAACCCACATTTATTATCGTTTGTTGCCGAATTCTTGGCTTTGGTTTTGGAACGGTTGAGCTATACAGATGCGTATAGAAGTTTTGAATCACATTTCTGATTTCGGTTTTATTTGTAATGACGATTCCATGTTCGTTTTTCATCTTTTAAATTTACCTTTTGACAGCTTGGATCGTAGTACCCTCATATTTATATTATCTTCTATAGTGTCTTGAATTATTTTAGTGTTATATGATCTTAGGTCTTTTCTGATTTCTGTGTGGATTTTTTTGTTTAATTGTTTGTATTCATTTGACTGTCGGCTAGTATTTCCACTTTTTTGTAGCTGTTTGTATACTTTCTGTTATTTTCTGTGCTAGGGTATTTATTTCCATCTCTTGTAATGGTTTAGTTGCTTTTAATTTTGCCTGTAGTGTCTCTTGATACTTGCTCTTTCTTTGCTCAATTTCTTTTGTTATTGCACAGCCGGTTTCTCTCACTACTTTTTTGCGTTCAATTTGAGTGTTAATTTGTACGGTGGCTTTTAGTACTCTGTGGTTGCTTCCAGTATCAAATTTGTTAAGTACCGATACATCCGTGCATATTTTTTGCTTACTGCTGATGATGTAATCGATTTCATTTTTTTATATTTCCGTTAGGGCTTTTCCAGGTCCACTTTCTCTGCGGCGGTTTCTTAAAGAAGGTGTTCATGTAGAGGTTTTCACTTTGGAGATAATCTATAAGAATTTCTTCTTTGCGGTTTCTATGTTCTAGGCCAAAATTGCCAACGTTTTCGATGTCGTCTTCTGTTCTATTTCCAATTTTCGTATTAAATTCCCCAATAACTTCACAGTATTTGGTTTTTTCAGATGTTTTTGCAGCCGTGATGTCTTTGAAGAAGAGTAGAATTATTCCACGTCTTCCTCCGGCACTCTTTCCATCTTTTTGGTGGTCTGCCGAGTGGCCTTCGTGCTTCTTGTTTTACTTATACTTTGTGGTGGACGAATTATCTTTGAAGTTTTTACTACTTTTGGGTTACTTTTTTTTACTTTCCTTTCTACCACTGCGTCATTTTTTTATATTTGTTGTTTACTATGAGCTACGTATAATTTTCACAATGTAATTGTTTTTGTCTCACTGGGTACGTTCAAGACGGTAGGAGCGGACCACTAATAAGACTTATCACTGACCGGTGATTAGTTTCACTTTCCTAAACGGCAGCAGCTATCACCTATCAGTGATATGTATCAGTAGTTGTCAATTCTCGACATTTTTGATTTTGTTGTGCGTTTTACAGCTATCTTACTTCACTGCAGAAGGCGGTTTATGGTATTGATGGCTTTTTAGGTGACTTCCAAATCACCCCGACAAACAAAGAACTTTTATTTAGTTATATTTTAGGGACATTCTGGACGTGCTTAATGTTTGCACTTGAAAATATTGTGATTTATCATTTGTAGTGGCAAAACCCATAAGTGGTACGTATTAGAAACCGTCTGGACAACCTAGACTAAAAATGTTGTGATTTATCATTTGTAGTATACGGTGTTAAGTATCATTGCTTTGTACTGATTGTGCGACAACCAACCGGTTATTTGCGATACGAATAAACGTCAACTAATCTGACGCAGTGCTTATGTGCGCGTGCTGAAATTGTACCGCAAACTTTAATCTATTGCATTATTAGTATAGACCTAAACCTACTTTCCAAATCTCAAGCATAAAAAGACTCTAGTCAATTTATATTTCAACTTTAAATGTTTGTTCTAAATTCAACTAGAACATCTTCTTGCTCGTCCACCAAAACAAAATTTATGACGTTATTCAACTTCAAAGATGCTATTCCGATGCGCAAAATTGCAATTTTTATAACAGTCTTGTTTCTAAAGCTGAGGGTTTAAATATGTTCTTTATTTGATTAGAACATATTTGTCCTTGTCCACGAATCAAAATTTCTGAAGTTATTCAATATTTAACATGCTATTCTGATGCGCGCAATTATGATTTTTATAACGCTCTTGTTTCTAAAACTGGTTTAAATATGTTTTTATTCGATTAGAACATATTCTTTCCCGTTCTTGAAATTGAAATTTTTGAAGTTATTCAACTTTAAAGGTGCTATTCCAATGCGCGTAGCTGCTATATGCGGTTATTTAATGCCGGTTTTTTTAAAGGTTTAAATATGTTTTTTCTTCTATTAGAATCTAACGGGGAAAGTCTATAAAAACACAAATTTTGAAGTTATTTAACCTTAAAAGTGCTTTTGTAATACGCGTGTTTTTAAATCTAATTTGAAGAAAGTTTAAAAATGATTTTTGTTCTTTTAGAACTGTCTACGAAAATTCAACTTTAAAAGTGCTATTCTAATGCACGCGACTGCAATATGCAATTTCCAGAACGTCTGTGTTTATTATGTTGATTTAAAGGTTTATATTTTTTGCCGGTTACGAAAACAAATTTTTGAAGTTTTTTTTTAACGTATGGTTACAGTCGGCTACTAATTCTTTTTGTTTTTGTGAATACTCCCACTTTTAAGTATCAGATGAACTTTGTCTAAACTTGGAAGTGCATACAGACTTTCAGTTTTTTTTCTACTTTCGGTTTTCACTATTTAAACTTTGAGCATCCTTAAGTTGTGTTGTACTTCTTACAACTACAAAGAATTCTGGGGTGATGTAAATTAATTGTAAATCGCACAATAGACCTCTAGCATTCAGAACTCTTACCGTAATTTTTTGTTTGTTTTAATGAAAACAGCTTGAGTCTGAAACATTACAATATTTATTATAAACATTCTTTGTTTATGCTGAACTTTTTGCCTCTCATGATTGGACAGCAACACTAAGCTAAAACACGTTTGCAACCAATATATCAGTTGAAATGGTTATCTATTTTGATTGATTCTCAACAGATTGGATTAACTTGGATGTTAAATGTTTTTTAAACCAATTTTGGGCAATTCTTAGTACATCATAGTTTAGCCAACAATAAAATTTAGACAAACTGTTGGAATTTGTTTTGTTTAGTTTTTTGGGAAGGGTCAATGAAGTTTTTAATTCAATTTTGATTGTTAGACCATATCAATAAAAATTTCGTTGCTTATACTATCTGAAACACCAACTGAATTTGACAATGAGAACAATACATATTTCAAAGTTGACTAGAGCAAGCAGATTTTTTTTTCACTGCGTTGCTGAATGATGGTGCCTTTAAGTGTGGGTAATACTTGGAGTCGGTGTTGGAGTTTACGCATGAGTGATGTTATTGCTTCAATAGCTAAGTGCAATTTAATGGATTTTGATGGGAATGTCTTAGTTTAGGCAAGACGTCAGTGTGCTGTGACCTAATTGGAGTTTTTTTCTTCTTTGTTCTTTTCTGCTAGACCTTAAAAGAAGAAATTGATCGCTGAATGAATGTTTGTTGGCAATTTGCGGTAGTGGCTCTTGAAGTTAGAAGTTAGAAGGGCTCAATTAGTGAGAGTTGCAGGTTGGGGTTCTTGGAGGGGCTTTTACAATTTAGTAGAAGTAAAATGTATTAAAAATTATCTATCTTTATACTAAATTATAGAATATTGCACAAAAAAATATTTATTTATGAGATTGATCAAAACTAACTAGTTTTGTATTTTAAATGCTCAGAAACATTAATTGATTCATGAAATTAGCCCAAAACAACAAAAGTTAACAAAAAAAAAATTATGAATACTGCAAAAATCGCTTAGAAAAGCTATTTGTTGCATAAAATTTGCATAAAAAACACATTTTTTTATCAAATTAATCAAAAGTTACGGTTGTTTATACAGATTTTTTTTATAAAACTGCTTAGAAAAACCAATTGATGCATTAAATCTGCACAAAAAATCAACATTTTGACTAAATTTGTATAAAATTGGACAAACTGATCTAAAATCTCACAAAAAATAGGACTTTTGTAATAAATTTGCGCAATAAAAATACTTTCTTATAAAATTCATTAATAACTACACAAAATTACCATTTAAAAATACTATATTTGTATAAAATTGCTCAAAAAAGCTACAAAACAGTTCTAAAATTGCAAAAATCCTAATTATTGTTACACATTGTCATGTTATATACTGAATTTGTATAAAGTTGCCTAAAAAAGAAAAACGTTGTACAAAACTATCAAAAATTAAACAAAATAAAATTGCTCAGAAAACTTAAATAATGCACAAATTGTTCTAAAATGACGCAAAAACTCATTTTTTGCATGAAATTTGATCAAGAAACATATTTTCTCATAAGTTCATCAAAAATTACACAAAATTGTCACTTAAAAATACTATATTTGCATAAAATCGCTCAAATAAGCTACAAAATTGTTCTAAAAATTCATTTCTTTTCACCTAGTCGTTATTACTGAGAATTACAAATTTAGATTGATTTTCAGCATAAACATATTTGCCAAACCCTCAAGTTTGATAGTTTTACTTGATATTGGTGACAATATGGATGTTTTTAAAGTGTTTCATGCTATCGGTCCTAATTTTATTATTATTTAATTAAATGCCTATTTTTTAACATTCACATTTAAAAATAAACAAATCATTAAAATGTGTCACAAAAATAATCTTATTATCGCCAATTAGTAATTATATAAAATATTAAAAAAAAACTGGCTGCGAGTTAATAATTTGTGGAAGGTATCAAAATTTAAATATGACAAAGAAAGATAAATAAATTTGGAAAAAATTTACTCAAATACATTTTTTTTATCACTAAACCCTAGTTACTGTTAATAACAAAGTCGACAAAACAATAGTAGAATCAGAAAATACGTTTAGAAAAATTTAAGAATCCCTCTTTCCTTAAGCATTAATTTCAAAAACGGTAAAGTTACCCTCTCAACAGATTTTTCAATTATAAAATCAATACTTTTTTTTTTCACAAAAGCAGACAAATCTAACTCAATAGTAATTTTAAAAAACAGTTAATATAATATAAAAAATACATTATATATTTTACAAAATATTATAATATTTATATTATTTTAAAAACAAAAAAAGTATTAGAAAACAAAATCAATTTTAAATTTAGTTTTTTTTTCTTAATGAATTAAGGCTTTCTAAAACTAAATTTTGCAACCGGTAGTTGAAATATTCATGTTAAATTAGACGTTTTGATTTTTCTCATAAATTATCAAAAAATAAAACAATTTAATTTTAGTAATGCTAATTTCTTAATGTATGTATAAGTTTTTTACAACTAAATTTTTCAACGGAAAGTCAAATTATTCAATATTATATTGTTTTTTTTTTTGTTTGAACTGTTTTAATGTTTTATAAAATAGCTTTTGGTTGTCATCTTTAGTTTTCGTTTATAGTTCTAGTAAATTGTATTTATGATACTTGTTTTGCTTTTCCTGTTTCTCGATTACTTTATTTTTTTTGTATATTTCGTAGTCCTCTATCTTACTTGTGTTAAGGTATTTTTTGTCTTTGATTTTCCCTAAATTTTTTCCCATTACCGTTTGTTTTTTTTTATGAATTTGTTCCCTATTTTTGTTATGTTATGTTATTAAATTTCTTATTTTTGTTTAATGTTTTTTTTTTTTCGTTAGTTTCTTTTTTAGTATCTTTTGATATAGCGTTATTTAACGTTTTTTTTAATTTTTTTTTTAATTTTTTTTACTTTGGTATTCAATATTATATAAATATTTAATTTTTTTTTTTAAATACTCCCTAAGATTAAATAGCTTCCAGGTATGTAATACAAACATGTCGTAAATATCTATGGCTACACTATAAAGTAGACTACAAATTCTCTTACAATAAAGAATAGATTTATTAACGGCTTATTATTCGAAAGGTTTTCTTCGTAGGTCACCATTAATTTCTCAATAGAAGTTGATGTAGCGTAGTAGCTATCGAAATTAAAACATTGACATATCTTCTTGGTGTATTGTGTGTGATTTCTTCTAGAACTCTAATAATTTCAATCTTATTTTTTCACAAAAAGAGCGATGGTCATGATTCTGTCTTCATCATAAAAAAATGTATAAATCATCATCTGTGTTAACAAAAGACAGTGTCTTCAAGAAATTTAAAATTTTGTTATTCCAATTTTTTAAACTTATTTTAGACTACAGAGACATTTCCTCAGTTTTTGCACTTGCTATCATAGCTTTAACCAAGAACGTAGTCTTGACAACAAAAATTGTCACCTTTCAACATTTGGATACTGCAATGCTAATTTTTAGTCGAATTGACGCATGATGTGCCAAAGAATTAAAAGTGTTGGTATAGTCAATGTCTTCTTTTTGCTCAAATCCACTTGCAAGAAAACGGGTTTTTAAACGGACATCTTGTTTCTCACGCAACCATCGACAGGTCAGTGGTTTTGAGTGTTTTGGAATTTTAACAAGGTTCCATGGTTTTATTTTAGTCAAAGCATTAAGTTTGTATGCCATAGATTGATTTCTTTCTCGAAGATAATCTATCACAAAGTCTGAGCAACAGACAAGACGATTTAAGGTTTGACGGTCACGCAGATTTAATCTTCTCGGACAACTGATTTAGCTGCTAATTCTTGTCTGTCTTCAGGTTCTTTACATGCAAGAGTAGATTGCGCAGAATTCTTCTCTTCATCCAGTGTGTTGCAGAGTCTCTTAATTCACATTAATATTTTGGTTGATTTGAGTGGTACTCTTCTTGAGTTTGACCTCTTTAACAAAAATTGTCTGAACATATGATTATCCAATATTACCGCAAATCTACGTTTTAGCCAACTAAGATACCTTTCTCTGACTTTTTGTTTATCTTAATACGTTTATGGTCAAAATTGAGTATATAATAATCACACCCAAAGCTTTTCAATTTGTTCAATTTCATTTTGTGTCCAAATCAAAGTTCTCTTGAACTCTAACCCTTGATTGACCTGATTTGTATTTGATTCAATGTGAAGACTGAATGATACACAGCTTTAGCCCATAATTTTTTTTCAAAATTTTTGCATGTTTAATGCTACGTGTTAACACCACAACCAATGAGTATATGCATTGGACTTGCAAAACTTCCAGTAGATATTGTGTTTTGACATTTTTTATGTTAGTAGATTTTAGACTTTTATCACTAAAAATTGTAGAAAACAAAAACTACAGAAAAGTAAAATTTCTGATTATAAGTAATTTTTTGGAATTTTAAAAATTGTTTAATTGCAAATTTTGGACTTTTAATCAGTAAAAATAATGTAAAACAAAAAGTAATCGATAAATTTTGTTGTATTTTTCTGTAAATGAGCATCAATTAATGCTTGAAATTTTCTGTAAGTGTAATTTTTTGGAAGTAAGCATCGATTAATGCTTTTATAGTAGAATTTACAAAAAGTCAAATTTTGATTTATAAATTTAGTGTCGAAATTTTCGAAAAATGTATAAATGCTTATTTTTAGACTTTTAAATCACCAAAAAAGGTATAAAACAAAAACTAATCGACTAATTTTGTTGTAATTTTCTGTAAGTGAGCTTCAATTAATGCTTTTATGGTAGAAAATACAAAAAATTGTTTAAATGCAAATTTCAGACTTTTAATCACTTACAAAAATATATTGCAAAATTGATATTTCACTTTTTTGTATTTCTTACCATAAAAACATTAATTTAAGCTCACTTACAAAAAATCACAACAAAATTATACGATTGGTTTTTGTTTTATGTTATTTTTAGTGATTAAAAGTCTAAAATTAGCATTTATTTAATTTTAAAAATTTCGAAAATATATTGCTAAACTGAAATTTCATTTTTTTGTATTTTTTACCATAAAAACATTAATTAATGCTCACTCACAAAAAATTACAGCAAAATTAATCTATTAGTTTTTGTTTAATACCTTTTTTAGTAATTAAAAGTCTAAAATTTGCAATACTTTTTTCTAGTTTTTAATATTGAAGCATTTCCATGCTTGGAAGTAACAAAAGCAAGATTGATTTGTTTCCAATTAGAAGCAAGTAGTTTGAACAAACTTCACCCGCCCAAATGTTTGTTATCAAAAAATTTAAGTTTTCTTTTCTTTACAAGCGTAGGAAGTCTTTTTGTTCAAGAAGGAGAAAGTACTATTCAATCTCTTAATAACCTACACTTGGGCGGGTGAGTGAGTCACTAAAGATCATGATTAACATCTAGTAGTTTAAACTGGAGTGCCCTACCACCTGCCCAAGTGTTTGAAATCAAATAATTAGAACTTTATCTTTTTTGCAAGTGTTAAATGTCATTTAGTCAGAGGAAGAAAAAGTGATATTCAATCCTTTAATGACAAACACTTGAGTGGGTGGATAGATCACTCCAGATCATGATTACCATTGAGTAGTTTGAACTGGAATGCACACCAACCCGCCCGAGTGTTTGTCATCAAAGAGTTGCAAAATTCTCCTATCTGCAAGTGTTAGATGTCCCTTAGTCAGAGGAGCAAGAGGTGATACTCAATTTCTTTAAAACATAATTACTACCGTGTAGTTTGAACTGGACTGCCCATCCATCAGCCCAATTGTTTTTAATCAAGAAAATGGAAATTTCTCTTCTCTGCAAGTGTTGGATATCTTTAGTCAGAGGAGAAAGATATGATATTCAATCTCTTGATGACCAACATTTGGGTGGGTGGTTGGATCACTCCAAATCATAATTACTACCAAGTATTTTTTGGCTGTGCCACTCTTTATGCACTGGGGTGCCCTTGCTGAATATTTTTGTGTGTGTTTGGCTGACAACGTTTTTTTTAGAACGCCATATTTAAGGATAGAAAGATATGCACGGGCAAAGAGCAATGTCCTTTTACATCAAATTTTGGGGCGCCCCAGAGCGACCTCAAATATCACAGCCAAAAACGCCATAAGATTTTTAAGAAATGGTCTTTAAAAAATAGACAGTTTGAAAGTGTGAAAAATAAATCATCTTTGAAAAGTATAAAACATTTGTTTTATTTCATCTCGCAAAGATTGTCATGAATCAAACCTAAAACTTTTTCAGCAGTTTTTTTAACTGTTGAGTTTTGATGCTGCTTGCCATATTACCATGCTTTACAAAAATGAGTTTTTTATGTTCTCGAGTTTGTTGACGTTACTAATCCATCTAAACACGAATGCAGACTTGTTGTTGTTGTGATGACTGGTAACCATCAGTGGCTGACGATTGAGCGACTAACGATGACTGGCAAAGTAGAAGTTATATTAACTGACTTCTCGACAGCTACGCAATCAGCATTTCCATTTTACTAGTTCTGGGTCCATAAATGGATAGGAATTTTCCTAAACATTTTTTCTGTTTTATAATGCATGTTGAATCGCTATTTGAGGTGGTTTTTCTTGTGCTGAGGCCAAAATCATTAAAGTTTGATATTTTAAAACTACTTTTAATGACAAACTTAAAGTTCATAATGAAATTTACAATAAATAAATCAAACTTTTTTAGTAAAAAACACTTACTCATAATCCTTTTGAAATAAGGTTATTATAATATTGTTCTGTAAATAATAAAAACATATTTTACTCAACTATTTTTTGCTAGTATAACATTTTCCACATAAAATATGAAAAATGCAATGATATCAATCAATACAAACGAGGCAGTTTGTCGTGAGACTAGACGGCGTCTGCAATTTATAAAGGTTACTACTCCCTAAATGGGAATAAGTTGCACAAGTAAAACGTCCTCGTATTTGGAGGTTGTAAATATATTATGGTTTTGTTTACAATCATTTAAAATTAAATTAAATTAATAATAATATATTATCACTTATTCAGGTTAATGATGAATGATGAATTAAATATTCAATCAACAAGTTGCCTATTTATGATTTATAAATAAACTCCGTGAAGATAGATAAGATGTTTAAATAAAAACGAATGTCTCATTAATCGAAATAATATAATCATCTATTTGCAATGCGTGACTCAGAGACGTGAAGTCATCACATTTTATATGGCACATGTTAAATTTAGTTGGGGGCAATCAATGAGGTAACCTATTTTCTGCAAAAATATTGATCTCAAGGAGTGTGAGCTTTACACATGTACAAACATTGACTACTTATGTTAATTAAAATATCTTGGAAAACTTAGAAAATCTATTAATATTAATATTTATAGTATATAAATTTTTTTTACATCTAATCTACATCATGCAAATCAATAATGATGAGACAAGAATTACAATTATTTAAAAATATGCAAAAATGCAGACAGTAATAGTATTTAAACAACCAAACCAGAAAGCTGTAGAATATTTCTTTGATAAAACTTCATTTACTTGAATAATATTTTTTTCATATATAAATTGTTTTGATATTATTACGATTAATATTTTTTTTTGCATACTAAAAATATGATCATTATAATATCAAAACTATTTATTTTTGAAAAAATATTATTCAAGTAAATAGATTTACTCCAGTAGAATGTACTTTTCCCTTATTGACTAGAAATAGTTTTGATATCAATTTAATAACATTATTTTCTTTTACAGACAAGATGTCGCACACAGTAACTGTAACGAGGACTACAACTAGTACAACAACATCTGCCATAATAATAAATTCAGGATACCTGAAAACATGGCCTGGATTATTAAAACTTTTCCAAACTGTAAGTATTAAACATATGACACCTCATACAACAATTCTAATATATTCAAAACCTATTTGAAAAGATGATTTAATCCATTTACAAAACATCCACGCAGCAATTTAAAATAGCAATAAAATATTAATTTATAGTAAATAGTAATGAAAATGCATGACGCCATTTCATTAATTAATGCATTTCCTCGTATTTTTCAACCAGTGACCTTATCTGAGGTAATCGTATGAGATAATACAGTAGGAATTTCGGTGAGGCGATCCCTAAATTAAGTGTGTCATTAACAATCGCACAAACACGTCCCTGCTAATACAATTCAAGGAGGAATACTTGTTGTGCATAATAACATAATATTTATGAATGATTGGGTCATCTAAAAAATGTTTTATATTATCAAGGATTATAATAAATTATATCAAAAGTTTAAAATTAGTAACTTAATTATTATTTGATCTCTGATTTAATATTGATAATGAAGTAAACAGACCGAAAAACACTTAAAATGAGAGTGCATTTTACATAATATTTAAACTTAGTATTTGGGCTCAAAAGCAAAAATTAGTACGATATATTCACCTTATTTGCTTATTTTATTATCGTCTGTAGGCGGAGCGCATAAATCATTTGACTCACATACCGAAGGTCGAAAATCACATCACACGTTTGAATCCGGTATTCGAATTTAATTCCTGGAAAATTACCCCATCGTTCCTTGGTACTTCGGAAGGCACTTTTTAAGCCTTTGGTCCCTATGGTAAAGAAACACATGATATGCTACTTTGTTCGACATTGGTATTGCTACAAAAGGGAGCCTATTCTGCATTCAAAAAAATGAGCCACCCTGAAGAAGCCGATGTACTACATTTATTGAAAATAGTTGGTATATGTTGTCATACAATTGATGAAATTTTAAATATATATATATCTCATTTCTAAAAGAAATTATCTCAATTTATCACTGTTATGTCATATGAGAATTTATTTTTGTTTATTTATCGCATTAGTTGTAGCCATTTTTTTTTATCTAATTGTTAGTGCCTTAAAACTGCAATGACGAGTAAAATGTTACCACATTTGAAAGAGGACATATTATCGGAACGCAAAATAAAGATTTCGTAAAACTGATAGTCGTGTGTGAGTAGAATTTGGGCAGATTAGCAAGAAGAAATCCGAAAAGCTTATTGTAGAAGCAGACGTTCTAGAATGACACAAGAATGTGAAAAAGTGCAATTCATGATTTGACAAAACAAACACAATCAATTGTAATTAAAATGGGTAAGAGCAATTTGTGAAAAAGTCTCTATGAGCATCATTTATAGGCGAGTAAGCTCTTATCGTACTTATTTAGCAAAAAGCCAACAGTCTACCATGTCATGGCAGACAAGCCTGAGTTCATGAATGAACAGAAATTGTCGTCAGCTTCAAATTCAAAATTTATTTATGGTATTTTGACAAACTTTTACGGGTTAGATGACTTAGAAATCAAAGACAAAATTTACAATTTGTTTAATATTGTTACACTGCGTTAACTTTTGGTGTAATGGTTTGGAGACAATATTTTATCAGTTGGTAATAACATTTTACGCCTGTTTTTTTAATCTTTACAAACTTATTAATAGCAGTAGCTACTCAACAATCTAGAACTCATTGTTTTGGGAAAGGCGTGTTTTAGTAGCAGTATTGGTTCCTTTTATTCTGTTGTTTAATATATAGTGGATATGCTATAGTGTATACACTGGTTGTCATTTATCCAAGAACTTTTAAGTATTAGTTTTTTTGGCATTAGATTCAATAGGAGGAAGATCTTGTATGTTGCTTATAGTTTTTATCGTGGTTTTTGGGTCGGGTTGTGAGACTTTAATTGTGATTGGTAGGATGCCAAGTAAAATTATGGCTGGCCACTGATTCAACTATGTCTTTGTTTTTTTGTTGATTTGCCGATTTACTACCTGTTCCTAGGATCGAGTGTTGTTTGGTCTGACAATATTTGTTTTGACTTTAATTGCCGTAACCAGTAGTTAATCGAACATGCCAAAATTGAGCAGATTGTATACTTTGACCAACCTTTTAATGCATTGGTCAGCTTTCTTTGAAAGTGGTATGGTCATAGTCTCTGATATATGGTCGCTTATCGCCTTAGAAAGTTTTCGATGTTTTTTTGTGGCCTGTTAAGTTTATTCAGCAGTTTGTTTATTAGCTCCGTGGGTTAGTGTTGCGTTAAAAAAAGCCTAACCTTGAAAACAATGTAACAATGAGAAATTATTTGTTTTCATTTATTTTTTCCCAAATATTCTTAAACGACCTGCAGCTTATGAATTGCTTTCTTAAATTGTTGTATCAAAAACTGTTGATATTGGGCAATTGAACCGTCTTGGCTGAGATTGGAAAGCCTTTTGTTCTTTCTTCTGGGTCTTGTCCGGTATTGTCCTTAGTAGTGGTAGTAAATTTTTTTTACTTATTCTTTTTCAAAGTTTTCTATAAGGTTATCCAACAGTTTTCGAGTCTCTTCCAAATGCATTGGCTGAGATCATGCTGCTGCTGATGTTAAGATTCTTGAGTTATTGTTGCTGGTATTGGAGTGACCGTGTAATTTAACCTTTTTAATAACTGGTTACTTTGCTTCAATTATTATAATACAGCTGAAACTCCTTGGCGGTTTGTCGTGGTTATTGTGTCTTATAAAAACTAGAGTTTAGTCATGTGGTGGGTTGTTGGAGTATTCTATTCAGCTTTTGGGGATGGTGATGCCCGACAGTCTTGCTAGATAGTTGTTCTTGTTCTCTGACTGTTTCCAATTCAGCTAGCATTGTTACCAAAGCGTTTTCAAATGACGTTGCAAAGGCGGTCGGTAAAAGTCTAAGAGCGGTTGGGTCCTGGGAGTCGGACGGGTTTGTTAGCATTTCTTTATAACAAATAAAGTTATCTCTACATACGAACTCATTCAAAGTATTTTTACTGCGCACAAACTTACTAAGAACATTTGATCCCGATGGCTGCTCACCATTTGTTGAGCAATTTGCAAGCTGAGCGTGGGTTTTGAATGGTCAGCGCTACTTAGTCTCAACATTGAGGCATCAGAATGGTGCGCAGTTTTATCCATTGATGTCCAGTTTATTGATCATTGCTGGGAATAAAAAAGATTTAACATTTAATGGCTACAACGAATGTCACAAATCTTATTCTTCAAATTCTAGACCAACTGCGTTCTTGTCTAATCTGTCAAACAAAATTGAAAATTATACAGATCTTTTGACTTGTTAGTCACAATTGGAGTTCTGCATAAAACAAACATGCAAAAAGTAGCTCTAAAAAAATATTTGTGACTAGGACTAGGTCGACTGATTGATCCTGTAGCTTTGACGATACATTACATTTTTGGAATTTGGAATTTTGTTTTAATTGTTGATGAGCAGGTGTGACCTGTTATTTGTTTTGTAGTCTGTAATATATAGTCATCGAAGAAAATTTTTGACGGCTTTTTGTGGCTTGTAATGTTTATTCAGTTTGTTATTGGCTTCGTAGTATCGCTTTGATCAGTGTACGGTGTAATAGCTTCCTCCTGAGATACAACGTAAGATGGGCAAGATTCTTTGTTACGCCCGCTGGCATTTTATTTTAATTTATTCAAATTTAAATATTTTTTTGTTATTTTATTATTATCAAATTCATATTCCATCTTTCTTCTTTGCGTTGAAAGAGAGAGCAAATCAAATAAGAAGAAGAATTGCACTTCTTTTTTTGGGAAAAATGGGGTGCGCGACAGTGTTTGCTGAAAGACACTGACGCGAGAACAACAAAAATCAAAAGGACTGTCCGATACCGAATACCGACCGTTTTTAGTCTGAAGTGCAACAAAAAATACTATTACGGCAATCAAATTGACAACCAGGAACGGGGTAACGTAACACTACATGTGCTTCTCTAACCAATTAAATAACTCTTGTTAAAAAAAATTAATCACAAATGCATCCCTAAAACCCGCAGAGTCATTCTTGGTTATGCTTTTTTAAAAGGTGCGAGCGTTTTTCTTTAAATTTTACTAGGATGCGGTTGCGGTGATGAGCCTGCTTTGGTATTTTGTGTTGTGTAAAATACTATTTGAATTATCTATAAATATACGGGTTTTAACGTCAAACCGAGGTGTTTCTGATTAGTTTTAATTGTTGTGACTTTAGTGTAGGAGATTGCGAGTAGTGGACTTGGATGTTTACCAAATATCCATTGTTATTTGTCCTTGAGGGTAATATTGAGGATGTGAAAGCACTACTGCCTTCTATTGTCCCCCGTTGGGCGCCGCCAATCCCTGGGACTGCTTAGAGAATTGCCCGTCGGTGGGCTTGTGATTGTATCCTTTGGTCATACATGTCGAATGGGGCTTTGTAAGAGCGGTGATTAAAATGTTACCTAAGGTTTTCAGTCGTCTTCTTCAGGTGTCAACTAATTTAATTCTTTTTTGTCTTACGTTTTTTAGCCATTTTATTGTTCTCTGCATTATATTTCTTAGTAATGCAAATTGCTCTCTTCTTATTACGTGGCTTAGATGCATTTTTTTCATTTTAAAGATGAAAAAGGTTTCTTGTTCTTGATTCAGCCTCTGGGAAACCTTAATCATTTTATCGGTCCACGGTATCTTTAGTAGCCGGCGGTAGAACTACTTTGCAAAGCTTTTGATTTGTTTTATGTTATTTTATTTTCTGCATCATAAAAGAAGCACTTCTTTAAAAAATCTTTTTTTTTCTGAGTTTGGAAGCGAGTCTGTGGCAGGTGAAACACCGCAGACTGCGAGTCAGTTTGTAAGCGTAGATATGGTTTCCCATTCACTTGCCAAAAGTGAATGCGCTCATTCTGTATATATAATTCATACACACAATAACATTATGCCAGTGCCGTAACTAGGGCGGTATAATCATCTTAAAAACATGACTTTAAAAACGTCAAAAAGAAAATTTAAGAATTTGTTAATACAAATTTCAAATGAAAACACAACTATGCGCTCGACGCTTCTATTATGAACATATAGGAGAGCTCAAAAAGACGCTCTTGCACCTAGCGCATTGAGTGCTCTTTGACTACTTTTGACGCTTCCTCTGAAGAGGCGCAAAAAGACAAACTTGCACCGAGCAGATTAGGTGTTAGTTACAGCACTGGATCACGTAAAAAATTAGTTGACTATAAACATCAACCTAAAGTAAAACTAAATCTTGATCTCAAAAACACCTGGTCAAAAAGTATGAACCATACTAGACTAATTTTGCGAGGAGACATTATTTAATACCTTAATGAGCAACAATACAAAAGATGTCAATTTCAACAAACCTGACTAAACAACACAAAAAAAAACATATTGCACTAAACCAATATGTGTTCAGTTAATTACAAAATCTAACTGTAAGACCCGGGAGCTAACGCTTGCTGTTAAGGAAATTAAGTCAGACGCTTTAACCAAAACACTCTTTACTAGTGCGCGGATTTTATTATTGTTGATGCAACACTAGCCAAGATATGATAAAACAAAAATAACTCAATGCTTTTGATAGCTAAGAGAACCACGCATTTAACAGATTTTGAGACATACATTTTTAGACAAGTTCATATCTCATACTCATCAAGTAAATTTAAATAGAAAGACAACATTTTGATTGGTTTTGATATTACCTCTAAACACCTGAATTGCGCAGAACAAAAAATGTCAACAGTTTTTATGTCATACAGCTATACACTTTCTCAGAAAGTTGACAATTAGTTTATCAACAGAGGAAGTTGACAGTTTGTATGTAAAGCATTTTATGTGTCAAAAACTTAAATATTTTCTCGAAAGTTGACAGTTGTGAAACTGACTGCAGATAGTTTCTACCGCAGATTTGAAGAAAAAGTTGACAGTTAATGTGAGGCAGTTTATTTGTTAAACAATTGACAATTTATATAACAGATTTGTTGAAAGTATATTGACAATTTATTTATGAGGATATTCATATTTTAATGTAAAAGGTCTCCCAAAATGTTCACGAAAAGTAAATTTGATTGAAAACACAAGTTTTTATTAAAAATTGTGATTTTTTATATACATAAAGTATATAGTATATAGTTATGTATGAAAAAGCATATCAAGTAAATGGTCTCCGCGGCTTTGCTGTACATACGCTTTTTTTTTTGTCGTAATTTTCCATAAAGTTTTTGCATATATGTGGCTGAATTTTGATAATATCAATTATTTTCAAGGAATGGTTGGTCATTGGTATAACTTTAGACTTAAATTACTAATTAAATTGCTTTTTGGGCTGATGGCATGTGTCACCCTTTTGTTGAAATCACATGTCCACATTTATATTTTGCAATTTAGGCACAAAAAACTGGATTATCATGTCGCGATAGCAAGAAGCACCAATAACTATTATTGTCTAATCAGCCGCATTTTTAAAGAAAAATAGTCCAATGATGCCTCCAGCCCAAAACCTGCACTAAACAGTGACACGTTGTGGATGATTCTGTTTTTCAACAATAACTCGTGGATGCTACAACTTTGACGATATATAAAGCTATCAAGATGAAAACGATATATTGAAAAATTAGCGTCTACTTGTTATTTCATAATCTATTCAACAAATTCTCTTTGCTGTGCGTGGGCAGTAGGCTTCAGTAACTGTGTCAATTAAACTTCACGGTGCTAGATTGATGATCTAGGGCCCTCAACAACACTTTTACGAACTGTTTCACTAATTGGTCCAGTCTCCGTGATTTTTTTAATAAATCTCGTCACAGTTGATAAAAGTTAAATTACTATTCGGACTATATTTTGTGCAAAATCTGTAACTGCCAAACGTTTATTATTTTTAAAATATTGCTCAACAATAAAAACACACCTTAAATAGTCAACGTCATTTGTTTTTTGTTGGCCACACTTAGCCGCACAAATTATGCAAAATTCAAATCGTGAATTTTGGGAAACACTTTATAATTCAGCTCATATGTCAGATAGTTGGAAAATGGTTTGTAAAAGTTGAAGCATATATATATATATATATATATAAGATTATGTAAGACAGATTTTTTGACTAAAGCGACCACAATTTACTACGAATGTACATAAAATGGAAGCAAAATTTAAACCAGACAAAAGAAGGAAAAAAGTTAAGGTAAAGATAAAAACATACAAACTAAAAGAAGAACAAATACAAGCGGCATATTAAGAGATACTACAAAAAAATTAGAGAGTAAGAAAAAAGAACGTGCATAGAAAGAAAATGGAAAACTTTCAATAGAATTATTCCAGAAGCTGCAAAAGAAAGCTGTGGAACAACAAAAATAGTAAACAAAAATATAGAGAAACCAGCAGGTGGACAAAGGAAGTCAAGAAGGAAGTAAGCGACAAAAAAGAAAAACGGAAAAGATACCACAAACAAAAAAAAGAAGACTACAAAAAATACAAAGAAAGAGAAATGAAACAAAGAGAATAATAATAGAAGCAAAAATAAAATCATGAACAAAATTTGAAAATGAGATAAACGAGAATGTTAAGGATAGGAAGAAAGTGGTGTGAATATTATACAAATTATACAACCAAAGGTAGAAAGGTGATGAAATAAATAAAAATAAAAAAACCAGTAGTTTTTAAACGGTTCTTTGATTAATAATGTGTGGACACACTCTTGATCACTTCATGTGTTGTATTTTAGAAACGGGAGTTGCACACTAGTTGGCAAGGAAAACACTTTGCCCAATGTCCGTAAAGAATTTTATTTGACAAAATAATCCCTCAAAACACTTTTTCTCTTATTAATAATGTTTAAGGAACATGATATTCTGAGCATGCGTCTGTGGCATCATTGTTTTCTAGATGCTGCTCCGTAGTACCAAACCGAAAACACATTGCATCAAAAATTTTGCATTCTTTTTTTTATAGTTAGGGTTATGTTGGCACCTTGCTCCGTTGATTGAATGCATTTCTTGCTTTCTTTGTTCTAACTTTTACTTCTCTTGAGTAATTTCAGTATTTGTGCAGGTAGTATCTTAGACAGTCAAAGTTCTCTACTCGTAGCAAAACTCTTTCTTCTATATAAAAGCACCATTTGCTAATAAATATGATTTTTTTTCTGTTTAGCTTTAGGCCATATGTTTAGCTTACTGTAATTACCCGATTGATATGCTATTGTTGATGTTACCCCGTTTTTTCTAATGCTTCTTTAAAGATCTCTTTGGTGTATATTTTGAAAAGTATTTGTGACAAGATACATTCTTGCCGCACACTTTTCTAAAATAATGTTAGTTTTTTTGTAGTTAATTTTTTCTGCTTTTCATATCCTGTTTTTTTTAGGATTTGCTGTTAGCTTGTCGTATTTAACATTGTCGAAGGCTTTTGAGTAGTAGATGAAACCTATGGATGAGCAATTGTATTGCATATAGTGCTTCTCTGGTCTCAAACCTGTTTCAAAATTCAAACTAATTTTGTGTATAATTTTCCTAAAGATTAGGCTATGGCTTATCAATCTATGTTTATTGGATTTGTTTGTTTTGTTTATCCAATCTTGCGGCGTTGAATAGATTGCTTATGGGGTCGTCGTTGTTTTCTTTTATAAGTTTTAGTAGTTTGGCGTAGGTTTTAATCTCTAGCTTTGTGATGCGTGTGCTGTCTATAGGGTTGGAGGTTTGCAAGTCGTATCTTTTTTCATCTGTGAATGTTGTTTTGGAGTATAGTTTCTATGGTTTTTGTTTCTGGTTCCCATATTATTTTCCCGCCTTTGTCTGACAGTAGAATTGTGTTGTTCTTTTGGACTCTACCTGCCATTTTATTTTTTGTGCATGTTTGTCCTTCTTGTTCAGTTTTTTAATTTAATTTTTTTTATAAACTTGTTCATTTTTTATCGCTTCCATTGTCTTTATTTATAGCTTTTTGCCTACGTGTAATCAGATCTATTATTTTTTTAGTCGTCTAT
This sequence comes from Tachinus rufipes, assembly GCA_963932245.1. NCBI lineage: Eukaryota > Metazoa > Arthropoda > Insecta > Coleoptera > Staphylinidae > Tachinus > Tachinus rufipes. The sequence continues at coordinate 19,753,324 of OZ010744.1, forward strand.
TTATTGTTGTTAGTTATTTGGTTTCTAGGTTATGACTTCTTTATTGCGCGTTTTACAGCTATTTAACATCTCCCCAGAAGTCTTACGACTTGTTTGAAGGGGGTTGATGGGACCAACGGCTTATTAGGTGACTTCCGAATCACCCCGGTGGATAAAGAGCAAGTTATTATTTTATTCATATTCGGGGTTCAAATCGCGGACTGTTAGCGTTCTACGCTAACGCTCTATAACTGAGCCATCTCACCGACTTGACTGTTTGCTGTGGTGACACTGTACGTTTTAGTACACAAAATACGTTAATGCAATCAAACTTCATAACTGTATTTAATTCAACAAAACTTTTAGAAAATCTGTATTCCAAATGCTGTAGATCTGTAAATTTGTTGGTCACTTTCAATATATATAGAACCAGTTGCAGGTGTTAATAACGCGCACTGTAAATGTCTGCCGGCACACGATGTACAAATTATATTAAATAAACGTTTTGTGTATTTCTTTTGTGGTCCTATACCTTAGAATTGAATAGATTTTAGTTACAAAACAAAAATATTGGCTATTGGCGGTATTGCTGATATTACTGTTTTATGACTAAACTTTAATATAAGTTTAGTTACCATCCAAATCAAGAATGCCACGCCACTGATGAGATATAAAAACTTAGCTCAAAATATGGCGTAAAAGATTCAACCTCATGATCTTTTCTATAAGAGCCAAGCACGCTAACAACTAGTCCACTTTAAAGCAAAAACTTATATATTATATCATAAAAAATGGCATATTACTAAAATTAATAACTGTTTTTAAGACGCCACTCATCAAAACAAAGACCTAACTTAAAATAGAACAAAGTAAAAGACTCAATCTCAAAACCCTTCATATGCCAAGCCAAGCTCGCTAACTAACTCACTCTGTTTTTGGAACGCCACTTATTATCAGGAAAACCAATAAGTTCCTGTTATAATTTGGGGTTTTTATTTGAGGTTTTTCTTCCTATTTGTTGAAATTTCTGAAAATTTGGCCCGTTTGAGTTCGAATTACAAAACGGCATCTCCCCTTGTTTCTATTAATAAACACCCTGTATAGTATTACAATTGTCTTGATACATCAAATATTATTAAATTAAGCAGACGTCTCATTTTGAAATATTAAAAATAATAATAACTTTATCATATTACATAATTTCCATAAAAACCCATTTCCATCTGTAATACATAAAGCTTTTAATATTCAACCGGAATGACATTGACCCAATAAGTTTCTCGTCTCAATGCCTCTCTCTATACGCCGCATGAAATAAATTTATTATCAAAGACGTGCAAACAATGAAGTCACCGTTATTTTCAACGCTCCAACATTTTTTTATATAGTGCTACTATATTTTCACGCAATTTCCGGCCAAAAATGTTTAACCGATGGTAAGTTATAGAGGAAAATGTACGCAGCTGGACTGTTTGCCGCTGGACATTCTATTTTTACGTGTGCGATATGATGCGTTGGCCTAAATAAAAATTATTTGTATATTTCTGCTAACCACTTAACACACCCACCATCTGTTGTTTTATTTTTATATCAATGGTTTATTTTAAGCGAGTGGGATTTTTTGTTTGATTATTTAAACTGATTTTTATTAAATTATTTAACTTTGATTTATTCTGTAAAAAAATTAAGTAAATTTTTTTTAATCTATTAATTATTTTACTAAAGTCCTAAATAATTTTGTTATTGTTGGATGACATTTTATAGATGACTGATGAAGGAAAATAGCTTCCAAAACCTTTTAAATTAAATAAGCATTTAATAAATAAAATTAAATATTTACTTTGTCCTCGAATGTCATCCAATAATAACTCAACTAAATCAGTGTTCAATGGAGCAACTATTTAATTATTATGAATCAAATTATTAAATAATAATATAATATAACACATAACTACTAGTTTAAACATGAATAACACAATTTTATTTTCAGCTTTTAGGTATTGTGGTGGTAGGAATCGTCTCCTATTACTATGACAGGCATTATTTAAACGTATCACATATTCCTGAAACTTTCTTCTTGTTAATGGCAGTTACTTTCCTCGTTGGAACATTTTTATTATTACTCTCATGCCTGATTTCAATTTCAACTGCATCCATAATCTCCAAAACTATCCACGTAAGTATATAATTTGTAACGTAAAACGTTTTGATATTTGAAATAGTTAAAATGTAGAATTATTGCTAAATTTAAGAAATTTTATTTAATGCTTTGATCGTATGATTGAGTTTCAATAAATTATTATTTACTGTAGCTCTATCATCACATAAATGATAGACCTTATACATAATCAAATTTAGTAACTAATTAATACTTGGTTTAAATTCTAATATCAATAAGTAAAACACTTATTTCTTAATGCAAATATTGTATTACAATTTTTCTTGATAAATTCTAGTTCATTGTTAACTGTTAGCGTTCTACATATATGTTACGCATTGATAAATATAGTTATGATAACATTGTATTGTTTCATGTTCTAGGAAGTGGTATACCATGGAGCAGCATTTGTTATGTATTTGGCGGCGAGTTTGACTTTCGTTGTAGAAGTAAATAACAGGAAAAGATCGTCCTACTACAACAATTACGAACCATATTTGGCAGCCGCTGTAAGTTACTCAAATATATAATTGGGTGTATTGTAAATGATAGCATAATTAATCTTAAAAATTATATGTTACTTGTCTAGCTTGAAAAATATAAAAACTCTGCTTACTTAACTGAAAGCAGAAAAAACTTCTTAACTATATTTTAAAATATTACATAAAATTAGGAATAATTATTTGAAGTATGCAAATTCACAATTTTGCCTCATGTGTATCAAGTTCATAAAGCTCTCAAAAGAAAAAAATGCGCAACATTTAATTTTTTTTGGTTTAAAAATTCTAACGCTTTTAGTTTCTCTACAACGGAGTCAGCGGAGGAAACGGAAACGTTTTTTAGTTTTTTGTTTCTACCATCTGCTGACTGTATAAAGGATTTTTTTGGGTTTGTCCTATTTTTGTCATCCGTAACGTTAGTCAAGTTCTTTGTTGTAAAAAGTTTATGATCGGTATGGTTTCTTGAGTTATAATTGAAAGTACCTGTTGGAGCATCCATAGTCTAGGTTAGTGTACTTGCCTCAGTGCTGCATAGCTCATCAAAACCTTACTTTCCTAACGTTCTTGCGTTTTTTTGTAACTCTGTTAGAGTAAAATGCTTAAGGTTTGATAGCGCAACGATTGGTTTTTCCGTTTTTTTTTTTGGTTTTTTTAGTTTATTTTTTCAGTTTTTGAAAACGTAATTCCAACGCTTTTAGTGTCTCGGGGAGGCAGGAGTATCTTCTTGGTTTCTAGGTTTCCAAGATTTATATTTATTTTTACTAGTTTCCTCAATTTTATACTACTTTTAGCATATTTTTCAATTGTGTTCTCTATTGTAAAAAAGTCAATATCTATAATTTTGAGTTATAGTTAGCACGTATCAAAGCAATCGTGTTGCCTTGTCAATCTCTAGGTAGTAAACTCGCCTCAGTGCTGCATAATTTAACAAAAATTCTCCGGCCGTTTTTTGTAGTTTTTATACTTTGCACAGACTAACGCTTTGCTGCATAGTAGTATGCGGCGAGCATATATTGCATTTGGGAATAATGAAGCCCTACAATCTTCATGGGTTTTTGTTCTTGACCTTTTCTGCAGCTTTTCCAAGCCTTGCTAGCGTGTGGTTTTTCTCGCGTGGTTACCGATTATCATGCAATGCAGCGGTAATTTCCGGTGACGTCTTTTGTGCTGATGATGCATTGCAAGGAAATGTTTATTGCATTTATGCGAATCATACTCGGCATAGGAAGCAATCTCCAGATAAAGGGTAGGAAGACAAAAAAGACTACTAGTGGTGCAAAAAAATAAGAAAATACAGAAAAAAGCTATACAAACAAGGATGAAAGTCAAAACACGGAGAAGAAGAAGAGGAAACACAGAAGAAACGGAAGAGGAACTAAAAAAAGTCAAAATAAGAAATAAGGAAAGCGGGAGTATCTTCCAGGTTTCCACCATTTATATCTACCTTTGCTAGTTAGATGAGTAGATGAGCCTTGATTTTGTACTGTTTTTTGCATCTTTTGTCAATTAAGTTCCTAATTATAAAGAAGTCAATATCCATAAAATTTGAGTTGTAATTAAAACGTATTAAAGCAATTGTGTAGTCTTTGTTCATCTCTAGGTAGTAAACTTTCCAACTTTTTGTAGTTTTTTATACTTGTGCTTGTGCGGCAAGCGTATATTGCATTTGGGAATAGTGAGGCCCTACAATTTCTGGGTTGTTGTTCTTGGCCTTCTCTGTTTTTCCAAGCTCTGCTAGCGTGTAAAAGCGCTTGTGCATGTGTAGCAGCTGTTGTCAGAGGATTTTGTTTCCGTTGAGGTTAATCCAACTGTGGATTAACATAATGAAAGCAACAAATTTTGACGCTGAAGTATAGGCTCAGTTTAAAATAAGCCCAGTTGCGGTGTGAAATGGTCATTAAAGGCTTTGGTCTGTTTTTAAAAACTAATTTTGTTGTATATAACTTTTATGGGTTATATTCTGCCATATGCAGCAAAATACTTTTCATAACTTAAGTATTGAGTTGTTTGAGGTTTGAAGTATTGTTTTATAAAAATGATTTCTAGCAGTCACATCCAGATTTTTAGTGTTCAAAGTTTTAAAATTTAATAATTATTGTTTCTAAGTCTTGGACTTGGGAACTTCAGACAGTTGCCAATGTGCAGAAATAATAGTAGAGTGTCGGTATGGTTCCAAGTTTTCTTGGATGTCGATGTGTGACGGGTTTTTTAGATCTACTAGGATCTTGCCGGAAGCCGATGCAGTTAAGTTTATAACTGCAGACAAAACTCCTGGAGGTTGAAATAATTCCTTACCATTCAGAGAAAATAAGGACCGGACCTAATCAAGGTATTACATTAGTTTAGTCAACTGCACTGCTTGTAGTGGGCGTCGCAGTAAAGTAAGAGTTGTTAGAAATTCTGTCAGTGTTAGGAGCAGATTGATTTTCAGTTTATAAATAATTTCTCTGATTCTAAAAGGTTGGACGCTATTCAACGGTGAGTAGTTGTCAGTGTCCTTCAAAATGTTATTTTAATGTGTTTTATATCAGTGTTTTTAATCATAGAGAAAGAATATTAAAGTTTGAGGTTGTCCTCAAATTCTTTGGCTTTTTCGTTTGCCATAGATGACTGGAATGGGGACTTGCCTATTGCGTTTTGCAATCTTTCCAATTAAATTTTATTCTCTGTGGTTAATTTTTAAGTTTATTGTTAACACTATTTTTTGTTCTAACTTTAGAGTGAAGCGTGTTTGAGATCTTGCGATCTCAAGGTTTGCGGTGCCTTTGCCATTAATATTTGGCTACATTTCTTCTACGACTCAATTTTTTGTTAGTGCAGGATAATTCTAAAGGGTTATCAGCGCAAACCTAATAGATTTTAGAAGCTATTTTCCGTGGATTTGTGGATTAGGTTAAAAATTTGTTTGGCGGTTTTTTTAATGTCCGCAACCATTTTTACTGGGGCTAAGCTACTAATACTTTTTTACAGGTATCGTCAACAAAAAATCTAATCCGTATGGGTACAAACCTTCCTCGCCCCCTCATTTGATCTTTTTCTGTAGAGTTTTAGTAATACTTGGTTGTAGTCAGAGCTAAGGTTATTGATTGTTCTGATTTAAACTTGAAAATTGACGTCTTTGAGTATTTTTACGTCAAGAACGTCTCTATGCTGACCAGCGAAACGGTAGTGTTCATCTGGATTCAATACTTAATAGCCCTTTTCTTCAACGTGGTCTAGCTATGTTGGATCTTTGATGTTGAATTTGGCACTGTTCCAGCAGTTTTGGTGGAAAGAGAATTTGTAAAAACCGTTTTGAAATTTACCGTTTTAATGAGTTTAAATGAATTAATTTAAGAAGATGTTTCTGCATTTGTATGTCTATCAAGTATGAGAGTATCTATTTTGAAATGGTCCAGAGATCTTTTTGCACAAATTTGTGTGGCGTGGGTTTTTAGTTTACTTCTAACGTTTCCAAATACCTAAACGTTTTTGAAATTCTCAACGGTTGTCTGGGTTTTGTTCAAAAAAGATTTTTTTTACTTTATCTAAAATGCTGATGGCAAAAGATTATGAACAAAATGTGTGTGTGTGTGTGTGTGTGTGTGTGTGTGTGTGTGTTTGACATGTGTTCTTGAGACAGTCCTTCGATTGGTGAGGGCCCAAACAGATCCGACAAGCCAGAGTTGTTACAAAGCATTTCTTAGCGCTGTGCCCATACTATCGCCACGTTTTTAATGTTCAACTGAGACTTTTAGGCTCAAAATCTTATTATTTCATAGATTGATGATTTCTATGCGCTTAGTCATCGTTGGGTTCAAACCTAACGCTCTCATCCCCTAACTCGCTGTGTTAGTGCCGTTTCCCAAATTGATCATCCTCAGCTTTTGTCTTTAATTATGCAATTTTGCAATCTCAACGATGTTTTTGGCAAAGAAACGATTAACAAAAAGACATGCCAAGCGTGGTTTGTTTATTTTAAAGATGGTGGTACCAGCTTAGACGACAAGTGAGGAAGAGGCTAATCTTCGAATTTTGAAGACCAGGCTCTTCTGGCGGCTATAGAAGAGAACGAAAGTTGCACTACCAGGACACTGTCTGAAGACTTCAACACCAATCCGTCTAGGTTTGTTTGTCATCTTAGAAAACTTGACAAGATTTTGAATTTGTTTGAATGTATCTCTCATCACTTTTCAGACAACTTAAAGATCATCAAAGTCCAAATGTTTACTGATATGTTTTAGAGAAACTAGCAAAACTCAAAAACGGCAGATAATTATGCATCAATCTAATTTATTTCGCTTAGGGGTTGTGGTTATTTATAGAGTTTAGTAAATAATTAACTCTTATTTCATTCCTTGTTGGTTTGTTTCCAACGTGGTGGTAGTGGGAGCAGTTTCTGGACAAACAAATGTAATTAAAAAGGTCGACTGTGTTCAAGTTAGATAAAGATAAATCCCAAATTTGTTGTTCATCAGCAAAACTGATAGCGTGGCTCTCTCACATAAGATAAGTATGTTTCCCTTAGTGTTTGGGCCTTCTCTATGTTTATTCATAGAAGTTTGTAAATAATTAATTTTTATTTAGTCCCACGTTGGTTTGTCTCCAATGTAGTGATAGTTGGTGAAGTCTTTGAACGGAAAAGTGCTTTTTGCGTAATTACAAATGGGGACGAGCGGATCAATTGCACTTGGTGACATCAAATTAGATAAAGTTTCAGAAAAATAAGCCAGGTTTGTTAGAGTAGTCATTATTGTATTTTCAAGTTGTAAATCCGGCTGAATAGTCATTAGGATAGCCATAACGTCATATTTTGTTAGAGGGTACCAGATGAGAAGCAGGGCTTGTTGTTAGTAAAACAAAATTAATAATCAATTGACTTGAAAGGTTATGCAGTGTTTGTACGCTGCAGACATTAGTCAATCTTTCTATGAAAGGTGCACATAGTTCTAATTGAAATTCCGGAAATTAATACTGTAGTATTAAAAATTGCACTAAAACAGATAAAGAGTTGGAAGACCCCAGGAGAAGATTGCCTTACACTCAAAAATGTTGAAGGAAAAACTCTGGAGAAAGCACTGATCACACTTCTTAACAGATGCTTAGAGGAGGAAAAAAAATCCCAATAGTTGAACGAATGCCATAATAATAATTTTCTTCAAAAAGGGTGACCAAACAAACAACAAAAATTATAGACCAATCAGTCTTTGACCGTTTTATATAAGCTTCTTACCAAAATTATAACCAACCGCCTCAACAAAAAGTTTAATTTTAACCAGCCCATAGAGCAAACCAAATTCTAAAGCGGATCATATTCAAACGCTGCGTACTTTTATTGAAAAGTGTACAAAGTACAATATAACTCACATTTGTCGATTAACAAAAGGCTTTCGATTCGGTTGTAAAATGGGCGGTGCTCAACCTCAACTCAACCTTATTAAAGACATCTACAAAGGCGCTACACTCCATGTCAAAACAGACAAAAACTTAACAACAAAAAAAGTCTCGATACAGAGAGGGGTAAGACAAGGTAATTCAATTTTTTCGGAATTATTTACCCAGGCAATAGAAAACGTTTATAAGAACTTGACATGGCTGCAAAAAGAAGTCAACATAGACGGGAGATTCTTAAACCATTTCTAATTTGCCGACAATATTATGATTATGAAGAACTTAAGAAACTTAAGACTATTCTGTGTGAACTGAAGGAAGCGCCATAGAAGGTAGATCTAGAAATGAATCTCCAAAAAACAAAGACAACATCTATGTGTCACTATTGATTAACTATACACTTCAATTGGTGGAAGAATATATCTTTTATACAACATCAGGTTAGTCAATAGAAAGCCAAGATAAGGAGGAGTACCAGATTAGCATGGGCTGCATTTTGAAAACTTGCTCATATTCTCAAAGAAGCAAAAATAACTATAAATCTGAAATGAAAAATATATTAAGTACTTCCAGTTTTATTGTACGGGTTCGAGACAGTTGCCCTGATAAAGAAAAGTGCACAATTTTGCAAATGTGCAATGCTTAATGAATAGAAAAAGGAACAAGGATGTCAAAGCGAGAATCATAGTAAGTAACATCGTAGAACAAACTGCAAAAAGTAAATAGCGCTGGGAGGTGCATATGCAAACATTATTATGCAGTAGAAACCACAAAGAACAAAGAGAAACATCGGCAAACCTATGTTAAGATGACGAGACGATATACAGAAGCAAAGGCCTTTATGTAACTGTAAACAATCAACGGTATACTGCTATAACCTGTATATTTTTTCTTTGGTTTTTGGCATTGTGTTGCATTGTTGAAGCCGTTTACATCAACAAAGTATCAATAAAAAATTTAAAATTTTAAGACTAGGAATATAATCAGAACAGTTAACATTTTAACTTCTTTTTGCTTTACTCGTACTATTTAATCTTCAATATTATTAATTAAATATTCTTTTACAGGTTATTGGATTAATCATCACTGTACTATATCTCCTAAGTACAGTATTTGCACACAGATCCTACAGAGGTTTGTAAATAAGATCCGTCCACACATAGCACCTAAGTCTTCACGTTATGTAAACCTACGTTAATGTTTCTTTGTTAAATATTTTATAATTTTTATTTGGCCATCACAATTAATTTTGTGCATGAGCTTATATTTTTAGTTCAGTTTTGAATCAATCAAGCCAAAACTGTAAACGTGCATTGTTCCAAATCAAGTAGAGATTAATATGAGTCCATTATAAAGGATTATTTTAGATTTTATAAAGCTTTTAAAATAATAGTACTATTAATTAAATGTAAGTGTTTATTTTAATATTTATTTTTTGACAATTTTTATTAATCTTCATTATTTATTGAACACACATAAAAGAAAACTATTAAATAAGTTATATATTATAGTAGTAAGTGATTTTTTATCCTTATGAATTGGGAATGTACTCATAAAAATCATGAATAAATTAAATTTTATTCATTTTTATAAGTTATATCTCATGTAATGTTTGAATTATGCAATTAATGCATACAATGGTAGTGTAGAATAGAAAAAATGTACAATTCGATATATTACTTTAGTATTTATGCGTAAGTGTAAGCCAAATTATTATATATGTGCCTTAAATGTCCGCCTTTAATGTATTTTTTTACTAATTGAATTATTTTTATATGTACTTACAAGTTTGACTTTTTTATTTAAATTTTATTATATATGTATTTGTTTGATATTATAATATACAATAAATCTACAAAACCAAATTTACAAATTACCTTTTATACAAAAACCAAAAAAAAAACATGGATTATTTTTGATGAATTTTTCTAAAATACTAAATTTATTCATGAATTTCAATTAAAACAAAAGTTACTATTTTTAAATTTAGAAATAATTTTTTCACGTTTTGCTCTGCTCTCATCTAGATTTTTTTTGCAAATGCTTTTGGTCGAGACAATTTGTATTTAACTTATACTAGGCAACTTAATATTCACAAAATGCAGTGCTCTGTTGCATTTTTTTAGCATCCACATTCAACAAGCCAAGTTAAAGTTAAATTACTATATTGTTTTGTTTTGTAGCTACAATTTGTATAGCATCTTAAGTGTATGTTCTTTTCCATGCACGCATTGATATTTTAGTTTTGCTAAGTTTTTTTTGCTTAAGATTGTTATTTCCATGTTTTAGCGGAAAAAAGATAGTAGAACTGCTTCCTTTTAAGTTTAAGGAATATTTATAATTTCTTGGAAACAATAATACACCTTCTGATCTAAGTCCTTTCTTGGTTTAAATTTGTTTAACTGCTGTTTGTATTTATTCTGTTATGCACATGTTACGTTTTATGTTAGAAAAGAGCATTTCAAGTCACAATTCCTTGTTGCTTGTCTGCCAGTTAATCTTTTTCTTTAGTACTTTTTTAGGTTTTTTTTTGGATCGCAGCAATATCAATCATATCAATGTCACAGTTAACATAACAATTAAGGATAAACTCTTAGAGCAAAGTGAATCAATTTAAATATATTGGTAGCATAATAGCAACCAACTCTGACAGTCAAATAGAAGTGAAATCACAAATTGAACAGACTCGAGCAGCTTTTGCATGAGCCGAATCTTGTGCTGTAGAGATCTGAAGAATTTGCTTTCTCAGATGGTATGTCTTTTCCACCCTGTTGTACGGTATGAAAGGCTGGACAAAAAAACAACAGTCTTTGAGATGTGGGTCTATAGAAACATATTAAAAAAATTATGAACAGAAAAAGTCAATAATACTCAAATCACTAATTAAGTCTACCAATATTTTTATCACTTTTAAAATACAAAAACTAGAATATTTTGGACATGTTATGAGAGGCCAAAAGTACCGTTTATGGCAAAACACCATGCAAGGAAAACTATCCTGTAAACAATGTTCAAGTCGCAGAATAATTTGCGCGACTGGTATAAAGTTGATTCAAACACTCTGATCAGACTCGCCATCAACAAAATGAGAATAGCTATATTTTGTATATTGTACTTAAAAAAAACTCCTAAAATTCTAGCAGTGTAATAAAAATATAAACTTACGCTAATTTTGTTACTACTAAGTTTCTACTCGGTGAGTCTACTTTTGTGTCCACTTATGTATAATTAAGTTAACTTGAGATCTAGTAAGGTCTACCAACTCAAACGCCACTTCTTTGTTGCTTAGATATACTTCATATAAAATTATTGAATGAGATATTACGAATAACACTCATTTTTCTTGCTGTGGAACCCTGTTTGGCATGAGACAAACAAGCATCATGACAGATAATTCTAATTTCTTGCTAGTTTTTATTATACGCTTCTTCATTATTGCCCCAAAGTCAAAAATCACGCCAAAGTCGCGACTAGTAATAATATTTTTGTCTAGCACTTCTACGACAACTTCTTTTATTTTCCTAGTGTTGCTCAGAAGTATTGTTTCTGTTTTTTCCGCAGTTATTTCCAGTCTGTTTTCCTTCATCCAGCTAGTGGTTTGGTGTATTGAGGGGTATATAAGGCCTCTTTTGTCTTTGCAGTAACTACAATGGCTAAGTTGTCCGCATATCCCACTGCGTCGTAGTACACGTTTGATAATAGTGGTCCCAAAATTAACACCGCATGTGATTTTTGGGACCATCTGCTTACTCACTAGCAATGTTCTTTGGAAAAAGGAATTTTTCACTATTTGCAGCAAGTATGGTGAAATATTTCTTTCTCTTAGAGACCTGACAATACCCTTCCAAGGCGCCGAGTTAAAGGCATTTTTAACGTCTATTGTGACCAGTAGATAAAGCTTCTTATGTCGCCACTTTCCAATTTTTGCTCTGTCTACTTTTCTAGTTCTCTTTCATCGCATGGAGCGCTGGCTTGCTTTTAACAAAACCATTCTGTAACTTAGCTAAACCTCTCACACGGTCTAAGAAGCAAAATAATCTGTAAGTTGGCTTATCTTGCCTTTGCTTTTTCGCTGATTTAACCACTATTTTTACAACCTTGGGAGGTATTCCATCAGGTTCGGAAGCTTTTTTGGGTTAATTTTATACGCCGCATTGGTAACTTTTTCTTCCGTAAAGAGAGGAAACTCCGGGATGTTTACTGTGCTACAAATCCAGTTACAGCTACTTCTTCCAAGATGTGAGCTGGTTGAAATTTAGTAACCTTTCTCCAAAATGTAATTTTTTACTTCTTCTTTTTGAGTGGCGTATTTTGTTGTCTGTATTATTTTTTTGCAGTTTCTTTTTTTGTACTGCTTGCGCGTTGCGCAATTTGTGATGTTGTGATGTTAGATTTTTCTTTTTGCGTACTCTAACTTTTCTTGTGCCAAGCTCATCGCAGGTGTCACTGGTGTTTGTGACAAAGGTAACATCTGGGTGGGCATGATTAACTTTTTCTTCTACAAAAAGTTGGAATTGCCACTACAATAAAATGTTTGCAATTTGCTTTACAACGGGTAGACGACGTAAGCTACGGAACAGGAAAATAATGTTTGGAACATGGAACATTCAAGGCTTCTCAACAATATCAAGCGAAGTACTAGCGGAGCTAACAAAAAACAAAGCAGACATAATAGTCCTGACATAGACAAAGAAAAAAGAACAAGACTCGGAAAACCTCAGAAAATAAGACCACTTCTATAGTGGAGTAGGAAAAGAAAAGAGAGCCCAACAAGGAATATCTTTATCCGGAAAGAGATCAGAAGATTTATAAAAACATGAGAAGCAATTAACAAACGAATGATTAACCTAACCTAACCTAACCTAACCTAACTCTATACAAACAAAAACTGTCAATATTAGGCGTATACTCCATAAACGATGATGTAATAATCGCAAAAAAAAAAAAGAAGATACTATAATTAAAGACATCAGAGTAAACCAGCTAAGATGGTTTGAACATGTACAAAGAATGCCAGACAAAAGACTCCCAAAACAAATATGGAAATGGACACTACATGGAAGAAGGAGAAGAGGAAAAGCTAGAAAAAGCTAGAAAAAGGGTATCAATAAAGAACTACTAGTCTGGAAACATTAGAGCGTGACCTAGAAATAGCGATTGCTGGTGCACTCAGCCGAGATTAAATCCAGCTTGTAATAGATGCTGCATCAGCTCAAATGCACACGATCCACTCCGGCAACTACTACGTAGACAGACCGATCGCTCGCAACGTAACCATCCGCCTGTGAGAAGCGATTCGGTTACTGTCGTTGCAACTATAGCTCTACCAAGCCATCATATGCAAGGCTACGGTAGAATTCGAAGAAGTCTTAAAATTTATACCGGACATACAAAAACTCCACCAAGTAGTAGTCAACGAGGTTGAAGAAGACCTAGTGCAACCTCTGGTAACCATACCAGAAGTCTACGTTGCCGAAGCAATTGAAACCGAGTGCTACAAAAAAGCAGAATGCTTCGTCTCGGAAACAACGGCAGTCGCCACCATGTGCGGCACGACAGAAGAAAAAGAAGACGCCTACGACAAAAGCCGTTTCACGGCCAACGTCCAAATCCAGCACATAACATTGGTAGGAGAAAGTTGCAAGCAAAAGACACCGGAAGAGGTTGACGTCGAAACATCATTATCAACAGTTTGACCCCTGGAGATTCCGAAGCAAACAGCAACATCTACTCTGTGCTTGCACACCCGCCAGAGTTTCTGGACGGCCACTGTTAGTCGCTTTATGTGCTATCACGTCGTACCATACAACAACAACCTTGTTCTGTCGACAACTTATATTCGAATAAAAATGCACTTTGTCCACAGAAGAACCACCACCGGGAGCAGCCTCACCGCTCCCGGACTTAAACCTGCCGCCCCCGCAACCCATTGCAAAACACAGCCGGTAACACTGCTGATTTAGAGACTTATCACAACTTTGTTTTATGCAAGATTCTACTAGAACGTCCTCAACAAATGAAAAACCCCCCAAAATTGATTAAAAAATACAATAAAAAATCACTAACCTCAGAAAGCACTAAACTCCTCTATAAAAGTAAAAGTATTAGCAAGCTAAAATAGAATTAAAGGAAGTGGAAAACAGATAGCAAAAAATCAAGAAATGCATTAACGCAAAAAAAGCCCCTGAAAAATAAAAAGTTAATACAAGCACAATAAATCACACTGAACCATAGTCAAAAGTTAAAGAAACTTGCTAAATTAAATCAAATTTGCTACGTATAAAAGCACGCCGTCAAACTCTTGCGTGCGCCAAGCCTTGACAGAAATATTAAAAAAGCTCTTAATTCTTTCGCGCAAAAAATCTAAGCGATTCTTTGTACAGAGCACTTTACAAAAGCTTAAAAAGACTCAAAACTACCAACTAGCCTGTCTTCTATGCACCTTAAAAGATCCTAGAAAAAATATTTTGAAAATTCAACACTTGGAAGCAATCTACTTATCTCTCACAAACATATGTTCCAACAGGAATAATCTTAGTTCACCAATTAAACCGCGTCACTAATTATATTCTCAAAGGTTTCAAACTAAGAAAAACTACAAGAGTAGTCCTTTTTATAATAAAAGTAATAGCTTAATACCTAAACAGAATTTTGAACTCCAATTCCTTAACTATGTTTCTACCACACGGTTTTTCAAGGTTCCATTCCTTTGCCAATACTATTTAACTTGTTTGTCGCCAACATGCTTTTTGACTAAAAACAAAAAGTTAAATGGTTCAATAGGCTGCTGATACAGCATTAACAGCTCTAGTTACCAAAAGTGATTACCATAAAACTACAAAAAATTACCAGTGCTTTACAAAACTGGTTAAATGACGTAAATTTACCTACACATTGCATGTACAGTCTATTTTAGACAAAGCTAAAATGGCAAAAATTCTGCTAGTTCTAATGCTTGAGCGGAACAATGGCATGCTGTTCCGAAACAAAACTTGGATGTACACCACTATCATCAAACCCCAAATCACTATTGCGTCCTCAGTCTGGGGAACGCCTGAGGTGCATTCAATCGTTTCGAGGATTTGCAAAGTCAAACTTGGTAACAACCTCGACATATCTTCGTTGCGTCAACAGATCAAAACTTTATCCAAAATATACTTTGTGCATTTCGCAGCTTACTCCAACTCTGATCTGGCCTGACTTGCTTGGGAATTTAGTCAGTAAGCACTCTTCTTTAGAGAGCAATGCAATGCAATGCAATGCAATGCAATTGAATACACAATAGATAAAATGTACAATACAGTTTTGCAACAACTTGTAAAGTACAAAATTGACTAGTTACAAAAAAAAATTATAACAAAACAAAACACAAACAGATTAAAATAACAATCAAAACAGTAGTTAAAAAAAAGTTTATAGTTATATAGAACTTTTTGACACAGTTTATTTTCAATGACAGTTTAAAGTTTTTTCTTGACAATTCTCTGATGCAAGTTGGTAAGTAATTGTACATTTTTATAGAAAGGTATTCATAGCTTTTTTGAACTTTGCTTAGCCTAACTGTAGGTAATACTATATTTGTGTTGGTTCTTGTGTTGTAGCTATGAATATCTCTATGTCTTACTTCTTTTAAAAAATTTTTTTTAGCAAATAACAAACTTTGAAGAACAAATGCCGAAGGGACAGTTAGAATGTTCAAAGCCTTAAAAAGTGAACGACAACTTGTTAAGTGCGGTACAGCAGCAATAATTCTTATTGCTTTTTTTTGCATTATAAATATACGATTAGATATTGTTGTACTACCCCAGAATAATATACTGTATCTTAAAATAGAGTAAATATATGCAAAATAAGAAGTCTTTGTAACATACTGATTTGTGTTTTGAGCAATTATATATGTTCTTGTTAAGTATATTTGCTATCATATCTATATGTACTTCCCATGTTAATTTAGGTTGTAAATGTACACCTAAAAATTTTACACTTTCCATTTTAGCCATACTGTTAAGAGAAAACTTAATATGAACAGTTTTATTGCTATTTAGTACTAGCCCTTACTTTTAAACCAATATTGGGCTTCATTAAGACCTTGAATTACATTAGAGTAGTTATTTGCTGGATTCTCTAAAAGTGTTTTATCGTCGGCGTATAGAAATGTTGTAGCCGATTTTATATTATACTCAAGGTCATTAATGTAAATTAAAAACAAACAAATAAACTATTTACAAGCATTATCAAAGAAAAACTGAAATCGCAAATAACAAATACTGCGAAACGACAAAATTTCAGATGTATCAATAATTAACCCAGTATCTATAATCAAATAAAAGAAAAGGCAACAAAGTTCAACACGCTTGTGTATATCTGTTTCATAAAACTTAGCACAGGCTAACATATCAAAAGTAATCTATAACTTAAACACCAACAACACAACAAAGATGAAAGCAGAAGACGAATCAACTTAAAATACCCTAGCTTCAGGCCTAAATCTCTTTTTATTTAACCTGCTATCAATAAAAATCAAATTCATGACAATCGCGAAAGATCCGCTTAGATGCAAGCTCTTGTTAGAAGGTAGCCCCATATAACAAGTGATGCAATTCATATATCTCGAAGTGGATATATCAAGCCCTCAAGACCCAGCTAAAGATCTGAGATGTAAAAACAAAGTATTACTACTACCACAATGCCTACGAGACATAGAGCATGGGCAAACCCGTATATGCACACAAATAATAAAATTAGAATGTATAACCTACATTAGATCATACTTTTACAGCAGCAAATAATATAATAACAATAAGACATTACAATTTTGCAGAATTATAATTACAATAAATAAATACCTTTAGTTTTATCCCATAGTTCACTTATTTATTATCACAATTAATTTATAACATAAATAGTTACTAATTTAATTTATCCGAATGAAACATCCACAGCTGAATGCAGACTTTTCTATACTAAGTTATTGAGCTCCGAGAACAATAATCTCTAGCGGTTATCGCAAAGACAAAAACTATCACCCTGACATTTTATCTACAATTTCAATATATAAATCGCATTATTGAAAAAGCTTTGAAAAGATTTAAAAATAGATCATATTATTTGCCTAATTTTATTTCTGCAAGCGCTGACATTTTAATACGATTTAATTACAAAACTTTAACTTAAACACAATTCTATATTATATATTTTATTTATAAAACTTCTGGTTATATATTAATACTTGATAATGACAGATTCATTATTGCTCTCTCTTTAAACAAACTAATCTAAATTATTACAATAAAAAAACAATACGATACTCCGGATACCCAAAACTGTATTTCATTAGTTCAGCTGTAGCATGTTTATTATTGCAATTGAACATCCCTTCCAAGCACACGTCAATTAAACATTTCATAAAAGGAAATTTAAATTTAGCTTCCAAAAATAGTTTACTACTGTGTCTGAGTATTCACCCCAATCGGTATTTGCTCTCCCGCAAAGGCAGCTGACATGTATGGCACGCGCTACTCTTACTTTAGTTGATGAGTAACACCAGTGAATGAAGATGCAATCTCGTGGTCCTACAATAATTAGAATGAACGGTGGTGGAAATTCCGGTATCGAATGTTGCTGTTTTCGATGTTGTACGTGTATTAATATGAGTTTTATTAAATCTGAAGCCGGAATGTTGAAAATTGGACAAGTGGTAAGAGATACTGAAATAATAATGTGTTATTATCAGCAATAAATAATATATTATAATATTATTAAACAAAGAATTTTTTTAATGTAAATTTACATTATAAAAGTTTTGGTAATTGTACCGGAACTTAAAAATTTAAATGTATCTTTACAGTTTTGTCATTTGTAATATGAATAATTGATTTTGTCTAATAAATATAATCTTAAATAAACATTATACACTTGATTAGACTTATGGCAATACAATAATAATAGAACAGTGTGGAGACAAATTCAGTCAGTAAGCACTGACCAATATTGAATCCTTTAAATATGAACAAATTCAATTCAAAAAAAATGTTTTATTTCTTTTTAGGTTTTAGGATCGCTATGTCAAAGTTTAGCTATAAATTTTGGATTAGCATATGCAGCTACGATGGGTGCATCTTATCATGGATTTTTAACAACAGCTTCATGGTGCTTGATGACTACACTGCTTTTATTAATTTGCTATGTATTTAGCAGTACTTCATTTGGGTTAATACGGCAGTCGTTATTTGTAAGTATCTAATCTAATCTAATTAAATCGTACATTTGATTGACTAACTTTTAAAATAATGAATTTTCTATTATATACAACAATTTTACTACAATTTTTTTTATTAATAATATAAATACAAAAAAAAATCTTTATTTAGAATTAAAAAGTTGCTTTCTTATTTAGTTTTGAATTACTTCAAATGCATTTCAAGCGTTTTGGAACTATTTTGAATTCACACAAAAATTAATTGTTGTGCTTATTTACAATTAAAATTTTGCTTTATTTATTGGTTGCCAATTGATTCAAACACTATTCAAACATTTCAAACTAATTTGAGTATAATTAATTAAAAATTCATAGAAGTTTTGTTGTTTCTGATCCGAAATGAGTTTAATCATTATTAAAATGTACAGAAGTTTTTCTTTTGTTTATTAGTTACCAATTGCCTTAATCACAATTCAAAGCATTAAATTGAACACAATCAAACCAAAATGTATAAAATTTTTATGGTTTTTAATACTAAAACAAATTCTGGTGTTCACTTACAATTCAAATTTTGCTTTCTTCATTGGTTGCCAATTGCTTTAAACATAATTCAAGCGTTTTGGAACAAACTTGTACATAATTAAATCAATATTGATAAAAGTTTGTTCTGGTGCTCATATTAGAAATGTGCTGGATGCAAAATTAAAACTTCAATTGTGTTTTAATTTTGCATCCAGCACATTTCTAACATTTTGGCATCAATTCTAATACAATTAAATCAATAATAAAAAAAAATTACATCATTTACATTTGAAATGTTGCTTTTTTTAATAATTGTTAATTGATCCAAGTACGTCTTTTTCAAGTTTTAGAATGTTAATTGCGTGCAAGACCTTCCAAGTTACACAGTTACAGTGCCCTGTACGTAGGATCGGATCAGCAATATTGGTGAGAACCATTATTGCTTTATGCGAGACAAATTTTAGAGCTTTGTTTAGAATTTTGTCAAGACCTGACGCAGATCGAGTTTTATTTTTGAGATAATTTTTTTGATTTGAGAATGTCGAACGATGTTTAACAATGTATCATAATCAGCGTTTTTTAAGAAGATATTCTGTGAACTCTTTTGAGGTGCTACAGATCTGTGTGCTCAGTCATTAAAGGCCTTTCTTTTGATGAAGTGTTGTAGACCATTCTTGCCATGGATAGCTGGAATAGGGAATCGTCTATTGCGTAAGGTTTTGGAGATCTGTCATATTGAATTTTTATTCTCTGTGGTTGATTTCAAAGTTTTGTTTGCGTTCCAAAAACAAACTTTAAGTAATACATTGAGTGTATCAACCATTGTTTTGGAGATGATTTTCTGTTTTAGTGCATGGGATTTGTTTGCAGTTACATTGGTTAATTTGCTAAAACCGCTAGTTCGGCGACTTTTTTGTCTTGTGAGGTAATCATTATTATAAAAGGTTTTCTTTAAAAAGTTTCATTTTGAATAGCAAGCTATTTGGGCAGCTGTCAATTTTGAAACTATTATCTTTTGACATTTGACAAGTCAAAACTACGAAATTTTTTGGTCGTCGTAAAACACTTTCTCGGCCGGCAATAGTATACCTGGAGTTGTTGGGACAAGTTTGGGATACGAAGAATTGAAACCGTATGCATCGCTCAAGAACACATAAGAATATTGCTGATGTAGCCCGTAGTATTCAAGAAAATCTAGGTTTGTCGATTCCTTGTTGATCTTTAGAATTATACATTCCACAAACGACATTACACTGTATTTTGCATAAAGACTTAAGTCTTAAAGCTTTTAAAGTTCAGTTAACACAAGAACTCAAGCCGGCCGATCACTATAAACGTCGTACCTTTGCTGATTGGGTCAATAAAATGCATCAAATTGATCCGGAATTTTATCGAAAAATCATCTTCAGTAATGAGGCCCATTTTCACCTTGGAGGCTACGTTAATAAGCAGAATTGTTGCATTTGGGGCTCAGAACATTCAAGAATGATTGTTGAAAAGTCTTTGCATCTTTAACGTGTCACTGTTTGGTGCGGTTTTTGGGCTGGCGGTGTGATTGGACCTTACTTTTTTGAAAATGAAGCTAGTGCAACTGTTACGGTGAATGGATGACGCTACCGAGCTATGATTAACGATTTTTTATGGCCAAAATTGGAAGTTATTAATGTGGACGACGTTTATTAAGACGGCGCTACATGCCACACAAGCAACGAAACAATTGCAATTTTGCAAGAAAAGTTTCCTGAAGAGGTGATCACAATTGGTCACCAAGATCTTGTGATTTAACACCTTTAGAAAGACAAGGTCTATGCCAATGCTCCACAATTGATTCAAGACCTTAAACATGGAATTTGTGAAGTTATCGAGGTCATACAGCCGCAAATGTGCGAATTGGTCGTGGAAAATTTTATGAAAAGAATGTGGTACTGCAACCATAACCGTGGCGGCCATTTGACTGATATCGTTTTTAAATGTTAATGGCATACCTTCCTCTTTACAATGAAATAAACATTTATTGATTTCTTTTAAAAAATACCCGTTTTTTTTTTAAGTCTAGTCCACTGATTGGTAGGAGTTCAAACAATTACGACAGACAAGAGTTGCTACAAAGCATCTTTTGGAGGTGTGCCCGTGGTGTTGGCACTTCTGACATTGAGCTATGCTACTGCCTAGTTTCTTAGGTTTTATTTTGACTTTAACATTTAGAAGCTTTGTGAGCTCTACTATTTTTGTGTTTTTGCTTCTTTTAGAAGTTGCACGGAGAACATTGGTAAGCAATTAAATTGGTTTCTTATTCTATAAATAGTTGATAGTGACATTTTTTGATATCTTTAGTTGCCGTGTCTGGGATTGCACCCGTCATCGCTTGTGTGGGTCCTGGATAGCCGCATCAATGACTTTTTCTGCAGGCACTTGGTGGTGAATGATGGAGTTACTTTTGTTCTCCAAATGCGAGTTTACGGCTGGGCGATTATGGTTGAAGTAAGCCACTTTTTCAACCTTTTATTTCATATCTGCCAGGTTTATTTCCGTGCTAATGATAGGTGTAGAAGTGGAGGCGATAGGGCCATAAAACTAGTAAATTTTATTAGTCCTTTTGAATTTTGAAGCAATCATCCTTTTTATCTCCTGCACTTGGTGGCCTAGTACTGTTGTCTTTGATTTGGATTTTGCCTTCTTCTTTATTTTCTTCTTCAGTACGAGAACGATTTGCACGCCAAGTTTTACAATATTTTTTTTATAACTAATGCAACGCACCCTTAACCACCACACCGTGCATTAACGACGTAACTTAACTTAATACTCATCTATAATAATCAAAAAACAGCCATTGCCGTTAAATCATTTGACTTCATCATTTTACTGCGCAAACATCACTGATCTTACTTTTTTGTTGAGCTTGGGCTAATCCGGTCTATAAATAGAACCTACACACAATCACTAATATATTTTGTAAAATTGACAAACATAAAATAGCTCTTTAGCATAAGAAAATAGGTTGCCAAATTCTGTATTATAACATAAATACATAATACACCACAATACTAGTCACGTAATTAACACATCCCAAACTGTTTTTTACTAATGTAATGTGCCCTGCATACAAACTTAAATCCCAACTAGCCAGTGTACACTTGACAATTTTTTGCAGTTATTGTGCAACCTCAAGGCCTCAACTGCCAATGCACTACATATTTTTGACTGTTACGTATAAAGCCTTACTGTCAGATACAGTATTATTACACCACTCTAAAACCTTGGCTGTCAGTGTGTAATTAACAATTTTTTACAACTCTCCAAACATGCTACAGCTATCAGTACCTGACCTTATGTAAATTATTTATACATTTAATATTATTTAGGAATACACTTTTTATTTCGTTTTTCTTAAAATAGTAAAAATGGCTTTTGCCGATTTTGCTAGTAGACCTTTCAAACTCTTAACAATCCAAGATAATTTGAAATGAGATACACACATAAATAAACGTCTTTTTTTTCTTCTTCTTAATGCCTCTTGGTCCTATGGACCTAGGTTGTTGTTCCATCTTTTCCATGGCCTACCTATAGATCTACGGTCCCTTGGCAACTTGTCTCTGGTTATCCTGGTAATTCGGTCTTTCTCCATTCTGTCTATGTGTGCGTCCCATTCCCTTTTTCGTTGTTTTGACCACTCCGTGACACTAGTAATTCCACATCTTCTTCTAATTTTTTTGTTCAAGATTCTGTTCCTTAGTGTTTTTCTCTTGATTCTGCGTAATATTTTTACTTCTGCAGTTGTTACCATTTGCTCTGTACGTGTTGTTTCTGGGCGCGTCTCGACCATGTAAGTTAGTATCGGCCTGACTACTGCCTTGTATATTCTTACCTTCGTTTCGTTTCTTATGTGCTTATTGTTCCAAATTGTGTCGTTTAGGCTTCCTGCTATATGTGTTGCTTTTTTGGCTTGCATTTTGACTTTCTTCTTCAGTTTACCGTAGCTAGAGAGAAGGATTCCTAAATATTTGAATTCCATTACTTGTTCGTTTATGGTCCCATTGATTTCAAGTTTGCATCTTGTTGGGTTGGCTGTATATGTATATCCCTTCTTCATTCTAACTTTCTTAATTATTTTGTCCATGATCAGGTTAAAAAGCAGCGGACTGAGCGAATCCCCTTGTCTTACTCCATTTCCGGCTTCTATTGGATCAGTCATGATGTCATTGACAGATGCTTGAATGGTATTGTTTGTGTATATGTCTTTAATTGTTTCTACCAGATCCGGGGCGATACCTCTTTGGTGTAGTATTTCCAGGACGTCTCGTAGCTTTAGACGATCATATGCCTTTGAAAGATCAATGAAGTATGTGTACGCTGACATGTTCCATTCTAGAGATTTTTTTCTGATTTGCCTAAGTATAAATACGGCATCTGTACATGATCTTCCTCGACGGAATCTTTGCTGTTTGTCAGTAAGCTCTATGTTATCGTTTAGCTTGTCTGCGATGATTTTGGTTACTAACTTTAGTCCCGTATTTAGCAAGATGATTCCCCGGTAGTTTATTGGGTCTTCTTTCTCCCCCTTTTTGAAAATCAGTATTAGATTGCTGTTCTTCCACTCCGTTGGCACTTTTTTCTATTTTATGATGTTGTTGATTATTACTGTAAGCTGTTGTGTTAGTTGTGCTCCTCCATACTTTAGTAGTTTGTTTTCTAAGTGTTTCTTCAACATGTTCTTCTTTAATTGTTGTTGTATCTTCTGATGTGACCTCGAGTATTGGTTGTTGTTGTTCTTCACCAGGGCTGTATAGCGCCTTTAAATATGCTATCCTTGTTGTTGTTTTAATGTTTCGTGCGTTGACCAGTTCTCTTGTCTCCTTCCTTTGCCCTCTTAGCATCCTCCATATTTCTTTCTGTGTACCGTAGAAGTCGTGTTTCATTTGCTTGGAGAACTTCTCCCACTGTTCCGTTTTCATTTTTCTTACTAATGCGTGTGTTTCCCTTCGGATTCGTTGGTGTTTTTGCGCAAAAGGGTTATATGCGCTCACTTTACGGTGTCCAAGTGCTTCTGCTCCCGCTTCTTGGATGTTCTTTTGGATTTTTTCCCACATTTGATCAACATTGTCTTCCGCAGCTATCGTGTTGTCGGATATTTTTTGACCTAGGCGTCTCTCATATAGGTTCTTTGTTGATTCATGCTCCAACCCTTCAATCTTTATTGTAGTTCTTACTATTTTCTTTGAATTTCTATAAAGCAATATAATGATACAGTTCAACAAAGAAAAACACAATCACCAAACAAGAAGAAAATTACACATAAGAACTAGAGTATTCAACAGTCAAGTGCAGCCAAATACTAACAACAGAAACAATAAAACAATACAACCGCCAACATACATAAAAACTCTAAATTATGTATCATTTAAATTAAAAATTAAACATATGTTAGTACATGATAAAATATAAAAAATAAACAAAAACAACAACAACCACGAGCCCTCAATACCGATAACTTGAGATGGGAATGAACCCGCAAACCTCAAGTGATGATAGAGGGAAGAAACAATTTTATTATTTATTACATATTATATGTACAGTATTGTATTATATAGTTTATTATCATATATGATTATAATTAATAATAAAATTTATACAATGTTATTATATAAAACTTTAGATTTTCTTCTGTATGCATAGTAGCATACTGTGAATGACTAGAATATGTTTCTATTTCTTACTGTAATGTGTCATTCATAAATCTTTTATCAAACCAAAAATGTTATTTTATACATTTCACCACACACGCATCATGCGTGCGAATAGAATAGTTTGTATACGTTATGATTATGATTATCTAATATAAATAACACTTCCAAATTAATTAATCTTAAAATAAACAATAATGTGCAACTCGCACGGAATACTCATTTTTCACTTGTATAAATTGAACCAATTTCCAAGGCTCGTGTGCATACTTATGGAAAATAAGCGTCCTACCGTACTTGTTACACTTTATTTAATTTATTGCAATTTGTTCATTCAAAACAAAGATATTGCTAAATGGCATGGCCATACTGCTTTTTGATGTTAGTTTAATATCTCTTTTTCAAAAATATTATAACTACGTCATTTTTTCGTAATTACATATATTTATTTTTTTATTTTAAAACATTAAAAATTGTTATAATTTTTAGATATTATCTGTTATGAGATTTTTTAAAATATTTTGAATTAAACTTTTATCTAGTAACGTTAGCATATGTTACATTAGTTTTTATTGCATAAAACTTGAAACATCAAGAAAAAAAGCTAAAATGATTTAACTTTAAATAATCGACGGACAGAAGCCAAAAAAGTGACAACATTTTTATAATTCTTAGTCTAAATCATTTGCCACTAGAAAACATTAAAAGAAGTTATAAGAATTTTTCATTATTTTGTGAAAATACTTCAGTATATTCAGTACATTTTCTAGTGTGCTCAGCATGTATAAAGCTTATTTATAAAATATAAAACTTTGATGAAAGATGCCAAAAAAAAGATTTTTTGTTTATTTAGACTTAAATCATTCTCATAGAAATTTTTGTAAAAAATGCAAATAAAATAATATTTAATTGAATATTTGGCACAGAACTTTTGAAGCTTAATACTAATACAGATAAAAAAAAAATTTCTTGTTGGTTTTTATTCATGTATTAAATTATACTTTTTGTTAAGAATTATTTGTTTCGTTCTTTCTAAAAGCGCAAAAAGATTTTTTTAAATATTTTTAAACCACATTTGTACCAATTTTTTTATTAGAATATTTTTTAATTTAAAAGCATATATTACAGCAGTTAATAAAAATAAGACTTGATTAATACATTGAAGAAAAAGCTTTAAAATTAAAAAAAAAATTATATATTTAAAAATTGTGAAAAAATTCATTTTACAATTTTTTTATTAGATTCAAAAATCAGTCACAGTTTTTTTTAATTAAAATACTTTTTTAGTAAGCTAGGCATAAATCAATTTGAAAAAAAAAACTTAAAAACTAAATATTTTTTAGTTTTGTTTGCATAAATTACAAAAAAGCTTAAAACTAAGAATATGTCATATGAATTAAGCCTCAAAAGATTTTTTTTTAAATGATTTACAAAAACATTTATACGTTGAGCTCA
The DNA here is from genome assembly GCA_963932245.1 of Tachinus rufipes. Taxonomy (NCBI): domain Eukaryota; kingdom Metazoa; phylum Arthropoda; class Insecta; order Coleoptera; family Staphylinidae; genus Tachinus; species Tachinus rufipes. Next base: position 19,779,187 of record OZ010744.1, read on the forward strand.
ATAGCTATTCTCAGCTAAACTTTTTCATTTTATATACATAAGAAATAAAATTTTTTATTATTATATTTTTAAGGTCACAAAAGATTTGTTTTAAATGTTTGAGATTTATTTTAGTAGAGTTTGTAAAAAATATACATTTAGAAACCACCATTTTTTAAGTTTATAATTTTTAATATAAATTATTTTTTTCAGTTTGCTTGGCATGAGTTGAAATACTTTTAAGTTTCTAAAAAGTGTTAAGTTTTTTCTTGACTGAACGCAAATATATCTTACTATCTATCCTATCTTGGCAAAGACAACCGTAAATTATAGCCAGTACAACCTTAAAGATAAAAAAATGTTATTAATTTATTGATTATTTAAATGCAAAAAAAAATTTAAGACTTTAAAATTTTTCTCTCAATATTATACATCCAGTTGTCAACAATGCGCACATTCGCATTTTATTTATATTTTAATTTGTAGTACTTTTCTTTGTTTCAATTCTTTTTTTAAACAATCATACTATGCTATGAGCGTTATTTTTATTGTATTAGAAACAATATTATTGTTTATAGCATTTTAATAAACTTGTAATTCATTTTTTTTTTGTAAAACATATATTTGAGATAAATATTATTAATAATATTACAATCTCCTACTTTCAATAATAACAAAATTGTTGTGTACAATAACTTTTAATCCGAGTCTGGTTGAAGTAGAGTATTGTGTTTAGTTTTAAAATAAACGTATTTAGATAGATAATAATAATTTAAAAATTTAAAAAAAGAAGTTTTAATTAAACCAATTACTATCATAAAATAATATTTTTGAGTACTGTTAAGAATAAAAAGTTATTGTAGTTAAAGGTTACAATTTTAACAGATGATGGGTGCATAGATTTCAAATAAAATAATGAAAACCGGAAGTAGTAGCTGCAACTCTTGTGTTAAATTTGTCAAATTAAATAATGCATTAAATATGCAAATATGCACTAAATAAGCACCAAATTTGCACTAATATGCAACTTTTATAAAAATATGCTCAGAAATTCAAAAATATGCAAAATATGCAAAAAACATATTGGTTTTTTCAAGATATTTTCTTCTAATTCGTGTAGATACAAAATTATTTAATTGGCATCAAGCAAGCAAGGTTATAAGAATGTATACAAATGAAGAGAATATTCATTCGGCTTCGAACCTCGGACCGAAATAGTTGTGTTTTACGCTGGTGCTTTTTTTGCTGAGTAAGCCACAACGTGAGTGACAACTTCATACGTATTTAATCTATTTAAGGTGAGCTTGTCTGAGCCTGGCTCAGACAAGCCACGCACATAGAAGACCCCCCCTTCACCGCCGGTGGTGGTGATGGGGACGGTAATAACGTTAATCAAGATGTTACTATGGCCGTTGCAAATGATATTGTCACCATGAGCCAACCGACACAATCCGTTAGCGTAACACCTGATATCAGAACATTCACTCCTTTGGTGAAAAGATTCATCATTGCAGACATTGGCCAATACCAAGTCTAACTGGAACCGAATAACAACCGTAATATTTCCCCGCTTGCAATCGACAGTAAAATTCAAAACGCAAAGGTGGTTGATGCTACAAAGGTTGAATCCAGGGGTAAAAATAAAGTAGCTATGTTTTTCTCAAAAATTGTTGACGCTAATGAACTATTAATTAGCAACTTTTGTAATAACCACAATTTAAAAGCATATATCCCGTCTCACCACATATCCTGCAATGGGTTGGTACGCGGAGTGGACGAGATCATGAACAATGCATCTAACTCTAGGTTGACATTTTGAAGGTAGAGAGATTTAATAGAAAGGTCCAGAATCAAAATGGAAACGAGTTTAAATTTGAGCCATCAAACACGATATTGGTTACGTTTAGGGGTCATGTTTTCCCCAAAAATTATATTTTCAATTTCAATTCTCTACTTATTAATGTATATGCCGCCAAAGTCATTCAATGTTTTAACTGCATGCAATATGTCTATACCTCGAAGGTGTGCAAAAGCACTGTTAAATGTCCGTCATGTTTTGACCAACACAAATTTGAGAACTGTAGCAAACCGGACTATCCATGTTGCAATTTTTGCAAGGGCCCCCACTACACCAATGAATTTAGGTCGGCATTAGCTAAACGCATTTGTCCTGAATACGCTCGGCAATCCAAAATAAAGCAAGCCATGGCCTTTTATGGCTATTCTTTTCATGAAGCTTCTCAGCTAAACCCATCCACCAATGTCAACAATCCCACTACGCAACTAGATAGAGACTTTCCCCAATCTCTGCTTACTTCCGAAATCCCCCGGTAATCGTCCCGACAACTATTCTCCTCAGCTTTATCACAACCTACCATTCTTGTTGCCTACTATATCCGACCAATCAGAAATCCGGTCTTTTCGGACTATGAACCGTCGAGAGAGAAATTTCTCAAACGAAAAAGATTAAATGGCAAGTCTCCAGAAAAACTCCGGTCCCAAAATCACCTATCTCTTCAATCCCTGCCCGGTTCCTCGACATATAACCTCCTAGCATACCCCCATAGATGCAAAAACTCCTTCCGATGCATCATTTATATATAACCTGGTAGAAATCCTTGTCAAAGCTCTTGAATAGTTTGCTATCCACAACCCAAACAAACCAATTCCGTCAATGTCTTACCTTCTCACGTACCTTAATAATTTAGTACCCCAATCCAACAATGAGTCATGCGCCAATACGTCTGGTTAGTTGGATTATCCAATCTGGATATAACAAAAAACCTGAACTGATGCATGATGCATGAATTCAAGATTAATGCAGTTGCTCTGTGTGAAACTTGGATCCGTCCAAATAAACCATTTGCAATTCCTCGGTTTAGTTGTTTTCACAATTTACGAGAAGATGGTTATGGAGGAGTTTCTTCTTTCTTTAGCCAAGATGTCTTTTTGAAATTTAAAATCTCTACTTTTAATGTTTCACCGTGTTTTCAATTTGTCCAGTCCTCTATATCTAACCTTACCATTTTGTTATGTTACTGTCCCCTCAATCGTTCGTTAAATAGAAATATGTAGACACAAATTTTCTTATCCTTATCATCTCCTTTTATTATTGTTGGCGACTTCAACGCCCACCACTTACTGTGGGGTCATCATTACCATAACCGCAATGGATTGAAATTAGAAGCTGCTATAGACTCCTTGGGTCTCATTATTTTAAATGATGGGTTGCCAACGAACATCCACATGAACGTAATTGATCTAGTTATAGCTTCACCCGATATTGCCTTAAATGTCATTCGACAACACTGCAAGACACTTATAGAAGTATTCATTTTCCTATCATTACTGAAATTCATCTCAATCAATCCCAATCTGCTTCTTATATCCATTACAATCCAATCCGTCCAAAAAAAATAGATTGGGTTTTATATAGAGAAATTATTTCTGCCAAACTTGAAAGCAATCCATCCCCAAATTACCAACAACTCATCTCTTGGCTTGTGGATGCTGTTAAATCATCTTCCCCAAAGCTATTGACTTTTCTCAAAAAACCGAAAGAGCTCCTTGTCCATGGTGGGACAAGGAATGTTTTGAGGCTTCCTTACCATATTTTGCCGCATAGGAAAACTATCCCACCTTGACACGGCTAGAAAAGAAATGGCCCAAGCAAAAAGGCTTCTGCTCCGCAAAAAAAGAGAAAGTTTTAAAGTTTTTTGCAGTTCTCTTAACAGAACCTCTACTCCGTCCTACGTATGGTCAACAATTAAAAAAATTTCTAGAATCCCTCGATCTGTTACCCCCGTCAAAGATAAAACCTGAATTTTAGATTTCATATCTAAACTAGCCTCTTCATACGTGCAACACCAGTCGGTTGTCACTTTACTAGATGTTGCAAATTCTCCTCCGCATACACTCACATCATCTATTCAAATGAGCGAACTCTACCTTGTCTTTGCTTGCAGAAAAGATTCAGCCATGGGAAATGACAACATCTCTTATTCCATGTTACAAGAATCTACTTTGCACACAAAATCACACCTTGTTGAAATATTCAATATCTTCTTGGAACATGGAACAATTCTTGATAGTTGGAAAACTATCAAGATTGTACCCATCCCAAAGAGTAAACCCTCGCTGAACATGGAACCGAGTTTTAGACCTATTGCCATTTCCTCCTGTGTTTGGAAATTTTTGTAAATATTATCAAAGGTCGATTGGAAAGATGGTGTGAGATCAACTTCTTATTTGCAGGCTCTATTACAGGCTTTAGGAAAGGCCACAGTATCTATGAGCACGTCACCACCTTATATTGTGATATTATCTCCGCTCTGGCCTAAAGAAAATGTCTATGTGTGACATTTCTAGATATAAAAGAAGCTTACGATAACGTGTGCATAGTCTACTTAAAGTCTATACTAGGCAATCTTAACCTGCCTCCTTTGTTCATCAACATCATCATAGAGCTTGTGGCTGAGAAACGGTTGTACTTGGCGAAAACTTCCGTTGAGGAAGGGCTTGTTACTTCATTTATCGGACTCTTAAAGGGCAGCCCTCTCAGCCCTCTGCTTTTCAACATATACATACATGACCTTGTACACTCCTCTATTCCTTTGGTGAAAATTATATTTTACGCAGATAATTTTGCTATTTACTCTTCAGACTTCTTTCCAAACAGTGTTATTTGGAATATAAACCTAGTACTTACACAGATCTTCAATCGCCTTATTAGCAAAAACTTAGATCTTTCTCTTGACAAATGCAGATCAATGTTTTTCTCAGGCTGGTCACGCAATATCATACCGTATAATGTTTGTCCTAGTCTTAATAACATTTCTATTGTCCGAGTACCCTTTTACAAATTTCTTGATGTCACCTTTGACAACAAATTGTCTTGGAGTAATCACATCAACGGACTTCAGAAATTTTGTGCAAAGGCATCAACATTTTGAGATGTGTGGCAAGCACTTACTGGGGAGGAGATCCGGAAATCCTTCTTATTTTTTAAAAAGCATTTGTTAGATCTTGTCTTGACTTTTCGTCCCACCTTCTATCGTTCTGCAAAAAATCCAACTTAAAAATTTTGGACAGAATTTAATACAGGGCAATAAGAATCTGTATGGGAGCTATGAATTCCACTTCTATTAACGTTATGGAAGTAGAAGCCGGTATTATGCCACTGCAAATGAGAAAAAAGCTTCTTTCCAAGAGATATGTTGCCAAACTCTTTGGCATGGATGGAGGCATGGCATATGATGTCTTGTCACAAACATGCAACATTTTTGGCAAACATCTCTTTTGGCCAGCAAAAGGTTGTCCTCTTATAGTTTTGGCGTTTAATGATATCTATCAATATGACCGCATGATTAATAAGAGCTCTTTTTCTAAATTATTTGTTTCTCTTAGCCAATCCTTGTCTAGACAAGTTAGATACGATTCCTTCCCTCATAAATCCTTGTTTCCATTCATGATTAATATCGTGTTTGAGGATTTCTCGTCTCAACGCTGGCCCAACTACATTCAAATTTTTACTGACGGTTTGGTTCAACTCAACACTCGATCAGCCGCGTTTGTAGTGTGGATTCCGTCCTTGAAGTTGGAAAAATCAGGACAACTTCCTAATCTTTTATCTGTTTTTACCGCGGAACTATATGCCATTTATATGGCTCTGTTCTTGATCTCGGTTAATAATTGGGCGAAAACTGTAATATTTTCTGACTCTTAGAGTTCCCTTGATGCTATATGTTTTTATGCATCTAGCATCAAAGGCAACATTTGGATCTTGCATATTAAGAACATGATCTTCGAATTGCGAAGTAAAGGTCTGGTCACTCAATTTTGTTGGGTGCCAAGTCATGAAGGCATACTGGGCAACAAAAAAGCAGATTATGTAGCGGGATTGGGACATGGGAGGCGGTGTAATGATGTCACTATCAATTACACCGACCTCTATGCCAGTTTTCTGCAGATTAGTTTAAATTCTTGGCAACAACACTTTAATATCATTAGCCAAAGCAAAGGAACTACCTACTTCAACCAGATTAATCAAGTAATAAACCAAAAGGCATGGTTTAAGAAATTTCCTTTTTACTCTAAGATAGATGTTTGTCTTCTGAGTTGACTTAGATCTGAACATTTTGGATCCCCCTAGATGCCATTTAAAATAAATATTGTGGACAACCCACTCTGCGTATGTGGTGAAGTAGGTACTATCGATCATCTATTTTTTTAATGCCCCAATTCACTATGGCTCAATCTATCTTAATGCAAAACCTTATCTCATTGGATATCCATTTACCGACGAATATGGCTTTACTCGTTTTTTTCTAAAAACGCCAAAGTTGTCTACTTCAGTACATTAAACACAATAATATTGTTCTGTAATATTCTACGTTTATCCCTGTCACTCATCCTAAAACTTAATAACTATTAACTCATCCCGACCAAGGTTCCCCCCTGTGTTGTGACAGAGTTGCCGGAGCTCCGACTCGAGAAGAGTACTCATCCTATGTTTTTCTTTTCTTTGTTACTAATGTAATCACTGGCGCTCGCGTACGTATTTGTATATGTGACAGTAACCAGTGATTTTTATTTCTCTAGTGTATGTGTAAAGGCTGTTTTTGGCAACAATCTACAAAAGCGTGAAGCAAACGTACGAGCCAAGATTAGTGAGAGCTCACTCACAACGGAGCTGTCACTTCAGAATTTAACAACAACAACAAAAGAATATTTTTATTATTGAATCTTACTTTAGGAATGGGCGATTTGATAATGGGAAATGGCTTTGTTCTATTCCGGATTGTGTTCGAGAGTTTACTACTGATAATTATAAACACGTAAACATATAAAAATATTTTTATTATTGAATTCTAAGATAGGCAACTTTATTTACGCATTTTTACTACAGCTAGACACAAATAGTGTAGCCCGTATAATAGGCAACTTAATATACACAAAAAATATGTTTACTGTGGTTGCACTCATCATAACATTTATAATCACCCTGTATTTGTAACGCAAAATCACGCTGTATATACGCATTTTTTTTTAAACACTGATAAAAAATAAAATAAGTAAAATAGATGACAAATCAACATATTCTCTGAAATTTGGTAAAAACTTTATAGTTTTTTTAATTTTCTAGAAACAAAAACATACAGGAGCGCGCGCGTATTCTCAACGCCGCAGCAAAAAGGTTTGTTTTTTTGGATGTATATGTAAATTGGACTTAAACCATTTTCAAAAATTAAAAATTATTAAATTGAAAAAACTTTTTTTATTAATTTTTGTATCTGAGAAACGGGCAAAAAATTTCACGTCTGGGTAAGGCAGTAAAATAGGGTTATTTTTGGGGTAAGCAATCTACCCGGCAATTGATTTACCAAAACAAAAGTGATGTGGTTTTTTTTGACGATTTTTTTACATGTTTTTTATGTAAAATTGATTTTGATTTCGTAGGACTGACTGAACAACTTTGATAATTGTTTTTCAATAAAAAAAAATAGTAAAAAAAAAAACATTCCTTGATGCAGATAAATTATTTTAACGGTCACTAATTAATGGAATTTTTACAATCACGCTATTTAGATTCTAAAAATAGTATTTAAAAAATAAAGAAAGATATTTAATATTTTTATAGTTTTCTAAGTAAACTATTTCATAGATTTTGTTTCTATTATAAATTTTTTAACATTTTGCGATTTTTTAAAAAAGTTTTGTGTCTGAAATATAAAACATATTTTATTCTAGATAAATTTAAAAGTTTTTTTTAACTCTAGTTTTAGATAGTGTTTCAATGTGTTTGACATAATATGTGTGAGTACTGCAATAATATAAGTGGTCAGATAGTGCTGAGATAACTTTTTTGTAGAAGTTTCTACATGTAAGATTTGTTCTTCTACTATATTTTTAAGTTGATTAAATTAAGTTAATTTTTTAAATTTTTAACTGGTTACTACTGATAAACTTTGAAGTTACCAGGTATATCACGTCAGGTATTGTGTGATTGATTACAAAAAGAAACACATTTTGTAGCTTAATGTAATTGGTTTTCAGTTTTGGTCTTAAAAATTAAGAGTTTGTATATTTTTTTACATTCTGATTTTGTGAGTTCTTTGGTGAATTATATCTATCTTTACTTTGCTCTCTTTCCTTTTCTTACAGAATTTTTATAGTTTGATACACGTTTGGCTTCAGGTTTTAGCTTCAAAATTGAACAGATTGTTTATTTTGGCGAAATTTGTTGTCAAGACTATGCAAGTTTGACAACAGACTATAAACAGTAAAATCTTAAGTCGTCTTTCTACTTCTTTTGCAACTTTTACCAAGTTGATTGTAGAAGATTTAGTTGTGAAGGTCTTGGCATATTTGTTTGAACTTTTTTGTGTTAGACTGGGGATATAAGGTTTTTTTTGTATCAAATGTTCTCATCTAATGGGTTGTTATTAGTTACTGTCGAATGAATGTCTGTAGGAGTGGATGTGTGCAGATTAATAAAACGAACATGTACCCTGTAGCACGCTGTTTTTAATATAAAACCAGTGACGACCTTTTATTATGTACAAACTTATTTCACCGTGGTTACAATTACAATTACTTCTCTCTACTCGTGCTTGGCACACACGCCGCTATATCTTAACTTCTTAGTACATAATATTACCAACTTAAACTTAACACACATATTCTAAATATAACGCCATCTATGCAATACGGTTGTCGTTGTTTTTAACACTTTCCCTCAACGAATACCTTATTGCGTATGCGTTTATCAATTATCAAATCTACATTCTTTAAAATTAAATCCTTAAATTTTTCATATAACAATTTTCCTAAAGGCTTAGTTAACAAATCTGCTACATTATCATCAGTTTTCACATAACTTTTATATATTAACTAATTTATAAAATCCGTCTTGATTTTGTCGATTATAAAGTGATATCTTGTGTCAATATGTTTAAGCTTCTTGTTATTTTCATTATTATAAGCTAGCTTTATCACTGACTGATTATCTTCAAAAATGTCTATCGATTTATAATCAACAATATCAAAATCTATCATTAGATTTCGGATCCAACATGCTTCCGTTATAGCTACACTTAATGCTACATATTCTGATTCTGTAGATGATAGGGATACACTGGGCTGCTTTTTACAACACCAAGAGATTAAACAATTAAACATTTTAAAAACATAACCTGACGTAGACTTTCTGTCTGATACGTCACCTGCCCAATCCGCATCTACATGACCCTGTAACCCTATGTCTATACTGTTATACACCAAAGCGATTTGTAATGTCCCTTTTATATAACGTAGCACTCTTTTTAATTCTTTAAACAACATTTCACTTGCACAATGTTGATACCTGCTTAAAAAACTCATCGCTACACATAGATCTGGTCTAGTACCACATACAGCATACATTAGGCTTCCTATTAACTGTCTACATTTCTTTTCAATTTCTGGACTTTCAGATTTGTCCCTTTTTAACAGTTCGAAGTTGAAATTTTGATCTATTGGAGTACTTACTGACTTACAATCAATCATATTGAATTTCTCTAAGAGTTTTGACAGATAATTCTCTTGATCAATAACTATTTCATCTTCGCTCTGTTTAATTCTAATGCCTAAGTAATTTGATGCTAGCCCTAGATCTTTCATTTTAAAATTTTTACTTAACAATTTCTTGAAATTATTTACTTCTTCATCTTTTGATGAAAATATCAACAAGTCGTCAACATAGATTAACACAAATATATTGTAGTCCTTTTGGATCTTTGAGTATAGGCAGAAGTCATTTTTTGATCTAACAAATTGTTGTTGACTCATAAAATCATCGAATTTCTTGTTCCAGCATTTTGGAGATTTCTTTAACCCGTATATTGATTTGTTTAACTTACATATGTTTCCGTTAGGAAGTTTCATATAAACACAATCGTCGATATCTCCATTCAAGAATGCGCTAACAACATCCATCTGATATACTTTTAGTTTCAATTTATTCGCCACTGCCATAAATATTCTAAACGTTGGTAATCTGGCAACTGGAGAATAGACTTCCATGTCACAATCGGACTGTTCAAATCCTCTTGCTACTAAGCGAGCTTTGTATAATTTTTCTCCGCCTGTTTCTTATTTTTAGAACCCATTTGCTTGATACAATGTTAGTGTTGTTTGGAACATGTTTTACCTTGGTCCACGTATTGTTTTCTTTTAAAGTTTTCCATTCTCTGTCCATTGCTTCTGACCATTCCTGTCGGTCTTCGCTTTTCATGGCTTCATCGAAAGTTGTCTGTTCATTGTGAGTTGTTACGAAGTTTGTATGATAATCATTTAACCATTTTGGATTGTTCCTTTCTCTAGTTGGCCTTACAGGTGTTGTTGGTTCTTCATCTTCTTCGTTAAAGCTATTATAGTCATCGTTTAGATCTGAGTTATCTGTTATTTCTTCTGCTTCCTCAGTCTGCTCTGAGTTGTCTGATATCTCTTCTACTTTCTCAGCCTGCTCTGAGTTATCTGTTATTAGAATTTCTATTGGTACTATTTCCTTTTCTTTATCATTGTTTTTTTCAGCTTCTTGGTTGCCAGTTTCATTTATGAAGATAACTTCTCTTTTGATCAAAACATCCTGTTTCTCAGGAAAGTATATTCGGTAACCTTTAGTATTTTCTTCATATCCAACAAAGTATCTAAGTTCAGATTTAGAATCCCATTTCAGTCGTTTTTGATCAGGGATATGTACCGCCACTTTTGATCCAAATATTCTTAGCTGATTTACATCATATAATTCTTTATCATACCAAATCTTATATGGCGTTTTATTTTTTACTCTACTTTTTCCAGTTCGGTTTAATACAAATACTGCTGTATTTATGCTTTCAGCCCAAAATTCTTTATCCATATTTTTCGCTAGCAAAATGGTTCTTGCTGCTTCTGTTATAGTTCTCATTTCCCTTTCTGCACAACCATTTTGTTCTGGCGTATACTCTACACTTGTTTGGTGCTAAATTCCTAAGTTTTCTGTAAGTTCTCTAACTTCATTGTTTATGAACTCCGTTCCTTTGTCTGTTCTTATGATTTGAATTTTGTGAGCTGGATTTACAGCTTGTGATTGTAGAAACTTACGAATTTTGCTTGCTGTTTCTGACTTATTTTTCAGAAAGAACACGGTTCTGAACCTCGAAAAATCATCTTTTAACATTAAGTAATACCTGGCACCACCAAGAGATTTAGTTTCCATTGGCCCGCATAAATCCATATGTATTATTTGACCTGGATAATGAGTATTAGGCTCCTTCAATGGAAATGATTTTTTATGTTGCTTTCCCTTAAGACATGGTACACAAGTTGATTCATTTCCTAGTGTATGATTTATCTTGCTTCTTTTTAGAATATTTTTTACTTGCTCAATATCTTGATGAACCATTTTGTTATGCCATTCAGAAAGATCACTATATAACCGCGCGACTTTTGCATATGACTCATTATAACTGAAGTTCATTATGTATAATTTGTTTATACGACTGGCTGTGACAGCTGCTATTTTTGTGTCGGTTTTAATAAATTTGCATATGTCCCGTTTAACCCTTAGCTCATAACCTTTATCGGTTGCTGCACTTACTGAAAACAAGTTTACTTCTGCGCTAGGAACATATAGTACATTATTTAGCGTAATATCTTACCAATTTTATCCATTAAATGCTTTTAATTCGATCATACCTATACCCATCGCTTTAATTACTGTCCCATCGCCTATTATTATACTTTTGGGAAATTGCAACGTTTTATATTCACTAAATAATTTAATATCGCGACAAATATGATCTGAGGCACCGCTGTCCATAATCCAAATATTATTTATGCATTTAATAACTTGTTTAGATTCAGTTGCTGATAATGCTAATTTATAGAATGCGTTACCGTTTCGTTTATTATCATTCTTATTTCTAAACCAACATACATTTTGTAAATGACCCTTCTTTTTACATATGGTACACACCTTTACATTATTAAATTTATTTCGCTTACAGTCTTTTTTGAAATGTCCTTCTTTTCCGCACTTGAAACACCCTTTTGGTTTTTCCACCGCTGATAGGGCTGTTGTTTCTTCTTGTTTTGTTCTATTCCTTTGCTCCTCGACTAGCAGCCTCGCCGAAAGTTCCTCCAGCGTCTGCTTGTCCTTCGTCACTGAATCCCATGCTGATATGAAATGCTTGTACTGCTCGGGTAAGCTGGTGATTATTTTTGTCACTACCATATTTTCCGAAATCTCGTTTCCTTGCGTTTTCAACTCCGAGACGATTTCCTCCATTTTTCCCAGGAAGTTTGACATTTCTTCTTTTTCTTCATACCGAAGGGCAAAAAACTTTTGTTGCACTAAGTGAAGTGAGAGCTCACCTTTCTGTTCATAAATTGTTTGCAACTTTTTCCATATATCACTTGCTGTTTCGCAACTAATGATCTGTGCAATTATTTTTTCATTTAATCTAGTTACGATTATTCCTTGTGCTGCTGCATCTTTTTTAAGCCACTTTGCTTTTGCTTCTTCCTCCTTAGGCATTTGCTTTGTTCCATTTACCACTTCGAATAGATCCACAGCTTTTAACAGCACTCTTAATTGGAATTTCCAGGTTCCCCAATTTTTATTGCCTTCTAGTTTTAGGGTATTGTTACTGGCACCCGCGTTTGACAGCGCGTTTTCCATTTCTTTTTACCGGCGTGGTCACTTAACCTCAACAAGTTTTTTGTTTACTTAACTACTTCACCGCAGTTTTTACCGTGTAATTTAATAACTTGTTCGCACTAAACTATTTTATTATAGTCTTTACCGTGCACTATTTGTTTGCACTGGACTATTTTATTTAGTCTTTACCGTGCAAGCGTGGTCGCTTAACCTCAACAACCTTTCACGCACTATGTTATTTTATCGCCGTATTTTTCGTGAAAATACTTGTTCTATCCGCTTTATTAATTGCACACAGGCATGACTGGGCCCATAACCTGTCGAATGAATGTCTGTAGAAGTGGATGTGTGCAGATTAATAAAACGAACATGTACCCTGTAGCACGCTGTTTTTAATATAAAACCAGTGACGACCTTTTTTTATGTACAAACTTATTTCACCGTGGTTACAATTACAATTACTTCTCTCTACTCGTGCTTGGCACACACGCCGCTATATCTTAACTTCTTAGTACATAATATTACCAACTTAAACTTAACACACATATTCTACATATAACGCCATCTATGCAATACGGTTGTCGTTGTTTTTAACAGTTACTTTTTCTATACAATAAGAAAGCAGCTTTGTGATTGGTTTTGATTTTATTATATAATGGCGATGAGTGGCTATGTGTTACTGTTTCTGATTCTATTAGCTGTTCTACTCGTCTGCGCAAAAGTAATTTAATATGCACGGACGCTAAAATGCGTCTCGATTGTAGAGAAGCTGTGTGTGTTTTGACTTGTTATTTAACTAACTAACAAAACTTTATTGCAATCAACTTGCTTGCAACACAGCCTATTTTTTGCACATGTCATGTCAATTGAGTAGGTTTAGGCTATCGGTGTGTCTTAATTTAGTTGGCGTGTTGGATATACAAAGCAAAAGAACTAATGGTTTGCACTAAAACATATCTACGTTTTAACTGTCTGCTTTTGTGTTGTTAAATTTTTTTGTTACAAAAAGTTTTATTAACAACATTAGAATACCAAACAAATTAAATGTTTTAAAAGTGTGACTTATACAGGGTGTCCGGAAAATACGTGTACAACGTTTGACGACAGACTCCTGACGTCAAAATAGGTCGATCTAAGCCGACTTAGATATATCCAAAATTGTCTCGTTTAGCCGGTAGAGGGCGTCAAAAAAACAAAAGTATAAGAAAGTTGAAAGTATCTATTGTAAGAAACTAAGTAAAACAAAAACATTACTTAAGCAAATGTGTAAAATGACCGCCATCTTGCTGAATACACTTATTAACACTCTTTAAAAAATGATACTGGACCCTATCTAATGTCTCGGGATTATTAAAATGGTTGCCTGCATTTAAAATCCGCTGCAATAAATTATCGCGTGTGTTTACCGAAGTCTTGTAAACTTCTGTTTTAATAGCGCCCCACAAAAAGAAGTCACACATATTTAACTCAGGAGAACGTGGTGGCCATTTTACTGGTGCATCATTGCCTCTTCCAATCCATCGGTTGGGATATTGATGATGTAAGTATTGCCGAACGGCAACGGAAAAATGGGGCGGGGCACCATCATGCATATACCACATTTCCCTCCGAAGTAAAAGAGGCAAATTCTCCAGAAGAATTGGTAATGTGTCTTGCAAAAAATTTAAATAAATATTTCCATCTAACCTGTCTGGAATAACAATGGGACCAATAAAGTAGTGATCAATAATACCTGCCCAAATATTAATTTTAAATTGATGCTGATGATGTGCAACTTTAATGGCATGTGGATTTTCATCGGAATAAATATGTTCCTTGTGCAGATTGGTTACCCCAGATCTTGTAAAGCATGCCTCGTCAGTAAACATAATTTTTCTACAAAAATTTGGAACAAGGATTCTTTTGTTTCTAATAAATTGACAAAATGTAAGCCGCATGGGGGGATCAGTCGGTAAAAGTTCCTGGACTTTTTGTATATGGTAAGGATGTAACAACTGTTCTCTTAAAACCTCATTGACAATCGTTTTAGGAACATTTAACTCACGTTCTAAGAGACGGGTACTGGTACTTGGTTCTTCTTCAACTCTTTCCAGAATCATCTCTTCTGTTTCCACAGTTCGAGTTGTTCGCATACGACCCCTGCCTTCAAACTTTTTCTCAAAACTGCCCGTTTCCCGAAGATGACGCTCAATATTGGCAAATGTTTGGTGGTTTGGTATTCGACGGTTAGGAAACCTCTCCATGTAAACCCTAACACTCTGACGTCCATTTCCTTGACAAAACCCGTATACCAGAAGCATGTCAACTTTCTGAGAGTTTGTATAATTTTCCATTTTTAATGGTAAAATGAACTTGTAATTCAAGAATGTTGATCGTATATTTGAGTAATTTTCATAGACTGGTGACAATTTGTCAATAATTGTCAAATTATTAAACCCCATAGCAACAAGGTCACTTAAAAAATTATTGTTACAGGTAATTTCTTTTTAATATTTACAAATTTTTGACGCCCTCTACCGGCTAAACGAGACAATTTTGGATATATCTAAGTCGGCTTAGATCGACCTATTTTGACGTCAGGAGTCTGTCGTCAAACGTTGTACACGTATTTTCCGGACACCCTGTATAGTTGGTAAAACAATAAAATGACTGATCTACGTTATGCATTGAAATGGCTTACGCTGTATCAAAAACACGGCTTGTATATAAATATAGTTTATCAAAAAATATTTATTTATATAAAGTTTAATAAAAAAATTAAATAAAAATCTTTTAGTTCTACAATTAATTTTAATAAATCTCTAAAAAAGAAACGATATTCTTGGTTTGGCATCTCTACAGTACATCAAAATCAGTGTGACCGGTGGTAGGAGGTTTTGCGCAGTGAGGGAAAAGAAACCTACAACCAGAATGAAGAATGCATAATTCGAGAAAGAAAAACAACTCTTGAGTAGCGCCAGCTTTGTATATAAATAATGTTATTTTTCCCTCAATTTTATGCTAGTAGTTTTAAGGTTGATTTTGCATGCAAATGTACCTCTTATTATTAGTGTCGTTTAGTCCTTTCATCTCATTTTTATCTTAGAAGTGACTGGTTACAATGTTTTTTTGGTTTACTGTACTAATAATGTATAAAAAATGCAAACAACTTTGATACATTGTCATTTTTGCTATTTAGTATTAATATTTTGTAACCACAAAAGTTACTAGAATTTTAGCAAGCGGTTTTGGAAAAACCTTAATAATTGTTGTTCATTACATTACAAAATGCGTATCTAGCATAATAACTATGTAATAATAATTTCCACTAAATTATAACAATAAAAAATAATACGACTTAGATTAAAATATTAGACATGGCAACAAACTGTCTGATATTTCATATAGAGAGATAACTGTATTATTAAGATAAACAACATAAACTCCAAAATGTTCATCATTTGTAAAATTTGTAAATTTAAAAAGATAATAGTATTTTCTAAGATAAATAAATTTAATAAATCTAAATCCTGTATAATTGTTATATTATCTCATTTGACAAACTATTTTTATAAATCATTACAATTTAGCTAGAAATTTATATAATTGGCTAATTTCAAAATTAATAGAATATTTCTATTAATATAATACAAATAAAATAAAATTGATATTTTAAGATATAATCAAAATGACATGACTTGTATAACAATTAAATTAATTTTCAACAATATTGTTGATATTTCAAATTACAAAATTCTGGTGGCCAACTTAAGCAAGTTAATAAGAACAGCAATCAGTAATCATAATGGATAACTTAAGTAGTAGAGTAGTAGAGCGTTAATTTGAAGGTTTCTGGTTTTTGCAATTAAAAATGGAGTAGAATTAATTAATGTAACTAAGTCTTATTTCAAAATTCTAGCAATGACACCATTGAAATACTTAACAAAATCTGCATTTGTTCATAAAAACGGCCGTCAGATGCTAAAATAGGGCAAATTTGTTATGAAATAATAAAACTTAATAACTAATTCCAGTTAGTTTAATTAAAAATACAGTTTTAGTAATTTTAAATAATAAATTGCTAACAAAATCTGCATTTTTCAATTAATAAATTACCAAAAGCAAAAATTAAAAAAAAATCAGTTCATATTTTTAAAAAAATAATATTTTAAATTTATTTCTTATGGGACAAATTAACAAAAAAACAGATTTCATAATCATTTATTAAATATTGTTTTGTTTAAATCAGTTTGGAGAATAAAAACTTTTTAATAGTCCCAAATGTTTGGAATGTAAGGTGATAATTTGTCAATAAGGTGTTAATCAAAATTATCTACAATTCTATAATTACATTTTATAAGATTGTATTATTATTGTTTTGTTTACTTATTGTATTCTCAATTAGTTAGAAATTTTATCATAACACAACTGATGTGTGTGAAATTCCGTGATCGCAATTCATAATTCATATATCATGACTGTTGAAATAACTGCATTTTCCCTTTAGATTCACATGAGCAGATTTCATCAGTTGCAACAAATTCATATTGTTAATTAAACATTAGCAAACTAAGTATTATTTAATTTAATTGGAATAAAACAAGCTTAGAAGCAAAATTAAACAAAATAATAACAATTCTTTTTATTGTTAGATTGAGTTTGAATAAATGATTAATTTTATTTGTTTTAATTTATTCTTATCAAATATGTTATAATGTCACAATAAATAACAATAGATTTTTTTCCAGGAATTTGTTTTTAATGCGACCGCGTCGTTCAGTTACATCAGCTCAGCTTCCTATCTGGGATTTGCAGTAAATACGTTTTTATATCCCCAATATCTGATAACGCCGTATTTTCAAGTGTATCCTGCAATGACAGCAGCTTATGTAAGTATTCTAATTCTAGTTAAGAAAATATATTGCATGTTTTAAAATTACGTTTATTTCTGATGACATTTTATGTTCTATATTGGAATATAAAATTTGAAAATGGGATATTTAAAGATAGTCACTTAAAAAATGGTTTGGTTGAATAACTTTGTTATTTTTTAACCAATTTGAATTTCATAACAATTTCAAATAGCTTTTTGACTTAATTGGTAGCTTGAAGAACAATTTTTAACCTAGTAGATTCCAATTAGCACCTCAAACATTTATTTGCCGACAAAGAAGATGCTTGTGCTTACATGGATCAGTTGAATTGACTTACTGCTTACATCCGCAAACCGTAGAATGGTATAGGCAACTTTAAAGTTAAATCTAAAAAATAAAATACAGAAAATAATATAAAGAAAACAAATGTAAGATAAAGCTTTCCAGGAAATGATCATGAATACTCTAAAATGATAACTAAAACTCAACAACACTTTGATTGTACAAATAACTACGTAAATGAGATAAATATCAAAATACTCGACCTTGCACATGAAGCCAACAAGACTGTAAGTCATCAAAGATAAAAGTCGAAAAAATAGTCAATCATCTGAAAGAAACCAATTTTAAGAAGAGAATTATGAAGCAAAAAGAACATAAACTCAAAAGAACTAAGAGGCTTTAAATAAATAAAGAAATATCAAAGATATCAAACACAACTTGAGAAGCTATAACTCAAACATCATAAAACAAACAATGGAGGAAAATTAGAGCTTAAAGGTGCTCTAAAATAAACTGTCAAATAGAAGAACAACAATATTTAAGCTAAAGAACAACAGAAGAGTATTAACAACAAACAGAGAAGACCTGTTAAAAATAACATACAAGTTCTATAGAACACAGAAGTCAACGTGTAAAAACTTCAAGCAAAAATTGTTGGTAATGATATGGTAACAACAACAAACTTTTAGAAGAAAATTATGTAGTAATAGAAGTAATAAAACTGGGAAGCAGCGCACTACCACATGCGTTCAAGGATTTGTTTAATATATGCTTACACAAACGGATCATTTTCAGCAAATGAAATAGTATTATTTTACATAAAAAAGAAAATATAACTTGACAACTATGAGCAAGTTGGCGTTTTGTTGCATTAGTATAATTTTATTACAAAAATTATTACAAAGCAACTAGAGGCTAAATTTGAATATCAACTTAAGAAACAAGCTGGAAAGCCGTATTTAGCAGAAACAATCACTTTCAAGCAATTAAGACATTAATAGAAAAGAGCATCGAGTACAACAACCTCTAGTGCTAACTTTTATAGACTTCCAGAAAGCATTCGATACTGTTGAAATATCTGCAATCTAAGCAACCGGATAGACTATTGTTATGCAACAATAGTACTATCTATACTATTTGTCCAAAACTACATGTGAACATTGACAAAAAAATGTTAGGTAAAAAGATACTATCTTTCAAAATTCCAAAAAATTTTACAGCAGATTTAAAAAAAAAAATAATTTTTAAACAATGTAGGAGTAAATGTAGTTGGTAAACAAACAATTTTTTTTTGCTTACAGTATAGTTTTGAAAGCAGATTAAAAAAACATGATAAACCATTTTAAAAAAGCATTGGAAAGTGAAGGACTCAGGATGAACATGACAAGACCAAAGTTGTAACAAACTTTGTACTTAGCGTTCCATTATTTATTTACGGTGCTAAGATAGAGTATGTAGGTCTTTATAAATATGTTGGACAAAAATTCAAATAGGTTGTAATAAGCAAACTTGCAAAATCCAGCAAAGAATAGTCTTGAGTTGAGCTGCATTTCTAAACTAAGCAGTATATTTACCAGTGTGCCTAAAGCGGAAAGTTTACAAACAAGGCGTTTTACTACTAATAACTTACGGAGCAGAAACTCTAACTCTAACTAAACAATCTGCTAAAAAGTTGAAGGTAGCTCAAAGTACAATAAATCGAGGTACGTTTCGTATATTACTACAAAACCGATTCACAAACTACATTATCCAACAAAGAACGAGAATATCTAACAAAATCAAAAATCTTTATAATCTGACATAAAGATGCAATAGACACCTTGCCAGATACACGGACGGCCGTTGGAACAAAAACTGGGTGCAAGTTGTTCAAAATAGAAAGTGGGAGAAACTTATATGCACCTATGGATGCAAGTAGCTGGGTTATTTATACTCTAATTTAATTAAATAATGGAAACAATAACTCAGTAAAACTGTAGTGGCAACAAAGACAAAAAAAACACCTTTTAAGCCTTAGAAAGTTTTTTACTTTTGAGACTACAAAGTAATTAGAAATGACGTTTTGTCATATTGCTAAGCTAAAAATAAAGTAGATATTTTTCCGAGATAAAGTTTCTTTTTTTAAAAAATTGTTTTTAGAACTAGACATTAGATTACGGCAGTTTGTCTTTCATTTTTAATAAAAACCACAGCTTGCAATCTTTTTTTCCAGAGTTAAGTTAAGTTAGGTTAAGCTAGATTAGCTTAGACATACAAGAGTTGGTGCGCAACTTGTCATTGTCAAGTTTTTTACTAGGTAATTTTAATGCCCACAATTCTTTATTGGGTTTTCATGAGAGGGATTTGCAAGTTTGGTAAAAGAATTTCTTGACTATGTAAAAATCATGTTTGTCTTAAAATTAAAAACTATTTCAAACAAAAATAAAATAACTTGGATAAAATATATTTTACAGCAATCAAGTTTATTTTTTGATCTTCATCAACATCATCAATCTTCCAATCACAACCCAATGAAATTATCAATGCGGTTTTTTTTTATTACAAGCTCTTCAACATGTTTTAGTGCTAGAGGATCAGGGTTTTTGGCAATTGATTTATTGTTTTTGTCTTTTAGTTTTATTGTCACACGTCTTTTGTGACATGTTTTAGATAATCTTTACGGCAGCGTTTAAATCTTGCTTGTTGTTAAAATTATTGTTTTTGTTTTTTAAGCATCGAATGTGTTTGTTCTTAAGTTTAGGTCAACTAGCCGGTTCTTCTGCTAACTGATGGAACGAGAAACACAAGTAATTGTTGTGGGATGCAATATTGTAGCACTTGACGATTACAACATTGCCAACAAAGCAAAAATTGCAAATGTTTTTGTTGAACAATTTGAATCTGCAAATAGATTTCTAAACTAAAAAACAAATTTTCTGCAAAACAAAAAAAATATAAAAAATATTTATAGATTTAGTTGAAAATTGCATTTAGTTGCTCGAGTGCAATTTTACCGGCAGCTGCCTTTGTCTATGAGAAAAAACTGCTACTAAAGTTATATAATCTAATATAAAAATGGGGCATTTGCATATGTGGGGTATATTAGAAAAAGCATTATCTGCTACTATTGAAACAAGGCAAAGACCTAAACAATGTTAACAGGTTTTGACCAACTTCTCTAACCTGTTGCTTTGAGAAAATGTTGAAGAAAATAGTCAACAAATATTTTATGTGGATCCTTGAAACTTTTGGCTTTTTGAACAAACGGGGTTTAGAACATTCTACAGGTTGCCTAATTAGTACAGTTAAATTATTTAAAACGTATTCTTAAAAAAAAAAACATTTTATAACGTTGTTTTATGATTTAGAAAAAGCGTACAAAAAGATATAGAATTCTTTAAAAACTACACGCATGAGGACTCGGAGCTTGTTTATGGAATTATTGATGCAAAACCAAAAATTTAGTTAAGGCTCAAACACTTTTTTAAAGACTTTGTGTTTAAAAAACGGTGTTTGTCAAGGGCCAACAAGTAAAGTTACTTTTGTTTCTACAGCGGTCAACGACATTGTAGTTTTAGTAGTTACTCCGGTTAAAAAAGCTTGTTTTTTCTTTTGTATATGTGCTATTTTTTTGGCGGTCGTCCCGGTAACTTTGAAGTTTTTTGTTTTGTAGTTTTGAATATTTTTGGCAGCTTAACGTCTATTCTGTCAATGTCTTATTACGTTTTGGGTTTTGCACTGCTCTCCAACGTCTTTGTTCTTCTGTATGTCATGTAGTGTGTTTTCAATAATTGTTTTTAGATTTTTTATTTTGGTTGTTTTTAACAGTCGTTATCTTCTTGCATTTTTAACTTTTGTTTTACCCGCGTATGTTATTATGGGCCGAATGAACTGCTTTGGATGATCTCTTACTTCTTCTTTTAGGTTCTCGTAGCTGCTGATTATAGCGCTAAAGAAATTTAATTTTTAACTTGTTTTAAACTTTGGATGTATACAGCTAATTTGTACATCATTCTCTACAGATTGTTATTTTTTTATATGGATAGCAGATGGTTTTGATTTTTTTGTTTTTCATTTTGTATCTTTTGCTAGATGCTTTAACTATGTTTATTATTTTGTTGATACAAAAATTGAATAAGATTGAGTTAAGGTTGTTTTTCTACCTAATTTATTTGTCAGTTTTTATTCTTGTTGAGATATTTGCGTTGAGTTTCTTAATTGTTGATATTATTCTGCGGTTGACCTGTTTGTTTGCGTACGTCTTTTAGCTTTACTTTGTCGAAGGCTTGTGTGAGGTTAATAAAATACTTATATGCCGTTTTGTTGCGTTTCTTAGTTTTTTCTGCTATTTGGCATATAGTGAATATTTTGTAAATGCTGGCAAAATTCTTGTTGTTTCTAGCTCATTTTTATTTTTGCTATTTTGCATGATAACAGTTTAGTTAGTACTTTCAAAATTGCACTTACTAAACAAATGCTGACAGAGTTTATACAATTGTTACGCTTTCCTTCTATTGGTTAAGTATTTGTCTAGTTATTAAAATTTTGTTATAAAACGTGGTCAGCTAGTCGATTAGTTAGTAGTTTTATAAGTTTTAGGTAATTTTCTATTTTTTAAACATAAACCGAGAAGCTTAGTTTCTACGCTAAATTAAGAAAATTAGTTTTTCAATAGCAACAATTTTTTGCGTGCATTTTTGTTGTCTCAGATGACCTCACTGCAACAAGATAGTTCAAAAATTACGTGCGTCAAAACCATCCGTTTCCTAAAACTTGTGTTCAATTAAACTTTACTTTTAAACATATATAGAAGAGCGGTCATGCGTTAGTCTAATTTTGAACATAAGTGCTTGACCTGTATAAACTAGAGTGTGCAGAGAAAAATACTTTTGCGGTTGCACAAAGCTCTGGTTCTATTTAGAAGTGACTACAATTGCACCCGCTGTGAGTAGAGTGTTCTACCAGTTATACGTTGCAAAAGCTTTGTACTTTAGTACAGAGCAGCAACACGTGTTAAGAAATGCCAAAAAATTTGAAACTTATGAATTGGTCTAAATTAAGATTTTTAATACAAAAAAAAATTTCAGTAGATATGACTGCATAAAATTCTAAAACTTTAGATTTCTATAGACTTTGATTTACAAATCAAAAAAAATTAGATCAAAATGTTTTGAATAAAATAAGGTAACTTTAAGGTGGCAAAAATCAAAAAACATAATTAAAATCCTGCAGCGTTTTGTTTTTTTTTTTTGCACTTAGTGCATTTATTACTTTTTTCAAGTGGCATATTTTGCTTTAAGGTCGTTTATATGGTCATGTATGAGTCAAGTGTACGGAATAAATTTTTTTTGCTTAATCAAGAAAAATAATAATACATAAAATTTACTCACTCAAAGAAAACTTTCATATTATTAACTACTATACTATACGTTTTAAACATGTAAACAAAAGTGTTTGATGTAGCTCAATACACAACATAAGTTTGCCTGTTTCTGCAAACACACCATTTTGCAAAAAAAATTACAATAATTACTTTTAAAGGCTTTTATAAGTGTTACTACTTTTTCACAAAATAAAAATTACTAAATTGTGATAGCTCTAAACATAGTTTTTATCAAAAAATTGTCTTAACTACAACGATAAACGCGGTTTCTTTAATTTATTGTTCTCGACTTCAGCAAAATGCTAAAAAGCGATTATTGATTCTTTTGGAACAGACGCAGTTTTATAAATAAATAAATCTATTGACTGCACTTTAA
This sequence comes from Tachinus rufipes, assembly GCA_963932245.1. NCBI lineage: Eukaryota > Metazoa > Arthropoda > Insecta > Coleoptera > Staphylinidae > Tachinus > Tachinus rufipes. The sequence continues at coordinate 19,802,721 of OZ010744.1, forward strand.
TTTTTGAATTAATACTAGGTTATTAATTTGGACATTTATGTTCTTATGTTTATCTTTTCCATGTTAGTTTGTATATTGGCATAACTACCCAACATTAATACTAGGTTTTAGGTCAACTTACTGTTAATAGACCAGTGTGCTATCTAGCGCTAATAAAAACTTTAAGTATTTGTTTTTCTAGGGTATACAAGGTTCTGTTATGGCTTCTTTTAACTTGAAGTTGACCTTATTAAAAAACACTTTATTTGTCTTGGTGTCTTTTGGACAAGTTTTTGAACATAACTGCAAATTATCCGGACTTTTGTTCTTTCTTTTCAAGACAAACAGCGACTTAAGAAGCGCATTTGTTGTCAATAGTGCGGTTTACTTAGGATATTTAAAGCGTGTAATCCGCAAAATTTACAAAATATATAAAGCTTACATGCCTTGGGTACAAATTGTTCTAGTTTTAAAAAACGATTGCTTTTATGTAGACGTCAGGTTGTTATAACTTTGGTGTTGTCTGTGATAATAGGTTAAGTTTACTTTTTAAGTTGGCATGTATTTTACAACTTTGGTGTCATCTATAGTAATAAATTAGGTTATGTTCAGATACTGGCAACAAATTTATTTACAACTTTATTGCTAGTTGTGGTACTAAGTTATGTTTATTGCTTAGACTCTGGCCCCAAAGTTTTTTCCAACTTAATTTTTTACAAAGTTTGTCTAAAAGGTATCCAATCTTGATTTTTTTTTGCGCACAGTAATGATGCTTTTTTTTAAGGTTATAGTAAGGTGTTGGCTTTAACAAGTGGCCCTTGCAAATAACTAACGCATGGCAATACTTTCTCTGCGTAAGTTCTGCTGTTAATTTGTCCTAGTCATTGTTTCTAATGTAGTACTAGTTTGAGGTGGGCTGTTTTGGTCTTGCGAAATTTACGCACTCTGCTGCGGCAACACATGTTGTGCCCGGCCCATCTCTCCTTATATCTTATTTTTCTGCTCTACTTCCTACACTGGCATTTTCCTCTCCTTTCTCACCCATTATTTATTTATTCATGCTAAACATTTTAATGTGTTGTGTTGTTTTCTCAGGTTTTGACATACAATTAATAATATTTTATTTGCATCTAACAATTTTATTAGAGAACACTGAAATTTTTTTTTAAAAAAAACAAAGCCAATTACATTTTTTAGCTTTCTATAAACAACAAAAACTTCTATACTTGTATAGAACAATAAATTCTAGATTCTAAATTTAAGTGAGAAAGTGAAAGTGTGCACGTTTTTACCAGATATATTTTTTTGGGTTGTATATGCTCCTAGTAGTAAAGATATTGAGACGTCTAAATCTTGTGAGTAAATTCTCGCTTCAAAACCTTGAAAAGTTTTTGACCCATCAGTATAGATTTGAAGAAGTTTAGCCTTATCTTCTTTTTTTTTGTTGTTTATGTGTGTGAACACTATAGGGTTTTTAAATACAAAGTAGAGTAGCATTATATCTGTTTGCGCTCCTAGTAGATGTCAACAAGTGGCAGCATCGCTACAGTTTGCACTGTTTTATTGATTTGTTGACGTTTTTTTCTTAGTTTCACTGCTCCATAAACGAGCATAGGTCTTATGGCAGCTGTGTATACCTATAAATGATCGTACTATCTTTGGAGACAGTTCTCATGTTTTGCTAACAGCCCGTCTACATTGCAAAAACGCCACATTAAGCATATTAACTATATTTTTGTACATATTTAATAAATTTTTTAAAGTTTTCACACGTTTCTTTAAAGTAATCACAAAAAAAATTGTTACAAAATTTGTATGTACATAATACATAAAGAATGGTTGACTTACTCATTTTCTAGAACACTATCCAGTCAACAATTTTTGATGTTTTTTATAATCTTACTCATCTTATTCCATTTTTTTTTTTTTGTAATAAATTTCTAATAAACTAATGGTTTAAATCTATATCTTTCAACTATTCCACAAATTAGAATAGTTATGTTATGTTATGTTTATTAAATGTAAAAAAGATACATATATAATTACATAAGTAAATAGCATGTTTGTAAATAAATTTACATACAAAAATATATTACAAGTATAAAACATTATAGGTACATTTTGTATAATATAATATATTATATAATAATTAAAAACTTGATGTTGAAGCTGCTTTAAAAAATTCCGATCATTCACTTATTATCAACAAAAGTGTTAAAACTTTTCTTTCTATTCCTACCAAACCTTAACCATAGATAAACATAGTAAAATTTAACAATTTGTTAAGCTTATATTTTAAGATTCAAAACCATTTTGAAAATTATCAAAAAAAATGTATCATTTTTTGTTACTAAACTGTACTCAATTCAGACAAAACAGAGAAAAATATTTAACAAATTTATTAGTAATCGTTTTAATCAAACTAATAAAGATTATAAAAAAGTTTGCTAACGTTGCAAAACTCTAATACAAACTGGTAGAAGGTAACTTTAGTAAAGTAAGTAACTTCTTTATTGCTAAATCTATGTACGGTCAATAAAACCAAAAACAATAAAAAAGTAAAAAATGATTGTTTAGTAGCAACTACTTCAAATGCATACAAGAAATTATTAAAGTGCGCCGCATTTCACAAAGTGACAAAGCATATCCAAAAGTTGTTGTTAACCCCAAAACCAGTAGTTTTAGCATAAACTGCATCCAGCAAATTACCAGCAAATAGCAATATCATTGGAAACATTATGCTTTAACTAATCAGTACTTATTATTATATTATTGCATTCTTTATTTGTCATTAAAATGTACAAAAAGGCGAAGTTCAGCTATAAAGCTGTTCTTCCACTTAACACTATATTTTTATAATAAATTGATAATATAGTAAAATAATACCGCGTTGCACAATTACGGCTTTTCTATGGTGTCCATCTTCTTATTAACAAAGTCTAGATTTCTTCATGTTCAATCTTTTTTTAAAGTAATCACACTAGACTTATAGAATCAATTCATATTCACCACTATTTTGATGCAGGAAGTTGCACATGTTTTCGCGATCTTCAAAACTTGTAATTTTTAAGTCCCGAAAAAACGCTGTCACCCTATGCCGATTTTAGTCAAAATTTCAGTAAATACTCTTCAGACCACCAAAAATGGTACATATATCAAGTATTATCAAGAAGCCATTGAGAAAATGCAACTCGTTGTGCTGCGTCGCCTGATTTCACTAAAAATCGCGTAAAAAATCTCAATTGCTAGAGCATTACCATTACAAAATTAATATGAAATCTTTATGTTTTTATATCTATATATGTACTTCTGACTTGTGTAAAATAATTTTCTTTTTATATACTGCACGAATAAACAATTATTATTATTATTATTATCATTATTTTTTCACACAGTTTCCTGGTATTTAGACTGCCGTCGGGTACAGCGATCAAGACTGACAGCTATTTTTCTATTTATTATATAGAGAAGACTTCCCTTACGATATTTGCAGTACTTAGCAGAGTGATTTTTTGCATGTTCTTTAAGATGTTAAATTATAAGTTTATTTTTTTAAGTTTTTAGCTATGTTTAGTGGTACGACTCCAGTAGCTGATATAATCAGTGAGATGATGTGCATTGATTTTTGCCTCCACATTTATTTTGTTTCAATTGCCAGATCGATATACTTATTGATCTTTTCGTCGTGCGTTCTTTGCAGGTTCGAGGATTCTGGAATAGAGGCATCTATCAGGTAGGTATTGCGGCTTTCCTTATTTTGTATGTCAATGTCTGGTCTGTTGTGAGGGGTTCTTACATCCGTGATAATAGGTCTGTCCCAGTAGATAAGATACCTGTCGTTTTCTTCAACTGCCTTGGGTTCGTACTTATAATATGGGATGTCGCCTTTTGCTAGTTTACAGTTCTTTGGCACTTCCTGGTGTATTATACCTAGTACTAGGTTGTGTCGTCGCTTGTATTTAGTAGCAGCAAGGGCTGGGCATCCCGATATTATATGTTTGATGGTTTTCCGATGTTTATGGCATTTTCTGCACAAGTCTGATTGTAGATCTTCTTTAAGTATATACTTACGGTAGTTCCTCGTTTTTACTACTTGATTTTGAATGCTTATTATGTTTCCTTTGGCTTCTGTGTAGATCTCGCCTTAAACTAGCCAGCCAAATTCTAGCATGCTTCGGAAACGTCCATGAAGTTGTTAGGCTCTTCATCTTTGTATCTTCAGATCGTCAGTGACTAGGTTTTCAAGTGGGGATATATGGCATCTTTTAGTTTGAGGGGTGTGAAGTTATTGTCTGATTTAATGATAGCTTCTATCAGTGGGTTGTTAATTCTCTCGTAGAAGTACTTTTGCAGCCTCTCTACTATAGAGTATTAGAGGTTAAAAATGTCTAGTATGCCACGACCTCCTTTGCGCCTAGATAGTGTTATGCGTTTCATACATGCCTTGGGATGATGACTTAGATACTGAGTAAGGTAAGTACGAATTTTTCTGTTGAGGTCTTCTAAATCCGTGTCTGACCATTTGATGATGCCGAAAGAATAGGTAAGCATAGGTATCACGTAAGTATTTATTGCTTTACTCAAGGTTTTAGGTTTAAGCTTTGTCTTGAGAATTGTATTTTGATGTTCTGCATAATGCCCAAATATTTGTACGTTTCTGTTGGCTCCATTTCATCTATAAGCGCTTCATTATTTTGGAGCTTCCTTGGTCCAACCATTACCCCATTTTCTATGATAATCGTTCTGCATTTGTTGTATCTAAATCCCATACCGATCTTCTGGCTCATGTTACCTACTAGCCTAGTTAGCAATTTTAGTTCTCTTATGGTTCTGTATGGCCTTGAATACTCTATCTAGCACCCTAGAAAGTACAAGATACGGATATACAATTAAGCAGAACCATCAAAACCTCCACAAAATTAACCACTTTTTATATATGGACAACCTAAAACTACGCGAGTACACCAAGAGAACTAAAATTGCTAATTTCAAAAAGTTTATGATTATAAAGTTTATTTTATATATGTGCAGAGTGTGGATAAGCCAGGAGTGAGGTACCAAATCAAACGCTTTTTTATAGTCTATGTATGCAGCATGCAGGTTTCTCTGCGATGTCCGTACTTGTCCTAGTATAACAGCGTCAATTGTTAGCTGCTCTTTACACCCCATCGCGCCTTTCCTACACCCTTTTTGGGCGTCTGTAAGAAGGTCTTCTGTTTCTAGGTGTTCGTATATTTTTGAGCAAATAATAAATGTTAATATTTTGTACATAGTAGGTAGACACGTTAGAGGCCTATAGTTTGCGGGATTATTTAGGTCTTTACTTTTTGAAAGAAGGTACGTTACACCTTTAGTTAGAAATTTTGGTGTAGTGGCCGCTTTTCTAACAATCGCTGATAGTTGGTTTGCCAGGAAATTCTACGTTGCTATAAAGTTCTTGTACCAGAAGTTGTGTATTTTGCCATTCCAGGAGTTCTCCAGTTTTTAGTTTGTTTAATTGCAGTTGATACGTCACTAACAGATATGTCAAAAAAATCCATGACCTGTGTGTTTGCATGTTTTGTTTCCTTTTTCAGAATCCATGGAGATTGCCTAGTATGTTTAGCCTCAGTTGACCAAATACCGCTCCAGAATGTTTCAAGTTCTTGAGGTGTTAGTGCATTTGGTATTACCTTTTCATTTGCTTTTAAGGTTCTGTAGAATCTTCGTTCATCTTGCTCAAAAAAGCCTGTTCTCCTACTTTATTTTTGTTGTTTCTCTGTATCTTCTAAGTCTTTTGCTAAGAGCAGCTAGCTTTTGTTTTTGAAGATTTACTCTTTCATTATGCTCTGGGTCTTTATCTGATGTACCTATAGCTTTGAAGTGTGGCATAACATTCCGAATAAGGTTTTTAGTTTTTCCTCTATTGGCATATTGTTGAATTCTTCCAATACTTAGTCGTAGGTTTGTTACTCTTTTTTCCAGTCTAATTTCCCATTTCTGCTTTATGGGTTCAGTTTTTCTAGTCTGCTTATGTCCAATCTCTTGTTCATTTAGCTGTAGTGCTGTTGCAGCTACGCAGTATATAGAACAATAAATATCACTCAAATCCATGTTGTTGTGTAGTTTACTTTTAAGTTGCTGGTTAACACTCTGGATAATAGTGTTGGAATTGTTTTTGTATTGGTACCTAGGTAAGGCTGGTCTTACCGTTGGGTACATGCCTTTGTATTTAAGGTGATATTCAAGAAAGTAAATAGTTTTTACCTTATCTGGTGAGCAAATGTCTTCTATAGCTGATACTTTTGCTTGTTCTTGTTGATCTGCGTTTTCTTTGTTCTAGAGTCCTTTGTCCGAGTTAATTAATTCTCTTCGATCGGCAATGTCATTGTTGGTTTTTGTTGCATTTCTTATTTCGGCTTTTATTCTCACTAACTCAGCTTCAGTGATCAAGTTGTTTCTTTCTATGGCTCTCTTTTGGTCTGCAATTCTTTGTTCAGATGTTATTTTATCTTTGGGAACTTTTCTATAAATAGATCTCGTAGTTTATATCGGTATAGGGTAAGGTCCGTTACAAGATTTGTGGCTTTGTAGTAGTATCGCATGATGTGGCTATTCATTTCATGCGTTACCTTAGTAATGCAGCTTTAGTGGTTGTGAGTTCAGGATCTTGTAAAACACGTTCGGTTGTTTGAAGTTGTGCAGGTCCGGGTTCATTTTGCACATTTGTTCGTTTCTTAGATCGTTTCTGTTTTGTGGAACCAGTACGTATAGTGACACTTACTTCATCGGTCTCTATGTTGGGCTGACGGTACGCTTCGTCAGGTACAGCCCGCATATCTGACGCATCCGAGGCTGTTTTACTTCTTGTGATAAGAGTAATACACGGAACGGTTGACTGGAAGTCTGCGGGATTGTCAAGGCCCGTAAGCCTGAAGGCTTCCTCTGCTCTTCCCGTTGATGGTATTTGGGGAAGGAGAAAGTCGCTGGCTGTACCGTCTACTTTCTGGATATTGTTTTTACGGTAGCAAGTCTTATGAGTTGGCCAGACATTATTATTACTATTATTATTATTATAGAATCCGTAAACAAAAATGATATCTGCGTATTCTCCGTTGTTGAACAGCATTTTTATCAAATTTTACTAACCGAACCAAAGAAAACTGTTTTAACAAGTATCAAAAGCTTGCATCAATGCACACTTGTTAAAGTAATGTTGTTTTGTTTGTGTTTTTTTGCTAAATAAAACGTTTTTTAAATATTTTTTATTTGTTGACTATCTCAAAAACAAAGATAATTATTATTAAGATAAACAAAAAGTGATTTAGATTTTCTGAAGAACAATGCCGATTTTGACGATTTTTGAATATAAAAAAATTCTTGATAATGCCCAATATACCATTTTTCATATAAATAACCTTTTTCTTGTGGTCTAAAGAGTATTTACTGAAATTTTGACAGAAATTGACATAAAGTGACAGCGTTTTTTCGAGACCTAAAAATTACAAGTTTTAAAGATCGCAAAAATATATACAACTTCCGGCATCAAAATAGTAGTGAATATGTATTAATTCTATAAGTCTTGTGTAATCACTTTAAAGAAAGATTGAACACAATTGTTTTCTTTAAAATTTGACAAAGTTAGAACGGTTTAAAAAAAGCTTAATTTTGCAGTTTTGCTAAATTTACGGATTTTTTTGGAATAATGTTTGAAGCTTGAAATATCAAAATAACTGCCCCAACATTAAATAAACAAATACGGGTTTTAAAGTACTTGTAATTAAGAGTATTTTGAGCCATCGTGGACTTTCTTATTTTTTTCTAAAGGCCCAAAAATTGAGATAGAAAAATGTGCGGTTTACCAATTTTGCAAATTTTTGAATATAAAAAATTCTTGATAATGCCCGATATACCATTTCTCATATAGATAACCTATTTTCATGTTCTCTAAAGAGTATCTACTGAAATTTTGACTAAAATCGACATAGGGTGACAGCGCTTTTTCAGACTTGAAAATTACAAGTTTTGAAGATCGCAAAAATATGTGCAGGATCAAAATAGTGTTCTATACGTATTGATTCTTGTGTCATCACTTTAAAAAGAGATTAAACACAAAGAAATCTAGACCTTGTGGATCAAATTTTGTTAAGATTTGACAAAGTTATAACGGTTTAAAGAAAGCAAAGTTTTGCAACTCTGCTAAACTTACGGTTTTTTTAGAATAATGTTTGAAGCTTAATATATCAAAATGACTACCACGATATTAAACATAAAAATATGGGTTTTAAAGTACATGTAATAAGAAATAATTTGAGCCATCACCTTTTTATCTTTTTCCAGAAGCCCAAAAATTGAAATACAAAATAAGCTAAAAAAGACGTTGTATTGTGAAATTTCTGACCTTCAAATGTGTGTCATTTTGAACAGGCAATATTCTAAGGTTCAAAACTTTGGAAATCTCATTTTTTTCATCCATATTTTGATCCCTGAAAATTTGAGCAAAATCAAAGAGGTCGACTTTTTCAAATTAGTGAAAAAGTATTGGAATTACCCATATATATAATTTATATACGCCATTGTATTAAATACTCAACGGACTCAATAAATAGAATAAGTTTCCAAATTCATCATTTTCCAAGACAAAATCCACAACTATTAAAGGTCAATGTTGAACCAAGCATACAGTATTTTAAAATATAAATAGTTATCCAACCTGAACCTGTTTGCGTCATAAAAACAATTAAAATTAAATTATTCTAATCACAAAATTTATCTGAAGTAGCCCCTCGGGATTTCATCTAGATCATAGACATCAGGTAATCAAAAATCAACAACCGTCTATGATTACACTTATAATTATCTCAAACAAAAAGTAATTCAAAACCATATAATTGTACAATTAAAGTAAAAGTATGTTTCTATCTAATGTTTTTCATATTATTATCATAATCTGTGTTTACATTATGCGAAGCTGACTCTTAGCAAAATATTTACATTTTTAATATTGCAACAGCAATGTTTGTAATTGGATTTCTATACAGGCCTCTGCAATGTGTTGGCATCGTCAACATTGTAAATTAATACTGGGCATGTACGAGGCCTTGATTGTTGCGTATAAAATGTACATAAATATAATCTAATGATAAACGTGCTATCATCAATTCCATACACGCGCGCCATGCTGCAATATCGATTCACAATAGTTATTATTTACGCAAAAAATATATGAATAATCAACATTCCATTCATATGTAGTGTAAATTATCAAATAGATTAATTTAAATTTAGTATATCAAAATATTTACAAGATTTAAAAATATTTTGATGCAAGATTATATTTGAATAGTTGTAATTATAATATTTTTGCTTTGATTTGATATACCATTTTTCAATAAATTTAATAGGTTATAATCTAAATAAGATAATTTAATTAAGATGCTAGATGTACTGTCATTAGTATAGTAAGTTTTTTGTTTCAACATAAGTTTTACGGTTCTTTAGTTTTTGAGCATTCAATTTTTATTTATCAACTTTTGTTCAAAATCAAGCAAATAAATGATATAAACATTGCACTAAATAAAACAAGTTATATAACAAGGTACATATGTACTATAAGTTTATCATTGGAGTTCACATTGATTTAAAATCTAGATTTTTGTTCTGAGAATGTACACATCGTTTGTGACATTCATATTTACTTACAGATTTGGACTTTTTAGGTTGCATTTTGGGCAGTCACTTCTATAGAAAGTATTCAATGTATTAATTACATTATGATATGATATGATTTATAAACTAACAAAGAGTATTTTAATAAAAATAAATATTACTACAATATATGAATAGTTAGATATAATTGTACAGAGCAACAATACTAAATATTTTTTCCATTCCAGATGATCGGAACCGTTGTTGGAATAATTCATGGCTACGATGCATATAAGGCGTACAAATACTACAAAGGATACAGATAAAAGTCCAAAAGAAATATTTCAAGTTTTTTAATGTACATACATTCTACAACCTACCATTTCTCTTTGTCGACGAAACAATTGAGAATATCAACTAATACAATACAAAGATTTAATTTAATTATTTAATTTAAAATATTATAATCAAATCAAAATTTTTATTAAAATATTTATAATTGTGGTTGCAATGGTTGCATCAACATAAATCACAATTATTAATCATACTTGGAAAATTTGTTTTTGTACAAAATAATGCAACAAACATATGATTAATATAAAATTATATTTTTACAACAAATCAGATTATTATTTTTAAAATTGATAATCAAATTATTATAGATTAATTAATCACTAAAAATATATAACATTGTACATAAATTATTTATATAGATTAAACACTCTAGTCGCAAAATCTAATCACCATATAGTATGTTAAAATGTATTGTTCTTTATAATAAAATATGTATTATATTTATTTACTTATTAGGAATTTAATTGAATTATTATTCATGCAATTTAGTTTAATTGTGCATTTCATGTTTTTATTACGATTCTAATTGAGCAATTAACATTATTATATGAAATTAAAATGTTATATAATTACTGTTAAATTATTTGCTGCTCAAGTTATGATTTGTTTGAATGACTTCGTTATTTTTATGTAATTTAATAGAATTATTAATTTGTTGCAAAAATATTATAAAAGGAGTACTTTTAAGTTATTGTTGGCATCAATTGGTTGTTAAAACTGTAATTTACAAACTAATTTAAATAATAAGCAAGTAGAATGGTTCATTCGGTGTCATATTAATCATTTACATTCAATATGACCTTAAGGGCGCGGTTTAAGGAGTGTCATAAAATTACAAACAGAACTCTCTTGTTCTGCTCGTAGTTTTATGACACTCCTTAAACCGTGGTCTTAATATAATTCTATTGGCGTAAAACATTATTACGTTTTTGAGCAGAATTGTGAATTACAGTGTTTACTACAACCTTGTATTATAGCTTCTATAGCCTCGTAGTCATAAATTCTGTAGGTCTTTGAATAATGAGTCATGAACAAATCCCATAACAAATTCTGAAATTTTTCAGATAGTTTTCAATCAAATTTATTTAAGTGGGCAACTCTTTGGTTACGTTATTAAGAATACAAACAGATTTGATTTGCAATTTATATAATACTCAAAATGATTATATTAAACGGTTAAAGACTTAATATTACAATATTATTACACCTCCCATAAGCAGACAAAATCAGTTGCACCGTCGTGTCTGTTTAATGGAGATTTTACTGTAGTTTCTACTCAATCATTGCATTTATAGTTTTTAGCATTTTGTGTATATTTGTCTAGAACTCTTCTTCTTAAAGTGGATTTATATCAAAAATGACATTAACATATTAGTACCAAACGTGTTATTAATTTGTTAGTAACAAAAATTTTAATTAACATTTTTCGAACAAATGTTTATAACACAATCTGGAGAGTCTTCTGCTAGTTATGTTCTGGATTAGCAATTTGTATCTAAAAACTTTGAAATAAGTATGTAAATTTAGAGAATCTTTTAGATTTTGTTTTTTAAGAAAAGTTGGAAAAAGTACAAAAGTGTAAACTTTGGAAATATATATTTTTTTTTATTTAGCAACACTCTACCCGGGATTTAGAAAATGCTAAAGTACTGCTTAACAAATGTTTTAATTAAAAAAATATATCAAAGACGTCTTTCTGATGAAAAAAACGTAGCCGTACTTTTTTAATCTAGAGAAGGCGCACGGTATGACAGAAATAAGGATTTTTTTTTACAGCTGCATATGTGAAAATTTAATCTTCTGTTTATGAAGTTTTTATTGCAAACCAACATGTTTAGAGTTAAAGTAGGATACTCCTTCTAAAACATTTTGTGTTTAAAGAAAGGATCCAGTATTATTGTCATAATTTTTGCTATAACTGTCAGCAATATTGCAGTTTTAGTAATTACCTCTATTACGGAGTATGTCAACAATTGGTGATTTTAATCAAAGATTAGATACATTAAAGGAGTCTTTTAGATAAATTTTGCAATAAACTTTGCTACAAGTTGTGTATTTCAAACTAATAATTGGTAGCAAAAGTTTTGTGTTTTAGTACAAGCAAAAAAGAGTTAGATAAACCAACTTTTACTAATAATGAAGCAATAACGGACTACGAACATAAAGTCATTTAACCAGTGTACGTTCAAGAAGTGATAAAATGTCTAACAAAGTATCGGCAAAAAGTTCAGTTTTTATTATCTGATGTGCTTCTACAAAGAAAAATAATTTTTGAATAGTTTTTGCAACAAACAACAAATTGTGCTTTTTTCTTTTGAATAGTGATTGAGTGCAATAAAACACTTTCACTCGCGCTGGTATTATTAATCAGCAAAACATATTTTTTGTTATATTTGAAAAAAAAAGGTTGATACGGAACTCGTTAACGACAAAGCTGCTCATCAAGATAAAATTGATAAGATTTTGACAAAAATTAAGATTTCAGCAAAGGTGAAGTCATTTTTTAGCTATATTAGCAAAAAATATAAAAGAAAATACTGATTCATTTGTGTGGCATAAACAAATTGTATCGCACATAATCTCTCCGCCATTCAACAATTTGACTGGACTTGTAAACATCCAGAAGATGCCAATATACCAATTGACATATTCTCTTGCCTTTTTTTTAAATATCTAATAGATATTATTGTTTATAAAACCAACCTTTAGACCACACAAAAAGGTAAGCCATTTATACCTAAAAATAATAAAAAAATTAAAATATTTTTGCTTTGTTTTGTGATTCTTAGATTGCAAACTTAATGCTACAATAGCGTTTTTTAATAATAATATCTTTCAGCTAAAACGTAGAGATGTAAACTACGACAAACTGTACAAGTTGCGTCCATTTCTTGATAAGATCTTCGAAACTTATTCGACATATTATAAACTAAATGCAATTATAGCTATCGATAAATCAATAATAAAATTTAAATGTAAATCTGGATTTTGCCAGTATATGCCTAATAAACCGATCAATTGGGGTTACAAGGTTTGGGTGCAAGCAGATGAAAGCGGATACTTTGACAAATTCCAAATATATACTGGCATAATGGTTAACATTGAAGAAAAAACAGTTAGGTACTAGGGTTACTAATTTTACAAGATCCATTGTAAATAGAAATTACATTGTATACTTCAATAACTATTTTACTTTGCTACCACTTCTAAAAAATATAAAGGAAGACAAAGTTTACGCATGTGGCACTATTATAAAAGATCGACAAGGGTTACCTAAAAATTTAAAATCAGACAAACAACTAAAAAGAGGAGGCAATGATTGGAGAGTAACAATTAAAGAAATGGCTTGTGTAAAGTAGATGAACAAAAAGATTGTTTTAAGAAGTAGCAATTTTTAAAACTTAAGTGATCTAAATGTTGTCAATCAAAATGCCAAAAATATCCTACAATGATTAAAGATTATAATTGCTACATGGGCATTACAAAATTGATTGCAAAAATAAAAAAATTGTAGCCTAGGATTTTCTGGCCTTTTGTGAATGTTACCATTGTAAATTTATGCATAATCCACAAACATAGAATGTTAATAAAATGTATAGATTTCAAAACATTTTGTCTCTCAATTATTACTGGTTTAGTTGGTGCAAGGTCTGAAAAGCCCAAAAGAGGTAGAATGACAGAAAAATCACATGTTACCAACTTTATACCTAAAGTTGCATTTTATAAAAGATGGAATCAAGAAGATTATATGCTAATAGGCTTTGTGTAGCTATCCAGACTAGCACAAAACTTGTTAGACCAGTTCTACTTGTGAAATTAATCTAAGATTATCAGATAAACAATTTTGTTTTCAAAATTTTTATAAAAAAATTAATTCATATTTAATATTTTATACATTTTAAATAAAACTATATATAAAATATTGTATTGTTTTCTTATGTAACTGCTTTGTTGTATTTTAGATTTATGTATACTGTTGTCTTATGTCATGTTTAGATGTAGAGTTTTAGTTAAAAATATATTTTTTTATCAAAAACTGAAATGTTTTATAAATTTGTATAGATTCAAATAAAACGCGCATAAAATGCCGTTGCCTCTCCATGTAGAATTTAACTGTACTCAGTTCCTCCTTCACACATAAACAGTTTAACGTTTTTCCTAATAGGGGGCATTACGTTACTAACTTCGACTCAATAAAATTGTCGTTTCAAAAAAGATTATGTGAGGTTGTAAGAACAAGAAGACAAATTAAAGAAGATTTACTGTTTAGTTTAATATTTAATACAGCTAATACTTCAAATTTTGATTTTAAAACAGTAAGAAGTTGGTGTTTTTGTAAAGTTAAAGTTAACCAAGTTGGAAGTACCTTTGTCAGATGTTGTTTCAAGATATTTGTTTATAGATATTAGATTGTAACCTAGAAATTTTAAAACGTTTTTTCATATTTGTCAACATATTTTTTGAAAAGTTTAATAATTATTATCTGCAAAGTTATAAATAAGCTTTTAGTTATTTAAAAAAGTTTATTAATGTAAATCAATTCTTACAAATATTTAAACAGATTTTTGCATATATTTTTTTCTAAGCTTTTCTTTATGTTTTGGCATTTTTTGCAATTTTATTTTATTTTTTTACTTCTTCTAACACAATGTTGTTTCTTAGTGAATTGCCTTACCAATTAGTGGTAGTGACACGAGCAACGGTATATTAGCAAAGCAAAAGTCACTAATATTATTAGTAATATTAGCTTGTTTGGGCTAATGCAAGCTTGTTTGGCACAATAAGACTAAGCAATAGTTGCATTTGTAATATATTGGCCATAATTTTTGATTCTCATTTTTTTTAATAGTTTTTTAAACATTTAAATTTTTTTTTTTTTAATTTTTAACTACTATAACTTCATTTGTTTGTGCTAGATTTAGCTTTTTTTTTTGCACACATGCAACAAACCAACTAGAACTCAGTTATAAAAAAGTATACTTGAACTAAGCGAGTATTTTGTTTCATTTTACTATTTAAACATATTATGTTTACAATTGTGTTGTGAAAGAAGAAGGGAGAGAAAAAAATTATTTGAGCGTCATTATATTTATTGATTCAGAAATAAACACAATTTGCACATTTACTTGAGATCTATGTATTTTTTCACTTTGCGATTACAATCTAAAACATCTACGCCTCTATAATGTGTAAACAACACGTTTTTCTTATAATATTTTTTTTCTTTTCTATCTAGTTATATTTCTTTTATTTTTAATTTATTTTTTTTAGTGTTGTAGCGTAATCTTATATGTAGTATTAACTAATGTAATTCTTTTGTAGTTTTCAACTAGATTTATTTTAATTTTTTTATGTACCTAGTATAGAAAACATACTCTTTATTTGCTATAAAATTTTATGTTATTTTTTATTCGTTGACTACTGTCAAGATTTTTTTCATTCACTCACTATTTTAGTATCCACTATTTTAAATATGTCAAAACTTTCTAATGTAGTCTCAAAAACTTTTGTCTTGTTTAAACCTTAGCCCAGAATATAATTGCTGTTAATGTTTTACTGTTACTTTTTGCATTTTTTATTTTTTTTTTAGGCAAATTTTTACCTTTGTGTCTAAAAAAAGCAAGTTTGATAGTTAGAGGTTTTTAGAATTTATACAAAAAGATTTTGATAGTCTTATACTATTAAAGTTTTAGTAGTCCGACTGTTTTGTAGAGTAAAAAATTAAATGTTTTGCCTAAAAAAATTATGCAATTCTACTGTTTTTAGTGTAAACAATTAAAAAAATAGTAGTTTTACAGTTTTTTAATGTCCAAACAAAAGAATGTTGGTAATTCAAAGATTATTTTATGTAAAAAACAAGAAAATTAAGTAGTTTCACAACTTTTTAGTGTCTAAACGAAAGAATTTTGACAACCCACAACTATGCAGTGTCTAAACAACACACTTTTTTTAGTCCAACTGTTTTGTAGTGTAAGATATAATAAATTATAGTAGTCTCTCAGTTTTTGTTTACAGACTACATTGCATAGCTTTGACTTTGTTTAAAAACTAGTTTAAGTGACATTAAACTTCTTATACACAAACCGTATCTCTTTTGTAAACCGGACATATTTGCCTAAAATTGATATATGGCCTTGTGAAATGTTGTAGATGAAAAGGGTTGGTGATAGACATCAAATGACAACCTCAGCTGCACGTGGTGCATCCTGCTGGATAACTAACAAGGCTCTGTCAACCGAGTGACTCTAAATTAGTATCCAGAGCTTAAATTTCCCAACTTGGATCTCCAGGAATTTGAGTGAACCAGAAATGAAGAACCAAATAAATATCAAGAACTCACAGAAAATTACTACATGCAATGTCACAACTTTGTACAAAACAGGGAAATTTAGAAACTCGTTACTAGAAATGAAGTGACTCGATATCTCCATCTGTGAAATAACCGAAACAAAATGGCAAAATACAGGAAACTTTAAATCAAACAAATATGGCATCTATTTCTTCAGAAATAACAAGCCGGAACACAGACATGAGGTAGCAGTCATTATGATTAAATCAACTAGAAAATTGATCATTTAATTTATACCAATATCAGATCGAGTGATGCTAATACAACTGCATGCACAGCCCGTTAACATCAACATTATCCAAATAAGAGTTGAACACAAAAATACACGAGAACCTGAATATAACATAGTCACAATGCTTATGGGCGCCAAGGTTGGAAAAGAACTGACAAAAGAAGTCAGCGAAAAGTTCGAACTGGGACAACAAAATAAAAAAGTAGACGTCTGATAGATTTCTGTCTGGAAAAGAATTTCACAATAACCAACACATAATATGATTTACCAAAAAAACAGCTATACACATGGAAGTCCCCACAAGATGGATATTAAGACAAGATTGTAAAAAACCAAATTATAATAAACCGTCGATACAGTTCAGCTGGAGCGTCAGTGTCCAGCTCAGAGATAAAAGACCGATAGAAGTGACCGAAGAGATGTTTCCAAAGCACCCGTTGTTGAAATGGCTAACTGTCGTGGAAGAGAAGATGACTGCACCCTTCACCCTGTAGGTACTACAAGAACCGTCCGCAAAACTCAAAAACAAAAAAACGCTTGGACCAGACCGGATACCAAAAAATCGCAAAAAAAGTAGTAAATCCGCACCTGATATCATCCTAAAGGTGATGAGCCAGAATTTTTCAAAATGGTAGGTTTCCAAAAGAATAAAAGCAGTCGAAACTGGTACTGCTTAAGAAACAGCAAAAAAAAACAAACAAAGCCCCAAAGTATAGGCTGATCTGCTAAAACACCTTGGAAAAAATATACAAACAACTAATCGCGAATAGAAGGTGGAAAGTCACATATCCGATAGCCAGTTTGAGTTCCGGAAAAAGAGGTTTACCATTAATGCTATAAAGAAGCTGATAAGACATGGTAGAGAACACAAAGAAGAAAGCCTATAAGAACAGGAAAATGTGCATGTTCACCACGGTCGACATTAAAAACGCCTTCGGTACTGTTCCATGAGACAAGATGGTACGAGTGCTGATCAGCATGGAAGTGAGTAAAAAGCTCATCAAACTAATCCAGAGCTACCTCCATAGAAGAGATCTAGTGGTAGAAAAAAATAGGTAAAATAATAATAATCACGAGCGTCGTGCCACAAAGATCGATTCTGGGTCCTCTACTGCGGACATGATCATGCCAAAGAAAACTAAGCTAGTGTGCTTTATCACACCGGCATTATCACAATAGTCAAAGCCAAAATCGAAGGGCTTAAAGCTAGAAATTGTCGCCGAGAAAACCAGTCATCCTGTACGGTGGCTGGAAACTTGAAAAGGCGGTAATAACAGTGGGCAATGCCGATATAACAACAAGCAACGCCGTAAAATACTTTGGTGTGTGGTTTGATCGGAACACATAGACAAGACGGTAGAAAAGATGAAGAAAACAGTAAAAGCATTAACTATTCTGAGGCCCAACATCCGAAGACCTTCAAAAGAGAAAAGAATAATTGTGGCAACCGTGGCGCACCTGAGATACAGTAAATACAAAGACACGCTGTTAAAGCAGCAAAAGAGATTAGAGCTGAGGATAGTTGGCGGGTACAGAACTATATCTACGAAAGCCATCCTCGTGATTGCCTTAGTCATGCCAATTTATTTACAGGCCAAACTGAAAAAAAAAATGTATAAAGCAAATCAGCTCACTAAGAAGCAACCATGAAATAAAAAGAAGTATGGGACCAAGATACCGGAAATGCGGCGTGGACTAAGAAGATGATTAAAGACCTAACTGTGTAAACAACAAAAAAATTTGGTTCTGTCCAATGGCGACAAATGTGCAGCTTTCAAAGTAGAGGACAGCGCAAAACATACTTTCTGCGCCTGCAATCCGAAGGTTTGCTTTGCAATTGCAAAGATACAAAGATCACGCCAAGTGGATAGGTGGTTTAGTGGCTGAAAGCTTCACACTCAGGCTGGTAGAAATACAAGATACATAA
The DNA here is from genome assembly GCA_963932245.1 of Tachinus rufipes. NCBI lineage: Eukaryota > Metazoa > Arthropoda > Insecta > Coleoptera > Staphylinidae > Tachinus > Tachinus rufipes. The sequence continues at coordinate 19,821,189 of OZ010744.1, forward strand.
AGGACATTACAGCAAGAACATACCTTAGGGCAGATATAAATTCTAAGCGCCACATTACAAATTAAATTAAAAAAAAAAATTACATCTCGACACAAAGACGTAAATAAACAATAGTTGTGCATTAAAATTAGCAATAAAATCTGGCTCAGTAACTCATGTACAAAAATAGAACAGCTACAAAAAAGACAAGACAACTATCATCTACATAAAAAACTTATAAAAACGGCAGAAATCAGAAAAACAAGACACCCAACTATCCTAAAAGAAGTTAATAAAAACTTCCAAGACAACAACCATAGAGACAAAAAACACGCTACAGTAACTGACAATATAAACACAGGCCCAACCATACTGAATGCAAAAGTAGAGAAGGCCATCCAACAGGCTACAAGTAACAAAACGACAGAGCTTCTCAAGCTGCTAGACGCCGAAAGCTTAGATGTCCTGACAAAACAGTTCAACAAAATTTATCATAATGACCAAATACCAGCAGACTGGTTATGCATCACTATTCATAGCACTGCCGAAGAAAGCAAAGCCAGCAAATGCAACGACTTTAGGTTAATTAGTTTAATGAGCCATACCCTTCAAATCCTCTTAAAGATCTTACATAACCGCTTATATTCACGTTATACAATATAAACGATAAATAATTCGGATTCCAAAAATGATGTTGTTGTTGTGACTAACCAAAACTTGTCATAACACTACAATAAGAACTCACACAGTGTATTAGTGTAAAAATCAGTCTAAAGTTAAATCAATTACCGTAGATTTACTAGAAACTTTCTATGAATTTTAAAATGTATACACTTTAACCACATTCAAACTACATTATAGTTAAAACAATACAAATAACAAACATTTTAAAAGTTCTTGATTAATATTCAACAAAAGCTTATTGTTTATTATTATCAACAAGACAATGATAAACCAGTAACAAATAGTGCTCATAAAATAATTGTGTTTTACTCTCTGAACAACACCTCAAAAACAAAAGAAATATTTTGTGGCTCTTGAACTTTTTAAAACAAAGCAGCAAAAGTTTTGCGGAATTTGATGAGACAGTATTAACCCTAATGAGTTGTCTACAGACATTATTGTAACAATTTTAGTTGTATGCAGCTAATAGTAACGCAACCACATTAGTTAGCAACTACCTTATTGACTATGGAGCCTAAGTAGACAAAATTTGCCAATTTGATGTTTGTTTGGCCAGTTGTCATTTGCACGGATTACAATTATAGTTTTAATTTTTGTTAGTTTCATTTTTAGACCGTGTTCTATGTTTTCTAATCTTTCACTTAAACCAAAAGTTTTTTTGCTGCGGGTAAGTAGTAGCGTATCGTCTGCAAACCAGAAGTTTGATGTCAACATTTTTTGCCCTCTGATTACGATGCCGCTTTTCTATTTGTCTAGTACGGGAGCCTATAATGGCTCTGCTGGACCTGAAATAAGTAGCGCCCAGTCCAAAGCTGCAAATCAAACAATAACAAGCAGCAAGATGCCGGGTAGCCAACACGGTATCAAGAGACCGTACGCCTTGACGTGGCGGCGCTGATGATGCTTAGTTGAGACGGATTGACAGTTAGCTCAAACAATATACATCTCATGAAGGAAAGCAACGGGAAACCACCTTCATTATTTTTTTTTCTAAAAGAATCACGTAATGACATTGTTTAATTAAAAATATACCAAAAAAATAAATAGTTCCCCAACCGGATCTCCAGGGAAAACTGTCTTAAATATGCCCACAAAAATAAACATAAGAACTAAAAATTAGAACATGGAACACTCAAACTCTGTTTGAAGCAGAAAAACTTGCCAATACTATCCTAGAAATGAACAAACTCAATATTAAGGAAGGGATTTGGCAAATGTCATACAAAATGAAGAACAATATTCTACTCTGGCAACGAAACACAAGAACATCGATACGGCGTTGGCTTTGTTGTAAATGATAACATTACAAAGTGCTTTTTACACCGCACTCTGGCAGAACAATGCTACTGAAGATCAACGCTACGCCAGTAAACCTTAACATTATACAGATTTACACGCCAACCGCCGACAAAGGTGACCAAAATGTAAACAAATTTTATGGTAAAAATCAAAAACTACATGCAATGACAAAACAACATAAAGTTAACATCATAATGGGTAACTTCAACTCAAAAATAGAAAGAAGTAAATTTGAAAATATTGTTGGTCCATATGGACTGGGTGTTCAAAACGAACAAGGAGACCGTCTAGTCCAATTCTGTCAAAAAGAAAACATAAAAATTACAAACTCATGGTTTGATTTACCACCTAGGAGACTATATACGTATACAAGATGAACTAAACTGAAAAATCGAGACTATAAATACAGCTAACACAAACGATCAAAGAGATGTTGATAATGTAGAAGTTTTATGGGAAAAAATGAAAGAGCATGTACAAAAAACGAGAACTCATAAAAGAATGGATAACAGACAAAATCCTTAATCTAATAGAACAACAACACCCTCTTTGAAACACACTACACAAAAACAAATACTGAACACTTTAGAAGCAAATTAGAACCAAAATAAGAATAGCAAAAAACAACTGGCTGAAACAGCAGTGCAAAAAAATAGAAAAACTACAAAACATACACGACAACTTTAATCTACACAAAAAGTTTAAAAAAGCAGCAGAAATACGTCGCAAATCAAGACCTCATACACTGGTCAACGGTCAAAATAAAGTTATAACAGAATATTAGAAATAAAAGCTACATGGAAAAAATATATAGAAGAACTATTTGAAGATAACAAGTCTATATATATATTTGAGAAGCTGGTAACCAACTTACAGGCCCAATAATTACAAAAAACAAAGTCAAAAAGCTATTAAATCCACTAAAAATAACAAAGCAGCTGGACCAGACGAAATACCAGTGGAAATAATAAAACTGCTTGATGATGATAGCATATCAATACTACAAATAATATTTACTTTGACACTAGTATATATCCTGCTAATTGGCTAAGATCAAACTTTATACCACTACCCAAAAAAGATAATGCCAAAAAGTGCAATAAATATAGACTTATCAGCTTGATGAACTACGCACTAAAAATCTTTCTTAAAGTGTTGTATCAAAGGCTGTTTATGAAGTGCAAAACCGTCATAAAAGAGACACAGTTTGGTTTTTGGGAAGAATTAGAAACCAAAGACCCAACCCAACTGCTAGTACAAAATTGCTACGACCAACAAAAATTGGTATGCATCTGTTTTGTGGACTACGCAAAAGCGTTTGATAGAGTGCGACACAACAAACTAGTTGACATTCTTTATAAAATAGAACTAGATCAAAAGGACATAAGATGCATTGAGAGTTTGTACTGGAACCAAACAGCTAGAGTAATAGTAGACGGAGAACTAACAGAAGATATCAAAATATGCCAAGAAGTACGACAAGGATGCATACTATCTTCCATACTATTTAACTTTTACTCGGAAGCAATTTTCCAAAAAACACTAGAAAACGTTGACAAAGACATAAAAGTAAACGGAAAATAAACCAACAACATTCGCTTTGCTGACGACGCAGAGATTATAGCTGACAACATTAAAGACCTCTAATACTTAGACAACAAAATAAACATCTATAGCAAAAAGATGGAACAAGAAGCCCAGAAACATTTATAAATAGCAGAATAACAATTGACAAGACTGCTATAGAACAGATTTGTAAACTCAAATACCTAGCTGTATGGCTGCACAAGAAATGAGACGTTGATAAAGAAATAAAATTCTAAATAAAAACGCGCTTTTATAAAATACAAGCAGGTGCTGACCAACAGTAAATTTGACATTTTACAATTAATTGTTCAGGGCAAAATCAAAAGTAAAAGAGGATTAGGTCAAAAACAAAAGTCGCGACCGGGCAATATTAGAGATTGGACTGGCCTAAAGACAGTTCAAAAACTTTTTTGCACAGCAAGAAACCGAGACAAAATAAAACATGTGATTGCAAACATTCATTAGTGGATACGCACTGGAAAAAAAAAAGTACGAAACAGATAATATAATTGCTGTACAGATAAAAGAGTAAAAGCAATAAAATCTGTTTAGTGTAAGAAAATAATTATAAATGCTCTCTAGTCTCTAAGTCATTCTCAGTATTTTTTTTGTACTTTTTGTAGAAATTAGTATTATTTTTTTAAACTATTGGAAACTCTAAAAAAAAAAACTTGTTGATTTGTTGGGCAAAATCATACTAAGCAATAAAGAACATTTTCACCTCGATGGTTTTGTTAATTGCAAAAATTGCCGTGTTTAGAATGTGATTGTCGTAAAACAAATGTAACCATAACGTGTCACTGTTTGGTGCGGATTTTGAGTTAGAGGCATCATTAGATCATACTTTTTTTTTAAATAAAGCTGGTCAAGCAGTGTCTGTTAATAGTGCTCGATTTTGCGACAGTTTTTTCTGCCAAAATTAAATGATATTGATGTGGCCAGTATGTGGTTTCAACAAGACAATGCCACATTTCATACAGCCCGTAAAACAATTTAATTACTGCATGAGAAACTTCCTGGTCGTGTACTCTCTCGTTTTAGTGCTCAGAATTGGCTCTTAGATCGTGTGATTTAACACAATTAGATTTCTTTTTATAGGGTTATTTAAGTCAAAGGTCTCTGTCAATAAGCCCACAACTACCCGTGCATTAGACTCATTAAAGGATCAAATTAAACGCTGCATCAACAAAATTCAGCCACATTTATGCAGAATTGTTATGGAAAATTTCGACAAAAGAGTGCGTACGTGCCAGCAAATGCGTGGAGGCCATTTTCCAGATGTGTTATTCTATAAATAACATAAATAGCCCTATCTTATGTACTTTATGATTCAATAAAAAAAATAACAATCTAAAGACTAAAAACTGTGTTTTTTATTTAATTTAAATCTTGCGTTAATTTTGGGACATTCTTTATATATTTGTGTTTTCTATAAAATAAAACATCTCAGTAATAGAGCGTTAGCTTAGCACGCTAGTAGTCCGAGGTTTGATTCCCAAAATTAATAAGTAAAATAACTGTAAATCACAAAATAAAACCAAAACTTTATTAAAACTTAATCTTAAGTAGATTGGAATTTTTTTTAATAATTTTATACATTTGCTAAAACCTTTAACAGGTTTCTTCAAAGTGAAAAATTTTTGCAACCAGTTTTACGTTGACAGAGATATCAAAAGTATGTCTACAATACAAGAAATGATTGGCAAAAAACAGTCGGAAACTTGGCGTTAAACGCACATTTCCGTCACCATAGGGGGTACGCGTTATATAGTTTGAGAACCGCTGACCTACAAAAAATATAGAAAAATAACGATTTTGCTGACAAATGTAAATCAAATATTATACTAGACAAAATTACTCAATTATTATAAATAATAATTTAATAAATTATGTAAAATATCTATCTCAATTTAGTATTTATTTAGTTTTTACAGTTTCGCAGTGATTAATAGTTCAAGTTCAACTTTAACTTATAGGCACAATAGTCACGACCAGTTTACTTTCTCGTTACTCCTTATATTGTTAAAATACTGTTTGTACTAGATATACAATGACGTACATGTGTCATATATAGCTGGACAGCTCAACGTTAATTTTTTTGGCATGACTTGTGTGAAATTTGGCATACGAATAAAAACTAACCGTGACCTTAGAAAATTGGCATTGAAAATATATTAAGTACCAATTTCTCAATATAAAAACATATTTTGATTTCCTTAATTATTTTATAAACTTTATTAGCAAATTAATCAAGTCCCATATTCCAAGGTTAATTATTGTTTTATTTTGCATGACTGAGCCATACACATAGTTAAAAGATGATTAGTAAATATTATTATAACTGAATTCTTCAAACAAAAATTAGTCGGGCGTATAAATTACAAACACAATTAGCAAGGACGATGAATCACTTGAAATTGTATTAAATTATGCTACGTTTACAAACAGGGCAATTTGTATTGATAAGGATGCATTCTTTTTAATTTATTTATTCAACAAATTATCAGTATGAGGATGAGTAATGCAGTAGCTGAGGATACGTGTTATTTGTGTGTATCCTTGGGAAGTGGTCTAGATATATAAAACTGTTTTAAAAGATAGCAAGTAGATTAATAATGATTTGTTTATTATTATTATTATTATGCTTTTTATTGCTACGACTCAGTTTGAAAAAAAGTTGTTATATATTATAAAATTAGAACTAAAATATGGTATTTATTTTAATTATATTATTAAAAAAATTGATTAGAACCAGTGGCAATAGTATAAATTTATATTTTCTATTTTTAGCCCACATATTATTATTACAATATGTCAGATATAGAGTTGGAAAAACCAAGAAGATAGTGGATGATTAGGCTCTAGGCAGAATTCACACAACTTATGGTTTAACTTATTAGTTTGCCATTAGTAAATATCAATTTTTTTATCAACAATCTATACTGAAAATTATAGTATTATTTATCAAAGTCGTTAGATTGCAAACTCAATATTTTATCAAATATTTTCATGCTTAATGGTTATGATTATATTGTAAATTGTTAGAAAATGTAGCTAAACTCAACAGTACGTTGTTGCTAACTTAATTTATTTTATGTTTGATTAATTAATTATTGTTTATCGTGAAATATATAAAAAATCTTACTTTCACATGTATGTATTTTCACTTTTAACCACTTTTACTTACAAATTCTTCCTGCACATGAATTTGTAAATGCTTCATAAAATTCATTTTTTAAATGGCTATTAACATTCGTTACGCCATTGCTTATAACATCCATTTATTATAAACAACTTAAATAATTCTGCACGCTGTTATACTAGATGTCTAGGAGTTGAGTCTTTTATTTAAAGAGTTAGTTTTTTCTAGTCAACGTCGAGAACGTGATTAAAAAAGTAAAAGTTTTTGGTAGGTAAGTAAAACAATGACTTTTTAGCCACTGACCTTAGCAGATGCTCTGTAAAAAAATGAGTTTATGTTTAGACAATCAAAAGAAATTTAATTTTTGTAAAGGCTGCGCATATAATTAATTGAAAAATTGAAAAAAAGTATTTAACATTTTGTTAATTTTCTACATAAAATATTTCTCCGTGGCTTCCAATTTCCTCGCTCAAATCCAAAATTTGTTATACAAATATTTATTGCCAATTTCTTTTGTTGTTGTAGAATAAAATTGGTTACATTCTGGTCAAATTCAAACTCTCGATGTTAACCGTTATGATTACCAAAACGTCAATGTAAAAATTTTATTTATTTTTAATTACGTTTTAACTTAATAACAAATGAAAATCGAATAACAACATTTAAGTTTTCTACAATGTTTTTGTATTGTACACAAACACTCTTAGAGTCTGGTTCTATCCTCACGTCTCACCCTGTATAAACTTCTAATAACCTTTCAAAAATGTTACTTATAAAGCATTAACGGGTTAGTCAGTAACGGTTTTCAACTTTCAGTAAAAGAATTTGGCACTGACAATATATTAGAACAAGAAAGCCATAGTATGAAATAAAAAAAAATTAAAAAAAAAATCTGCAAAAGAATGAGTCAGTAATGTGTGTTATCTCCAATATTATTTATTATCCTAAAACATGTCCAACTGAAGTAGTGATAAATGATAGCCACAAAAAACAGTTAGTTTTGAGAAACCTAACCAAACCTAACCTAACCTAACCTAACCTAACCTAACCTAACCTAACCTAACATAACCTAACATAACCTAATCTTTTTTTTTAAGTGTTTTAAGAGAAGCTCTTTCAGCCTGAGTGTAGGGCTCTCACCCACTAAACCTTCTTCCACTTGGCGACTTATCTATATTTCTAAAATTACAAGCATCTCTAGGAATACTTGCCCGGACACTAGCTCTGTGCTAGCACCTTAGATGTTATTGTCTCTGACATTCTTTTTTTCTCTATCATTTTCTTTATCTTTTGTTTGTAAGATTTTTTGTACGTAGTCTTTGATTTTATTCCATGCTTCTATGTTCTGCAACATAGTATCTACAATATTGTCTGGTGTTAATCTTGTCTTAATTTCCTCTTCTAGTTTTAGCTTTTCCTCTAGAAACTTCTGGCAGTTGAAAAGTGAATGTTTTGGACTATCCTTTTCTAGGCATTTATTGCACATACTATCTTCAATGATCGGAATCTTTTTAGGTATGTTTTGAAGCATTCGAGTTCACTTAAACATTGTGTTAAGATGTAGTCAACTTTTTTATCAATCTCTTTGTCCAATTTGACTTTCCCGAGTCCTTCTTCCATGTCTCTGTTTATTTTCTTATAGTGTCTTTCTTTATTTGTTTTCTATCTACGTGATTTTGTTTATGAGTTTTGCTTTTCTGCTTTGTATTTCTATAAGCATAATTGACGCCATTGCTAGAATAGCTTTCGTAAATATTGTCTTGTATCAGCTGACTGTTCTAATTGCAAGCCTCCTTTGTTGTCTACTTAGGAGAGCTCTGTAGATTTTATACTTAAATGCTTTCTCCCATGTGGATAGTATTTTTCTTTTTGACTCCGACGGTCCTCTGATGCTAGACTAGCTTGATTAGTGCGGTTGTTGTTTTGTCCGCTTTCTGAGTGTGTTTTCATTTTGGTGTTGTGATCGTACTATATCTCTAAGTATTTTATTGACTTCTTAGTCATGATCTCCGCCCACTTTGATGACTGTATTTTTAAATTATTTTTTTTGGCTATTTCTAGCCCTAGTTCTTCAATTTTGTTCCTTACCCGTTCTATTGCCTGTCGTGACTTTTTTTTTACTTTTGCCCGTAGTGATATTTTTTGTGTCGTCCGCAAAGCAGATCATTGTTGTTTCTTGGGACATCTTTTCTCCTAGGATCGTGTTGAATTAAGTGATTTACAGTAATGGGCTTAGAATCGAGCGTTGTGGTACGCCGCAAGTTATGTTCATTTTTTCTTCTTCTCCTATTATTAATTTCCGGTTTTCCAGGTATCTGGTTAATAATCATACTCATACTGATTTGAAGCAAATTTCTGATATACTTCCTCCCGTAATCTTTTTGCAATCATGTGCTTGTATAATTTTTTTCTGTTTTTCATCTATTAATCTGTAACCGCATCTTTGGTTTAATTTGTTTGTTACAATTTTGTATCCCAGACCCCAAACATCGTTTTCCACTTTGTCCGTTGAAATTTTGTACACTTTTCTTCTTAAAAGTTTTGATTGGAGCTTTTTTTATGACCTTCATGGTTTCCTTAACATTTATGTTTTTGTTTTTATTTAGTTTCTTAACTATTGTTTTCCTGAACTTAGAAAGCAGTTCTATCATAATCTTCCATTCTCTTTCTATTTTAGCTTTCTTTTTAATGTCTGCTTGTTTTAGCTTAAAATGTTACTGCTTGTTTCGTGCATAAGATTACATCAATGTGCGACTCTAAACTGTTCTTGGTAAAGGTTAGTTGGTTTCTTATATTTGCTGCTGTTAGTTGTAGACCTGCCATTCAGTCAAGTAACTTTTTGCTTCTTTCGTCGTTTTGTTTGGCGCCCCATATCGTTGCTTTTGAGTTGAGGTCTTTTGCTATGATAATATGGTTTTTTCTGTGTTTTTTAACACTATCGCCTAGCTTTTTTAGGTAACGTTCAAAGTTTCCTGTTATCTTGTTTAGTGATCAGTAACATACGTATAGCACGTAGTTTTTGAAATCTAACCCATACAAAACCTTTTTGCTTTTGGTCGTACGTGATTACCTCAGTCTTTCTATTATAAATATATATTGCTGCATCTAGTTTTTTGTCTGTTATCTGTTTCCCATTTTTAACCATGTTTTTGTTTGGTTCTGCTATGATACTTTTTTTTCTATTGCAGTGTTGCTTAGTAGACTTATAGCTGGCATTACTCTACTTAGATTGGTTTGTAGAGTCCTTTCTTTTCTGTTTCTTGCTTTCTCTAGCGTTTTTTTTTTTTTTATAACTTTCGCACATTTTCTTGTTTGCTTGATGGCCGCTTTTTTGTGCATTTGTGTCAGTATTTTTTGTTTGTGCACTCCTTGAAGATGTGTCTTTGTTCTCCACATTTGTAATACATTTTTTTTTCTTATGTCTAAAATCTAAACAGTTGTAGCATCTGGTGGGGGTTGGTCATTTTTTCTTTGTCTTTGTTTCTTCTTTTGTAACTCTCAGTTTTCTATTCCTTTTTTCTGTGTAGCGTTCTTCCTAATTTGGTTTGTTGTTGCTATTTTTATGTTGTAGTTTTTAAAAGCATATTATTACTTTTCGGGTTTGAGCATTCTTTCCTTCTATATCTACTATGCACGTTATGCTTTTGCTGTTGCAGTTTCTTCGGATCGCTGTTAGTTTGTTTAGAGTTATTTTTGTATATTCCTCCATAGATATATCTTTATTGCTTCCTACGATGTATAGGTTTCCTTCCGTTTGCTCCACGCTTTCATGTCCTTCCATCGTTATAACCTGCTTGTTTGCTATTTTAATCATCCCCCTTTTTTAAACTTTGCCTATTATGCTTCTTAGCTGTAAGAGCTTGTCTAAGATGATTGCCGTTTTGGGATCTTCTGTTTTAAAGACATCCGTAAATATCACGGTGTTTTTCTTTTCTTTATTTGTCGCGTCGCGCAGTCTTCTTGTTTCTTTTTGAGAAGAAAATTTTTGAATTGAATTTTGTTAAAAGTTTCTTATCTTAGTAACTAGAGGTGATGGTGATATCTAATTCTTGGATGGCAAACACTTGGGTAGGTAGATGGGTCACTCTAAAAGGTGAGTATGAGCGGATAGTTTAAACTAAGGATAACACTTGGGCAGGTGGGCACCTGCCCAAGTGTTATCCAACGTTTTAAAATTTCTCTTCTCTGCTACGTTAAAAGTCTCTCAGTCAGTAGAGGTAATGATGGTATCTAATCGTTGGATGGCAAACATTTATGATAAAAATTTTAACAATTAATAATAAACTAAATTTTTGACATTTTATGTTTTTTTTTAATTCTTAAATGGCCAATCTTTGTTACTTTCTAACAATATTTAAATGTTTAAAAGCTGAACTTTGTTGTTTTTGAAATTTAACGTTAATTTTACACTTTTCAACAGTTTATGGCCGGATTTTAGTGCTTTTTGAAAATATTATAGTTATTTTAGATTTTAACATTAAAACTTTGCACTTTTCAACAGTTTATGACAAAATTTTGCTGCTTCAGCAATATTTTGCTATTTCATAGCCTAAATTTAGCTATTTTAAAGATTTTACACTGTCTATATCAATGTTTCAATTTGATAGTTTGTCACGATTTTGGCATTGAACGTCACCGTTTTGATAATTGATAACTGATTCAATTTGATATTTATTACTATTTTGACATTTAGTCATTATTTCGACAGTTTGTGACTATTTTGACAGTTCAAGTCGCTGGTTTATCATAGGATGTTGATTACTAATTTAACGATTTTTCACTATTTTGACAGTAAATATATATTTTTTTGACAGTTACACAACTATTTAACTATTTTTGAGGTCTCAAATAGTGTATGGATAAAAATATCATTTAATTTTCAAAAAAAAAATTAGTTAACTATCAACTATGCAAAAATATTTGTGCAATAAACTCAAATAACAAAACCACATTGCTAAAAGTTTAGGAACATTTGTAACAAATAACAAATGTTTTATAACATTTGTGACACTTGAGGAACATTATATGACAGTTCAAGAACATAGTTGACAACGTTTATAGTAATTAACAAACATTTTATAACGTTTGTGACAGTTTCAAAGCATCATAGACAGTTATAAGACATTTTTATCATTTATGACAGTTGAGAAACATTATATGACAGTTTAATAACATTTCAAAAGTTCAGGAACGTTTGTAGTAGTTGAAGAACATTTGTAACAGTTCAAGAGTATTATTGAGAGTTAAAAAAAATTTTAGCAGTTGATGAGCGTTTTATAACATTTGTTATAGTTTAAAAGCATTATTGACAGTTCAATAACAATTTTTATCATATCTGACAGTTAAGGAACAAATATGTGACAGTTTAGAAACATTTGTAGCATTAAAAAACATTTTATAACATTTCTGACAGTTGAGGAACATTATATGACAGTTCAAGAACAATGTTGAACGTTCAGGAACATTTCTAACAGTTAAAATATAAGATTTTGAGAGCATTATTAACAGTTCATAAACATTTTTGCCAGTTGATAAAAATTATATGACATTTCAAAAACATTAATTAAAATTCATTTAATAGTCATAGCATAGACAGTCAATCAAGTTTTCTAAATGTCAAAAAGTGATTCTAAAGTGTTATAAAAACTCCACAAATTGTCAATTTGCACCATTTTTTTTTTTTCATTAAACTGTCACATTGACGATAATTTGTCAAACAGTAATTTTATTCAATTCTTAAAATGTTTTCTTAAACTGTCAAAGTTTGCTCAAGAACTGTCAAAAGTCATTTTTAACATTTTATAAATAAAATTTTACAGTTTTTGGTCAGATAATGACTAAGTCATTTTAATTGACGGGATTTTTTTATTTTTAACTTTTTATAAATAAAATTTTGCATTTTTTAACAGTTAATGACAGAATAAATAAACTACAAAATTGTGTACGTTTTATCCTAAAATCGTAGCAATAACGATGCACAACTGAAATAAGTTACAATAATCTTAATTAATATTAAAAATACCTTCATTCAATTGTATGAAACTTGCTCTGCAGAAATAGACAAAAACAGTATCCACATGCAAACACTCTTCCTGCCAGACGTTTCACTCTTATTCCAACAAATTCAGCCCCCGTCGAGACAGTAAAAAAACGCTGTCCAAAACCTAGACAAGACCATTTGGGAGCCGGATTAACAGTTTAGCAGAAGATTAGACACGTTGGTATTCAGATTTTCATTTGTAAAAACCTTATTTACACTTTTAAAAGTCAGATTTATAAATTTAAAAACTGGATTAACAATTTGGCTGTTAAATTTAACATTTTAAAAACCAAATTTACACTTTTAAAAACACGGTTTAAGGTTTAAAGATTAGATTTATAAGCAAACGACAGGATTAACAGTAAAATTTAACACTTTGAAGACTAAATTTACAGTTTTTAAACGTAACGACAAATTTTTCTGAAAACGGCAGCTATTTTGGTGTTTCAATTGAGTTTGTGGTTTGTTTTGATAAACTTTTTCTTTATAGAATCCTAATAAGAAATAATCAAAGAGTGCTTTTTGGAGTCTAGTTGATGATGCCTTAAGAAGAAATCACTTTTTCCGAAAAAAGTTGATTGACAACTCCAAGTAATTGGTTTGAGTTATCTTGTTGAAACCATCTTTCTACATTAAAACCTTCAAACACTTACAGTGCTGGAACCAAAAAGTTTCTTAACATGCCGCAATACCGTTCCCTAATTACCGTAAGTGCTTCTCTTAGCCGGTCTTCAAAAAAATAAGACCCAATGATGCGTTGTCAGACATGAAAGCTCACACAATACAAATTTTGGTTAGAAGAGTGTCAGCAGCGCGAGGGTCAACGTTTAGACAACATATTCTTTAACAATTAATTTTCCAAAACTTTGTCTAAAAATTCAATTGCAAAGTTACTGAATGAGTAGCAATATTGTTCAGTTCGTATTTATCGCGACGCATAAGTCAATCACGAAATGACAAAATAGATATATTTTTTTGTTCATATTTAAAATCGCAAAGCGACACACTAAATGTCATTTATTTGTATAAAATTTGATTGAGAAGCGACTAAATAAGTATTGGCATTTTTCAGATTGTACTTATTGCAACGCAATTGCAAATTGCAAACATTTTGAGACAATGTTTGTCGCTTTTGCAATTAATACTTCAGTCACGCTACGCATTTAACTTAGAAAATTATAAAATCTAATTTGTCGCTTTTCGATTGACGCTTGAGTCAACATAGAAATAGTTTAAACAAATTGACAATTTATTAATGCAATTAATAATAATGATAACAAACAGTCCGGTGGATAAACGAGGCACTCAAATCATTGATTTCTAGTCAGTAGTTTTAACTGTATTTTCCGCCCACACACCCAAATGCTCGTAATCTAAAAATTAGATTGTCTTTAGAGTGACAGATACAATTTCTTGATTACAAACAATTTGGTAGGTGGGCGGAGAACTCAAATTTTTTATTTGGAGTTAGTAGTTTTACATTTGTTCCCCGCCCACTCATCCAAGTGTTGGTGATACAGAAATTACATTGTCTACAGAGTGACAGATACAATTTCTTGATAACAAAAAATTTAGTGCGTAAACGAGTCACTCAGATCATTGATTTGGAGTCAGTAATTTTAACTTTAGTCTCCGCCCACCCACTCAAGTGTTAGTGAGCCAAAAATTAGATAGTCTTCAAAGTGACAGACACAATTTTTTTATAAGAAACAATTTTGTAGGTTAGGTTAGGTTAGGTTAGGTTATGTTAGCGGGGCACTTGTTGGTAATTCAAAAATTAAACTGTCTTTAGAGTGACAGATACAATTTCTTAATAACAAACAGTTTGTAGAAGAGAGGGCACTCAGATTATTAATTTTGAGTTAGTAGTTTTAACTTTGGTCCCTGCCTACCCACCCAAGTAATGGTATTTTAAAAATTAAAATTTTTGATAACAAACAATTTGGTGGGTGAACGGAGCACTCACATCATTGTTTTGGAGTCAGTAGTTTTAATTTTGGTTCCCGCTCACCCACCTACTCAAGTGTTGGTGATCCAGAAATTAGATTGTTTTCAGAGTGATAAATACAATTTCTTGATAACAAACAACTTGGGGAAAAGGGAGCACTCAGATTATTAATTTTGAGTTAGTAGTTTTAACTTTAATCCTTGCCTACCCACCCAAGTGTAGGTGATCCAGAAATTAAGTTGTTTTTAAAGTAACAGATCTAACTTCTTGATAACAAACAGTTTGGTAGGTAAGCGGAAGCATTAATTTTAAGTTAGTAGTTTTCACTTTGGTCTCCGCCCAGTGTTCCAGAATTTAGATTGTTTTTAAAGTGACAGATCTAACTTTTTAATAACAAACAGTTTGGTGAGTGGGCGAGGCACTCAAACCATTGATTTGGAGTCAGTAGTTTTAACTTTGGTTCCCGTCCACCTACCTAAGTGTTGGTTTTTCACAAATTATATTATATTTAGAGTGATAGATTCAATTTATTAATAACAACCAATTTGGTGAGTGGGCGGGGCACTTAAATCATTAATTTTAAGTTAGTAGTTCTAACTTTGGTGAGGACCGACTCACTCAAGTGTTGGTAATCCAAAAACTAGATTTTCTTTAGAGTTGCAAAAACAATTTCTTGACACAACTTTAGTTCCCGCCCGCACACCCAAGTGCTGTTGACCTAAAAATTAGATTGTCTTCAGAATAACAGATACAATTTCTTGATAACAAACAATTTGGTGGATGGCCGTGGCATGCAAATCATTTATTGGCGGTCAATAGTTTTAACTGTAGTCTTTGCCAACCCACTCAAGTGTTAGTGATCAGAAAAAAGGATTGTCTTCAGAGTGACTGATTTAACCTCTTAATAACAAACACTTAAGTAGGTTACTTCATACTATGATAACAAATCAGTAGTATGGATTAGAGTATCCCACCCACCCACCAACCTTCTGTTGTGACAAAATGTCTTCTGAAGTTTGCAGTGAGGTCAAACATAGAATATCTTTATAACAAACACTTTGGTGGGTGGGTTACTCCATATCATAATAACAAGTCAGTAATTTGGATTAGAGCAACCTACCCATCCAACCAAATGTTAGTTATCAAGAGATTGAATCACAATCTTCTTTTGTGACAAAATTACTTCTGACACTTGAAAAGAGGTCAAACGTTCAATCTCTTGGTAACAAACACTTGGATAGGTGAGTGTGTTACTTCATACTATGATAACAAGTCAGTAGTTTGGTTTGGAGGAGCCCACCTACCCTCTTAAATGTTAGTTATCAAGAGATTGGATCACAACCTTCTTTTGTAACAAAATTACTTCTAATGTTTGAAGAGAAGTCAAACGTTCAATCTTTTGATAAAAATACTTGGGTAGATAAGTGGGTTGATGGGTTACTCCATACCATGATAACGAGTCAGAAGTTTTAGTTATTAAAAGATTAGACTACGACCTTCTCTTAATACAAAATAACTTTTATGGCCGCTCTCACCGACACATCTTAAAATTTAAGCCCAAGTTAAATTGCTAAGTCCGAGTTAACACGTTGCACTGACAATATAAATGCGGACTTAATGCTTAATTATTGTTTAAATATAAGTTGCCAGTTTTGTCTTCACTTATAGTTAAGCTCCAAGTTCGCGTTTATAATGTCGATGCAACGCGCTAACTCAAACTTAACTCAGGCTTAAATTTTAAGATGTGTCGGTGAGATCGGCCATTAATGTTTGCAGTAAAGTCAAACATTGAATCTCTTGATAACAAACACTTGAATGGGTGAGTGAGACACTTCAGAACATGATAATAAGTTAATAGTTTGTATTGGATTTTTGTTTTTATTAAATTTACCAATAATTTTTACCTTTTTTGGAAACCTCGTATAAAAACCCATTTACATCTAACAGATACCAAAAAAGCATTGCTAAGCCAAAAACAATCCATTTTTCTTTGCATGCATTCGATACCTAAAAAGCACACCAAAGGCAACCAATTGACGGACCCTGCGGCTAAGCCCAGTTTAACCCTCAGCACAATATGCGTTACTCACACCTATGTACCCAACACCGTCATTATCGTATAAACGCTGACGACAACAAAACACCCTAAAAGCTCCCAAATACAAAAAAAAATTAACATGTTCAAGTATAGAGTACTTAAAAAATAAACAATCCCAAAGAAAAACTTTACCACTACCAACTATCGCCCTTGTAATACCGCGCTAACGTGTTGCCAGTTTTAAACCAGTGCACAAAACTTTAAAAACTTTTAAAAATGTTTCACTACCTGAACGACTTTAAACCAGCCTATGCTTTCCAAACTCCACCACACCCAAGCTCGTAGTGATCTCCAAGCCATACTACTATATTAAACTTAAGCAATAGTGCTTGCTCTAAAGCCAAAAAGACAATCACCTAAACAGGATTACCACATCACTTACCACCCGTCAAACAAAATTACTTGCAGATTTTCTCGCTATTATAATTTTTTTTTTCCTTAACCATGAGAGTTTGACTTCTAGCAGCCGACCCAACCACATTAAATTGATTTTTATTGGAAATAAGAAAAAACTTCTAAACTAACATAACCCAACATAACCTAACCCGTTTTACATTGCTTTTTATTGACAATACAAAAAGTCTTCTATTGCTTTAATAAACTTTACGCATCTTTCTAATATTTTTTCACTCAACGCTTGTAGTCTCGTGAACAGAAGAATAAAAAATGGGAAGTTTAAATTAAATTATTTTGATGTACTTAACGACGATTGAATAAAATCAAGGTTTTTTTGGTTTTTGGTAAAAATGAAAAATATGATTTTCCGTAATTTTCTATTTTTTTGTGAGAATAAGTTATGTATCTAGAATCTAAAATTTAAAAAAAAAACAATAAATTTGACACATTCATCAATCATTAATTATCTACGGGGCAATATTTGTTGTTTATATTACGTTATATAATAATAATTTTACAAAATAAATTACATTCTGTATTATAAAACCAATTGTGTTTATTTTTAAAAGACATTGTTTCACAAATATTAAAAAAAAGCTATTGAGATATAGTTAAATTTAAAGTTAAAGGTCACGTAATTAATTATAATTATAGCAAACTGAGCGTGGAATGTTTAAAAGTAAAACATTTACTATTTATAAAATAAATTCTAAACTGGTTTAGAACCGCAGGTAAATATTTTTTGCTCACAATGTAAGGAGCGGAAATCACCGATCACACAGATCCTCAACAACCAGAAATTTCTTTACTGAGATCCCGGTACCGGCGGTACCAATCGTACCAGTTTCGTGTCCCACTATCAACGCTACCTCCCTCCCCAAATCAACCATACCACGAACGAAGCACACGAAACACGTGTTACTTTCCTGTCGTGCTATATACAATCCATCAAACAAAGACGGCCAGTACGCACGGTACATTTACCACCGCTATTTACAAAATATATTTACAAAAAAAAAATAGAACTGATTCATTAACATATAATTCGTACCGCGTTGTGTTTGTGTGGTTTAAAATAAATTTGCTGTGATATTATTATTAATTTGTTTGTGATATGGAGGATAATATTGGAAATGCTGGATTACAATGGGTTGACGGTGAGTTTGTAATTAGTTAAATAAAGAGATAACATTTCATGCAATAACAAGTTGCAAAACATTAATATTATGAATTTAAAGTATTGTTGTTGGAATTAACTGATAATTACAAATTGTTATTATTGTATTTTATTTGACATTTAATAAATCTATTCAGGAACAGACTAAATATTTAAATTGGGATTTCCAGAATTAAAAACACTTGATAAAGCAACAAATTATCTAAATAACAATTAATTAAATTTGTTAAGCTAATGGCTTTATTCGAATTAAAAATAGATTAGTAAAAATGTTGAAATTATAAAAAAATCAAGTTATTGCGTATTTATTTATAAATACATCTTAATAGTTTCGGAAAAGATTCACAAATAAAGCAAAAATTTATTCCAAATTTCAGAACTGATAGGGTTTTGCTTACGTCTGGAAACTGGAATTTTAATAGATAAAATTGAATGGGTTTAAAAGCTTAACTACCTGAAAGTAAATATAATTTTTGAGGTTTAAATTCACAACACTTCTATGAGTTTCTAATTCATTATTTTTAAAATATAAAATATCGCAAACAACAACATTCACCTTAAGCCAGTTACTCATAGTTAAACGAAAGGAGAAAGAATTATAAATGAATCATGATTCTCGTGATCCGATTAGTTTAAGTAAAATAGGAAGTTGGATCCGTCTCGCGACAGAAAGTGGACTAGTTCATCACATATTTGTGGCCAATGTTGATGAAAAATAATTTGAATTTTTGTTGGAATTTTATAAATATATTTTATTCATAGCATGAATAAATTAGCAGCTACTTGTTCCGGTTTCACAAACTAATTTATCCGGCGAACATTGACCAAACTGGATGGTATTTTAAAAACTAATTTGGTGGACTAATAAAGAATTTGAGTGCTATTAAAAATAATCGTAGATAATCACTTCCGGCTTCTCTTGTCGAATCTCTTAATTGTAAAACTTTGTTTTTGAATAACTCATTATAATTTAATAGAAATGTCCGTTATCTAGGTGTTAAAAATAATTATGAAATTATAAATTGTTATGGACTAAATTATAATTTGTGTCTCATTACTTCAATTATATGATCAATAAGGTCACAGAAAATTAAAACAAAGTTGTATTTACATTTTTTGTTTGTTTATGTTATTAACATTTATTGGTAATTACGTTGTTTATGTTGACCTTGAGAATGTAATGCTAATTCGTCAACATTTAACTCTCGACGAAAATATATAACATGCAATGGTCATGGCTGAGGGAGTCAGTTACATATTCGTGTTTTTTTGGTGATATTGATATGTTGATTACCTGAATAACCTGAACAATTGGTTAAAAATAATTTATGGGGTTTCAGGATAGGATAAATATTTTGATAAAGAACGCGATGGATGTATCGAGAAGTTAGCAAATGCATGCTCCATATTTATTTCTAAAATAGGGCCAAATACAGAACTGGATGTGATGTGCAGAGGCAAAAGCGCACGACAATACCGAGCACAGAAAGAAGATTTGGCCACTGTAGCGACGTTCCTGCCTGATAACTACTCAATTTCCAAAAACACTGATTTTTTGGTTTGCGTACAGAACAGAAAGTTAACGATAAGCCTGATTATTGAAAAAGTCTTAAGTGTTTACAAAACAAAAGAAAGAAAGTTTTGAGCCTGGAGGTTAGACAAAATGTTCAAAGCTATTTAACCAACTGAACTTGGAAACTAACTTTGGTCTCAAATCGTTTTGTATAAGGAAATCTTTTCTATCATATTTTTTTTTTGTTGTTTAATGAAACATGTGAGTTTTGTGTCAAACTCTAGAAGAAAGCTTTAAAGAATTTTTGTTAGGTGGAATCCAATATGGAGACTGGGAGAAGACCTTTTCTTTACAAGCAGTATTTTTAAAGGTTTTTTTAAGACGTAGAGGTGTTGATTTTAGCAAGTGGCCTTGTGTATCTTTCGGTTTTCTTCTCTGCGTTAGACTTGTTGTTAATTTGTCATTGTCACTAATGTGGGCTGGTTTTGGCCTTGCGGAATTCACACAGTCTGTTGCGCAACACATGCTGTTTTATACTCTATTTTTCTTATTTTTTACACTGACATTCATTTGTCATATCCTTTCTCTTTGATAAATATTTTGTGCAGCATCACGTGTATTCTCTTTGGTAGTCTTAGACTTGCCAGCTATGCTTTTAATAAGATTTTTGAATATCCATTTGGGGCTAGGTTTTTGTGTCTCTTGGTTGCAAGATATATTTTGACCATTTTGAAAGTTGCATTGTTTGTCAACCTCAAGATGGCAAATCTACCGTTTGGAGATTGTTTAGTCTTCTTCTCCTTATTTTTGCAATTATCATCTCGTTCTTTTTTTCTTTGTTTTGTGTGGCTTTTAATCTTTAACTTAATCTTGAAGCTTTAAGCTCTTTATTTGTTTTTTTTTTTTATTCTACGCTTTGCACTCTACCAGTAGTATTAAACTACCTTATTTTACAAGTACCGTTTGTGTGTTCTATCTATCTTTAATCTTTTTCTTTTCTTGGTTCCTTTATTATTCTATCTATACATCTGCAAATTTGTATTGTTCTTTGCTTTCTATTATGATTTTTAGTGTCTTGTTTGCATTTAATGCTTTTCCCATCCATATCTCTGCTGCCCTTTGTTTCTGCTTTTATCTGTCGCACTGGAGCGTATGTTTTGCGTGGTAGTAGATCAGTATCTGCAAGCATTGTTTGCGTTTTTCCAATTCGCTTTGTATATTATACGATTCATATTGTACCCAGGATTGTGTTAGTATTATTCTGAATTTGTATTTTAGCTACTAAGGAATGCTTTTTGTTTTGTCCACTGTGCTACTCTTTCTGTGTTGTCTCATATAGTTTGCCATTGGGCTGTTTCCTATCTTTTCTTCTTGTTAGCTACTTCTGTTTATGCGTTTTCTTTGTTTTTATTTCACATCAGATCGATAGGTATTGTACCAGCTTGCTACTCTCAGTGGCATTTTCTTATGTACTTACCCTGCAGAGCTTGGAGACTGGGATGGCGTCGGTCGGATTGTTGAAATTATTTAAGAGTTTTCTTTTATCACCTGTTTTTTGGTCGATGTTTTCCTGGCAATTCACTGGAGTTTGGGTTTGAGTTTGTCGAACGGGGGCAGTTCTGCATTGTTAGCTTTATCTTCCGAGTTTTTTATTCTAGAGAGTCGTCCAGCATCTCCTGAATAAGTTTCGACTGGATGGTTTTTTTTTCCACTTTCTTCTTCTTTTTGTTCTTGGTTTGCTTAGGTAACTATTACTTTGAGGTTAGGCTTTGAGCGTCGGCTGGGATTGTATTTGCCATAGTTTTTCTATTCACGCGTCTGTGGGCAGTGGTTGGTCTGAATGAATTTTGCAAGGAAAACGATTAGAGTAGGGTCGAGTGCGCGGATCACATACGGAACGCGTCTCGAGACTGTCTTCTGATGGTAGAGGAACTGTGCTTTGAAGACATGGTTTTTTGATCCTGCACGCCGTATGTGTGTTTGTAACAGTTACGACGAGGCTTAGAACTTCTAGTTTTGTCTATTTTACATGGGCCGCATATGCAATTTTAGTAACTTAGCAGCGTTTTTGAGTTCGGATGGTGGAGGTGCTTGGTTTGATGTTGGGAAAAAGAGATTTTGTTATCTTCTTTGCTTGATGGAACTTTTGTGGTCTTGGTGTTGGTGTTGTTGTTGACAGTGCTTTTGTTGTATTGGGCGGTGTGCTGGTCGGATTTGTTGTCTTCCACTCATTTAGTTCACTCCTTTTGGTGCAATGTTTCTTTTTCCTCTTACTAGGATTAAAGTATGTAGGATATATTTGGCTGCGTTTTCTGTTGTTGTGTAATAGCGTTTCTGGCATGTCGGATGCCGGTGTTTTGTACCCTGTAGTTTAGCGTTTTCAAACTAACCGTCTTAACGCCTGTGGTTTGATACTGGGCCGTGGGTTGTTATGTTTTACTATGATTTACTATACTGGGATATTTCATATCTAGTTAGTTTTTGCATGATTTTATCCACGACGTCATATTGAAGGCGTTTTTTATAACTAGAGTAATTAGTGCCTCCTATTTGTCTTTGTTGTTTTTTATAGCTTTGACAACTTCTTTGACTGCTCTTTTTTTTACAAAACTACTGCTATTCTGGTTCTAGTTCTTTTTACAGTATGCTCTTCTTAACATTGACTCGTATAGTTTACTGTTAGAAGATATTTTGGTCTGAATTCCAGATTTTTTCTTGCATGTTAGCATCCAGCGAAGGTGATTCGTTACGGCGCAAAACTTTTATGTGGTTTCACTTTTCTTATTTTCTTATTTTCTGATTTTTTTTTATTTAGAAACATGTCATTTTGTTCAGTTGTGGTTTTCTTGTCTAGGACTTTCCAGTTTTTGATGTATTTTCTATTATCTTGCGTTGGACACGTAACATGTTTGAAGGACTGGGAGTTTTTTTTACAATAGTTGGTTGATTGCTTTTGATTTGGACAATTATGTTCAGATCTGCTACTCACTCTACCAAGTGTGTGCTTTGCTTGTTTACCACTGAAGATTTCTATTTCTGCGTTTTTGCCGCTCAGTGTGACGATTTTTTTTTTGGGTGCTGCGAGATCTTATTTTTGTAATTGCCCAAAGTTGTGTTTGGAGAAAAGTAGAAAGAGTAAATGATGAGTTTCTCTAGCTGTAAGACGAAAGCCTTTGTGGTTTTTTACTTTTTTTTTTAGTTTTATTAGCTAGTTTAACACAGTTTCTCTTTTATCTGCTATCCATTCTAGTTTTTTTTTTTTTTTTTTGGTTTACTTACTATAATTGTATTTTTTTTTTTTTTCAGTTGCAAAGGCCGATATTTTATGCTACTACCACACAAACTGCTTTTGAATATGTACTTGAAAACACAAATATATATTATCGCACCCGTTAATTAAGAGAATGGAAGAGTAGTATCTAGTCCACAAAGTTTAATTTGTGGGCGAGTTACTTCTTGCATTGTGACCCACCCATCCGTCCAAGTGTTAGTCATCAAAGGATCCATTTTTTATCCTACCTCTTGTGTGCTTTGGATTTAGATATGAGAGAATTGTTTAACAATAAATCTCACGAGACGTTCGCCCAAGTGTTAGTCATCAAAGGATTCATTGTTTATCCTACCTCTTGTGAGCTTGGATTTAAATACGAGAAAAATTATCTGATCTTTGTTCAACTTTTTGTGTATTTGGATTCAGATATAAGAAAATTGTTTAACAATAAATCTCTTGATAACTAACGCTTGGGTTGGCGTGTGGGACAAAGTATAATTTGTGGGAGAGTTACTTCTTCTACCGTGACCTACCCACCCGTCCAAGTGTTAGTCATCAAAGGATCTATTGTTTGACCCACCTCTTGTGTATTTAGATATAAGAGAATTGTTTAACAATAAATCTCTTGTTCATTAACTAGCCCTTTTCGTCCATTGTTGGACATAGGCCTTCTCCATAGCACTCCATTGTCTTCTGTCTTGAGTTTTGTGGGTCCAGTTTGTTGCGTTCTTTTTTAGGTCATCGGTCCAACGCGTAGTTGGTTTTTCTACTAAGTTCATCGACTCTTGGTCTCCACTCTAGTATTTTTTCGTCCATCTTTTGTCCTTCATTTGACCCACGTACCCAGCCCATCTCCATTTGAGTTTAGTTATACGCTCGATCACGTCTGCCACTTTAGTTTTTCTCTATGGTGGTGTAGGGTTACTCCGATCATTGATCTTTACATTTGATGATGATGATGAAATCTTTTGATAACTATATAAATATTGCATTTTTTAACAGTTTATGGTCAGGTTTTGCTAAATCTAACATAATTTGGTGTTGAAGCTTATTGCTAGCGTTTTGGCATAAGCGACATCAGATTTATTTTTAGAATCATTTCTCTTTCTCTTCTTTGTCACGCGTTTTGTTTTTTCTGGCATTTTTAGTTGGTGTTTACGCCGGGAACGTTTGTTGTCGTTGGTGCTTTACTTTTTAGTTGAGGAATTGAAATGCGTTTACTTACCAGAGTTTACTATTTTTCTGAAGTTTTGGTTTGACCGATTTTTAATTTTTAATTTTGGGTTTAGCTGAAAATATGTTTTATTTTTTGGCTAAAGTATACATCTGTTGTTTTGCTAAGTATGTTGTAGTTTTTGGTTGGTAAAACCAAATGTTACTATAGTTTTTTGGAAGAGTTTTGCCGAAAGAAAAAAATTCTAAGCTTCAAAAGATAGCTTTGAGAAGTTAAAAAGCGTTTAGTTACCAGAGCTTATTGCGCGTTTGAAGTTTTAGTTTTACTTTTTGGCACCAATTTTACAGTTTTTTTGGGTAAAACCAAAAGATTATTTGATAACGTTTTTATAGTTTTGTGGAAAGTTTTGCTTACTGCCGAAAGGAAAAATGCTAAAGGTTTTTAGATAAGAAATATAGGTTTTGTGCCAAACTTAGAAGACAACTTTAAGGAATTGAGAAGCGTTTACTTACTAGAGCTTATTGTATATTAGTCAGTTTTTGGCCAGAAGTATGTTCTATTTTTTAGCTAAAGTTTTTGACCATAACTATGTTGTAGTTTTTGGACAAAACAAAAAGATTATTAATCATTAATTAATATTATTTAGTTTTTGGCATTTTTGGCTGATTTTTAGTTTTGCACATAGTTTTGGCAAAAAGTATGTTCTGTTTTTTAGCTAAAGCCTACATGTTTTTTGTTTGGCTAGATATTGGTTTTGACCAAAAGAATGTAATTTTTGCGCAAAACAAACAAAATATTTTTTATAGTTTACAAAAAATGCAAAAGTTTTGGTTTTTGCAACACAAGTTTTATATGTGCCTAAAAAGGTTTTGGTTTTGGGTTTTTGCTTGAAAGATAAAACACAGTTTTTGCTACAGGACTTCATTAGTTTCAATTGATTGTTTTCTTCTTAAGTAATCTTTTCTTTTTTTAGAGGGGATTAGTTAGGACATGTGTTTATGTCATTATTTTTTTTTTTGAGATTTTTTCTGTTCTGACAGTTTTTTACTCTATTTGTTCACCTCCATCGTTCTTAGATCTTGCGGCAAGTTGTTCACCTATCTCGGTTTTGGTCTGCTTCTTTCTTTGTTGTTTTTTGTCAACAATACAGTACATTTTTAAATGTGTTATAAATAAATTTTAATGAAGTTTGCCAAGAGTTATAAAAACAGATTTTAATAATAATGCATTTATTGGTCATAATGACCAAAAACTTCTGGACCTGGTCAGTAGATCAATAAATAATTTATTAAACTGCTCTTCTGCCAAGTCTCAAATAAATTTAAAAAAATAAAATTTACAATAATAATATTAATAGTTAGTGAGTCTACGTGAAGATATATTGCTACAAAACAGGAGCATACGTACGTATCTAAAAAAAATACGATTGACGTAATATCAACTTGAAAAATGAAAATATATTTACAAACACTCATAAATAACTAAAATTGATGTAAATATAGGTAATAAGATACAGAAAACAAAACAAATAGAATAGGAATATTTCAAACTATTTTTAGAATTAATAACTTATTGCTTTAAATATTTTAATTAATATTAGTCACTGGTGAATCAGAATTCTTATCGTATATACGATACGATTATATAATCTACTTATTAAGAAATAGTTAAAATTAACAATAATAATATATCTTATCGTATTAATATATCAAGAAATAGTTTAAACTGATAACTAATTGCATTAAATAGTGTAATCAGAAGATCATATTTCTTATCGTACATAAACTATCAAGAAATAATTATTAGTCATACCTAAACCAAGTTTGTAGACACTTACTTACTACAAAAGAATGTCAACAATTAACAAATAGTTAGATTATATGTGATACTATTAATAGTAAACAATTGCCATATAATACAAATTTGCTATTGTTTTATCAATTATGATTACCGTAAATAAAACAGGAGTATACAGGAGCCTGTCTTTATTTTATTAATATATGCAAACTTTAATGACCTATGTGTTGAATAATTGCCGTCAAATATTGAAAAATATTCAAGATAAAACTTAAAAAAATATTATAGCAACAATTTTAATTTACACCGTACGTTGAAATTGTTGGATAGATCACAGATGGATAAAATTCTTCAGATTATTTCCTCTGTGAATAAGTTTTTTCTAAACTAATATTATTAACATCGTCAAATAATAGCTTTGTCGCACGTTGAAGCAAGTTTAAACTAAAGTTTTTCAACCACCGATTGATCATCCACGTCGCATATTAATTAATTAAACACTAATTTACTTGTCCTTTATTGCCTGCTGCCAATTCGTGCCACCTCACTATTTCACTGCTAAAGAAGAATTGTATTCTTTTTTTTTTATTGCACCAATTTAACTTCAATCCACTGCTTTCCGTTTGAGTAGGTCCGGTTCATCTTGTTTTTTTGCATCAGCACACTACTGCTTTGCCATTGTTCTTGCGTGCTTTTATGTAAAGTAAAGTGCACGTAATTATTAATATATTCTGTGCAGTTAGCAAATATTAGCAGCAATTATCAGAATAATATCTTTAAGACATAACTTCATCAATGCATCATTTAATTAGCATACGTAGTGTTTAAACTACTCATTACAATCTTAGGCTTGGCTGGCCAGTAAAATCTTAGCCATTTTTTGCAGTTATTTTGCAACCCCAAAGACTTTAAATGCCAGTACACATCATGCTCTTAACGGTTGTTACGTAAGTATAGCTTTTTAATGCCAGATACGGTGTTAGCATACAGCATACATACAAAATCCGACTAGTTTTGGCCTTATTTGAATACAAATGGACACACATAATCATGCAAGATCAAAAGTATGGGGAAGCCACAGACAATATGGTATGGAGGGATGAAATCAGGAAAGTGGGCAAAAAGGCAAGATAAGAAAAACAAAATTTTGTAAGAATTTTGGGAATTTCTTAGATTTTTCAATGTTTTTGCAGTACTGTTTAATGTCTCTAAGACTGTAGGGTGTTTGGTGTAATAATAAATAACTTTGCAGGGTAGTCTGGTAGTTGTCGCTAACCAATATCAACTGACTATACAAATTCAAATTCAAATTTAAAAATTATTTATTTATCGTCATAAAAGTTACATAGTGTACAAAGGTTAAGAAATGCGGTGGTTGTAGACACATGTCTTTTCCACCATAGTCGGAAAGTTATATATATAAAAAAAAGAAAAAAATTACAGTAAAGTTTAAAATAAGTGATACAAAAAAAAAAAAAAATTGTGAACATTATAGAAAAAAAAAATATATAGTAAAAAAAAAGAAAATAGTAAGAGAGCATATAATACATAGAAAAAAAAAAAACTGACTATACATGTTTATTTTCTCCTTTTATATACAAACAACAGGTATATTTTATACAATAATAAATATTTTATTAGTATCGCATTAGGGAAAACGGGCCATTAAGTATCCTGGAATTGCTTAATGTAATCCTCTTAATGTGGGACGCTTTGAGGCATATTTATTACAGGGTCAAACCCTATCCACGTGGATAAGATTAAATTAATAAAAGTATGTCTCGACAGTCGCCACAAAGACCTTCTTGAGCGACTATCTTAGTTGCATATAGCTGTTCTTCTAATTTACTGCAAAGTCCTGTTGGGTTTCTTGGTTTTTGTCATACTGTTTAGAGTCTTACAATTGTTGGTCTTTGATAGTTTCATAAAAGCCTAGCATGAAGCAACTTAAGATGTACAAAGCTATTTGTTTTCAGAAATTTTAAAATTATTCAAAAGTTACTAAGTTTTGTTTTTAATTTCTTAGTAGCATCTATGATGATTTAGGTGATTTTTTAGATATTTTTTTGTAAGATGGTCTTGAAAAAACAAACAAAAAATATTGTAAAAGTTTTAAGGACTCATTCACTAGCAAAATTCTTCAAGATTTGTCAAATCTTTTTTAGGTATAAGTTCCATTGTGTTTTTGAGAGGCACTTGTGTATAATTTAAAATTCTATTAAGACTTTCAGGCAGTTCAAAATTCTTTTCAGAATTGTTATGAACGTTTTTTGTTAGTTTTATGGAATAAATCCGTGGAGGTTGCCGGAGAATTGTGATGATAAGCATTGGAATTTTTGCGATTGATAGTCAAAGTCAATGTTTGTCTTTTTAGATGTGTAATGTGTAAGTTAAATCCAAGCTATCAACAAGAATAACACAAAAACCAGAGGCACTGGACCTACATAGACTGGATTGTCCCACCCTATGCCGACCTCAACAGAGCGTTGCAGTGCAACCACACTGCAGTCAATCCTCAAGATCTGGTCAAGGTCAAGGTCTGAGGGACTGTCTTATACACTCTGTGCTTACAAACTCTTCTAGGATTTTTGGACTACGTCACTTTCACAAACACAATAGTTTTTATTGAACTGCACTTTATGTAAGTAAGTTAGCAAACACTGAGTGAGAACGTTAATGGTTGAATTTTGATTTGTATAAAAAAATTGTCGCTCGGGATCCCGTTCTCGATCAACTACTCAAGTGTTCATATTTATAAAAAAAAAGCTACAAATCTATTTCTTGTCCTTAGCTTCTCTTGCAGCTTTCCTTTCGGCAATTGCTTGGCAGGCTTAAGGTTGTGCTTCTTTCACATCAGTTTAAACTACGCGCCCACATTATTTAAACTTTGTTCCCGCCCACCCACTCAAGTGTTTGATATTAAGAAATTAGATCACAAATACTTAAGCGGGAAATAACAATTACACGCCTGCAAGACTTGAACTGAATTTCCGCCCATTCACTCAAGCGTCAGTGGTAAAGAATCTGGAATACAAACACTTGGGCGGGTGGGTTGGCCACACAAGTTTAAACTACTTGCTTCCATTATTTAAACTTTGTTCCCGCACACCCACCCAATTGTTTGTTATCAAGACAATGGATTACAAATACTTAAGCGGGAAATAAAAATTACACACTTACAAGACTTAAACTAAGTTCCGGTCACTAACTCAAGTGTCAGTGGTGAAGAATCTGGATCACAAACACTTGAGCGGGTGGCAAGGGTTCATCAGTAAACTACACGCCCACATTATTTAAACTTTATTTCCGCCCACCCACTCAAGTTGTTTGTTATCAATAAGTTGGAAAAAGTTCTTGCTTATCCACTCAAGTGTTAGTAAAGAATGTGGATTACAAACACTTGGGTGGGTTGTTAGGTGGGGTATCCGGTATACTACTACTATAAACTACACGCCTACTTTATTTAAACTTTGTTCCCGCCCACCCATCTAAGTGATTGTTATTAAGACATTGGATAAAAAATACTTTTGTGTGAAACAACAATTAAACACATAAAAGGCTTGAACTAAGTTCTTGCCTATTTACTGAAGTGTTGGTAGTAAAAAATCTGGATTGCAATCAATTGGGCGGGTGGGTGGGGTACACCAGTTTAAACTACACGTCCACAATATTTAAAATTTGTTCTTGCCCACCCACCCAAGTGATTGTTATCAAGGCATTGGATCACAAATATTTAAGCGGAAAATAACAATTAAGCGCTTACAAGGCTTGAACTAAGTTTCCGCCCATTTAGTCAAGCGCTAGTGGTAATGAATCTGAATCACAAAAACATTTTGGCAGGTGGGTGGGGTACACAAGCTTAAACTACACGCTGACATTATTTTAACTTTGTTCCCGTCTACCCACCCAAGTGTTTGTTATCAAGAAATTAGATCACAAATACTTTAGGGGGAATTAACAATTACACGCCTACGAGACTTGAACTAAGTTTCCGCCCTTTCACTCAAGTGTAAGTGGTAAGTAATTTAGATTACAAACACTAGGGCGGGTGGGTTTTAGTGCACTTGTTTAAACTACACGTCTACATTATTCAAACTTTGTTTCCACCCAAGTGTATGTTATCAAGAAATTGGTCACAAATATTTGGGCGAGGTTATTATAATTTTCAACGCATAACAGCATGGGCGTCCGCAGAGGGGACAATAGGGTCTTCTACTTTTTGGAAAAAAAAGTTCCCTTCCTTTTTTAAAAACTCACAGAAAGTGTGCTTAATTAAAATATGTTCTTTAAGCTGTCAAATCATGTTCTTAATGTTCTAATACAACAATATAATGTTTTAAAGCAAGAACATGATGTTCTAAACATTGACGCAATGTTCTGAAATATAAGTAAATGTTCCCAAACTCTCAGAAATTGTTCTGAATGTAATTATAATGTTCCTCAAGCTATTGGATCATATTCTTAACGATATAATGTTCTAATACATTGGTATAATGTTTTAGAACAAGAACATAATGTTCTAAACAATGACGTAATGTTCTAAAATATAAAAATAGTTCCCAAACTCTCAAAAAGTGTAACAAAATCATCCTCAAGCTGTCCGATCATGTTCTTAATAATATAATGTTCCAATGCAATGATATAATGTTTTAAAGCAAGAACATGGTGGTCTAAACAATGACGTAATGTTCTAAAATATAGCAAAATGTTCTAAACTCACAGAAATTGTTCTGAATTTAAATAAAATGTTCCTCAAGCTGTCTTATAATGTTCTTAATCATACAATGTTCTAATACAACAGTATAATGTTTTAGAACAAGAACATGATGGTCTAAACAATGACGCAATGTTCTAAAATATAACAATATGTTCCCAAACTCTCAGAAATTGTTCTGAATGTAAATAAAATATTCCCCAAGATATTTAATCATGTTCTTAATAATATAATGTTACCATACAATTATATAATGTTTTAGAGCAAGAACATGATGTTCTAAACAATGACATAATGATCTAAAACATAGCAAAATGTTCCTAAACTTTAAAAATGTGTCCAAAATTTAAATAAAACGTTCTTCAAGCTATCTGATCATGTTCTTAATGATAGAATGTTCTAATACAACAATATAATGTTTTAGAACAAGAACATGATGTTCTAAATAATGTCGCAATGTTCTCAAACATAATAAAATGTTCTAAAACTTTCAGAAACTGTTCTGAATTTAAATAAAATGTTCCTTAAGCTATCTGATCATGTTCTTAATGATACAATGTTCCAATACAACAGTATAATATTTTAGAGCAAGAAGATGATGTTCAAAACAATGACGTAATGTTCTAAAATATAACAAAATGTTCCTAAACTCTCAGAAATTGTTCTGAATTTAAATAAAATGTTCCTCAAGCTATCTGGTAATGTTCTTAATGATGTAATGTTCTATTCGCCTTTTTCAGAAAACACAGTTTTTGATTTTGAATTATAAAAAAACTTGTAATGCTACTTGACAAAAAAAATTAGGGTCAGATATGAGAATCAACGTCGGTTTATATCTCCCTCCTAAGATCAAATCTACTCCAATTATTGCAAACCTACCTTTTTTTTGGAAAAAAATTCTCACGCCGCTACTGATTTTTTTAAAAATCCGTGCGTGATCGCAAATTACAGTTAAAGAGTGGTAAAACTCAAAAATCCATATGCCCCATCTCGACCGTTCTTAGAAGTAGGCCTAAAATGACCTCAGACATGGGTAATTTTGAAAGTACTTTGGGGTTTTGAAAAGTTTAATTTGGGGGCGAGTTACTTCTTCCATTGTGACCCACCCACCCGCCCAAGCACTAGTCAGCAAAGAATCTATTGTTCGTTCCACCTCTTGTGTGCTTGGATTTAGATATAAGAGAATTGTTTAACAATAAATCTCTTGATAACTAACGCTTGGGTGGGTGGGCGGGAACAAAGTTTAATTTGTGGGCAAATTACTCTTCTACTGTGACCCTAACACCCGCCCAAGTGCTAGTCATCAAAGGGTATAATGTTCGTTCCACCTCTTGTGTGCTTGGATTTAGATAAGAAAGAATTGTTTAAGAATAAATTTCATGATAACTAACGCTTGGGTGGGCGGGCGGGAACAAAGTTTAATTTGTGGACGGGTACTTCATCTACCCGGGCTTGTGGTTGGGGAACAAAAGTTTAAACTACACGCTCACATTATTTCCGTTTAGCTACTCAAGTGTTAGTGGAAAAGAATATGGACCACAAACACATGGGCGGGTGGGTGGGGAACACAAGTTTAAATTACACGGTCACATTATTTAAACTTTGTTTTTGCTCACCCGCTCAATTGTTTGTTATCAAGAAATTGGAATACAAATACTCGGCCGGGGAATATCAATTAAACTCCCACAAGACTTAAACTAAGTTCCCACTTACCTAGTGTTAGTAGAAAACAATCTGGATCACAAACACTTGGGCTGGTGGGATTAAACTACACGCCCACTTTATATAAACTATGTTTTCGCCCACCTACCCAAGTGTTTGTTATCAAGAAATTGGATTACCAATACTCGGGCGGGGAATAACAACTATACGCTAACAAACTTAAATTATCTTTTTGCTCACTCACTCAAGTGTTAGTGGAAAATTATGTGGATCACAAACACTCGGGCGGGTGGGTGGGGTACACCAGTTTAAACTACACGCCCACAATATTTAAACTTTCTTCCCGACCACTCACCCAAGTGTTTGTTATCAAGGAATTACATCTCAAACTCTCTGGCGGGGAATAACATTTACACTTCCACAAGACTTAAACTAAGTTCCGGCCACCTACTGAAGTGTCAGTGGTAACGAATCTGGACCACAAACACTTGGGTGGGTGGGTGGGGTACACCAGTTTAAACTACACGCCCACGTTATTTAAACTTTGTTCCCGCCCACCCACCCAAGTGTTTGTTATCAAGAAATTGGATCACATATAATCTGGCGGAGAATAAGAACTACACGCTAACAAAACTTAAAAAGTTAGCGCTCACCCACTCAAGTGTTAGTGGAAAAGAATCTGGATCACAAACACTTTGGCGGGTGGGTGTGGAACACAAGTTTAAACTACACGCCCACGTTATTTAAATTTTGTTCCCGCCTACCCACCCAAGTGTTTGTTATCAGGATATTGGGTTACTAATACTGGGGCGGGGAATAACAACTAAACGCTAACAAGACTTAAATTAAGTTTCCGCTCACCCATTCAACTGTTTGTGGAATAGAATGTGGATCACAAACACTCGGGCGGGTGGGTTGTGTACACCAGTTTAAACTACACGTCCACAATATTTAAAATTTGTTCTTGCCCACCCATCCAAGTGTTTGTTATCAATGCATTGGATCACAAATACTCGGAAGGAGAATAACAGTTACACGCTCACAAGACTGAAACTAAGTTCCCGCTCACTCACTCAATTGTTAGTGGAAGAACACGATTATAAACTACACGCCCACAATATTTAAAATTTGTTTCCGATCACCCACCTAAGTGTTAGTTTTTAAGAAATTAGATCACAAATATATTAGGGGTAAATAACAATTACTCGCCTACAAGACTTGAACTAAGTTCTCGCTCATCCACTCAAGTGTCAGAGGCAAAGAATTTCGATCACAAACACTCGGACGGGTGGTTGGGGAACATCAGTATAAACTACACGTCACAATATTTAAAATTTGTTCCCGCCCACCCACCCGTTGTTATCAAGACATTGGATCACAAATACATAAGCGGAAGTGTCAGTGGAAAATAATTTGGGCCACAAACACTTGGGCGGGTGCGTGGGGTACACCATTTTAAACTACACGCCCACATTTATTAAACTTTGTTTCCGCCCACTCACCCAAGTGTTTGTTATTAAGAAATTGGATCACAATACTCAGGCGGGGAATAACAGTTACACGCTTACAAGACTGAAACAAGTTCCTGCTCACTCACTCAAGTGTTAGTAATAAAGAATCTGGATCGCAATTACTTGGGCGGGTGGGTGAGGTATACCAGTTTAAACTACACGCCCACATTATTTAAACTTTGTTTTTGCCCATCGACCCAAGTATTTGTTATCAAGAAATTGGATCACAAATACTAATAAGAGTTACTCGCCTACAAGACTTGAACTAAGTTCCCGCCCATCCACTCAAGTGTCAGTGGTAAAGAATCTGGATCACTTAGGCGGGTGGGTGAGGTGCACCAGTATAAACTATACGCCCACATTGTTTAAACTTTGTTCCCACCCGTCCACTCGCCCAAGTATTTGTTATCAAGAGAATTGTGGGAAAGTGATTTGGGTAAGTTTTATGATGGTGGTTTTTGGCAGTCTTCAGTTGTTGCAGGTTTATTTTTGTTGCTCGGACAGAGTGGCTTCTTTTCGGTGCTTGTCATATTTGGATCATATCTGTGAGCAGAAAATAAATTATTAAACGCCTCCTGGAGGCTACTAAGTGGAATATTGCCTGTGAGTTTTAGCAGAGACAACTCTTGCTTTATCTAGGGCTTGAGATTATCTTTGACTAATTGATATTACCAGTATCAGAGTCCATTGTGGGTCGCAGCAGTGCGGCAAAGCTAGTGACAGAAGTTGGGTAAGGATTTCTTTAGATACGGTTTTGTTGTTGCTGTGGGAAGACAGAACGCGCAGACGAAAGGCTCTTTAATGATGGAAGAGACGTGTTTTGGGATTTTCTTTATATCACCTTCAACGCCACTTCCGTGCTTGTTACTAAGATTTTGGTGTTATGCGATGGTCTTGTTAAGAATATTTATGAGAGCGTCGATCCCTTAGAGCTTCTTTCAAATTTCGGAGTTGCGTTTCAAATACTGTGGAATATTTTCTTTCTAATCATGGAATTGATTATTAGTCTGTTAGAGTATAATCTTGTCTTAATCATATCCCTGGCACACCACTCTCTGGCAGTCACCTCAGCCTGGAAAACCGAGGTGCTGTTAACTATAGATTTGTTTATGATTTCATATTGTGTCAGTTCAAACTTTCAGGTTGTATAACATACCGACTGCGCCAATTATGTTTCATTAAATGGAGCCAACGTCTTTCCGTTACTTTTATACAGTTCATGACTTGTGGTTGTTTGTAGGTTTATCATCAACGAATTAGATGTTACTACCACCTAAGTAACAAACATGGGAGTATGACTGTCAGATGTCATTCATTAGAAAAGATAGGAACTCAGTTTATAAATTGTGGTGGGAGGGTAGTTTCAAAAAGTTTTTGTAATTTATGAACATGCCCTCTTGTGTACCTAAATATTTAGGGTGGCGTTTTGCATTCAATCCATTTACATCATATGGTTAATTTGAAAATTAAAAAGTTGATCAATAATTATAAAATTTGTCTCAAAATATCAGTTTAACCGCAATAATATTTGTAGTCATAAATATATAATATATTTTTGCATTTTTATGATTACTGCAAACTCGTTTCACAACATAATTTTTTTTATGTATAAATTTATAATAAAGGTGAAATATTACCTTGAATATACATAATGCATGTATTTAATAATAAAAAACACATTAAATCTATCGATTTTCAGATTTATTTAAATATTTAAGCAAAATTTACAAATTTTTGCAATCCTTTCAACATTTTGTTGTTTGTTGCAACATGTCACATATTATAATATACTACCGTACATTATCTGATTTAATTGGAATTGATAATAAATCAGTTTTTATTCTACGATATTATTTTAAAATTAAACGCAATTCATGAAACCGATAATTATTGAAAAACGTGTGTTTCAAATAAGTACGTAATTAAGATGTGTTGCATGCCGCGTGGAATAAATTTAAAAAAGCATTAATTATCGTCTAAAACCAGTTGTACATAAAATAACAAAATAGACGTTCATATGGTAATCGCTTAGCGGATAAAATACCTAAAGATGAATTAATGCTAATCTTAGGTTGTGAATGGAAGGTCACGGTGTAGAACTTTAATGAAGTATTTGTTATTTTCTCATTTAATGGGCATAGATTGCATGTTATAAATTGCAAACAAATATTTTTTAGAAATATATCTGGTTTCATGGCCGCCCATCGCTATGGAATTAAAGCGGAAATACATTAATGGAATTTAAAATTTATTGGATGACGTGGAATGAATAATGAACCAAATGGAAGATCTATAATTTCCTGGCTATAAAATATACATGCATATATTATATATCATTTTTACAATCGAGAAATTCTATATGAAATAGTCTGGTTTTAATAAAAAGCCTATGCAGGTTAAATCGATTATCTAAAATGCTGCGTGTGCAACTTCTTTATGCATTGTCATTATTATTGCTAAAAATAATTTGCAACAGAATTAGTTTCTTTTTCTGTTGCCAAATTGTAAAATTGCATGATTCTTTGACAATTGTTAATTAATTATATATTAATTATTGTTTAAGATTCTTATGATGCTCCCATTGCACCGACGGAAATGCCAATCCTTGGCAGCGATGGAACAACAATAGGGATGTTGGTAATCATCATAGTTGCTGCACTTTTCACAATAGTATTACTTTTTGTGATAGCTATATTTATCGATTGCCGACACCAGTAAGTATTAATTAATTATTGATAATAAACAATACTTGTTTGAATAAATCTATGCAGATTCTAAGATATAAAAAATGTTGAATACTTTGAAATATAATAATTTATTTTAACCTTGAATTAATGGGTTTATTTCTTGATTGTTTTGAATTTAATAAATATTTATTAATTGAAAAAATATATAATTACTGTAATATGCTAATAGAAACGATAAAAAATATTTTATTTTTAAATTAAAATAACAATTAATGCAAAATTTATAATTTGAAATTTATTCAAAAATGGTTTTTTTTTAATTCAATTAGTGTTGAATAGGTGTTACCTATTCAAAACTTTTTTTAAGGACCATTTCCATTTTTACTTGATGAAGAACTTGTATTATTTACTGACATAAACAGCAACAAACTTGTAAGTTATGCAAATGGAATATTGAGGTAGATGAATTTTACGCTGTAGACGCTAATTTAAATCAATATAAATGTCTTTTTTGTGCAATTTTAAATCATTCAAGGTAAACGTTATGCTTTAAAAGTGTCTTCTGCGCTAATTTTGATATATTAAACTTGATTTTCAAGCGATTTTTATCATAGGAATGAGTTTTCTGAACGATTTTATGTTTTTAAAAGGTTTTAAGATACATTTTATGCTATAAAAAGGGCCTTTTTACGCTAATTTGGGTCAATTTTATATATTCGCCATATAAAATTGATGATTTTTGATCGATTTTTATGTTTGAAATAAGTTTTTTTGCGTTTTTATGTTATAAATATACTCTTTTACAATTTTAAAATTTTCAAGGTGAATTTTATGCTACAAACGAGTTTTCTGCGTTGATTTTAGATACTTTTTATTGGACAAACGTAATTTTTGGACGATTTTTATGCTAGCAATGCGTTTTCTGCGAGATTTTTATGTTTTTACTATGCAATTTTAAGATTTTCAAGTTAAATTTTATTTTATCAAATGGTTTTTTGCGTTGATTTTGATACATGATTATGTGGCAAACGTGATTTTTGAGCAATGTTTTTTGTGCAATTTAAGGTTTTTAAGGTGAATTTTATGCTATATTTTATGCCATACTTTCGAATTGAGTGCCCACCACGCAAGTGTTTGTTGTCAAGAAAATTCATAACTAACACTTGGGTGGGTGGGCGGGAACACAAGTTTATAATTACACGCGAGTAATTTTAATTGGAGTGCCCCACCCACCCGCCTAAGTATTTCTTGTCAAGAGATTCCATAACTAACATTTGGGTGGGTGGGCGAGGACACAGGTTTATGATTCCGCGCGAGTACTTTTGAATTGAGTGCCCCACCCACCCGCTCAAGTGTTTCTTATCAAGAGATTCCATAACTAACACTTGGGTGGGTGGACGGTGGCACAGGTTCATGATTCCAAAGTGTTTCTTGTCAAGAGATTCTTTAACTAATTCTTGGTGGGTAGGCGGGGACTCAAGTTCAAGATTACGCGCAGGTAGTTCCGGTTAGAGTGTCTTTCTACCCGTCCATGTGATTGGTTAGCTCACACTTGGGCGGGGGGCAACACCATTTTATGAGTTTGTACGAGTAGTTTTGATTGGAGTGCTCCACCAATCCGCCCAAATGTTATTAAGGAATTGGATCACAAACAATTGGGTGGGCGGGCGGGGATACAAGTGTATGATTACGCGCGAGTTCTTTTGAATTGAGTACCCACCCAACCGCCCAAGTGTTCTTTGTCAAGAGATTTTATAACTAAAACTTGGGTGCGTGGGCTGGGACACATGTTTATGATTTTGATTGGATTGCTCCACCCACCCGCCAAAGTGTTTGTTATTAAAGGATTGCATGCCTAACACATGGGTGGGCGAGTAATTTTGATTGAAGTACCCCACCAACCCGCCCAAGTGGTTTTTATTATAGAATTGGATGCTTAACTTCTAGAGTGCATAGTACTTTATCTTTTGATTGGAGTGCCCCACTCATCCAAGTGTTTGTTGGCAAGGGATTCGATGCCTAACACTTGGGTGGGTGGGCGGGAACACAAGTTTATGTTTAAGCGCAAGTACTTTTGATTGAAATTCCCCACACACTCGCCCAAGTGTTTGTTGTCAAGGGATTGCAAGCCTAAAACTTGGGTGGGTGGCTGTGAACACTGGTTTAAGATTACGCGCGAGTAGTTTTGATTGGTGTGCCAAGCGCTCAATTGTTTGTTATCAAGGGATTGGATGACTAACAGTTCGGTGGGTGGGCGGAAACATAAATTTGTTATTACGCGCGTGTGCTTTTGAATTTTACGTTTTAAATAGTTTTTTCTGTGAAATTTTAAGGGTTTTAAAGTGAATTTTATGCTATAAAAAGTTTTATGCATTCATTTTGATACATTTTCGCAAACGTTTTTTTTTTTTAGTGAGTTTTATGCTTTTATGTTTTGTGCATTTTTAAGGTTTTTAAAGTAAATTATATGCTTTAAAAAGGTTTCTTGAGCCAATTTTGATAGATTTTATGTAATTTTCAAGTCTTTGCGTGCTTTTCATATTATAAATGCGCAATTTTATGGTAAGTTTTATTCTAAGAAAACGTTTTATTCGCTAATTTTGATCATTTTTTTAAGGTGAACGCAATTTTTGCGATTTTTATGCTGGCAATGAATTTATCAGCAATTTTTATGACATAAATATATTTTCTATTCAATTTTAAGGTTTTCAACGTGAATTTTATGTTATAATTTTTTTGCGGTTGTTTATTTATTTATTAGTCAACGGAAGCCATTACAATATAAATTTAACTTAGCATGCCACAGAATACGTGTAGAGGCAAAGTGCTGCTCATAATCTGTACGTTTATACGGTATACGAAATAAATAGTCATTGCGTAAAACTCGAGCTGGGACATGAATACCAATTAGGCTGAGCAAGTCAGAATAATCAATAATCTTAGGAAGCTCTTTAAAAACTAGAGTCGCGTTAAAATTAAAACGTTTTTCTCAAGAAGAGAGTGTAGAGCATGCTTATGTGGTAAACGAGATTTTTATACTAAAAATTAGTTTATTGCTCAATTTCTATGTTACAAATCACTTTTCTGTACAATTTTAACGTATTCAAGGCGGATTCTATGCTATAAAAGGGTTATCTGATCTAATTTTGATCAATTTCAAGCAATTTTATGCCTAAAATGAGTTTTATGCGCGATATTCACGTTGAAATTTAAGCTTTTTAACTACGTTAATTTTGATCACTTTGTGGCAAACGTGATGTTCGAACGATTTTCATGCTAGAAATGAGTTTTTCCATGCAATTGTAAGGTTTTTAGTAAATTTAATCTTATCAAAGTGTTTTTACGTTTTTATGCGTTTTCTACGCGATTTTTTTATTATAAATATCTTTTATGTAAAATTTAAGGAAAATTGAATGTTATAAATGTGTTTTCTGTGCAATTTTGAGGTATTCAAGATTAATTTTATGCTATAATAGGTTTTTTTACGATAATTTTGAATATTTATGTGTATCAAACGTAATTTTCGAGCGATTTTTATGCTGGAAATTAGTTTTCTGCGTGATTTTCATGTATTCAAGGTGAATTTTATGTTATATAATAGTTTTCTGCTCTAATTTTGATACACTTTACATGGCAAATGTAATTTTTGAGAGAACAAAATAAATTTTCTAATCGATTTTTTGTTATAAATTGTGCAAATTTAAGGTTTCCATGGTAAATTTATTGCTATAAATTTTTTTTTCTGACCGATTTTTGGTTGTTATAAACGTCTTTATTGTGCATGTGCAATTTTTAAAATTTTAAGGCATATTTCATCTTATAAAAGTGTTTTCTACGATAGTTTTAATAAATTTTATGTAGCAATCGTGATTTTTGAGAAACAGTTTTATGCGCGATTTTAATGGTATAAAAGTCTTTTCTGTACAATTTTAAGGTATTCACGGCGAACTTGATGATACAAAAGAACTATGGACACTGGTTTTAATAAAAAAATGGTACGAAAGGGATTTTTGAGTGATTTTCTTGCTAAAAATTGAAACAAAATGAGATTTTTTTGTTATAAATGTTTGTTATGTGCAAATTTAAGTTTTTTAGGGTAAATTTTATGCTATAAATGATTTTTCTGAGCGTTTTTAATGTGAGCGGCAAACGATATTCAAGAGATTTTTAAGCTAAAAAAGTTTTCTGCGCTTTTTAGAAATGATTTACTGTACAATTTTATGTGCCTAACGTAATTTTTGAGCGATTATTGAAGGAATAATTTCATATGACGTTTGATGTTTTGGTGTTTTTCTTACTGAGTATACATCAGAGTGTTTATCCAAAAACTGAATATTAGGGAAATATAATTTGGGTTATGTAAGAATCTAGAAACATGAGAGCATCCATGAGTTCATACAGCGATGCAGGTACGTAAAAGAGTTATCTACTTTAATTTTCATCAAATTTATGTGGCACAAAAAGCAATTCAAGATAAATTTCATGAAATAAATTGTTTTTTACGCTAATGTTGTTGAACTTTTATGGTGAAAATGAGTTTTCTGCGTAATTTTAAGGTGTTCAAGATTAATTTTATGCTATAATAAGGTTTTTTCTGCAAATTTTCATAAATTTTATGTGGCAAACGTGATTATTGAGAGATATTCATACTAGAAATTAGTTTTTTGCGCGATTTGCATGTTATAAATGTCTTTATGTGCAATTTTAAGGTATTTAAAGTAAATTAATTTTATGTGGCAACGTTATTTTCAGACAATTGTGATGAAAACGATTTTTTTTAGAGTTTTTGTTGCAAATGTCTTTTCTGGTCCAATTTACGATAGTTTAAATCAATTTTATAAAGATTTTTGAAATATTTTTATGCTAGAAATGAGAAATTTGTACGGTATAATTGTCTGCTGCACAATTTTAAGGTTTTCAATATGAATTTCATGCTATAAAAAAGGTTTTTTCCGATAATTTTCTCAAACTTTATGTGGTAAAAGTGATTGTCTACCGATTTTTATGCTAGAAATGAGTTTTTTTGCAAATTTTTATGCTAGATTTTTTTTATGTGCCAATTTAAAGTTTTTAAAATGAATTTTATACTATAGAAGGGTACGCCAAATCTGATAAATAATTAATTAACAAATTTTGATACTTTTTATATAGCAAACGTATTTTTGAATGATTTTTATGCTAGAAATAAGTTTTATGCGTGATTTTTATGTTGCAATGTATTTTTTGTGCAATTTTAAGGTATTCAAGGTAAATGGTATGCTATAAAAGAATTTTTTGTATTATTTTTGATTAGTTTTATGTGGAAAACGTAGTTTTTCCGAGCGGTTTTTATACTAGAAATTATTTTTATCTTATAAATATATTTTCTATGCAATTATTAAGTTTTTAAAGTGAAGTTTATACTGTAGAAGGGTTTTCTACGCTAATAATTCTGATCAAACTTTTGAGTAATTTTTATGCCAAAAATAAGATTTTTGAGCGATTTTTATGTTATAATGTATTTTATGTGCAATTTTAAGATTTTTAAATTTAATCCAATGCCATAAAAGTTTTCTACGCTAATTTTGATCAAATTTTATGTGGAAAACGTGATTTTCCAGCGATTTTTATGCTAGAAATGAGTTTTCTGCGGAATTTTTATGTTATAACTGTCTTTTTTGCAATTTTAAGGTTTTCAAGAAGTATTTTATGCTATAATAGGATTAGTTACAATATCTTTGATCAGTTTTAAGGGGCAAACGTAATTTTTGAGACATTTTCATGCAATAAATGAGTTTTCTGCGCAATCTTAAGGTGAATTTCAATTCATAAAAGAGATTCTTGACGTAATTTTAATACATTTTATGAGGCAAACGTAATTTTTGAGCGATTTTCATGCAAGAAATTATTTTTGTATGCGATTTTTTTTTGTTATAAATGATTGTTTTGTGAATTTTATGCTACAAAAAAAAACTCTAATTTAGATCAAGTTTATGTGGAAAACGTGACTTTGAATGATTTTCATGATAGAAATGAGTTTTCTGCGCGATTTTTATAAAATAAATGCCTCTTCTGTACAATTTTAAGGTATTCAAATTGGGTTTGATGCTATAAATGGGTTTTGTTACGTAGCAGTAAAATCGCTTAAAAATTATGCTGAGCGTTTTGCACTTTTTTTGTTGTTTTTGTAAATGTCTTAATTTTTGATGGATTTTTAATACTAGAAACGGGTATTTTTATGTAATAAAATAAATTTTTTTTTTTGTTAAAATAAAATACATTTACTATGTACTATATTACTTATATATTTAGAAACCGTAACATGTTTCAATCTTCCACGAGGCCATCATCAGACGGTGATATAAACAAGTATGAATATTGAAAAATTACAAATACATATGTACGACAGTAAAACATAAAATGTAATGTATGTAATGCTACAAATTTCTTTTTTGTGCAATTATAATGTATACAAGGTGAATATTATGCTATAATTATTTTGTGGCAAACGTGGTTTTAGAGCAAATTTAATGCTAGAAATGAGTTTATTGCACGATTTTTATGTCATTAATGTCTCTATTGTGCAATTATAAGTGTTTTATATTATAAAAGAGTTTTCTGCGCTAATTTTGATACAAATGTTTGAGCGTGTTTTATGCTGGAAATGAATGATATTGCGTGATTTTTGTGAAAAATGTCTTTTCTGTGGAATATTAAGGTTTTTTAGGTGATATTAATCCTATAAATTGGTTATTAGCGCTAATTTTAATAAATTTTATGTGACAGAAGTAATTTTTGAGCAATTTTCTTGATAAAAATATTTTTTGTTGCGACTTCTTCAGAAGTTTAAGATGCATTTTATGATATGAAAGGGCTTTCTACGCTAATTTTGACGAAGTTCATGCTAAATTGAGTTTTCTGCGCGGTTTCCATGTTATAAATGATCTTTCTGAGCAATTTTAAAGTTTAAAAAAGCTTTAAAAAGATTTGCTGCTCTAATTTTGATACATTTTATGTAAAAACGCAATTTTCGAGCAATTTTAATGCTGGATATGAGTGATTCTGCGCTATTAATGTCTTTTCTTCTATTTTTTAAGTTTCCAAGATTTTCTACACTAATTTTGTTTAATTTTATATGGCAAACGTGGCTTTTGATCAATGATTTGTGTTAGATATTTTTATGTTATAAATGTTTTTTTTGTGTGCAATTTTAAGGTACAATTCTTATGATTAAGTGACTTTTGACGTACGCAGAGAGTAACATTAAAACTTTTGATAACAAACACTTGGGTGGGAGGATGGGACACTTCATATTATGATAACAAGTCAGTAGTTTGGATCGGAGTGGGTCACCCGCCCGCCCAAGTGTTAGTTACCAAGAGGTTTGATCACGACTATCTCTGTTTTGATTATCATTTTTTTGCATACTGTGAAAAATATAGTTGGTTTTAATAATAAATAATACTCTAGAATGCTTTGTGGTGTTACGATTTTATTTAATGCAACATGTTTTGACAATGACGGACGCTTGTGGTAACGTATGTTACGCTGCAGCGCCACAAGCGTAAATAATGTATTAATAGCCTGAAGATGACAATTGCTCAAAGCATATTAGAGTATTATTTATTGTTAAAACCAACTATACGACTATCTCTTGTGATTGGTGAATTTTTACGTTCGCAG
The DNA here is from genome assembly GCA_963932245.1 of Tachinus rufipes. Taxonomy (NCBI): domain Eukaryota; kingdom Metazoa; phylum Arthropoda; class Insecta; order Coleoptera; family Staphylinidae; genus Tachinus; species Tachinus rufipes. Next base: position 19,865,530 of record OZ010744.1, read on the forward strand.
AGAGGTGAAACATTAAACCTCTTGATAGCAAACACTTGGGTGGGTGGGTGAGACACTCCATATTATGATAGCGAGTCAGTAATTTGGATCGGAGTGGCCACCCACCCACCCAAGTGTTCGTTATCAAGAAATTGTATCACGACCGTCTCTTGTGATTAATTGACTTTTGACGTTTGTAGAAAGGTCAAACATTAAACCTCAAAATTGAGTTTTCTGCGCAATTTCTATGTTATAAATGATCTTTCTGTGCAATTTTAAACTAAATTTTATGCTACAAAAAGGTTTTCTGCTCTAATTTTGATACATTTTTATTTTAAAACGAGTTTTTGACCAATTTTAATGCTACAAATAAGTATTTTTGCGCTATTAATGTTTTTTTTTTTTTTAAGGTTTTTAAAGTCAATTTTATGCTCTGAAAGGTTTTTTACGATAATTTTGATAAATTTTGTCAAAGGTGGTTTTTGGGAGATATTTATGTTATAAAAGAGTTTTCTACGCTAATTTTGTTTAATTTTATGTGACAAACTTGGCTTTCGGTTTATTTTTTTTCGGACAGTTTTTATAGTACATACAAGTAGTAAATGTGTTTTATTTATTTTCAATTCAATTCTTGTAGTTAAGTGACTTTTGACGTTCGCAGAGAGATCAAACATTAAACCTATTGATAACAAACACTTGGGTGGATAGGTGGGATACTCCATATTATGATAACGAGTCAGTAGTTTGGATCGGAGAGCCCACACACTCACCCAAGTATTAGTTACCAAGAGGTTAGATCACGACTGTGAATATTTTGTAGCAAACGTAATTTTTGAGTGATTTTTATGCTAGAAATGAATCTATTGCACGGTAAAAGAGTTTTTTGCGCTAATTTTGATACAAATATGATTTTTGAGCGTATTTTATGCTCGAAATGAATGATTGTGCGTGATTTTTGTGATATAACTGTCTTTTCTGTGGAATTTTATGGTTTTTTTGGGTGATTTTTATGATATAAATCGGTTATTAGCTTCTAATTTTAATAAATTTTATGCGACAACAGTAATTTTTGAGCGATTTTCTTGCTAAAAATATTGTTCTGTTGCACGATTTTTTAAGATGCATTTTATGCTATGATAGGGTTTTCTACGCTAATTTTGACAAATTTTATATGGCACGTGATTTTCAAGCGATGTTCATGCTTAAATTGAGTTGTCTGCGCAAATTCCATGTTATAAATGATCTTTCTGACCAATTTTATAGTTTTTAAAGTAAATTTCACGCTATAAAATGGTTTTCTGCTCTAATTTTGATATATTTTAATTAAAATCACGATTTTCTAGCAATCTTATTGCTGGAAATTAGTATTTTTGAGCTATTAATTTCTTTTTTTTTATATTTTTAAGGATTCCAAGGTCAATTTTATGTTTTAAAAGGGTTTTTTACGATCATTTTAATACATTTTGTCAAAAGTGGTTTTCGGGCGAAGTTTATGCTATATATTCTACTCTACTCTTAATCAATTTTACATGGCAAACGTGCTTTTATGTTGAAATGTGAGTTTTCGTTTTTTTTTTTGTTATATACGTTTTTATTGGACAACTCGAGTTTCATGCTGTAAAAGACTATGCTACGCTAATTTTACTAAATTTTATGTAGCAAACGTGATTTTTGAGGAATTTTATGCTAGAAATGAGTCATTTAAGTGATTTTTATGTAATAACGTTGATGTTTTTTGTGCATGGTTTTGTGACTTTCCAGTTTCAATCCATTCGTGTTCCAATAATTCAGATTTCCATTCATTTTCCTATCTATTTAATTGTTCTGTGTCGTTCAATTTATTTCTTCCTTGTTTGTGGTGGTCCTAAGTATTATAAATATGGGCTTGATATCAAGTAGCATTATTTGTTTTAATTTGTTGTAAATTTCGGTGAAAATATGGCAAACAGTTTTTGAGCAATTTTATGCTATAAATAAGTTTTTGCGTAATTTTTATGTTATAAATGTCGTTTCTATGCAATTGTAAGGTATTTAAAGCGAACTTTATGCTATAAAATGGTTTTCTACGCTAGTTTTGATAAATTTTATGTGGCAATCTCAATTTTTGAGCAATTATCATGCTGGAAATGAGTTTTCTTCGCGTTCTTTAAGTTATAAATATTTTTACTATGCAATTATAAGGTTTTCAAAGTTAATTTTATGCTATAAACGGTTTTTCTGCTGTAGAAAATGAAGGAATATTTCTATACGTTTGTTTCTTTTCCCAAAAAAACCTACACAAAAGAGTTTAGTGACCATCGTACCAGAAGTTCTGAATTTATTCTTATGAATTATACGTCAAGCAAAATTGAATTTAAATTCTAGAGTCTATAAATATTAAAGCATCTAAGTTGATACAGCTTTTCAGGCACATGAATCTACGTCGTGTTCTTCTGCTTTATAGATTTTGTTGATGTTAGTTCATAGGCGTAGTATGTGCATAAAGATTTATTGCGATTAGGAATTTCTAGCAAACTATGCTAAAACCTCGTTACTGTAATCCGAAATGACCATAAACAAAAATCTCTTGTTTGCTACGAATAATAAATTAATAAGTTCCAAAATGTTTTGCCGAACCTGCGATAATTTATGCGCCGAGATTTGAGTTAGGCGCTTCTTCACCCAACTGAGTGATTCCTTCTTCTAAGCAGACCTCACCTAAAATGATCCAATCAAACTTAAAGTATGTAAAACGTAACATATCATACGTAAATATAAATCGGCTCTAAATAAGCTTGACCATCAAGTTTGACAAATTTAAATAAACAAAAAAATGTCTCCAAAATTAAGCAAATATATATAAAAAAAATTTACGAACAAAACTGAGTTTAACCTACAAAACTTAACCACACATATTAGAGCATGGGCCAAAACTGATTAAATTTGGGTAGATCAGAGTGGATAAGGTTAAATTAAATTGGATGTAACCTATTCTACCATGGTATCACAATGCCCAATCCTACTGATCATGTAATATTAGCTGAAATAGTAAACTATATTTTGTTTGTGCCTTGCGAGTAAACCTTTATCGACATTGAAGTTTCGTTTGCTATTAGAGCTATAAATTTTTCTTAAGAAAGCTGAAGAAATTGCTAAAAAATGATGTGAGAAAGACAAAAGTTACGGCAGAAAAACCTGAGATTTTACTCTTTAGTTTAAGCTAGGGTCTCACAATTGAAAAAAAATGTTAGGGACTCAAACAGGAATGTTTTGATAAATATGTGCTTAAATTTTTGTTAAATATTATTACTTTAATTTCATATTTTCTTTTTCAGAAAAATAATTAACAGAAAAACGCAACAGGCAAGAAGAGTATTGAGACTGAAACTTCCAACGCTGGGCCGAGTCCGTGAGGACGAAGAACACTTTGCAGATAAAATGCAAACACCATCATCATCCCCAAACGTAATAGTGTAGTTTTAAGCATATATGTAAATAATTTTAGGTAAAGTGAAAATATTTTAGTAATTATTTAACGTAATTTGTATATTTATCAGTTATTCGTATCAAACATTACAATAGTGTGATTCCGTAATAGGTAGGAGAAATTATATCTCACCTGTTCCAACCGGTAAGAAAGAAAACAATCAAAACAGAAGCTGAATAGTTTTTTTAATAGTTTTGGCGATAATTGAATGATCACATTAATGCATTAATTCCGCATTTTTTTATCTTACATTTTATTGCTATCATGATCTTATCGTTAATAATTATCGAATATTTTTGTAGTTTTGTAATGGATAGATGCTGACGATATAAGACTATTAATAACAGTATAATTAGTTTTTTAGGTCTTGTTTGAATTCCAGACAAATTTTATCAGATATCGGCAGGCAGATTGTTAGATATTTGCCTAATACAATGTATTAAGGTACGGAACTACATAGTCACACAATGTATACGCAGCTTTACAGAATTGTAAACTTACCTTTACAGAATCATACTTAAAAAATTTCCTAAATGCGAATATTGTTATCCGTTTTATATAAGACTGATATGTAATTTTTAATGCACTAGTCTTATAGATAAAAAATCGTATATTTTTTAAAATGTATTATTTATATAATATAAAATATATCATAATAAACTTTATTTAAATTCTAATTAACATTTTCCAAGCACCATTGCAAGGAGAGCCATTCGGACGAACATTCCACATTCTGCTTGTCTGAAATAGGCCGCACGTGGATCCGTATCGAAGTCCTTACTGATTTCAAACACTCTTGGTAATGGATGAAGTACCACCATCTTCCTTTTCGCACGGGTCATCAATTGTGGAGTTACTACGAAATGACCACATGCCTGAAAATAAAAAAAAAACAAACAAATTAAAGACATACAAAAAGTCCTTTGGCATGTTGACTACTTATATTTATCTAACTAAACATATCTGAAATACAGTACAGCCACTTTTGCTTGGCCCATGTGTGAAAGTATAAGCGCGAGGAAAGGACGCTACAGTAATCCCAGTACAGCTTGGCCCATGGAATGTAAGCGCGAGAAAAGGATGCTAAAATGGGCGAAAGCATTAGTGCAACAGAGCAACAACCTTTTCGTGTATATAAGTTGCATATTATACCGGCCACTCTATATTGGGATTACTATAAAATGCGCCGGTTCATGAGCTAAATGGCCGATTAATATGTGATTCAATAAAATTAAAAACGTAGAGATATTAACTATTTTCTTCTCATTGGATATAGAAGTACCCTGACGCTGTGTGCATTTGCAATAATTTTTAGTGAATGCTTTTGGACGAGACTATTGCCATTTCTTACTCTTAGAAGAAATACAGAAACGCTTAAAAATTGCACGTTTGTAGTTTTTTAGCAAGGAAATAATACCACAACAAATTGTAAAGAACTATTAGTAGGAACCTGTCTATTCAATAATTCTCCAGCATCTCCGATTGTAAAGCCTAAGCCGGTATCAGCAAATTAGCTCTTCAGTCGTAATGTTTTTGAACATTCTTGTAACATTCACGTCCGGGCATTTTCATATCGTTCACGTCTGAGCATTCTCGTACTGTCTACATTCTGATGGTTCGTAATACAACTCCATGTAGTAAGTGGGTTTATTGTTTGCTAAAATTTGGAGGAAAGTTATGAATAGAATTTGTCTAGATCAAGCTGTTGCTGGAGTTGCAGGGTAGGGTAATAATCGTCTCATCTCCTTAATGTTTTAGTTGAAAAGTTATTCCTTGAATGGCCAAGAGATAGCGTCAGTTACACCTAAAGCACCTTCCACCATTAGGTAAACTTTGTCATTGGATCGGTAGATACAGATAATCAGCTCTATAGTATCCGTACGTAGAATAAGAGCGGTCAGATCTTATTTTCCATCGGAAATCCATAATAAAATCTTACAACTCTTATATAATACCAAAATTACCACATTATTGCTTCCTACTTTTGAAGACTAAAATGCTTTTAATCAGCTTAGGCGCTCTGCTGTGCGTCCTTGGTTCCAGATTCTTAAACGTTGTTGGCCCTCCTGCGTCATTAGAAGCGAACCAACTAGGACAGAAGATTTTGAACGTAAAGTTTAAGGCCACAACCATGATCCGAGGAACTGCGTTCCTTATTCATGGTTTTCTGCTTGTCTAAGATCACATCAACTGTTATTATCAAAAAACTTTATAGAACAAAATTATATGTAATATGGTTTCTTTGTTTAGGTTTTAAAAAATATATCGTCCAAATGTTGGGCTTGATGGGCAATACACCTATGGAGCAGTTCCTTGAAGTTTTTTTCCACTCTCACTAGTATATCTAGAGGAATCCTGGCAATTTATTTATGGATGGTCTTTATGAGTTCTTGTTAGAGAACTATGCTTAAAAATGTCTGCCTTGAGAAAAAGAGGCAGCGACTCGAATTAGGGGATCAAAGGAGCTATTGAGTGGCTTTTCGTAAGGAGATCAGTCGACGGAAGAAGGCCTTCAGCAGTCCAGTATCAAAAATGCTGCTTCCTATTGTAGCGTACAGATAATAATTAGTTTCCTCGCTAGTCCACACAATACGAGTGGCGGCCAAGCTATCTTTGCCGTTCTTACGATGGAACAGTTGTTTCTATGAGTTTGATTGTAATCGTCGACACAAAAAGTCCCTTTTATTTTATCTGACCTTTGTGTTTATATGTCGAACTTGGAGGCAACAATTATTTCTGTTCGTTATAACTTGATCTACCAAACCCTTCTAGAAAGTATTCTTCTTGTTTCTCGTCAGATTTGTGCGAGTAGGAAGAATCTTCATATGTTTATCACACCTGTAGGTTTTGGCAAGCGATGCACTTTAGTTCTTTTAATTCGTCAGACTTCGCTTCAGAAAAAAGTTTTTCAATTTCGTCAATAATTTCTTTCCGCGATCAAGATACTGTTTTAGAGTTCTTCTTTATATGAGCATTTCGACTCTCAATTCTATTACATTTACGTCTCCACTGGTGATGTACTTCTGACATAATGGAGGTGCTGCCTAGTTTTTATACAGCCTACGGTTGAAGAATTATAATCTCATTTTATTGTTGCAGTTTACAACTACTTACATCGCCTCATAAGTTTTGATTTGTTTAAAAAGAATTGATGGGACCAACGGTTTATTAGGTGACTTCCGAGTCACACCGGTGAATATTGAGCAAGTTTTTATTTAGCCATGTTTCGGGGATCAAACCCCGGACTACTAGTAACTATCTCACCGTTATAATCCCAAACCGAATAGAATCTTTTTCAAATTGTCTTATGCATAGTCTCCGGTAGTTCGCGGTGGCTGACTGGCGTCTTAAACAGATTATGAGTCGCAAGTGCAGAGAGAGCCAATAGTAAATGCTCTACCTCTTCAATAATTTCATCCGCAGTGTTTCTCAAACTATCGGTATTATTTTTTTTTGTATCTTGTTTTGGTAGCTTTGAATTGCTGGACTTGATTTCTAAAAGCTACGCAGTTAATAAATCACCAACAATGCTCAGTTTAACAGCCTAAGGCAACACGGAGTTGGACCTCAGGCTTCAACAACGGTTTTGAATAAAATAAGTTACATAACTAATCCCATAAACGCACGGGTCAAGCAGAAAATGCTGAATAATTGTCCGACGAACGGACGCATTGAATGATAAACTGGGGAAAGTAGAAGCTAAGGATGAGAAGATGCTTTTATCGCCTTTGCATCAGTTTAAAAAAATTGCTTGTACGTCTTGTTATAGTTGCAACAAAGGCATCCAATAGTTGGAAAATAGTGTAGACTTTTTGAATAGCGGATACTGCTTGAGCAAGTTTTTCCTAGATTTGATGTAGTTCCTGGAAGCTTGTACCAAATTATTACAATGTAAAGGCAGCGCGTGGCATTAGTATTGCATCACCTGACCCAATTTCCCTTGCAATAAATTCTTGTCGCACTGTTTCTCTACCTACCCTACAATTGTCACTGGTGCAGAAGGGTGGTATCAATTGGTGCGATGGCACGTGATAATGGCCACTCGCATATGTTTGGAATGTATTGTGAGTGGGCAAATTCAGCTTAACATCTTTTGAAGTGTTTTTTAATATTTCCACCTGGGCATGGAAGTAAGCAGCAGGTCCGTTTTCCATCATACAGTGGTAATATTCAAAAGAGGTAGTAGCGGGATGCGCCTAGAGGCTGATACGTAAGTCTTCATTGTATTTCGATAATTATTTGGGTCTAGAGAATAAGACAGGTGAGAAGTGTATCGAGTCTCGTTATGAGGTGTGCGTTCGGTTGAACGGGGCCGCCTAGTGGCCTTGACAATTTCCCACCGTTTTCTTCGACTGAGCATGATTTTTGCCTGACATATTAAAAAGCCTGTTAATTATTAAAGCGAATCTTATGTCGTCCAAATATAATTTAGTTCAGGATTGGTAAGGTGAGTTCTCAAACCAGTAACAGCGTCCGCTAGCTGCAGTGATTAGACTCTTTGGACCCAACCATTTATTGGCAAGACCTCGTGCTCTGGTTCGGACCATCACCATCTCTCCTGGTTAGTACTCTCTTGCTACATTATCTTTGCATAAGTAACGGCGTTGTCGGTAAGTAGCCTGTTGTTTTCCTGGTTATCAGTTTTTGTAGGCTTATCCTATCCTATTGTTGTATTGGTTGTCCAAAAAGTAATTGTGTTACTACGTCTATTAGTATAGAACACGGCTAATGTTATCATTTCCTCCAGCTGTTTCTGCAGACAAACCACCGAAGCTTTTCTTAAGCTCGGCGCTTTACAAAGTTTGCTTGCAAAATATATGTTGCAGTAGTTTGGTGTAAACAGTGGCTCGTTGTTCGACAGTATGACCTTAGGATAACTACAACAATGAAAGATTTTTTTCTTTTGCGTGCTAAGAGCAAATTTATTTCCATTCCGAATGGCATTTCGAGTTCCAATATAGTCTTTCCCACTTTCACTTAACGCAAGGCCAGCGGAATGATGTTAATATTGAGGCTAAAGACTCATATCTACCTGGATGGCCTGTGTTATCATAGAATAGTGATACTTTCTTACGTCCCTGGTCCATGAGTGATCCCGCAACAACCGAAAAGTTGGGTACATATTCTCGGAGCCATGCACATGTGCCAAAAATGCTCTTTAATTTTGTCAGAGTTCAAGTTGTTGACTAGAGTCAAATGGTTTTTGAGTGGCAAGTTTCTATTTTCCGTTATTTAGCGACCCAGGTATACCATTGTGTTCTTCCCAAATTCGCACTTGAGTAGAATGCATTTCAGTCCATGTTCTCAATGTTGTCATAATTGTTTGAATATATCAACAGATCTTCTAGGTATAGCAACGCGGATTGTCCCAGTTTTTCAAAAGTCGCGGGAGTGTTTTTAAGCCCAAACGGCATAACGCCCGAGATACGGAAGGCGGTCAAGTCCGCTTTAAAACGTAGCAGCGTCAGTCGGGTGAAGATCTCGCTGGCCATCTATCAATATGAGCTTCTCGCGCTGGCCTTGGGAACGGGTTATAGTATCCCGCAATTCCCACACTTTCAAGGGTATGCCTTCTTGGAGAATAGGAGCTTGTTTGTCTCTTTTGATAACATGGTTTTATATGGTCAGCTCGGACGAAAGCGTATTTAATTTCTGTATCACCATTTCGGTCTTGTCGTTTTTCTGGCGTCGGATGTCATCTCTTGAATACAGTTGCTGTGGTTTGCGGAAATCACGCATAAACTTTCTTCGGTTAAAGTCTTTTTCTAACTTAGTGGATTGATCTATTTGTTGTTCATAGAATTGGTCTTCATACAATCTGGCGTCACCCTTTAACCAAAAGTGGTGGCGGCGGTTGTCGGTCCAAGTCCGAAATTAGTAGGGCTGCTCTCGCCAAAGGAGTCCTAAAGTCGGACGGTGAAGATTTTTGTTGAATCTTTATACGCACTCAACCAGACTGCTGGCTCTCAAGAAAACCCGGTTATGTTTTTGTGTGGTACGACGTAAAAGAGCATAAAGCTACCCAAAGTAGTAAAATCTTAAACTCTCCAAGATTTTTTTTTATCAATAAGACCATTCCAACGTACTTTAGTATCAGAAAGATCCAATCCACTACCGCTAGATACTTCAACAACAAACATCGTCATCTCCAAGAAATTCTGAAAATCATTAGTGTCCGAAATCTGGAATATCCTGATACCATAAACAATCCTTGCAGATCATTTTCAGATCCACATTGCTATTTATCTATAATCCGCCGACAAATTTCCTAAATCTACACTATGTGATCCATGTATAACCTTACCAAATCTGCGTATACTGATGCCGCTTAGGGGCGTAAAATTAACGATCAACAAGAGACGATAAAGGTTAACTTTCGAGCAGCAACGGCTGCGTATTCAAGCAGCGTAGCTTCAAGACCGACTGGATCTACACCAAAGCCATCATGCAACCCCATAACAACAACCGTCTCTCAGCCTATTCGACCACCGCAATGCCCACGAATCAATGAACCATATACCGACGTTCGCCTCAGGAGCTCCACCTATAACTTCTGGGCCGCACAGGACCTACCGGTTTGCACCCTCCGCCGCTCCACGGGAACTCGAACTATACAAATTTGACGCCGAACCCCGATTTTCTACCCCGTCGACGGCCCTGAGGGCTTGCACTTTCGCTTAAAGTCTACAACTGACCCACAGCATTGCACACACGTCCGTGAATCACGTCCCAAACCCTGGGGAATACTTTCGTACAATCCAAAACGAGACAAACACGTCGCTCACACAACGACCCTCCGATCACCACTCGGCAAACTACTGGGGTGTGCATTCTCTTGGCCGAGGCTTTGTCCCTAACCAAATTGTACTAACCCCCGCAAGCTCCATACGCCTGCCAGGCGTCGTCGAACCCTGGAAGGTGCCTCCACTGCTTCACGAGCACTAGGTAAACGTTGAGTAGAAGCATCCCCATGGTTAGCCAAATATCATTGTACATGACTCCCAGAGACGTCTGCTCTCACCACCAGTTGAATAGCTACGGCTATTCTGACACTGAAGAGGTATCCAATACCTCTTTCACCACCACCGACTACATACACCCCTCTTCATTATGGAGGACAGGAACGGGTAACAAATGGAGCCAAACGTGGGGCTATTAATGAACATAGACCCCGATGCGACTACAGAAAACGTGTATCCAGATCGAACGAGAATACCAGCCGGAAGAGCAAACTACGACAAACCCTGTAGAAGAAAGCAGACCAACCACTGGATTGGTAGTTTAACAACCAAACCGTTCCCACGTGGGATCGAGTGCCAACTACCACACTCCTGCAGGCAATATCACAAACGCTAATGAAGTCGGGGAGGGGGTACTACCTTATCACTTTGGCCAAACCTAGAATACAACAATCACTGGATGTGATACACTTTCAATCGTTTGACCAGCTTCTCGCGATAGCAAAAAAATTCGAGCCCAATATCGCCCGCCGGCAAGCAGGAGCTAGAAATAAGAATATAGTACTTGGAACAACAACCGGAGTTCGGGAAAAGGGCCGGTTCTGAAAGAAACGCAAGACCTACTATGACAATGCCCGACGCTCCACGATATATTAGGCACCACCGAAATCCCAAACACCGACCCCAAATGAACTTAAACAGAATTCGAAAGACTGGTACCGACCGTTATCAATGCACAAAACAAACACCGCATCGAACAGGCCGACACTGCTACAGTTTAGTCAGCAAGACTCTTACAAACACCCAGAAAAAGTAGTCTACAATCTTTTACCAAATCCGCGTGCTACTAGCTATCGGCATCATCGAACGGAACACCAGCAGGTGTGCTCCAGTGGTGATAGTCAGGACGGTTCTGCGTGGACTAACGCGCCTTGAACAAAATCACTCGGTAAGAGACCTAGAAGGATTTCGATGAGGCCTGTAGGGCGGTCGGTGACGCCAAAGTTTTCAGTGAGATCGATCTAAAAACCTGCTACCGCCTTTGCCCCCCCCCCCCACCAACACTGATAAAGGAACAGATACCACTCCGGAACATTATTCGAAAATAGCATCTCCCCTACAAGGCTCCAAGAAGCCATTTGTGTGGACCAACGTTAAGGCCACTGCAATGAGGCATTCACGCTCAGAACCAATAAAAAATGTTGACTTTAATATTATTGATTACTTACCTTATCATATTCTTCTTGCGATTCAAATCGTTCCCTCTGTATCCTCGTCATGTACAAAACATCAGTATCAGGCAAAACAGCTTCCAAACTGGAAAACTCTTCTTGCAAAATACCCTTGGATTTAACAAATTGTACTATGTGATTAGGCATTTTCAAAGACGGCGGACTGACGTAACGCAATTGAACATTGTAAAGAGTGAGCAATCTAGCTAAAGAATGTACAGTTCGTCCATTCTTCAAATCACCAACTAACGTAATAGTCAATCCATTAACAGTACCGATTTCCTCACGTATCGTAAAGATATCCAAAAGAGCTTGAGAAGGATGTTCACCAATTCCATCACCAGCATTGATTAGAGGTTTTCGGCAATGATGTGAAGCACTCTGAAATACCATTAAATAAAATTATCTTTTAAACAAATTAATTGTAATAAACTTACCAAAACAGATCCAGGTGTTGGATGTCTAAGTACAACAACATCAGCATATCCAGCCATAACCTCAATTGAATCTTCTAAAGTTTCACCCTTCTTAACCGAAGAACTGCTCTCATCCATGTAAATAACCCTGCCACCCAGTCGTTGCATAGCAGCAGAAAAACTGCAACTAGTTCTAGTACTAACTTCATAAAAAATGGAAGCCATAATTTTTCCCTTAAGTATATGATCTAAAGGACGTTCTTTAGAAACATAGACTCTAAAAGTTTGTGCTAAATTGAATATATCATTGAGCTGCTCCTTACTGAACATATCGACAGATAATATATGTTTCCCTGTTAATCCGTGAATATGATGAGCGTGATGTATCACTTCATTAGGAGGAATATTCGTGAAGCTTTCCGTACGGGTTCTTGGTGTATGTGGTAGAGGTGATATACAAGCCTGCAATCTGGTATCAGATGAGAAACTTTCATTGGCAAAATGAACTTTCGGAGTTTCAACTGATAATAGCTTAGTGAATATTTCATTGGTTTGGCCATCATTGTCTAAATCGTATGAGTATAAAGGCATTGGTGATATAGGACGTTCCAATCCAGATGAAGGCCTACTATCAACAACACTCGTAACCTTTTTAAGTTCCCATTCACGTACATTTTGACCAAATCCAGGATTAATCAGTACCTGACCTTCAACGTAAGCAACCTCTCCTCTTAATACAACCCTGTGTACAGCTCCACGAATCTTCATACCAGCAAATGGGGTCCATTTTGATTTACAATAAGTCATTGCTTCCGGTATGGTCCATTCTTCATCTAAATCTACTTCTATGTACGTGTTGTACTGTTCAGGTAAATTGAAAATTCGTTTTGGATTCCTATGAAATTTATTGATTATATCTTCTATTGTTAGTTTGCCTGAATGCACCGCATTAAGCAATAGTGGTAATATAGTTTCCAATCCTGGGAAGCCAGGTGGTGCTTTGGCACTTGTTTTCTCTTCAACTGTATGTGGAGCATGGTCAGTTGCAAAGCAATCAATTATATGTAAGTTATCCCATAAAGCCTGTTGATCTTCAGGTGAAGTTAGTACCGGCCTAACCTCACCTTTCGAACCCAACTTTTCCAAATCATTAGTAGATAGGAATAAATGATGCGGACAAACTTCGCAAGTTACTTTGAGACCTTTTTCTTTAGCAGCTTTAATTATTAATATTTCTTCTTTCCTAGCTACATGGCAGATATGTATGGGTCTATTATGGAGATTAGCTAATAACAAAATGGCTGCAGTAGTTTGTCCTTCGGCATGCACACAAAGAGGCCAACGTTTCGGCCAATTTGTTAAATGCTTTGACCAAATTGTTAAATCATTCAATTTTAGAGTAGTGAAAGTTTCATTCAAATACATTTTCAATCCTGCTGATTCTGATGCCAATTCGTTGATTGTATTGAAGTTATCTGAAGATGCACCTACAAATAGAGCGTAATCACATCTTGCTTTTTCTTTTGATAATTTTTTAACTAATTGCAACGATTCTTCATCTACAATAGCAGGATTTGTATTGGGCATTGCACAAATCATTGTGATACCACCTGCCAATGCAGCTGCAGTGCATGTATCAAAATCTTCTTTATGGGTTGCTCCTGGTTCGCGTACATGAACATGAGTATCGATCATTCCTGGTAATTTAATTAACTGTCTTGATGTCATGCAATCGCAATGTGTTTTCATTAATGGAACTTTGCCGATTAATCGTAATGCTTCTACTAGTAATTTTGTGCATTTTACGTCGGTTACTAGAGGTATTGAGTAGTCGATTGCTAATCTTCTGGTGCGATAGCCGTGGGTCATGAAGGATGATACACGTCTTGCACCGCCATTGCGCATTGGTAGGTTGATTACAAGATCGAATTGTTTTTTTGATAAAAATTCTGCTAATGGTTTTAGCTCGCCTTGACTGGTTATATCGTCGATGTTTTCAAAAGTCCATTGTACTGATTCCACCTAGAAAGAAAAAATGAGAGAAAATGTATTAATAATGTGTAAACAGTCTTAATAGTTAGTCTACAATTTTGGTATTGGGGACATTGAGGTGCTTCATAGCAGTCTCGGGTAATTCACACATAGACCAATAAGATCTTAAAAGCATGTACGAGGTGTGTAAACTAAATAATAAGACTGGAAACGTCAAAGTTTTTTGAAGTTTAAGGCATTTTCAGAAGGAAGTCTATTAAAGATGAACAACGCAAAAATGTTGACAGCAATTTAAATGAACAAGTTTCTGGACAGTAAAATCATTTCTGTGGCTCCCCAGCCTTCTAATTTGCCTGACTTTAATCTTGCGACTTTTTTCTCTTTCCGAGATTAAAAATTAACCTCAAAAAGCGTCATTTTGGGACACTCAATCATTCAAATAGCTGTAGCGACCAGCTGAAGGCTATTCCAGTATCAGAGTTCCAGCTATGAAAATTGAAAGAACCATTTCAGATGCTTTGTGGGTTCCACAGAAAGTTATTTTGAGCAAGACATTACTGAATTGTAATATATTAAAATAAAAATGATCACTTAATTTACACACCTTGTATAAGGAAATGCACTGACATTACGGTCATTGAGATACTTCATAAGTGTCTTAAGTTAGTCAAACATGAATCGAGAAAGTTTTGTTAGTGTGTATAACAAAGTGCATTAGCATTGAGGTCATTGAGTTACTTCACAACTATCTGATGTTTATCACACCTTAGGCGAGATGGTCTTGGTAGTGTGCATAATAAATTAATATAATTAATATAATATTAAGGTTACTGTGAGCAGAGTTCTTATGAATACTTGTATACCATATTATAATGAGTATCCTGGCATAACAACCTTAATAATTATGGGCTCGTTGAATTTATAACCGAGAGCGCAAAATCAAGCGCCCTGAAATAGAAGAACAAGACGCTCTGAGCCAAAATAAAATGGAGAGTAAAGGTTTAGCGGTAGCGTAGTAAGGACTATAGCGTTTAGCTACTGCAGTAAAGTGGTTGATGGAAATAGCAGCTGACAATGTTTTAACAAACTGACGGTATAATTAAGATGCTTCGAATTATCAAAGATATGAACGCTCGGTGTAATGGTTGGGTGGTTCAGCGTTTGGTATAGTAGTTGCGTAATTAAGCGCTCGGTACGGTTGTTGAATGGTTGAACGTTCGTGACGTCATTTGTGTAAACAAAGTAATTTTAATAACACACGTAACAAATGATATTATAAGTAAAAGTATTAGTTGTAAACAGTGGTACTATAAACCAAATTTCAATTAATGTGCATATTATATGGGTCTGAACTATGCCAGTACAAGTGAAGGCTAATAATTACAGACTTATAATTATTAAAATTAAATAAATAGATATTTTGCTTTTGCTCATCTTAATGCTGTGACAATCTCTAAATACCCAAAATGCCCATTTTTTTTTTATTTTCCTCAATCTACAAAACTAATAATGTTTGACCTTCTATAATTTAATAAATTACATTTTTTTAATAATAATAAAATTCCAGGTGCCTCTACTATCAACTGTTCTTAAATTAATATATTAAATCAATTTATCACAAATTTGTACCGCCCGGGTGGGGTAGTGGTTACCTTACTCGACTGATATACCAAGGGTCTTGGGTCCCTATCTGGAGGGTCAGTTTTTCTGGTTAAGAAAAAATGTGTTGTGATAAGTACGCCTTCTTTCGGATAAGAAGAGAAACTTTAGTAGGTCCCGTGTACTGCCTTGATGTTGCGTGCACGTTAAAGAACCCAATAATTTAGGTTGAAATTCCTGAATTTGCGGCAAAAATGTGATAGTCTTAACCTCTGGCGTCGGTGTAAAATAGACCGACGTTAAATATATAAATTAATAAAAATAAAATGAGGACAGGCGGATAGTTTAAACTGAAGTTCTCACCCACCCAAATGTTAGTTATCAAAAAAATTTAAAATTACTCTTCTTTGCCGCGTTAAAAGTCACTTAGAGAGTCTTTAGAGGTGATGATAGTATCTAATCTTTGGATGGCAAACACTTGAGTTGGTTGGTGAGTCACTCCAGAACATCAGTCACCCACCCAAGTGATAGTTATCAAAAAAATTAAAATTACTCTTCTCTGTCGCATTTAAAGTTTCGTTATCACTGGAAGTAATAATTATATCAGTTATATGCATTTTAAATTTTATCAAAAATTAAATTATTAAAAAAAAATCCAAGAAATAACAATCCAAAAGCCTGTACTTTTTTTGGCTGGTGGAGGTGAAAGTTTTGGTTAAAATAATTTCTCAGGTAGCGGCAAGAATTCCAAAAAGAATGGTAAAAACCAAAAGTAGCTGCAACCCCTGTGTCAAAAATTAACGAAAAAAAGATCATTTAACGACCAATTTCTGGGAAAAACTTACGCAGCTAGAATAATGTAGTCGTAACTTAGGAAAAAGATCAAATTTAAAAACTTTCTATCCGACAACTTAATAAAACATTAACTTCCACGCCACTGGCCAAAAATCTAGACATTTGAAAAATTTCTCAAATAATATATGATAACAGTCGCTGCAAATGATGCGTGTTTTGTAAAAATCAACTCGGTGGTAAAAAGTTATGGCCATAGACTTTTTCCAAATTTTTCTGAAAATCTCACTCCAAACTTACCTAAATTTTTAAATTCTGTAAATTTTGAAATTGGATTTCACAAAGATCTATCATATATCTATATAGACGGACTCGTACCACTTCCGTTTAGCCAGTTGATGGAGTACAGATTTTGTTCATGTAGTAATAGAACGGAAACAGTGATCGATAAACGGTCAAACAGATATTAACGAGACACGCTCCATTCGCAGCGGATACACCACTTGTATACCGGAGGAATTTTTCCAATGTGCTTATTTACGGTCAGTGAAGTAGGGATTTTGTGTTTAAAACGGTAAAACGCAAAACAATCATCCGCAGTCTAATGGATAATTTGCAATTAAATTTTTTAGAATTCATAGAGAATCATGTTTTTTTTGGAGAGTATCAAAATATTTACATTAAAAGTCGAAAAATTGTGTTTTTTGAAAATCAAAACGGCTTAAGAATTTTTAGATCAAAAATATAAAAATCCATTCCATTCCGAAATCTCATACCAATGCGCTTAGCTTAGCAAAAGCAGATTTTTATTTAGGCTTATGTTTTCGAGTTGTGGCATCCCAAAAGTTGCGATTGAAGGTATTTTTTTAGACTGCCAACCCAGGCACGTACTACACTGTGTTTAGTCTCAAATATAAGAAAATTAATTTGTAGATCACTTGTCAGCAATTGATTTTTATGAAATTTTCAATTATATGTACAAATAAACCAGTGACGGTTCGTAAAAGGTAAATAAAACGACAATTTTTGGCTAAAAGAAGTGTTAGGCAAAAGTTTACTTCTCCCACAGTCAAAAAAAGAAGAGTGGTACTGTAATTGTAAAACTACATGTGTCTTCATAAAAAAAACTAAAAATCTTGTTTAGTAATATTTTAATTCCACTCCATGAATAATATCAAAAATAACTCATTACACAAAAAAGGTTGCCGACCAGCAACATTAAGATAATCCTATGTATACCCAAAATATAGGGGAGAGTAGCACAGAGACTAGACTGAACTAAAAAAATCTGGAGTTCATACTTCATAAATTAAAAAAATATTTCATTATTTATACGCTCCCGTTTATCATATCAGCCAGTTTCATGACTAAAAACTGATCTGGTCTGGAGTAGATGAATAATTTCTCCAGTGGTCCGTAATCCAATTGAAACTATCCAGCTCTAAATCTGCCAGCATTACAAGTAAAAAAGCTTTACGACTGAAAAATAACCGGAAATAATGCACCAAGCAATTAAAAAAAAACTTTAATATTATTTGCTAAACTGCAACATATTTCACCATACAGTGGCATCATCAAGCAGATGATTATTAGAAAAAGTATTCAATCACTTTAACAACTTGTCAAAAATGGAAACGGAGATTTAATACATGTTTAACTACAAAAGTGTGTCTACTGTCTAGAAGAGTTCTACCTAAACTTCCCAAAACTACATCATGTGGCTCTTTATAAATACGTTAGATAATGCCAACAACATATCTCAACATCAACCATAAGCTAAAGATTGTGGGCAGTATTCATATATAGTTTAAACCATGGAGGAAAAATAAACTTATACTTTCTCCATCCAAACGACAAATTACATCGACTGCCCAAATGTCTCAAACCAAATTAACCAATTGTAGAGACTACTATTGTAATCTGTAAGCTTGTAGTTGTTGTCTTATTTAGACCGTGCCGTTAAATATACAACGTGTTTTAGGGTGGTATTCATAGCCAACACTCAATCTCCGACTCGGCGCGATCTCCGAAAAATACACGTACAGATAAACTTAATTTTTTCATTACTACCTTTTGGTTAATACAAAAAAATCATACGTCTAACCCATATGTTTTTTCAAAGCCCTTGTTAAGATGTAAATTTTGGTTCCATACCCACATCTTTCCTCCCTTTAATAACGGAGAAAATCAATAAAATGTAAAAAAAAAATCGTCATTATCTCTCAAAGTACATACAAGATCATCTTGAAATTCTTACAACATATAGACAAATCCAATCGCAGAAGATTCACAGTTCCAGAATATTAAGTTGTTGCTTTTGTTTCGGAAATATAACCATCTTCGCAAACTGTGTGTTTGCTAAAAATGCCACAAATTTATTTTACTATAACTTTTTTATCACCGTGTCGATTTTAATTTTTTTTCTTTCAGAAAACATCAAAATTTTATAAACCAACCTCAAAAAAATTATCCAATGCATTAATTTTGATCTAGTAGCGTGAGAGTGAAGTTATTTAACATTACAGCAAATTGCAAATAATTGCTCCACTGTTATTTAAAAGAAATTTTGTAATTTTATTTTTCTACTTACAATGGGCGAGTTGACTATTTTGTTCGGTAAAATCGGCCGGTAAATAAAGTTTCTGTAATGAAAATGGTCTATTTTTTTTTCGTCTCTTTTCATTAATTCGACAAATTTAACACAGGAGTCACAGCTACTTCTGGTTTAAAAAAAATTTCTGTTAAAATTGTAACCTTTAACAACTTACAACAACTTTTTATTCTTAACCGTATTCATAAATATTATTTTATGGTAGTAATTGGTTTAATTAAATTTTTTATTTTTTTTTATTTTTAAATTATTGTTTTCTATCTAATACGTTTATTTTAAAACTAAACACAATACTCTACTTCAACCAGACTCGGATTAAAAGTTTTTGTACACAACAACTTTGTTATTATTGAAAGTAGGAGATTGTGATATTATTCATAATATTTATCTCAAATATGTTTTACAAAAAAAAAATAGAATTACAAGTTTATTAAAATGCTAAACAATAATATTGTTCATAATACAATAAAAATAATGCTTATAGCCTAGTATGATTGTTTCAAAAAAGAATTGAAACAAAGAAAAGTACACAAATTAAAATATAAATTAGCAATTTGTTTAGTTAAGCAAATATTCGGCCTGTTTTAAAAAAATCAGACAGTTTAATAAAAAAAATTACAAAACTAAGTAAGAATCCAGACAAAACCGTTAATTTTATTCATAATTTAGTTTATTTAACATTAAAATCTGGCCGGATTGAAAACAGTTTGTTTAATCCGGCCATTTTAACAAAAAATCCGAATTTGTTTTTGCTAAAAAGCGGAATTATTTTTTTTCCATCTTTTGGCATTGGCGCTCGCAATAGAGTTACGTCGATCCTTAAAGTATCTATAGATATCTCCATAGAAATAAAAGACATATTGTCATCTAAACATTTTAACAAATGTTTACTAACAGTTCAGAAATGTTGAACCAAAAAATAATTTAACCGGAAATGAAATAAGCTTCCAAATTCATTATTTCCCCGAGACTGTTCAAGGGCAATGTTCACAGACTACTTAAGTCTTCAATGTGATGATAGTTTTCACGAGTTACAAAAGTATTGTGTAAATGTAAAATCAACTTACAAATTATTATAACAATGGATCCAAAATATGTAATAAGACATTATGATACTTAACTTTAGAAATTACCAAAATTGTTTGAAGGTACACTGCTAACCCAAAGACACTAATTACTGCACACTACTTGGATAATAACAAACATACATACAAAACAAATCTTTTCAAAAAATGTATGACTTTGACATTAACTCTGTCATAGCATGTCATGCGTAACAAACCCTTCTCACTCACTAGAACAAATAAACTTGAACTGAACTGAAACGCACAAAAAAAAATCAACAATTTGTTTTTCTTTCTTTGATAGTTTTTGTTCAAATATTTAATTATAAAACTCATTTTACATCAAATAAAATTAATTCATTAATTGTTTAATATAGTTTAAAAAACTTTTAATTACCTTTACCAAAATTTGCACTTTTCAATAGTTTATGCAAGATTTTGCTATTTTTTATAGAATTGTGTACACTTTTTAACAGTTTATGACCAAATTTTGCTATTTTTGACATTCTATGAACAAAAAATTGAATTTTTCAACCATTGTTGGTCGGATTTTGGTTCTTTTTAAAAATATATTGGTATTTCATGACAGAATTCTGTCGATATTGACTTTTTATTTATATATAAAGAATTTGGGTACTTTCTAACAATGTTTTATACAAATAATAGAAATAATAGAAATTTAGTTTTCAACAAATTATGACTGGATTTAGAATATTTCTGACAATATTTCAATATTTTATAGCTAGATTTTGCTATTTTTGGAATTTCATGGAATTGTTTACATTTTTTTGTCCGGATTTTATTACTTTCTAACAATATTTTAATGTTTCAAAGCCGGATTTTGCTATTTTTGACATTTTATAAATTAGAATATTACATTTTTAAGAATTTGTAGGCAATTTTTAGTGTTTTATAACAATATTTTAATATGTCAAGACCGGATTTTGCCATTTATAAAATTTTGAAGATTTTAGTGTTTTCTGACAATATTTTGATGTTTCAAGGCCAAATATAGCTATTATTGCCATTTTAAAACTGAATTTTGCACATTTTAATTTTATATTGCTACTTCTAATAATATTGTGATATTTCAGAACCGGATTTTGCTATTTTTGAGATCATATAAAAAAATTACATTTTTAACAGTTAATGACCGACTTTGGTTTTTTACCAACCAAAAAAACAGATAAAAAAGTCAATAAATCAAGCAAACCTAACCTACTGATTCTTCAAACTATAGAGCAATTACATTATTGTCAAATCTATCAAAAAATTTTGAAAAGTATATTAATTGCCACATTGGACAAAACAACTTCATCTCAGATACTCAATATGGATTTCGATCAAAACGTTCGACAACATATCTTCTGACTTATGTTAGTCACAAATGGAATTCAACTTTAGACAAACAAGAAGAAAATCTTGCAGTAGCTCTAGATATTTCAAAAGCGTTTGATAGAGTATAGTATCTTAATCTTGTCTTCAATCTTATCAATAGTTTTCTTGACAATAGAAAAATTATATTTAGAATTGATAGTTTCAACTCTGACCCCAAAATCATAAATGCTGGTGTTCCTCAAGGTTCATCTCTTTCGCCAACTATATTTGCAAACTATACTATCTCCTCTAAACTCTATTTAGAAACGAGTTATTCGGATCATTGCAACACAGGCGTAATGTTGCAGATCTTTGCATTTTCTATAGATATTTTAATGGATGAAATCCAAGACATTTTGCCATCTAAACAAATATTTACTTGTAGTACAAAGCTTGCTAAAAATTCTAACAAATATTCACTTTTAAGAGAGATTTCTTTAACCGTACTATCGACAAGTAAACTTCCAAATTCAGTATTTCCATCTAGTCTCCAATGTGATAGTCTCAGCGAGTGTGGTTTCACTAAAAAAAATTATGTGGATCCTCAGACTATAAGCAATAAGTTTCAAAATCAAACTTATTTAAAAACTGTTTCATTTATGCTATATCGACCACTTTTGACAAAATTCTTGTTTTGTGTCAAATTCTTACTTCTCACTGTTCTCGTTTTTACGAGTAAGTAGTAAGCTATTTTTGAGATTTGCTTTTAGTTTCAATTAAGATTAAAGGCCAGTAGTTCTGTCTATCAATAAACCTCTGTATAAATAAATGTGTACTGTAGAAAACCTATAAAGTAAAAGTCAAAAAACATCTGGAGATATCATCACCCACGTCAAACATCCGTAGTTCTCAAAAAAATCCCAAACTGTAATTTGCCTCTCATATAGTTAAAACCTCTGATAAACTTTAAGGAACCTTATCACAACTTGTCCACACTTGTAAAAGTGTATACAATCATTCTGATGATAATTATAAAAGTCTCATATAACAGCTTGAGCATACGTGACTACTGTGTTCTTCAAACTGTATAAAACACGTCTAGTTAATTACATATTTTAATCAACAATTTTGATGATAAAACTTTAATTTTTCCGAAATAAATTATTGTATACTTCAAGAATACTTTAAAAACGTATTTATTTAAAAAAAAAACACTTCCAATTTTAATTTCCTTTATAATATATTCTAACAATAATAATAATTTTAATCCTAATTTTCCAATAGCAATTAACAAACAAATACTAATCTTAAAAATTCCAAGTAATTATAATCTCATCCTGTATATAGAACCAATTCGTATAACTCGATAATCAGTTTCCTTTAAAAATAATTATAAACGTATAAACAATATTTTCGATTCAAATACCTTATCAAGTAACAGACCGATTATCTATAAAACAATATAAAAAGATAAGAAAATCAAGTTTCAAGATCAATTATTCAGTTGGCAGCTAAGCAGTTCAGTTTGTGAGTGATATTATGTGCGTACGACAGTGAGTGCGAATTACTACTAAGCATGGGTGCAATTTTTAGTAGAGATCCTAAAGAAAAGAAGAATAGACAGACAAAATCGATTGTTTCTAATAATGATAAGAAATATCATGGTACTTCAAATTACGAAATCTTGGAACGGGATTTTCATGAGAATCCGAATCTCTTCATTCTGAATCAGTTGTTACTATCGTTTATGTTTTACAAGAGTGATGAGTAAGTAATTTTAAAATATGTTAAAATGTTTGCAATTTATACTGAGATTAATAAAAAAATAATTGAATAAGATAACATTCAGATAAACGGTGTAGTTGTACAAAACTTTAAGATGTTTTTATTGAATGAAATTAAATAGTAAAGTATTGTATTATAGTTTGTATTAATCAGGTGTTTGGTAATACGTTGTAGAAGTGATTACTAAAAATTTTGTAATCATAAGTTCAAACTCCACATTTTATGCTAGACATGGATTGGGTAATTAACTCCAAATATATCTAAGAAAACGTTCTATAATTTAAAGACCTTGATATTATTTAGTAATAGTACTATAAGCCCCCTACAATTCCAAAATTAATAATATAAAAAATTGTTTGTTTTTTAAATTAAAAAATGAAGTTCAACAAAAAACGTGCAGAAATGTCCATTTATTGCAAAAAAATTGATCAACAAGTGCACAGTACTTCAATTCATTGCGGAAAATTATTAAAAATTGTAAAAAAATTGCTGCTAAAAGCCTATTTTCCGCATAAAAATGTCTTAAGTTCTATCAAACAAAAAGTCCAAAAAACGTGATTGCACAATTAAATTTCAGTTTAAAAAGGTGTCTTGGTTCAACTTATTTAAAGTAGTCTGATGTTCGGCACTATACTATATACTATTCTTCGGACACATTATGAAGAACAATCAAAGATACGGATTGTTGAAATTGATTCTGCAAGGCAGAGAGGACCAGGAAGAAGAAGAACGTCTTGGTTAAAAACCTGCAAACATGATTCAACACAACAACGGTAGGATTCTTCAGGGCCGCGACCAATAAAGTCAGAATCGCAATGATGATCGTCCAAAACATAAACATAAAAAGAAGAAGGTGTTCGGCAAAAATATATTTGCAAAATGTATGAATATCCATACTCTTTTTAAAGAGATCTTCTGCTTTGTTGGTTTCAAATTTTTGTTGGCACCATTCTAACTTAAAAGGTCTTAGAAATGTTCTTTTAAAAAGGTTTTGCAAAAGTTATAGCCCATCAAACACGACGCTCGGGTTTTTCCGTTATTTTTTTGTATGCTTTAATGAAAACTTTACAGACTTTGGAATTGCAGATTAATCGTATCTCGTTAATCACAGTTTGTTACGTTCAAAATCTTTAAATGCGTTTTTCTAAAATCATGTTTTCTCATCTTGTAGTCATGATTTTCAAAATGTAAAAAAACATCTTTGGGCACACAATAATTTTGTTTTCCAGACAACCTTGAAATGCTAAATCATGGCTACCGTTTGACCTTAACTTTTTAACAAAGACGCAGACAATGTCATTTGCAGGTCACCGAGCTTCAACAAATAAATAAAAAAATCATGTTCATCATTCAAAAATGAAGAAAAATCCGCGTCTGAAATCTTTTATGGTTTTTTCACAATAAACTCATGAAAGTAGGCTCAAAAATCGACCAACAGTAGTAACCAATATAAATGTTGTTGACCGTAATGACAAAAAACTAACCTTTGAGAAACAACTTTTCTAAGCTCGTCGACTGGATACTCTGCAGTTTGTAGGTCAGTCAAAGGCAAAATTTTTCAATTGAATGAATTATTCCTAATGACACTTTTTTTGCTTCACTAACTGATTTATGTTTTGATTTGTGGTCCGTTTATTGGTGCTTTTCTGAAGTCGTCGTTGAAAATGTTAAAGATATGGCTAGAGTGCAGTAGCAATGACGTACGTAGTTCTGTGTTATTGCGGACGCGATGCAGGTGATAATTATATACCAGTAGAGTTTACAATGTCAAGGATGATGGTTTCGTCAACCTCCTGATTTTCTCTCTTCGCTTTTCCTTCTTCTCTAAAGAGCTCTTAATCTTTACGTCCAAGAAATCGTCCATTTTGAGTTTGTACCGCAAAGAGAAACTGTCAACTCCAACATTGAGGTGCTCAAAAGATTGAAACGCCGAATCGCGCGCGTGAGAGCTGACATCAAAAACACGGTCAAGCTCAAGCTAAAACTGTCTTAAAAAATATTAAAGGTATGGCTGGAGTGCAGTGGTAATCTCGGCGCATAATTTGTCGCAAGTTCGAGACCCAGCTCCGGCAGAAAACTTTCAAGAAATTATGGCATTTATTAATTTAGGACGTTAGTCTAATATTTGATTAGTGTCCATTTAACCATAAATACACTTAAATGAAAGTGAAAGTAGACCAGATAGTAGGCCTCATCAGTCTCCATTCTCTCAATTAACGGGTGCGATAGTATATATTTGTGTGTTTAATTTCCAGGTATATACTCGTATTCAAAGGCAGTTTGTGTGATAGTAGCATAAACGTAAACCCTAAAATATCGGCCGTTGCAAATTAAAAAAAAAAGTCTGATCGTAGTTCAGTGTTACATCTGAAGTACTAACGCAATGTCATGCTGCTCTAGGGATCATTAGAGCCACGCAATGCATGTGATAGTTTTCCTGGAATTTGCAGTATTAAAATGTGATTTTGTCAACCTCCTGACTTTCTTTCCTCTTCTTTTATTTCTCTTCTGCTTCGTTCATTACTTCGCCTTAAATTTTCATCAACAAAAATGTAAATATGATCTTAGTTTTTACATTTACGTATTAAGTCTCGCTCCAATCACAGCATCGTACCCTCGCACATCAAACAGCGCTCCGACCATAGAACACTAGAATTTGTTCTAAGCTCGGACCCTCGCCTCGATCATTGCTCCTATCCTGGTATTTATATTGAAATGAAACTTTTTTAGCAACGTGCGGGTAAATTCAGTAATTCTGTCACAAAACTATCTTGCATTCTTTACTTTTAAAATAATTTTATTCTCAAGACGCTAAAAAAACTTCAGTTTAATATATAAATACGAGGATCAGAGCAATGAGCAAGGGTCCGAGCTTAGAACAAAATTTTATTGTTCCAGGATCGTAGCGCTATTCGATGTGGGTACGATGGTATGATTGGAGCAAGGATCGCCGTTGTGTCCAAACACTAGCTACAATTCTCTAGAAAAAAAATTGCAAATGTTAAGATAAAGATGCAAAACTTACGTCAAGACAATAGAATATGTATTACGCACATACGTTAGGTCCTCTCCTACGCAAGAGAATAAATATTGAAAAAAAAAAACGCACATAAAAAACTCCAACCATAGCCCTGACATACATCGACCATAGGTTGGTTGTGCGTCAGGGCAACGAAGTGGGGCTACCACTGAAAAAGGTACAAAGAGCTTATTAAGATTTAAGTGCAGTAAAATTCGTTTCAGCTTCTAACTATAAACCCAGCCCGTTCCTTACACGGTTACACTGTTAGACACATGCCTCCTCCTCCCTTCTTCTTTTGTCTTGGATCTAATCTTTTACAATACTTTTTAGGTCGTCGGTCCAGCGCGTAGATAGTCTTCCTCTGTTGCGTTTGTCGGCTTTTGGTCTCCACACTGAAAGTATCTTAGCCCATCTTCGGTCCTTCATTCTACCCATCTTCATTTGAGTTTTTTTATTTGTTCAACTACATCTATCACTTTGCCAAGTTAACGGTTAGGGTTAAGGTTTCTACTCCATACGTAATAACTGGTAAAATACATTAATAATATATATCCCGTTTCAGACATTTTACTAACTGAGCTTTCTATATGCAGCCTAACCAAGTTGATTCTTCTGTGTAATTCACATGCTTCTTCTTCTCAGCCATTGTCGGTCCACTGCTGGACATAAGCCAGGGACATGGCTAGAGCAAGTTGGTGCCAGTTTCGGCCCACAGAATGCTTAATGTCGTCGAGCCATCTCTTTTGGGATCTTCCAATGCTCCGTTTTGTTAGTCGTGGCCGCCATTTTATTAGACGTATTGTCCACTTTCTGGTGTCTTGCTGTGTCACATGTCCCACCCATTGCCACTTAAGTTCAGCTTAATTATGTCTTTTATCTTCGTCCTCTTCCATATTTCTGTATTGCGTATTTTATCTCGTAGGCTGATTCTAAGCATGGACCTTTTGTGTTGTTTTGAGGCGTTCTGCACTTTTCTTCGTTAAGGTTGCGGTTTATAGTCCATACGTGGCTACGGGCAGGATGCATGCATCATCATCATGCATGCACCTTTCTTTTGAGACTTATAGAGATGTTTGGGTTTTTAAAAATATGTCCTAAATTCCCGTACGCCCAGCTCAGTTTTACTCTCCTAGTTATCTCAGACGTTTAATTTTCATTACCCAATTTAATTGAGTGGCGTAGGTACACGTACTCTTCTACGGTGTCAAACTCGTTGTTGCCTATTGTGATATGTAAGTCGTCCCTACTCATGATCTTGGCCTTGTTCAGATTCATTTTTAGTGCTACCCGTTGGGACGCTTTATGGAGTTCTATCATCATACTTTCTAGTTCATTGGAATCGCTGCTTATTAGAACAATATCATCGGCAAAGCGTAGATAGTTAAGGTATACGCTGTCTACGTTTATACCTCTTGCTTCCCACTGCACCTTTTAAATACATTTTCCAGAGCCGGGGTAAATAATTTGGGTGAGATAGTATCACCTTGACAAACACCTCTGTTAACTGGCATTCGATCTGTTACTAAATCCTCGTCAATTGAAGCCTGTAGTGTTGCATTTTAATAGATGTATTTTGTGAGGTTAAGTTAGGTTAGGTTAGGGCTGTATCCATTGCTGTTAGGAATCCCCATGTTTCTATCAAATCAAATGCCATATGAAAGAGTATATTATACTCATCACTTTTCTCTATTAGGTTGTGAATTGTTTGTAGGTGGTCTGTTATGCCAAAACCTTTTCGGAAACCTGCCTGTTCAACTTGTTGGTAAAAGTCAAATTTCCTTGTCAGACGGTTTGTAATTATCTTTGTCAGAAGTTTGTAAAGATGCGATAGGAGACTTATTGGTCGATAGTTTTCCATATTAACAATATCCCCTTTCTTAAATAGTAAAATAACTTCTGCGTTCTTTTATTTGATCATGTCAGTTATTATTTTTTCTTTATAAATATCAGGTACATCTTCGGAGCCCACGTTCATGATCACTTGTGCCTGGTTTCTTGGTTCTGGTGTTATTGAACTGTACAGGTCTTGATGAAAGCTGTGAACCACACTTTTGATTTCGCTTTTGCTGTTTACGATTATTCTATCTTTATTTCTCATTTTACAAATTTTTGCCTTACCATTTTATAGCTTCGATCGTAATACCCTCAAATTTTTGTAATCTTTTATAGGGTTTTGAATCAATTTGGTGTTATGTGCTCGTAGGTCTTTTCGAATTTCTTTGCGGATGATTTTGTTTAGTTGATTGTATTCATTTGATTCTCTGTTCATATTTCTCCGCTTCTCCATTAGCTTGATCGTGTCCGGTTTAAGCTTAAATTTTTTCTGCCTTGATCTCATGCATATCTGTTTAGTAGCTGTTTGGATGCTTTCTGTAATTTTCTGTGATAAAGTATTTATTTCCATACCGTCTAACGACGTAGTTGTTAATTTCATATTCATGTCTGCTTATTATGTATTTGTAAACTAGATCCACTTGCGTTTCCTATATTAAGTGTTCACTCGGTACCAAATTTTTGTTATCAATAAATTGATCTCCAAACCAACCTTCCAGCATTTGTCTTAACTCTTCTAGGTTGTCCGCTATGAGAACTATGTCGTCCGCAAAACAAAAATGGTTTTGTTTTTGACCATCTCTATAGCCTCTTGCGTCCTAATTAAGTTTCTTGAAGACATACTCCAAAACGATTATACACAGTTTTGGAAATATGGTGTCCCCCTGCCTTACTCCTCTACATTTAATGGGATTAGTCTTATCATGTAATTTCACTGATAATGCAGCGCTGTTGGTAGATGTTAGATTAGTTTTGAGTATCTGTGATCTATGGAACATTCTCTCATAGCCTACATAATGGCATTTAAACTGTGCTGAAAGCTTTATGTCCACAAATGTAATGGCCAATGATCTGATTTTTCTACTAATACTTTGAAGCTTTGTAGATGGTCGTTTGTTCCAAATCCCGAGCAAAATCCGACTTATTCGTTTGATTGATAAAAATCCAGTTTCTTCTCTAGTCTTGATGTTATTACTGTTGTGACCAATTTGTAGAATTGGCTCAAAAGTGATATGGTTTCCCTTTTTTGTAGAACAAGATACTACTTGCATTGTGCCACTTGTCTGAAATTGTGCAAGCAGAAGTGCAAAAACGTGCCTCCTGCTTGTATGACTATATTGTCTTCTCCTGGTAATTTGTTGTTTTTCATTTTTGACAGGGCTAACTTAATTTCTCCAATAGTGATATCTAGTTTCTCTTCAAATCCTTAGTTAACAATAAATTTTTTGGTGATGGTGTATTTGGGTCCAGATCTTCTACGTGGCAACTTTTGTGCAGTTCAGAATAGAATTCTTTTACTGTGCGTAGTATTTCCTCTCAATTAATTGTGATGTTCTCTTGCATGTTCTTTAGTTTTCTTATTTCTAACTTCTTTAAGGTTTCTGCGTAATACCTGCATGCTCTTGTTCTGTTATATTGTTTGCTGAGTGCAATAACTTCTGATATCGCACTTGATGGCATTACAAATTTCCCTGCATATTTCTTTTAGTTCCTCTTTGGAAGTTTTAGTTTGGCTATCAAATTCATGTTCGCATAATGACCAATTCTTTATAGTTCCAATGTGACTAGTGCAATTAATTAACTAGCGCAAATTGCACGGACCGCAGTTAAAACAGCTCTTCTTGCCAACTCCCAAAATGGTAGTTAAACAGGGCCCTATTTCTGACTTTTAAAAACTTCCTAAAAATTTCTGCACCGCAATAGAAAGGTCTCATCTTTAAAATATCACAATCGTAAACATTAAATACAGTTTTAATACTTATATTTTTAAACCTCATATAATCAAATTGTTATCAATTTCAGAAATGGTAACGCAAGAAACGTTGAACTGTGTGTATGTTTGTGTAAGAAAGGCTGTAGTAAGGCTAGAAAGGCAATTTAAATAAAATACATAATTTATTAAATTTGAATGTTATCAGTTTGTTGTCCTCGCAATAACCAAATATTTTTTTGAATCTAAACAAGAAGAGTAATAAATCTACATCAAATTAAACACAAAACAAAAACTTTCTCAATAGTGGTGATACATGTAAAACACACCTACAACAAGTTCAAATTGTGGGCGTGTAGCTTCTTCTACTATAACCCACCCCCTCACCCAAGTGTTAGTCTTCAAAAGATTTAACGTTTCTCTCACCGCTTGTGTTCTTGTAACTATTATTCACAAAAGCATGAATGTCAAATGTCACTTGGACATAAGAGAATTGTTCAACCATAAATTCCTTGATAACTAACGCTCGGGCGGGTGGGCGGGCACCAAGTTCAAACTGTGGGCGGGTAGCTTCTTCTACTATGGCCCACCCACCCACCCCAGTGTTAGTCATCAAAGGATTCAATGTTTCTCCCACCGCTTGTGTTCTTGTAGCTATTAATCACAAAAGCATGAATGTTAAATGTCACTTGGACATCAGAAAATTGTTTATAAATAAATCTCTCGATAACTAACGCTTGGGTGGGTGGGCGGACACCAAGTTCAAACTGTGAGCGGGTAGCTTTTTTGGCCCACCCATCCACCCAAGTGTTAGTCATCAAAGAATTCAATGTTTCTCCTACCGCTTGTGTTCTTGCAGCTATTATACACAAAAGCATGAATGTCAAATGTTATTTAGACATCAGATAATTGTTAAACCAGAAAAACAGATAAATATTAGTATAATATATTAGTTCTGATGTGTTTAGAGCTTTGGCTACGTTGTTCTTTGTAGCCATGTTATTTAAAGTGACTAGATGTGGATATAGATTGTATCATAATTGAAGTTACGGATACACACTGACAAAGGTTTTTACACGCAGCAACACTTACATTTTGAAAGGCTGGTGGAAAAATTGACACAGCTTTCCTATGATCATCAATTTCTCTGTTGCAATATTGGTATATTTTTGAACTAGATTATATTTTCATGCGCCAAAATTTACTAAACTCTGTTATAAACCCGTTTTTTTCCTCTTCCACGCTCTCATTCTAGCAAGGAATTGATTAACTTATTCAATACGTAAAGTCTAGACTCCTCAAATTAAATCTTAATCTCCCCAATTAAGCCTAGTCTAGAGACCTTGAACTGATAACTTACATAAAAATATTGTTTCAAAACTAAATGACCTAAGCTAAAAGCTTGTTTAACATAACATGCTTCCTGAAAAGTTGACGTGCTCAAGATTCTTTACTTTTAGTTAGTTTTTAATTCATTTATTTAAAGTTGATCTATCACTGCGGTCAGAGGTTAAGTCTACCACATCTGAAAACTTCGCAGCAAATTCAGGAAACCTAAATTATTAGGTTCTTTAACGTGTACGCAACCTTGAGGCAGTACACGAAACCTACTAAAATTTCTCTTTTTATCGGAAAGAAAAATAAGGAACTCAAATCCGAGACCTTCGGTGTAACAGTCAAGTACGCTAACAACTAAACCATATGTGCTGTAAACTTGGCTAAAATAAAATAATATTTTTTTATTACGTCACAGCGACTGCAGTTTCACAACTCCTCATGACTCCAACCAACACCCAACACCCAACATCTCAAAAAGTAGCCGCATTTGGTTATATAATTCATAGAACCATGACTATCCCAGTCAGTAAAGAAAATCAAAAACTTGAGTTCCAAATAATTAAACAAATTGCGGTAAATAATTGGTATAATAAAAAGTAGAAAAAGCAAAACCCAATTTTTGTCATTTTCGCATCAGTCAAAAATTCCTAAAATTATTATCGCATATTTTGGTCCAATCTCAGAAAACAAAAACTAAAAGTAGCCTTTAAATCAAACCCAAAACTAAGCAACATTCTTCATAAAACCAACAAAAGAAATAATCAGTCTAAATCTAAACTTTCCCAAACCATATAATTATAAGAAGTCACACTTTTCAAAATTTAGATTTAGCAATTTAAAAAAAAATAGACCTCGATTCGCTACTTTTAAACAACCAGCTTGGACATATGTACACTCCTATTAGTTTAAATCCTTAGTTTAATCTATAAATAATTACATTGTTTATTTGTGTTTTGAAAATACTGTTAATCATGTTTAATCCCTTTTGTAATTATACCGAAAAGCCATCGCATTTATTAGATTATGTTAATGTCATTTTAATAATAATTATAATCTGTTTTTTTCTTATTTACTCATATAATCTTCCAAATTCTCTATGCATATTGCTAGATAGTAATATTAGTATCAAGCAAGGTTGCTAAGCAATTTATTTAAAAAAAAAAGGTAAAATTACTTGACAATTTTGCTCGGTAATAGCATTGCTACCTAGCAATATGTATGTGTCGTTCTAGTTACTTAGAAAGTTGCTAGTTTCAGCCTAAACTAGGTCATCATCATCATATTTTGGTAAACATTATGACATAACTAAACCCAAATTTTCATAACTATAGGCTAATAGGTAAATATTACATTTTAGTAATTGTTCAAAAGTTTTATTGTTAGATACTAATATGTTGGCAAATCTATGACTTGACTAATTCCAAAGTTGCGTGCGTTTAATTTAATAGTTAAGCAAGTCATGCTAGTTACCGTAACTCCTAAAACATCCTGTATATGCATGAAGTTTTATACTCAAATAAGATTACAAAATTTGTCTTCCATTTATAATGATTGCAACAGAAACGCGTGTGTTGGGTTAGGCAAACAATAAAATATAATGTCTGGAACAAATTAATCATCTATACACAATGCTACAACAAATAATATTTTTTATAGATCATCGAATTGTTTTATCTGTAAATCCTCTGATTAATGGGATTAACTGAATATTGTGTGTAATACAAATTCCATTTTTTTACAATTCATATATTACTTTTTTATTAATTGGCCAATTAATAACAATAAATTCAAATTTAAACCAATACAAGCCATCAAATTGTATTCATTCATATACTTCAAAAGTTTTTTATTGCGTTTTATAAAAAAAATATGATATAACTCAATCATATACAATGCTTAACCTATAACGTCTAATCTATAAATAAAGTTCAATTGTTTTATACATTGGAATAATCTTATTTTGAACACATTTATACACACAATTATAAGATCCTTTAAACTCAATGCTTATCTTTATTTATTATGCTTATTCTTAAGTTTTTCCAAATATAATTTCCGTCTCATCAACAAACATAAATACGTGTTTTAGTTCTCTAACAAGTGCGTATAAAGGTCCAATATTGAACTTGTATGATCAGAACAATTCAAAGTACACTTAAACGATAAAAGATTGCAACAATTAACCAATTAATTTTTTTTTTACAAATTTTTAATAATGAATGCGTTCGGCGAACGAAACGTTTGTAAGTGCTAAAAAAACGAAAAGTTTTTTCCAAATATGACGTTTTATGTCGTAATTTCGTATCAACCATATACAATTTTATTACTACTATTTAAACGTGTTCAAATTCTTTAAACTGTTGGCAACACTTCAAATTTATTTAATGTATGTTTATGTCAGGAGTTGCTTATTTAGATATTTCATAATAAGTAAATACGCGTAGATTAGGTTTTGCTCATTTCTCTAAAAAAAAATCGATAAAAATTTTAACTTCAATATCCTTGTGGTTGTCTGAAAACTCATGAGAGACACCTATTTTGCAAAGCAAACACCAACTACTTCGACAATTTGTTTTTAAGAAATTGTCCAAGTAATTTCAATTTGAAAAAATACTTGTTTCTATGTTATCATTAAAATATTTTAGAGTGCCATCGTAATAGTCCAATTGATCCTATTAAATCAACTCTAAAGGTCCATGGTCATCTAAATCTCTAATACAATTTCTTTCCTATGGTTTATTACTTTTTCATAATTTTGTGATGCAGTTATATAAATTTTGTTTAAATAACTGACGCAACAAACACTTAACCTCCCATCCACCACGCCGTGCGTTTACAAAGTAAGTTAATTAATTTAACAATAATTTGTTGCTCCTTTCGTACCGGTCCGGCCCATCTCGTATTAGCTCGCTATTGCTACGGACTTTTATCGTTCCCGCGTGCTCTTCTATAGATTAAATGTTATTCAGACATAGACAGACCAAGTGGGGTTGTATTAGACTGTAAAAGATTGTTATTCATAAACTGGCATTTTAAGCATTGGCGTTGTGTTCTGGCATTAAGGTCTTATATGTAACAGCCGATAAGAGAATGCTGAGTGCACTGGCATTTGAGATCTTGGTTACACAATAACTGCAAAAGATTATCATTCTATATTGCACAAAATATACTACTAACTATGTGCAGGTTCAATTTATAGTACAGTGGCGCGCCATAACTATAGCGCACTGATGCTAGAAGACAAGAAGGACTGAGCCAACTCAAATGGAGCGCAGTGGAATAAGTGCAAATTAAAGAAAAATTAAAGAAAGAACCTCAGTTCCTTTTCCGCGGCAATAGCCGTTCTAGTAAATTAGTGATTAATATTACGCAAACGCATGGTGTGGTGGATGGGTGGTGAAGTGTTCGTTAGTTATATAAAAAAAATTAAGAAAACTGGGTTATACCACAGTTTTAAGTTTCGAGTTTCCAGTCATCTATTTACAGCAGAGTTTTTTTGAGAACAGTCTCTTCAATATTAAACATGCTGAAAAACAGTTTTAATTTTTTTGTATGTTGAACCCAGTCAAAATTTTCTGGCTTTGCAAATAAGCAAAATAAATTTCAATTCTTGACAATTCCAAGGTATGCTTGCATAATCTCTTTGAGATTTCAAGTCTTGCCAAACACTTTGAGGCTCCCCTAACATATGATAGGTGTTCTTATGATTTAGTAAACTTTTCTAGTTTTGACAAAAACTTAGTCAATTAAATCCACAAACCTCTTTAAAAGATTATTTACCAAAGGAATGGCTAATACCAACCTTCATACCAATCCAAAACAAGACAAATGTTACCAAATGCTCTAGTTAGCTATGTTCTAAAAACACTCCTTTACATAACCCATGCACGCATACTCAGAGCGGCACCCAAGTGGTCGGAGAGAGTAAGGACCTGGCTCCTTCGAGGAGGAAAAATGAGAGGTTTGTGTTCCTGCTCCACTCAGTCCCAACAATGCAGTGGTTGGTAGAAAAACGCTCTTTTTGAATTGAGGCCTGTTTTTTTAACTCAATAATCGTCATTTTCGCCCACATTTTAGAGTCAAAACAGAAGGTTTCGGTAGACAGGCAAAAAGTTGTAGATGGCCTTAAACCAAGCAAAAAAGATATTTTCTGTCTACCTATAAGGAATTATGAAAGTCTCAAAGCATTGGATAAGATTGTACATCTAAAAAATCTTCTCTAGAACATAGAAAAAGCATTGAAACTTTGTATAATCTGTTTTTGATTCAATAAAGCTCGTTTAAACTCATGATGCAAACTACGTAAGCCCAATAATCTTTAAAAAAATGTCTAAATAACCAATAATATGTAATCTGATCATCAGTTCTAATTGTACTAATCTTGATTTAATTATCTTAAAAAGTCATTCAAAATTTTATATTTTTCTAAAACTTATATCTCATCAAACAGCCAAATGTTTTT
This sequence comes from Tachinus rufipes, assembly GCA_963932245.1. Lineage (NCBI taxonomy): Eukaryota > Metazoa > Arthropoda > Insecta > Coleoptera > Staphylinidae > Tachinus > Tachinus rufipes. The sequence goes on from OZ010744.1 coordinate 19,901,327, forward strand.
ACTGTATATTGAAGATGTGACACTCCATATTATGATAAAAAGTCAGTAGTTTAGATTTCTGCCCCAAAACAAGTTCGATCACCATTTTCTACCACAAAACACAAATTTTATGCTTCTTATCCGCATTTTTTTCGGTAAGAAAATAAACCCCAAATTGAATCTAACAAACAAAAACACCTCGGTCAACTCATTAGTTAGCTGATTCTAGCTCCGTAGACAACAAGAACTAACAATAAATTAGCGCAAACAAGATTTTGCCTTAAAAATTGATTATTTCCTTAATACAAGGTGCGGCAGGGAAACTTCCTGATTTGAATTGGGCGCCAATGAGCAAGACGTGGTCAAAAAAGGGTAGGGAGGGTCTTATTCAAAAAAGGGGTTCTTAAAGTTTTGTTACCGCTCAAGCCAATTGTCGTCATGCGTTGGACAAAGGAGGAGTGTGCGTTAGCCGTCGAGGCCTACTTTTCCAATGGCCATTCGGTGGTCGCCACCCAAGGTGACTTCCAAACTCGGTTCAATATTCATCCCACGGGTCCCATTCCTAGCCGGCAAACGATCGTTTCGTGGGTAGACGCATTCAGAAAAAGTGGCAGTGTAAATAAAAGGCCTGGAAGTCAACGGACTTCCAGAACCCCAAAAAACGTCGAGAGGGTGAAGCTGTCGTTTTTGCATTCTCCCCGGCGTTTGGCGCGCAAACAGGCAGGTGTTCTGAGGATTTCTAATCGCAGTGTGAGACAAATTCTTCACAACAAACTCAAGTTTCATCCCTACAAACTTGCTGTGGTGCAAGAACTTAGTGAACGCAATTTTGTTTCTCGCCAAACTGCATGTGAAGCGCTCCTTAACTTGTTTTTCAGTGATAAGGCCCATTTCCACCTTTCCGTAAACAAACAAAACATGCGTTATTGGAGTGGTGCCAATCACCGTAAACTTTATTGTAAACGTGTTACTGGATGGCGCATTGTCGAGAGTTGCAATAATTGGGTCTTACTTTTTAGAGAAAGAAGAACTCACTGTTACTGTGAATGCAGTTTGCTACAGAGAAATGATTGAGGCATTTTTTCTCCAAAAATTTAACTTGAGGACGTATGGTTCCAGTAGGACAGAGCCACGACACACACAGCGAGAATTTCAATAAAACACTTCCTAATCTCCTTGAGGGAAGACGTACTGTGGCCGGCGCGCTTCCCAAATTTGGCTCCCTGCAACTTTTTCTTATAGGAATATCTCAAATCTATTGTTTACAATGACAAACCAAGGACCCTGCAACACCTGAAGGACAACATTCGCCAAAGAGTAGAGCAAAACTTCAAAAAGCGGATAGATCAGTGTATCGCTAATGAGGTCCGCTATTTGTCCAATGTCATTTTTAAAACAACTTGATACAAAAATTCAGCATGTGTACAATACTATAAAAAAAGAATTAAATCGATATGTGAAATTCTTTTTCTTTTATTGACCTTTCAAATCAGCAACTTTCCCTGCCGCACTGTATAAAATGGTCCTGGCTGAAAGTCATTCAAAGTATGAGAATAAAGACAAACAAGATAATATATAAAAAATTTATACGTAAAACCATTAATGCCATTGGGCAACATCTAAAATAAATTCACTAATTAATAGATCAATTTAAAAAAACTCAAACAAGCTACGTAGGAACGCCTCAAATTTGTTGCTGCCGTAATAAAAACTAATTAATTCAAACAAAATTTAAAATTAATCAAAACCCTCAAGGTTAATTAAACATTACTAAAACAATATAAACAAATTTTAGATTAAATTAAATCATTTAATCCAATCCCATCCAAATCAATCCAGACATATTCTAGTATCTACCAGATTAAAACCAAAAATTAAAACAAATCATTAATAACTCTTAATTTCTTCTAGAGAATTTCGTGAATTATCAAGAAAACGCCACCGAGATAGAGACATCAATCCAACACTATTAAAAGAACATCAAAAAAGCTGCGTTAAAGTGGACAACATAGCAGAACTTGTAAACACTTATATAAAATTCAAACCACGTCATGGGCCAAAAAAAGATGTATATGAAAATCTCCTACCGCGTAGAATGTACATACTTCACGAAAACATAGAAATATTATCAGACGAGGAAGATCATTATTCCGGAATCGATAAACCGTCATGCAACGCAAAAATCATTGAACATGAAAGAGCAGGTAATTTTTAATAATTAATCAAATTTGATAATCTTTTTAATAAATTGATAAACAATTCTCAGTAGGATAAAAATAATATTGTTGATTGTTATCATTATGTACTTTCTACATGGAGCAGTAGCTCTAGATACAATGATAACATTGAAAGTCAATTATCTTGATAGCAAAAACATTTTAACTCTCGTGATCCACTTATATCATATTTAAATTGTTACAGGATATGTTCTTCTTCAGCATATACCAGATGGAGATAAAAGTAAAATATCAATAAACTCCTCATCAAGTGGAACAAGCACAAATTCGCCAATTTTAACCCCTAATGATTCCGAACTCGAATACGGAGAAATAAACGATGCCAGAACTCCAAAGCCAATTGATATTGCAACATCATTACAATCAATTGGTCCCGTAAATGTGCGTGCTGTACGTACAAAAAATTGCGATGCCGATGATTCCGCTTTGTTTAAAATAACTCATTATATAGATTCAAATGAATTTATGAAATTTTTCCGTAATAATGGTTTCAGAACGTGTGCAGCATCGTTAAACATAAACGAAGATGAAATGAGTAACGCAGTATATACAAAATTCTGCATTCATTGCCAAGCCAAAGATAATGATAACACAGTTGAATGGGAAATCATTCCCGCAGTACAGATTAAATTTCCTGAAAACGAAGCATACCAATTAAATAAACGAAAAAATAAATTAAAATGGCCCATCAATGCTATGATTACAGAAATGTTGGATTTGGATTGTGTTCTTTTACCAAGAGGTTATATACCAAAACGCGGAGAAAATAAAGACCAAAACATCGAATGGGAAATTGGTTTTCCTAAAGTTGAAAGATATTTGGAATCTAAAATGCATCAATGCCAATTGAAAGCATTTTTATTTTTATGTACATTACATAAAACCTTCATCGAACCAAAAACGCAAAAACAAGGTTTGGTAATTGATCATTTAAGAAATCTTATATTCCGCGAACAACCATCCTGGAGTGAAACCCGATTGGGAACTAGATTGATTAAATTAATAAAATCGCTGATGCAGGATTTGGGTAAAGAAACAATGAACGATTACTTCATCACCAAGAAAAACATTTTCGATAATGTCCCCGGAAGAAAATTGCGTGTAGCACAAAAACAACTTAGTCAAATTGTTGAGGCACCAGTGATGCATTTTATTTTGGCTTTAAGGAATTTGCACTATTCAGCACCATCGTTTTATCCAGTACTTGATTATGATAAGCTTTGTAATATTTTGCGGAAGACTGGTTATGCAACAAATAATCAAGCCATTACAAAAATTGCGGCTGCTGAGAAAAAGATTCTCGATAAAAAGAATCTGGATCCTGATTTGGTTTGGAAGGAAAAATGGAAACAGCACAAATTGGGAGAGAAAAAAAAACCGGTGGAAGAGGAAGTAGCAGATAATCTCAATGAAGCACTCGGATCTACAGATTCAATTGAATTAATGGTAAGCATATTTATGTTAACAAAATAATTGTAGTTGGTCTATAAATTTTATACCCCAGTTTAAAAATGTCTTATACGTAACGTAAACTGTGGAAAGGCACCATCGTGCTAGTACTGCATACCATGTATCTGTGTATGTTTTTTTTTTGTTTTTTATTTTTGCTACTAGTATTCTCGTATTATGGCGCTCGTCTTATTGTGCCCACAAAAAAAGACCTTAGCATCGTACCTTTCCTCGTCGCTTAACGTTTTGAACCTGTAACACTAAAGCTTCGATCCTAGCTTGTTACTCTCACTCTTTGCTCCGATATATATTTCTAATGTTGATCGGTGCAAAGACCACCGTTGAGTCCGCAGGCTTAGTGTGTTCTTGATTTAGATAACTCCTGAGCATGTCGCCGCTCAAGCACCATAACTAACTTTAAAATTTGCAGCTTGCGTCTTCATAGAGATCATTGGCTTTACGCACTCCAGCAAAAAAGCATGGACTGGTAAACTGGAGGCAGCTCTTACACCCACTTCCAAAACACTGCGGTAGACTGCAACAAAATTCGCACTCTCGAAAGGCCCGCCAGACAAAGAACACACGAGGGAATTGCCATACGAATTAAAACGAAGGACCCAGGCAGCAGTTGACAAATTCTTAAACCATTTCTCACTCAACGAAATTCATCAGGCTTTAGAAAAAAATAAAAGCAAGGAAAGCTGCCGGCAAAGATAGAATATTCCAAAAATTTCTTAAGAATATTTCTTAACACCAGAGAATAGCTCAGACAGTTCTACTCAAATATACTGAAATCCAAAGAACTACCATCCGCCTTTAAAGAGATCTAAAATTATAGCAATGCCAAAACCTGGTAAGCCAACCACTGAAGCAGCTAGCTACAAACCAATTGCACTCCTCAGCGTTGCATATAAACTCCTAGAAAGACTAATTCACAACAAAATTTCTGAAAGCATAAACCAAATCACACCTCCAGAACAACACATATCAAACATGGGTTCCAGAACAACATAAAAACCTCAGTTGTATTTATTGACCTCACCGCAGCCTATGATACTGTCTGGAGACCTAAGCTGATCGGTGTAGTACCAAACATCAAAATCTACAAGTTAATTAACAACATGTTACGGAACACACTATTTCGGGTGTATCTAAACGGAAGAGTTAGCAAAACAAGGCACCTAAATAATGGTTTACCCCAAGGCTCGTTGCTTGCACCTCTCCTATGACTTGCCGGCAACCCTCTCCAGAAAGTTCATATATGCCAACGACATTGCACTGGCAACACAACACAACACCACACCTTTAAACAAGCAGAAGAAACACTGGCCCAAAAACTAGCAACCCTGCAGTCATATTTCAAAAAATTGAAACTGTTCACAAATCCATCTAAAACTGAAACTACAAACTTCAATCTATATAATAAAGAAGCATATATCACTTCCACAATCAACTTCAACGAAACAACACTACAACAAAACCAACACCCAAAATACTTGGACATTACTTTGGACTTACTTACAAAAAACGCCCAGGCTGCCACTATTAGAACTGCAGGCATAGCCCTGGCCTATTCTGTAGCCCAATACGGTTCCCCAGTATACATAACATATCCAACTTAATAATACGATGAGAACAGTAACTGGGGCAGTTAAATCCACACCAAGAAAATGGCTGCCCATCCTAAGACACATTCCGCCGCCGCTCCAACGATAAACTCGAGCCCTACAGAATCTACTCAAAAAAATACAAAAGAACACCTCTCTCCCTATCCACGAAGATATGAGAGGTTAAAATCAAAACACGCCCCCCCAACTTCACTGAACAGCAACTTTGACATGCTACAAACATGGAAAGAAGTTTAAAGAAATTCGGAACCTAGCAGAACCCGTCAAGAAAGCTACCTTGACCTTCCCCGCCACCTATGGACCAGGTTAAACAGGATCAGAATGGTCTATAATTGAAAAAGAAAAACTAGCACAGCAATAATACAGTCAAATTCATAGCGTACTAAAGATCATTACAAATTCCAGTTTCTTATACAAAAAATCGGAAAATAGAGCTTAGAAAAACAAACTCCCCAGTAGTTATTCCATCATGGTCCAACTGTAGTCTCAATTCCCAATAGCTAACCGTCAATTACTACTCAACAACGCCATTCTTGTGGCCCTTTTTATATTTTGCATAGCCCCAGAAGCCTTATGACTTGTCTGAAAGGAGTTGATGAGACTAGCAGCTTATTAACTAATTTCCAAATCTAAAATAAATAAAGAACAAGTTATTTAGTCATATATTTCGAGGATCAAAGCCCAAACTGCTAGCTGCTCAGTAATTTGAACTGGGCACCACCCACCCGCAAAAGTGTTATCAAAAAATTAAAAGTTTCTCCTACTTGCAAGCGTTAAAAGTCTATTTTATGCAAAAAGAAGATGGTGATTTTAAATCTTTTGATGACCAACATTTGGGTGGGTAGGTGGGTCACCCCAGTTCAAGATTACTAATCAGTAGTTAGAACTGGAGTGTCCACCAACCCGCCCAAGTGTTTGTTATTAAGACGTTAAAAGTTTATCCTACTTGCAATTGTTGAAAGTCTTTTTTGCAAAGAGAAGATAGAATAATTCAATATTTTGATAACCAGTACTTGTGTGAGTAAATGGGTTACTCCAGTTCATGATAACGAGCCAGTAGATTGAACTGAAGTGCCCACCCACCCGCCCAAGGGTTTGTTATCAAGAAATTAAAAGTTTTTCCTAATTGCAAACGTTAAAAGTCTTTTTATACATAACAGAAATAGTACCATGTTTTGATGACCAACACTTGAGTGGGTGGGTGAGTCACTCCAGTTTACGATAGAGTGCCCGACCATCCCCCCAAGCCTTTGTTATCAAAAAACTAAAAATTTCTCATCACTGCAAGCGCTGAAAGTCTTTTTATGCAAAGACGAGATGGTGATATCAAACATTTTGATGACCAATATTAGGGTGGGTGGGTGGGTCACTGCAGTTCATGATTACCAGCCAGTACTTTAAATTAGAGTGCCCACCCACCCGTCCAAGTGTTTGTTGTCTAGAAATTTAAAGTTTCTTTTCCTTGCAAGAGATCACCACACCAGTTCAAAATTACTAGTCAGTAGCTAGAACTGCATACAGACTAGTGACCTCTCAAGTCAAGGTAGCCGTAATCATTTTTGGGGTAATAAAATAATAACCCAAAAAAAAATCTGCTAAAAATGTGCATATCTTAACAAACAGAAAAGCAGCAATCACATTAGAATGTCGATCTGCCCAAACATTAACAGCCCGTAAAAATAATATCAAGTTGTGCTGAGTAAAAGGACGCTCCAACACTATAGGCAACATCAAAGCTGATAAACTGGCGCTCAAAGAATCAACCACAAAAATGTGGACCTAAACCTTGAACCACACAAAAAGCTTCACAACCAGACTAAAAGCAAATACGTACCACGCACTAAAAGGATGATAGTCTAATAGTTATTTAATGTAGCTGTAAGTGTGCAAACACAACGGCAATCCTCGCTCCGATCATAGCATCGTACCCTCAAACATCAAACAGCGTTCCGACCATGGAACACTAGAATTTGTTCTAAGATCAGACCCTCGCTTATTGCTCTCATTTTCGTATTTATATATTTATTTCAAATTTTTTAGTGTCGTGAGGATAAAATTATTTTAAAAGTAAAGAATACAAGATAAATTTGTGGCAGAATTAGTGTATATTAATTATTTTAGTAGCACGTTTCTAAAATCACATCAATACCAGGATCGGAGCAATGAGCAAGGGTCCGAGCTTAGAACAAATTCTAGTGTTCTAGAGTCGGAGCGCTGTTCGAGGTGCAAAGATACAATGCTATGATCGATGAGATAACGCATCTTTCCACGTAAAACTTAACGAAGATCTCAAAACAGAGTAAATTCCAATCCAACGGGGAGTTAGGAGATATTATCTCACCAAAACTGTTTACCCTAGAGATTGTCTTTGTCTAATAAGGGAAAAAAAGGCATCAATATAGATCTGAGCCACTTATGTGTTGCGGACGATTATGATCTCTAGTGATGTTAAAGAACTAAAAAAGATGCTACAAAAACTTAATGAAGCGAACAAACACGTGGATCTACAAATAAATCTGAACAAGACCAACGTTACGAGTAACAGTGAAGTAAAAGTATAAGTAAACAACAAAACAATAGAAAACTATGTATACCTTGGTCACAATATTAAACTAGGCAAAGCCAATCAAACAGCATAGACAAGTAGGTATAACTTGAGCATCATTTGGAAAGCAAAGTTACATACTTAATACCAGTCAATCTCAAAAGGAAATTATACGAGACATGCTACCTGTAACAACTTATGGCCTCAAAACAGTGACACTAATGAAAAGAGTGTCTAAAGGTTAAGAGTCACAAAAAGAACGATTGGGAGCATAAGAGACATGGTAAGAAATTAAGAGATCCGAAGAAGAACACAGGTTATGAAACGCGTAGTACGAGTAAAGTGGCAATAGGTCGGAAAGCAATCATAAGAACTTTTGGAAAACTCAAGAAGTTAAAGCTCAACCAACATTTAAAAAAAGTAGAAACTTAAAAACCTTTTTAAAGAGCTTTTGAACCTTTCAAAAAAAAAGACAATCTTTTAAAAAACACAAAAATTACATTTTAGAATCTTTTAAGAGTTTTGTAGGTTCGAAAAGCATTAAAAGAGCTTTTTTGAAAAGCTCAAAATTTTAAGCGTCAATGAACGCTAAGATCCAACACCTTCAAAAATAACTTTTGGGAAGCTCAAGAGAGTGCTTAAGAAAAATTTGAAAAAGTTAAGAGACTCTTTAAGACATTTTGAACGACTACTTCAATATTTGCGGAACAGTAGTTTCAACTTTAGTTCCCGCCCACCCACCTAAGTGTTCATGATCCAATTTCCTGATCACAAACAATTAAGTGGGTGAGCAAAGCACTAAGTTCAGTGATTGCGCGACAGTACTTTCAACATTAGTTTGGATGGGTAAGCGGGGAACACAGTTCATTGGTTACAAGACAGTAGTTTCAACTTTAGTTTTCGTCCACCCACTCAAGTGTTCGTGATACAATTTCCTGATCACAAACAATTGAATGGTGGGCAGAGCACTAAATTCAATAACTGCGCGACAGTAGTTTCAACATTAGTTCCTGCCCACCCACCCACGTGTTTGTGATTAAGATTCTTGATTGGGTTTGTAGTTGCAACTAGAGTACCCGCCCACCCACCAAAGTATTTGTAATCTAATTTCTTGGTTACAAACAGTCGGGTGGGTGGGCGGGGCACTAAGTTCAATGATTGCGAGACAGTAGTTTCAACTTTAGTTCCCGCCCACCCACCCAAGAGCTTGTGATCCAATTTCCTGATCACAAACCGTTGGGTGGGAGGGCAGGGCACTAAATTCAATGACTGCGCAACAGTAGTTTCAACTTAAGTTCCGGCCCGCCCACCCAAGTGTTTGTAATTAAAAGTCTTGATTAGGTGTGTGCCTGGGAGACACAGTTCATTCATTACAAGACAATAGTTGCAACTAAAGTGCCTGCGCACCCACCCAAGTGTTTGTGATTATAATTCTTGATTGGAATTGTAGTTGCAACTAGAGTACCCGCTCCCCCACCAAAGTGTTTGTAATCTAATTTCTTGATCACAAACAGTTGGGCGGATGAGTGGGGCACTAAGTTCAATGATAACTGGACAGTAGTTGCAATTGGAGTTCCCGCCCACCCACCCATGTGTTTGTTCATAGGTTACGAGACTGTAGTTGCAACAAGAGTTCACGCCCACCTACCCAAGTGTTTGTAACCTAATTTCTTGATCACAAACGGGGCATTAAGTTCAATGATTGGGAGACAGTAGTTTCAACTTCAGTTCCAGCTCCCCCACCCAAGTGTTTGTGATTAAATTTCTTGATTGGGTGGGTGGGATGGGGAAACAGTTCATTAGTTACAAGACAATAGTTATTTATACAATAATACAATAAAATTGACAAATTAGTTAGCTCAGCTCTTCATAATAATCCAAAGTTTGGTCTACCACCATAACTATATCGCTCCGACCCAAACTTACCTACCTCCTATATTTCTAGAATTTTAGGAAATAACAATTTCTCAATTGAATTGATTTACATTTTCATTTTCATATAAAACATGGTAAAAAATAGCAATTTCAAAACATTCGAGAGATCCCGAGCTGGTTTAAAACTTCAAAACATGCACTGAGATAAAGCCTTGCTTATAGTGTTTGAACTTTATTGATTTTATAGCCACATTCGTCGCTTTTATAGCCGGATTTAATAATTTTGTGGTCTGAATTTTTGACAATTTTTGTTGATAAATTAGTTCTAAAATTAAGAACCCTTTATTTTATAATAAGATAAATTTAACTTTTTCAGAAAACATTATTTTAGAATTTTACCCCCACACCAGACAATCAGATTATAAACAAATATCCAAAATAAGCTAAAAACATCAGATCATTTTGCAAGTCTTCAGTTGTTCTTAGTACATTGTTTTGTGTTTTACTTACTAATTGTGGATCAATTTGATCATCAAAATTGGACGTTAATATAAAATTAATTAAAATAATCCATATAGTACTATTATTTAAGCATAGAAGTAGTAATAGTTATTCAAAGGCTTAAATTGATTAAAATATTATAAAACAAATTCATTTAATATCGTAATTTTTATTTTCAGTGGAAGAAAGACAAATTCGACCCAATGACCCAAACAGTTCTCATCGAATTCTTCATAGACCACTTTCTAGAGATCGTTACATGTAGCATAGACATGGGAATCACGCAACAAGCAGAATTATATTTAAAACAAACCAGTTATTTACTAAAATTGGTCAAGAAAGAAAACCCATCGTACGATTTCGAAAAGCGTGAAAAACTCTTCGAAAAACTAAACAAAAAGACATTTACAAGCAGCAGAACTTCTACATTGCCACCCGTTGTACCCGTACGCAATTCAATACCCAGACTCATAATGGAATCAACAAGATCGGGATCGTTAATATTGGATGAAGCTGTAGCATCAACATCGAAAGAAAATAAAACCGTTTCATTTGATACTAGTATTTAATTAATACTTACATCGACTCCATGCTCATTATAAAAATCAGCTGTTCCTAAGCTGGCATATAGTTTGTAACCCATTTTGTACAACGCTCTCATACTAGGTAGTAATTCCATTTTATGCTGTAAGAAATTATTTATAAAATATACATTTTAAATTTTTGTTTTAATTTTTCTTACTTTAAAGCTGCCTATGGAAAGGAGGATTGATGTTTTCGGTATGCTGAAGCCGGTGCTCATCATTGCTTTTAGGTATGCTTCATAACGATTGTCTCCAAAACAAGCTACTTCGCCTGTTGAGGCCATTTCTACTCCCAACATGAAATCAGCTCCGGCTAAACGTGAAAATGAAAATTGGGGTACTTTGACGCCAACTTTACCACATCCGCTTAATACGTCGACTGGTTCCACTTTTTCTCCAACGATGACGCGTGTTGCCATTGCTACAAAATCATGGTCCAATGTTTTAGAAACAAATGGGAATGAGCGGGATACGCGCACGTTGCATTCGATTACTTTCAAGTCGTTGTCCTGAAAGAAAAAACAAAGCAGAAATAAATAATTATTTTTTAAATATTTTGATAACAACATTAAATTATAAAATCAAAACCGTTGACAGAAACAGAGGTAAACGGCAATATCTACAGTTTTAGGCGGTAAGGGTTCTAGTGACAGTTCTAGATTTGTGTCAATACCCTGTAGTATTATTGGCAAAAGCGTGCTACACTTTCAACACGAGTTGTACCATACTAACTAACCAAGTAGATTCTGGATTTTTAACAATAGCTAATTTTAAGTATCTAGTGTATATTCCACACTTGCAATAATTTTTCATTTACGTTTATAAAATTTATAAACCTATTACCCGTAAATAGAGTATTTTGGTTTCATTCATTCCTCTAAGTCTTTGTCATCTTAGACCATACCTAAAAAACGCCTCAACATTGTGTTGCGGTGTCTTCGATTAGTAACAGAATTAATTTTGTCCACTGCATTAAACAAAGTTTACATCTCTTAATAAAGTTGGTCTAACTGAAAGGTTTTTGAGGTAAGTGCTGATATTCGATACTGTATCTCTCCAATCAGACTCTAATTATTACCAAGCAAATTGTGAGAATTGCAACCAGAAAGTAAATTTGTCCGATAGTCAAAAAGTCCTCCAAGTCTTCCTCATTTATGTCCTCAAAGAAGCCTAAAGAAAACGTCAACGTTGTGTTGCGGTTCATCGTTGCGTCGATACGATAGTACCTGTCCAAAAATAGCATATAACTCAGGCTGTAACCATTACCGAATAAATTCGTAATTAATAATTGGTATTCAGTTTTTTTCAAATTTAGATGATGTTAAACAGAGAAATGTAATCGATTGTTGCCCGGTTGGTAATGTAGCAAAACGACAGGTTGTTTAGTTTTCTTGGACTCCATAATTCGGAAGTAGAAAAGGTGCTACCCAACCAGAAATTTGCAAACGCAAACCAACACCATTGCTTCAACAATGAGACTACCAACACTTTTATCTCTTCCTTCCTTAGTCAAACTTGTCGGTCCATTTTTGACCACTTTGCAGTTCTGAATGCTATTAAGTCTCAAAGGCTAGGAAACCAAATCACCTTTTATTTCATTTCTTTTATTCTATTTTCACCAACTTTTACGATGCATGAGAGCGGTTACCAATAGCGGTAAAAAAAATAGTCAAACAAGAACGATTACGAACTTTCAACTAAATGGATTCCGATAATCAAGCTTTTAACAAAACCCAGCCAATATAAAAGTTTTTTACGGCCAAACAACCAATTTAAACTAGAATTGGGTCTTTAGCAAAATTTAGCGGATACAAAATTCACGAAATTTAATTTAAGGTAAAAAATTTAGATAAAGCCCAATTAAACACCGGAAAGCTGCTGTACATATGAGCAACTAAACAAAACTCAACTCAACGCACAAACAAACTTAGACCAGTTAACTTCCAGTCGCAGGTTTAATCCTTCACTTTTTTATCAATCTTGGTAAACACAGTATTCAGTTAAGGATCATAACATATAAAGAAAAACGCTCCCTCAAAGTTTGCACCTCTAAAAACATTCTCGAGACTATAAGAGCAACGTACCAAAAACGGGTTTCAAGTTGATGATGCTTTTTCTCTTTGCCAAATCACCTATATATGTAGCACAACAAAAACAATACTCCATCATATCTAACTAAAAGACCCCATTCAACCAACGCACAAAAAAATGTATTACTACAAAGAACTAGACCAACTCAGACAGCATTATAAAGCCCAGCACCAACCAGCGGTGTTACTCGTAAAAAACCCATGTTTAAGATCCACAAGACTGTCTTCAACTTTAGAAAGGTAAGCGGATTCACAATAATAAACCTCAAAAGCGGATAGAATAAAGTCTAAATATCTAACCGTTGATGGTACATTGTAGTAATTCCAAGTAATACTTTTTATACTAAAAAACGCCCCCGCAACGTGTCAGAAGCTGATGGCTAGGGTGATACTAGACAGGAAGTATAAACGCCAAGTTTACTCGCTGCAACTCTAGTTCTTAGGAAGCAGCGTAAGGCAACGGACATACACTAAATAGTAAATCGTCTCCATCCAAAGCCACCATGCAACACTATAATTACTTCTCTACAATCCCAACCACGCTATGCCTCCTGTCTCTGCATATACATTTTCAAACTCCTTTAAGCTACACACATGACTCCTGGCTTACACTAGATCTATAAACTTGCACCTATGTCGTAAGTCTTTTCCCGGGTCATTGAAAACCCCAGCTAGCAACGTACCACCCAAGACCACCAACCACAGTCTCACGGCATTGCACACACCACCGTGGGTCACTTCCAGGCCCTTAGAAAAAATATATATAAGACAAATTACGAGGCAGTGGCAAAACTTCCCTCCAGCATTTTTCCATGGCATGCAAACACTAGTCTGCAGGTTCAAACTTAACCAAGTTGCACCAACTCCTGCAGGCTATAGACCAACGCCATACGCTTGCCAAGTGTCCTTAACCCCTAAGAAACGCTTTCACCAAGATTCCTACGTGCACCAAGTAAACGCTGAGTGGTATCAACAACCAAACTCGACACTGGGTAATATGTCGTCTTTTATTACCCTAAAAGAAACTTCAGAAGGAACTCCATCACCTGCGCCTCCATTCCTATCACTGTGCAGAACGGAAGCCGGCAACAAGGGTTGTGGCAGGGCTATCAGGTAAGATTGAGTGGCCGTATCATGATAAACATAATTGTTTTTCTATGAGCACTTACCCACCTACAGAAGGTATGCTTAAACTATAAAAAATATTACTAAGCTTGAAGTCTTAAAATGAAAGTATAAACCGCTTTCAACCGACCAACTACACCTCCATCTACCAAGTCTCAAACTAATACTGCAAACAGCTACGCTAACTAAGATTCAGACAAGCGATACTAAGAAACAACATTTGCAAAAACTTAAAAAAACAATTGTACAAAATCCTATGCTAAACGTTACCCTCAAACCCCAAGTAGATGGCAACGCATTCGCAAATAAGCCAAGATTGACACAACAAAACAGAGGTAAAAAACATTATAGGTTTCTCGTTGAAGACAAGATTCAATCAAAGCCAAAAAACCTTAAAAGAGCATAAACAATAAGCGTAAACCACAAACCCCTGCTTAAACGTTCCAAAACCAGAACCTAAAAGGTGAATCAGATTTAACAAAGTTGAAAAAAAGTCTAAAGCCCAACCACGGGTTAGCCTATTTTAAAATATATGCTCTTTTTTAATTTAGAAAAAAAAATTAAATTACTTGAATTTAAAAAGTGTGTCTAGCAAATGTCGTCCGTCACCGCGCACACACTGAAGAAGCCGTTGTCTGAAATTTTCATCAATTCTTTCAAGCATCTCGACTTCAGCCCGAATATTGTCCTATGGCTTCCAAGGTCCGACGACTATTACTGCTTACTTTTCATTTCAGAAAACCCCACAAAAAAATCATATAGGGCTAAATCAAGAGAGCATAGAAGCCAGTTGAGAGAGATAAGATGTCCAGGAAAGATTGCCTTAAAAATTTGCATTGTTGCAACTGAGAAAAGCAGAAACACAATTCCATTCTACTCCTCCAAAAAACCTGCCCCTCACTCTCTCCGACCACCTGGGCCTACACAGCACTCATCCCAAAATAGCAAAGTGCCTCGCTCCACTCTGTATAAGAACTACCTTACGGTATTAGACACAAGAAGCAGTGCGCGCTCCGGTGGAAAAGCAACACCTTTATGAGAAAACTGTGTAAATTCCAGTGAAAAAGTGTTTGTATGCAAAGACTTGAAAGCAAAAACGACGGACTGGAGCATACCAATTCCAGATGCAAAACACCATAAGCTAGTAGAGTGGATGAGAGATAAATCAACTTTTGTAAAGAGAAAGATGTGATGCTTTGCTCTGACAGTTTGATGCAGTAAGTAAGCAAGTGGCAAGGAGTCTCTCAGTAACCACCTCTACATCACTTTGAAAGTAGAAACCACCAATATCTCCTCCAAAGCTTATACAAAACCCAGAGAATAACAAATCAGGTTAACTACTAAAAGCTGCTATAACAGTCACATCCATACACCACCAAGATTCAAAACCCATAGTAAAGTCATTCATAGAAATAATGCTCCGTGCATGGTCAGCTGCTGTTCACAAATCCAATCTAGCCTATGAAAAAAAAACTTACTGGTAGAACAAAAAAGTAGCACAGCCAGAAATAACTTTAATGCCGCTAGAATAACCGTCTCTAGAGCTAAAAGAACAAGACACTTACGGACAAAATCAACAAAGGCTATAAGGCTGCAAGGAAGAAGTATAAAATCACCATCCAACGTACAAAAAAACAAAGACTAAAAAAACTTTTGCGCAAAATGAGAGAATTGCACTTGAAGAAGCCTTACAGATTGATATCAAAGCAAATTAAAAACAAACCAACCTGCAGTCGTGCCGTAAGAAACATCGGTGTTGGTAAATGCCTTATTCTAAACAACACTTTTAGAGGGCCAAGAGTAATCAAAGCAGATTTGTCTACAAACCATACCAATGTTTTCTTGGAAGGTGATGGCTACGGCAGTTATAAAACTTTGAAATAGAAAAGCATCAACACCTAACGGCATCTCCAATAAAGTATTCAAGATAGCAATTAGAATAATACCCAAAAAGTTTACTAGTCTCAAATACCGCAAGACTAGTTCTTATTCCAAAGCAAAGAAAACCGCAAACCGATCCAACCTCGTACAACCCCATCAGTCTACTACACGGGACAAATAAAGTCTTTAAAAGATTATTCACTCACAATAATAAACCTCAAGACTGAATACTGACAGATCCCCATAGAAAATACATGTAACACTCGATGGTTCAAGGAAACAATTCCGAGTAATAGTGGTGCCGCATTTTGGACAAAACATCAACCAACCAATGAGAGCCAGGCAGAAAGTATAAATACCAAATTTTCACGCAGCAACTCCAGTGATAAAAAAATACCGCAAACCGACCCGACCTCGTACAACCCCATCAGCCTACTAAACAGAGCGGGCAAAGCCTTTAAAAGATTATTACATTATATAGATTAAAAAAAGGCTATTCAATTCGGTTTTCGCAACGGCGGCTTAACAACTTAAACCATCAGAGCAGTAAAAAATAGCAGACACTACAAAATCGGGTTCTCTCAAACAAAGAATTCATTGCGTTATGGTTTTCCTACAAACTTGCCTTAAAAATAATTAGCGGATTGGTTAATAAACCAAAATTTACAGCTAACGCCGCAGTGACAGTGGTTTGGCTGTCAATACAAAAAGCCGATTAACAAGTTCTATTAGAAAATCCAAATTTAAAAAAAAACTACCCGAGAGTTACGTTAAAGGCTAACAAATTATTCGGTGCCCATGTGGAAACAGTGTTTAAAAGAGCAAAACAAGTTACAGCGGTAGCGCGTCTATTGCCAAAACTTGGTCGTTCAGAAGATGTCAAAAAGCAGTTGCTTAACAGCATGCATCGGTGCTAAGGAAAGCACTCAGACCAAGAGCACTTAAAATTACCCAGAGCCTACAAAACAGTATCTACAGATGTCATTAGTTATCCCAGTCAATATGTTAATCGATAAGAGAATCTTGTCTACAAAAACTGTTGGCACGATGCCTGATCTTGAACGTTGTGAGTACAATAGGAGCCACGATTCATTATCGTATTGCCTCCCGCAGTTATTCACGAGCCACAAGTGATTCCGCAATTACTTAAAGAAGACAATGCAAAGCACGTTCTTCTCGATTGTCCAAAATGGAAATATGAACGCTCTGAGCTCATTCAGATATTGAAAGATTTGCTCAATGTAAACACTTTAGTGTCTTATATAGTCGCAAGTGCCAGGAAGTGAGACGCTATTGCGCGCTTTGCACAGAACGTTCTTAAGTCCAAAGACTCCGTTGGAAAACGGTCAATAAAAACTATGACAACTGTGCTTGTACACGTATAAGTGATACAAAAACGCTGGTATTGATATCAGTGTGGTATTGGTGGTAACTTGTGCAATTAGACGCTACTCAGGTCAGCTAGCACATAAGATAAGAAAACTGCCAAAAAGAATAAAACGGTGATGGTATGGCAATTCAAACCCCATAAAAAACAGCACTCAAACCCAAGACCACAAAACAGCCCTTTCACAAAGAAGCATAACAACCTACAAGCCATCTTCGCTGCCAGAGCTGCAAAACCAAACGCAATAGTAAAACATAGTTCAAAAAGAAACCATCGTTACCAACGGGCAAACCACCAACCGCACTTTCCGGACAAGAAAATACGGCGCTATCTAAGTACCCAAAAAGTTCAAGTAACGTATGACCCTAAATCTCACTGTAGTAGGTTAAACTACAACCTCTTCTAATAACGGACTTCACTATTAGAAGCGACTTTCTAACACTACGCAACCGAACGTGACGTGTTGATAGCCTAATCGACACCAGGCAGATCAAAACCCATCAGACTAGACTTTTGTGATAAGATGCATTCCTTGAAAAAAAGTGTTAACTGTGCATAAACCATAGCTTTGCTACGCTAGGACCGACTAGGACGTAACTTTGCACTAGGAGATATATTTCAAAAAGTGCAGACCATGCACTTTCAGAACAACATCGGCACCGTCAAACCACACCAATCACTGATAGATAGAATTTGAGCCACGCCATCCTTCACTGCAGCCACTTCGTCCCCAGAAACCAGCCGTTATCAAAAAAATTACTCAGAAAGAACACAATCAGCATACTTTCTTTAAGGTAATTATTATTAGCCTACATCAAAACCAATTAAAAATTACCGTCAATGTTATGTCACCTTTTCCACAAGCAGTTTACAGTAATCCCAGAACAGCGTGGCAACTTAATATACATAAAATAACTATTTGGTCTGTCGCTTACATTTCACACATTCCATGAGCCACACTGTACTAGGATTACTACAACTCTCTGCACGAGTACTAACATCATAAAACTAAAAAAACAACGCGCGTCTGCAATGCCTTAAAATGTTTTTAACCTAATATTGCTCTCCTCATACAATGTCCAAAATGATCAACAATATGCAATTAATTGTCCAAAACACCGTTCAAATGTTGGTTTATTTTTAACATGCCCGGTAGCATAGCCTAATTCATATTTTAAATAATCTTACTCAAAAAGTATAATACCTTAATCATTTTTATCTTTAAATGTTGCAAATCAATTATCTACTAAAATTATACTACAAATCTTACCTTTGCAATAAGCTGCATATTAAAAGGTCCCGTAACTTCCAAATTGGCAGCAATAGCTTTAGAAATCTGCTTAATTTTCATCAAAGTTTCCGGATTGATATCTTGCGGCGGCGTCACCAACGTAGCATCGCCTGAATGAACTCCAGCATTTTCCACATGCTCAGAAACAGCCATACAAAGTATAACCCCATCATAAGCAACAGCATCCACATCAATCTCCTTAGATTCCAAAATAAATTTCGAAATAACAACAGGATGCTCCTTACTAACATCACTAGCTGCATTCAAATACGTTTCCAAATCTTGATTCGAATGCGCAACATTCATTGCAGCTCCACTTAAAACATATGAAGGTCTTACTAAACATGGATATCCTACTTCTTCGCAAAATTGAATTGCTGATTTTAAATTTGTTAATTCCTTCCATCTGGGTTGTAAAATACCTATTCTATCCAACATACGTGAAAATTTAAATCTATTTTCTGCACCATCAATGGAATCAGGAGATGTTCCCAAAATTCTAGCTTGTTGTCTGTGTAAATCCATTGCAATATTATTGGGTAGTTGTCCTCCCATGCATAAAATAATCCCTACAGGATTTTCAATATTATAAATATCCATTACAACCTCAAACGATATTTCTTCAAAATATAACCTATCCGACATATCATAATCTGTGCTTACAGTTTCAGGATTGTAGTTAACCATTATTGTTTTACGGTTTAATTTTCGAAGCTCACGTAAGCAACCTACAGCGCACCAATCAAATTCCACAGAACTACCAATACGATAAACTCCAGAACCTATTACCATCGTATGTTCTTCAACAAAAGTCAAATCATGACATAAAGCATTATAAGTTAAATATAAATAATTGGTTGTTGCTGGCCATTCAGCAGCAACGGTATCAATTTGTTTAACAAACGGTGTTATTCCTAAATCCTGTCTTTGTTTTCTAATAGCCAATTCAGTACTCTTAACAGCAGAAGCAATTTGTTTATCACTAAAACCAATTTGTTTGGCTTTTAATAGAATTGTGTGAGTTAGGCTGTGTTGATCAACAGATTCTAATAAATGATAAAAATCAATAACATTCTTCATTTTTTGCAAAAACCATCTATCAATTTTAGTAAGTTCGTATAACTTATCAACAGTATAACCATTCCTCAAAGCAGCAGCTACTACAAACATTCGCTTATCGGTTGGTTCCTTAAGCTCCTCATCATCAACAGCTTTTAAGTACGGATCAAAACCAGTTACGCTTTCATCAACCATGCGTAACGCCTTTTGAAAAGCTTCTTCAAATTTTCTACCAATAGCCATTACTTCACCTACACTTTTCATGGAGCTGCCAATTTTTGTGCTCACTCTGGAAAACTTGCTTAAATCCCATCTGGGTATTTTAACAACACAGTAATCCAAACTAGGTTCAAAGCAAGCAGTCGTGACACCAGTTACTGAATTTTTAATTTCAGGTAATGGTATACCAAGAGCTAATTTAGCAGCTACGTAAGCTAAAGGATATCCTGTTGCTTTACTAGCCAATGCTGAGCTTCTTGATAATCTAGCATTAACTTCAATTATATAATATTCTTCCGCATTAGGATTGAGCGCGTATTGTATATTGCATTCCCCAATAACACCAAAATGTCGTATAACTTTAATTGCAGTAGTCCTCAGCAAATTGTAGTCACGATTAGATAAAGTTTGGCTTGGAGCTACTACTATTGATTCCCCAGTATGTATACCAAGCGGATCAACATTTTCCATGTTACAAACAGTAATGCAATTATCAAACGCATCTCTAACCACCTCATACTCAACTTCTTTCCAACCTTTCAAAGATTTATCAATAATCAATTGATTGGAATGAGCTAAAGCTTGTTGAGCTAATGATTTCAATTCATCCTGATTATCAGCAAAACCTGATCCCAATCCACCCAATGAAAAAGCTGCTCTTGCCATTACAGGATAACCTAATTGTTCAGCCGCCTCTAAAGCTTCTTGTACTGATACTGCACACATACTAGGAGCTACTTTCTCACCAATACAAGCAATCCTTTCACTAAATATTTTTCTATCCTCGGTATCAATAATGGCTTCAATAGGAGTTCCCAAAATTTTAACATTGTATTTTTCAAAAACACCAGCTCTTTGCAATTCAACTCCACAATTTAAACCAGTTTGACCTCCAAATGTTAACAAAACACCACCCGGCCTTTCAGCACGTATTACTTGCTCAACATATTCAGGAACTAATGGAAGGAAATAAACCTTATCAGCTAAGCCTTTGGAAGTCTGCACTGTAGCTATATTAGGATTGATTAGTACTGTTTGTATATTTTCCTCTTGTAATGCCTTAATAGCTTGAGAGCCCGAATAATCAAATTCACCGGCTTGTCCTATTGATAATCCACCTGAACCTATGATGAGTACCTTTCTGGGTACATCCGAAATAACCGGTTCTGTTGGAGTGTATTTTAATGAAGAAGTTATTAAATCATTCGCGTTTATTATTTTTCCGTTCGCAGAATTCTTTACAACTTCTAAGTATATATCAAATAGGCATTCGAGGTCTTGTGGTCCTGCTGTGTGTTCGGGATGAAATTGCACGCTGAAGTATGGTAGAGATGAGTGGATTATACCTTCGTTCGTTTTGTCGTTGGCGTTTGAGAATAGTGGCAGCCATTGTTCGGGCAGTGATTTTGGATCGATGGCAAAGCCGTGGTTCTGAGATGTCATGTAGCATCTGTCGGTGCCGTGATGTAGACATGGTTGATTGTGGCCACGATTACCATATCTGAAAATAATAATGTAAAATAGTTAAAAAAATCAAGAATCAAGGTGTCGTTGGTAATATCGCAAACAATAGCTGTGCAGAGGACAAACATATTTTACTTTTCTATAGCACTCTTAAAGTGAGTGTAGCTTTATCCTCTTATATTAGGTTAGGGAATACTTAAAACAGCTTAAAATATTAAAAATCTTGTACAGTGAACCTCTTAGGAAGCTTCGAGTAAAACTACAATTATTAAATACTCTATCTGATAAAACCAACGAAAGTAATAGACTGCAGAATGCTATAGATTGAAGATATTGCAAGAATACAAGTCAATGTAGTTTAGAGTTGCAAGTCAATAAAACTTCTTTGCTTCGACACTTATAATAGAACTTAAAAAGCTTCTAGTATAAGTAAAGTTATAAGTTACGTGTAACAATTTCAGAACTAACTAAAAGCATCAAACTGTAGGCTTATAATCCATGACAAACATACTGTAACCTCTTGCAAGAGTTTATCGGTGGCATAAATAAGTTTTTATAAAAATTTCTAGTAGGTCCATTATGATCATAACTGCTAAAAAAGTGTTTGAGACTGAAAGATCGTTACCTGCCTCTCATTTGGTTAAGCTTTGTTTGGCCAAACAAAACTTAAGACGTTACTTCTTTCTCAATTTCTTAAAAGATCAATTACAGGCAAGTGATCCGTATTACCAAAAGGATTAACAAAAACAATTATTAAAAGATCAATGTTTGTAATGATAACCTCCAATTAACTTTTCCCACTGACCTTAAGTAAAGCTAATAACAATCAACAAATTTCTAGTTTAGAGCTTGCATGTTCTCGATA
This sequence comes from Tachinus rufipes, assembly GCA_963932245.1. NCBI lineage: Eukaryota > Metazoa > Arthropoda > Insecta > Coleoptera > Staphylinidae > Tachinus > Tachinus rufipes. The sequence continues at coordinate 19,923,506 of OZ010744.1, forward strand.
ATAATGTTACAGCACATGCATGTAATCTTAATCCAGCACTTGTGTCTTATTGATTATAACATCCTAATCCACACTCCAATGCATTCAAATAAAACGTTTGAATGTTGAATGCTGTTACTGACGGCATTCCTTTTCATTTTCATAGTCCTTTAGTCTAAGTTGTCTTAAACCAGACATCATAACACTCTAGCTAGCTTCTTGAGTATCCAACACTTCGACTACTTATCCTTAAAGGCTGGTTATTATTTCAACAAACCCAATAAATACCAAAGGATAAATAATGTTGGTATGCTACCTTTTCGTTGTTTCTTGTAATAGAGAACAAAATATTAAAAATTCTATTTATTTTGATCTTATTACAAGTAAAATTCTAGTCTTCATCTGTAGATACGTTTTCTAATGGTTCAAAATATTGTTTCAAAGTATTGCTATAAATCAACTCTTCAAACTATTGTTGATTCTAGGTACAGGTATCGATAGCATAAGAAATAATTGTTGAAGTCATCTTGTCTCCAAATTTCAGCGATAGGAACCATAATATCTAACAAATTAACGCAAAACAGCAGTTAAAACATTAAAGACTATTCGAGTCTTTGCCAAAGTGCTGTTATGTTCAAAGTTGCATAAGACTCTCCGTTTAGACAAAAAGATAAATTCTACAAAGTTAACATCCAACTTTTGTTAGAAGTATCTTTTGATTACTAGAACAATTTCTTTCGTTTTTTTTTTATTTATTGTGGTTTTTACGGCTATTTAACATCGCTCTAGTAAGTGTACAACGGTTTAATGAGACCAACAGTTTATTAAATGACTTCCAAACCTCCCTAGTGGATAAAGAACAAGTTCTTAATTAGTCATGTCAGGAATCAAACATTGATTCTAAAAAAATCGCTCAATTAAAGAAAGTGGCAGTATGCTTTCTTGTTGATATTCTGTTCTGCAAAATCTGAGTAGTTGAGCTACAAAAGCTCAAAGTATGCATGCTAAAATCCAGCAAGTAAAAGCTAATGTTAGTTGTCGTCAATAAATCGAAGCAGAAAAGTAACAAATCCAATATTTTGAGTGGGTAAGTGGTACACGGCAAAAAGTTTCAATTGAAGTGACGCGCCCAAGTGTTATTCATCCAGAAATTGGATGTTTCTTCTCTCTACAAATGTCAGTTGTCAATAAATCAAAGCAAGAGAGTCGCAAATCCAATATCTCAATAACAAAAAGTTGGGTGAGTAATCGAGGCACACGGTTCAATGATTACGACAAATAGTTTCAATTAGAGTAATACATCCACCCACCCAAATGCTAGTCATCCAAAAGTTAGATGTTTCTTTTCTTTGCAAACCTCAGTTCTCAATAAATCAAAGCAGGTAGGTGACAAACCCAATCTCTTAAGTGTCATCAAAATATTCAATTGTCACTAAATTAAAGTAAGAAGGTAACAGATTCAATTTCTTGATAACTGATAATTGGTTGGGTAGGTGAGCAATGCACCCAATTCAATGATTGCAGCAAATAGTTTCAAGTTTAGTATTACACTCGCCAACCCAAGTGTTACTCACCTAAAAATTGTATGTTGCTCCTCTCTGCAAATGTGAATTGTCATTAAAATGAGGCAAGGTAGTGACAAATCTTTTGATAACAAACAATTTAGCAGATAAGCAAACCACTGAATTCAATGATTGCTGCTAATATTTTCTAATAAAATAACCCAGTCACCCACCCAAGTGTTAATTATCCAGAAACTAGATGCTTCTCTCTGCAAATGTATGTTATTAATTAATCAAGACAAGAGGACGATATATCCCGCCCAAGTGTTGCTTAATCTAGAATTTGAGTTTCTTCTTTCAGCAAATGTCGGATATCAATAAAACAATGCAGAAGAGTAACAAATCTAATCTTTGGTGAACTTAGTTCAATAATTATGACAAATGGTTTCAACTGGAGTCACCAACCTAAGTGTTTCAGTCATTCAGAAATTAAATATTTTTCCTCTCTGCACGTACTTTAACGATTACGGCAAATAGTTTCAATTGGTGTGATCCATCCACCCACCAAGTTTCTTCTCTCTGCGAATGTCAGTCATCAATAAAACAAAGCAAAAAAGTCAAATCTAATCATTTGATAACAAACAATTGAGTATGTGAACATAGCACTCAGTTCAATGATAGCGACAAACAGTTTCAATTTGGGTGACCCAGCCGCTCACCCAAGTGCAACTCATCCAGAAATTAGATGTTTCTCCTCCTGCAAATGTCAGTTGTTAATAAATAAAAGCAAGAGAGCGGCAAATAGTTTTAATTGGCGTAACACAACAACCCAGCCAAGTGTTAGTCGTTCAGACATAGGACTGCAAATATCAGTTCTCAATAAATTAAAGCAAGAGGGTAACAAATCCAATCTCATAATAACAGTTGGATAGGTGGGTGAGGTATGGTATTCAATGATTGCAGCAAATAGTTACAATTAGAACTCTCTGTCCACCTACTAAAGTGTCACCCAGAAATTGAATGTTTTTCATCTCTGCGAATGTTAGTTGTCAATAAATCAAAGCACAAGGATAACAAATCTAATCTTGTAACAACAAACAGTTCAGTGGGTAGACGTAGTACTCAGTTCAATCATGGTAGCAAATAGTTGCAATTGGAGTACCCCGCCCGCCCACCCACCCAGTAAGTCATCCAGAAAATGAACAATTTTCCTCTCTGTAGTTATCAATAAATCGATACAGGAAGACAACAAATCCAACTTCTTAATAACAAACAAACCTAGGTAGGCAAAACACTCAGTTTAATGATTGCAGCTCTCAGGTCACAATGCAGTAACTAGGTTATCAACTTACAACATCATTCCTTAACCTCCCAATTTGCACTTGCAGTAAATAAATTGTCTATTATCATATTATCTCATCTCTAAGATTAGTTATCCTAAAAAAATTGATAAAACTTATAAAATAGTTAATCTGTACTTATAGTATATTGTACTACAGCCTACTGTAGTGTTAAACTATCAGTAAACTTTTAACAAAACAAACGTTAACTAGGGACCCCTTTATTTTGTATCCTTCAAGTATTTTGTATTTTAAGTTCTGTTTGACTCATGAAATATTGTTTTTTCTATTCCTCTTAAATTGTATCGTCCTTTTTTTGAATTCTCTATGTAAATTTACAAATTTAACACCACTTAAGTGCCATTTTCGGTTTTAGGACCAACTAAGGATTGCCAGTGCACTTCGGCAAACTTAAGATAACGTTGCATCCCAGAAATCTACTAAAAAATAGTCCAAAGAACGTTTGGTCAAAAGCCTAATACTACTCGAAAAAAAAACATCAAAAGTTTCCTACTTCAGCTTCTTCTGATGCAATTTGGCGACCATTAATACTTTTACCAAAACAACTCGGAATAGTAATTAAGTGCTTTTCCAGTACCAGTCCCAATAAATTCTATAGCCGTAACGTCTTTTTCAATCCAGAATTCCTTCCGCTCTCTATTTGTTCAATTTTCGTTTCTTTATGTTGTAAACAACTTCAGGGTGTTCATCAGTTGCAACACTTCGACATTGGTCATTTTAGCCTACTAAAATAAGCCAATTAGGCTTAGCAAAACCACATAGCAAATAATAACTTGGTTCGTTCTTGGTAACCTTGTATCAAATAAAGATGATAATCAAGACAACTATACCAAAAAGACTTTCTTGGCGTCGGTCAAAAAGACAACAATCACGATATTGTTGTCAACCAACACCAAGGTAGAAAGCCAGTTTGACACCAAAAAGCAAACAAAAATAATACAGGTACCAACTGTCAACAAAATAGCAAGATTTGATTGGGAATTTCTCTGAACGTAGAAAGTGTTAGAAATTAGTCCGCTAACCAACTCGCCTGCAAACCAACAGATACTCCTAAAGTCAACAAAAAAATCAACTGAGCAAACGAATCCTGACAGTCTTGCAAGCCGCCCGATAACAAGCCAAGCCAGTTAACAAATCGTTAAACGTCAACAAAGTAGTGGAAAATATACTTCTAGTTAACTTGACGCTGAAACTACTACCAACAATTACCGACTGCCTAGAAAACTACTATTCAAAAAAGAAAAGAAATTCTAGAGAACAAAAGTCTGAAAAGAAAACAAGCACGATCTCAATCCAACGCCAGCAACAACGTGGTAAAACTCAGACGTACGTGACCAAAGTTATCCCAACCAACAGTCCATTAAAAGAAAAAAAAAACAGCAAACATTGGGCCCAATGAAAACAAAGTGCTACCCAGCTACTCCTAACTACGTAGACAAAAAACAGAAGCCTGCCAATTCCGGCTTGTGGAAAATTCCACCCCAAAGTTCATGACAAAACCCTAGCCGCTTTAATCATCATAAAAAACCTTAGCGTAAAACCGCAGCATAGCCTGACAAGGACATTCACAAAGTTACAGTCGGATATACCTCTAATCATCTTTGATTAACTCCCTTCTGAAGCTTGGCCCAACACAAGCTAACCCCACTGTCGACAATTAACAACTGCCTGAAAAATTGCTATTCAGAAAATAGAAAGCAAAAAACAAGACTGTAAAAATGAGTTATCTACCACAAACGCCAGCAAAATCGTTGTTAAAACCACCAAGAAAAGAAACAAAGAAAAAGTCCCGACGTAAACTGCCAAGCTACCCCTAACCGACTACGTAGGCAGAGAACCTTCCAAAAACCAATTTTTTAAGTGGTATGACTAGCGTCACTGCCCTATGACCTTTTAGTCCTATTGTGCATCTCTAGTTGTTACTCCTCTTCCGTTTCTCCAATAAAATCCAGAACCTTTTGCCAAAGAATAGTATTCTATAGTGCTCTTTTTTTATTAAATTTGTGCTTGCCAAAAAAAAACACTAAAAAACGGAAGTTTCTGCGTCCATCATACATACGGCCTAAAAGATACGTCTGGAATCCTATTCTATGCAAAAGTTTGTTCAAGCCACAGTGTTCAGTTATAAGTCCTGTAAACTTTCATAGATTTGTTTTGCTCATCTGCATTACAATAGTTTGGGTAATGTTAAGAATGGCCATGTTTGCTTCAACATAATGGTTATCAATCTGTTAAAGTCAGATCAGGTTTCTAGCGCACACCATTCAATGGTAGCTCTCTCCTCTTAAAACACTCAAGCATGTTTCCCCAGAAATAACGTGAACAACGTTCCTTAGCTCTTGCCTTCATATATCCCGGCTCCACTGCCATTGTAATCTTTAACCAATACACCAGATCATTTCTTTGATTGTGCTCAGGAATTATCACTTCAAATGACTTCTGTATGCAATAACCTTTTATAAAGTCAGACCTCAACTTGAGTGCCTATTAGTCATGTAACACATTTGTTATTTCCGGTCTGAGAACCCACTTTATCTGTAGTCGGTATGCTGCTGGTCTCGTTCCTAGCAGCACAACCTTGCAACTCCGATTCCTGGAAAACTCCACTCCAAAGCTCATGGAAGAAGTTTGCACTATAGCCTGGAAAGAGCATCCACAAAGTCCAAATCTAGATAATCCACATGTAGTATTAGTGGTGACCGTAGCGCAATGGTCAAGTGCGAGGACTGTTGAGCAGGCAACCCTAATTCGATTCCGGACAGCGACAACATCTAAATTGTCGAATATATTTCGGCAATGCCAAACCAACAAAGTATCTGCATAGGTAAAACCCTCTAGTGATGTGGTTCGAATTCTACGTTTAACTGTAGGTCCCGCATGTTTGTGTAGAAGTATTATCGCACACCACAAACATACGAGAGGGACATTACACAAGTACGACACTACAAGAAGAAAAAGTATTAGAAAAAGAAGAATACCAAGGAGGATACCAAGAACCCATCGCTCCCGCAAGCGGCACCTTCAAAGTCTTATCGACTCAGTGAAAAAAATTGTTACGAGCAAGTACAAAATACAATCAAGAAAAAAGCACAATTTGTCATAGAGCAGACATGTATTTTATTTTATAAAACTACCGGTTTCGACCTTAAGGTCATCTTCAGGCTAAAAAGATAAAATGATAAAATTTTGTATATAAAAAAGTAATTAAAACGAAATCTTTCTCCTACTTCTGGAAACCACCTCTTTTGAACCATTTCAGAGGCAACTGCCAGTCGTATGACAATCAGCCTTATAAATGCAAACGTTTTACCGACTTAATCCTCAAAAACAAGTCTTTTCAAAATACCAGACCAGCAAACATCTTACTACGTTTGCTTTTCTAAATCAGCCCAATTTCGAGCAGATTTTCTACTAGGTACATTAAGCAAAAAAAGTCCGCCAAAGGTTTGATTAGGTGCGTTCAGGAAGGCGATAGCAAACCTGGAGTTTTTCTACTTTAGTAGCAATTCCTGATTAGTTCCGCTTAGTAAACTAATTAGTTTCCTGAACGCACCTTTATATCAGCTATATCAAACATAACATTAAACCAACTATTTGATTCTATTATTCATTTTAAAACAATATTGCACTTACTTCATTTTAAAACTGGAACATCCTACAGCAAGCGATAACAATTGATGTCCCAAACATATACCAAAAATTGGTTTCACCTTTTTTCCATTCAAAATTTTCCTGATGTTTTGAATAGTTTTATCACATAGCTCTGGATTACCGGGTCCATTGCTCAAAAACAATCCATCGTACTCGTCAACATTGAGCGGATGATCCCATGGTACCAAATCGACTCGAGCACCTCTATTCAAAAAACATTTGATTTGGTTGTACTTCAAACCACAATCTATTGCACAGATTCTAGGCGATCCAGTAGGATTGTATGTTTTGACACTCTGAAACAAAATTTATAATTTGGTCAAAAATTTGTATATATGTGTCAAAATTGACAAATAAATGCTTGCAAACTTGTCAAAAACGTTAATAATTTTTATTTTCAATTGCTAACTGTCAAAAATTTTATATAAATATTGCTTCTTGACAATTATGCATGTAAATTGTTAAAAATAACAAATAAATGTCAAAACAAACTGTCAAAAATGTTAACTTGATTTTCTCTATCTTGGAATTGAATAGGCTTTATTAATACAATTTACCTTTACTGAAACTTCGTTCACCAAATTCCGTAAATTAGGATCAGAAATTTTGATATGTTCGGTATCGATCGGTAAAGTATAAACAATTTTACCAAGCATTGTGCCCTTTTCGCGTATCTTTTTCGTCAAGGCACGTGTATCGATGCCATGGATACCGGGAATATTTTCTTTCTCCATCCATTTAGACAAAGTTTGCTTTTGTCGCCAGTGGCTTGGCTTTTCACAATGCTCTCCCACGACCAAAGCTGATGCCCATATTTTATGAGATTCAAAAAAACTGTAAGTAAATATCAACAAATTGGTAAATAAAGTAATAAATTTAAAATAATTATTAAAATCTATCAATAGTACTTACTACGGTAATCCATGTTCATCCAATTTATCTTCTGGTATACCATAATTACCAATCAATGGATATGTAAGAACTAATATTTGAGCGTGATAACTTGGGTCTGTTAAAGATTCTGGATAACCAACCATGCCAGTCTGAAATACTAAAGAAATCATTGTTAATAATAGAACAAAATACTAAAACTAAATATCCAATTTTAGAAAACATGTAAAGTCAAACTTGAGACCAAATTAAATACTTAAGAGCACAATATTTTGAGTAGAATAGTTATGCAGTTTAATTCCTTTTTAAAGTCGTTTTTTGCAATGTGTAGAAAATCAAATTTATAGTAAAATGTATAAGAATCCAAAAGAGTTGTGCTCGAAGTTTTATGACATTCAAAATATCGTGCCCTTAAGGTCTTATTTAAATATTAATATATGTTTAAAAAGTTAGATGTAATGTAAAACGCCGACTGCGGAGTGCCTATACACGACAAAAACGAATGCTGAACAAGTCTGAGAAGTGTATGGGAACCAACGTGAAGAAGCCTTTCGAACGTTACAAGTTCGCATGCGCGCGCAAGTCCCCGAGAGAAGCGGATGCGCAGCGCGACGCCACCAGGGTCTAGTTCGTTTGAATCGACAAGACAAACTCTCCAGCCGAGGACAAGGTCTCACAACTCGTAAAGATATCGTTGCCATCTGTGGTGACAGCCTTAGAGGCGTTCAGGCACAACCCTACGGATGGTAGTTTCACAACATCACCCTATCGAGTGAGTACATAAACCAACTGTCCAAACCTGCGATTTCTCTCGTACTAAGCACTAGTCATCAGTAAGGTAAAACTTACCTGTCTCACGACGGTCTAAACCCAGTTCACGTTCCCTAAAGACCGGTAAACAATCTGAGCAAAATCTGTTTTGCAATAATAGAATAAGCTGACATCAAAGAATCAAAAACCGCTAAATCGCTGTAAACGCTTCGCCGCCACATCCAGGTAACCCTGAAGTAACTTTTTTGGCACCTCTTGCTGAAAACTTTTCAATCAAAAAGATCGATAGACAAAACATTTGGATGCCTTGAGAAAGTCATAGTTACTCCTGCATGTGGGGTTTGGCCCTGTATGGCTCAGACCTTAATTATGGTTTCCCGCATCGGTTAAGAGCTGGAGAGACTAAAAAACGGGATCATACATGCAGATACACCCCCTCCCCCCAATTCAAGAGCATGTCTTTACACTCGTGAAAAACTCGACCCACTCTAACTACTAAAGAACAGCATTGGCTCAGCTTGTTATACCTCACATCGTGCAATCTGAATTGTTCATCTTTTTTCCAAAAATTTTGAGATTTGGCAGAATCTGCACCTAGTTCTAAGTACAAAAGCGTATTATTTACGTTAGTTAAGATTTCTCGGCAATGTCCGGAGAGTGGCTCAGTTGGATGAAGCGTCTAACTCAAATCTCGGCGCATAACTTGTCGTAGATTCAAGCCCAAGCTCCGGCAAAAAAAAAAGAAATTATGGCATTTCCTCATTCAGGACATTAGTCTAATATACGATTAATATCCATTCAACAGTAATTACCTTTAATATGAGTGTGTGGGTAGACCAGATACTAGACCTCGTCGGTGTCTACCTATATTCTCTCAATTAACAGATGCGATAGTATATATTTGTTTTCAAGTACATATTCAAAGGCAGCTTGTGCGGTAGTAACACAAGCGGAATCCCTAAAATATCGGTCCTTAAAACTAAAAAACAAAACGTTGGATGATTCTCCATCGTGGCCCCTAAGCGGCTAATGATTCTTGGCGTCAAAACAGCAGATGAGTCAGCCCACTTCCCCGGTTTTAAGGGTTAGCTGCCGTGGAGTCTAACAACTACCCCAAATTTCTTCACATTGACATTCAGAGCACTGTGCAGAAATTGCGTCTACACCCGCTGAAGCCATCGCAATGCTTTATTTTAAATAGACAGTCGAGTTTCCTCAGTCCGTAGTCCGTGCGACTCTGAGCAGACCGTTAAATGACGGCCGGAGGCCAAGGCACAAAACCAAGCTAGGTTTGACGCGGAGCCTTCACACGTCACCAGGACCCGCTTCCCGACCACGCCCGACGCACCTCGGTTCTCATCTCTTAATCACATACACTAAGTCGGGTGAGCAGTGTAGACTATTACAAACTATTCGCCCAAAATCATGATCTTCAAAACCTGCGGCCCCCAGAACTCACAAAATAAAAGTTAAATAAATGACAAAATTGTACTTTATTTTCAAAATCGTTTGAGTGAGAATATTTTGCGGTCGGACTCAAAAATCCTAGCTCCGCCACTGAATCCCGGTCAAGAAAAAACAACCTAGAACGTACTAAAAAGTTACCAATAACCTGAAATGAGATAAAATATCAAGGCATATGTAAAGAATTGCTAAAAGATAAATGCGAAATGCGCACAAAAATCTGCCACCGTACAGTCTTGATAACCGTCTTTAAGAGAAAACCTCCATTAACTAAGTAAGGTCCCTAAAAACCACTCCAACGAGAAACAGATTCATACTGTCTGCAATAAGTACGTACACTCACAAGGTCATTTGTCACCAGCAGAGACTACCAACGACTTCATTAACCTGCAAATAGACACCCTAAGAAGCCGTAAGACAAACTATTGCCCATCGTCGCATTTAAAACGCAGAAACTCAGAAAAACAGTTACAAGAGGCCACCTATCATTTTTTTTTTTAATTTCAAAATGTGATTAATAAATGCTACAATTTCTTAGGCTCAAACAAATTATGCGCCGAGATTCGAGTTAGGTGCTTCACTCAACTGAACCACTCTCCGGATGCAAAGTACCGTTGAAACCCCCGCCAAAGTCTAGACCCGCGTTTAGACAATCCCATTCTTCAATCCAAACCTCACGCCCACAAACTTAAAACTTATTTCCCGTCCACTCACCTAAGTGTTCGTGTTCAAGAAATTGGATCCCAAACACTTGGGCGGGTGGGTGGGACACTCCAATCTAAAGCACATTCCCACAAACTTTAAACTTAATTCCCGCCCACCCACCCAAATGTTTGTTTTCAAAAAATTAGATCATAAACAATTGGGCGGGTGGGTGGTACACCCAATCCAAACCACACCGCCCGCCCACCTAGTGTTCGTGTTCAAGAACTTGGATCACAAACAAATAAGCAAGCGGGTGGGGCACTGCAATCTAAACCACACGCCCACAAAACTTTAAATTTAAACTTAGTTCCCGCCCACCCACCCAAGTGTTTGTGTTCAAAAAATTGAATCACAAACAATTGGGCGGGTGGGTGGAACACTCCAATCCAAACTACACACCCACAAACTTAAAATTTATTTCCCGCACACCAACCCAAGTATTTCTATTCAAGAAATTTGATCACAAACTCTTGGGTGGGTGGGTAGAGCACTCCAATCCAAACCGCATACCCACAAACTTAAAATTTATTACCCGCACACCAACCCAAGTGTTTGTGTACAAGAAATGAGACCACAAACTCTTGAGTGAGGCACTCCAATCCAAACCACACGCCCACAAACTTAAAATTTATTTCCCGCACACCTACCTAAGTGTTTATGTTCAAGAAATTAGACCACAAACTCTTGGGTAAGTGGGTGGGTGGGTGAGGCACTCCAATTTAAACCTCAAACTCGCAAACTTTAAACTTAGTTCCCGTCCACCCACCTAAGTAAGTGCTCGTGTTCAAAAAATTGAATCACAAACAATTAGGCGAGCGAGTGAGGCACTCCCCAATCTAAACCACATGCCTACAAACTTTAAACTCACTTCCCGACCACCCATCCAAGTGTTCGTGCTCAAAAAATTGAATCACAAACGATTGGGAGGGTGAATGTTGCACTCCAACCAAAACTACACGCTCACAAACTTAAAATTTGTTTCCCGTACACCCACCCAAGTGTTTGTGTTCAAGAAATTGTACCACAAACTTTTGAGTGGATGTGTGGGGCACTCCAATCCAAACCACACGCCCACAAATTTTAATTTTAGTTCCCGCCCACCCTCCCAAATGTTTGTAGTCAAAACATTGGATCACAAACACTTGGACGGGTGGGTGGGACACTCCAATCCAAACGACGCGCCCACAAACTTTTAACTTATTTAGTTCCCGCTCCCCCACCCAAATGTTTGTAGTCAAAAAATTAGACCACAAACAATTGGGCGGGTGGGTGGAGCACTCCAATCCAAACCACACTTCCACAAACTTAAAATTTATTTCCCGCACACCCACCCATTGTTTGTGCTCAAGAAATTAGACCACAAACTCTTGGGTGGTTGGTTAGGGCACTCCAATCCAAACCACATGCCCGCAAACATTAAACTTCCCGCCCGCCCACAAAAGATTCTTAACAGGACCATCACAAAAGACCAAAAACGTATCACATACAAATCAAACAAAACTACGAAAGCTTACAGGATTGATACCCAAACACTGAATAAGATCATGCATAATATAATAAATTACAAACTTCTATGTCATGGATGTTTGAAAGACAAAAAGATTCCATTGCATCTGCTAAGTAAATGTGAGGCGTACAATATGCAATGCATAGCTCATTTTGGCAAGCAGAATAAAACTAAAAATAGCTTAAAAAAATCCTTCGACAAAAATTCTTAAACTTTTTATTGAAAAAACAAAACTGCTAAAGGAATAAGATGTCAGAAGTGCACAATAAGACAATCATGTTTGCTGTGCAGAGCAATGCAAAGCAAGGCCAAGAGTCAAACATAGTTTCTACAAATCTCGTCAATTCGCCTTGTAAGACCACGGCATCGCATGATAGCAAAAGACAAATTTGAATAAATATGTCTCCGGCGGAACACCAGTAGAAGAGGTCTAAAGTAATTCCTATTCCAAAGGTTGAGAAAAATAGAAATTTTTCACTAAACTACCGCTCGATTAGTCTTCTGTCAACCTAAAGTAAGGTGATAAAAACTGTGATCTTAGATAGAATCCAAGCAACTGAAAACCTGTAGCCTTCAGCTTCTCCCCACTACCCATCAATTAACCTAAGTTACTGATCAAATCAAGTCTGAGTTTCGTATAAAACAAGTCACTGGTGTCATATTGTTTAATGTTTAAAAAGTCTTCGATAAGGTCTAGAACCATGGCCTACTCCTAAAACTCCAAAATTGATAAAACTTTTTGCTTTCTATCTGAAAGAAAAAATACTGACCGTAAAATTGTTTGTTGACGTGTCTATCCCCACACAAAGACAGAGGTTCTTCAAGGTTCAGTACTATCTCCAATGCTCTTCAAACTGGATGTATCAAACATAACATAACATGTATCACAATACGATACTATCGGATGCTTCAAAACACCTAAAAGTTATCACGCCACGACTTCAAGCACCTTGTAAGACACTTGTAACTTGACTGAGGTACTGGAGAGAACAAAGATGTGTCTAAAAATTGTTCACTAACTCACAACAACATAAACGACACTCCAATTCTCTAAATGTTTCCATTTAGTTTCTATAAATCAAATTAGATAAAGAATTAAGTTTCAGATTGCACATAAAGGTCATATTTGGTCAAAGCCAAAGCCAAGATAGTGATCAATGTTGTGACTCCGATGCTGTTCAAGCACAGCAATATGAGTACTAGTAACAAGTTGCAACTATTCAAAACAATCATTCAGTAACTTCAGCTTGAGGTATGATTCCTTCTTCTTGTCTTAACAAAATGAAACCATTTCAAAGTAACACTGACAAAGATTCTCAATGCACCTTACTACAAACGTAACATCCAATTGAGAGTTAAACTGATCCCAACCAGAAATCATGTATTGAACTTAGCAAAAAACTTAAAATCGCTAATCAAATCCTGAATTATCTTGTTTTGCCAAACAAAACAAACAGATTCAAAATTACAAGCGATCAATCAACGTGCTTGCTGTATAGCAACAATAGTGGCTCATCAACCAGACACAGTCAGATACTTCTTGGCGTTTACTCCAAGAAAGAGGGAGAAGGAAAAGAAAAAAATAGTCACAAAATGCTTCCATATATTTGGTAAGTAAATCCAATACATTAAGTCTTTTAAAGATACTACTCAAAACCAAAGTTTCAGCCAAATCAGCCGACCGGATCCATCAAGACTATGTCTTCCACGTGAACCAACAAACAACAAAAGCTTTCTACGACCTGGTGATACTGATCTCCTTCCTCGTCACATGCACTAGAAAATGTGCGACTACCCAAATCTACTATCAGCTTGTATTCTCCTCTAAAAATTGCCACTGCTTGCTGGTTTACAGATCTGCACGTCGCACCACAAAATTAACACATTGTTCGTATCTAAGAACTCTGGGTAAGTGAGTATGAAGTCCCATAGGGTATAGTACTCTGGGTGAGTATGTGTAAAAAAAGAAACGAAGATTTAATAATAAATTTGCACACCAGCCCATCTGCCCTCCAAAGATTTTGTCACCTGAGTCCTCAATCTTCACCTAGGATACCAGTAAACCCCCTTCAGCTTCAAGCCCAGAGCTACACTGTCGTAGTAGTAGACTGTGACTCAAACTCCTTATTTTGTTTACATTGTGATCTTTACAAATCTGTCAACCCTAAGCATAACAAAAAAAAAATGGATAAATTAAGTAAAAATTACAATAAGAATCATGTAATCATGCTCAAAATAATTGAACAAGGTTCTAAGAAGATAACAAATTCAGGACCGTTTTTTAGTTGTATCCTCCTTGCGTTCTTGCACATCCTCAGCCAAAGACCTTCAAATCAGGCTTAGAACAACTCATAACGTAAAGATATCCGAGCAGGCAGATAGGAATAGACTAAAAAAAGCCAACCTAAGACCAAAATAAATTGAGAAAAAAACTGTTGTAACTCCGTACCACATAAAGTATCGTTTACATTTTGCTCGTAAACATGGCAACTTCAACAATGAAAGCCAGTACTCTTCATAGATAAATCACGATTTCGTTTAACTCGTTGTGATGGTCGAGTACGTATACCAACTTTCGTATAAACGCCATTCTGCACAAACCATACAAAAAATTAAAAATTTTAGTCGTACATCTGTGATGGTTTGGGGTGGAATTAGTCATAATAGAAGAACAAAGCTTGTGCAAGTTCCAGAAAGATTAAACGCTTAACGGTACTTCAATATCGTCCTGGATGATCATGTTATGCAGCTTATAGTATAGGCCCAAATTTTGTGTTAGTACAAGACAACTCAAACCACCATATTCCGGCCATCACCATAAACTACCTTCAGCACCACGAGATTCAAACTATGGATTGGCTTCCCCTAACTCCTGATCAAAATCACATTAAACATCTTTGAGATTTGTTAGATAGACGTGTTCGAAGCCGCCCAGATCCACCTCAGACCCTTCAACAGCTAACAAATTCCCTAATCGAAGAATGGGAAAATATGCCACAAGAAGACATCCGTCGCCTCGTATAAAGCATGCCTCAAAGATGTCAAGCAGTAATTCGTGTTAATAGAAGACATACGTTATTAATGAACCAAATTTTCTTAACAACTTGCTTACTCCATTTTGTTTCTTGAAGTTTCTTTGAACTGTTATTGTTATCTTAAAAGTGATATGTAAAATTTGTTCTGTTATTGCAAATTTATTAAAACAAAATGTGAGTTTTTAAATTAATTTAAAGAGTTATTAGATTAGCATATTGTTAAAACATAAATAAAAATATCAAGACCTAAACATGTATTCCTCAAATTATTTTGAGCAGTGTAATTTTTTCAATATGTTTAAATCATTCGCTGTTAATTAATTTGTTAAAAAAATACAAATTAACATTAAAAATTGAGTAAATTTTAAAACTAAAAATAGAGAGAGTACAATGCGTACAAGGGGAAGAGGCAAGTTATATTATGCATGCATAGCATAACAGCCAGCAAAAATGCTACTTGGAATACCAACAATCAACGTCTGGCAACTCAAACAATAATTTATTAATTTTATTCCGGTATTTCTATATTCGTAATAGAATAACAACTACTCAAATTTAACAGTCCCCTAATGGACAAAGTACCAGCTGAAAGGGTGAGCGGTCAATTTTATTGATTTATTGTCGTTTTCTAACCTGTTGCGGTCGTCTAACCCAAGTAATATTTTCAAATTTTGAATAATAAAAATCGGCCGGATGCACTGATATCAGTAAAAAGTATACAAGTAATTTTAGAAAGTTTGTGTAAATACTGAAGAGGGTTATACATTCAAAACACATTTATAATGTTCGTCAAGCTGCAGTTGTATATTTTATAATTTATTTTTTTTAATAAAAATTTGTTTTGTATTTTTATGGCAATAACAATTTATATAAAAAATATGTGTAACGATTATGATAAAAATAGAACGTATTAAATTAAACCCATTATAATTTAAAACAGTGATAAAAGAAGGTCATAGCAATCTAAACTAGACGGACTATGAATAAAATAATTATAATGAAAAACAACAATTTTAATAGTTTAAACAATTTAACGGTTTTGTACTAGGGTAGAATTATGTACTGTGTTATACAGAAAAATGTTATCAGTATGGTTTTATCAGTTGTGTTTAAATAATACAAACGTGCGTTGTATACACAAACCGGCAAAGATATTTATTGAAATATATAAATATATTTTACAATCAACATTAGTCGCGGTAAATAAAACTGTTTACAACTGCGGAAATCAAGATAAATTTACTTAAATATTACGCAGTTATTATATATTAATAACATTTTAACTAATTACGATTCTATAGGTACAAGTTTTTCAACATTGCCCCAGGCCCAAATGTTAATCAATACAATACTACAATTCGTGAAAACATCATCCTCCACGTGGGTTAGTACATACCAACTTCTCCGTCGACTTCTGTGCGTGCACCGAACGACTCCCCTTGAAGAATCGTACCATCCTCAAGCACCAAATAA
Source organism: Tachinus rufipes (assembly GCA_963932245.1). NCBI lineage: Eukaryota > Metazoa > Arthropoda > Insecta > Coleoptera > Staphylinidae > Tachinus > Tachinus rufipes. The sequence goes on from OZ010744.1 coordinate 19,939,845, forward strand.
CACATGTGTTTTTCCATGTTGAAACCCATCACTACACACAAAAGCGAGCAATCAAAAAATGCAAAATTCAATGCGGCCTACGCAGTCTCGAGGTCTAGGTCTTGCTAGCTCTGTGACCACGTGTTGCGCACTGTTCACTGCTTGCTGAATACACTCTGCTGATGGGGAAGAGATTTATAGGAATCAGTTTTATCGCGACAGCATCTTTTAAGTGACCATATGACCAGGGGTCTTCTTTATATTTCTCTTTTTAGTTTTAACAACCGGTTATTTAAATAGAGCAGGTATCGACTGAATACTGCCGCTAATAGTGAACGTCGCATTTAAATGCTAATATCTATTATTTTTAATTAGTCTGCATAAATTAAAATTCAACAGTTTTTAATTAAATATTTATAATTAAACAAAATTTACAATAAATTTAATTAATTGTATGAAACGTAATAAGAATAAGAAACAGTAAAAATATTTATAAACGATTTTAAACATTAATACTACAAAAATATTAACCGATGCAAAAGTAGGAAATCAGTGTTGCCAATTATAAAAAATAAAATATAGATATAGGTACCGGTTTAAAAAATTATAAATACTTTGGAAATAGTTTTTTGTATGTTCAGTTTTAATTAATATTATTTAAATAAAGTTTTATCTCATCTAATTAATATTACCAGACGTGCACTTTCAACCGGACAAGTTCTATATTTTAAGGAAAATATCTGGGCTTGGTATATGTTTTATTGTTTGTTCAATATGTTCTTCTTTTCAAAAACATTATAACAATAACGCCTATAATTGGCCCTGCAATTGAAAACACATTTCTTTTAATTATTTTTACGATGTATCAACGTAAAACTTTTCATTTATTGCACTAATTTCTTAATAAACTTAAATTTTTGAAAAATTACGCCAAAAAATTAAGATATTTATATAGTCTAAGGGCCGATTTATTCACCTTTCTATAAAGTGCTCTGTAGCATTACTGATAAGATTGCCATGAATAAATGTTTATTCATCTGCCAATAGTGACAACCTGTCATCAAATTAAATTTACAAGACAGATAAAATATATAGATGACTTTGGCCCGTTAGTAAAAAAATTACTAAAAAAACATAACCTTATGCCGTTTTGTTTCACATGAATGTAACCACAAACAAATAACAACAAGCAGTAGTACCACAATCGTTTTCTTTTTAGTAAGTCTATCTCTGCCTTTCTTACAGATATGTATATAGATATCTTTTTCTATTAAGTTGTACTAGCCGTATAAAAACATTATAAGCGTTCAGTAATTACTTGTCATATAAAATGGGATGAATACACCCAAATTTCATTCGGCTCCGAACTACGGAGCAATCTAGTCGACAGTAAAGACTAGTGTTTAAGTGCAATAAGAAATTTAGTAGTTATCCTATCCTACATCTGTTATTTCATTTCCATTATAAATGTTTTACGCCCGGTTTCTCCAACGTCACTTGAGACGTTACTTGACTAAGCTCAGCTTAGAATCAAGCCCAGCTTATGTCAAGTTTGTGTTGCACCATGCATTTAGAAACGACGTCTTTATTAGGATCCAAATAGATTTGGCAATGTCGCCAATATTCACAATGCTGTTTTCTAATTGGTCAAAAAAACTTTCTTGTCTTAATACATTTTTTACTGACATTAATTTATTATAAAATATAAATGTCAGAAATTGTTACATTATGGTTATGTATGTGTCAAATAATTATAATTTTTAAAGATCACACTAATTAGAATATTTTGATGCCAATTATACTGTAACTTATTAAATAATAAAATCAAAATTAACATGCTTTACAGTATATAAAGGCAAGTAGTAGTAAATAATTGTTTAGAATAATATTGATGACAGTTGCAAAGCTTGAGCTCTCAAAAACGGCATCTATTATTTGAGCTCTGCTTGACGCGAATAAGGTGAGATTTTGCTTTGGTGCAACGTAATAAGCTCGGTTTTCAGCTTAAGGCCTAGCTTGAGGTCTAGTTAGGGCTAGAGACATGTTGGAGAAACCGGGCGTTTATTGTTTAATATTAGGTGAGCTTGTCTGAGCAGAGCTCGGGCAAGCCACCGGCAAGGCGGGGAAAAGCCCCGGCGGCAATTCCTCACAAGGAGATGTTGAGATGAATAATGTAAACCCAGATAATAACGTTGATGATAATACCAATGCAGATCAGCAAATTAATAATAGTACCGGCAACTCAAGCAAGCGATTAATTTGCGGTATAGATAAAGCCATTGATGTAACAGAAATTGTCGCGAGAGGTAAAAATTTGTTGGATGTGCAGATTTTAAAAGCTGAACGTTTTAATAGAAAGGTTCAGAGTGAAGAATGATTTCGATTTGAACCTTCCAACACAGTACTAATAACCTTCCAAGGTCACATTCTGCCCAAAACTTTTATATTAAATCTTAACTCTTGTCCAGTCACGCTATACATATCAAAGGTGATCCAGTGTTTCAATTGCATGAGATATGGTCACACTTCTAAGGTCTGCAAAAGCCCCAAACCTAAATGCCCATCATGCTCCGGTTTGCATAAACTGGAAAGTTGTTCTACGGCGCTCTCACCCTGTTGTATGTATTGTAAAGGCAGCCACTACTCTAATGAAATTAAAACTTAATTAGTTAACAGTCTGTCCTGAGTTCTCACGACAAACCAAAATTAAAGAGGCAATAGCCTATCACGGCTATTCGTTTCATGAAGCATCTTTGTTGTATCCTACCAAACAAGCCAATCTCCAACGAGACAGAGACTTTCTTACTGCTTTTACGACAGTTGAACCAGTTACCCACAATGCGCCAACTTTTCTCTTCAGCAGTTAAGGCACCGGTTGCTAACACAGACGATCATCCTTACACTAGAAATTGCAATGGTTTTGCTGGCAAGACGTCAAAAGATCATTTTCATAAAAGAATGCGATCCAATAACAAATCGCCGAAAAAAGCGCAAGCGTCTTTTAACTCTACGGTTTTGCTTCCCCCCGATGCGGCGTACTCTACTTTAGCCTACCCGTTCGATAGCATGTTACCTTCTGTCGATGCAAGATTTATTTAATATCTTGTAGAGACATTAATTAAGGCAATAAGACAATATTTGTTTCAAAACCCAAATGATGCACACGCATTAATTCTAATATTCTCAAGTCTCTGAATAATTTAGTTGTAGAATCAAGCCATGGATCCGGCGTCGATTCGTCTTCTTAGTTGGAATATCCAGTCAGGATACAACAAAAAGGCCAAATTGTCGCGACTGATGCATGATTTAGGCATAAACGCGGTTACAATCTGTGAAACTTGATTTGAACAAAATAAATATTTATCCTTTCCCCACTTTAGTTCTTTTTACAATATGAAAGAAGACGGTTATATATTTCATCTTATTTTAACCAAAATCTCTTTTTCAAAACTAAAACCCTATCTTTTGATATCCTTTCATCTGTCCAATTTGTTCAATTTTCTACTTCTTTTCTCACAATCCTTTCATGCTACTGCCCACCTAACAAATCACTTAATGGAAACAGTTGGATAAACATTTTCAACTTTTTAGCTCCGCCTTTTATTATTGTTGGTGATTTTTTTTTTGGGGTCACCACCATCACAAACGAAATGGAATAGAGTTAGAAGCGGCTATTGACTTGTTAGGTCTAGTAATATTAAATGACGGGTCCCCGACAAACATCTATCTTAAAGTCATAGATTTGGTAATAGCATCTCCAGACGTTGCAGTAAGATGTCGTTCAGGAACTCTGCGTGACACATACGGAAGTAACCATTTTTCAACTATTACGGAAATCTATCTTAATCATGCACGATCAGCTGCCAATAATCGCCCTCACACTATTAATTTATAGAACATTAATTGGCCTTTCTACACAAACTGTCTTTTGGCAAAATGGGAACATAACCCGTCTACCAATTACAAGAAACTCGAGACCTGGCTTGCAGACGCGGCAAAATCATCCTCCCCTAATTGTTTTGCATCACCTCTCAATACTAAACGAGATACTTGTCCGTGGTGGGACAAATAGTGTACCAAAGCAGTGAACAAGAGAATACGGTTTCTATCAATATTTTGTAAGACAGGTAAACTTTGCCATCTGGTTGCGGCAAGGAAGGCTAGGGCGGAAGCCAAAAAGCTCCTTCTGCGCAAAAAGAGGGAGAGTTTTAGAAAATTTTGCGTTTTTTTAAACAGAATTTTTTTACTTTCTTACGTGTGGACATCCAGGATCACTAGCCCCCCTCCCCCCCATTAAAGATGAGAACTGGGCAACTAAATTTTTATCAAAACTTGCTCCTCCATATGTCCAACAACCTTCTTCGGTGTTATCACCGATCAGCGAATTACATTATGCGTTGGAAGGTAGGAAAGACTGCAGTTGGTTTTGACAACATTTTGTATTCTATGATACGTGAATCTCCGGGGATCATTAAAGCCTATTTGGTGCAAATATTTAATGTTTGTTTGGAACATGGAACAACTCCTGATGTATGAAAAACCATCAAGATTGTCCTCATACCAAAAGGCAAACCATCTCCAGATTCTGATACTGCTTTTCGTCCTATTGCGATTCTTTCTTGTATCCAAAAAACCTTTAAAAACATCCTTAAAAACGACTAGAGAGATGGTGCAAAACAAACTCAATTTTTCCTCCTGGAGTTACTGCGTTTCAGAAAAAGCCACAGTGTTTACGATAACATCACTACCTTTTACAGCAATATTATTTCAGCCCTGGCTCAAAAACATGTTCTGTGTGTATGTTTTCTTGACATAAAAAGAGGTTATGATAACGTATGTATTACTCACCTCAAATCGGTTATGATAAGCTTAAATATACATACATCTTTCATAAACATCATAATGGAGTTATTCTCGGAAAAGAAGCTGTATTTGTCAAGAACATCTCTTAGGACTGCCTCAGGGTAGCCCTTTAAGCCCTATTCTCTTTATTATATAGATATATCCGTTTGCTAGTCCACCCCTCAATTCCCACGGTTAAAATAGTGTCATATGCTGATAATTTTGCTATATACTCGTCGGGCGCATTGCCAAATAGCGTAATACATAACATCAATGTAGTACTGTCGGAAACAGCAGTGAATCTGTTCAACCGTAATTTAAAATTATCTGTAGACAAATGCAAATCGATGATTTTTTTGTCCCGCAACAGAAATATAGCACCTCAGCTACTGGTATCAACAATCAATAACACCCCTCTACTTTGTGTCCCATTTTATAAATTTCTGGGGATAACATTCGACGACAAACTATCGTAGAGTACACATGCAAATGTCCTACAAAAATTATGTGCTCAGGGAATCAATATACTCAGGTGTGTATCTGGTACTAATTAGAGAGGAGACCCTGAGACGTTGTTGCTCTTTTACAAAGCATTTGTCCGTTCACGTTTAGATTTTGCATCCCATTTTTTTTCCTTCTGTAGCAAAGCTACAACAGCTATATTGGGTAAAATCTAAAATTGAGGTATCAGAATTTGTATAGAAGCAATGAACTCCACACAGATTAATATCATGGAAGTGGAAATTGGTCTAATGCCTCTGCACATAAGACGACAAGTGTTGGCAAAAAAATATGTAGCAAAACTGTTTGGGATGAAAGGAGATATGACATTTGAATCCATTTCTTGGCAAACGGTTTTTCTGGCCCTCAAAGGGATGTCCCATGATCTTCTCTGCTTTGAACAAAATCTCCCAATTTGAAAGAATGATCAATAAGATTGCATTTTCAAAACTATTTTTATTCCCCATTCAATCTCTTGCCCTACAAATGACTTATCACAAATTTTTGGTAAAAGACATTGATTGCAGTTCAGTAAACACCGTTTTTCAAAGTTTTATCTACAATTATTGGCCAAATTCTGTTTACATTTTTACAGACTCATTATGTGGTCTACGGTGTCTACATACCCTCCCGGCACTTGGAAGAATCTGGAAAACTACCCCAACATGCTTCGATACTTACAGCTGAATTATATGCCATTTATAGAGCTTTGATTTTGGTCGAGTTTTACAATCTGTCTAAGCCAGTAATTTTTACAGACTCCCGGAGTTCTCTTGATGCGGTATGCTCCCCGGCATGCAGCATTAAAGACAACATCTGAGTCACTTACATTAAAATCTTAGTAATCTTGCTGCAAAACAAAGGTTATATAGTACAATGGTGTTGGGTTCCGAGCCACATAGGATTATCTGGTAACAAACAAACTGACAAAATTGCGGAACGGGGACATGGGAGGCGATGTAATGATATCAGTATCAATTACACCGACCTCTATGCTAGCTTTGTACGAGAGAGGAAGCAAGCTTGGCAACAACTTTTTGATACAACCTCTGTGACCAAGAGAACTAAATATAACAATTTGATAAACAAAGTAACGCATCCAACTCCTTGGTTTAAAAAAACACCGTTCCATACTATAGTGGAAGTAGGCCTACTTACTAGGCTAAGAACAGGACACCTTAGATCACCATGGCATTTATTTTGAATGAACATTGTAAGCAATCCTCAATGTTGTTGTGGTCAAGTAGGTACATTAGACCACCTATTTTTTGAATGTAATAGTTTTAAACAAAATCAACAGAAACTTTGACAGAAATTAAGTAAATGTGAAGTAAAACTCCCCACCTCCATGGAACTACTGATTGCCTCCAAACTCACCAAAGTTTACGCTGCTCTGTGCGAGTATGTCAGAGAATCAAAAATTAAGCTATAATCCTCACTCACCGCATTCCAACAACTACTAACACCTTCCCGACCAAGGCTCTCACTGTGTTGTGACAGAGCCGCCGGAGCTCCGGCTCGAAAAGAGTTTTATTCCTATCCTTATGTCACCTTTGTCCTTTTAACTCAGTTTTGCCTCCACTGGAGTGTGCACACTTTTAACTAGTGGGTACACGCTAGTGATTGATGAAACATTTATTTAAAAAAAAAGGCGGTAATGGCTACAAAGTACGTGAAACTAGCGTACGAGCCAAGTAAGATGCAACTTACTTCACAACGGAGCTGTCATCACCAATTCAACAACAACAACAACACCCAAATTTTATATAAGTGACCTATAAGTTTATTGAACACGTAACTAATCAATAACTTACAGAACAGATAAATAAACCGAGATTTTTTCAATAGTATTGAATAAATTCTGTTATCTATTATAAAGGGTGTCCAAAATTAACGCAAGATTTGAATTAAATATAAATCACAGTTTTTAGTCTTTAGTTTGTTATTTTTTTATTGAATCATAAAGTACATAATATCTTATGCACACGCAATTAAGCCATTAACTCACCGGCGTGAGAGTAAAATTATTACATTATATTTTCTAATTACTAAGGGCCGGTTTATTCATCTGTTCTGTAAGTTATTGATTAGTTACGTGTTCAATAAACTTATAGGTCACTTATATAAAATTTGGGTGTATTCATCCCATTTTATATAACAAATAATTACTGAACGCTTATAAAGTTTTTATACGGCTAGTACAACTTAATAGAAAAAGATATCTATATACATATCTGTAAGAAAGGCAGAGATAGACTTACTAAAAAGAAAACGAGTGTGGTACTACTGCGTGTTGTTATTTGTTTGTGGTTACATTCATGTGAATCAAAATGGCATAAGGTTATGTTCTTTTAGTAATTTTTTTACTAACGGGTCGAAGTGGTCTATATAATTTATCTGTCTTGTAAATTTAATTTGATGCCAGGTTGTCACTATTGACAGATGAATAAACATTAATTCATGGCAATCTTATCAGTAATGCTACAGAGCACTTTATAGAAAGGTGAATAAATCGGCCCTAAATAATTTTACTCTCACGCCGATAAAAAAGTTTTAGTTCAATATAAATACGAGGCTCGAACGGTGTGCGAGGGTCCTAGCTTAGAACAAATTTTAGTGTTCTATGCTCGGAGCCCTGTTTGATGGTCGGAGCACTGTTCGATGATCGGAGCGCTGTTCGATGGTCGGATTGCCGTTGTGTCCATACCCTCCAAAATGCTCTAAAAACTTATTATATGCACCCTCAAAGATAGATTTATAAAAACTCTATGAGAAAACGAAACAACCTAAGAGTGGCTCTAAAACATATTCACTGAGAAGAGCTTTCTGGAGAACAAGAAACTTCAGACAATTGAGTTAAAGAACCTAGAAAAGAATCTTGAGATAGATACCGGAGCCACAATTAGAACCGGCTACTCTGTAGAACAAGCAGGAGGAACAAAACAACATAATCACCAAAGAAGCAATTAGTTGATAACTAAAAATCTGATCCCTCAGAGACCAAACATGGCCTACTCATAGAAATTGTAACTAAGTTTATCCAGAATATCTTTCTAGGTACTATCCTACCCTAGAAGAGTGTCCCATAAAAAAAAAAACAAAACAAAAAAAGGCTGAACGACGACAAAAAAAATGATGTTAAGTAAAATGTTAAAAATTATGCAGACCAGTGTACTTTACTGCGGTTCTCAGCGCTCACATAATATTGACATTGCTCTTATTCAGAAACCCCGAATTAACTTATGATAATTGTTTTTTCCGCACCCATAACCATTCTTCATTTTTGCATTAAAACTTTAGAGTGCTGCTTTTTGGGCTTCTTTCTGGGTCTTGAGTAGTTTTTTTTATAATTTATAATACTAAAAAGTTTCAATCAATTAAGATGTTTATAATGACATTCTAGTTGATCAAATGTCAGTGCTTTTCTAAGACAGCAATAACAAATTACGAGCTAAAGATAATGACAAACTTGTTTGTTAACTTTATAAAAACAGCTTTTAGAAGTTGTTATCAAAACACCCTCAAACTCACTTTTTACCAAATTGCTTGATGGAATAGAAAACCTGACGGATACAATGCTATAATAAAAGCAAAAAAAAAAAGTTTGAAGAAGATATTGTAAAGGCGTACAAAGCATAACTACATGTTTTTGCTTTTAGAGAGCTTTGAGCAAAGATTGCACTTCAAACATTAGATCTATTAAAGATGGTTATGCAGAGACAGTCATATGAAAGTTAGCAGAATTACATAACATTTTGGTACCATGGATATAACACTAAACAGCATAAAAATTAAGCAAGTTAAGACTTATAAGTACCTAAGAACAAGCTTTAATGATAAGTAGGCCCGGAGCAAGAAAAAAAATCAAAACCACATTTATGAAGTGAAAAAACCTACTTTGTGACGCCAAATTAAACCTAAAGACAAGATGCCGCACTATCAAATGCTTTATTTAATCCGTATCATTGTACGGAGACATAGTCTTTAAATCCAAACATTATGAACAAAATAGAGGATTTGAAGATTTACGGACTGATATTAAAAATACCTTGAACAAAGAAAGTACAAAACAAAACTGTTTTTTAAAAATGAACAAAGAAAGAAAGTTACTAAAAACCGCATATCTTGGACACATATTGCAAAACCAAAAATACAGCATTCTGCGCCTGATAGTGGAAAGACGGATTCAGGAGCAAAGATCAATTGACAGAAGAACTCTATCATGGTTATGTAATATCCAAAACTAGGCAGGTATGGGACTGAGATAACTGTTCTACATGACTACCGATAGGAAAAAATACGGTGAAGTGGTTGCCAACCTTCATCAATAAAGAACCACTTTTTTATCGTAATCTAATTCTAAAGCTAAAAACATGGTAAATGTTATATTTTTTACATATTATGAGAAGGAAAATATACTATATAGTACAATTGATCATGTAAACGAAAATAGAAGAAGAAGGCAACGTAAAATTTCCTGGCTTAGAACGTTGAGAGTGGTATGGATCACCATCAATAGAACTGATTAAGAGTTGCTGCATCGACAGTAAGAATTACCATAAAGATAGCTAACTTCCGTTTAGAAAAGTCACCTTAAGAAGGTTGTTGGAGTTTTAGCTGCCCATGTATGGTATTTTATTTTTCTTCAAAATTCTGTTAATTGATACTGTAAAATTAACATAACATAACATACATCAAATTGATGATTTGCAATCAAACAAAATTTGTATAAGCCCCGATTAATAAAAGTCACATTTGGCAATTGTTCTCGGAAATCAGATTTGAGTTGTGTTGCGGACTAAAAATTACGTTTTTATAAAATCCGTGCTTCTGTAGAACTTGTTTAGGTTGCATATTAAATTTGGTTGGTGCTTTTCAGATCAAAAATTTGTCTAATTAGGTTTTCACTAAAGGTTAATGTTGATGGTTGTTACAATAAATCCAGTATCAATATCCGCCGGCGGTGGTAGTCAGTCTTATTTGCCCTAACTATAAGACATTTTATTATAATTCGACCTTTAGTCGTCCAAAAATTACTTTTTTTCTTAATACTAGTAATTTCTTGAGTGTAAAGCTGACTGTTACTTTGCTGGTAACTTAGAGCTGTTTGTATGAATAAAAAACATAGTCAGTTTAACAGAACGTAGTAAACCCCAAGAAAAGCAATGCGAATAAAATTGTAGTTAGTATTGATATAGCACAGTGATAATTGGAAGATAGTAGTAACACTATGTAAAATAGATGAAAATTGGCAAAACATTAACCTTATATTTTAGGGGTGCAAGAAATCTCACTCCTTGCACCCTTGCAATATCTTGTCTCAAAAATAGCACCTCTCACTCAAATGTCAACATCTCTATTACACGGTGTAGTCTGTTACTACTAACGTGATAATAGCGACCGACCAACTTCTGTCACAATAAATTTCTACAAAGATAAGAAATTAACCCTAAAAGCAGATGACTTTTTGAGATCAACGGTATAGAGATGAAGAAATCCAGGTGAAACTTCTGAACTGATCCCAAAAACAAGTGCCTGAGAAAGGTGGAAATAAAAAAAAACATGAATTTTTTTAAAACACTAAACTAAATACTGGCAAAGTAAAGAGGTACTATAAAAAGAAAGCTTGTAAAAAAAAAAAAAAAATAGAAAAACAATAATATGAAAATTAGATCGTCAGAACTCTACTGAAGAAAGAAAAGATAGAAAACTTAAGACGTAAAATGCTAAAAAATAAAGTCGGCATAATAGGAATCAGTAAAACAAGGTGTAAAAAACAAGAAGAAGACTGGAGGAAGCAAAGAAAGCGAAATGAGGTGGGACTGCTCATAAAAGTGATATACGACTGTGCTAAGGTAATAGCAATAAATATTAACGCGGCGCAAAATAATATATTATAGTTTGTTTGCGTTAAGACTGCAGTAGTAGTTGTTATGGCAACTGAAAAACAATACTCTGGTTGGCTTAGAGGTCTACCTAATTTACAATAGAATATCCACCAGATTAAAACGAAGCTACTTGTAGTTGAATAAATTTAGTTAACAGTTTGAACTATTTAATAATTTATTGATTTAGTATTTAAAGTGACTAATATACATTTCTATTAAACATATTAATATTTAATTAAGAAGCAATAAACTATATTGTTTCTTCTTTAAAGTTTTTAAATAATTTAAAATCATTTTATTATAATTATTGTCCAGCCGTTTGCGACCACTGCAGGACATAAGCCTCTTCTCTGCTTGTAAATGCTGGCAACTTACATTACAAGGGACCTACAGTTTTAAGTGGATTCCGAACCACTGGAGAGAATTATCACTCCTCAGAGAAGGTTTTAGCCGTAAAACCCCACGCTGGCAAGGCGGGTTGGGGAGTGGGGGAGCGTATAGAACGTGAAAAGTATATCACGGTATATGGGAATCGAACCCACGATCTTCGGTACAGCGGCCGGATGCCTAGACCACTGCGCCACGCTCTCATTACCTTTATTATAATATAATAAACAAAGTAAAGTTATCTGTATTATAATACCAACAAAGACATGTTGCAATTACAGTTGTGTGACACTAACTTTATAAACCACTCCCATCACTGCATCCTTAACGCGGACAAACTATAATCATAAAAGTTTATGTCAACGTCCAAGCTCTACGATAGCAGAAGTCCACAACAAAAAAAACTTTGATATGTCAAACAAAAAAGCAAACAAAATCATAGTAGAATAGGTACATTTAAACTATTCTATTTACCAAGAGCTGACGGAATTTATTTTACCATGTTACAGAAAAAGCTGGCTACTTTAGCTTACTTTTACATATACCAAGCTGTTGAAAAGTAGTTAAAGAGTATTTATACCAAAGCCCAATTGTAAACTGTCTGTTCATCAGCTAGTTAGCAGATGTAAAAAAACTATGCACTGTAAAGAAATTACTTTGTAATCTTTTTTAGTTATTAAAAGGGCTTTTGACAATATTCCTTTTGCATCCATAGCCACAGCAATGAAGAACACAGAAATAGCACCTTTTGTTTGATACTGGGTAAATTCTTTGCTCAAGAATCAAACTATGACAATCACATTGAATAGTAAAACTGTAAAAAGTAAAGTTACATAAGTGCCTTAAGTTATGCCAACGACTTCACTATTCTAATAAACGGAAACTTCAGAGAAACTGTATCTAACATGATGCAAAATACACTAAACATTGTCAAAAAATGGTAAAAAAAAAATGAACTATCAGTAAACCTAATCAATGGTTTCTTTTACAATAAAGACAAAAAATCAAAGAGTTAACTAACCTTTTAAATTCAGGTGCTTTTTGCAACCTAAGCAATGATTGAACAAACATAGAGCTTAATATATGATATAACTAGATAGTTAAACACTGTGGTAACTAAACCCATCATCACGTACGGAGCACTTGTATAAAGTGTAAAAAGTACAATAACTAAGCCAGGTAAAGTACAAAGGTTAGCACGTCTGCTAATAACGGAAACAATAAGAACAACATCTACAGCTGCAGTTGAAACACTGCTATCACTACTACCAAGCGTACCGACTTATAGATTACTGTAAATTTTGGGATTTATAAACCGGAAATAACAAATGTAGGGATAAAATCAGATTTTATAAAAGATTATTGCAAACAGAAGTTGTTTTATGTAATAATACCGTCTTGAGAAAAGTAAACAAACAAACAAAAATTCTTGAAACATATATATAAAGATAGAAACAAAGGAACAGTTTTTAAGTGGAAATTGCAAACTGCAAATTGAATAGTGCGCTGGAAACACTATTGAATCAAAACCGATAACTATTATGTCCAACATGCATGCCAATCATAAAATCTAAACTGGTCTAAATAACAAAAAATCAAAGCGTATAAAAATACCTAAAAACAGACCAATTTTCCAAAAAAGAAATCACAAAAACGTTTATTGGATAGGAACCTGCTTTCGGGATTCCTTAAGACTGGTAAACAAATAATTAGTAGAAAACATGAAAAACAGCAACGTGTGGCAAAACTGTCAAAGAATAAAACACATAATAATAAACTTTTATGTCTTGTTTAACTCAACAACTTACCATTAATATGAGAGTGTGGGTGGACCAGATACTAGGCCAGTATCTACGGCGTCCCCATTCTCTCAATTAACGCGTGCAATAGTATATATTTGTGTTTTCAAGTACACATTCAAAAGCAGTTTGTGTGGTAGTAGCATAAGCGTAAGCCTTAAAATATTGGTTCTTGCAACTAAAAAAGAAACTTTAATCTTAATAACCATAGTTTACTTTTTTGTATAAAGATCGCTTTTTAAAGGTGCACACAAAAAAAATAATGTTTTTTTAGAGGCATCAAACACTTTTATCTGTGCTGATTTGACAGTTTTTGGTTGTTTTGAGGTTAGATTAGTTTGACAATTTATTATGAATAAACTTATGCCAAAGCAACGTTTGCAAGTTGTTCAAATTTAATTTGAAAAACATGTTTGAGTTTGAGAAAACATGTTTGAGTTTGAGAAACTCATCGAGCATTACGTGCATTGTATGGTGCTCATAATTGTTCATTGGAGCGATTAATTTGAGAAACTGTGCATTGTGTTTGCAATACGTTTAATCTAAACGATAATAAGCATCCAGTACAACATTGTACAATGCGCACACAAGAAGCAATTGATGGTGTGCAGCGTAGTATTAATAATAATCCAAATGTGTCAATTTGTTATTGTACTCAACAATTAAACTTGTCTATCCACTTTATAGAAAGCTTTGCAAACAAACCTTGGTTTACGAGCTTACAAAATTCAACTTACAGGAATTGAAGCCATACATATACATTTGATAAAGGTGCCAAAAAAAAACATTGCTATTGATCCACAATTTTATTTGAAAATTTTGTTCAGTGATGAAGCATACTTTTGGTTAAATGGCTATGTCAACAAACAAAATTGTTGCATTTGGAGCGATAATAATCCAGAAGCCATTGCCGAACAACATTACATCCAGAAGTAATTACCGTTTTGTGCGCTTTATGGGCCGGTAAAATCATTGATGGCGATGGTTAAAATGAAACGTTACCGTTAACAGTGAGCGGTACAGAGACGTGATTGCCAACTTTTTCGTGCTTCAATTGGACAGCATTAATGTTGCAAACATGTGGTTTCAGCAGGACGGCGCTACATGCCACTAATTGCGCTATACAATTAATTTACTGAAAGAAACATTTTAAGAACAATTAATATCACAAAATGGACCTGTTAACTGGAAACCTTAATTTGACGCCATTAGATTACTTTTTCTAGAAATATGTAAAGTTCCATGTCTACACTGATAAACCATAAACAATTGTCAACATTTGACGCATTATTGCCGAAATACAGCCTAAATTACTGTAAACAGTGTGTGAAAATTGAACCTTCAGATTACGTCGTGTACGCTCCAGCCGCAGCGGTCACATGCCCGAAATCATATTCAAACATTAATGCCATAAAATTATCTGTCAAATAAAGCATTTTTATTTTAATTTAAAGTTCTGTCTCTAAAAAAACACCCTTTATGTATGTCATAGAACTATTTTGGTGGCATTTGATAGAAAGCATGCCACATCTTATCTAGTAATTTTCAACATATTTTTTTGTTAATTTTACATTCACAAGTTTACAAATTTGTCTTATGCCCGTATTACACTGTCAATAATTATATCTTGAATTATATATATAAAAATATTTAAATCTTAAAAAGTTTGTAAAATGCACAAAATATCATCAATCTTATTGTAGATTAAAATTTTAAGAATATTTTTAGGTTTTCTTTATAATTAACACATAACATGTGAGTAATAGCATTTATAATATAACCTAACTATTTTTTAAAAACTGTTAATTCGTACATTTTTTGTGTTAATTCTAAAGAAAAACTAAAAATATTCTTAAAATTTCAATCTACAATAAGATTGATGATTATTTGTGCATTTTACAGACTTTTTAAGATTTAAATATTTTTATATATATAATTCAATAAAGAATTATAGATCAGTGTCATACGGGCATTAAATTAAGATGATTATAAATTAGTAAATTTAATTTAAAAACTGGCAACACTGTAATCTCTACACTGACATTTTATTGCTATATTCATAAGGCATTTTTATTACAAAATATCTTTATCTTTGCCATGATTTATTCTGTAATGACAAATTAATATTTAATAAGCTTACCGGTTTGTATTGACTGTATATGCTGTTGGTTTTACAAATTTTCCTTTTTCTGACACATATTTTAAGCCAAAATTAATGTTTGCACTGATAGATTTAGAAACCATTTCTAACTTGCACTACAGTTGCTATCAATTTTTTGGAATATACTTTTAAATTATTAATACTATATAACAAATAAACTCACAGGCTTTAGGATAGTTATACAGGTTATTTTGAAGGTTAATAATATAGTATCGGATCATAACTAACATATGTTGTTATGATATGTGTCAGATAAAATAATTTTTGTTAATTTAAGTTGGTATTTGTACGTTTCATATTTCATTGCAATGATTAAATTTTTAAGAAATTATATATGGAGCTGTCTTAAAACGGTGATAAAAAATTGCTAAATTATAGTTTGTCCGCGTTAAGACTGCAGCGGTTATTGTTATAGTACTCTCAAAAAACATATTCATAATTTACATAGCTTACATGTGATATATTAATTTGTTGCTTTTTGATTAAAAGATGGCATTTAGATAACCTAAAAACGTTACGTTATCCATATTAAGAAGATAGAAAAATAGAAAAATAGTAAGAGAAGTATGGTGGGCCATCTATCTTTTGAAATTTAAAATGGCTATAAATAAAAAACTAATAAATATTTTTTCTACTCTCTTCTATACAGGGTGTAGATTAATTGGCGGATAAACGCCAGGTAACTTTATAGATCGTGCCAAAAGAAAACGAAAATATTAATTCCAAAATGCTGAAAAACTTTTCGTTTGGGCTCACGAGGTCCTCAAAGTTTTGTTACGCTTGGCAACGTTGCAAACTTTCTAAATTCAAACCTATAATGTAGGCAACTTAATACACATAAAATAGGCAATTTAATACACACATCAAATTTTATTTTTTATTATAAATTACAAATGTTCAAATTGGCCACCGTTTACTTCTAAACACTTTACAGCACGTATCGATATCGAATATATGACGTTCTCAAGCATCGCCGGCGTTAAATGTTAAATCTGTCAGAGTTGCTATATTCATGTCAATTATTTTAAATATATTTTCAAACAATCAATTGTGCATTGAAATAATTAATATTTTTATTTATGACAGAATCTAATAATTTATAATAGTTGTATCAGCTGCAATGTATAAATTGTTCTATAATTCAATAATAATTATAGTACCTATTTGCTGGATTCACACATTTATTTTGAAAACGCATTTTAGCCGCATGGTGAAACGACAAAAGTCACCAATGGTTTTTGTCAAGGGTGGTCACGGGATTGACATGGCAACGTAGTAGTTGTTAATCCGAGACAGACATAAGGCTGCATAAGGCAGACCGCCGCATACTAGACAAACGCAACATATTATTTCGCAAATGCATCAAAACACCATTCATAATTTAATAATGCGGTATGTGTCGTCAATGTGCAACCTCACACAATTTTAAATTCATGATTTTCAAAAGAATAAAGTATATCATAATATTTAAATTGAATTTTATTTGAATTTAAAAGTCACTGATGACCACCGGAGATCAGAATTGACCCCCGACATTTATTGCATTGCCTACTTTATAATTTGAATTTTATTAAAAATTTTGCTACGTTGCCAAGCGTATTTTTAATTTAAATTTGATTTATTCTTCAAAAGTAATTTGCACATTTTTCAATGTTTTTTATTATTAAGTTACAATAAACCTCGTAATTTTTATTATACTAAAAAAGAAAGCAAATTGGTACATAATATACGCAATTAAAACAATATTTGTATTGACAAAATTGAAACTTTGAGGACCTCGTGAGGCCAAACGAAAAGTTTTTCAGCATTTTGGAATTAAGATTTTCGTTTTCTTTTGGCACAATCTATAAAGTTACCTGGCGTTTATCCGCCAATTAATCTACACCCTGTATATTGTCACTTTTATTCACGCCTAAAGCCTCGTTCATACTCGTCCGATTTTTTCATTTTTTCTGCGATTAAAAATGGCCTGTCAAACCAAAAAATTGCGATTATTTTAACATTTTGCGATTTTTTTAAGAATGTACCTAACTTCATGTCATTGAATTTTTATTAATAATGTAACTAAATGAATTGTAATTAAGTATTATTGTTAAAATAACTGTAAATTAAAAGTTTTGCTAAATTTAAATGAGATTTTACAGTTATTAAATCAAACGCCAGTTCTGTAATGAAACAGTCAGATTGTGGTTAGGTTTGTATTTGTAACTTCACTTCATTATACTCTTCGTTTAACCAAAATTACGCGCGCTGTTGCCAAACTTAAGTACAATAATTTAAAGCTAAAAACAATTTAATTATTCAATACTGACAATATCCAATGTTAATTATTAATTAAAACATCAAATAAAGTAAAATAATTCAACTCTAACAACATTACAAAAATATAAAAAAAAATTTACGCGTTTTGTAACATATCTACATTTGTTTATGTGTTCTCGAGATTAACTTTAATAAAATTTATTTTTTTTAATTGTATTTTCGGAAGTCATTTTTGATGATATTTTGTATTTTTATCAAACGGACAAAGTTGAATCAATTTGAACATTGTGCGATTTTATTTTTAATAAAAGTGCCTAACTTCATTAAAAGGTTGATATGTCATATAGGTTATGTTTTAAAAAAATTCTAATTTTACTAATTATTACAAATTACATAAAACTATGTTTACACAAATAATTAGTTTTAAATATGTGGTGAAAATTGGTTCATATAAATACTAAAAAAAAAAAAATTTACTTTTAAACTTTTAAATAATGTTTAAATACAATAAAACAATTATTGTTTAAAACAAGTAGAACTAAATTAAAACATATTTTTAAATTTTGAAAGGTATTATAGATCTAATTTTTAAATCAAATATTAGTATAAATATAAAAGTTACTAAAATAAAAACAAAATGTCACTAGAAAAAATCGCAATAAAAAAATCGGATCAGTATGAACGAGATTTTGCGAGAAATATTTTGTTACAATAAAAAAAATCTCAAAACGCAAATCGGATGAGTATGAACGAGGCTTAACTGAATGGATATGTATCATATATTGGCCGCGTTCAGGACGACTCATCATGCGTACTGAACGCGCTTGATGACTATTGTTTGCTGGCAGCGCTTGTCATTTTACTCATCATACATCTAAGTTTGCTTGTTCCGCGCTTTTATTTAAAAAATAAATTCATCATGTCAAAACCAAAGTACATAGCAGTTATATATGTTTTTAAACGGGAAAAGGAGCAACATAGGTAAATGAGATTACAACGCAATATTAACGCTGTAATAACTTGAGTGAGAGAAGTAAAAAATGATAAAGATAATCAATTGCCGTACTTCGTTGCCAACTTCAGGGTAATCTTATCCTACACCTTTTCCTTAGATGGCATTACTTATTGAAAATATATTATATCTTGCTAAGTAGCGGCTTCATAAACTAATTAAATTATTTATTTACATTCAAAACTTTGAGTTTTATGTTTATGTAGTTTATAAAAGTTTACACGGTTGGCAACAGTGGCAAAATATACCGTTCAGACGAGCCCGGGGGGGTTATTCTGGCATGTATCTCGTATCGCTTATCGCAATTAATGACGTCATCATTAATTAAAAAAATCTGTTGGTGATCTCTTTTCGTACTACAGGATCATCTAGTAATATAAATTCAATACCAGGCTTCATGTTAATTGCATTTTTAAACATCAATATGTATTATTAATTACAAATTTATGATTTAAATGTCACACTTCCCCTCCGGTAGGGGAAATCTATGACGTGGCGCGAGATCGCAATGAGTGCCAGAGGCCCTATTCTGGCGCTCATTGCGATCTCGCAACACGTCATAGACTTCCCCTACTGGAGGGGAGTGGTGTCGTTACCGGTATTCTGGCACTTTTCTGCGATGTCGATTGACGTCATCATTTGCGAGAATTTTATTTTTAAATGCGACACCTCTCAAGCTGTCGCATTTGCAATTGCATATCGCATATGTTATATGAAGTTGCAGTTATTGTAGTGAATACACAAATAGTTTTCTATAATTTTGAAATAATTATTTAAAGGTAGGTAATAATATTTTGCTATGTAATAAATTACCTATAATAACTGAATTGAATCACTATCACAATATCCAACTCCTTATAAAGCACCTAATAAACTATTAGCTGAATAACCTAACTTTTTTTAAACTTTAATTTGATTTATTTTTTATACACCTTTGAGCGACTAATAAATTATATGCTTAATGTTTTTATTTGTTATAAATGTATATTTTAAGCATATATTTAATTGGCTATCCATAGGTTTTAATAAAATAAATAAAATAAAACCACTACTACTACTACTACTGATTTTGAGTAACTTCCTATCTGGCGGTACGGGTCACATATGCCCCTTGCTTGTCTTTCATATTTAGCGGTACGGCGCTCATGCGTAACCGCGTTAGCATGTCGCAGTAAAAACCGTCGCACGCAGGGAAGTTTATTGAAATTATGGTCTGCCAAATATAAAAATGCTGCCCCTTAACGCAGTGAACGTGTTAAAAAATTTACATACTACATAGTACATTTTTAGGATATTTGCGAGCAGTGGCGGTTTCAGGGGGGAGTAATTGGGTAATTATCCCCCCTAAGAATGTTTTGCTTATCAATTTTTATTGTTAAAAATTACCAATATTCCATATTCTAAACAAATAACATAACCGGTCAATTTTTCCATTAGAAAAGTCTTTTTCTCTGTTTGTTTGTTGTACTTACAAAATAAAATATATATTTATCTTTTTTTTTTTAATTACCCCCCACAGACTAGTTGGCTGGAAACGCACTTGTTTGCGAGTATATATTATTTTAATTATTAAATAAAAATACATTATAACTGGATTAAAAAAATAATATAAATATCAATATCGTTGAGTCAACTTCAATTTATTCTAAATTACTTCATACACAATTAAAAAGATGGCGCTCAAATGGCGATTGCAATAGCCTCAAAATACCGTCGAGTCGATCGTGCAATTAGAATACGTCATTAAATGCAACACGATACGTTGTGTCGCATATGATGCAATATGCGACAAGCGATACGAGATAGTCGCAACATGCCAGAATAACCCCCCTGATGTCAATTTTTTATTTATAAAGCATGGTATTGAATTTATATTACTAGATGATCCAGAGTACGAAAAGAGATCACCAGCAGATTTTTTTAATTAATGGTGACGTCATTAATTGCGATAAGCGATACGAGATACATGCCAGAATAACCCCCCAGAATAACCTCCCAGCGCTTAATAGGTCAGCGCTGGCAACTGATGAGTTGTACTGAACGCAGCCATTGGTTGCGTTCAGTACAACTCATCAGTTGCCAGCGCTGACTCTATAAGCGCTGAGCTTGTCTGAACGGTATATTTTGCCACTGTTGCCAACCATGTAAACTTTTATCAACTACATAAACATAAAGGGTGCGTTTTTAAAATGTTCTGGCTGTTCAAACAATTTTTGCACAAACAACTTTTTTGTTTGTTCCACTACGTGATCGTGCACGGTAATTTAAAAACAGCATATAGCACTCAAACGTCAAAAACATATGTCAAAACTAAAGTTTTTTGATAAGTTAATAATATGCGCAGATAGCAGATTAATTGCAGCTGTGATTTTAAATTTAGTAATGACATGTATAAATTTCATTATAATTGCAGATCAAAAATATAAATAAAAATATAAATATGTTTTTTAAGGTTATGTTGTTTGTTTTGTTTACATGTCTAGTGAAGTAAATTAATACGACAATTAAAATCTGCATCAAGTAAAATATTCAAATATTATTATTCTAAATTCACACATATTTTGTATGAACGCATATTTCTTTTATATCTTATATTTTTATAATGTATATAAAACCTTATTCATGTTCTAATAAAACTATGATAAATATATTATTTTATTTTCGCCATGTGGCAACACTGTACATGCACTACCTCTAGACTAGGTGCGTGCAAATGTTGTACGAACACGGTATTCGAACAAGTTTAGTAATATTAAAACGCGGTTGTGTTCGTTCGGGTTGTATTTAAAAACGCCCATTTTATTGTTCGAGTGCTCGAACCGCTGTTCGCGTCATTTAAAAACGCACCCAAAGCCAATCACTTTAGTGTGGATATGACACTAAATAAAGGGTGAGCCATGTTTGGAATTTGAACTACCGTTTATTTTCTTTTTCAAAGGTGTAATGACATTTATGAGTTGACAGAAATTTAGATTTATGTTTGTCATTTATAGAATGGGACGCTTTACGTTTGAACAAAGTTCGGAAATAATGAAAACTTACTTTCAAAGTGATGAGTCTTCTACTCAAGCGGTAAGAAATTTACGAAACAAATTTGATAGAAAAACGCAGTTTGTGAACCAATTGGCAAAGAGAGTTTGTAAAACTTGATCTTTAGTGGATAAAACAACACGTTTACGTTTTCGTATAGTGCGCTCAGCCAAAAAAAATTAATGTTGTTGCTCAGAGTGTGCGTGAACATGCATCAACATCAATTTTCTCGCACTTCTATGAGGAGAATTTTGCATAAAAACTTTGGTTTAAAGGCCTACAAAGTTCAATTAGTTTGAGAAATAAAGCATCATGACCATCCAATTTGGAAATCAGAGAATCTACACATAATTATTGAACAGCCTATGCATCCACAACGAGTAACCGTTTGGTGTGGTTTTTGATCCGGCGGCATTATTGGATAATTTTTCTTCGAAAATGAGCAAGGAGCCGCCGTTATCTTTAATAGCAAACGCTACTGTACCATGCTAAACAAATTTTTGTTTCAAAAAATTAAATTGTATGAAATGGATGGACTTGCCATACAACCAACTTAATCATCAATCTTTTGCGCATTGCTTATGGAAACCGAATAATTAGCCAAAATGCTGATGTTAATTGACCGCCTAGGTGCGTTAGATTTTTTTTTGTGAGGAGATCTTCAAGATAAGTGTTTCGCTAACCATCCAGAGACGATTGATGCCTTAAAACACAAAATCAAAGTTGCCATTCATGCGATTGGAGCTCAAACAATCAAAATGTACTAAAAAATTAGGTTAATTGAATGGGATTTGAATGATGTGTTTCATTTTTAAATAAAAAATGTCTAATCTTTCTAATAAACTCATAATTAAAAAAAAAATATTCGTTAGTTTTTTATTTATAGCCGATTCAAATTTCAAAAGATAGATGGTGTACACTTTTAATTGAAGTGACTCAACCACCCACTTAAGTGTTAGTCATCAAAAAATTAAAATTTTTTTTTTTTTTAAATGTCAGCTGTTATAAAGTTAAGAAATGAAGGTAACATATTCAATCTCTAGGCGACAAAACTAATGCACGATTTAGAAGTTGTTTTAATTAATTTTGATACTAGTTTCAAGAGAATTAAAGTGAGATTGTTTGGATTGAGATTATTTTAAAACAAACGTATAGATTTTAATGGGATGAAGTTTTGCCAAAGTTAACGTATGGATTTTGAACAAACCTACAGATTTAGTACTTATAGTACTAAAATATATTTATAGTTGTGTTGATCTTATGCATATAATGTATATTTGTACTAAACTTGATTAATTTCTAATAAATAATTTAAAATTTATGTCTTTCTTTTTTTGTTGAGGGGGGAAAATGCCTTACGCACTTTGTGTGAGGCTCCCGGTTACCCGTATACCCACTAAAAACCCTAGAACCTCTAAACCCTCTAAGCCTTGCGGGATTACCGTTGTGGTATTACTTCACAAAGTCTGGACACCTTCTATTTATCCTACTATCCTCGGCTTACTTCTCTGCCTCTTTTGTTGCCATTATTTTTTGTATGCCATCATTAATGGCACTCCAGTTGTATGCACTTTTAAGCATAAGTGGGGTTAGGTTGTTTACGGTTATCTCTTTACCGACTTTTTGCTGCATCTCTTCTCTGGTGCTTTTCCAGCGAGAGCACTACATCAGTGTGTGTTCCGGGGTATCTTTTTCTCCACAATAGGGGCATTCGTTCTGTCTGCTAAGCACATTCTTTTTAGATATGACCCAAAACATCCATGGCCTGTTAGGATCTGTGTGAGGTGGTAGTTTAGGTTACCATGTTCTCTGTTTACCCACGGTGTCACCACATTGCTTGTATTTCTTTGGACAAAACTGTTCTGTAGACACTGGCTATTCTAATTGCTATTTTTCTCCTGGCCCGCTCTAGTATTATTCTGTTTTTTTTCTCGCAGCTTTTTTTCCAGATGGGTACGACGTACAACAAAATTTATGTTTATGTCTTAAGATGTTCTGTTAAAGCTTTTAATTTATTTTATGACAGTTGAATTGAACTGAAAATATATACAATTTGTACTGAGGTACATCAAATAGTTTTAAATAAAATAACCCTGAATGATTTTCTTGCATGTAAAAGTTAGCTATTATTAAATTAAGAAGGATGAATGATAGATTCTATACTTTTATAACAAACAGTTGGTTGGGCAAGTAGGGCCTCACTTAAAAAATTGCATGCAAGTAGTTTTAATTAAAGTATCACACTTACTCGCTAAAGTCTGCGTCATTAAGTAGTTTGATATTTGATCTATCTGCAATTCTCAGTAGTCATTAAATTAAGAAGAGAAGGTTATTGATAGCAAAAAGAAAATTAAGCCGGTACTCAGTACATAGCAAGTAGTTTTAATTTAAGTGACTCACCTAGCCACCCAAGTGTTAGTCATCTAAATATTGGACAATTATCCTCACTGCAGATGTATCTATGGTCTATAGGTGAATTTATCATCATGATAAGACCTTTCATTAGATTAAGGAAAGAAGATAATAAATTCAAACTCGTAAAGAAGAAAAATATTATTTAACTTATTCAAAAAATTTAAATTTTTTAAATTTAATTCATGGACTGAATATTGCTATCCGTTAAAAATTAAAAAAATAATTAAATTATTTAAAAAAGTCTTAAAATCAGCAAAACAAAATTTTTATTTCAAATTCTTAGATACTATCTAGTACTTAATCTAGTCAAAAATTCAATTTTCAATAAATTGTCAGTCAAAAACTTGAATAAATTTTATTAAATAAATAAAATTACTAAGACTGTAATTGAGGACCGGTTGTTCCGCCTCGTATCCCACCTGGTGCGGCGAGTGTATCCAACAAGTTGGGTTTGATTTGTTGTATGAGTTTGTGGTTCAATTCTTGTTGAAGGCATTGGAGTAGTACTCATTCCAGTTTGAACATTATCGCAACTTAAAATGCTAGACTATAAATTAGTTAAATTATTAAAATTTTCAACGTTAATATTTCCTATCTTTATTACATTCCCAAAATAAACACTTTATTAAAACTGTTACTATTCTAATACTTTATTAAGACCAAGCAACTAAAAGTACACACCATTTTTTTTTATCTGCATTACTCAATTTTCTTCAAAGCTTCATTTCAAATTTAGTTTTCTTTTTCCTCTCCATTCTTGCATCTGGGTTTAGAACCGGCTTTGGTAGAGAAATTAACTAAAACAAGATCTACAAGAGTCAGAGCAAGTATGGCAGATGAACTGTAAAAAAAAAAACAGAAGATATTAGTTCAAAGTAGCAGCAAATTATAATCAGCCTAAAAATTGAAAATTAAATTAGTTTAGGAACGGATAGTAACAAGATGAAGAGATATGGCAAAATGAGGACACTTCTCGTGGGTTGATTTTATGGTACTCCTATAACAAATAAAGAAAACGTGCAAATAAAACAAATAAAACATTAAAAAAAATCTGAATATAAACTACCCTACTCCTAATGTTTCAGTATAAACTCTAGAGAATTTGTATTTCAGTTAAAACTCTGCAACATTTTTTTAATTTTTTCTATATTTTAGCATAAACTCTAAAACTTCTACTTTTCTAAAATTATGTTAGATTAAACTACACTTATGGGTAAATTTGTGCTTTAAATGTTGAAAAAATCTTGATTGGTTTTCCATTTGTTTTTGATAAAGTTAATAAAGTTTATATTAAATGTCAGTTGGTATTTTTTCAGTTAAAACTCTTTGAAATAAAAAGAGATCGTTAGTAGCGTTTGTAGAAATTTTGTCAATCAACTTATTCTTTAGTTGAAGCGCTGAAGAGATAAGTTGATTTGTTTTTTGTTCCTAACTAAAATTTACATCAAATGTCAATTGCTTCTTCTTCAGTTGAAACTTTGAGTAAGAAAATATTGTTAGTAAAGTTTGTAGAAATTTTGTTAATTAAGTTTATTGACAAAATTTCTTCAGTTGAAGCGCTAAACTAAAGTTTATATTAAATGTCATTTGCTTCTTCTTCAGTTGAAAGTAAGATGATATTGTTAATAGAGTTTGTAGGAATTTTGTCAATCAACTTATTCTTTAGTTGAAGTGCTGAAGAGATAAGTTGAATTGTCTTTAAGCTTAATTAAAGTTTATATTAAATGTCAATTGCTTCTTCTTTAGTCAAAACTCTAAAGCAAAAAGATATTGTTAGTAGCGTTTGTAGAAATTTTGTTAATCAAGTTATTTTTCAGTTTAAACTTTGAGCTTACAATATTTAACCTAAGTAAGTCTTCAAAATAAAATTGTGGAAAATAAAATTTGTTTTTTTAATGCTGTCATTAAAGGTTAAATAAATTTGTAATTTGTCTCCAGGTGAAACGTTGAAAATATATCTTAAATTAAATAGTTAACTTAACCTAACCATTAAATAATATATTTGAGATAATTTTGTTGTATCTGTTAAGACATGATGCACACAGTATAGCAACAATTTAAAGAGAGTGATCACTTGAAAAAATTACACTTTAGAAGAAGCTAGAACATAACAGCAGCAAACTGATTTCAAAGAATCAAACAATAATTATTGTAATAACAATTTTATATCATAAAACAAACGCAAAAGAAACAAAATTTCTTCCAAAATACTAAACCAAAAATAAGCAATAGAAACTTTTTGAAACTATAAACAAGGAACAACATTCTTGATGACCATGGCTGGACCAGCTACATTCATACCAAACATAAATCAAACTCGATAGAATTCAAATCAAACAAAACTCTTTAAAAAGGTATAGATTATGTGTCAAAAGTGACATTTAATTGTTAAACGTTTTTTTGCTGTCTCGCATAAAAGTCCTTTCAATTTACTTTCGCCGTCTCGCACAAACGTTGTTTAACTGTCTGCAGTAAACCAAAAAATATGACTTAACTACCATTAGTGCTGTTGTTAATCTAACAAGAAAAATGACCAATAGAAATATAAAGTTTTTTCAAAATAGGTTTTTAAAATCCTCACCAACAGTAACTGGAAAGCTAAAAGTCGTTTATCTGACAATAATATCTTTAACTCTGCAGTTTAGTGCAACTGTGTCAATTATTGTTTAACTAATGTTGTTCAAAAATAACGTTTATTAGAGCAAACTAACGATTAACTACCAAAAACGTGGAAACGTTAACAGTGCAAACTAATAGTTATATGTCAATATGTCAATATATGTCAATTTTAATAATAATACACTAAACTTACACTCAATTTATTAAATATATTTGATACACATTTATAAAAGACGTAATTTATTATAAAATCCTTGCTGGTTTACTATTTATAATAAAACAATCTGTTTTTATCAACAAAAAATGTATTTGCATGCGCACTGCTACACATAAAACAGATAAAAATTTCTTTCTGTAATGAAACTTCTAGATTAAATTTTATATTTACATTTACATTTATATAAACATCAAATTCCTTTATGTTGTGAAATATAATTACAATAATAAAATACCTCAATGATCCGGCCGAAGTAGGTCTTCTCATCAATTCATACACAATTTCCAATTATATCTTACAAACATATTTCAGATCAAACATTTAATTCAATTGTAAAACTAATACGTAAATTCAATGATGTTTACTTCGATAACATTCTATTTATACATTTATGGGAGATTTTTTTAGTTAGGCACATAAAGCCTGCTGATATCTCAAGAAATGAATGATTTTTATCGCCGACCTTTTCATGCAGATAACAATTTATTTCTGCATCGTACCTTCTAGAATAATTCCGTACATATTATTTTTATACTATTGAAGATTACATTTTAAATTTTCTATTGAAAATAGAGTTTTGATGCAATAATTCGTCAAAGTATACAAATATATTAAATTAGATCATAATTTTATAGCACGAAATGTTAAAGATTATTGATTTAGATACGTTGAAAACCAATTATTATTTGTCTATTAAATTTTGTTATCCATTGCTTATTATATAATTCATTTATGGTAAATCAGTTTATATTCTGGATTCTAGTACGTAACCTGAAATAAGCATCTTTTCATTTGGAAAATATTCAATTGCTATCTACTTGAAAACAATTTTGATTAGTTTTTGGAAGAAATCATTATAAAAATTTCTTCAAGTATAAGTAAAATGATGTTAGATGAATCACATTTATGGGTAAATTTGTGCTTAATCTTAAAATGTTGAAGAAAGCTTTCAATTTGAATTTAGTAGTCAATTGTTTCTTCTTCAGTTGAAACTCTGAAGTAAAAAGATTAGTAACAATTGTCAAAATTGTATCGAACAACTTATTCTTTAAAAGAAACTTTGAAAAAATAAGCAGATGTTTTTATGCCTAAAATTGAATGTATTCTCTTTACTTAAAATTTTGAAGATTTATTTTTTTGCTTAAAGTTGAATGTCAGTAGCGTTTATAAAAATAGTGTCGAAGATATAAGCAGACGTCTTTATACCTAAAGTTAAATGTCTTCTCTTCAGTTAAAGTTTGAAATAAAAAGGTTTGTAACGTTGTACATTTATTTAGTTTTCAGTTGAAACTCTGAAGATCTAAATAGTAAATAACTCTAATCTAACTATTTTCATCAATATAAAATTGAAGTTAGAGTCACTTTTATACAAAATTTTATGACTTTAGTGTATAGATTAAACAAAATATTTCGATTTCGGATTAAATTAAATAAAAAAATAATTTAATACGACTTTCTAGGTTTCCTTAAAGAAAATCAGTGTGTTCCTACTTGAGTATAAATATTTAAAAGCAGATTATTGATAGTTTTTATCTAATTAATTTGATTTAAATCAAAAGCGCAAATCAGTTTTAATAGATAATTCTAGTAAATATAAAAATTAGAAAAACATTTAATTAATCAAAATAGTTTTTAAAAAATGTTTTCTCTTTTGTTAAACTGATTTAATTAAAAAGGGTAGTTTAAAAGAGAAGAGGTAATTGCATAGATTTGGGAATAAGTTCATTAAAAAGCTAATTTTTTTCTGTATAGAATTCATACTAATTGCTTATTCCTATGCGCTTTTTGCAAAAGAATATAATAATTAATGATTTGATTTAATTCGAATTCCGGCAGTTGGCGACAGAGAGGGGAGGACTATAACAGCGAAGATCAGGTTGGTCTCGCCTCGCTCTTAGTAGTCCAGTGTTTGCGTTTGAGTGAGTGTGTTTTAATTCAACGGCTCTAGTTATTGCGTAGTACTATGAAAAATGCAATTATACATTATTATGTGTGAATATTAAATTGTGTGTATAAGTGTTTAGTGAGATGGATTGGATATAAATTGCTCGTTATGATCTGGGACCAGTTCGTTGTGATGTTGGGGCCATTATCTTGTATTTCAAAGCAGTGAGTCGTTTATTTGTAATTTAATTACTTCATTATTAGTGTATTTTTTTTGTAGTTGTTTATGAAAATTTTGATTATTGTGATTATTGGAGCAAATGTTTAAATTAAATTACAACCAATTTTTTGATTACAAACACGTATGCCAGTAAGCGATTCTTGCCTAAGTGTTTGTCGTCAAAAGATTGAACATTGCCGTCAGTTATTAATGTACGTGTTATACTATTACATCTAAAGAGTGAATGATCGGTTTGCAGGAGAGCTAGTAAACCAATTCTTTAATGACAAACTCTTGAGTTAGTAAGCGAGTGTTTGTCATCAACAGATTTGATGTTAATTGCAGTTAATTGGTCTACATACTTGTTACTATTACATTTGAAGAGTGAATGTCGGATTATATTGAGTTATAGCAGGAATGATAGACAACCAATTCATTGATGATTAAACGCTTGGGCTAGTAGGCGATTCTTGCTCAAGTGTTTGTCATCAAGAGATTTGATGTTAATTGCAGTTATTGGTTTACATACTTGTTATTATTACGTTTGAAGAATGAATGTCTGTTTATATTGAGTTATAGCAGGAGTGATAGACAACCAATTCATTGATGACTAAACGCTTGGGCTATAGTAGGCGATTCTTGCTCAAGTGTTTGTCATCAAAAGATTTGATATTTTCTTCAGTTTTTAATGTATTTGTTACTATTATATTTAAAAATAAATGTTTGTTACTATTATAATTTACAACAGAAAACACCAATTTTTTGATGGCAAACACTTGGGCTAGTATGCGATTCTTGTCCAAGTGTTTGTTATCAAAAAATTAAAAGTTTTTGATGTACTTATTATCACATTTGAGGAGTAAATGTAAAATGTTATTAAATTTTGACAGACAAACAATTTATTTAATTACAAACATTTATGCGAATGGAAAGGTCATTTAGTTTGTAATTATAAACAGAAGGTTTGTTCAGAAAAATAAAGTGTAAAAGGTAACTAATAATTATTTTGAGTTAATTTAAAATAGAGTGCATTAGTGATTACTGACACCACGGATTAGATATTACCACCGTTCCTTTTGATGTAAGCTGGAACCTGTTGCTGGGCTTTGGTAGCGTAATCTTGGTGAATAAATCGGTAAGTTTTTGATTTATAATAAAATTACTTTGCTATTATTCAATTTTATTATATTTGTTCATAAAAATGTCTTTAAAATTTGTTTGTTTTTATTATTAGTTTTCTAACTATTGTTTATTTTTTTATATATATTTTAAAAATTCTTGAAATTTTTGTTTTAATTTTTTTTTTAATCTAAATAAATTTTTGCATAAAGAACTACCATTAAAGCGTAACATAAAAATATAAATTTTTATAAAAATTAAATTTTGCATAATTGATTTTAAAAAAGAATTTTTAAAAATACGGTTAGAACATTAATTAATCTCAAAAAATAATTTTGAAAATTTCATTAAAAAAATAGTTGATAAAAATAAGAAATTGCAAGAAAACACTTTAATTTCTTGTATAAATGGTTGTCGTTTTCTATGAATTTATTGTCGTTTAGTAATAAAAAAGTGCAAGAAAACACATTAATTTCTTGTATAAATGGTTGTCGTTTCTACAATTTTTCTAAATATGAATTAAACTTTTCTAAAAATTGTCTTATAACTACATTTAATTTAAAAATAAATTTTGGAAATTTTCAATCAGTTTATTGTCGTTTAGTAATAAGAAAGTGCAAAAAACCACATTAATTTCTTGTATAAATGGTTGTCGTTTTCACAAATTTCCTAAATCTGAATTGAAAGTTTTCAAAAATTGTCTTATAACTTAATTTAATTTTAAAATAATTTTTGGAAAATTTCATTCAATTTATTGTCATTTAATAATAAGAAAGTGCAAGAAAACTCATTATTTTCTTGTATATGTGGTTGTCGTTTCCACAATTTTTCTAAATTTGAATTGATATTTTCTAAAAATTGTCTTATAACTAAATTTAATTTAAAAATAAAGTTTAGAAATTTCATTCAATTTATTGTCGTTTAGTAATAAGAAAGTGCAAGAAAACACATTAATTTCTTGTCTAAATGGTTGTCGGTTCCACAATTTTCCTAATTTTGATTTGAAATTTTCCAAAAATTGTCTTATAACTTTATTTAATTTAAAAATAAATTTTGGAAAATTTCAATCAATTTATTGTCGTTTAGTAATAAGAAAGTGCAAGAAAACACATTATTTTCTTGTATAAATGGTTGTTGTTTTCACAATTTTCCTAAATTTGAATTGAAATTTTTAAATATTGTCTTATAACTTTATTTAATTTAAAAATAAAGTTTGGAAAATTTCAATCAATTTATTGTCGTTTAGTAATAAGAAAGTGCAAGAAAACACATTATTTTCTTGTATAAATGGTTGTCGTTTCCACAATTTTCATAAATTTGAATTGAATTTTCCAAAAATTGTCTTATAACTAAATTTAATTTAAAAATAAATTTTGGAAAACTTCAATCAATTTATTGTCGTTTAGTAATAAGGAAATGCAAGAAAACACGTTAATTTCTTGTATAAATGGTTGTCGTTAACACAATTTTTCTAAATTTGATTGTAAATTTTCCAAAAATTGTCTTATAACTAAATTTAATTTAAAAATGAATTTTGGAAAATTTCAATTAATTTATTGTTGTTTAGTAATAAGAAAGTGCAAGAAAACACATTAATTTCTTGTATAAATGGTTGTCGTTTCCACAGTTTTTCTAAATTTGAATTGAAATATTTCAAAAATTGTCTTATAAGTTCATTTATTTTAAAAATAAATTTTGGAAATTTTTATTCAATTTATTGACATTTAGTAATAAGAAAGTGCAAGAAAACACATTAATTTCTTGTATAAATGGTTGTCGTTTCCACAATTTTTATTAATTTGAATTGAAATTTTCCAAAAATTGTCTTATAACTTTATTTAATATAAAGAAAAAAATTGGAAAATTTCATTCAATTTATTGTTGTTAAGTAATAAGAGAGTGCAAGAAATAACATTATTTTCTTGTATAAATGGTTGTCGTTTCCACAAATTTCCTAAAGTTGAATTGAATTTTTCCAAAATATGTCTTATAACTAAATTTAATTTAAAAATTAATTTTGGAAACTTTCAAATAATTTATTGTCGTTTAGTAATAAGAAAGTGCAAAAACACATTAATTTCTTGTATAAATGGTTGTCGTTTCCACAATTTTCTTAAATTTGAATTGAAAGTTTCCAAAAATTGTTTATTTAATTTAAAAATAAATTTTGGAAAATTTTATTCAATTTATTGTCGTTTAGTAATAAGAAAGTGCTAGAAATAACATTATTTTCTTGTATAAATGGTTGTCGTTTCCACAATTTTTCTAAATTTGAATTAAAATTTTCTAAAAACTGTTTTAAAACTAAATTTAATTTAAAAATAAATTTTGGAAAATTTCATTCATTTTATTGTTGTTTAGTAATAAGAAAGTGCAAGAAAACACATTAATTTCTTGTATAAATGTTGTCGTTTCCACAATTTTCCTAAATTTGAATTGAAATTTTCCAAAAATTGTCTTCTAACTTTATTTAATTTAAAAATAAAATTTGGAAAATTTCATTCATTTTATTGTCGTTTAGAAATAAAAAAGTGCAAGAAAACACATTATTTTCTTGTATAAATGGTTGTCGTTTCCACAAATTTCCTAAAGTTGAATTGAAATTTTCCAAAATATGTCTTATAACTAAATTTAATTTAAAAATTAATTTTGGAAACTTTCAAATAATTTATTGTCGTTTAGTAATAAGAAAGTGCAAGAAAACACATTAATTTCTTGTATAAATGTTGTCGTTTCCACAATTTTCCTAAATTTGAATTGAAATTTTCCAAAAATTGTCTTATAACTTTATTTAATTTAAAAATAAAATTTGGAAAATTTCATTCATTTTATTGTCGTTTAGAAATAAAAAAGTGCAAGAAAACACATTATTTTCTTGTATAAATGGTTGTCGTTTCCACAAATTTCCTAAAGTTGAATTGAAATTTTCCAAAATATGTCTTATAACTAAATTTAATTTAAAAATTAATTTTGGAAACTTTCAAATAATTTATTGTCGTTTAGTAATAAGAAAGTGCAAGAAAACACATTAATTTCTTGTATAAATGTTGTCGTTTCCACAATTTTCCTAAATTTGAATTGAAATTTTCCAAAAATTGTCTTATAACTTTATTTAATTTAAAAATTAAATGTGGAAAATTTCATTCATTTTATTGTCGTTTAGAAATAAGAAAGTGCAAGAAAGCACATTATTTTCTTGTTTAAATGGTTGTCGTTTTCACAGTTTTCCTAAATTTGAATTGAAAATTTCCAAAAATTGTCTTGTAACTGAATCTAATTTAAAAATAAATTTTGGAAAATTTCATTCAATTTATTGTCGTTTAGTAATAAGAAAGTGCATGAAAACACATTAATTTCTTGTATATATGGTTGTCGTTTTTACAATTTTCCTAAAATTGAATTGAATGTTTCCAAAAATTGTCTTATAACTTTAATTAATTTAAAAATAAATTTTGGAAAGTTTCATTTAATTTATTGTTGTTAAGAAATAAGAAAATGCAAGAAAAAACATTATTTTCTGGTATAAATGGTTGTCGTTTCCACAATTTTTCTAAATTTGAATTAAAATTTTCCAAAAATTGTCTTAAAACTTTATTTAAATCAAAAATGAAATTTGGAAAATTTCATTCAATTTATTGTCGTTTAGTAATAAGAAACTGCAAGAAAAAACATTATTTTCTTGTATAAATGGTTGTCGTTTCCACAATTTTCCTAAATTTGAATTGAAAATTTCCAAAAATTGTCTTATGACTTTTTTTAATTTAGAAATAAATTTTGGAAAATTTCAATCAATTTATTGTCGTTTGGTAATAAGAAAGTGCAAGAAATAACATTATTTTCTTGTATAAATGGTTGTCGTTTCCACAATTTTCCTAAATTTGAATTGAAAATTTCCAAAAATTGTCTTATAACTTTTTTTAATTTAGAAATAAATTTTGGAAAATTTCAATCAATTTATTGTCGTTTAGTGATAAGAAAGTGAAAGAAAACACATTAATTTCTTGTATAAATTGTTGTCGTGTCGTTTCCACAATTTTCCTAAATTTGAATCGAAATTCTCCAAAATATGTCTTATAACTTTATTTAAATTAAAAATAAATTTTGGAAAATTTCAATCAATTTATTGTCGTTTAGTGATAAGAAAGTGCAAGAAAACACATTAATTTCTTGTATAAATGGTTGTCGTTTCCACAATTTTCCTAAATTTGAATTGAAATTTTCCAAAATATTTCTTATAACTTTATTTAATTTAAAAATAAATTTTGGAAAATTTCAATAAATTTATTGTCGTTTAGTAATAAGAAAGTGCAAGAAAACACATTAATTTCTTGTATAAATGGTTGTCGTTTCCACAATTTTCCTAAATTTGAATCGAAATTTTCCAAAATATGTCTTATAACTTTATTAAAAACAAAAATAAATTTTGGAAAATTTCAATCAATTTATTGTCGTTTAGTGATAAGAAAGTGAAAGAAAACACATTAATTTCTTGTATAAATTGTTGTCGTGTCGTTTCCACAATTTTCCTAAATTTGAATCGAAATTCTCCAAAATATGTCTTATAACTTTGTTTAAATTAAAAATAAATTTTGGAAAATTTCAATCAATTTATTGTCGTTAAGTAATAAGAGAGTGCATGAAAACACATTAATTTCTTGTATAAATGGTTGTCGTTTTTACAATTTTCCTAAAATTGAATTGAAAGTTTCCAAAAATTGTCTTATAACTTTAATTAATTTAAAAATAAATTTTGGAAAGTTTCATTTAATTTATTGTTGTTAAGAAATAAGAAAATGCAAGAAAAAACATTATTTTCTGGTATAAATGGTTGTCGTTTCCACAATTTTTCTAAATTTGAATTAAAATTTTCCAAAAATTGTCTTAAAACTTTATTTAAATCAAAAATGAAATTTGGAAAATTTCATTCAATTTATTGTCGTTTGGTAATAAGAAAGTGCAAGAAGAAACATTATTTTCTTGTATAAATGGTTGTCGTTTCCACAATTTTCTTAAATTTGAATTGAAAATTTCCAAAAAATTTCTTATAACTAAATTGAATATAAAAATAAATTTTGGAAAATTTCATTCAATTTATTGTTGTTTAGTAATAAAAAAGTGCAAGAAAAAACATTATTTTCTTGTATAAATGGTTGTCGTTTCCATAATTTTCCTAAATTTGAATCGAAATTTTCCAAAATATGTCTTATAACTTTATTTAAATTAAAAATAAATTTTGGAAAATTTCAATCAATTTATTGTCGTTTAGTGATAAGAAAGTGAAAGAAAACACATTAATTTCTTGTATAAATGGTTGTCGTTTCCATAATTTTTCTAAATTTGAATTGAAAGTTTCCATAAATTGTTTATTTAATTTAAAAATAAATTTTGGAAAATTTCATTCAACTTAATGTCGTTTAGTAATAAAAAAGTGCAAAAAAACACATTATTTTCTTGTATAAATGGTTGTCGTTTTCACAATTTTCTTAAATTTAAATTGAAAGCTTCCAAAAATTGTCTTATAACTTTATTTAATTTAAAAATATTTTTTGGAAAATTTCATTCAATTTATTGTCGTTTAGTAATAAGAAAGTGCAAGAAATAACATTATTTTCTTGTATAAATGGTTGTTGTTTCCACAATTTTCCTAAATTTGAAATGAAAGTTTCCAAAAATTGTTTATTTAAGTTAAAAATAATTTTTGGAAAATTTCATTCAACTTAATGTCGTTTAGTAATAAGAAAGTGCAAGAAAACACATTATTTTTTTGTATAAATGGTTGTCGTTTCCACAATTTTCATAAGTTTGAATTGAAAGTTTCCAAAAATTGTCTTATAACTTTATTTAATTTAAAAATATTTTATGGAAAATTTCATTCAATTTATTGTCGTTTAGTAATAAGAAAAGCAAGAAAACACATTAATTTTTTGTATAATGGTTGTCGTTTCTACCTTTTATTTTAAATTGTGATTAAAAATTTCAAAAATTGTCTTATAACTATAATAAATCTAAAAATATATTTTGAATTTTTTTATTAACTTTAGTTTTGTTTAGAAATAAGAAATTGCAAGGAAAAACATTACTTGTATAAATGGTTGTCGTTTCCAATATTTTCCTAAATTTAAATTGAAATTTTCCAAAAATTGATTTTTAACTATATTTATTCTAAAAATATATTTTGGAAAATTTCAGCAAATTTATTGTCGTCAGAAGTAATTGCATTAATTGCAAGAAAACACATTAACTTCTTGTATAAATAGTTGTCATTTCCACCATTTTTTAAAGTTTTGAATAGAAATTTTCTTAAATTGTCTTATAACTTTATTTAATTCAATACAAAATTTTGAAAGATTTTTTATTGTCGTTTAGAAATAAGAAATTGCAAGAAAAAACATTATTTTTTGTTGTTTCCACAATTTTCTTAAAATTAAATAATTTTTGAAAAACTTATAATTTTATTGTTGCTTAGAAATAAGAAATTGCAAGAAATTCGTTTATTTATTAAAATTATAATTTTATCAATGATAATCCAAGAAAATGTATGAAAGCTAATGTTTAGAAATAAAATATATTTGTTATGGGAAAAAATTTTGATGGCTTTTATGAACAATTATTGAAATATGTAACATATAAATTAATAACAATAATTTTTTTTACAGATATAGAGAATTATAACAACTTTTTTGCAGGATTAAATGTATAAAATAGTTTGCGGAATGTCAATTATTAAACATTTGGACAGTTAAGCGAGTAACTTATTTCATGATTATGAACAAGAGGTTTGTATTAGAGTAACTCGTTTATCCGTCCAAGTGTTTGTTTTTAGAATAAATACTTATTTTTGAGTATTAATGTTTTTGTTGTTAATATATTTGAGGAATGTCGTTTATTAAACACTTAGGCGGTTAAACGAGTTACTTAGTTCATGATTGTGAACAGGAGGATTGTATATAGTAACTCGCTTACCTGTCCAAGTGTCTGTTATCAAAATTATTACTTATTTTTAAGTATTAATATTTTTGTTTTATATTTTCTATTTTTATTTTATAAAATCCTTTTATATTATTCATATTAATAAGGTAATGATTTTATTTTATTTATTTATTTTATTTTATTTTTACATACATTTAATTTAAAATTTCTATTAAAAAAAAAAAAAAAAAAAAAAAAATTTAGTTAAATAGAAATTTTAAATTAAAATGTAAATATTTATATTTATTTGATAGATTATCTAACCTTTAAATTTGTAACGTCTAATAAATGACAAAATCAAAATTCAAGTCAGAAATTTAAATAAATAAAAAACGGATATCAGGGTAGCGGGAAAAAACAATTTTTTAAATAATAATAAATCAGTTTGAAGTATTATATACAATAAATACATTGAAAATGATGATCTCACTCATCGAAACATGTATGTAAAAATAAAATTAAATAAATAAATAAAATAAAATCATTACCTTATTAATATGAATAATATTTTTGTTGTTAATATGTTTAAGAAATGTCTGTTATTAAACATTTAGGCGGTTAAACGAGTTACTTAGTTCATGATTATGAACAGGAGGTTTGTATAGAGTAACTTGTTAACCTGTCCAAGTGTCTGTTATCAAAATAATTACTTATTTTCAAGTATTAATATTTTTGTTGTTTATATGTTTAAGAAATGTCGGTTATTTAACATTTAGGCCGTTAAACGAGTGTCTTAGTTCATGATTATGAACAGGAGGTTTGTATAGAGTAACTCGTTTAACTGTCCAAGTGTCTGTTATCAAAATAATTACTTATTTTCAAGTATTAATATTTTTGTTGTTAATATGTTTAAGAAATATCGGTTTTTAAACATTTAGGCCGTTAAACGAG
Source organism: Tachinus rufipes (assembly GCA_963932245.1). Taxonomy (NCBI): domain Eukaryota; kingdom Metazoa; phylum Arthropoda; class Insecta; order Coleoptera; family Staphylinidae; genus Tachinus; species Tachinus rufipes. The sequence goes on from OZ010744.1 coordinate 19,978,040, forward strand.
TTATTTAGTTCATGATTATGAACAGGAGGTTTGTATAGATTAACTCGTTTGCCTGTCCAAGTGTCTGTTATCAAAATAATTACATATTTTCAAGTATTAATATTTTTGTTGTTAATATGTTTAAGAAATATCGGTTTTTAAACATTTAGGTGGTTAAACGAGATACTTAGTTCATGATTATGAACAGGAGGTTTGTATAGAGTAACTCGTTTACCTGTCCAAGTGTCAGTTATCAAAATAATTACTTATTTTTGTTGTTAATCTATTTAAGGAACGTCGGTTATTGAATATTTAGGCGGTTAAACGAGTTACTTAGTTCATGATTATGAACAGGAGGTTTGTATAGAGTAACTCGTTAACCTGTCCAAGTGACTGTTATCAAAATAATTACTTATTTTTAAGTATTAATATTTTTGTTGTTAATATATTTAAGAAATGTCGGTTATTAAACATTTAGGCGGTTAAACGAGTTACTTAGTTCATGATTATGAACGGGAGGTTTGTATAGAGTAACTCGTTTACCCGTTCTAGTGTTTGTTATCAAAACAATTACTTATTTTCAGGTATTATTATTTTTGTTGTTAATATATTTAAGAAATGTTGGTTATTAAACATTTAGGCGGTTAAACGAGTTACTTAGTTCATAATTATGAACAGGAGGTTTGTATAGAGTAACTCGTTTACCTGTCCAAGTGACTGTTATCAAAATAATTACTTATTTTTAAGTATTAATATTTTTGTTGTTAATATATTTAAGAAATGTCGGTTATTAAACATTTAGGCGGTTAAACGAGTTACTTAGTTCATGATTATGAACGGGAGGTTTGTATAGAGTAACTCGTTTACCCGTTCTAGTGTTTGTTATCAAAACAATTACTTATTTTCAGGTATTATTATTTTTGTTGTTAATATATTTAAGAAATGTTGGTTATTAAACATTTAGGCGGTTAAACGAGTTACTTAGTTCATGATTATAAACAGGAGGTTTGTATAGAGTAACTCGTTTACCCGTTCTAGTGTTTGTTATCAAAACAATTACTTATTTTCAGGTATTATTATTTTTGTTGTTAATATATTTAAGAAATGTTGGTTATTAAACATTTAGGCGGTTAAACGAGTTACTTAGTTCATAATTATGAACAGAAGGTTTGTATAGAGTAACTCGTTTACCTGTCCAAGTGACTGTTATCAAAATAATTACATATTTTCAAGTATTAACATTTTTGTTGTTAATATATTTAAGGAACGTCGGTTATTAAATATTTAGGCGGTTAAACGAGTTACTTAGTTCATGATTATGAACAGGAGGTTTGTATAGAGTAACTCGTTTACCTGTCCAAGTGACTGTTATCAAAATAATTACATATTTTCAAGTATTAACATTTTTGTTGTTAATATATTTAAGGAATGTCGGTTATTAAACACTTTGGCAGTTAAGCAAATTACTTAGTTCATGATTATGAACAGGAGGTTTGTATAGAGTAACTCGGTTACCTGTCCAAGTGACTGTTATCAAAATAATTACATATTTTTAAGTATTAATATTTTTGTTGTTAATCTATTTAAGGAATGTCGGTTATTAAACACTTAGACGGTTAAGCAAATTACTTAGTTCATGATTATGAACAGGAAGTTTGTATAGAGTAACTCGTTTACCTGTCCAAGTGTCTGTTATCAAAATAATTACTTATTTTTAAGTAGTAATATTTTTGTTGTTAATATATTTAAGGATTGTCGGTTGTTAAACACTTTGGCGGTTAAACAAGTTACTTAGTTCATGATTATGAAAATAAGGTTTGTATAGAGTAACTCGTTTACCTGTCCAAGTGTCTGTTATCAAAATAATTACTTACTTTCAAGTACTAATATTTTTGTAGTTAATATATTTAAGGAAAGTCGGTTAGTAAACACTTAGGCAGTTAAACGATTTACTTAGTTTATGATTATGAATAGGAGGTTTGTATAGAGTAACTCGTTTACCTGTCCAAGTGACTGTTATCAAAATAATTACTTATTTTTAAGTATTAATAATTTTGTTGTTAATATATTTAAGAAATGTCGGTTATTAAACATTTAGGCGGTTAAACGAGTTACTTAGTTCATGATTATGAACGGGAGGTTTGTATAGAGTAACTCGTTTACCCGTTCTAGTGTCTGTTATCAAAATAATTACTTATTTTCAAGTATTAATATTTTTGTTGTTAATATAATTAAGGATTGTCGGTTATTAAACACTTAGGCGTTTAAACGAGTTACTTAGTTCATGATTATGAGTAGGAGGTTTGTATAGAGTAACTCGTCTACCTGTCCAAGTGGCTGTTATCAAATTAATTACTTATTTTTAAGTAGTAATATTTTTGTTGTAAATATTTTTAAGGAACGTCGGTTATTAAACACTTAGGCGGTTAAACGAGTTACTTAGTTTATGATTATGAACAGGAGGTTTGTATAGAGTAACTCGTTTACCTGTCCAAGCGTCTGTTATCAAAATAATTACTTATTTTCAAGTATTAATATTTTTGTTGTTAATATAATTAAGGAATATCGGTTAGTAAACACTTAGGCGGTTAAACGAGTTACTTAGTTCACGATTATGAACAGGAGGTTTGTATAGAGTAACTCGCTTACCCGTCCAAGTGTTTGTTATCAAGTTAATTACTTATTTTCAAGTTTTAATGTTCTTGTTGTTAATATATTTGAGGAATGTCGGTTAGTAAAAACTTAGGCGGTTAAACGAGTTACTTAGTTCATGATTATGAACAGGAGGTTTGTATAGAGTAACTCGTTTACCTGTCCAAGTGTCTGTTATCAAAATAATTACTTATTTTTAAATATTAATATTTTTGTTGTAAATATGTTTAAGAAATGTCGGTTATTTAACATTTAGGCCGTTAAACGAGTTACTTAGTTAATGATTATGAACAAGAGGTTTGTATAGAGTAACTCGTTTACCTGTCCAAGTGTCTGTTATCAAAATAATTACTTATTTTTAAGTATTAATATTTTTGTTGTTTATATGTTTAAGATATGTCGGTTATTAAACATTTAGGCGGTTAAACGAGTTACTTAGTTCATGATTATGAACAGGAGGTTTGTATAGAGTAACTCGTTTACCTGTCCAAATGTCTGTTATCAAAATAATTACTTATTTTCAAGTATTAATATTTTTGTTGTTTATATGTTTAAGAAATGTCGGTTATTTAACATTTAGGCCGTTAAACGAGTTTCTTAGTTCATGATTATGAACAAGAGGTTTGTATAGAGTAACTCGTTTACCTGTCCAAGTGTCTGTTATCAAAATAATTACTTATTTTCAAATATTAATATTTTTGTTGTAAATATGTTTAAGAAATGTCGGTTATTAAACATTTAGGCAAATAAACGAGTTACTTAGTTCATGATTATGAATAGGAGGTTTGTATAGAGTAACTCGTTTACCTATCCAAGCGTCTGTAATCAAAATAATTACTTATTTTCAAGTATTAATATTTTTGTTGTTAATATAATTATAGATTGTTGGTTATTAAACACTTAGGCGTTTAAACGAGTTACTTAGTTCATGATTATGAGTAGGAGGTTTGTATAGAGTAACTCGTTTACCTGTCCAAGCGTCTGTTATCAAAATAATTACTTATTTTCAAGTATTAATATTTTTGTTGTTAATATAATTAAGGAATGTCAGTTAGTAACTACTTGGACGGTTAAACGAATTACTTAGTTCATGATTATGAATAGGAGGTTTGTATAGAGTAACTCGTTTACCTGTCCAAGCGTCTGTTATCAAAATAATTACTTATTTTCAAGTATTAATATTTTTGTTGTTAATATGTTTAAGGAATGTCGGTTATTAAACACTTAGGCGGTTAAACGAGTTACTTAGTTCATGATTATGAACAGGAGGTTTGTATAGAGTAACTCGTTTACCTGTCCAAGTGTCTGTTATCAAAATAATTACTTATTTTCAAATAATAATATTTTTGTTGTAAATATGTTTAAGAAATGTCGGTTATTTAACATTTAGGCGGTTAATCGAGTTACTTAGTTCATGATTATGAACAGGAGGTTTGTATAGAGTAACTCGTTTACCTGTCCAAGTGTCTGTTATCAAAATAATTACTTATTTTCAAGTATTAATATTTTTGTTGTTTATATGTTTAAGATATGTCGGTTATTAAACATTTAGGCGGTTAAACGAGTTACTTAGTTCATGATTATGAACAGGAGGTTTGTATAGAGTAACTTGTTTACCTGTCCAAGTGTCAGTTATCAAAATAATTACTTATTTTTGTTGTTAATCTATTTAAGGAACGTCGGTTATTGAATATTTAGGCGGTTAAACGAGTTACTTAGTTCATGATTATGAACAAGGGTTTGTATAGAGTAACTCGTTTACCTGTCCAAGTGTCTGTTATCAAAATAATTATTTATTTTCAAGTATTAATATTTTTGTTGTTTATACGTTTAAGAAATGTTGGTTATTTAACATTTAGGCCGTTAAACGAGTTACTTAGTTCATGTTTATGAACAAGAGGTTTGTATAGAGTAACTCGTTTACCTGTCCAAGTGTCTGTTATCAAAATAATTACTTATTTTTAAGTATTAATATTTTTGTTATTTATATGTTTAAGAAATGTCGGTTATTAAACATTTAGGAGGTTAAACAGTTTACTTAGTTCATGATTATGAACAGGAGGTTTGTATAGAGTAACTCGTTTACCTGTCCAAGTGTCTGTTATCAAAATTATTACTTATTTTCAAATATTAATATTTTTGTTGTAAATATGTTTAAGAAATGTCGGTTATTAAACATTTAGGCGGTTAAACGAGTTACTTAGTTCATGATTATGAACAGGAGGTTTGTACAGAGTAATTCGTTTATCTGTCCAAGTGTCTGTTATCAAAATAATTACTTATATTCAAGTATTAATAATCTTGTTATTAATATATTTGAGCAATGTCGGTTATTAAACACTTATGCGGTTAAGCGAATGACTTAGTTCATGATTATGGATAGGAGGTTTGTATAGAGTAACTTGTTTACCCGTTCTAGTGTTTGTTATCAAAATAATTACTTATTTTCAAGTATTAATATTTTTGTTGTTAACATATTTAAAGAATGTCGGTTATTAAACACTTAAGAAGTTAAGCAAGTTACTTAGTTTATGATTATGGACAGAAGGTTTGTATTAAAGTAACTTGTTTACCCGTCCAAGCGTTTGTTTTCAAATAATTTATATATTTTATAATAGTAACGTTTATGTTGTTAATATATTTTAGGAATGTCGGTTATTAATTATTTTGATTTTACTTCCATACATGTTTTAATTGTCGGATTATAAACTACAAGTGCATTCGTTTCAGCTCAACTGTACAATCTTAAAATACTAAAAGTATTTATTTGACTACGCCACTGAAGATATTATGTTATTAATGAGCATACTTCTGACATCTATGGTCACAATACGTAACTATCATCTTTTTGTAATTTCCGCATAGATGTCGCCAGCAGTAAAATTAAAAGTAATAAAAATTAATTAAATGTTTAGTTACGTAATAGACTTTCATAAATAAATAAATATTACGAGTAATAATAAATAAGCAATTTACACTTATAAATAAATCAAAATACATAATATTATTTCAATTCTGACCATGACCGTCGATACAGTTCCCTTCATTGCCCAATCGAGATGTTAAAATGGTCAGTTGTCAAACTAATGTCAGGGCTTTTAACGTCACTTTGAAAAGTTTCTCTATTTTATTAAGTACGTAAGTAACGATTTTATCAGCTATCATGCAATAAGCGTTTATTACAACAAATAACAATAGTAAGTGCTCCGGTCGAATTAAAAAGCTATGTGTGACAATACTGATGTGTAATACAGTTCTTATTAAAAAGTGTTATAAAAATGTGTGACTGTGCCAAAAAGATTCATCACTGTTTTCTCATATTTACGCTGTATAATAATAATGCACAATAATATACTAATTCTAAAAATATATTAGGGAATATTGTCAAGTCCAATTTCATAAAATTGTGGAATTATAACCTTTGATATATGGTAAGCTGAATTAGGTTAATATTTATTTATTGATAGTTATAGATTAATAACAATGAATCATGTGAATATTACTAATTTAATTATTCATTAAATTTGCATATTAGAAAAATTAATTAACGTTGAGTTATGAAACAATACTATTAAGGAAGCGAAAATCTTTGCAATCAGAAAGGTACAATTTTATGAAAGTTTCCAGTTGCAATGGATTAAGTATTTTTTTTTTATTTACAATTTAATTGGAATGTTAAAAACTAGTATAATAAACTTAATAGTAAGTTATATATGTTTTAATGTATCATTAATCATATCGATAGTGTTGTAATTGTTATCATCCACTTGCATTTTTGCAAATCATAAATTATATCAATAAGATTTATACTTTAATCTCATCTATAAATAGAAATGTGTCAATACTATGATTTGTTTAATTAATTAGCATCATAGTTTTTTAACTATCCAAATTATCTAATTTATGCACATTTATTATGAAAAAAAATGAATAAAATTTTATTACGTAATTGGTGATAATGTTTTGAATATTTCAGGCCTATATACTTGCAGTATGAACTTAGTGTTGCGGCAAGGGGAAAATGTTGGAAGGACTTGCCGCATGGGTGCTCAATAATTACTTGGGAAAGTACGTTGAGAATTTGAATACAGCACAATTGAGTATTGCTCTACTTTCAGGTATGTAAATTTATTTAAAAATATTGTTTTCATGATAATTTTATTGTGTCTGGGAGATTAAAAATTATATTATCATAAGTTTGAGTTGACAACAAAATTTGTCTTATATGTGAATTAGCAAATATACAGAACCATCTTATAGATTCACCTCATACAATGTTATTTATTAATACTTAAAGAAATTTGGTCTATATTTATAATTAAGTTTTGTTTAAAATATTTTTAAATATATGCGTTAAAGAGAAACATACCAACTCATTACATCTATACAGTAAAGATTTGTTTGAAATTTTTGACTATAACTGAGGAAATCTGTTCTTTAAATTAAAATGAGTAAAATTGCTTTTTAAATATTTTTCTACTTCAAATTTAGTTTGAAAATCTTTTATTTGCTAAAAACAGATCACCGAGAAAACGGCTGAATATTATTAAACCAAATTTTGAAATATTATAGAAGAAAGTCTCAGCTCTACATTAATACTTTTTTTATTTTTCTGAGACTAATTAAAAACATAGAATTTTTGTTTCGGAGATATAACCAAAATCTTTTTTGCATTTTTTCAAAATCTAAGATGTTATCTGTCAAAAAATCATCTTATTTAACTTAAATACGTCTAAAATTTTATATAGTAAATGTCAAAATATAACCAATGAAAGATGATCAACTTTCAAAAAGATGTGAATGTGACTTTTACACTTTTCAACTGTTTTTAGTCGGATTTTGGTTCCTTTAATATTTTATGACTGAATTTGGCTGTTTTTGATTTTTTATAAATAGAATGTTGCAGTTTTTAACAGTTTATGGTGAATTTTCTGACATACTTTTTATTTTTTAGCTAGATTTTGCTATTTTTGACATTTTATGAATAGAATTCTACAGTTTATAAGCACATTTTAAATCTTTTTAATAATATTTTGATATTTCATAGCCAAGTTTTGCTATTTTTGGGATTTAAAAAAAAAATCAGTTTAATTTATTGGCGGAATTTGGTGCTTTTTAACAATTTTTATGGTTAGAATTTTTTATTTTTACATTTTATGAATAAAATTTTGGATGGTTTTAATTGTTTTTGGCCAGATTTTGATTCTATCTGAATTTTTTTGAACAATGGTTTTTTATGATAAAATTTTGCACTTTTGAACATGTAATAACTAAATTTTGTTGCTTTTTTGGCAATATTTTCATACTTTTTGGTCGGATATGACATTGCTGGTTTTTGGTTCATTTCAACAATATTTTGAAGTTTTATTATTGGATTTTGCTATTTTTGACATTTCATTAAAAGACAGTTTGTGCCGGAATTTGGTTCTTTTTAACAATTTCTTTGGTGTAGATTTTGATGTTATTTAGAGTTCATGAAAATGTTTACACTTTTTTTATGGTCGGATTTTGGGAACAATGTTTGAAAGATCTAGGTCGGATTTAACCGTTTTTGGCCAGAATTTAGCTTTTTTGTTAAAATTTTCTCTTGTTTCAAGGCTAGATTTTATTATTTTTGAAATTTAAAAAATAGAATTTTACACTTTTTGACAGTTTATGGCTGAATTCTAGTGCTTTCTTACAATATTTTATAGCTACTTTAGACTTTATGAATAAAACTTTGCATTTTCAACAGTTAATGGCAAAATTTTGTTATTTTAACAAAATTTTAATATTTCATAGCCGGATTTTATGAAATTTTTGACATTTTTTAACAGTTTTGGTGCTCCCTGACAATATTTTGATCATCGAATTTTACACATTTCAATCATTTTTGTTATTTATTACTTTTTATTTTTATGATTAGAATTTTGCATTAACACTTAATGACAAGTATAACTCTTTCATATCCTGAATCAAAACCTGAATACTGTGTTCTAAATTTACAGTTTTGCAGTTTTAAAGGCTGAATTTATAATTTGGAAGCCGTATTAACAATTTGACAGTAGAATTTAACAAGTTGGTGGCCAGACTTTTATGTTTGAGGGCCAGATTTACAATTTGAAGAACGAATTAATAGTTTGACAGCCAAAATGAAACAGGTTGTCAATCGGATTTACATTTTTTTAACAACAAGCAACAGCGTAAACAGAATTTACGCACTATTCAACAGTTTATGACCAAGTTTTATTTTATTTTTTAATATAGTTTTGATATTTCATAACTAAGCTTTCAGTTTTTGCTATTTTTGTTTAGTATATGGCCTGATTTTGATGCATCGGCCCAATTCTTTTGAACTGTGTTCTCGCCCGCCTACCTAAGTGTTTGTGATTATGAAATTGGATACTTTACCTCTGTCTTGTAACTTAATAACATCTGTCAATCATCGGGTGGATGAGAACGCAGTTTAAAACTACCGGCTCAATTCTTTTGAACTTTGTTCCCACCCACCCGCCCAAGTGTTTGTAATAAAGAAATTTGAAGGTACTACTACCTGCCGTGTTCTTGCAGCTAAAAAACATGATTTAATGACTGACAGATGTCATTAAGTTAGAGGTGATGTATTCAATTTCTTGTTCACAAACACTTGGGCAGATGGGCGGGAACACCGTTTAAAACCATCGGCTCAATTCTTTTGAACTGTGTTTCCCCCCGCCCGCCCAAGACTTTGTAATCAAGAAATTGGATACATAACTTCTGTCCTGTAACTTAATGGCATCTGTCAGTCATTGAGTCATGTTTTTTAGCTGAACACTGTAGGTGGTAGTACCTTCAAATTTTTTGATTACTACACTTGGGCGGGTACACAGTTTAAAACTACAGGCTCAATTATTTTGAACTGTGTTTCTGCCCGACCACCCAAGTGTTTGTGATCAAGTAATTGGATAAGTCACCTCTGTCTTGTAACTTAATGACATGTACCAGTCATTCTCTTAAGTTTGTTAACTGTAGGAACCCGGTAGCTAGTTTATCTTTAAAAAATATATCAAAATCTGGCGTTGAAACATCAAATTGTATTGTAACAAATTTAGCTATAAACTATTGAAATGAGCACAAATCTTTTCATAAAACGTAAAAAAAAACAAAATCCGGTTATAAAATATTTAAATAATGTCACTAAAAACCAAAATTTTAGCATAAAAATTACACAATTATCAGTACTACCAACTGTGCAAATTGCATCAAATTTGATACGTTGAGATTTACATAACCTTAAACAATTTGATCTGACCTAACTCTGCCCTCAACAATTATCACAAACATAAGTAATGATAACTTTTTAACTATTCATTAAATGTTAATCAAATTTGAGGATAAAATACACAATTATCAGTACTACCAACTGCAAATTTCATCAAATTTGATACGTTGAGATTTACATAACCTTAAACAATTTGATCTGACCTAACTGCTCTCAGCAAATATCATAAACATAAATAGTGATAAATTTCTAATTATTCATTAAATTTTAATCAAATTTGAGTATAATATACATAATTATCTGTAGTAACAACTGTGTAAATTGTATCAAAATTGATAAGCTGAGATTTACATAACCTCAAACAATTTAATCTGTCCTAACTCAGCCTTCAACAAATACCACAAACATAAATAGTGATAACTTTGTAACTATTCATTAGATTCTGATCAAATTTTAGAATAATATACTCAATTAGCAGTACTATCAATTATGCAAATTACATCAAATTTGATACGTTGAGATTTGCATAACCTCAAACAATTTGATATGGTTCAATTCTACCGTCTACTCTGCCGTAGACGAGTATACTAGTCAAGCAAATTTTTTAAATCTAGAATATAATATTAAAATATCTAAATAGATTTAAAGTTTAAGTAAGTTTTTAAATCATATCATCTTCCCAAAACTTATTATCTTTAACAAAAATTTTGATGAATAAATTTGTCAGTTTATTGACAAATTCAACAAAATAACACATTTCTGCGTGCAGTTGACCTTGTATCTAAAAATGTAAAAATAAAAATATTATTTAATTTATTATTTTATGCTAAATAATTGAATAAAAGAAAAATAATTACAAAGTTTTTATCAGGCTTATATTTCTTTCAAACACATTGCTAATCTAAAAAAAAACTCTAGTAGTCAGAATTAGTAACGCAATAAAAAGAATATTTCTTGTTTCAAAACTCGTAGCGCAATCTAAGCAAATAAATTCTTCAAAGTTAAATAGAAATTTGCTCTTCAATTGAAGAAATCTGACAAAACACTTTTTAAATATTGAACTTCATATTTGTTTGAAAATTTGGCCATCAAGTGTAGAAATTTGGCCATGATATTGAAACTAATAAATATGAGCTATGGCTTGTTTAAAAATCTGGCTTTAAATTGAAGAAACATGATTTTTAAATGAGTAAAAGTCGAGGGAGCTACTACTCATGAAATGTTTACCAGTGAAAGTTTTATGTTTTATAAAATTATGTTTTATTTTTATTTATATTTTTATGAAATTATGAGGAATTTTGTGATATATTGGGAAATATTATGAAATTTTGTGAAATTTTTGAAAAAAAAATTGCAAACCTTGTGTGTTCTGTAAATGTTTGGTGTTTTATGAAATTTACTAGAAAATATGATTACTTGCAGTTTTTATGTAAAGAAATTATATCCAATTCCAAATTTCTGCAATTTTTACAGATCGAAATATTCAAAAATGGTTTTCATAAATGCTGCAATATTTTTCCAACTTATATAATATCCAAGATATTTATAGAAATGTGCTCCAGAACCAGGTCTTTGCATTGTTGAAATAATAAAAAACATAAACATAAAAAACAACTTTTTATTCAAGATTTCTAAACGTTCCAGATATTTAAAAAAAATTACTTTCAGACCTGGTTTTCTTCAATTTTGACAGCTCTAACGTCAAAATGCCTAAATACGTTTTTTATTTAATCATGTTTTTGAGATATTTGAAATATCTTAAACTATATTTTATGCATTTTGACAGCTTAACTATTAAAAAAATTATTCTGCAACTTCCAAAATAATGAGAGAAAATTAAGTTTAAACGGGGTTTAATCATTTTGGCAGTTTAATTGTCAAAACATTGAAAAACGTATTTTTGAAATTTTGTAGAAAATATGATTTTATGTTTTACTTTTTAGATATTTGAAGAAATTAGCTTCAAAACCAGGTTTTCAACATTTTTGACAGCTCTAACTAAACTATTTATTAAATTTAATTTATTACCACTTTTATGCTAGAACTTTTACTTTAAAGTTTTTTTGAAATGAAAAAAATAGCTCCAAAATCATTCTTTTTGCACAAATTTTAACATTTTTCTAACTTTTGAAACAGTTTAGCTAATATAAGCTGTAAAAAAAATTAAAAAGGAGGTTTATAGATAGAATTACTTGATGACAGTGGGTTGGGCGGGCGGGTGTTTAGTTCATAGATTGTGGCTGAGTAGTTTTAATTGGAGTGACCCTGCCCACCTACTCAAGTTTCTTCCCTCTGTTTCTTTATGGGTTGCGGCCATGTAGATTCAATAGGAGTAATCAGCTGACTTGAGATTTTTGAACAAAATATTTTCAAAACAACAACTTTTTTTTAAAGTTTTTATCCGGCTTTATAGTTATTTTGACATTTTAGTCACAGATCCAGTTCCTAGATCATTTACTACTAAGTTATTCAGAGATTGGATGTTTCTCATCTCTATAAATGTTGGCTATCATTAAATTCAAGAAGGAGTGTGATAGATCCAATCTCTTGATAACAGTAGGGTGGGCGGGCACTCATTTTATTGATTGAGAGCAATTCAAAGTCATCTGGAGTTTAGATGTTTTTTCTGTCCGTGAATGTCAGTTGTCATCAAATTGAACATAAAAGGTGACATAACAGTTATTTAATTCTTTGTAGGTTTTATGTATCAACTTTTTTTTAACCTTTCATTCTTCAAGTTTTTTTCTGCTAATATCATAAAATAATTTCTGCAATTTTAACAATTTAAAGTTTTGTAGAATATTTAATTCTTTACAACTTTTATGGAATAACTTTTTCTCTAACTTCCAAGATATTTGAAGAAGTTAGCTCTAAAACCATGTTTCTACATTTTTTGCAGTTTCAATATTAAAATAATTAATAAAAACCCTTTTATGAAATTTGTACTACAACTTTTGTTCTATAACTTTTTATGAAACGCTTTAAGCAACTTTTACAACATTTGAGATATTTCAAGAAATTAGCTCTAGCTGTAAATCCAGTTGCAGCATTTTTTGCGCTTTAACGTCTCAATATTACTACTATATTTTTTGCATTTTAACAGCTTAACTATCAAAATATCATCTTTTGACTGTTTTGAAAATAGTTATATTCTATACAACTTTTTGATTTCAACTTTTTTTATAACTTCTGCAATTTCAAAATAATTTTAAAAAACTACTGTAAAAATCGGTTTTAATAATTTTGTCAGTTTAATTGTCAAAATATAGAAAAATGTATTTTATGGAATTTTCTAGAAAATATTACTCGCAAATCGCAACTTTTCTCCAACTTTTAAAACTTTTTAAAATATTTGAAGAAAGTAGATGCAAAACCAGGATACCAGCTTTTTTGACAGTTCTAAGTTCCAAGTATCTAAAAAAAATCTTTTATTAAATTTAATTCTTTATCACTTTTATGCTACAAGTTTTTTCTAACTTTTATTTACTAGATTTTTGAAAAAAAAAAAAAATTATAAGTTATTTAGTCACAAATTCAACTTTTCTATTAGTTGACACGGTTTTAGTTATTCTGACAGTTTAAATATGTTAACTATTGTTAGTATTGTTATAAATATACTATATTAGGTCTGTCTAAAAAGTATCCGACCTTCAATTTTCCTGCGCATAGTAGTGATGGTAGGCCGGCGCCATTTTGCACAGTGCAAGGAGACAGTTTAATGCGCATGTTTGATTTTTTTCTTGACGTTCCGGTTTAGATTTAGATTTCTTTTAAAATGACTGAACAAGATGAACCACTGTACGTCATAAAATTTTGTCAAAACCTTAGTGATTCTTTAAACGAAACAATTAGTAAGATTCAGCAGATGTTTGGAGACGATGCTATGGGAGTAACACAAACTAAGGAGTGGATCAACCAATTCAAAAATAGCCGAACATTTGCGGAGATGCTCGGAATATAGCTGTTGTTGAGAGGGTAGAATATCTAATAGTCATTTGACCATACGAGAGGTTGCCAAAGAAGTTGAGATTAGTAAAGATTCCGCATATACAATTTTGCGGCGAAACAAACTTTGTCTTGCGGTTGGACAGGACTTGCTAGTTACTACTATTACTGAACTTAAGTTTTTGGACACCGTTGTTACTGGAGATGAGTCATGGGTGTACCGGTGCAACCCGGAAATAGAAGCACAGTGACAAAAGAGTACTATCAAGAAGTTCTTTGCCAACTCCGTGATGCAGTTTGGCGCAAAAAGACTATACTTTTGAATGGCAAAAAAGTGGCAGTTGCATACCGCCATAGCTCCTTCTTATTTATCGCACCTGATATGGAATTCCAGTTGTTCGGCGACCTCCTTACTCCAGGAGAGTAATCCTTGAATTTTCTAGTTGTTTCCAAAATTGTAGATGTCATTGAAGGGATCCTGCTTTCAGAGTACAGAAGAGATAATGCATAACGCAACGGCGGAGTTAAACACCATTCCAAAAGAAGATTTCCAGAAGTGTTTTCGGTGGGCAAAGTGTGTGGAGGCGCAAGATTCTTACTTTGAAGTGGTTAAAGTCCCAATCTCGTCATGTTATATATTAAATTTTTCCCAGCCAAAGGTAGGATACTTTTTAGACAGACGTAGTACATTGTGAACTTTATCAGGATAATTAAATTTTGCTCAACTTTGGTTCTAACTTTCAAATCACTTGAATCAACTCTAAAATCAAGCTGTGTACGTTATCCATTGTTTTAAGTCTATTTAGGTGGACAGGAGTGCAGCAAGGAAAGTTGTGGCTACTGAACCAGTGTTGACCTTTCTTTTTAGGGCTTAGATGGGCTTTGGTATACGCTGACTTGGTTTCAAAACAGAATTTCTGTTGCGGCCGAAAAAGCTGGAATATCACGAGGAATGACCTCTTGTTGCTGCAGTTTAGGCGGAGCCTATATCCGTGTAACTTATGAATATCAATTTTTTTCCTATTTTTTTAAGTCGAATCCCATAGGCCAAATACTAGTACATGGAAGATTGAAATCGCAAACGACGCATGGTCAGGACTCCGTTTTTGTTAAGATCTACTTCGATAGCGGCTAAGCATCTTCTGGTGTTGCCTACAATGCTTTTTTCTTCGGATTTACAACTGCACTAACACAAACCTTTTAAGATGACTATTAATAAATAAGTTTTAAGAATAAAGTTAAAAGATACTTATTTTAAAGAACATAATTTATTTTTAAAAATCAAATAAGGTCAACTTCAAAACAAAGTGAATACTTTAAAGGGAGCGTTATTATTCACGGAACTCGAGATTGAGATGCTGTAGTTATGTCCACGCGGGCCTTTTAACGGCAACGTCATATAGTGCACATGCCAAACTAAACTTCTAAATCAAAATTATGAATTAGAGGTTTTTGGCCACGTTTTCTGAAATTTTGCTCATTGTGCGTTGTACAATACAAACAAATCATTCTTTTTCAAGAATACATAATAAAGTACAAATTGGCAAGCCTTTTTTCAGGCGATTGCCTCTACAAACCCAGCTGTACCCGTTAACAAATGGCGTCCAACGTGGACATCAAAGAGTATTGTGTTAAGTCTCGCAAATCTTTAAGAAAGCGGCGTATACAACATTTGGCCATTGTTGGTTGCTTAATGCACTATCGCGTTGTATAACACAAACAAATCATTTTGTTTCAAGAATAGAAAGTACAAAGTTTTCTCTCGTGACTTTGATCGATTGCCTCTTTAACTTCAACTGTAGCCAGTAACAAATGGCGCCAAACGTGGGGCATTAAAGTGCCTTGTGGCTAAGTCAAAAGTGCAAAACTTAAGATGATACGCCGTAAGAAAGCTACGCGACATAGACAACAACATTCTACTGAGGAACAATAACTCGCAGAGTACTTGCCCGACTTCCGCAAGTACAACATCAATCTCAAGTTTCCAAGAGCGTACAAAACTAGTTACGTGGCTAACTTTGTCGCAAACTATGCAATGGATAGACTTTGACGACGAAGGCGAATTATTTGAGTGTTTATTCTACAATTACGAAACTCACCGCGGTTTTTTGATAGCAATACCGCCACAGCTTCTAGCTATAGTCTATGACTCATAGGAAACTTGTTGATTAATATGGAATTGTGATACAAGTCAGTCTGCTACTCTCTGACATGACATACCAAATTATTTGAAACGTGGAGTCGTTTCACAATAACATGGAGGTAGCATGCGCAAGCTTAGCAAGTACGGACCAAATGCTTGCACTTTTTGACCAAACCTTTTCAATATTGGCGATTATACATGATCTTAACTGCTACTGCGACATCTAAGTAGACTATGATACAATCATCTGTTGCTGTTGATAGAAATCTAAATTAAAACAACTATTGCTGAAGACATTACCACAGAAAACAAAATTCTGTAGTTTCAGCAGCAATTTGTCGAGTTTTGCTAGGTGGCTTACACCGAAGTCAGCTATGAAGCGGCACTTCCGGTTCAGAGACTGTTATCATCGAGTGTCACAAAGAAGCAACAAGCTTTGGATTGGTTTTGCAATAATCTACAGCATTCTTGACACTCCCGAACAAGACAAAACCAATGGAAGCCGATTCACGGCTAACATCAACCTACCAGATGTGACCGAAGGCGAACGACAACCACCAATCCACCACCCAGGATAAGGACACCGTTACAATTTGCAGTTGAATTCGGCGTTCGTGCACCAGAACTCTCAGAAACGAACGCCTCTAACTGAATACATTTTTTTAAGCAAAATGAGACCAGCTCTACACATTACAAAAAATCTTTTTAAAAAGGAGTTAAATTGAATAGCGTTAGTTCTGTTTCAAATTTTATTCTTAAGAAAATAAAATTCTGCACAATTTTTGTTTATCAACTTTTATAACTTTCGAGGTTTTTGAAGAAAGTAGCATATTTGTTGCAAAGTTTTTGAGAATGTTAAATTGTCTACGTTTTCTATTTCAACTATTCTGTTAACCTGTACAACTTTTGAAATAATCAAAGAGACTGGTTTTTAGGCATTTTGGCAGCTCAAATAATGTCTGTCTTAAATATTAACAGCAAACTTTGTTTGAAAATGTGGCATTATCATTAACATACAAATTTCTTTTTCAGGAGAAGTTGAGTTAGAGAATTTGCCATTAAGGAAAGATGCATTGCGACACTTAGGATTTCCCGTGCAAATCAAATCCGGATTTATTGGAAAAATCAAATTACAGATACCTGTCCGGCAGATCAAATCTGCACCATGGGTTATTGTGATAGAGCAACTGTATTTGGTTGCTACACCTCTTCCCGTACATAAGGTAAGATTTTTGCGATATGCTTCAACATAATGCTGTCGCTCACTAGATTGATGCATAAATTATCTAGTGTGTAGCGGCCTTTAGAAAAGGAATAACCGGCTCACTAAACTTACTCTTTATAGTGGGATGCGGAAACGGAAGAAATAGCATCACAGGAGCTAAAATTAAGCGCGTTGGATAACTTGGAAGCCAAATGGAGGTTAGAAAATGATAGCAGGGATATAAATTCAACATATTACGCTTCTTCTTACTCGTCTTGGCTAAGTTATGGAACAGGATTCATAACAGATATCATAGAAAATGTACAGGTAAGACTACAAATCATATTTTTATAACGTAGATGTACCGGTATGCATGGCTAAGAAAATTTCTATAATAATTAGGATAATTAAGTCCAAGTAAAGATCCAAAATTCGGCATTTAAAACGTCTTCAGATCATTATAAAGCCATGGTTACATGAGCAGTAGAACTAGTTATTTGTGGTGTTTGCCAGCCAACATTAGAACCAAACTATGAACATTTCTGCAATGTAACCACAGCTTTAGAAATATTTTTAATTTAAATTCATTTGTTGATGAATGAAAATGTAAAATAATTTTTTTATTTTATTTCAGTTAAAAATTCGTGATGTACATATCAGATACGAAGATGACATCAGTGTCCACGGTAAGGCGGTGGCGTTCGGCCTCACCGTGGAATCCCTATCGGCGCAAAGCTGCGACGAAAACTGGCTACCAGGCTTTTCGCATTGGGACAGTTCGGCGGCCTCATTCAAACTGCTCGAATTGCAGAAACTATCGATATATTGGACGGATTTAGATTCATCCGAATTGTTATCAAATGTACCGTTGTGTGATTTAGCAGCCGCTATGGGCGATCAAGGTACTAAATATATATCCAGATACATTTTATCACCTGTTAGTGCGGAAGCGAAAGTGAGAAGGAATCGTAGTGAACAACCACTCCGATCGGCGGATACACCGAGGATTATTTGTGATTTGACGTTGGAAGAAGTACCTCTGACGATTATTGATGTAAGTAATGCTTAATTTATTTTAATGATTAATAATTTGAACTTAAATATTGTTTTATTTCAAATTAATTATCCAAATTTAGTTTGATGTATATATGTTTTGCAGTGGCAATACGATCAAATAGTAAAATGCACGAAAGGCCTCGACGATGTAGCAAGATTCCGAGCCTTTCGTAAATTTCGCCCAGCATGTCCAGTAAAAGAAGACGCCCGTGCATGGTGGCTATACGCAATAAGCTGTCAATACATAAACGACCGCCAACCGGACATATGCAGACCCCGCCCGACATGGGAAACCTGCTTGCAAAGATCCCGCGACAACGTCAGCTACGTTCACATATACACAAAACTCCTAGTCACACCAACCATCACATTACCACCCGAAGAGAAAAAAGTCAAAGATGAAATCGAATGGGCTAGAAGTTTCGACGAATTAAAAGTATTACGCGAGTTGGCAATGAAACAGGTTCCGATACAACCGAAAGGGACGAACGGTACAAACTCTGCGGGTCGGAGTATGCTAGTCCGTTGGTTTCCTCAATGGAGCGGATGGAATTCATCGGAGATGGTTTCAACACCAACAGAAGCCCAACAATTGGAAGGTGAAATATTGCAAGCTTTATCAGATTCAGTGGAAAATAATTCTTTATTGAAACGTGATGCGGTTTTTGGACGGTTTAGTTTTTCTCTGAAAAGTGGTACTTTGAGTTTATCATCGACGCGAGAGAATTCTAATGAAAGGTCTGTTCATCAAAATAAATTAAATTAAAATTGTATAATTTATTTTATTTTTTTTTAGTGCTCCCATGTTGGAATTACAGTTTAAGAATTTATGTCTAAATATTGTTAGTAAGCCACGTACCTCGTCGCATCTAGTGGAATTATCGCTGGGTGCTTTATATTTATGTGATAAATTTACCCCTGATACATTATTCCCGGTTTTGGTGGGACCACCGGGACAGGAAAGAGTGGCTCCACCAACACGTTCAAGAGGACCCAGTCCAAGAGTTAGTGTTACTTCAAGACCTGATGATTTTGAGTCGTTGTTTCATATGACTTATGAAAAGAAGCCGGAAAATAGTGTCAATGATTACAAGTAAGTAAATGTTGTATTATGTTCTATAATTACAGTTTGCAACTAGATTTAAGTGTACTTACATTTGTTATGGGTCTTAATCTCTACTTGCGCTTGAAGGGCCGAAAATTAGCAATCATGCTTTAGGAGCAATTGATATTTTGTATTTAGAATTTTGTTTGGTTTGTGAAACGACTTTGGCTGTACATAAATTGCAGATCAGGCAAAGATGAACTCGTCGGTAAATCGACAAATCGCACTTTGTTGCTTGCGGTCATTTGATTTTTAGTCACTGTGGCTCTTAATTTGCCTTGCTTAGTGTCTTTATTTGTTCTTTTCAAGTTATGTCAATGTCGGCTGCTTAATGGTTATTTTAAATTGAGGCTATGATCTCTAAACATTAGCTACATTCTTCTTTGGCGCAGACAATACTGGTTTAGTTATCCGGGTTCTGTTATCCGGGCGTCTTTACGAGGTGCGGAGGAGGCGGTCGGTCAAGTTTGAGAACGGTCGTAGGGCTCTCGGCGAAGAGGTGCAGTGGGGGTGCAATGAAAGAGCATTTTTAACGAATAGAAGTTGTCTTAACATTCGCACTCACCAAGAATGCTATCATTACGTACACACTCACCAAAACTGTTATTACCGCGTACTCACTCACCCAGAGTATGGTGTTGTTTGTACGACTTGAAGGAGCTTAAAGCTACCTAAAGGACTGTACAGAATGTTACCGTTCGCGGAGTCTGTTTTGCCAAAGAAGAGGCAAGCCTATGTGCAGATGAAGGTGCCAAATCTGGACTTAAGACATCAAGTACAAATTTGTTGTTCCCGTTTTGGAATTTTTGTACTCAAAGTGGAAAGTGACTGTTGGATGGAGTTCCAGTCGTGAGTCACATGATTTCTTTCCAGAGAGCGAGTAGGCTGTAATTAAAAATAAGACTTGCGTCGTAGGTCTCGTAAGAAATTCTATTTTAAGCCGCTTGTCCGCTCATCATTTTTTCGAGCGATTTTAGAGCTGGGGATGTGTTACTGATGACCAGCGACGTCTGGCGACCGTAACAATCGGTTGTCGGTTTATTGTGGAGTTAGAGTGGGCAGAGCAACTTTGTTCCTTTAAAACTGAACTTTTTCCTCAAATAGTAAGTGTTAAGTCCTGGAGCAGAAGCAGAATTGAATCAACACAGAGATCACATAGACCGTCACCGAGGCCAACTTTTTAATCCTATGCTTTTGCCGTCGTTTCTACAGTCATAGTTATAGTTTGTGGATTTTGATGTGGTCCGGGGGCTTACCCTAGGAACGGATTTTTTCTTAGGAACATATTGGTCATGTTGTGAACTTTTCACGGGTGTGGTGTAACTTAACTCACCGACTCATAAGTTTTCGTTGATTGCGTCCTTGTTTTTTGACTACGTCGTCAAACCTCAGATGCTCAATTAATTACCACGGCAGCAACAACACAATTTGCCGCTTGAGGGGCTTTCGTCGTGACCTTAATTGATTTCTATGAACGCCGAAAATCCAAAATAATTTGCACTGTCTGATCGACAGGGACGAGCGAATTGTTAAGTTAAGTGTTAAGATCAGTTAACACTGCGTCGCGCGGTCAGTTCAAGTCTTTCTTGATCGAGGTCACTTATCCACAGAGGGTTTTGTGCACGTAAGAGGTAAAGAGGTAAGTAAGTAGTAAGTGATAATCGGGGGTAAACCTGAGAAACCCGAGAGTCTGCAACGGAAGATTCATTACGTATCCTAACCGTTCCACATGCAGCAACGAATGTGTGCACTTTCTATTCAGTTGTAAGAATGCCGAAAGCCGTTGAACGGTCGACCTGAGACTTTCGGGCAGTCGCCGCACATACTGCTCTGCGACGCCTTAGCTACGGGCTACTTAACAGGGCTGATCTTGAAACCCATGTGCAGCATGACTACTTCACCGACCAAATATCCTATCGGACGGGAACGCACGACGGATTGCTGAGTCCTGGTGTGGTCATATCACTGATTTTCTTTATGGGCATCTCTTATTCATAGAATCTTTTAGCAGGGAGATAAGATGGTTATTGTGAAGAACACAGCAGTTGCGGTGGTGTCTAGAGACCACTGCTTTATTGTCGGTCTTAAGCAGGAACGGTTTGCTTTCTAAGTACGGTGTTTGCGGACGGCCTAGATTATTACAAAGCTTTCTAGTTTGTTGCTGTATATACTTCAATTGCGTCTTGTTCAAGCGAGTGCTCGCATAGCTGATAATTTGCTGCCGCGACCCGTCTTCTTAGTATAGTACCACACTCATTGTTGCATGCGCTCATTTGTGTTTATGTTCGACTTTAAAGTCTTTTTGATGCTCTGCCGCTGGTTGGTTAGAGGTGGGGGCTTGCATCACAAGCCTAAAAACTCGCGTAATTGTTTTTTGGTTTCTGGTCGGACTAATAGCTGACCAATTTCAGGTGGCGCATGAGCGGTTGGTTGCAATCACTTTCGTAAGTACAGCAGAGAGGACATGTATGATTAAAAGAGCTAACGAAAGTTTAGCTTTGATGGGTGATCAACAAAGTGATGCGGAGCGTAGCGTTCTTTCTAAATGAGTCCGTTACTTCATATAGGCATCCAATCATACACTTCTATGTGGCTCGGTGTGTTCGGCACCTAACGGTATAAGAGATTGTAGATTATTATTATGTATCCTTATCCGTACGCAACGAAGTCCAAACTTTCGGAGCCGCTTCGAGGTTTTGCAAATACACAACGATGTCGTTTAAGCATACCAGCGCACGAACTCCTCTACGTATCCGGCCAGTACTTTCATTATTAATTTTTGGAAGGTGGCGGGGCATCACTTGGAACTTGTAGGTAGCTCCTTCCGGCATAGAAAAAGCTGTAACCCGCGATAGAGCGTGGCTTTTCATCTTAATTTTTTTTTATAATCATCAACAGCGCACAATAGTTACTGGTTGTGGAGATGATTACTCCGGCTGCCAGCATAGCTTATACTTGTTGGTAAATCAGCGACTTCTTGCTGACATTGTAAGCATATGATCGGATGCACGCGTCAGTGAGCTCAATATTGTGAGCTACACTCACAAATTCTTTTACAAGTCCGGGCAAGTTTAGGAAGGTGTTTTGCGGTACAGCCACATCGGGGACAGAAAGTTGTTGTGCCTAAGGTCGGTTCTAGTAAGCGAAAGTTCGGTGTGCTAAGGTGGCGTTTTGTTTTACCAGCCACGGTTGTCTGACGATTACATCCTCCTTTAGCTGAGGCTTGGCTCGGAACGGCAACAGCTGCTTCAGTTCGCACAAACCATTTCATCGTTGATTTAGAGGTGATGCTGAGGGTTTGCCTGATAAATGACTTGCTTTGTTAGTCGAATTCCTGGCAGATGTAACATTGTCCGGCTGAAATGGAGTTGGGTAGGACATGTTGTGCGACAAATTGGTGACAGATGTACAACCAGGGTAAAATTTGCTTTCAAAAGGCACAAAACCGTCAATTGTGGAAAACAGGAGTGGGCGAAGAAGAAGAAAACTTAGCTTGACAAAATTTTACTAAATTATACTATCTATTTGGTTTTTTTGGTGTTGCTTTTGTAGTCATACCGCAATGCCGGGTAAGGTGTTTGTTGAGCCAGACGTGATGTGTTCGAGCGTCCATCATTATAGTGCGCGCCGGTACCGGGAGGATTTTCAGCGGTTGGCTTTGCGACTTAGGTCTTCTTTTCAACTGTCCCGTCTTGCAGGAGCCGTTCTAGTTTAGCATTAATTTTGTCGCTTACTTCGACGAGGCTGATCAGGTTATGGAATTCCACAATTTTCACTATCCGCCGAATATGTGGATCAACAAAGTTGGCCATGACTCGCTCGCGTGTTTCGAACGATCTTTTATTGCAAAAAGGTTAAGGCTTCCGGTATCTTTTCCGCTTATTTGCCGGTTTATAGCTCCATCGTCAAATTGATGATGTCCGGGTCGGCGAATCGCAATCGGTTTTCTCGGTAGTCGTTAGCTAAGTTTCCGTCGGCGGAGTTTTGTTATTGGAATCTTTGGTGTGGGGTTGGGGCGTCTTGCTCTAGCAATGGCCCCACGTTGGGCGCCAAATTGTCACGGCTCGCTTTCTCAAGTTTTGTTACAGAAGCGGTGTGTGTTACTGAAGACGCTTAGCGGCCAAACAAAAAACACCCTCACAGGGTGCAGTTTGGTACGAATTTGTTTTGTTTGGAGCGAGAAGTCGGGGCCGTAGCTGCTATCAGTGGCTGTTCATGTCGTGTTGGCGTCGCCAGAGTATTCGGTCCGACGTCGTCGTCTGCATTCGTGGAGATGAATGACTTGGTCGGTGCTTGTGTGTGGGCCACACTAGCTGTGTCTAGGGCTTAACCGGGCTCGACATAGGCCTCTTGGTTGGCTGACAGGTGTCCGATGATTGACGGTTCTATTCCGGTCGTTTTATTGTCTGCGATTCCCGAGGCAGAGGTGTTTCAACACGGTTATTGTTCTTTTTCTTCTTCTTTTGTCACATTCGGGGTTTCAATAGCTTGGAAGTGAGCAGACAATCGCGGTTTGGATTTGCGAGTGAATGAGCATCCGATTTATGCCGTCCATGTGGTTTTTCCCATGAGAAAGCTCTCAGCTTGGAGTTTGGACTCGGTACTGCAGATGTAGTTGGGATCCATGGTCCAGCACATCATTTGATTCGTTTCTGCTCTTAAAAGTGGCAGAGCTGTTCATAGCTAGGGCAGCATGGTAAAGTTATTAATTTGTCATTCATCTGCCAGACGATATGACGTAGATGGAATATCTGTGCACCCAGGTGTCGGGTGTTCGGTGACTATCGGGAGTCTTGCTGATTAGGGTCACTGCCGGTTGTGGACTGACTGGGGTCACAGTTGGTTGTGGGCTGACGGGTCACATCTGGTCTATGGTTGACGATGTTTTCAACGTGCGGGCGTTTGTGATGGTGTTGTTCAATGGTAATGGTATCATCAGGGTTATTCCAGATAACCTCACCACATTCCGGCACTATGACTTCTGTATGTTTCTCCAGGTACTTGGCCAGTTTTCTGTATTTGCCACATGGTGGCGGGTGCAGATCTTTGTGACCCATCGATGAGGGGTCGCTGTCGTACCTCTCACCGTTAGCAAAGTTTTCTGCCAAGGGTGTCTTTGTCGCCGAGTCTTCTTTTTCGGTTTACTCTTCTCGGGGTTTGTGTTGTGGGCTCTATGATTTCAATCATTTGTTACCGGCTCGCGCCTACAACTGTTGCGTGGGCGGCAGGTCTAAGTACGGGAGTAGCGCGGTGGCTTTTGGAGGTTGTTTTCCCCCGATGATGTATGTTTTTTTTATAAAACCACATCAGACATCAGAGATGTCCTTTCTCAATTATTTTGCTGTGGGGCCCAAAAATCCTAGTTACGTCACTACTCAACACAAGATATGTTTATGGTTGTTATTGTCAGTTTTTTGTTATCCGTCCGAGAACCAGGATTAGTAGAAGTGCGGAGGCAAACTATTAATTACCTCAGAAGGGTAGCCAGAGTTTTCTGCTTGCTGTTTGATTGGAGTTCCCATACACCATGCTTTTGTTCAGACGAATTGTTTTATGTTCTTACACACTTTCTACACAATGAATTTTAATATATTTTATTTTCCTAATTTCCAGGTTATGTGTGAAAACGAAATCTTTAGATGTTGTATACCAACCGGCGGCCGTGCGGTGGCTCACCGAGTTCCTATCGCTACCACACCAAAGAACCATTACGCATTCGCATATAGAAGCTATGAAATCACGA
The DNA here is from genome assembly GCA_963932245.1 of Tachinus rufipes. Taxonomy (NCBI): domain Eukaryota; kingdom Metazoa; phylum Arthropoda; class Insecta; order Coleoptera; family Staphylinidae; genus Tachinus; species Tachinus rufipes. The sequence goes on from OZ010744.1 coordinate 20,003,107, forward strand.
ACAAAAAAAGAATTAATGAAAAATTGGGAACAAATCCTAGATGGCCGCGTGATTGCCCGGAAATCATGGGAACTACACTTGGATATATCAGCTCCGCAAATTTTCTTTGTGGAAAAATTTTCCGATCAGAACGCCGCCATCGCAGTCATCGATTTTGGTCGATTTCATTTGAGAAACAATGCTGCTGTTCCACCGGAAATATCCATTAATTCAGAAGAAGTTAGAAAGGAGGATGTAAGTATAATTTAGCATAACCTTAATTCATTATTTCCTAACCTAACTTTCTATTTAGGATGAAGATTTATTTATGACTCCTTGCTCAACACCTCCAGCAAGCGAAGAAAGTGACTCAGAACAGACCTTCAATAACTACTTATTGACATCTGATAATCTAAACGAAGCCTCATTACACGACAAAATTTATGATCGCTACACGGTAGATCTAACCGATATGCAAATTATGATTGCTAAAGTTAAAGATAATTGGCGCTACGCACATAATAAAGGAACTTCTACCCTTCACGTACTTGACAGATTTAATATTTCTTTACAAGTTGAACGTCGTGTTATACACACGTACGATCCGTTATTTCCTAGCCTGACGTTAAATGCAAATTTACCGAAACTGGTTGCGCATTTTAATGAACATAAAATAGCTTCGGCTAGAAAACTAGCTCAAATTATAACTGCAACCGGTTTACCTTCTCCATTTACACCTGATAATAATCTGGAGGAATCGATTAGTAGTAATAACGATGAAGAGGATAGTTTCAGTAAAGATACCAGTGCTGAATTATCAAGATTATTAATGTTACAGTTTACCATCGATCATTTAGCCTTGGAAGTGCAAAGCAGAGGTCGAAGCGTTGCAGAATTACAAGTATCCGGAGTTAAATTAGGCTTTACCAAACGACCATTTGATGTAAATGTAACTCTTTCTGTACATAGTCTGTTATTGGTGGATGCTTTACAAACATTCGGACCTGATTTTGAGTTGTTGGTTGCTAGTCATAAGCATGTTGGTATGGATTCGATGTCTGGTAGTTTGCGGGATAGCGAACCGACTTCACCTATATCACCTGGTAGTCCGGATCCGAATGCTTTGAGAGTTAGTGCTACTTCACCGGTTGCTTTAACTCAAGCTCTTACTAGTTTGGCGTCATCACCTCCGAATTTACAAACGTGGCCTAGGACTCCGAATAGAGGACTCATTATACCTGATACTGAAGCGTTGATTAGTTTGGATTTGTTGATTGTTTTTGGTGCGGATGCTATGCAGGTTGCCAATATACAGTTTAATAATTTGGATATAATAGGTAAGTTGTTTACTTAGTACTAGTTGTGTTTTATTTAAGCAGTACTAAAACTACATAACCTGGAGAGTGGTTTAGTTGGGTGAAGCGCGTAACCTCGAATCTCGGCTCATAACTTTTTCCGTCTTTCTTAGCGTTTTTAAGGGGTGAATTGCATGAACCGTTTTACTCTCAGACGTACACCGTTTTTGAGATATCAGCGTTTTTTTGTACGGTACACCGGGAAGTACGAAGGAGTACGGTTTGCCGGGCAGTGGCACGCACGCGAACGCGAATATCTGAGCGGGGGCAACGAGCTATTCAACGCCGCGGAGCTTTCTTAATTTTTTGGGAATTTTGGATTTGCGATTTTTGGGACTGAGATTTTTGTCGCGAGCGGGAATTCCGATTGAAGCTTTGAAGCGTTAATTTCTTCTTGTTCGCTCCTCTTTGGCTTAAATACTTGAAGTTTTTGTTCCGATTCAGAGACGTAACTTTTTCGCGCCGTAAATGATCGATTTTTGGGTTGGGCGCGTCTCGAAGCTCTTTTTGGTACCGCGCGCTTAGCTTCGTTTCCCAAAAATCTATTTATTCGTTCTTTAATTTCAGCTAATCAAGAAACTATTGTTGAATTGATGGGTTTTATTCGGAGAGTGTTTCCGGAGTTAAAATCGCAAAAGCAATCAACGATCAATCCGAAACCAATCGCTCATGCCAGTATACACGATTCGATGGAATCCTTAAGCGAAGACAAGCCATCGATTGGTACCACCGAAATCACATTTGACTTCCACAGACTGAACGTGTTACTACTGCGAGGCGTTGTCAAGGATGGATATGTTTTTGGAAAGAAAATCTGTACTGCAACGATGAGTGAAGCCAAAATTCAAGCAACTGTAGGTGAGTAGATAGTCTATAAAAACATTTTATAGTAGGAGCATGGTTACTCTTCTTCAATTTTTATTGTATGTAAGTTGAAAGTCTTTATAACTCTAGACGCTTCAGCTGTTACTTTAGCCATGATTTTGATATCTGTGGATTGGCTCGGACAGTAATCTGGAGAAGCTAATCCACGGTTACTGATGTCGCGATTTTTGGACATTAGTCTTCTATTGGCAGTTGTTTTTTACTTATAATTTGTCAAACATAATCTTATATTTACTATAATTAATATTTTTTATAGATAATGGAGTGACTATTGAAGGATCACTAGGTGGCTTACAAGTTCTAGACTTAACGCCGGAAGGACACATGCACCAAAGAATTCTAAGCGTCGGACGAGATCCACTTCTAGACAGCAACACCCACCCCTTATACCAAATGTCTACCAATTTCCACATGGACGAAAACAAAGCATTCAGTTTTAAAATCGTGCGCAGTCTGCAATCCAATTCAAGCAGCAATGATCAAGCCGAAATACTAATTCGAATGGCTTCACTGTGGTACACGCATTCACCTCAATTCGTCGTTGAGTTACAATCGTGCGCTACTGAATTTAAGCAATATCTAGCTAATTTAGCCAGATCTATACGGAGTGCGGCTACAGATATGGCGCTAGGTTTGGTGCATGCTAGAACCGAAGCGTTGGCTCAGTCAATTTATATGAATTCGCGATTGTCGGCGTCTATTTACGGAAGTGCTTTGTCGTTTGATATTTCATCGCCTAGGAGGAGGAGGCGGAGTTCGAGTATGGAGCAGAGTTTTTCTGGATATTCGTCGGTGCGTGATACAGTTCCGCAAACGCCTTACAGTCCGAATGAAGATGAAGAGTACAGAATAGATTTGAAGTAAGTATATTTAATTTATTATTTTATATGTTTGAGCATCCTAATTTTGTAGGTTTAAGTTTTTGTAATGCATTTTAAGAAGTAAGACATGAAGAGGCGACTGATTGATGGGATTAGCAAGGATCTTGACTTAAGTTGTTTGGCTTTTTTGTTGGGATTGTTGAAATGCAATTGTCGGTAGTAGCTTGCAGAGCTAATCGGCTGAAAAACCGAGCTGTTTGTCAGTTACCGTATAGCTCTTCGTGATGTTGATGACTTTTGATTGGCTCTAGTAGTATAGGCGTATTGGGAGGTAGCAGCGGAGCCGGGTGAAGCGCTAGGGGTTTGGCTGTTCAGGCGGTCTGGATGTTGCGCGATTTTGTTGCTTTGAACTCTGCCGGCGGAGGTGAAGACTAGGAATGAGGTGTGTTGGTCGTAAAGACTTTTGACCAGACGTTCTCTTGATATTTTTCTAGTGGACTTATAGAATGTTTTATTTAGGTCTGTATGGGGTTTTAAAGTTTAGTGTAAGGTAGTAGAGGTGGTCTTCCAAGTGCAGGTGGTGCTGGTCTTAGACGTACGTATTTTGATATCGAGGAATGAGCAAGAATTCATCAATTGTCGCGGTTTCACATTGGCAGATGTGTATGAGATAGTCACTGCTAGCTTCCACATCGCTGGGAGCATGGTTTGGGTCACGTTGGACTTGTAAATGTTCGTTTACTTCACTTAAGTTTTGCATGTGCACTCAACATGGGCCGGAGTTTTCTGCTCCTTCTCGGAGTTTGTTTTATTTGATGACTGGAGCCTTCGGCTATACGATGTTGCTAAGGAGACACTTTGGCACGCAATGTATGCTTTTTTATGGTTGAAATGTGCTGCAAACTGTTGTCGTCTCGCTACTGTATCTCAGGCGGGGGCGGCCGCTTTCGGGTTGTATGTTGACTACTTTGGTGGATATTGTTATCTTGAGAAATTTTGCACGGTGCACTTAGCATGAGCAACTTTTACTTCTCTTGGGCTGGCTTCGTCGTCCTCTTCTGGCACTTTCTTGCAAGCAATGGTTTCAGTAACGGCGGTGGTCTAATGCCTTCGTAGTAGTGGCACTGCTGGTCAAGACTTTCTTTGTAACGGGGCCTTCTTACTATGATGTTGCTGTTCTTTTGTCTAGGCTTGGAGTTAATATTGCAAGGAAAACGTCTATTGTAAGACCGAGCGCGCAATTTGCCGGAACGCCGTTTGAGAGGGTCCCCTGATGGTGGAGGAACCGTGGTTTGAAGTTTTTTTTTTAGACTTTTCTTTGGGGTGGTAACAATTGGCTTCTTTTACACGGCGGAGCTTGGGGCACTATTGTAGAGACTGGGATGGCGTCTGAAAGGTTTTTTTTTTTTTGGAGTGGTATATGGTTATATCGGTTTTGGGATCCGTTGGCTTTGGGATGGTTTTTCCATTTGAGGTTGTGGTCGCGGTTTTTCCATATCTGGCCCAAAGATTCTTTTGGCAGGTTTGGTGGTCTTGATGCTTTTGCCGGTTTTTTTTTTTGGCTTCTTGGTTATACCCAGTATTTTTCTTCTTAGTGTCGGCCTGCGGCTTTTGCAGTCGACATGGTCTGCCATGGGTTTTCCATCGGATGCTGATTTGGCCGGTCGGTTTGCACTTTTCTTTTCTTTCGGGTTTTGTCAGCGTTGATTTGTTTCCGTCTTCTTGGTGATGTGCTGTTCCGCGCTTTTTGCGGGTAACTTAGTTTACCGTCTCTAGCTATGTTGATTACTGGTCCAGTTTCGTTGGTTTGCACTCTTTGTCAGTCGCACATGGGCTACGTGCTACGGTGTGAGTCGCGATGCGTCTCGGGGACTTCCACTGTTAGTCATTGATTGCTCTCTGGACGCTTGTTGACATAAATCTAGCTGGCGTTGGGCGATTAGATCGGATTTCGTTCGTGTGGTTTTGGGTCAGGTTTCTGAAATTATTTAAAGGTTATTACCTGCCCTTCGGTCGTCGTTATTCAGACATTCACTGGAGTTTTGCTTGAACGGTTTTTTTTTCTACTTGCTAGTGCTGAAAGATAAATGTTACTTTGAGGTTTGGCTTCGAGCGTTGGCTGGGATTTTGCGGCGGGGCTGTCCTTCTAGTGTTCGGTTTTCTGTCATCGATTTGAAAACATCAATTTTGGTGGCGATCTGAAAGTCTTAGGTTTTGGGGTGTTAATTGACGCTTGCAGTCGCCGAATAAGTGAACATTTTTTGCTTCTCTTGGGCATGGTTCCAGTAAGGGTGGTGTTCCAAGTTTGTCATGGGTGGCAGCGGTACGGAAAGGCACGGCAAGTAGCAGTGACTGGTGTAGATTTCTTACAATAATGTTGTTCCTTCGACGTCTGTGCTTAGAGTGAATGCTGCTTGGAAAACGATTAGAGTAGGGCGGACCGCGTACGGAACGCTGTCTCGTAATGGTGGAGGAGTTATGCTATGAAGATGTTGTTCTCTTCATCTTGTACCCCGCTTCCGTGCCGGTAACATACCGTATTTGTGCCTGCAATTTTGTGCGTTCTTTATTAGTGCAGGTGCACAGTGAAAGCTGGTTTCTGGTTTTAGCAACAATTTTATTGGTTGAAATGGAAAACTAGCAACCAGCTTTCACCGTGCACACGCAATTACGCCTAGTCATTCTTCCAGTGATTGTGAGAAGTGAGTCCAATTCGTATGGATTACGATTTTTTTTCCATCCCGGTTGATCCTCTTCCATAAAGCTCCAGTAGAATTTTGTTGTGGTCTGAGCTAAGGCCATTGATTATCGTTACCACAGCTTGAAAGTTGACATTCTTGAGCCAAAAACGTCTTTTGGTGGTCCGCAGGACTATAATGGGTGGGTTTATTCGGACTCAGGACTTGAAAACCGTTTTGCTTCTCGTAGTCGAACAGAGTTTGACCATTAACCTTGGTTTGTAAGCTATTCTACGCTCGATGCTTTAAATTAAAGTCCCCATTATTGTTGGTTAGTGAAGACTGTATCAAAATCTGTCGTTTCCGATATAAGCAGATGGAATCTTAATTGTGCCTAGCCCATTTGTTTCAAGCGAGATCATTTTGGTTTATTTACTTGGGAGTGAGATCTTTTTGCAACGATCAAAGTACCACGCTTCATGGGTACCACCGAAGTTCCCAAATACGTTAAAATATTTGGGAATCTCAGCGCTTGACTCATTGTTTTTTGACTCGGACACTAACATGATGTCGAGGTTCTGTTCAAAGAACTCTTTCATTTGACGCAGTTTATTTGAAATTCATTCATCTTCGAACAGAAGGCACACTTTGGTCTGGTGGTTTTAGGGCAGGCCACCGATTGGTGGGACTCCGAGCAAATAGGAGGTCCGGAAGGGTTGGAGGGGTTAGGTTTCACACCGGCGGGGTTGGGGTTCGAAGCAGCAGGTTTGAACCTCACCTCAGTGAAATCTATTCTTTTTTGGCTGCTGCGGAAGGCGGCTTTTGTGCTCTTTGGTCTGAAGGGCCGGCAAGGTTAGCTTCTGATGGTTGTCGGGAGGGAACTCACCTTCTTTCCTTTGTCGTTTTCTTCGGGTGACGAAGTCCTTTAGATTGACGGGTGCTTCGTTTTTTTTTGCTGTGGTGTTGCTGTTCAAGTCTGATGTCTTTGGTGCGGAAAGATTCAGTTCGGTCTCCAGGGGGTGGTTTGAGAGAGGGTAAGTGCGGGGCTTGGCGTTTGCCCTTGCCTCTCTCTTCGAGCCGATGGTGGCGGTGAGGGTCTTGATGGTGTTTTGGAAGACTTCGAGCTTTTTTTAAAAGTTTTTTGCCATTGTTGTCATCTGTCTTTGGTGGCCAAGGAGCTGGTCTTCTACAGTCTTGACTCTGGTCCTGGAGTGAAACCTTTCCCTAGGTAGGAAGCGGTCTCGATCTATCTTTTTCTTCCGGTCTCTTTCTATTTCCAGATTGCGCTCTTGTGTGTCCTGCAGCGTCGGTGTTCCTAGAAGAGATATTTTATATTATTTATTATCATTGCTAATGTCCTTCGGGGCAAACTCATATGTAGGCGTGGATAATCTACGAAGAAACGTCTTTCTTATCTTGCTTTTTTTGACTACAGAAGCACGATCAAAACTTGCAAGTGCAAACTTTTGTGAGTACGCGCGCGCCGGTTCTATTTTGCGTCACGCACTCTTGCTCTGATCATAGCATTGTACCTTAGCTCAGTCCTCCGGCCTGGAACACTGGAGCTTTTATCCTAGTTTTGGTACCTTTCGTGTTCTGGTGTCGGTGCGATGAGCAAGGGTTACCGCTGTGTCGTAGTCATAGGGGGCGATATATAACGTGGGTTGGGAGTCTCTTCTGTCGCTTAAGTTATTACAATGTTCTAGAAGGTGCTTCATCGGCTTGGATTACCTGCTTCTAGTTGATGCAAGAAGCAAATGAAGTTACAGTTTGTGCCGGTATTGGTGAGGGCAATTATTTTCTTTCTTCTGATACGGACGTTAATTCTAGGCGGAGTCCGGATAATGTATCTCATGGTTCCTATTTGGGGTTTCTCGGAGATCTCTAGCCAGTCAGTAATTTTCCGGACGTGCTTTGGTTGCTTGTGACTCAGACGATTCTCTCCCTTCTATTCACTAGGACAGCATTAGCAGTCTCTTAATGCTGGCAGGAGAATGCCGTTCAGTGCCTTCTGAGTACGGGTTCTAACATGGTTAGGAGATATCAGTTATGTTTTGCTTTTCCTTGTATGGGTGAATACTCAAATCACAGCTAAGCTATGCGAATGAGGAATTATTTTACCGGTGTTTGCTTGCTCGTGCCATCAAATTTGCAAAGAAAATGTTTTTTATGGGTCGGCGTCTTAGTGGTCCGGATAAGATCGAACTTTGCTGTGGTTTGATTCGGTGCACTAGTATTGGTGGACCAGCTTTAGAATATATAACTGTTCAAAATGTTTTTTCCAGAAACAATTTATGTAGTTCTGCTTGTGCTAGACCTTTCACCAACAACAAGACATCAAATTTGGAAAGAAAATGTTTTTGTGAGTTGGCATAATAGAGATCGAGCTTTATTATGATTCACTTCGACATATTAATGTCTGTAGACCAGCTCTAGCATTTGAAACTGTTCAAAATGTTTCTCAAGAAACGTGGCAGACATTTTTTGGAGTTGGGGTTGAGTTGCTTTTCTATCAACGGCCTCTTGCAGTTTGGAGTTGTTTGAAACTATTGGCTGTGCCTACGCATTGAACGTGTGCTGGTGCTTTAACCTAACTTTATTTGATTCAATCGAAGCAAAAATAATAAAATTATCACATTTTATCAACATTTTATTTTTAATTTAGATTGGACATAGTTCTCGACAGTCCCGTAGTGGTCCTTCCGCGATCTAACAGCAGTTTGCAAGTATTCGTGGCGCATTTGGGTAAAATATCTATAACCAATGAACAACCATACGAAAACATGAACGGATACGACAACCAGGAATACAGAACAGAACATTATAAAATTGAAGTAAGAGATATGAACCTCTTTTCATTAGATACTGCCAGTAGAAGAGTTCCTGGGCCACTGATGTCTCGCCCTGAAATTCTCTACTCATGTGATTCATTAGCTAAACCTATATTGCACGACACTGTCTTGCAAGTAAAAATATGTAGAGAAATTCCGAGACCTATACCAAGAAGACAAGATAGTATTCCTAATTTGTTGCTTGATGATGACGATGATGATGATAATGATACTTCATTGGCTGAGGATGAGAACAATTATAGTTCGGATAGTGTTGAGGTAAGTTAATTTTTATGTTTAATCAAAATTCCCGATTTTTTTTTTAATCTATTCAGTTTTAATATAGAGCCCGGGATAACAAACATCAAATACACATTCGTGTACTTGGGTCAGCTTATGTGAAAGTTGCGCGTTTATTTTGTATTTTGCTACGGGAATTAAATTGACCATTGCGACGAAAAGTCTTTAAAGTTATATTTTGATCCTAACCTCAAATTACATTTTTTTTTTAAATTTAGATTACTGGAATAATGGTAACTGCTTTAAAAGTATCTCTCGCCCGTCCACAATATGAACAACTATTGGATACAGTGCAATGGTTGACGTCATCGAAAGTGACAGAAGTGCATAGTTCCGCGAAAAATCAGAAATCAACACTCGGCGACATCTACGAGGAGGATACCGGCGTTACAACTTTAAATATGGATCCGCACGTTCGCGCTAAGCTTTTTCCAGCTGTCACTATGCCGAGGAATGTTGTGCAGAAGAAAAGTTTTATGTCACTAAAAGGTTGGTACTGTTTGTCAAAAAACTGTCATTATATTCATATTGTTTTGTTTACAGTTGTATTTGAAGTACCGATGTTTACAATTGAGCTTCGTGGTGACTCGCCAATGGGCGAACAAGCATTGGTTGATCTGTCGTGCAGGGATTTTTTATTCAGTTATGATAAAGGTCATATTTATGAAACGAATATACATGTAAGTAATTTATATTTTAACAGATTTAAGCAATAATTCAAAAACTGAAGTACCTGGCAGGATGTAGTCAGGGCCGTGTTTATAAAAATCTTAGAAAATATTTATATTTGAACGTGTGATGACCCAAAACAAAGACAATATTCTAGCTTATTATGCATAATAAGTTTTTAGATACGGTCTTGGGTGTAGTACTCTGAGTACTTTCCTTTTTTGCGATTTGATATATGTAGGCTCAAAGATTGGTTAATACAATTAACGCAATTCTTTGCCTTTGATTATATTGTATTGCGTCATCACTATGAGGTGTATGCTTATTGTTCCTTCAAATTGAGGTTCAGATTTTGCACAAGCAACTGCCGACGCTTTAGCTTAGAGTATTTTTAGATAAATTGTCTTGAAGCATGAGAAATGAAATTTAATTTGTATGCATACTTTTGTTATTTATAGGTTTCATTGAGATCAATCTACATGGAAGACCTTCTCCAACCCGAAGGTTCCAAACAACGAGCAATGGTCATATCTTCATCCGGAGATGACTTTCCCGTCGGATCAGCTTGCGTGTCGCATTCGTGTCCTGACATCTACACGTACCTGCATTCTTCTAGTCCAACACACGGTTCACTACCCGACCATCTTGAAACCAACAGAATGCTCGGACTCGAGCGTTCTAATACAATCCATATGGAACCATGCTCCAATACAAAGATGGTTTGTCCGTCGACACCACCGCCAAGTCCGAGTGCGGCTCCAAGACCTCGATCAGTTAAAAATTTAGTTTTAATTACAACCTTGTTGGTCGATCCTGATGCTCCTAACTTCAAAACTACTTACAATTCGGTAAGTTATTTTTAATAAAATAGTTTGCCTGGTTTGATAATTTTAAAATGTTGTTCAAGTTTAGGAGAGTTTATAAAAAATAAAGTTTTTATATACAGGGTGTTTAGAATGTGTCAAATTAGGTACATACGATTTTTGCATTATGCATTATACAGGATGTTTAGGGATTAGTGTAACAAACGTTATTGTTGAATTAAAAAGTTGTTTTTATAAAAAAAAGTTTTTATATACAGGGTGTTACAAATTTAGGGGGGGGGGGGTAACAATTTAGATTATGTACTTGCGATTTTTGCATTATAGATTATACACGATGTTTAGGGATTTATTATTGAATTAAAAAAAAAAACGTATAAAAAAGTTTTTATATACAGGGTGTTCAAAAATGTATTACATCGTAAATTTATAAACTTATATTGTCAATCATATTTTTTGAGAATCAAAATTAATATTTTAATTAAAAAAATCTCTTCTTAATATTTACATTTATTCGGAATAACTTGCGATATATTAGTTTGAGATCTTTAATGCGTCATGCTGATTATACAGAATGTTTTTTTAATTATTTAATTTAAGATTCAAAGATCAACATCTGTCGACTTCAATTGTCTGGATCTTGCATTATACGTCGAATCGTGGGTGGTAGTCATCGATTTCTTTAGCGCGTCACCATCAAACAATTCAGATGCGAATAAAACCAACATTCAAACGGCCACAAAGGAAAATACTTTGAAAGGTAACATAAGCTTTATTAAATTTAATAAATTTTACAATAAAATTTACAGATTTAGATCTTCTGAATTCTGAAACAAATTTCACCGTTCGTTCGTTGACGATACTTGTGCGGCCGGATAAGGATGTTGCGAAAGCTAATATTTCCAACATCGATGTTTCCATTAAACATTTTGGACGTCGGAAAGAAGTGGAAGGGAAATTGGGATCTATGTCACTTCTGGATTTGACGGAACACGGTTATTTGTATAGGGAGAGATTTATTACTTCTGGGAAACAAGCCATACAATTTAAATATGTCAGGTGAGTAACTATTATATTGATAAAATTAATTGTTATCAACGTTAAAAATTTACTTAAGTCAAGTGCGCCATTTGTAAGTCTTTAATTATTACTTCAAATGTAATTTTTCAAATATCAATGCTTTAAAAATTGTGATCGAAAATTTTTATTCACAAAAATGTTTATTACGGCGGATTACGTATTTTACGTTTCTAAAACTATAAATTTTACTGTTGACTTTTTCTCGTGTTTTGGTTCTTCAAAAGATTTGGTGCTGCGGTTTCTAAGGCAAAGGTTTAAGGTACGTCTTTGCCAGGTAACGAGTCGGCGTCTCATTTTCAGACTTAGCGTGATTAAGGAGATGTGAACGCGACGAGCAGTACTTTCAGTTTTAAGTTACCGAAAGTACTGCCTGCAAACGGTCGGTGCTATATCAGTCAGTTTGTCGGCGTAGGTCCGGCTCTATCACGTAACGTTTACGTTAATTTTTGTGTTCTAGCGTGGTTGAGTTCTACGAACACTCGCGGCCTAGTTGACTATCACATATGGGGATTTGTGGTCATTGCGGTTGAGAGGACATTTCTTGTCTCTTCAGGTGGTTCTAGTTGCGGACTCCTGGTCCCGTTGTTCAAGTTGTGGTCGGACACCTTTTACTGAGGTGGTTTTCAGTTAACTCTGGATGTTGACAACTGTCTTTATGACTTTAAGTTTGATTTCATGGGCGCTTGGAAACCGGCCATAGTTGCTCGTTTGATGGGGTCAGGCTATAACACTTATATTTTGTTGAAGCCTATTAGTCCGGGATATAATGTCTTGGGTTACACCGTCTTTGTCTGGTTCTCGTTTAGCTTTGAACTATTCCTTCTTAGGCTTGAACACTGAGGCAATCGTATGGCTTTAGTAGTTAGACCCAGTGTTACCATCTTCGAAACATCCCGGAGTTGATATAGTTTGTGCACTAACTTTGGCCAATTATCCCTCCTCTCGAGGTATGCAGATATTTTCCGGATTTTTTTGTTTGTTTTGAGAGGATGTGTTCACCGGTTTGGCGCAATGGTCTAGGCATCCGGCCGCTGCACCGAAGATCGTGGGTTCGATTCCCATATACCGTGATACACTTTTGACATGATACGCTCTCCAAGCCTTCAACCTGCCTTGCCAGCGTGGAGATTGATTACGGCTAAAACATTCTCTGATGGAGTGGTGAAATCTCTCGGAATCCACTTAAAATTGTGGGTCCTTTGTAATATGTTGCCAGCATTACAAGCAGAGAAGAGGCTAAGACGCGTATGAATGGCTAACGACGTTCACCGGTTTAGGCGATTTCCTGGAGATGTTGTTCAGGTGTGAAGAAGCCTTGAGGCATCTGTAATGTAGTGGTTTTCAGTGCCGAAGTGTGCTTTGACACTTAGAAGGCCGTACGTAATGCAAGATGTGGCAGTCTTGAATAGCGACTCTGAGTGCGGATGGTAATATGTCCTCGAGCGTTTGTCGATCCAGATACGGATTGTGGTTACAGATCTAAAATTTGCGGTACTTCATAGTCGTAGTCGTCGTTGAGGACTTGTAGTTATCGCTTTGTGTTGCGGACATAGTCGGGTGATGCACTTGTACTTCTCTGGAAAGGTTCAGAATTTTTTCTGTGACTTGTTTTTTTTTATGTGTCGAATTTGCTCACGAACGCTTATGGTACCGCCCCATAAGCGTTGCTTAGGTTTTTGTGAGTTTCAGACTATCGAGCATTAGTTATAAGCTTTCTAGTTGGCTAGAAGTTTTGCTAAAGATATGAATATTTTTATAAAATTCTTGTCACTCGCTTGTGCTAACAGCCGATTTTATGGACACGCTGGCTCTTTGTTTTGATGGGCACTGATCTATGACTGCAGTTGGTTGTTATTGGTTCGGTACGTGCTTTCCAATCTGACTCTTTCTATGGTTCAGATTAAGGAAGCTTAGACTTGTGGCATTTTCTTGCACGTTTTGGGAGACCTAGTTTGACTGTCCAGGGTTCCAAATTGTCGTATCACTCAAATCGGTAACAGATAAATATTTTTTAAGAAGAATATTATGTTTTGGTCTAGATCAAGGAAACAAGTTTAAACTTGAAGCATTTTATTGCACGTTTTGGGAGGTTATTTTGTCGAGAAGATCTTATTCTGGGCACCAAGTAGTTTGATAATTGTAACACTTAAATCGGGCGAAGCACTGTTTTTAGTAGTTGACAGAGGTTTTGACAGATAGTTTTTTTAATAACATAGTATATAGTAAGTAGTTGTAGTAAGTATTTACGTTTTCGAAAAAAGGAAGTTTGTATTCAGGCCTAAGAAGAACTTGGTTTGGGTGCCGGGATAGTATATTTGCTCTTGCCTTTCTCTTTGGTGTTTTCTCATGGTTTGGGAATTTTGATTTTCTTAATTTATTTACTAAATTGTGGTACTTAGATGAATATTGCCTTCTAAGTTTTATTAGGTGACTTTCGAATCACACCGGTGGATAAAGATCAAGATATTATTTAGTTATATTTTCAGGATCGAACCTCGGACTGAGTTTTTTTTTTTAAGTTTTTGCTGGCTGGTTGTTATTCTTTTTCGACTTTAGGTAGGCTGCGCTCTTTGTGAATTGCCGGTGCAACCGCTGTTTACGTGTCTGAGTTTCTGCGCTCCATCTTGAAATTGAATAGACTATAGCCTAGAAACTTTTAAAAGGCAATCTCTACAAATTAATAAATTTGATTGTTGGTTATGTGATCATTATGTATATGTATATTATCATTACATACTATCACAAATGTAACTACATACTCATTAACTAGAAGATGGTGGCCAAGTAAGTCGAAACATGTCATGTACACTTTTAAAAAGTATGCAAAGTATTATTATATTATAGTAACATGTTTGATCAGTTGCGCCAATATAAATTAATAAATAAAATTGATGAAAATCATCAGATCAGCGGCGTACTTAGTATAATAAAAATGAAATAATTCTTATTCTTTTATTTTACATAGCTTGGGCTCAGTTTCGTATCATGAAACAGCAAATACAAAAATGTAAGTAAGATTACGATTAAAGCATTTTTATCACCTAATATTGGTTCACGGGCTTTTTATAAATCAAGAAAATAAATGCTGACGTTGCAAATTTCAATTTTATTTCTGCAAATGTTCAGGCGTGTTATGTTTTAATTAGAAATTTTCAAAAACCAACTAAAGCAAGATTAATAAAATAAATTGGTACAGAAAAATGATTATTTAACAAAAAATCTCATTTATTGCTTGAAATTGCTCATAACACTTATTTACCGCATGACATACATCAACAAAGTTGGCACAAACTAAAAATCTCACAGAACATCAAGAAATTTGTTATAATCACGTAAAACCCTTTATTATTGCATGAAATTTGCACAAAAATTATTTTACCTTGTGAAATTTATAGTGTGAAGCGCCTACTTCGAATCACGTCGCATAATTTCTCGCAGGTTTGAGCTCTAATTCATGATACGTGTTTATGTAACCATAATTACATTTCATATGAGAGTGTGGGTCTATCAGATACTAGGCCTCGTCAGTGTCTATAGCGTCTCCATTCCATTGGTCAATGATGCTCCGCTCACTAGGCGGCATGATGCTCAGATTTTGCATGTGTTTTTGCGCTGTTGCGGCCGCCAGGAGCTCACATGCACAGGCATTGTATGTTGGGGGATCGACCAAAATTTGACTACGACGACCCTTGCACTGCCCCGGACCATAACCACGGCTGCATCGAGATGTTGTCCAGCTTCCCGAGTACCCGAAAGGATCAGAGATGGCACAGCTAGTAGTAACCCCGTGCTACTCACGACGACTTGTACATGATAACTCATAAGATTGAGCTGCGAGATTGTACGCCGATAAGAGCACCTCGGTACACGTATAAGATGCACAAAAAGACGGTGATACTGCGACAGGTCAAAGACATGCTAGTCACCGGAATAATTGAACGAAGCATCATCGGCTAGAGCTCACCACTAGCTCTAGTTAAAAAAAAAGGACGGCTTGTCCAAATTTTGTATAGATTTCATGATAGACGAAGCCGCGCTTTTGACAAAAATACATGAGACCTTCAAGGACTATTCACCAAACTGGATTTGAAATTTGGCTATTGGCAGATTCTATTGGAGAAGCAGCACCTCTTTTGCAGCGCCGGACGGCGGGTCATATCAGTTTTGCGTCATGCCGTTCGGCCTGAAAAGCGCCTCTTTTTTATTCCAAAAGCTCATGTGAAGAGTGCTAGCGGGCTTGCTGGGCGACTTTGTGTTTGGATAATATTCTCGTATACACTGAGACGTAGAAGATCACGTCAATAACCTCCGCAGAGTATTATAACGATTTTAAGAGCACGAACTAAAGTGCAAATTGAAAAAATGCGAAAAAACCAACTGGCTTTAATCCGGGACTACGCCCGACCAACGAACAAAACCCGACTAAGTAGCTTCTTTGGGACTATGTACTTGGCTGCGCGAGTATGTACTCGGCAATGCCCAGATGGTGACGCAGCTAATGCAAATGCAAGACTTTTTGCTGCCCTACGTTTCCATTAGCGTTGTGTGGAACGAATCGCTAAAACTAGCTCTCCTTCGACTAGGCCTACGATACTGACATATCTAAAGCTGGTTTAGGAGCGAATTTATGAAGAGTTAACGATACTGAACGCATGTTACCCTCAGAAGATGAACTGGCCTGACCGCCTAATCGTTCTGTACCAACGACTGGGCAGGCAATATCATACTAATCACTGAATAAAAGTGTTAGAAACCGAGATACTGGCGAGACTGAACGACGGATTCAGAGGGATTGCTCACTCACCCAAGAAATTATCTGAAAATATTGGAAGTATACAACAGATTTGGAAGTCGATAACACTGACCTCAACAACATCGTGGGGGAACAGGGTGAGCTGATGTGCACCAAGCCAGGATGGAATCAATTAGTACAGCTGCAAGCTCAACGCAAGGTGGTGAGAGGCAGGGAAGAAACTATTGCCATTGAAAATGCCTAGTGTTTGCGAAAAGATGCTTGCACCACATCAGGGGCTGCTTGATTTGCACAAGTACTAACTCTCACCGCTGAAATTACAACCAGCAGGTGACGTATCAATCGACTACATTGGTCCGTTTAACACATCCAAGGAAGGCAACAAAGTAGCACTCACGATATTGGACTTGCGGTCACCAGCGACTCTACTATTTGCTTACTGGAGAAACTTTTATTTAGATTCGGACCCTAAATACTATAATAGTACTGATAAACAACGGCCTACAATTCAGTAGTAAGCAATTTCAAGGTGCTATCAAACGCTGGATGCTGATCCATTATACCACAGCGAGCTATTATCCACAAGCGAACAGAATGCGGCACACTAACCCGAAAAGAGTTGTTACCACTGCCGGCATACATTGTTTCTGGATAGAGGACCAGTACTACTGTTTTTCTGCCAAGATCCGTGTAGATGACCTCAAACCATCACTCACTACCGACGAGGAGACAAACTTTGTGGAACCATCAAGAGTTGCTCGATGTGAAGGAGATTGTGGGATTGTTGTTCCCCTTCTTTCCTTCCTCTACTCGGCTACACCTATAGCGCACGATAAATTCATTTTTGTCGGAGAGACCACCCTTGAAGGAAGATACCGACCAAAATATAATTACGACGTTCTCCGCACTATCACTGGATTACTCTAATATTTTGTCTTTCAATTTATCGGCGTATCTTCTGTAGTTGCTGCGTGATCAAAGGAACTTTGTAGGTTTCCATCAACATAGGTGGCTACGATATGTGTACGGTTGGCTTGCCTTTGTGTTTGCTGTGGTCAACGCAGAGTTGTTCTATGGATTCTATGGAGTTTACTGGGTGAGGTAGGTTCCAATCAATTTGAAAGTATTGGGCCCCGGATCAGTGGCGTTTTAGAAATGAACGAATTAAAATAATGCTAGTGAGGTATTATGTAAATATTTCAGTCAAGGTCCATTCTTCTGGAGGCTGTCCAGCAAGGGCGCATCACTTTAAAAATGATGTTTTGTGACGCATCATCTCCGATCATTAGGTTTCCCGTTGTGTGGTGGAATCTTATAGGGGCATTAGTTGTTTGGTAATCCCAGGTTCCAAGTTGTTGTCAATCGTGATTAGCTCATCGACTTCTGTCTTGGTTCAGTGACCTCCAGATGCAACTAGAGGCTGCGTTAAAAATTGGCGTTGAGTTAGCATACGGGCGGTATGTACAATTCTACTGAGCGTGCATGAAAATCCGCTCTCTAGGGTGTTGAGAGGAACGAGACAATTGTTCCTGAAGCTCTGGAAAAAAATCTGGAAGATACTTCTTGACTGGCTCATTCTGGAAAATTTTGTTTTGGAATAAATAGTAAAATTATAATTAACATTTTGAATAACCCAGTGGCGTGCTATAATATATTAAAAGAAACTTAAATTAATATTTAATTTATAACTTAATTCTAGCTGTTATTTTTGTTTTCAGGCACGGTTCTCAAGAAAACAAAGATTTCGATTCTCAACTAATCTTTGATTTATCTTCCGTTCTCTACGTACATACGAAACGCTTCGTAGTGGAACTACAAGCATTTTTTAATCACTTCAGCCAATTACAAGCAGTCATGACTAGCATTAGAGCTGCTACCAGCGGCAAAAAAATACGCGACAAAATATCCCGGCTATCCATCGTATTAGAGGCCGAATCACCTGTGATTTTATTACCTGTCAGTTCAAAGAGTTCGAGACTCATTATCGTCGATTTGGGACAACTTAAAGTTACCAATAGCTTTAAATATAGCGGAGATGAAGGAACCATTAGTGACATCTCGCAAACTGCAACAGGTAAATTAAATTATGGGTCGAATTTATTTTAAAATTTAATAAGGTTAGGTTAGAAGGGTAATTTAATTAATGGATTAAATTAGGTGCGTCCGGAAAGGCGGTTTGCTCTTGATGGTTTGGTTATTTCCGGTAGTAACGGGTACCGCTACATATGTAGCGGTCTGCTCCCGCCTTCCTGGACGCACCCATTGTCATAAAATTGAGGTTAGAATATTTTAAATATATTTATTTTTATGTGTCTTTATAGTGTCAATAAAATTAGGTTAGATCTGTTAAATATCATTTTTTTTTTTCAAATTTGTCTAATTAAAATTAACAACTTAATTTTTGAATCTGTAGATCGTAAATGTTTATTGGACGTGATGTATCTGGATTTACAAAACGTAAACCTCCAAGCCGGTGAGAGGGAATCGGAATCGGGGGCTAAAGACCGACACTTGGGACCTGCTATAGAGTATTACAAATTAGGAAATTGCATAATTAAAAGGAGCGGACAATCTTTGCTGACTGAAAAGTGTCACTTGAAGATTCAAGTGGAACGGAATTTGCATGAAAATATCTGTCACAATGTTCCCAACATGAGCATACATGGGGAGCTGTCTACCCTAGATTGCACTTTAGATATCTCGCAATATAAATTGATACGCGGATTTTTTGCTCATAATCTTGGAGAAAATACTGAACATATTATGTCTTCCGTACAACCACCACCGGTTAGCGCAGAGGTAAGTTTACAGTAACATAACCTTAGAATACTCATACAGTGTTGCCATCGTAACTAAACCTATTGTTTCAATTTGATTTCTATTATAGCCAAACATTCGTGAAGTATGGAGATTATCCTCAATTCGTTTGGACCTACTGAACGTAATTCTCCGTCTTCAAGAGCCAACCAAATCACTCGCTTCTATAAATTTCATAAAATCCAAACTGACAATCGAAGCATACAGCAATGCAACGCAAGATATCGATCTAGTATCGCAAGAGATACTCATCATGGATACGCGATACAATCACGAACCTTCTAATAAACGCCCGAATGTGTTCAGTAATATTTTACAACCAATTAAAATATCAAGGCATCAGGATTTGGTGCAAGTTGAAGTGCACAGCCGACGGAGAAGTGATTTGTTTACTTTTACGATCTTATTAAATAATATGAGATTGATGGCTGTGTTTGATTGGTGGGAATCGGCGAAGGAGTTTATTTTTCAAGATATCGATGAGGTGCCTGCTAGTCCGAATCGGCAACGTACTATTACAAATGATAAAAAGGAAGGAGTTCCGTTTGAGTTGAAGTTGAATATTACTGATTCGGAAATTGTTGTCGTGGAGGATACATCAATTTGGGATACGAATGCTGTTATTTTAAAGGTTAGTAGAAGAGTTGTTTATGTTGTAAAGTAAAATCTGTAACTATTGTCTGAAAAAACGGATTCTAGAACAATTTTATAGGCGGGACGCATTTATTGCCGAGAAATGGTCTAATTAATGTGGTGATTGTGCTTGATTTTCTCTAGGAATTGTTACAGGGAGTGGAAACGGTTGTAACCCCGCGGTTACCCTCCCCATTATTCGTCCGGGAATAATCAATCTCGGCTTATTACTGCTGGTAGACGTCCTTCTGTGGTGGTGGTGCTTGAGGATTACGAGGTCTTGACGGAGGTTGTCTAAAGATATTTTTTTGGGCGTCCTCGAACAGGTGATCTCGGTCTATCGGGGCCGGCAGATTATCTTGTTCTTGTATTCTGGTTTGTGACCTCGAAGTTGGGGGTGTGGAACTGGCTAGCGATTTCTAACGCAACAGGGTTTTGTTGACTTGAGGGGACGCCTCTTGCGGATCACGTGCTTGCAACATTTTTGTCGTAGACCATTTACACTAAGACATGCCTTTTTGCCGCCACCTCAAAGCCAACGTTAAGGGGCCGGCCGGGTTGAAGATTTTTTGGCTGAAGGCACCTGTCGTGTGGTAGCTGATTTTTGGCTTTCTATGAGTTAATTAACAGAAGAGGATTTACACGATTGCTTCTGTGGTTTCTTGAGGTTAACCAGAGTGAATTCTTTCTGTAGGGTTGGGGCTTCCGGGTGGACAGCGTCGATGGTGTCCAGTTGGAACTTTATCACCTTCTCATCCTTGGAGGTTGCGGACTCGATCTCGTTTGAGGCATGTCTCTTAAGGGAGGCCTGGGCTCGAACCTCCGTTGAGTTATTGAGTTATATGCCAAAAATCTAAACTAACTAACTAAAAGAATAGATAGTTATTGTTATTAACGCCTTTTTGGTGGGAGGTCTGAGCTCGAACTTTAGGTGACGTGGGTGGCTGGGTGGGCGGCTTTATATTTGCGCCTTGTGGCAAAGGCTTCCAGTACTCTTCCTTGTCTAGCCGAATCTGCTTGAATTCATCTTTGAGCAGGTCTATTTTCTCCGATTTGTGCGGTTTTGTTGGTTGCAATGAAAATTGCAGTTATCCTTTTAGTTGGGTGGTTGAGTTGATCTTTTTTGGTGTGGTCTTGACGACTCAGCTCTCTCTATGTTGCTGACTCACTCGACGAAAAGGTTTGACTTGTTGTTAGGTCTTATGGGACAGATTGGACTGGTCGGGTTGAAGACATTTTGGCCTTGATTGGGTCATGTCGATAGGGTCCTGCTGGACTTTCATTGTTGGCTCTGAACATTAGTAACTCTTCGAAACGCTCGAGGAACCACACGCTAACAGGGTGCGCATGCAAGGAATTTGTTTGAGAGTTTTGCAGGCAGTTCTGCGGCATCATCAGTAGTCACAACATTGTTACTAGACACTGAAAATCTGTTTTGAACTATCTTTTGCCAACTGCAACCGCTCTCCGCGCGTCTCATAAGGAAGGACAAGCGCTTCACGCTAAAACGCACTACTTGGAAAGCAACTTTGTACTGGAACAATACCGGTCTTAGGTCACGGTACATACAAGTCTGGACAAGTTTCAACTTGCATGAACTTTGACTGTTTTGAGTCATCCTACATGACATATGGTGACGCCAAAAGGAGGCTGGATAATATTCACATTAACCTAAACTAATAAGAAAACTTTGATTTGGGAGTTGGCGGGGTAGGTAGGCGCGTTTGGCATTGTTCTCGGGTGCTCTTAACGTCCCCTTAACGTAGGCGTGGATGTCTTCTTGTTGCTTACGGAATTTTTTCTTTAAGCTCTTTCTAAGCTTAAAAATCCGGTCTTCTTCGTCCAGGTGGATCTGTTTGAATTCATTTTTGTTAATATTCTGTCGATATTGGAAGATGATTTTGTTCATAGATTTGCATTACTGTGAAATGTCCAGACTCTTCAGCTTTTATTGCTGCAGATTGTTCCTAGATGGCATAAATGCGAGAAGCCAGATTTTGTTCATTGCGGTGGTACTGGACGAGTTTTGGTCTGCTATGATGTGTAGGTTTACGAGTTTTTATACGAAATATTTTTTGTGGTTTGGGAATCTTATTTATTAAGACTTAACATGTTGTGTTCACTTTCACGAGGAAAGTGCCTACCGAGTAACCCCCATTCCCCTCGCTTGGCTGAATACCTTGAAGTTCGAAACCATACTGTCTTATGGGCTTTCCGTTTGGAGGTTGGGATTCAGGAGATGGTTATTAGGGCGCCCTATAGGCTGTGAGGTTACTACTTACCAAGTTAGAGGACTTTATTTACCGGTTTTTTGTAGAAGTGAACTTCCTTTTCTGGCTTGGCGAGTCGGGATAGATTAGGGTTGGGATGCATCGCGCAAAGTTTTGATATGTTGGGGCAGCGGAAGTATCTCGAGGTCTGTCAGAATTTTGCCAGTTTTGTACAAACGATGGAGAGGAGTACTAAAGTATTACTTTGGAAAGTTTTGAGATGATTGAGGTGATAGCTTGCGCCCGTTACCTAGATTTGGGACACATGTGATCATGGGTCTGATGGTAGGTGTGTAGAGCCGGATTTTGTTTTGGAGCGACAAGCTACTGTTCCGACGCAACATCTGAACAAGAAGATCATTCTGGCTTTGTCAAGAAAAGTCTGCACTTGCAATTTGTACGTGAGTCCTTTGTCGAAGGTAATATCCAGATACTTATGGGAAGAAAACAGTTTTGCTTTTCTCCGCATTTATTTTGACTTGCCAGTCGTTTAACTATGCTTTAAGGAAGGTGGTGGCTTGTTGTAACTTCAAGGTGACCACCTTAAAGAGTGCTGTGTTGTCAACATATTGGGCGGTTTTAACCCTGTGCCTTTCCTGAAGGCATGTCAGCGACGAACAGGTTTAATAGCAGAGTAAAGAGAATGGAGCTTTGAGGAACTTCTATCGTGAGATAGAGATGTGGTTCAAAATTTCGGTTGATAGAGTTTTGCGATTTAGATATGAGGCTATCAGCCTTACAAGACGCAGAAGGAAGTTGTTTCTGTACAATCCGTAGAGAAGTCCTTTGTGCCAGACCTAGTCGAAGGCTGTTTTCATGTCAAAGAAGACTCCCGTGATATTTTTCTAAATCTTTGACTATAAGGTCCGTCACGCGATTTAATTGATGAACAGCTGAATGTTCACCTGAAGAGATTGTTATCTTCCGTACGGTCCAGGATTACTTTCTCTATGACCTTACTTAAGGTGCATAGAATTAGAAGAGAGATAGGTCTGTAGTTTTGGGTTCCGGTCTTTTCCAGGTATTTGGGATATTACTAGTGAGCCTTTCTATTCTGTAGGAAAGTGTCCGCTTTGAAGAATAGCATTAGCAATGTTGGTGAGCGCCATTATGCGAGAACGATTTTAGAGCTTTGTTTGTTATTTTATCTGGGCCTGGAGCAGACCGAGTAGTACGCTGCTTTCAGGAAGTTTTTGACTTTTCGGTAGACCTTTTCGACGTGCTCTAGATTGGTATCATCGGTGTATGAGGGGGAGTATTGGAGTTCGAGGCAGTCGGAAAAAGCTTGAACCTTTTCTTCGATAGTCTATTGGACCTCATTTTAGCCATGAATGGATGGAATGTGTACCGATTCCAAAGTGTGTTTTCAGCACAAATTTTTATGCAACTATATGGCTTTTTTCATTTGCTTCTGCTACTGATGCTTGGCGGCATTTCTACTCAGGATTATCAGCGCGAACTTGATGAGTTTTAGAAGTCTTTTCCGTGGCTTGAAGGATTTGGTTAGTAAAAAGTTTGACAGCTTTTTCCATGTCCTAAACCGTTCTTACTGGGACAAGCCTACAAATGCTATCTTCCAGGGATCGTGAGAAGAGAGCCCAAATCGTAAGTATTACGAATTTTCTTCCCTCTCCGGTTAATTTCTTTCCGTAGAACTCCAGGATTGTGGTCGGAGCTAAGGTCATTGATGACATGTACGTTGATTTGGAAGTTGACGTTCTTGTGTATTGCTACGCTAAGAACGTCTCTTTGGTGGCCAATAGAGCTGCATTGAGTGGGTTTGAGAGGACTCACTGCTTGCAATTCCTTTTGCTCTACATAGTCGAGCAACGCCCAACCTTCGTGTTAGTTCTGAAGCTGTTCCACGCCTGGTGCTTAGAATTAGTCTCCAGCGGTTATTGTGGGGAAGGGATTATTGATGATCTTGATTGTGCCTAACCTAGACACATTCACCACTATCTCGATTGATTCAAGCGAGATCGTGTCGTGTTTGGAGTAGTCGCCGAACTTTTATAAAGATCAGTGTTCTACGCTTCATAGGTAACACCGACGTTCCGAAAATATTTGGTTTTAGCTGTTTTTTCAGCTTTTGATTGGGGCTTTGTATTGTGGGTCGTCTCGGACACCACTCTTCCACTTCACTCATTTTTTTCTGAAATGCCGTTGACATTTTGATATATACCTTGCCTCTCTTGAAGTTCGCGGGGGGCGCGACGTTGCAGAGTGCCTATTTGGCTGGAGGGCCTTTGGACAGGCCGCCGATTGGTGGTGCTCACCGCAGTTACAACAGATGATGTCGATAGTAGGATGTTTTTCGATGTGCCCGTATCGCTAGCATTTCTAGGCAGTGTTTATCAGCGGTTGATCACGTGTGGAAGTCCGCGCCGGGAGATTTAATGTGGTCGGTTTTTCTGTGATCCGCGTTAGTGGCCGGAATCATGCGTATACTGTCGTGGGTATTACGCTAAGATAAAATAGCGAATTTCTTCTTGCTAAATTGTTTTGACATGTCTGGGAAAGATTGTTTTTTGACTATTACTATCTCCGGTGGACGGGATTTAGAGTTTGTGGGAGTGTCGGAAGGGGTGGAGTCCGACTCGACTTCACCGGCGGGGTAGAGGTTTGAGGCGGCAGGCCTAACCTGGCTGAAAGCTCTTTAGAGGTTTGACGCGATGATGGTTTCAAGCCATCATTTATGTTTTGCAGCCATTTCCGTCATTTGGTCTTGTAGCTCTTAGAGTTGGATCTGGACCTGGTAGCTGCGGGAGTCGGATCTGTCTCTGTGATGGGAGCAGTTCTTCTGCTTCCGTTCCAGGTCTATCTGACGATCTTCATTGATTTTCCTTTCCGTGGGTGGGGAGCTGTGCCATCGCAGCAGCTACTGCCGGATCGCTGGAATAAATTTTTACTTTTTTAAGGTTTTTCTTGAAAAAGTAAAAAGCGTTTTTGTTAGTTAATCTCAACAATTATTGATACCTCTACGAGTATAACAATTGTCGAAGTCAGATTTGCAATTCGGCTGCATTGAATTGTACCATCTCTTAGTGCTTTGACCCTGAAACAGTGGAGCTTTGATCCTAATCTCTCATATCCTCTTACTTATATATTTCATATGTACTTCTTTGTCTTTTCTTCAGACGAAGAAGATTTTTAAGAGCAAAAATAGACATTGTGGGTAGAAATGGCCAGCACCGAGGTGTCTTCGCGCCGAAACGGCGTCGCCAAAGTGTCCCATTCCGGAATTATGACCCAATATTATAAAATTTCTAACGCATAACAGTGGATGTGCGATTTGCAGTAATTTTGTACAATTTTCTTCGCACGCCGCTGGATTAAAATGAGTGCATTTGACTTTTTTTTGTAAAAGTTTCATATTTTATTATGGAAATGAATTTCTATCTCTTATCAAGAGTTTTTAAAATTGGTAGTTTGTTGCGTGACTTATCAGAGGATGGTAATACAAAACTAAGTTTATCCGTTATTTTGTGAACACGCCTCGAGTCTTAAGACTTATGATCAATCGTTTTAGATTTTAATATCTTTGTTTTGCTATTTTCTTTCAGAGCACAACTGTAATCACATACCGTTCAATGATGATCGAAAAACCATTATCATGCAACCTAAACAACTGCGAGATGTATTCGT
This sequence comes from Tachinus rufipes, assembly GCA_963932245.1. Lineage (NCBI taxonomy): Eukaryota > Metazoa > Arthropoda > Insecta > Coleoptera > Staphylinidae > Tachinus > Tachinus rufipes. The sequence goes on from OZ010744.1 coordinate 20,028,644, forward strand.
GCATCCTCGGCATGGAAGACGAAACGGCCTTATCAATCATCGACCCAGTAACACTAAACATTGAAATAAATCGCGACCGCGTCCTCGACTTCCAATTGCATACTCTCACAGTAAGATTATCCTACAATGATATGCGTATGTTTATGCAAATTTTGAATTCCTTACCCAAACAATTATTTGCGTCGCATAAAGATCTTGACGCGGAATCGGTATCGAATCAGAAAAAAATTGAAAAATTAATAGCTTTGGGTTTTGCCAACGATGATTGTATTAATGCTTTAGAACATTGTGGGAATAAATTAGATGATGCTGCTTTGTGGCTGACACAACATGCAATTCCTAATTATATTCTGGAGGGAGATACAGATGAGGGAATGAAAATTTTGGCAGTAGAGTTGAAAGCTAATAATGTCTTCCTTTGTATTATTGACGATTGCGGTGATGCCGATGTACCTTTGCTAGAGGTATCTTTATCAAAACTATATTTGCGTCAAGGTCTAGCCAGTATTGAACCAAATGTACACGACAGTCCTACAAAAGGGGCTCTAGAATGCATTCTAGGCAGTGATTATTACAACAGAGTACTATCCGGTTGGGAACCAATTATAGAACCCTGGAAATGTCTCGTTATGTGGGACCACACTTTAACACAAAACGTTTCCAAAAACCGTCTACAAATAAGCGTTGAATCTAAAGAAAATCTAAACGTAAACATAACATCAACGCTAACAGAATTATATCAACAGGTTAAAGATAGTTGGTTGAAGGATTTATATTCGAATTCTGCAGTCAGTAAGAATTTAATAACAGGAGAATATAGATCACGCTCACCTTTCATACCATACGCTTTGAAGAACGAAACAGGGTCTCCTTTATATTATAGTACTTTAATAGCGGAAGTGGATGATACTTACGATTTTGATGATGTTATACGAAGGGATGGTAATAATTGGTGTGTGGTTCCGCCTGGAGAAACAGTCCCGTTTTCGTTTAGGAGTCGCGACAAGATAAGACATAGTGATTCGCATAAAATGCGTATGCATCAATTGGGTGTGCAAATTGAAGGGTTCCAAAATATTACACCGGTTACAGTGGATAAAGTTGGAGTTTATTTTAGGCATGCTGCAGCTTCCATACAAAATCGGGTAAGTTTATAATTAGTTTTTATCTGATATTTTCACACTTTTATTAAATTATTTGAGGTTATGTTTATAATAAAATAAATTTTATACTTTATTGTGTTATGTTTTTGTATATTGACGAACTGATCATACATCAACAATAATTTATTGTTGATGTATGTAATATCATCTCGTACAGTACACCAAAAACAGTGTGACCGGTGGTAGGAGGTTCAGCACATTGAGAGAAAAAGAAACCTATAGCTAGAATGAAGGATGCATAATGTGAGAAAAGGAAACAATACACTCTGAGACACACATTTTTATACATAATAAATATATGCATTTCCGGGTAGACTGACGCGTTTTAAGTTTGATTTTGCATGCAAATGTACCTATCACACTACTGGTGTCGTTTAGCGGTTTCATCTTACTTTTGTCCGATGACCAGTCACAGTGCCACCAACCAACTACATTCTAAAAAAACTGATAATGGCCTATGTTTATAACATAACCTCAAATAAGTTTATAATAACTATTAAAATGCAATTGTAATATTTAACTTTGTTTATTATCAGAGTCAACAAGAAGTTCCTAAAGCGCGTATCGTCTTTGATGTAGCTTTGGAAGGTACGGCTCGTAAATTAGTAACGGTTCGTTCAGCTCTTCAATTGGTGAACAAATTAGAAGAAACTATTGAGGTTAAATTGGAGAGTCAATTGCCGCACGATGCTATCACATTATGGGCGCCGAGTAAAGTATTTACGGTTGCTGAAGGTTGCATACTTTCAATACCATTAGTTCACGCGCACTCTACTATAAGTGTACGCCCGATGAATCACACGTTCTGCAATCCGTGTATATCGTGGGAACTCGCCAAGGGACCAGGGGACTCCGTTTATGAGATGAAGACTTGCAGTTCACATAGAGGAAAGGTAAGTGTTGGCGATGACTGTATATTGAAATTATGAAATTATTGTATTGATTCATGCTGCGAAGAGCCTTAAAGCTTTTTATAAAGATGGTATGTGGTGAAAACATTGGCAGTTATAAAAAAAACTTAAGTTTAATTAGTTAGTGATAAATGAATCTAATATGAGCGGATACCGTCCACGTTTGGAAAATAAACAAAATTGAACAAATTTAGTTTTGACGATGTAATTCTGTAAATTAAAAAACTTAAAATTATCAGTTTATGAAGATTTATGATCAGATTTGGCGGCAAGCAGCGCTGTTTGAATTTTGCATCGATTTGTTATTGTGGCTATTGTTGTATAAAGGAGACGTAAGACTTCTGAGGCGAATAGCTGTAAAACATGCAATAAAGAAGATTGTAATTGTTACCAATTTTTAAAACTAATTGTACAGTTTTAGACAATTTTTCCAAAGTTGACGATTTGTGTTGTCCGTTTATCGGAGGTGACATGTCATTCAAAATATAATATAGACTTTAGACTGAACACGGTACAGTTTTTTTTATGCTTTGGGAGGGGAACCTTCTAAAGACTCAACGTGTCTGATTCACTTTCACGAGAAAAGTATACCGACTAGATCTTGCGTCTTTTTTAGCTTTCTCTTGCGAGGCCAACATTTTGATGTATACCTTACATTTTTTGAAGTTGGCGAGATGTGGGCCAGTAAAGAGTGCGCACTTGGGCGATGTGCCTGTAGGGCAGGCCACCGATTAGTAGTGTCCTAAACAGTTACGACAGATGAGTGTTGAGTTGCAGTGATACACTTTTTGGCCGTTCCGCCAAGTTTCTTAGGTTTGACAGAGACCTTTAAGCTTAGAAGTTTGGTGAGGTCTATAGTCTCGATGCTTTGGAAACTGCACCGAGAATTGACTAAATTTGTTTTCTATACGATGGATGTTAGTGGGCGAGAATTTAAGGGATTTCAATGCCTGGCCCACTTTTTCCTCTGGGAGGAATTTGGGAACATTTTTAGTTACTATCTCTAGGCAGCGTTTGTCGGCGGTCGACCACGTGTCCGCTCCGAGGGACTTGCGGTGGGCGGTTAACATTCTGTGATTGGCACTTGGTACTTAGGCCAGAATTATGCGAATACCCTCGTGGATATTTTGCGAAGATGAGATAGCGATTTTCTGGTCGCTGAATTGTTTCGAGAGCCACGGGAAGATTGCTTTTGGGCAATTACAATCGCCGGGGGACGAGATTTTGAATTGCCTTTGGGAGTTTCGGAAGGGTTGGAATCTGCTTCGATGACACTGGTGGGGTTGAGGTTTGAGGCGGCAGGCAGAAACCTAACCTTGGAGAATGCCCTTTGGGGCCGGCTAGATTAGCCTCTGTTTTCTATCGTAACGCAGTCGCTGTAGGTTAGCTGAAGGTTTTTAAGTATTTCTAGAGGTGTTGACTCATTTCTTGACTTTTTTGCTTTTTCTGGATCAACTGGTCTCTGGTTGTTCATTTGGGGCTCTTTGGTGGCGGTAACGGGGGAGGGGGTAGCCTGCTTTTGGAGGGTGAGGTCGATGGCGCCGGATGAGTTGTTGACTTCTGCTAGGTCGACCTGGATGTGGGAGAGAGAGGGACAGTTCTGCGTCGCTTAACGCTTTAAGGAGGCCGAAGCGGCTGCTTCGAGCTCATCTTTATCTGCTTCTTCAATTTTGTTTTCTGTTCTTGGAGCGAGTCGTTGGCGGCGGCGTTCGCAGCGATGTTGGTCATGAGGTCCATTATTATGGTTTGGAGGGATTTGATCTTTGCTGCCATCTCTGTCATCTGGTTCTTAAGTTTCTGATTCTGGAGTTGGACTTTAATAGTGCAGGAGTGGCATCTATTCCGGTGTTGGTCTTTTTTCTTTATCCGCTCTTTGTTCATCTGGCGCTTCTTGCTGATCTGGTGACCTTCTGTCTCTTGGTTGGGGATTTGCTGCTGCTCTGACTGTGTCATCACAGCAGCGTCCTAATACTACTATAATATAAAGTATCTGCTCCACATACGCACAATCTACGGTCTTGTACGTACGGTATTTGTAGGTGACAGTCAATAAGGGACGATATTGGTTATTGCTTACCTCATCGTGCAAAGCCGTCGTTAAACCTTGCTTTCAAAGTTGACTGCCGCATCGAGAAGCCACAGCGCCAAGATAAAAAGGAATTAGTTCGTGAAAATTTCTTTTTCTATTTTTTGGCAGTTAAAATGAGTACAATCTTAGGTTTTTTCTTTGTCAAGAACCAAGTTCACAGTGCACTGGAAGAAAAGTATATTTTTTAATCATGGCAAGTTGTTAAAAACCTTGTCGATAGATTGGTAAGATGTAACATAACAAGGTAGTACCACACCACTATCGGAAGCATGGGTGGTATGCATTGAAAGCTTACCGTTGCGGAGCGCCACGAAGTGGCGTACTGTGAATGGAAGCGTTGTATTGCTTCTGGATCAGTATTACCACTATTTCTTCTGAACCACTGGTACGATGACTTCCGATCGATCAGGTTTATAATGTTACATAAAGGACCTAGCTCATAGAACATCAATGGACAATTGCACATCAGTAACAACGACATTCCATTTGAGCTCTATCATGCTCTATCATTAAAACTTAAGGTACTCGAAATGGCTTCTTTTGGCACTATAAGATATTATGATTTGAAGCCAGTACTTAACCGGACCTGCGATCCAACAGAGACCAAAGACGCCATTTAGCCGCTAGTAGAAGATTGAACATCATAGAAGTTCAAGGCGCTTTGAAAAAATGATGACTCGCCTTAACAGAAGGTGCACCCAAAGTCTGCTTCTATCATTGCATCTTACCCTTGCTTATCGCTCTCGACCCTGGAACAATGAATCATTGATCTTAGAAATATATTAATACGGAGATCAGAGCAATGAGTCAGAGTAACGAACTAGGACCGAAGTCTTAGTGTTCCAGGGCATATGGCTGAGCGAATAGCAAAGTTTGTGTCCGCATACTAACGAACAAGCGATTTTGGCCGTTGTATTCAAAGAGTTCTATAAATAGAGATTCCAAGCTGCCGTTTAAACAATGTATAAGCAGCGTACATTTATCGGTATCTCCGTCTTTGTCGCACCATGACGTTCTCTATCAACTACAACGAATAGCCGCTCGATTATTAGTAGAGAGGGGGAGAGGGTATAGTGTTGTGCGACAAAAACAGAGATTGTACGGCATTGTACGGCAAAACGCTGGCTTGGAATCTCTAGTTATAGAACTCTTTGGTTGTACTACCGCCCATCAAATCAAACTTGGATCTAGTAGCAACAGTTGCATAGCGATTTTTAAGTTGACTAAGACTTAGTTTATCCAAAGGTGAACCCAGTGTTCGACTACGTTTTGTTCAACAAATTCAGGGTTCCGCAATTGAACCCTACTGATGATCATTTAGAAAACATAAAGGTAAGAAATACTCTTTGCACATCACCCATAGAGCAACTCTAAGATGACCACAATCAAAGGCCAAAGCCAGCTTTACACATACCACGGCTACCTATGTTTGCAGAACCTTACGACCTTTTCTTTTAAAACAGTGACTAAAGAAGAGACGCCAACTACGCCACATGACAAGGCAGAACAGGAAATTTTGCTCTCGGACTATCACTAACTTACTAGCATGGGGGCCCTTCGACGTTATTTTCAAAACCTGGGATATAAAAATGATAAAATTGTCTCGGAGTGTTTTGCCGCAATCGCCGCAAATTACATAAATTTGCGGCGATTGCGGCAAACCCCATGTATCATCGCCACATTTCACCGTGACGACCCGGATTGGATGTGACTTTAGAAATTGAGAAAAGCGCGCGATTCCAAAACCTAGTAGTATTTCTAAAGTAGACTGGTCTTCGTTTATAGGACTTTCTTATTACTGAATTGTTTCGTGAGTCCCGGGAACGATTGCTTTTAGGTAATCACAATAGCCGGGGGACGGGAGTGTTGGAAGGGTTGGAATCTGCTTCGAGGTCACTGGCGGGGTTGAGGTTGAGGAAGACTATGCTTTTTGCTGTCCCACGTTGGGCGTCATCGAATCACCGCACTGAGACATGAGAACTTGTGATTGGATGTGACTTTAGAAATTGAGAAAAGCGCGCGATTCCAGAACCTGTTAGTATTTTTAAAGTAGACTGGTCTTTGTTTATAGGACTTTGGTATAGTGTTAAACGCATTACACTTCTAATTTTCTATTACGCATAAACTTTAGCGCGTCATGTGTCCCACGATACCTTGTGCTGCATCAGAAGCAGCGTCGTGAAGGTAGAGGCGTGGACTGTTGCTGTCTAACCTTGAACGGGATACCGGTCTATACGGTTTCATATTTGACGGAATCGTAGCTGTGACAAGCTATTGGATTTGGCGGAGAGTGCAATTTTGTGGGTAAATCTAAATTATTCTTCATCTATATTTTGGAAGGTCGTTACTATACAATGTTACGATGTTCCGTAGGAGTCCATAGGACGCAGTTTGTATCTTTACGATACATTTATCAAGAGCTGCTGTTTGCTATGTGTTGGCACAAACGGAGTTAGTTCGATCTATTGCGCATAAGGTCTTATGTCACTCCGCGGTGATTTTATGTAGATGAAATCCTCCGGTGATTGGTGTAGGCTGTTTTTTTTATCCGGACGTGCTTATTTACTAGGTGCAAGGGGCCACGTTCTCTCCTGCGGGTCTGGTGTGTCGGTTCCAGAGTGTTCTGTCCGCTTTATGGTGGTAGGCGGCTATGACGGTGTCGGCGTGATGCATATAGGCTATGTATCTCGCGTTGGGGGTTTTGGTTTAACTTCTTCAGTTTTCCCTGGAAGGTCGGATATGAGATTACACGGAATATTGGCGGTCTGTGCTTTCTTTGATACCTCTGGAGTGCAGAGGGGTACAACGGTCTTGGTTGCGATATCAACGGTGAAGCAGATTTTATCCGCTTTTTCATATCCGGTGGGGTCACTGGTGTTGGTGACTGCAGGTAGGGTAGAGCTGAAGTGTAAAATGTCTTTGTGGCACTCTCCTTTAGCGTGTTTTGCGGTGGCTCTTACCTGTGGTGTCGTGAGTTTCAGCTGCAGTCTTGATGACTTTTACTTGTTGGGTCACGATCCGTTCCTCTTCTTTGGTAATAACATTGTTACGTCTACTAAGTACATGTGAGCCTGTTAAGCCGTTTGCGGATTGCAGATGTAATGTGGATTTACAATCATCGTCACTGGGTCTGATATTTGTCTGTCTTATTTATCCTATAGTAGGCGTTTACCAGGTAGGTCAGGTGTCGTCATGTCGGGGTGATGGGTTAGGATAGTTGGGCCGTTCTCATATGCTATTGTGCCGCCTTACTTTTGCTTGGTAATAAACGGATGTAGCGTCAGGTTCATTCTTTCATGATTTTGTAAATCATGAAAGAATGAACCTGACGCTACATCCATTTATGACGTTGGTGACGTTGCTGAACTTTGTCTGGTTTTCCGTACCTGTCCCGTATCTGTATTGGGTTTGTTGACTGGGGTCGTAGCGATTTGGTTGACAGAGGTTTCAGTCTGGTCGTGTAGATGACTAGTTGGTTTGTCATAATCAGAGATGGTTGCCAAAGCTTTTTTTTGGTTTTGCTCTTCTCTTTTCTCTTCTCGGGTTGGTTGCAGGATCGTGAAGACACTATGCTGCCCCACGTTGGGCGCCAATGACATGAGACCTTGTGCGCAAGAGACTTGACTGCGTATGTGCTACCACAGTGCAGGACACCGCGGAAACCACAGCCAAAGCCCGGAACTTAGAACAATTACAGATTTATAATGGAACCCTAGTGAACACTTTGATTATTAAACACGAACTACTTCCGTCTCAACCACAGTGCAGTAACTAAACATTTCACGACACCCAGACACCATTTCCATACAGGAAGAGTTGGAAACTTAGTCTAAGAGAGTGGGGGGAATTGCACCGAACCACAAAGCTTCTTCCGTCGAGCAACTTTGTACTTGGGAGATACCAAAATGCTTTTAAGGGCATACACGGCCGCACTCTATTCTATAACTATCTGTTGCACATGTTTGGTACTGGTGGTATTTTTTTTATCCGGACGGGGCGACAGATTTCTAGTCTTGTTTGTCTTTCTGTGTGGGCTTTTCTTCTGCGTCGATTTTTAGGTTATGTGCTGGTGTAATTTCATAGCACAGTCCGGTGGATTTATATAATCATGCTTGGCGAAATGACTAGTGTTGCTCCTTCAGGTGCAGCATACCTGCCGTAAACTGCCCTTTTATAGTAATTGTTGGTCGGATCTGATCTAAAATATGTTTGCGACTCCATTGGACTAGTTTGATGTTTTTCCGACCCCCAGCGATAATATTGTTTTCAGTTTTGTTGTTATTGTTTGCCAAGTGATGTATACTTTTGCAATCGGGCTTCGTGTTGAAGAAGTACTGTTTTATGTTTGTGTTTCAAAAGATTTAATCTTATAATTGATGTAGGTAAGGATATTTGCTCTATATAGCTTACAATTTTTTTTTAATTTAATATAATAATGTTGATACCTACATATCATGTTTTAGTTAATATTAGTATTGATCATCTCTATGGTAGTAACATTTTATTCTATGAACTTTTTTTCAGGTCTATAGAATCTGCGCAGAAATAAAACGTGAAGACTACCCTGCAGATAAATCAGTTGTAATACCCGGCTACAGTTCTCAAAGACCACCTCCAGCTCATACCATAACACTTTTACCAACAGTCCTTCTTGTAAATTTACTTCCAGTCGACTTAACCTACTCAATATCAGAAGAAACAGGTCGTGTTGTAGCCGGATCAGATGCAGCTCTTACATTCGTCAACACCGAGAACGCAATTGAAATCAAAATAACTCTTGAAAACTTTCCAACCAGCAACACTTTAATAATACCAGCTGGATCAACCAATTTTAGTTGCCGGGTACGACTTGAAGATAATACTGGACGCAAATTATTCCTAACAGCACATATATTACCCCACACGGATTCAAAAGTTAAAATAACGATATCAGCCCAGTTTTGGATTATCAACAAAACTGGCCTACCTTTAGTATTTAGACAAGGTGGAGTTAATATAGAAGCCGCCGGACAATTTGAAGAAAATGAAAAAGCTAGAATGATAGCTCCGTTACTATTCAGTTTTTCGGATCCTGATGCTAGCCCCACAGTGGTTGCAAGAGTTGGAACCCATGTAATACGAGATGGTAATGCACAGTGGTGTCAAAACTTTCATTTACAGAGAGGCGTGCAAGTGAAAAAACTTAAAGTTACTTTAAAAGAAGGGCGTCCAGATGTTGTTTTTGTTGTTGGAATTGAAGTTCGACAAGGTAGAGGAAAATACCGGCAGACTAGCATTGTTACAATATCACCTAGATTCCAATTACATAATAAAAGTACTTATAAATTGTTATTTGCGCAAAATTGTTTTACCAAAGAAGCTAATGGTAAGATAAATTATTTAAAAGCAATGCCTGATTGTCATATGCCATTCCATTGGCCTCGTTTGGATCAAACGCAACTGTTAAGTGTTTTAATAGAAGATGTTCCTGATTGCTGTTGGTCTGGAGGATTGAAAATAGATTCGAATTATTCAATGCATGTTAATGTGCGTGATATAAATGGTCGCATGTATTTTTTACGTTTGGAAGTTGTGTTGCAAGGTGCTACGTTTTTTGTTGTTTTTACTGATGCTGATACGATGCCGCCACCGATTAGAGTCGATAATTTTTCCGAAGTACCTGTAAAGTTTTCACAGACGTGCTGTAAGGATTATATGAATAGTGTAGCAAGAGCACATTCTAGTGTACCTTACGCATGGGATCAACCTACTGAAGATCCTCATTTAACGGTTGAAGCACCAGGTGGAGTGATGCATCATTATAACTTTACTAAGTTTGGAAGTGCACATCAGCTTACTTATGAAAACTATATTTATATTGCATTTACGGCTACTTTTAGAAGGTAAGAATTGTTATTTATTTTATAATGTTTTAGTTTTTTGTCAAATATCACTGCCAAATTTGCTATATTTTGCTAAAATGTTAATAGTCTGTACAATATTCAACAACGAGTGATGTTTAAACATTTCTTATTTAACAATTACTTGATATGTAAATATTTACTTGTAAATACTTTGCTTAAATTTTATATTGCTTGCCCAACATAACCTTACAATTGAACTGTTCTGATCTTTTCTAACACTTTAAAGGTCTTTAAGGAGCTTATCCCGAATAATCTCTCCAAATAAAATAAGCCGAACTAAATCTTCTGTAACATAATCTTACAGCATTTTTTGACGTAATAAAACTAAAATATTTAGTGCGTGTGACGTCAGTTGTTGGCAATATAGCATATAGCCACTTGTACATGTAGTTTACGCACCAAATCACGAAAATGTTTATGAATCATGTCAGCGTCTGGCGTTAAATTATTTCATTAACAAATATTTTTTATTTCACATAAATATTGAATTTTGTGATACAAAGTGTTATTTAATAATCGACAATTGACATTTATTGTTGCAGAAGGTTTTGTAATTGAATATTTTTATAGGCTCGGTGCAAAGATCTATTTGGTTATCAATAGTAAAATTTTGTGTACAATTACCACGTGACGTCATTTGTGGGTATAGAATGTGGTTATGTTGGCTTCACTCAGCAACGAACAAAAATAGTAGACGGAAGTTTAGTTTATTTTTTAAGCAAATTATGGTTTGTCTCATTCTAAGCATAGCTTTAAGTAGCCACTGGATAAATTGCTTTCCATGGTCAGAATTTGGCAGTGATGAATTTAGTATGCTGATATTTCACAAATCAAATGCCTAAACCGATTTTTTGTTATCAAATCAGAACTCGTAATGTTGCCGATCCATTAGACATTGAAAACCAAGAATTAGTCTTGGACGTAAGCAACAATCGAGTAATCCTTGGACGAAAAGAACAAGGTAGACGATCACAATTATGGCGCATGACAACAACCGGTCAATTACAACACGAAGGCAGCAGTCCACCTCTACACCCAAATCAACCACGCACGGAAAACATATTAGTATTGGACATCGAAGGTCCAGCACCACAACCAAGTAGCTACACGCGATTGGTATTGAGACGTCCGGATCCTCGAAGAAAGAGCACTCAAACGTGGCGCTTTACAGATGAAGGACGACTATGCTGCGTGCATCATAATATGTGCGTACAGGCGCAGGATGGGTTTTTTGGTATCAGAGAAGGTAATTACACTAACAACACATTCATTCTTATTAATTAGAGGTTCTTTAGATGCATGATAGTTGCCATCATTATAATTTTATTGCAGGTAGGAGCCTAGCTTGCTGGCATCCGTGTACGTATCCCCTATTTATTTATTTTCTTTTTTTATTTATCTTATATATGCTTAATTGGGGCTAATTAACAACACAGCAAATCATTAAATGCACAAAAATTACATGAAATAACACAATTCTTAATAATAATTAAATTCTTCATTTTGAAATCATAATTATTTAATAAATCTGACTCTTACTTCATTTATTCTAAAAAAAATTGCTCAATTTTTTGTTATTATTATAATTGGTGATGTAAATGAATGCAGGAAGTGTATTTTGCATGAAGCGTAAATATTGTAATTATAATTTAACAAATATATTATATTATTATATTAATATTGGTACTAATATAGAAGTAGGTGGATCAACAATGAACTCTGTTGGGGTTTGCGTGTGGTCTAAATGCTACGTTGGCGCATTAACGCCGAATATACGTAAGACAGTATGGGTGCGAGAGAGTCTTTGTGGTCGTAACAGAGTGAGATAGAGAATCAGTGATGATGCACGGTGGTTGCGGTTTAACTGGAATGTGAAAAAGTAGCAGGTTGAGGCCTAGTTGGTGGAATATTTAAGAGTTATTGCCATGTTTGTACAAAGACTACAGTTGGAAACTGATAGACTCTTGAGTGCTACCTCAAAAATTTTATTTTTTTATACATTTGCGACAAAAATTTTTTATGGTGGTGGAAAGCAAGCTGCATGCTAATTTGGAATTGAGCTCAATAGGCGTTTGGTTGATCACCAGCGTTCATACTTGAGTTGCAGATTGTAGATTGGTATGAATTTGGAAAGTTGTAGAGAGTTTTGCATATCTAAACCAATTCGTTCTTTAATAAAGAAAGCTTAGACGAGTTATAGCTTTTTAGGATAGTGTGTATAAGACCCACTGTGTAGGTAGGTAACCGATTAAATAACAAAACGAGTTGTTTGGTACGCCTAGGAGGCTATAGTTGATGGAGCTTTACACGCAAACTTTCCATTTTTAACGCTTAACTCTAAACCTGCAGGTTAAATTTTTGTTGAGTTTTTGCTGTCTGCCAAAAAAAGTTTTGGTGGAAATGCATCTAGGCGCTGAAGTGTTTTCTTTTTTGGTAGTCAGAGTTCCAGTTTGTTTAGAGGGCATTTTAGTAAAGGAACCAAAGTTTCTATATTGATTTCTTCTAGTGTAATAACGCATTTGGATTGCTTATCTTTGTGTCCACAGTACACGAAGCGGCTTAGGAATTTGGCTGACGTTCTCTTTATTAAGGAATTATTTATCTGGTTTTATGATAGTTGGGCAGAATTGGGAAAGAGGAGGTTTGAACGTAGTTATAGTGACCAAAAGGTTAAAATCTATCATTTGATTTAACATGGTTAGGTATAAGAAATGATGTCACTCGGGTGGTTCTGCCTTCGTTTAATCAAATGCACCTCTTCTGTAATGGCATCTTTCAACTTTATTAAATTACGGGGATTGTGAACATCATGTCTCCGGCAGGGCTCCATGATTGCAGACGGAGGCAGCTGGTTCATGCCCTGGGGTAGTTTTCCGGATCGTCGGAGGTTGCTTTTTTGTAAACTATTTAGAAGTTTCTACACACGCCTTCGTCTAGAAAGCTGATATCACACTCAGCTTGTCCTCCCACGCACTAGCATTATGGTATTTGTTTTGGATCGACGTGAAAGAGCTAGGGTTTATATTGCGGTGTTGGGTAGTAGTCTCTGAGATACCGGAGGTTCTACTACCTGGTGGTTGATGATACCAAGGGTTGTTGTCTTGCGGAAGCTGCAGATGTGGTGGTCAGGTGAAGTCTTCTTCTTTGTTGCTGTGTTGGACTCTTGGATTCTACTGACTCTGTGGGCAAAAATTGTAGATCTTTATAGGATTGTGCGCGCTGTGGTTGGTGGAGCGTAACGTACGGTAACAATTCGTCCCAATCTTGGTTTCTCTATTAGTTTGGGTTTGAATTGTCTGAACACTCGCAGCGTGGGCTTGTTCGAAATGGTTGTGTTCTGGATTTTGGCGGCGATGTTTGCGGTATCCAGCACTGGGGTGGCACATGTTCAGTCTCTGCAATTTTTTGCGCACTAGGCCGTTTGATACTAGACGTTAGTACAAAGTGCGGCAGGTAAACTTGTTGATTTGAATTGGGCGCCAATGAGCGAAACATGGTCAGAAAAGGGTAGGGAGGGTCTCATTTGAAAGAGGGGGTTTGCAGTTTTGTTACCACTGAACCCAGTTGTCACAAAGGTGGAGCGTGCGTCTGCCGTTGAGGCCTACTTTTCCAATGGACGTTCGGTGGTTGCCACCTAATGTGTCTTCCGAACTCGGTTCAATATTCATCCCACGGGTCCCGTTCCTGGCCGGCAATCGATTGTTTCGTGGCAGGACGCATTCAGGGAAAGTGACAGCGTGAAAAAAGGGCCTGGAGGTCAACGGACCAGAGGGTGAGGCTGTCGTTTGTTTCTGCTTTCTCCCCGGCGTTCGGCGCGCAAACAGGCAGGTACTCTGGGGTTTTCTGATTGCAGTGTGAGACGAATTCTTCACAACAAATCCAAGTTTTATCCCTACAAACTTGGTGTGGTGCAAGAGCTTAATGAACGCGATTTTGTTTCTCGCCAAACTGCATGTTAAGAGCTCCTTAACTTGCCTCATGACGCCCTCGTCTTTTTTAGTGATGAGGCTTATTTCCACCTTTCCGGCTGCGTAAACAAACAAAACATGCGTAATTGGAGTGGTGCCAATCCCCGTGAACTTCATGAGAAGCCACTTCATTGTCAACGGTTTACTGTGTGGTGTGGATTGTCGAGAGTTGCGATAATTGGGCCTTACTTTTTTGAGGAAGAAGAACACACTGTTATTGTGAATGCTGTTTGCTACAGAGAAATGATTGAGGCATTTTTTCTCCCAAAACTTGAAGAAATGGAACTTGGGGACGTATGGTTCTTAATCTCCTTAAGGGGTGACGTACTGTGGCCGGCGCACTCCTGCGATTTGGCTCCCTGTGACTTCTTTTTATGGGGATATCTCAAATCCATTGTTTACAATGACAAACCACGGACCCTGCAACATCTGAAGGACAACATTTCCGTCGAAAGATTGGAGCGAAACTTTAAATAGCGGGTGGAACAGTGTATCGCTAATGAGGGCCGCCATTTCTCCAATGTCATTTTTAAAAATACTTGAAACAAAAATTTTGGATGAAAAAATTAAATCGATATGTGAAATACTTTTCCTGCCGCACCCTGTACGACGGCGCACAATATGCACCTGGGTTGTTGGTCGGTGTAGCCTCTTCTTCTTTACATGTTTATTCAACAGATGCTGGATGTCGTGTATTCTCTTGCTAGTCTGGCTTGTTTGTGTCAGATTGTCTTTGCCTGCTGCACACTTTGCTTGGAGATCTTTCATTGGGCTCAAGGTTAATCTGGTGTGGCGTTGTCGGTTTTCCTGGGAGGTTGGCTTTAGAGTTACACGGACGGCTCGTCTGTATTCCTTCCAAAGTCTCTTAGTTGTATACGATGTTCTTTTTCTGGTTGCTGTGAAGCGGATTTCTTCTGATTCGTTTGGTCCGGTGATGTCGGTGACGGTTTGGAGGGTAGAGCCGAAGTGAAACAC
Source organism: Tachinus rufipes (assembly GCA_963932245.1). Classification (NCBI taxonomy): domain Eukaryota; kingdom Metazoa; phylum Arthropoda; class Insecta; order Coleoptera; family Staphylinidae; genus Tachinus; species Tachinus rufipes. The sequence goes on from OZ010744.1 coordinate 20,043,653, forward strand.
TGTTTTGTGGTACTCTCTCTCTCTTTTTACTTTTTTGGTGAGGCTTTTTGGTTCTATTATTTTCGACAAGGTTCGGTACTTATTCTTGACCTCCTCGGCAATGCTGTTGGCGCTATAGAATGTTGTAACTGGTCTTGCACTTGAGTTCATTCTGTTCACCACGGTTCATCGTAAATCTGCTATGACTTCCAATCTCGTTTGCCAGTCACAGACGTACTCTGGTGTCCCGAAAATTGTCAGTATGTGTGTGGCTTTCTCCATGATCCATTTGATTGCTTTGTTATCTGTGGTATCTTTGTGAATTGCCAGTTTTGTCTGGAAGTCGTGCAAAAAGAACAGGACAGGTGGATGACGGTAATTGTGACGTTCTTGTAGGCTACTGTGCCTCTTTATCTTTTGTTGGTAATCGATGGGTTTAGTGCCAAGTATCTTTGCATGTATTTTGGTTGTGTCTACTTTAGGTTGCCATTGACCGCATCGGTCGCGCTCGTTTATGTCTGGGGTTTGTCTGGAAAAGGTGCTGAGACAGTTCTCATAACTATGTTGGGGTTGCTGACTTGGTTCACTGTTTGGTCGACAGAGTTCTTGACCTGGTTGGTGACCTTGGTGTTATGCTCACCTGGATGACTGGTTGTGTGGTCATCTTCAGAGTTTTCTAGCAAGTTGTTCTTCTTCTGAGCGTCTTGTCCATCATGCTCTTTTTTGACCCGCGCTGGGCGCCATTTGTTACCGCTCTTGTCCTGCCTGGTGAAGAGGGGGAGGGGCGGGGTTGGTGGTTTTGGAGTATGTTGTTTGGATGGATAACTGTAGTTATTCACTTGTTGGAGTGGAGTTAATTCCTTCCGGTGTCATGCATGTTGTGGCCGGTCCGAAGGGGACCATCCGGCATTTACCTTGTGCTCGGGGGCATCATTGTGAAGGTGCTCTTCAGCGATTGAGGACACCTGGCAAGTGTATGGGGTTGTTTCTTAGCTTGCGAGAGTAGGTTTAGCTCGGTTAGGGACAAACCCGCAGCCGAGAGATTGCACCCTTCCCATGGATTGCTGGAGGTAGATAATGGGGTCGATGTCAGAGCGCCACCATGGTTTTGCTGTGCATCTATTGTATTGAATCCCCAGAAGTCGGGATCTGGCTTACGGCGGGGTGTGCGATGGCGTTGGTGGTGCATTGTCTTGGGGTGTGTGTGCAAGTGTGGTGATCATTGGTAGGTTCCCCTGGTAAGGACTGCTGGCCAGGGCTGGGTCGTTGGTATCTGCTTGAGTCCATAGCTTGTGGTACCAGTCGGGTAGAAACTAGAGGGTCGCATAGTTGGTTTGGGGTTATTTGCCTCTGTCACTCTGGCGATGTTTTCTGGTGTTCTTGCACTTCTTCCAGGACCTGGTGGCTTTTGCTTTGCAATGTTTCTTGTTAATCTGAAACCTGCGCCATTCTGACGATATTAAAATGGCCACGAAAGATTTTTGTCCCAGTTTATTTTGAACTACTAGTACGGAGTAGTACGGACTAAAGCGATATATTGCTTCAAAATAAGAATTTTTTTTACTTGAAGAAGGTATTCCTTAACGAGTCAAGAGGTCTTGGCCAATAGAAGAAGACTTATTGAAGAATGGTACATCAACAATCTTCCAGTTTGATGAGTTTTGTTCATAATTCTGCAGGCCTATGTAGTAATCCAGAAATAGTTTTCGAATCGTGTTTGTTATGCGATTTGGCAAATTATACTTTACGTCCAAGACTGTACCAGTGCCGGTCAAATCATCACCAAACCATTTACATCACTGATTATAATAAATAACTTTCATAATAACAAACTCAATTTAATAAAATCTTGCTTTCAGTGAAGTGGGATTTTATCAACTTTGTAAGTTAACGGAAAAAAAAACTTTGTTATGAAATCCCTCTCCTAGTCTAAAGAACCTTAAAGAAACGATATGAGAAATTTATATTATTATTTGTTATGTTAGGATGGACAAAATATAAAGTGTAACCGAATTAAAATCAATACCACAAAAGTTTGTATCAATAAATAATTAGACCGACCCAAATTACCAAGCTTGAACCAGAGATGGAAGCATTTGCTCGCCATTTTGACTTAAATCTTTGCTGTTAAATGAACATTTTGCATTTGAATTTTATGAAGTATTATTGATATAGTTTAAGTTTCTTGTGGGGGCGAAATATAGTCAAGCAATCAGCTTTTATATCAGCTGTTTACTGAAAAGGAGCTTTTTTTATGTGAAAGATGAGATGCTAGGTACTCTGATGAAGGATGCATATCTTGAAACACTAGTGTATGTGTCTGACACTGGGCGAAGAGACAATTTATATAAAATACATTATTTATTAAATTTAAATGAGTCCTTTTTATATTTTATAAATCAGTTTTGAATTTTGCGGGCGTAAATTGGGTCAAAATGGCGACTTTAATATTTAAGCATTTGCTATGAGTATTTTATTATATGTGCTCTGAACTCAGTTTAGTAGCAGTAAGATAATAATATGAAGGTGGTTTAACCTGACATGACATTTTGAAACCTGACGTGACTTTACCTTACTTATGCCTATGTTAGTAACTTAAATATTGCCTTTATTCAAGTAGGGAGGTCTAACAATACAACTAAGTTAAATTGTACTGTACACTTGGTAATCTTTGAACTTGAGTTTACCATAGCTCACTTAACCTAATCAAAAGTTACTTGACGTGAACTTACCATGTTCACCACTAGAATATATATCTAACCTAACCATGTCAAAATTGGTTGAACGTTTTAATATTTACAAATTACATGCAAAATTATTATTTTAATGGTATAGTGGCACAATAACTCAACTCAACTTTCGTAGATAGCATTGCTTCATAACAACCTCCTTTTACAAATATTTTATATATCATTTCCTTATAGGGAACGCAGCAGTGTTGGGTCTTCCTCAACCGATATGTCATCGCGTTACGGATTCAGGTATACCAATGGAACAAGCCGTTACTAGACAACGACTTCGACCTGGCTCAGGCGTCTTATCAGTTGAAATACTAACCGATGGTCCTACGCGCGTTCTCAGCATTTGGGACATGAACGATAAACGCGATAACCTATTTGCAACACCGGATGAACGCGATTGGTCTAGCATAGCCGTTAAGCAACGTCCGAATTTAAAATACGAAGATTTGGATCGTAAGGAGATGGAGAAAGAATTGCAATTTACGTTACGGTTGCACGGGCTTGGTGTTAGTTTAGTTTCAAAACGGCCCGCGCAGGAATTACTTTATGCGCACTTTAGTAATATTGTTGCTGAAACGTTGACTACGGCGAAAATTAAAAGATTTTGTATAAGTGTTGGTGATATTCAGATGGATAATCAATTGTTTGATGCGCCGATACCTATATTTTTGTATGTTACTCCTTTGAGGGGGTCGGAGGATTCTGCGGAGAGTAAATTGCCGGCGTTGGAGGTTCGAGTGGAAATGCAACCAGTACTTAATGAGAATGCAGTCATATTTAATGTAAGTAAAACCTAACTTAACTTATTACATTTAGATAATATAATCATAGATGATGACGAACTATGTGACCGCAGCCTCACAGAAAACAGGATCGCTTAAAATGTAGCCGCTCAAATTAATAAATGTCCACGAATAGGTGCACGCAGTGACGTAATGCGCTGTACAAACCAAAATGCATCCACCAAGCGATCATATCTTTATAGTAGCATCACGATACTTACCTTAACATAAAACTTTTTTCCAGCACTTGATAGTTAGAATAAAGAAACTAACAGTCCATCTAGAAGAGCGCCTCTTATTAAAACTTTTCGAATTCGTAAGTTACACCTCAACAGACGAACAACTGTACAGAAGCGACGAAAACGATTACGAAACTCAACGCATGCTCACTGAAGTATCAGCAGCCCATGCCAAACGTTACTACTTCGGCATCATACAACTAGTACCGGAACAAATACGCCTCAGCATGAAAACAGCCAGCAAACTCCCTACATCACTACAAATAATCAAAAGAAAACTAGGATTGACTTTAATTAAATTTGAAGATGCTGGAGTTGATCTTGAACCGTACATACGAAAAAATCATTTTGAAACCATGCAGGTGTTGGTTCATTCAATAGTCAAACATTTTAAGGATGTAAGTTTTGTATATATTTATTATTATTGTATTATAAATAAATTGTTGTCTTTCAGGAATTAATTTGGCAGGCGGGTATTATATTGGGTTCTGTAGATTTTCTCGGTAATCCTATAGGTTTCATGAATGATGTCTCTGAAGGTGTTTCTGGATTAATTTATGAAGGAAATGTAGGGGCTTTGGTGAAAAATGTTGCTCACGGTATATCAAATTCCACGGCCAAAGTAACTGAATCCTTATCAGATGGTTTGGGTAAGGTTTCAATGGATGATGAGCATGAAGAAATGCGTCAGAAAATACGGCATGTGTTGACTGGAAGCAGTAGAGATCATTTACTAGCGGGACTTAAAGGTTTAGGTTTTGGTATATTGGGTGGTGCTACTGGTATATTCAAACAAGTTTATGAGGGTGCGTCTAATGAAGGTATTCAGGGTGTTTTTAGTGGAATTGGTAAAGGTTTGGTGGGGGCTGTTACTAAACCGGTTGTTGGTGTTTTGGATTTAGCTTCGGAGACTGCAAGAGCTGTGCGGGATTCTAGTAGGAGGTAAATGTGTTTGTGATTTAATTTTTGTTGAGTTTTATTTGGTTTTGTTAGTTCCAGTCGTATGGTTCCTAATAGGACGCGGCCACCTAGATGCGCTATTGGACCTGGTGGTTTGTTGCCCAGATTTAGTATGAAGCAAAGTACTGGACAACAGTTTTTGTATAAAGTTAATGACCGGTAAGTTATCAATAATGCTCTATATTAGATATATTAGTTGTTGTTGGACTTCCGTTTAATTTATACAATACACCAAAAACAGTGTGGCCGGTGGTAGGAGGTTCCGCGTAGATGTTTATTATCCTCGCATTTCATGCTAGACTGACGCGTTCTAAGTTTGATTTTCAATGCGAAGTTACCTATCTTACTATTGATGTCGTTTATCGCTCTCGTCCCTTTTTTGTCTCGGGAGTAACCGGTCACGGTGTTTTTGGTTTACTATAAGTGCGCCCCTTCTTTACGCCGGGCAATCAGCTCTGTATTCCGATGGATTGTTTAGTTTCAAATTATCTATTTTACAGCCGGTGTAGACATAGATTCACTCTTTTTTCAACATATCTTGAATCATCCGAAAATGTGGAGCAGCGAGATCTGCGTCGGTAATGTAGTATTGGCCTCAGCTGAGTATTGAATTTTTGTTGGGCTACACTTTGCGATGAATACGGAATGCTTGACTAAAATGGCGCTGTCACATCTTTATAATTAACTTTTTTATCATGACCCGGTATGCGTGCGTTAAAATGTTGCTATTTTTACTTGAACGTAAACGAAAACAAAGAATCTTGAAGTATTGTAGTCTGAACTGTTTGTTAAATTTGGTGTAATAATTAAATCTTATTATTATAGGTATTTTGAAGAACAACTTGTAGCTTACGAAAGTCTACGAAGCGGCTCCGAAGATTTACGAGTAATTATATCAAATCTCTATGTGAGAATAGTAACAGCAAATTCAAACAATTTAACTACAGTAATCGAATCAAATTTAAGGTAAAAATCGCCCCTAAATAACATCACACAATATTTATAGCTTTCCTTACAGTGATTTAGAAAAATGCAGAATTATCCAAGAACCTGAAGGCGGAGAAATTAGACATTATATAGAATTAACAGTACACGTGTCCGGGACGAGTGTAGCACTCGTTTATCAGGACCCTGTAAAAAAGCCAAAAGTTCGATGTGATTCACAAGATGTAGCAAGGATAGTTACAAGACAAATAAATTATGCAAAGCGGTTATACGACGAGAGGAAGCACACGTTATATAGTGACAATATTACACAGAGCGAAGACTGAATGTATTTTTAATTTTGCTTTTTACAATATCTTTTTTTTGTACCTATTATTTTTGTTTGCCTTTGTGTGCCTTATGCATATTAAAACTGTGGGTAGTAGTCATAGGTAGTCATATTTATAATTTTTCATTTAATTTATTCTTGTTTGTTATCTGTTATCATTTTGTTTTTTAATGTTATATTTTAGCGTATGTATATATTGTAAACTAATGTAAATATCGATATTTCCCGTTGATAGGTAATGTATGGAATGTATGGTAAATAGTTTAATTTTTTACCAAAGAATATTATAATTTTCTGTTATAATATTATACTTAAAATGATACAGTTTTATGTGCTAAAGACAGACCTTTGTTGATAAATAAGTTTTTAATAAATATTTTATTGTAACATTTCTGTTTGTGCATCGTTTACATTGTAACGTTGATGTATGCACAAGTTTTCTTACAGTAACGCGAAAACGGGGCACCTGGCTGAGTATCTATTGAGGCTACATTGGCTAACCCGGCAGCGACTTATATCTCCAGACAGGTCATGTCATTTAAGGTAAGTTTTGGTCATTTTAACAAAAGCAAGTTCGCAAATCATTAAATGTTCTAGGCTCCTAGGATATCAAATTGTCAAACAAGGTATTAAACCCAATCCCGATAGGATTCAAGCTTTGTGCAACCAAAATGCCTTTTTAAGTTTGGCGAATTTTCTGGGTTTTAACTGAATCACTAACAAAATTGTTAAGCAGTGGCGTTCGGCACAAGAAGACGCGTTTAAAAAAATCAAAAGTGCGTCATAATCGCAAATTCGAGGTGACATTTGTCACTAGGTCACATTAAAATTGTCAGATAGATCTGTCTTTTAGTTCAGTTTTGACAGTCATTGAAAGCCAGGCTGACCAGACATACTCTTTTTTTAGAGTTTTAATACGTCTTACTCTTAATTCGAAATACAAAAAGTATACTCTTTTTTTTAGTTCTAATACCAATTTAAACATTTTTTTTTATTTATATGATTACACCTATTTAGCTATCGGAAAGTCAATTTCACGCCCGGCAACTTTCCGAGTTCTTTGCCCACTCTGGGACCGACAATTGCGACAAAAAGTTAAAATTCTTTGGTTTAGGTCATTTCTCTTCGGCCTTTAAAAGTGTAAATGCGGCTTTTAAAAATGTAATTCCGGCCACGAACGTATTAAATATTATTGATAATCCGGTTTTTTAAAATGTAAATTCGTTCTTTAAATGTTTAATTCGATTTTTAAAGTATCAAATTATACGGCTAAATTGTTAATCTGGTTTTTAAAACTAAAAATCTTAATCTTAAAAGTGTTAAATATTGCAGACAAACTGCACAATTGTTACGTAAACTTGTGCAAACAACATAGATATCTTATATTATACTTAATTAGTTTAATAATTATGCTTAGAAAAAGTGCGTTTAACCTAGTGGAATGCGACATTTCTCTCTTTCTAATGACGTATGGATAATATCTGTATGTTGCGCAATAACGATCGCATCGTTTGTTAAGTGCACCAACCTTAATATATTCAACTATTTTAGTATCTAACATAGCGGTTAAAATAATATCTTGTTTACAAAAAATTATCTGTGGTAAAGAAAAATTCCACACGGTATGTTATCACATTAATTATAGGTTGCACGTACGCTTAGTCTGCAACGAACTGGCTTTGCCTTTGAATACTGAATACATATTATATTTACAATGAGTGTGGACGTAAATGCGTTACCGGATCTAGCACATCTTGAGATAGGAGATCCAAATCCATTTGTTTTATTCAATGAATGGTTCGCAGATGCTAAGAATTATCTTCCATATGAGTTGCTGAATGCTATGAACATCGCTACTGTATCAAAGTAAGTCAGTTTTATTGATTATGAATGCGCGTTAGAAACTTTGTTGTTTGACTCATATTTTATCAACAACAGAAACAAATATTAAGTTCGAAGTGCATTTATTATAATTTTATGAATAACATATTAATTTTATTCATTGATAAAGCAATGTCTATTCAGTGGATAATAATAATATTACATTATGATAATATATTTTTGAATATTATTTTTTATAGAATATATGTTTATTATTTTAAATTAATTGTATTTTATTTATACATTAATTTATTATTATTATAAAAGAAATTATAGTTTTTTTTTACAATTATTTTTATTTTCATTTTATTTATTACATTTTAATCACTTTTACTAAGAAAAAACTTTTGATTTGATGATTATAAAAACAATTAACAATATGTATATATTAAATTGGAAGGCTTTAGGTATATTTTTTGAGGTGCAGTCCACCGCATGACATTTTTTAATTTTATTTTGAATGGACTCAAAATCAATGGCAAGTGAACTTGGAGTTTAACCGCAAAATTTTGTTTAGCGACGAAGCTTATTTTTGGCTAAACGCTTACGTTTAAAATTGTGGAGCAGAATTAATCCGCAAATGATCCAACAATTGTCGTTGCATCTAGAAAAATGTACTGTATGAGATGGAGCCATATTTATTTAAAAATTAAAATGAAGATTACGTTATCGTTAATGGAGATCGTTAGAGAACGATTATCAATAATTATTTTCAAATTTGAATGGCATTGTTATAGAAATGATGTGGTTTCAACCTGACGACTCCACATGTTATATAACCAACGCAACAATGAAATTATTGAGAGAACAAACTGGCCACCAAGGTCGTGCGATTTAACGCTTTCAGATTATTTTCTTTGGAATTACGTAAAATTTTTGTTTATGACGTTAAACCAGCAACTGTTGACGCCTTGGAAGCAAACATAACTCAGACAATTGCAAACGTAAGATTCCTATTTCTTAAAAAAAGTGGTGTGAATTGGATTTGTCAAAGACAAACATTTGTTTAAAATTGTTTCCAAACATTAAAGCTATTTTACATAAAATAAATAATTTTAAGATATCTAATTTGATTGTTGTTTCATTTGAATTTAAAGTTAGAACGCATTAAAAAAATCACTTTTTACTATGTAAAAGCTCAACCTAATAAAAATTAAGCGAATTTGTAGTCAAAACTTTTGTTTTCGTTTTACCCTAAATGGAAAGCCACAAGAGATATGGCCTTCATCTACACTAAAACATTAAATAAACTCTGCACAACAATTTTATCAAAACTGTTTTGTATTTTCTGCAGCAACAAGATTATACTCTGAAATAAAAAACTACAAATGAATAAAGAAACAAAGAATTTTTCACATACATGGTGGGGCAGAGTGACCTTCCTGATTTGTCGGGTGAATTGTGAGTAAACGGTAAAAGACAAAATTTTGATTTTATTTTCTATTAGTACATACTGCACCATTTTTTTGTTATTTTTTTTAAATTGTTGTGGTGGTCTTGGCGGGCTATACACATGTTGAGGCGTTCCACGACGAAGTTTTTGGCCACTTTCACCAGCATATCTTGAGGGATTGCATCCTTTAAAGCTTCCATAGTTTGAGGTCAAGTTTTGTAAACCTAACCGCTGAGGTTTACCCACAGAAAAAAATCGCAAGTAGTCAAATTCAGGGATTTATAATAATAAAAATAATAATATGTGCCGTAGCTCCATCTTGCTAATACTAGAAGACTTCTGTATTATAATCTTCAATTTTGGGCCATAAAAAAATCTTTAACATTTTGTAATAGCAAGCAGAATTTAATGTTTAGAATATCTCTTCAAAACAATAAGTCCCAATAATACCTATATAGGACACATCGCACAACACTGTCACTTTAAGGCTGTGAAGTGGCCTTTAAGGAATTTCTTGAGGATTTTTTGTTGCCCAGTAACGCAAGTTTTGATTGTTTACTGTGCTAGAGAGGTAAAAATGCGCTTTGTTACTAGTCCACACAATAGCGCCTGGAGCTACAGCTGTTAGAATTGCATTGCAGCATCTGTACGTCTCACGCAGTTTTCTGGTGTAACTTAAAGTCTGTGTGTAAAATTTGCCGTATTGTTCAATAAACGCTCTAACTGCCACGGTGTTTTCGGGTGTTCTCACACTCTTGGGTTAGGTTAGGTTAGGTGTTTTCGGGTGTTCTCACACTCTTGGGTTGCCCAACTTGCTTATTAAAAAGTGCACATCTTGTTTTTCTTACATGGATCAGTAAGATCCAATCTTCGAATGGTTTTAAGGTCGAAACTCTGTCGTGACGAGCTAAACTAAATCGCCTACAAAAGGCTTTCTGCGTCGCAACCACACTTTCCCCGTTTTTAAAAACTGTCTTAACAACAAAGCCAATGCTCTCCTGACCATGGCATGATCACTACTGAATATAGCCTTATTGCTCCGACCTAACCACACTCTTCTACCTGCTCTGGGGACCCGTTAATGGTTAGTGGAAACTAGGAAGTTTATTCTGCCTCTACTTATTTATTAAAATATAAAAAAGGCTCCGCTTAGTCTCACAAGAACGATCTATTTCTTCAATAAAAACCTGGCAAAGGAATTGTACAACAGAAACCTCTGGAGAACTACGGTGAAAGTACATTCTTCTTCAAACAGCTCTTTTTTCTGCTATTTTTCCTTGAAGTATTTTTTGTAGTAGCTGGAATCTGCTTTCATTCTTTATAATATGCCCCAGGTATTGGAGTTTTCTGCATTTGATGGTGTTGAGGACTTCTTTCTCCTTCTGCATTCTGTGAAAGATCTCAGTGTTGGTTATGCGATCTTTCCACAAAACTCTCAACATCCTTCGATATAATCACATTTCAAATGCTTCTAGTTTCTTGCTCATAGCATCGGTTAGTGTCTACGATTCAACTCCGTAAAAAAGAACCGAAAACACGTATCAGCGCATGTCGTGGTTCTTTAGTAGGGATACCATACTGTTGAAAACAGCTTTTGCTTTTTCTATTCGGATCTTGACCTCTTGGGAGTGATCCCACTGATTGTTTACGGTAGTGCCAAGATGTATTTATTTACTCTCTTAATGGGTTTCTGATTGACGGTGATGTGATAATTTCTAATGTGGGATTTACTGATGATCATGACTTTGATTTTTTTAATGTTTATATCAAGCAAGCTTACTTATTCGTAGTTTTAGAATCCTTAAAATGGAAGAAAAAAAATTACCGTAGCAGCTCTTAAGATCAGCAACTCTCAATTTTTTAAATTACCTTGTTCAGTTGTTGCATCTTGTAATTTTCCACTACTAGCCACTTCTTCAAATTTAGTAGGGTCATTTGTATTGTTAAATTCTAGCAAAAAACTTATCCGTACAACACTACAACTAGATCAAAACCCACTACCACTTACACCACCTAGAAAGTCCAACATTTCTAAAAAAAATATACCTTTAAAGGTGTAAGAACCACAAAGATTTCCTTCAGTAGATCTTTAAGTTTTTTGTAAAATTCTTTAGTTTTTTTAGATCTTTTAATGAGGAACAACTAAGGATTTCTAAAAGTTTCTTTCTCACCTACAGTAGCTTTCAAAGTTTACTTAAGATTCTTTTCTAGTCAAGGTTTTTTTCTTTCTTTTCAGTAAAATGTTTTTATCTGTCATACTAGAATTATTTTTATTTTAATGCTGAGTCAAGTTCAAACAGTAACAGTAAAACATAAAGGAATCTTTCATTTTTGAGGTGAATTCTAAATGGTACATGCTTATTTATTCAAAGCACATTAGTTGTGGTTTTTTTTTGTTGTTTTAAAAATTATTTGAATTGAGGACGATGCTTAAAAACCTTTGTCTTAAGGTACTTTCACAAGAAAAAGTTGCAAAGACTTAAATTTGGGATGCCAGAAACTATTGAACGGCTTTTTGTGTTGGGGAATACTTCTTGTAAAGTAACGCTAGAACAACGGACCGTATGAGCTGTGGTTTTATCCTGTTTAAACCAGAAGGCACCTGTAACAATTATTCAACTTTCTTAAAAAATAAAGCTCAACGATGATCACAGATAACAAAGCACATCAAACCATAACATTTGGGTTGTGAATAGATTGGCCTTTGGGAGTTATCAGCTCAGTATAGAAAATTCTATCTGTTTACTGTCCCAGAAACATGGAAATGCGATTTGTTGCTAGTCTACACAATACCGTTAAGAGACAGTAAGGATAGCATTACAGCAATCTGTACATCTTACTCAATCTGATGGATTTAATTCTTGAGCAATTAATTATCTTATAAAAGAGTAAGGTCAGTATGTAAAATTTGCTTTACCCCTGCCCAGCTGTTTTTTTAGAATTTGCAGATTACGATGCTTTTAAGTTTTGGACCAATTTTAATTTTTTTTTTTGGATTAGGAACGCTTTTGTTTGGATTTAAACTGAAGCACGTGGAAAATGATCTCTGCGTCAAAGTCATAGACTTATCGTGACATAAGCTTCTATGATGAAGCTTCAAAAATCTTGATTATTACCCCACAGGACCGACCGGCGCCGTTCTACTCGCTTTTTGAGTGATTATTTGAAATGTAGATTCCATTACGCCCTACTGTGCAATATAGTATATTCAGTATCAAGGGCAGGAACACATTATTTGAAGTACGCCGATTTTTGGCCGCACGACCGAAGCGAGAGTGGCAGACAGCAAACATTACTTGTTAGCAGGCTGCAAATACTATTTTTACCTAGGATCGTTACAAAAGATTTTTCCGCTTTTGGTTTTGGCACAGCAGACCATCTACAAAAAATTCAAACACTTATCAAGAAGACAACAGAATACAATATCCCAATACATATAGCGTTCATATACTACCACAAAGCGTTTGACAGTGTCAAGACTTGGGCTTTCTTGTCGGCATGAACGTCGCAAGAATATACTCGAGATATACCGCTCTAATAGAAGAGTACGGCAACGGGACCCAATCTCCCTCAAATTATTCACCGCAGCTATTGAAAAGATTTTCAAACAACTAAACTGGGACGAGAAAGGCATTAAGATCGACGGGGCATACATAAGTCACTTAAGATTTGCAGATGACATAATTCTAACAAACACCAACATCAAAGAATTAAAAACTATGGTAGAAGAACTAAACAACCTCTCCAAGCAAATAGGGTTAAAAATGAATCTAAAGAAAACAAAAATTATAACTAGTAGCTTTCAGGAAATGTAGATAGCACCATAATAGAAAAAGTAGAGCAGTATACATATCTGAGGCATACAATTAAAATTGGGAAAGAAAATCAAACGGAGAATCCAACTAACATGGGCCGCCTTTGGAAAGCTCAGCCATATTATGAAAAATCAAGACGTTTCAATACACCTAAGGTCTACAACAGTTGCATCCTCCCCGTTGCCAATTATGGCCTGGAAACGATGGCGATCTCTAAAAAATCAGCAGCAAAACTTAGAGTGACTCAAAAAGCAATGGAACGTGCGATGCTGGGAATCACTTTGAGAGACAAAGTGCGCAACACAGATATCCGGACAAAAACAAAAATAATAGACGTCATGGATAAAACAGCGGAAATCAAATGGTAATGGGCAGAACATGTGGCTAGAAAAAGTACAGAAGAATGGAGCCACAAGATTACCTTCTGGAGACCCCGGGAAACAAAAAGAATAACGGGAAGACCCCAAACGAGATGGGTCAATGACATAAAGACGATAGCAGGAAAATAGTGAATGAAAACAGCAAACGACAGAGAAGCATGAAAAAGAATGAAGGGTAATAATAAGAAGAAGAAGTATTTTGAAATAGAGTGACTGAAGTCGATTTTCATTACCCTACCCAAAAAAATGAATGCAAGACGGTGCAAAGATCAGTTTAATGTACTAAAACTATTCATATACAAGAATATAGAACAGATACGACGGCTTAATAACAAAAAAGCAATTTGGTTGATGTTACGCCCAAACACCAAAAATTACACAATATTATTTACATAAGATGATGCATGACTGTAAAAAAAACAAAATAAAAAAAAAAATCTGATTAAAATTGACCATATGAGTATTTAGGCTTGACTGAATACATGCGTTCTTTCAGTTTGTGTGGTTTATGTGTGTATGGTCTCTGCATTTATGCAATATTCAGTTTAAAAAAAATATTTTTTATTCGATCAGTTAAAATATATCAAAATTAATACAATAAACTTATTTTAAATATAAAATTTGTCTTAAAAACCATATCAAAATTGATACAAAAACTTATTTTTAACATTATATTTGCTCCAAAACTACGTCTACTACATGAAATTGACGCACAAAACCTATTTACACAATTAACTACATAAAATATATCAAAAAGATCACGTTTACCATCTAAAACTGAAACGCGAAACTAGAGCAGAAAATGCATTTATTGCGTATGATTTGCTTATAAAACCATAAAATTGCACAAAAAATATATGTTTAGCATAAAAGTTAAATCTCACAAAATTTATTAAAATTAGCGCACAAAACTCATTTGAAATTGAGCAAAAATCTTATTCCTAGCATAAAAACCGTTTGAACATCAAATGAAATTTAACAAAACTTAATCAGAAAATTCATTTACAGCATCATATTTGCTTCAAAATTCTAAAACTGTGCAATAAGAACACTTATAATATAAAAATTGCACAGAAAAACATACAATTTGCTTCGAAATCATATTAACTAGATGATATCATTCTTGAAATTTCGGGCGATTTCAAAACGTTTTGTCAAAACAACAAAATAGATTAAAATCTTTGTTTGTGCCTCGGCCCCTAGTGCCTTTATTAATAGTTTAGATAATTAGTCAGTAATTATTTCTAGTTTTCCAAACAAAGTAAATTCTAAAATTATTAATTGTTTTTAGAAATGGTATTGTAAGCAATCGAATAGTATTATGCCAAGATATCCAAAGCGACTGCATAGTTTTTAACACAGATAATGGTGGAAGGAAGAGTGGAGATATTGTAAGTACTAATAAACTGCTTAAGAGGTAGATAATAGTATATGCTTACAATTTTTAGGACGACCACCCACAAGTATCCGTTACATTTTATTGGTGTTATACAAAAGATGGAAGAGCGACTCAAAGACAAGTAAGTTATAAAATATTATGTTATTGCTGATAGTATAATTAAAGTACCACAGAGACGTAAAATGATTATGTTTAAGCATTTTTATTTTCTTAATTCTCTAAATTATCTAATGACCTAAAAAAACATATTTAAATCTCCGTTTGCATGCCACTTACTAGTACAACCTCATCACCAATTCTGTGGCCTATCAAACCTAAAATAAAATAGCTATTTATCTGAATAGTTGCTCTCTCTAAAACCTTTACAAATTATTTTATTAAAATAATGTTTCTTTTAGGTTCGTTTTGAAGGTAACGCTATTAAAATGGACCGCGCATATGCCGAAAAACAATTCTCATTAGCTCCAATATTTAGTAAAGTAAGAAACATGTATTGCAATCAAGGTAAAGAAGTGGAATGGAACGATTTAAAACGACGTCACAATGAAGCAATTCTTAAAGTTAAAACAACCAAAGATATTAAACTCGATGATAATCCAAATTTGGTTTACATTAAAATTGTACCTGAACGAATGGAATTCTATTATTCATTTGCAGATGCTGTTGCAGATAGAGTTGCTTTTACAAAAACAGGAAATACATGGAAAAATGTACATTTAGAACCTTGAAAATAATAAAGTATGTTAATATGTGAAGTTCTTTTTCTTGGTCATTCTTAGGTAGACTGTTAGAATGTTTTTCTTCAACTTGGTGTTATACTTCCCTTGATGTTGACGTCCAGCATTCCCGCATCTCTTTGCGGGCTTGCCTCTTTCTCGTCTTCCTTCCTCTGGTCGGCCTTGTGTGAACTGTTTTACTATTTTGTTGTTGTCCATACGCTTGATGTGCTTGTTCCAATATTTGATTAAATTGTTCATATCTTGTACATTGCACATATCTCGTGTTTCTCTGTTTCTTATTCTGTCGTGTAAGTGCAGTGATTTAATTTAAATCTATTTTCTTCTTATAATGCCGTACTCGCAACGAGCATAAGCCACTCTCTCGTATGTATACGTGGAACCCGATCTTTCTAGAAATTATTTTATTAATATAGTGTAAGAATGCACCAAACTGTATTTTACTGACTATTCACAAAACGGATTTTTCTTGACAAGCAATTATAGTAACACTTGATTTCGTCAAGGAGAAATGAAAACTTAGCAAAACATCATGACAGCCGACAAAATTCCGTTCGTTATATTTTAAGAACTCTATTTCTAGACATAAATGTTTAAAAAAGAACACCTTATACTTGCTACACTACTCCAAACATAACTTGGCCGCTATAATAGGCAACTTAATTTACACGAAAATATTGTTTGCTTTGATGCACTCAAAGTTTTTTTTACAAACTCAAATCTGAAATTTTTGGAAATCACATAAAAAATAATGAAGCAATATAAACAAAATTAATTATTTAGACTTTAGTTTTTATTAGCTAACAATTTGGTATAAAATTATAAACAATAATAGCAAGCTGCAATATGGTAAACCGCGTTTGGTAGTTTACCATTTCAATTTTGTTCCATTCCATTGGAAGAAGCCTCCATTGTGTTTTTCATTTAGTTCATATAAAAGATTGACTAGAGATGCAGTGCTGGTATCAACATCCATTGGTGCTTTTGATCCACCCATATCAGTTTTAACCCAGCCGGGATGTAAAGCAGTCACCAAAATTCCTTCTTTTTTGAGATCAATACTCATTGATACACTAGCCATATTTAAAGCAACCTATAAAAATATTCAATGAGACAAATCCTATATTGAAAGATAACCTGCGATGATTTGGAGTCAGTGTAGAGAATAAAAAACCTTCATCCAAAAATTATAAAAAGAAAAGTTTATTCAGCGACCGGTTTCGATGCATGCATGCATCATTAATATTAAACAAACATACTTGTATGTTTGTTTAATATTAATCTTATATTTAATGTGATACATTTTCAATCAACTTTGCTTTTCAAATCTAACTCAATATGATACTAATGTTCTATATGTAATTTTTAGCCTGAAGATGATGCATGCATGCATCGAAACCGGCCGCTGAATAAACTTTTCTTTTTATAATTTTTGGATGAAGGTTTTTTATTCCCTAAATCCTATATTTCCAAAATACGAAAAATATAATTTGCTAATTAAAGCAGATTAAAAGAATTCATTTATTACTTTGTCTAAATTTAATAAAAATAAGTTTACCTTAGAACATTTATACGGATACAATCCGCCATCTTTGTTCATGTCTATGGATGCAAGCACTGAAGACATATTCACTATTGCTGCTTTATTGGTTCCCATAGGTAAACTGCTATTCTTTTCTGCTGCTTTTACTAGTAATGGAAGTATCGCCTACAATAATACAAAAGCTTCCATCAATATCATGAAGTTGGTGATGATTTTTAGGCCACCAATAACTTTTAAATATGTCCTTTATAAGTATACCAATTGAGTTACCAATATGGCAAACTAAGAAAAACGTGGCTTAAAAATTATTAATGATTTTTATGCTTCGTAATAGTATGTTGTACAACTAGCACGTAATAATACCCATGTCTCACGAGTTTAAACGTTGTTGCATGAGCCTTTGGCAAGTTCGGCAATTTATACAAGTGAGAAATGGACATTAAGTGCAAGTTGTATAATACACTTTTCTACGACTACAATAAATAAAAATTAGTGCAAGTTGTACACTTTGTTTTTTTTATGATTTTTAGAAAAATTGTATGATATCACATACAGTTGCACAATGGACATGTTACAGTAAGGAGAAGTAAAATATAATTAATAGTAATGATTGTCTCATTAGGTATTCTAATAAAGAGTTGAAACTAGTCTCGTCAGATGCACAATTTAATGTAAATTTAAGTGGTTGGGTCGGTTTATTTTTGATGCAAATGTCGTGAACTATTATCTCGTTGAGTAATCAAATCGTAAAAAGTTGTGAGACCAGTTTCTTGTAGTTTCATTCATTTAAAGTGGCCGTACCTTAGTTAACATTATTGGTGCCACTGTGTTGATGGTAAATGCATCCATCATTTGTTCAACTTTAACATATTGTATTCTAGTATATTTGGGTGAATATCCGGCACTGTTGAAGAGTACATTTAATCCATCTTCTTTGACAATTTCTGATACTTTGCTGCTGAAATCTGCATGAGATTTGAAGTCTGTTACATCTAAAAAAATAAGAAGTAGGATAAAGTTTAATAAAAATTGTAATATTCTAAAACAGCGATTTAAAAAAAATAGAAATACCTAATTGGAGGATGTGCACGCTTTTAAATTCGTCGGCAATCGCTTGAAGTTCCTGAAAGGAAAAATCAATAAAATACAATAACATAAACACGTAATATAATATGAATAAAAATTTTGACCACTTTTTTTTCAAAATTTCAAAATGTGATATTTATATACTTGATACTTGCTCAACATTAAATGGTTTTAAAGTTTCTCAAAAGTGTAGGTAGCAGCGTGGCTCATGGAATATGTGAAATGTAAGCGCGAATGAAGGCCAAGGCATGAGTGCAAGAGAGTAAACATGTTTGTGTATATTAAGTTGCCTATTATATCGGCCAATCTATTCTTGCTTTGCTATAGTAGCAATCTCACGACTTCTAACAAGTTTCACAAAAAGTTCCCGTACGGTCCATTTTGAATAAAGTTAATTGATCTGACATAACTTACACTAGAAGTACTAAGGATAATACAATAATTGATAACTTTTAAAGTATAGTAATAATTTTAATAAAATTTTGTGTAAATATATATATATATATATATTAGTAGCACCAACTACAAACAACAAAATAAATTAAAATTTACGTAAACTGTATGCCAATAAGTAGTAAAAAGTAGCGTTTAAAAGTAAATTGTACGATTGTTCTATTAGCATGATCCACATGCACTTCAATTATATCTCTTAATAATTAATAATAAAATTATTTAATCATTGCAGATGTTACCAAAATATTTTTCCTTCAAATTACTCTAAATAAATAATGAAGACCAAATATAACAACAATCAATACTTCCATTTTACTTAAAACAATATTTTTTCTTATCAATTACTTATCGTTAATTACTCTCTAAAATACATACAAAAAGTAATATCTAACTTTATATCTCCTCACGTTTTCATAATATAATTGCGCCACTTTAATTATATTAAGGACCATTGTTTATGACGTACTGTCACGTAATATGATCGATAGCTGATAATACATTTTTCATATTTTCAATTACTAAATTTCATGACGTTGGATCAGGTTTCCAGTGCAAGGTCAAAATGAATTATTTGTAATAAAATGTGAAATATTAATTTATTTTAGTTTAAATGCATTTTGCGCAGAAGAGCATTAAACAATATTTTAATTCTTTAGAAATAAGGCTAAGCCAAGCTTGAAATAAAGCAAAATCAGGAAAAGCTGCAGATTATAAATTCCTATCTAATCCTTCAAAGATTTTTTTAAATTAAAATGTTGTTACTGTTAATCACTACCAAAACAAATTTAGGTCAATAGCCTAAAGAAGATTTTAATCATTTTCACGAATTCAAAATAATTGATAAAAAATAATATAAATAAGTATCAATGTAGATTAAATAGATTATTATAAATTGATTGTCATCATTTATTTATTTAAAAATTCAACTAAATTCATGTTATGTACAATGACCGTGCCAATTTTATTCCATTTTATAAAGTTGGTATGTTAGTACAAAATTATAATACAATCCTATATATCTTCAGTCGTTAGCAATTATTATATTATCATTAGTTATGTTAGACCAATTAAACTTTATGTAAAATAAATTATGCCAATTTATTCTACTTAGCAGTATATACTTCAAGTATCAATATTAAATTGTTTTAAAGATTCTCAAAAGTGTAGGTAGCAACACAGATACAGTAATCCCAGAACAGCGTGGCCCATGGAATATGTTACTTTATGCAAAATAAATTATGCCAATTTATTCTACTTAGTAGCAGTAATAACCAAAATTCAGTTCAAAAATTATTAATAATTTAACTATACTCAATAGTTTCAGAGTGATATGTCATCATCATCATTTGTGTTGTTTTTTTCGCAAGTCCAACTTGCTTCTTCTCCAGGTTTCTTGGTACTCCTACTCTTTATTCCACTACACATGTATGTTTTCCTTAGAAGAGTCACCAGCATCTTCTCGTTCCTCTTTTCGGATTTGTATTCACCATTCCTTCAATCAGGTCCTTCAATAATTAATCTCTTCTTAATGCATGCACTATAGATCCTTTCTTTTTAATGTCCTACTAACGCTCTTTCCTTTTCTCAACACTTCATTTCGGATCTTACCTAAACTCTTAATGCCCATTAATCTTCTTCAGAGCCACATTTCAAATGCTTTTATGCGCTTTTATCTTTGTTCTTATCGTACAAGTTGCACATTCATATAGGAACAAACCATATAAAACATTTCTCAATCCTTTGTTGCAGATTTAAACTCAAAGTCTTGATCCTCCTTCTAAAAGCTTCTTTCGCCATTCCAATGCATATCCTTATTTCTCTCTCGTTTTTCCAATTCTCTGTAATTTCAGTGGTACTGAAGGAGATTAATAAGGATTAAGAGTTCAGGCAAGATCCAAAATGAAGAAGTGTTGAGAAGAACAGAAGAGGAAAAAGCGCTAGTAGGTACAAACATAAAAAAGTACTAAGAAAACTGGAGAAAAAGCATTAAGACTTTTTGTTTATATTCAGTCCATACATTGATACATTTCTTCAAGTTTTTTAACTATCATCTTCAGTTGTTCTGTGCTCTCTGCTAATACGATCATGTCATCGGCAAATCAAATGTCCAGCACTCTGCTACCATCTCCTTACCTACAATGGTATTCAAACCTCTCATCACAATATTGCAACCTCGGCCCTCTTCTTCAAAAATGTTTTCTACTCTGCTATATACTTCTACCGCATCATCTTTATAACTGCCCGTCGTTGGCAAATAGACTTATATGATTAATATATTCTTTCGTGACGCGTTAATATTTATTGCTATTATCCTATCACAGTCGTAGGTAACTTTCATGAGCACTCCCACCTCATTTCGCAATAGAACTACGCTCCCTCCAGGTCTTCTTCTCTTTGTTCTTCCCACCATGTTTTACTGACTCCTATAATGACAACTTTATTTCTTAGCATTTTACGTCAAGTTTTCTTGCTTTTCCTTCAGTAGAGTTCTGACGTTCTCATCAGTTCTAATTCTGTTTCCTTCTCATTTCAAATGCCTTTCCCCCCCCCCCCCCCCCCCTCGTCCTCAAAGATCCGACTGGTGATCCATTTTACCACCGATATTTAATTCACTTTTAGAGGAATTCATGCTTTTTTTCTCTTCCCCTTTCCCAGGCACTTGTTCTTGGGATCAATTCAGTGGTTCATCTCTATACCGTTGATCCCAAAAGATTCATCCGCTTTTAGGGGTAATTTCTTACCCATAGGGCAAAGAGGTGCCTTTCTACTGGTTCGTCCTCCGCTTTCCAAAAAGACCGTTGGCACTTAATAGAAAGATAATTTCTTATGCCGGAAGTTGGTCGGTCGCCATTGCCTCGTTAGTAGTAACAGGTTGCACCGTGTAAAAAAGAGGTTGACATTTGATTGGGAGATACAAGACAATACAAGCTAAAATTTTATGTTCTCCATCCATACAAATAGCTTCAAGTTACCAGCAAAGTAACACCCAGCTTTACACTTAACAATTAGTTACTACTATTAAGAAAAAAAGTAACTTTTGGACATAAGCGGCTTCTCACAAACTAGCCCACCCAAAAACGACTAAAGAGCGAATGTCTTATGGTTGACGCCAATAAGGCTGATTACCACCGTCGGCGGATTGTAATAATCAACAACATTAACCTTCAGTGAAAATCTAAATTGAACAAACTTGAGCTTATTCCATACTCAGAAAATCTAAAAAACTCCAACTAAGTTTAGTATGCAACCTGAACAAATTCCACAAGAATTTTGTGCGCAACACAGTAACCAAGTATCAATTGATACAATTTAATAAAAAAACCAAATACCATACATGGACAGCTAAAGCCCCAACGCCGTAAGTTTGTTCCAAAAGTTTTTATTTGCACAAAAAGACACCGTACGTAAAGTTATTTGGGCAAGAGTAAACTTTTCACCCTATAATAGCAGGGGTTCCGCAGGGTTCTTGTATGTTGCTTACTTACAACGCATCGTTGCAGGTTTTAAAGTCACGCAGTACGACACCGCACTCTTATACTCCTCCAAGCAACAGGAACGCTTGAAACAAGGCTCGGAGATTAGAAAGTCAAGATGAACTTCAAGATACACCAGACACGTTATACCATCTATTTTGTAACTACTTTATAAACAATTATGCATTGATACTAAAAAAAAAAAGTGTCCGGAAGCTATAAGATTGGGAAATCTGAAAAACTACTTAAAATTAGAACTGGCTGAGATCGGCTAGTTGTATCACATGCTAAAGCATCACCATACTGTAAAAAGAACTGGGCAACATGAAACAACAACGGGCATTTTACTAGTCAAAGATAATCGTAACGTAAAAACCTTAATGCCTATAGTAACCCCAAAATAGATTGGCCGGTATAACAGGCAACTTAATGTACACGAAAGTTATATTTTCTCTGTTGCACTCATGCCTTTGCCCGTTTTAGCATCGGGGTTACATTTAAAACATTCCATAGACCACAGTCCACGATGTTCTGGGATTACTGTAGTTAAACCCAAACAAATCAGTGGTATCATTAGTGGCAGATATCAACAAACCCAAAAACTACAAAAAAGCAACCATGTTCAGCTTAATAGAACCACCAGTGGCAAACATCAGCAACCCTACCAAACATGATAAAACCGATAGAAGCTACTTCTTGGCCGACAGCCAACTTTTCGCATCCAAGTTAAAGGTTTTAAAAAGATCTAAACTAAAGTGGATATCAAAAACAACTAATTAGTGAACCCTGCATCTGAGCCCGGCATAGCGGTCAGCAAAACATATATGGCCCGCACAAGTGTACCCTAAATAACCATTACCGTAACCGATGCTGACGACGACAATGTACAGGATACACCAAACTAGAAGTCCCAAACTGACAAAAGTCTTCGGCATATGTGCAAAAAACAACTTCAAAGAAAGAAGTTAGCCACCACCGATCCCCGCCCCATGTTAAAGACCTATACGCAAAACTGCAAGACTTTTGAGACTAAACCATCACCTTTGATGCCTCGGTTAATCCTGGATGAGTGTGTTTAGAACATCCCGTGGCCGCAAGTGTTAAAACTATTCAAAACCCAACCCAAATTCATAGTAAAACCCCAGTAAACACTTATTTACAAACTACACTTCTTCAAACAATAGCTGCAACTGCAAGAGTTGGATGCAGTAAACAAGGGTCTGCAATATGGTAGAACCTACAAACGCGGGGAGGAAGGACGTTTATTTCAAAAGCTGGAAAAAAGAACGTTTTTATAAAACCGTTTCTGATGGGGCCTCAATATTTTGCAGTGGGGCCCAAAAATCCTAGATGCGCCACTTTTTCTTCTTAGAGTGCCTTCTGTAATTCTCACTGTCAGTTATAATAGTAAACAGTTTGGTTGATGTACGTCCATACTACTCTCAAAAATTTCTAAACCAGGAAGTTTTACGTCGCCTTCTTGTTCTTTCACCATTTATTTTCCCCTGCATTATCATAGTATAGAGTATAATTCCCTCCTCATAATATGTCCAAAATATTCTAATTTTTATTTCTTTTCGGACTGCATAACTTTATCATTCAATATATGGTCGGTTCATAATTAATTAACATGCGCCAATAGACCCACAATTCAAAAGCCTTTATATTTTTGATATTCCTTTCCTTACTCGTCTATGCTTCCATACCATATAACAAATTAAAAAAATAATCTTATCATACGTGTTCTTAGCTTTAGATTTAGGTTACGATTTGTAAGGATTTGTTTCATTTTAACAAAGACAGTGGCGTCACTGTTTGAAGGTAATTGGAACCAATATGCAAAGCAAAACCAAACTCTCGACCATTTCCGTTCCTAGAAATAGTAAAGTTTTTCCACCAAACAAACAAAAGTCAGTCAGTAGATCAACGGAAAGCCAGTTTTCGTCTGGTGCCACCTTGTGTGTTACAATCTTGACTACAATGCAGCTTCCACAAACGAACACCAATAAGTTGCCGTAGACTCCACAATAAAGTTCTCTACAGACAAAAGTAAACAACTCGTTCAAGTTCCTGTGCTTACACATTTCATTAGGGCATTTCTGCACAACCTATTTTGATAGCTTTAAGCGGCATCACGTTGTGGAACACAGAAACAAATCTGTTCTTATTTAAAACCACACTCTTTGTGAATGCTTATGAACAAGCAAAATAACACAAACGCTTTACAAAACAAATTTGCACCAACGTTACCATAATTTCTATGGGTGCAAATTTATTTGCAGAAAAAACTCCAACGTCAAGGAACTTTAACCACAAGTCTGCTTGATTGCCCTTTAGATCATGGCTCGTTACCAGCTACAGAAGATAAAAGCGGTAACAAAACCACATCTACCTGTAGGTGGTGCAAATCGGAAGTGTAGCTTTGCTAGTGCTAGGTGTGTACCTTCTTCTAGAATAGCGTTGCTGGCAATAATATGACTTTGGTAAAGTTTATGGGCTGTTGTGTAAATCTTGTCTGGTTGGATTATCTCAGTTTTCTAGTTCCGCAAGGTTGTTTCCAAAAAGAACTAGTTTGACCAGTTGCAATCGTTGTACTACAATTTTTGCGCATGGTAACGCTCAACTGAGTTTGATTGTGGCGGGTTATTTACAAACTGCAGCCTATTTCCGGACAAGATTACCTCTAGATAGCTCCAGCAATAAAAAAAAAGCTTCAAATAATAGATGGTGGCTTAGTAGTAGAACTGCTTCTACCCAAAAGATCGTCATAATCAATGCCAACTTGTTATCCCTATGAGTGAGATCATAAAAGCCTATGACTGCCACACGTTTTTCGAGAAGGATAGGTTCTATTAGTTGATGTATTTCAATTGGTCACATCCGTTTTTACCCTTAGCCAGTGGTAAGCGCAAAAGATAGTAGTCTGTGTCTCATCCCTGTCTGTGTGAAGTCCTGTAATTCTAAAAAAATACTTTTTGCCGGGTGTTGATACATACTTGTGTATTAGAAAAATGTTTCAAGATCTGTAGTGTGACTCGCAGTGAGGTCATCTATGAGGCTGTGCAAGAAGACAACCAGAATGGTCAAAACTAAAAAAGAAAAAAGAAATGAAGATGATGGTTCAAAATACCGTTTTGCACCGTTCGCATACAGTGTAAATCATTGCAAACCATACAATGTGTATATAAGATTACCTAACTAAAAACATAATTTTATTGGGTGCATGGATTTCGGTTCAAGAACCGTCCCAAGCATCAGTTGGAATAGACTTGATAAAATCATAACTCGGGCTTCCAGCTCATTTCAAACCGCAATCGGATAACAGACTACACAGCAAAAACTTGATGAATAGGAGACAATTTCATCTTAACCTTTAATCACTTAAAAAAACAACAACAACAACTTTTCAACTGTGTAGGAAGAAGGAAATGGCAAAGAAAAGGCTGAAAAAGCAAGAAGAGCACAGTGGAGGAGTGCCGTCACATAAAACCTATAGGCTTTTGACGGCAAGCAGGTAACAAACAACGTCAGTGTTGTCAATTAAAACCTACTTCACTGTAGACCATAGCACTATTGATACAAAATAAGAAGAATAAATCATCATCGCTAGGAGTATACCTTCACCTCAAACAACTGAGCTTTTGGCAATACCCTCGTAATAAACAGCATCACTCTCATGATACATTTGACAAACGACAGCCGGATGGCAATCACCCTATTAAGCGTCCTACAACACAATCACTCAAAAGCTGCTGGTCAATAATGAGTCCGTCATTAAAATTGGAAAAAATTGATCCCAATTTATGGTGCGAGCAATCAACATCACAATAGCCAATCAGAACCAAATGATAGTATGTGGTTAAGTTTCGACCACCATTTACTTTATAAAAACTCACATCAAGAATAGCCTCGAAAATTAAATTGTTTTGACATTTACAAGGATTTGCTCTCTTAACATCCAGTGTGCAGTAAAAGCTTAAAGAACGGCAATTTTTCTATTGTGTTAGTACCATGAAATGGAGCCCTAAAACAACAACAAGAAATGAAGGAATGCATAAAAAAGGTGAACAGGCAACATTAAGGTGGCAACTAATCGTAACTGAAACCAGGCTGCGCAAAATAGAAAAGAAAGAAATGGAGAAGACCTACTTTCAGGTGTGAATGAAAACAGGTTAAAGGAGAAGTACCATGAAACAAACAAGGTTATATACTACCCAATGCACAGTGCCAAAGTGCCAATGCACAGTGCCAAAGTGCCAATTATGCCACTGAAAAGAAGA
This sequence comes from Tachinus rufipes, assembly GCA_963932245.1. NCBI lineage: Eukaryota > Metazoa > Arthropoda > Insecta > Coleoptera > Staphylinidae > Tachinus > Tachinus rufipes. The sequence continues at coordinate 20,070,067 of OZ010744.1, forward strand.
AAAAACAAACCTTCTCAATTCATGACCCAATCCAAAAAATTGGAGAAAGACTTATGAAACCAACATTTACCTACACCTACGACACTCCGGAAGTACACACCACATCTTTGTCCAAGCACGCTCTTAGTGGCATTGCATTTTCTGTCACCAAAACATTTCAAAACAACCACTAGGCTAGCTTCCGAGTTAGTTCAATGTCGTTGAACTTCTGATTGCACCCAAACCGGCGTCAAGCATTACATCATTGCCAGAAACCCCGTAAAGCTCATTGCTCCTTAGGAACTCGCCAAGTGGCTTCAAACAAAAACATTCATTCACAACCTACAAACGGGCAACTTCACACACGACCTTGTACCGAGTTGCAGTAACATATTAATGGTTATCGTGTGGTGACTTAGTATGAACTGGGTTCAGCTAATGTCACTATATAATTATGTAGTAAAGGCCATTAGGAGTCCTTATTGCATTGTACTGTGGACAACTGCCAAACAGGTGGCAATCCATTCTGCAAGACAGCTATTTATTGCGAGTTTACTAAATAGAATAAGGTAGGCAAATAATATACTCTATTGACATTCGTCGTAGATATATTCTGTAGTTGTAATCGTCAAAGCAGATAGTAGCTCGGTTGGGTGAAGCGCCTAACCTTAAACTCGGCGCATAATTTGTAGCAAGTTCGAGCCCCAGCTTCCGGAGAACATTTTAAGAAATTGTTGCATTTATTAATTCAGGACATTAGTATAATTAATACATAATTAGTGTCCATGAAACCATAATTACATTTAATATGAGAGTGTGAGAAAACCAGATACTAAGCCTCGTCAGTATCTACCATTCTCTCAATCAATGGGATAGATAGTAAGAGAGGAAATTGGTGCAGGAATTATTATCAGTAAAAGTTATTAATGTTACAAGTCAATCATACGGCATGCCAACAGCTTAATCTAATCAAGTAGTCAGTACTCAATAGCTTGCTAAACAGTAATTGCTTTCTAGTAGCTTTGTATAATACAAAGTTAGTTGTATCGTGTAAACTCCTCAATAAGTAAAACAGTCTATTGTAGTCAGTAGTATAGTTTTGGAAAAATAGTATTAACGAACATTACATACTGAAATCCTATTACATCTACAAGAATATCGGTGAACCTTTTCCTCTAGAAAAATATTGACACGTACAGCGCCATTTTTAAACTAACATTTGTTCTTATGGGTAAAATTTTCAAACAACTCCACGTTTAAACGATAAGTTTTTCAAGCAACTGTTATTTTAAAATATAATGTGCATACAACCGCCTATATATTAATACTTTCGAACAAAGATTTAAAGTTATATTTAATTTGCAAATAAATACAAAAATTCTAAGTTTTTAAAAATTAATTACGTTAAAACTAACCGTCATAGAAAAATTAAAAAAAAAGGTATTAATGTATAGCTGAAACGTTCTTCTATAATGTTTGAAAATTTGGTTTAATAATTTTCATCCGTTTTCTCGGTGGACTGTTTTAGCAAATCGCTATAAAATGTCATAAATTCTCCAGCCTTAACATAGGCCAACCAAGCAGGATTGAATATATATATATATATATATATATTATCGGTACGCCTTATTACCTTTCGGTGTAGGCTAGGATTGAATATAAACATTATAAATTTCTCATTCAAATAAATAAATAAAATCAGTATAAAATTCTCATCGAGCCATTGTTTAATTATGATCTACATTGTAGTTTGTTCCCACTTAACAATGGCCATCAAAAGTCGAAACTTAAGTCGTGAATTTGTATTTCTATTCATTATTAATATATATTTTCAACAAAAATTACTTGTGGTTAATGTTATTGATTTATTTAATATAAATTACAACAAAGTAAATGTGTCAACCATCCTTTATATTAATTAATTCAATTAAAACATAATTAAAATACAAATTGATTTAATTCCATTTTTTTTTTCAACATACAATAATATATAAATAATTTACATGTAATTACTTATAAATAAATTCATATAAAAATACACGTCCTTGAATTTATTTCGCAATATCTTCGCGGTAAATTTCACGATAATATTTTGTCGTTTTAAGAAGTTTTTTTAGATCGTCCATGAAATTAATTAACTCATTGTATTCACATATTGACGTCATGCAATTTATATATCGTTTAATATAATATTTGATCATTTTATTTCATCATTGTCTATCTGATATCTTATCAATTCGATATGTAGTATAAAAACACAATTTGTATTTTTATTTTTATGTGCATATTAATAGAATAGATATATTAGATTTATGTGTGGGATAAAAACTTGTTTCTCACTATAATTTATTATAATTACAGATTTGTGCATTTCTGGTAAACACGTAAATTATTTACTTGGGGCTAGTATAACTGATCACATCACTATAATGTGGTATCATACCATAATATATAAAAAATACTAATTACGAATAAAAGACTTAATTCATGTTAATCTGATTATTATATAAAAGATATTAATTTCTGACCATTTTTTATTTTTTTGTTTGTTTTAAGTATTAATTATAGTTTTATCAATTTGTTTCTATCGAGCATTACAATAGAAATATCCGAATTAAGAAAAATGTCAACTTGATAAAGATAAGGTTTTCTGTACGTTTTAACAAAGGCTACATCTTCTTAGTTATTGTTATCTAAAGTAATAATTAATGTTTTTAATTAAAATATTAATTGCAAAAGCATAATAGCGAATAGGAAATAAATTGTTAGTCTCCACATAATTACTGGGTTAAGTTATGATAATATATTTTAGGATAAATTTTTTTAATTTTCTAGGAGAAAGCAAAAAAAGTTTTTCCATATTTATTAATGTTTTCAACATAGAGAATGGTGTTTTTATTTGATGGTTTAATTATCAATTACACACACCAACTAATTTTTTATTGCCTTTCTTAAAATTTGTAAGTAAAGATTTAAGATTATGCAGGTCGGAATAGTTTATTGATGTTTGAAATCGTTAGAGATTTGTTTTTCTTCTTTTTACAGCCTGAAGACAAGGAACAAAAATACTATTTAAAGCTTAAGCTGCAATACAGGGCTGAATCGAATCAATCATTTCGAGTGTTTCCAGAGCTACCACTCCGTCATGCCGATAGCAATCGAATCGAAATGACGTAAATATGACGTTGTGTTGCAATACATATACAAAGCGGCCCATAGGTCGAGTCATGATTTTAAATATAACTTCTTTGTTTTTATTACAAAATATGAGTTAGGGTTGGTCTCAGATAACTAGAGCCAAAACAAGTAATGTATTCGTAAGAATAAAATTGTGATAAATAGTAAATTTTTTATTATTTCATAATTTTTGTAGTGTCCTAAAGGTATATCTTACGTTATTTTTGTACTTGTTCTTCTATTGTGCCTTACAGCGTTCTTCCAGTGTTATTGATATTTTTTTTTTTATTTTATACTTTTAGATATTAAAGATGAACTGTTTTATCTTGTTATTTTAATATGTCTTTATAGTTAAATTGCTCAAGTGACTGCCACATTGTTACCTTAATTAAATGATTTATTATATGTATATATGTATATATATTAATTTTTTTGTAATGTAATATAGTATTTTTCTGTGACGTATGTAAACACTATACTTTGTGTGACATTAATAAATTTACTTTTACTTTACTTTACTTTACTATGAGAAAAATTGGATAAGAAATGTCTTAGATCTTAATTTGTTTATAAAATACTATTTAAAAAGATACAACAACAACCTTGGCTATTCCGCATTATTAAAATCAGTGGTTAATTTATCTAAAAGAATATTTAATTGAGTAAAAAATATTTTGGCAACTTTCGATGGCGGTCATATTATTTACGTATAAAACAGGCAAATTTATCTAATTCAATACCACATGTTTATCTAATTCAATACCACAACATTCAAAATAAGATTCGATTTCTAATAATTTTAGATAAAAAATTATGTGTTTGTTAGCAATATCTCCTTTAGCATAAATTCCCACATTTGTATTTTTCAGCATACTTTTATACAAAACAAAGAATATGCTACAAATCATTATTACATAAAAGTTTAATATAATTAATCTTATTTCTAAGTAATTGAACATTTAAATGAAACAAATTTATTTGTTTATTTTCTAGTATTATTTTGTCCGTAGTAGAATTGGTATTTCCAATTTTATACTATTGATCGTTTTTTTTGTTTTTCGAGTAGAAGGCTGATATTTTAGAGCTTACGCATGTGCTACTACCTCACAGCTGCCATAATATATACAATTTAATTCAGAAGAACTGCATGATTTTTAAATAATAATTACTCCAATGCCATTTTATTAAACTAAGTGCGGAAAATAACATCACTTAAATGACAACTTTCTTCTCGAATGCAAATTTGTTTATTCGAAGTTGCAACACCTTCCAACAGTTACCGATTAATTTCCTGCAATTCACGGCAAATAGCATCTTTAAATTCTTTAAATATTCGGGGTTTATTTTCATAGACACAAGTCAGATCAGAAGAACGAGGTGGTTAGGGCCCACCGCCAAAACGTAAAAGAAGTTGTTCCTGAAAAATCTTCCAAAGAACTCTCATTGATGCTCTTACTTTATGTGAGCCCGGACTCTACCCTGCTGAAACTATACACTCCCAATATCTATTCTCTGTCTCTGTAGTTCTGAAAGTTGGTGATCATTTCAATGTAGCAATCTTGGCCAATTACGCCAAATTTAGCAACAACACACCAGACCGTCACTCAAGAGCTAATCTGGGACTGTTGATACAACTGTTGTAGATTATAGTATTATTATGGAAAGAAACAAAAGAGTCGCTGTGTTTGAATAACAGGTTCCACACTTTTAACATAATTATCGTATACAAATGTACACAAACATTCAATACTGCACATTCCACTGCACCATGGCGTAGCCTGCGAAGTTGAATGACACTACCTGTTTTCCCCACTCTTCTACTCGCTATGTACTGCGCGTTTAAAAACCATGCGGTTTCCCTATCAAACCCTTTTGGGAATAAAAAACTCCAACACTTGCCTTGTTTTAAGATTCATTAATTTAGATATGGATTCGTTAATTTTACAAATAACCGAATCATAGTAATGCAGATGAGACAAACAAAACTGCAAAAACTTAAAGAACACTGGCCCAAACAAACACATGCATAAAATAGAAATTTAGATGGATCCCCTAAGCCGCGGATAATTAAAAAAAAACAAAGAAACTCAGTTTAATCAGCTAAGTAAATGCAAGGTTTACAATACGCAATGTAGTGCCTTCTTTGACAAGCAGAAGTTAACGTAAAAAAAAATTAAAACAGTTTTTGGGCAAACGTTTCTGAAGAAATGGAACTACAAAAGAAGTAACAACCAAAAGTGTGAACTAATAGAGAAGTAACTACCAAAAGTGTACAATAGAACCAACCAGCACTGCTAGGACGTTAGATGGTACCTATCTCGATAACAACAACAAATCAATCGTAGAAATTAAATTGCTGGACGGAGTTTAAAGAAGAAAAAGCACAAACTTTACAAAGATTTACAAAAAATAGAAATGTATCTATCACATTGCCTTCACGTACTACTCAAAAGCAAACTTCGCAAAACAAAGACAAGGAAAGTTAAAGAATAACATTTGAAAATTGATGACAACCAATTCATAAAAATGAACTCAAAAAGTATTAAACTCTGAATTTGCCACCACCACCACCACAATATCTTTAGAGACATTCATCATGAAATATTTGTAGCCATCAAATTTGAACTCGGTAGGCAATTTTATATCAAATTGTCTTATTCAGCGCATGTACATCATCCCAAAATTACATAACTGTTTTAATCGTTCAAAACAGCCAAACTATGGAGTATATGATTTAATTTTTTATGCCATTGTACAATCAGGAGCAATATTAACCGTTGCAGGTTGCAATCTTATCAAAGCATATAAAATAGTACTTCAAAGAATTCATAAAATATTTTGCAATGTAACATACTTGTTCTGGACCCATGTAAACATTTTATTTCAATTTTCTCTAAAAAAGTATCCAATAGACTAAAATGTTAAAATTTTGAAATACTCTCAGTGTAGTTAAGTTTTATTTTAGATACCATTTAGCGTAACCACTGCCAATAGAATTAAATCTGTAAACTTTGACCAAAACAGTTTTAGTAAATAACAACAACTATGCAAAATTCAGAAGTTTTTGAAAAAAAAGTTGTCCGGTTAATAAATAAATGGGCCTTTCAAAAATATGTAAATTTTTTCTTAAATTTCCGAAAACGTCGACGCAGCCTTAATTGCATTTAAACCACTAACACCACTTAAAATTTGCTAAATGCAAATGCAATTTTTGTAGAAAGCTGAAGGTATGCTCAAAGCTATGTTTAAACTTTTTTTCTATTGTGTCTTGAAGCGTTCTTCCAGTGTAGTCACGAGAATTGAATAAACGATGTCTTGAAATGAGGCTGCGGATACAACAAAAATCCTCACTCCGACCATAATATCGTACAATAGCTCATTGCTCAGCGCTCCAAACTTACATTACATTCTAGATCCTAGAAATATACAGGGTCTTAAAAAAAAGTGGTGGAGTGGTAGTACGAACCACAACAAACAAAAGTCTTAACAAACATGGGTTGTCACAGCAACGGTTTCGGAGATATGGAACATTATTTATTTTTATATATTTTTACAAAGAACAAAGTTATAGAAGATGTTCAAAATGCCCTCTTTCCATTTTCAAACAGGCACGACATCTTTGTCTGAAGAACATTCGTGTGAGGTCAGCCATTCATACGCCACTCTGCTGGCGTCTTAGCCTCTTTCTCTGCTTGTAATGTTGGCAACTTACATTACAAGGGACCTACAGTTTTAAGTGGATTCCGAACCACTGGAGAGAATTCATCACTCCATCAGAGAAGGTTTTAGCCGTAAAACCCCACGCTGGCAAGGCGGCTTGGGGAGTGGGAGAGCGTATAGAAAGTGAAAAGTATATCACGGTATATGGGAATCGAACCCACGATCTTCGGTACCTCGGCCGGATGCTTAGACCACTGCGCCACGCTCTCTCTAAGAACATTCGTACTCTTTCTAAAACCTCGAATTTCTTGGCACTTTTTATTAATTTTTAACTGCAGCTCTTCGAGGCTATTTATAGGAGTAGTATACACTAATGATTTCAAATATCCCCAAAGAAAAAATCAAGAGGGTTTAAATCAGACGATCTTGCTGTTCATAAAACTGGTCCGCCTCTTCCTACCCACCTATGTGGAAAAGTTTGGTCTAAACGCTCTCTAACGGCAATCGAAAAATGAACTGGAGCACCATCATTCTGCAACCACATTTATTGCCTGTGGGCCAAAAAATGTCATCCACATTGTGTTCTGCAGAAAGTTGAGGTAAGCAGCGCCTGTTAATTGGTTTGGTAAAACAACAGGACCTAGAAACCTGTCGCCTACAATACCCATCCAAACGTTTAATAAAAAATGTGTCTGATATCCACATTCAATTACAGCATGGGGATTTTCGTCGGCCCAACGATGTCCATTATAAAAATTAACAACTCCATTTCGTGTGAACCCGGCTTCATCCGTAAAAAGAATTTTGGCAAGAAACTGCGGGTCTTCAGCATTCTTGCGTAGAAACCAGCAATAAAAAAAAACAAACGTGCCTGATGATCAGTTAAATTTAAGACCTGTACTCGTTGTACATGGTATGGATAGAGCAGTTGCTCGTGGAAGGTTCTCCAAATGAGAGTAGCACGTTGGCAGAACGTTGGCAATTTCGCTTTCGATATTGTTCCTAAGTTCCTTTAACGTTGTTGGCATAAACCAACGGCTTAACGTAGTCCCATAAAAATAAATCCAACAACGTTAAATCGCATGAGCAAGGTGTCCATTCGACCAAACCATTTCTCGAGATTATACGATTACCAAACTTCGCTTTTATTAGTTTAATTGTTTAACCAGGTGTGTGGCATGTGTCACTATCTTATTGAAACCACATATCACTAGTGTCAAATCCATCCAATTCAAGCTAAAAATAATCTTGCAACATGGCACGGTAGTGAACTTCATTGACCGTAACATGGCAATCATTTTCATCCATAAAAAAATACGGTCCAATCACACTTCCGGCATTAAATCCACACCACACGGTCCCTTTTTGTTGCTGTCCAATATCGCATATTTTCTTTATTGACAAAGCCATTAAGCAAAAAACGAGTTTCATTGCTGAAGATAATTTTTCGATAAAACTTTTTTTTAAGAACTCAATCGGAGAATTTTAAATGATCAAAAGGCTTCAATTCTTAAGTTAATTTGATCTTGGCTTTCGGAAAGGTTTCGGCACAGCAGACCACCTACAAACAATCCGAACACTTATCGAGAAGACAACAGAATACAATATCCCAATACATATAGCGTTCATAGACTACCACAAAGCGTTCGACAGTGTCGAGACTTGAGCTTGCCTGTCGGCAATGAACGACGCAAGAATAGACTAGAGATATACCGCTCTTATGGAAGACATCTACAAAGAGGCCACCTTTCACGTAAAAATAAACGATGACCTACACACGAGAAAAATAAATCTCAACAAAGGGGTACGGCAAGAGGACCCGGTGTCCCCCAAATTATTCACAGCAGCCATTGAAAAAGTTTTCAAACAACTAAACGGGGCATACCTAAGTCACTTAAGATTTGCGAACAACCTAATTCTAACACCAACATCAAAAAATTAAAAACTATGGTAGGAAAACTAAACAAACTATACAATATACCTAAAACGTAAGGTCTACAACAGTTGCATCCTCCCCGTTGCCACCTATGGCCTGGAAACGATGGCAATCACTAAAAAATCAGCAGCAAGACTCAAAAACCAATGAAACGTGCGATGCTGGGAATCACTTTAAGAGACAAACACAGATATCCAGACAAAAACAAAAATAATAGACGTCATGGAGAAAACAGCGGAACTCAAATGGCAATGGGCAAACCACGTGGCCAGAAAAAATACAGAAGAATGGAGCCACAAGATTACCTTCTGGAGACCCCGGAAAACAAAAAAAAGCACGGAAAGACCCCAAACGAGATGAATCAATGACATAAAGACGATAGCAGGAAAGAAGTGGATGAGAACAGCAAACGACAGAGAAGCATGGAAAAGAATGAAAGAAGCCTATACCCAACAATGGAAGTATGAAGGCTAATAATAAGAAGAAGAAAAGTTGAAGAAGGTGGATCACATACTCAGCATCTTCAGTATATACAGCAACTTTCTTCTCTCAATTAACGGGTTCAGTAGTATACGTAATTAATTTACAGGTATACAAAGTGAGGTGGTTTAGATTGTTTTTTAGAAACCTAACCAGTGTATCATCAAACAAAACAAAAAAAGTTAGTAGTTATCTTTAAATGGTTCCTAACAAGATGTTTTTCTTGTTTAAGTGCACGTGTATTGTGCCATGCCAAGACTGTTCACTAATAAAGAACATGCAAACATTCATTTTATTTGTAGATTTTGCGACATCAATGCTGCAGCTACATTCACCAGAGCTGGAATTGTTAATTACCACAATCTACATGTTTGGTCACTTGAAAATCAGCAGAAAACAAAATAAATTTAGTGTTAATGTTTGGATTCTTGTAGAATCTTTACTTTAGAAATAGAAACTGGTATCAACTTGATGATGCTCCGGCATAATTTGGATCAATAGTTTAAGAATGGTTAACACAAATTATCCACAGCGTTGGACTAGTCGTGTAAGACCAATAGTCTGGCCTCCAAAATCAGATCTTATTCCATTGGATTTTTATGTTTGGAAAACTCTAAACAATAAAGTATATGAGACGCCTGTTAATACAAGAGACCAATTAATTTGCACATAAAACTCAGTCCCGAAAAATTGGTTCTAGCTCAATATTTATTTTGGTTATCATAAAAAGTGCCTAGGGATTGTTGCAAATTTTACACTTTTTCAATACCCGTCAACATATTTTATCAAAATAATTATTTAAAATGTTATGAAATGTTGTAATGATTGGAACGCACCCATTTCCTTTTAGTGGTTACCCCCTCGGTTGAAACAAACCAACTTCATAACATGACATCTGTACAGTCAGGGTAAACGAATTTTGTGCTTGACGCCCCATGTAGCTTTTACAGAGAACGCACACAGTTTATAAATATTCAGTAATTTGATATACTCTCCAAATCGAGTACCTTGCCCATGCATCCAAAAGTTAATCATGAAAGGATTGAATGTCATCATCTCTTCCTCTAAAATAGTAACTACTGACGTTTGCAGTGTGTCCAACTCACCACCCAAGTGTAAGTCGTTGAGTATTAGGGTATCACTTTTAACAATAGTCACTAGATGGAGAAAATCTCCATCTAGTGACTATTGTTAAGAGCAAACATTCAATCCCTTGATGACAAACAAACGGACGAGTGGGCTAAACAATACAGGCCCGTTTCAATGCCAGATTTAGATCTGTTTCCTTCCCCTGTTCAAATTTTGTTAAAATCGGATCCCCTTTTACCTGATTTGGTCGTTTTGCAGGTGGCTCCCAGCATATTTTTTATTATAAAAAATTGAAATAAATTGCCATTCTTTGTCTACAATTCAAACTCAACAAGCAATTAAAAAAAAAAAAAAACTTTGTACAAAAAAAATCAGATCAGCATTAACTCGCACGACTTTTGTTGCAGAAAGCTGCAAAATATTACTTTTGAAAAAATAGTAGCGCCACCCAATTTTTTTTACTTGTCAAAAACCGTGTTTTGTCAAGTAAGCAAGTTCAAGTTTTTACCCCATTTATCGTATGTGCTACACCCTTTACCATGAGGCAGTTGTGTCACTAAAACGTCATTTAACTGTAAACCAGTAAACATAAACCTTTACAAAAACTCGATTGGTCTCAAACAAAAAAATTATTCCAGGTCTACAACTAATGTTTCTTCTAACTTTTGGATGTCCATAGATATGCGTACGCCTTGTGGTTCCGTTTAAAAGTAAAAAACGCAATTTTTAAATAAATTTGTTTGCAGAAAAGTTGACTCTTAAAAAAAAGTTTTTTATAAATTCAAGCTTGGACATCAATTGTGATCGCTGTGAATTTTCTCATAGAAATGATCGGAATCGGACTCCAGAAGTGATTTTCCAGAAAAATTGCTTTTTTTAATTTTCGTATAAAACAGTAAAAAATAACAATTTTAAACCTTTTTGGGACATTTTATTTAAACGTCAAACCCTCCCCCTCCCATGTACAACCTTGTAGTAAAGTCAAAAGCGCGGAACAAGAGATTTCGCTAATTTCTCCGCAACACATACTAACTACATCGTAGAATGCTTCGGACTACAATTTATGCAACTTTACATCGCAATAAAAAGTGCATTCAAATTCTTATTAATCCCACAGGCCCCATAATTGGTCCTATTTGTCTTTTTAAGAAAATTAAAAATTTAAAAACTTTGAAACAACCCAATAATTGTAATGTAAAGTAATAATAGAATGTCCATGTTTTAATATTTATAATAAACATATTTTTTTAATCTTATTATTTTGCAAAAAAATAATTTAAAATATAATAAACCAGAATTGATATTTGCTATAATATAAAAGAATTGAAACAAATATTCCATAAAATTTGATTATTTTATTTGTAATTAAAAACCGCCAGAAGGTTAGATTATAATAAAACAATCATAATTAACAATCCAGTCATCACTCGTCTAAAAATATAAAAATATTCTAGAACCAAACGATTATCCTATAATGAAAGTCATGGTAACTGGAACGGCAACAACGCATAACAATAATTAGAGGGAGGGTAAAGTAGTGGGGAGAAGATCACTCAAATTATACAATTTTATCGATGATTCACATCTCATTTACTAGATGGCACATGCACTCAGCCACTCACATACATAAGTGTCATAAATATTTCTCAAACCTCTCATAGAATTAACAACTGAGCACAACCGACAACAGTGTGCTCCTTAACTGTCACCACAGAAATATTATTTAAATAAAATAAAGTGATTAAAAATATGGCACCAATAGGTGAGTTAAATTATTATTACATTACCTTCGCCTTTGGGATGTCCCTACAGGTTGTTATTAGACATTCCGGCGGATTCTTCTGTCGCACTAATGTTTTAACCAATCCTAACCCCAATCCACGATTGCAACCAGTTATTAAAATAGATTTCATAATTAATTACGTAGAGAATTAATACGCGATAACGGGCTTTTTGACAGCGCTCCTGCTGGTAATGTTTAACTGCAGGTCCCTAAGTTTTGAAGTGCTCTGATATTACACAGTGAAGGTTGCAATTCAAATGGCGACCGCCGGTTTTTTAATAAGAAATGTCATAAGTCGTGCAGGCACGATTAAACGGCATCATTTCGTCCTTATCGAGAATATAAGCAAACGGCATAAATCATCTATTATACAACAAAGTAAGTGAAAGTTAATTATTATGTAGCAATTATTTTTAAGATTGCTTAATTTGGCCTTCAAAATGATCTTGCTAGTGAATAATTGTAATAGCACTTGTTCAAGTTTAACATTGTTGCAATAATTGTCATAGGTTATTTTATTTAGAAAGTTAGGAGAAGAGAGTGCGAAGATAATTTAATAGTTTTGTCGATAGTTTTAGTTATGTACTGGTTCGTTGAACTTTATACTGTAATTTTTTTATAAAAAAGTATTTTCCAAATGTTATGTTTATACTTTCTTTGGTCTTTTTAGAAGTGAATGAGTATTTAAAAATTATTATTATTTTTTAAAATTGTTCCGGTAAAATAGATACTGAACAGTTTGTTACTTTACGATTCTATTAGATTGAAGTTATAATTACTATAGTTATTTTAATATCCAATGATTAATGTGTTCTATTTTTCTAGCACTTTTCAGAATGATTTTGCATGATTAGGTTATTCAGTTTTTAGATTATTTAGTTATACTATACACATTTTACTATTTCTGTAAACTTTTGAGGGCTCTAGTTTGGTAGCCACCGAAGACCTAAAATCAAGTGAAATAGTAAGGTTCGATAGGTTAAGACTATACCTAAGATTGTTGCTATTCATTTTTGGATTCTTTAACGTGTTTATAGCTTTTAGTTTAATGATAGTATACAGGATTTTCATTTTTTTAATGAAAGTTTGCTATCATTTAAGATATATTTTGACAGCTTACTATATGATGTGACAATTTGGCAAGCATGATGAGTTTGGAAAAATATTTTGACAGCTGACAACATTGTTATGATATTTTGATAAATGCCACTCATTTTTGACAATCTACTGATATATTCTTGACAATTTAGTGATAATTGGTTACATTTTAATTATTTTTTGGTGAATTTAATGAAATATTTTGACATCTGATAATATTTTTGACAATTAGCAACTATTTTAGACAATTTAGTGATGTATTTTGACAATTTACTGATAGTTTATTTTGTTGAAGACATTTTGCTTATTTTTTTATGAGTAATGAAGTATTTTGACAATTACCAACCATTTTAGAGAATATAGTGCTGCATTTTCATAATTTAGTGCTAGTTGATTGCATATTAAAATTTTGCTTATTCTTTCCAAATATTTGTATAAATTATTAAAAATTGAATTTTATTAATGTTACTTTGGCAGATTAGTGCATTAAATTTAGAATTTAGACATGTAAATTATATTACAGGTAATACTTGTTTTTAAAAGATTTAATTTTAGTGTTTATTAGAAGATTAATTTTAATTATTTGTGGGAGAGTTTTGTGAAGTATTTTGACATCTGATGACATTTTTAATAATTAGCAACCATTTTAGACAATCTAGTGATGTAGTTTTGCAAATTGTTATGATTTTAGACATTTTTTTAATTTTTTGGTGAGTTTTATGAAATATTTTGATTGAGATTACTGGTAAACTTTTTTTGGTAAATTTCCGCTAACAATTTATTGGAAAATAATGCTAAAGACTAATTTAGGGCTTAATTTTTTTTTTCAAACTCACCAACATACTGAGCCTTCTCGACATCTATTTCAAAATCTGAAATAAGGTGGATTATGTTTTATTTTTGAATAGATTTTGGCACTTTTTGACAGTTTTGGTTTTTTTTTACAATTTTGTTCATATTTTATAGCTAGATTTTGCTATTTTTGTGGTTTTATAAAGATTATTACACTTTTTAAGAATTTATGGCTTGATTTTGGTGTTTTTTGACAATTGTTGGTCGGATTTTGCACTTTTCAACAGTTTATGTTGGAAAGGGCTTTAAATTAAACACAAATTTGTTTAATATTTATATTTAGAGTGTCGCAGCTCGTGTCTGGAATATAACTAACTATTTCTACATCATGCATACTGCATAGTATTACATTTCTACATCAGGGATTCCCCTGCTTATGGCCGGGAACAATGAGACCCTTTCTATGTGATTCCCCGTGATTCCCCGAATATATATTATACATCTACAATGTAACACGTACATATCAACACTCCCACTCAAAAAAATATAATAAAAAAAATATATATAATAATAAAAAAAAAATTTATAATAATAAAAAAAAATATATATATGTATATAGAATAATAAAAAAAAAATGTATACAAAAAAAAAAATTATGTAATAATAATTAAAAAAAAAAAATATATATATATATGTACATATATATATATATAAAAAAAAAAAAATTTATAATAGTTGCAGTTTATTTCGTAATTGTTGGAATTTAACTGCCGGTAGTGCTTTGGTAAATATATCAGCCAGTTGCTCACCTGTGGAAATATATTTTAGTATTATAATTTTTTGCTGAATTTTCTCTCTAGAAAAATGATATTTTATATCTATGTGTTTAGACCTATTATGGTTGGTGGGATTATTTGCTATACTAATGCAACTGAGGTTATCTTCAAAAATAATAATTGGGGTTTTAATATCTATGTTTATACTTTTTAATAACGATTTTAACCATATTGCTTCTCTTATACCTTCAAAAAGAGCCATATACTCAGCTTCTGTAGAAGAAGTAGCCACTGATCTTTGACGTTTTGACGTCCATGAGATAGTACAATTTTCAAATGCTTTAAATATATACCCTGTTGTACTCTTACGATCATTTAAATTGCTACCCCAATCAGCATCAACATAACCTGTAAGTATATGTTGATCATCTCCTTTAATAAAAGTTAATTTAAGATTTAATGAACCTTTAATATATCGCAATAATCGTTTTAAAGTTTTCCATAGTTCATAGTTATTTTTACTTTGATATCTACTTAATATATTAACTGCCACGCACAAATCTGGGCGTGTACAAAGCATTACATACATTAAGCATCCAATTAAATTTTTACATGGTGCATCGTAATATTTGTCATCATTCAGACCTATGTAATCTAAAACAGTTGGTAGAGGTGTATTAGTAGGTTTACAATCTTGCATTTTAAATTTGTTTAAAATTTTTTGTAAATAAGAACTTTGATCTAGTGTTATTCTATTTTCACTTCTGTCAATTCTAATTCCAAGAAATAATTTCATCTCTTGTAAATCAGTCATTTTGAATTGAACCATCAGATATTGTTTCAAATTATTCATTGCTATGAAATCACTTGTTATGATCATTAAATCGTCTACATATAAAACAATATAAATATTTCTTTTAACATGACCCTTATTTAATAAGTAAAGACAAGGATCAATTTGAGATCTTTGAAAACCACAGTCCCTTAACATGTGATCAAAATGTTCATACCAACACCGAGCCGATTGTTTTAAACCATATAATGATTTTTGCAATTTGCATACATGACTATGGTTTCCTTCAATTCCTTCAGGTATTTTCATATAAATTTCCTCTTTTAAATTTCCATGTAAAAATGCAGTTTCAACGTCCATATGATGAATTAATAATTCAAACTGGTTTGCAAAAGCAAGCAGAAATCGAAAAGTGGCAATCCTAGCTACTGGTGCAAAAGTTTCCTCATAATCAACTAAATATTCCTGACTAAAACCTCTTGCAACTAATCTAGCTTTATACTTTATAGGATTTCCTTGTGCATCCTGTTTAATAGCAAAAACCCATTTACAATCAACAATGTTTTTATCATTCGGTTTAGGAACAATAATCCATGTTTTATTAATTTGTAAAGAAGAAATTTCCTTTTGTATAGCTTGCTCCCACTGAACACAATCTTCTCGATCTTTAACTTCTTTAAATGATTTGGGTATTTGTACCTCCATATATGCTGAGCATAAAATATCTTTTATTGAATTTTGATCAGTAGTTTCGTCATATGAGATAGTCGGTCGATTTTTAATTCGATCGCTTCGTCTTAATAAGGGATCACTGGAATATTCGCTTTCTGTTTGATTTTTAGTCTGATTCAATTTTAAATTTGGGGATTCATCTAATTGTGAAGCAGTAATTTGATCTAAATTTAAAATAGGGTTATTTGATTTTGTACAAGATTCAGCAATGTCTTTAACATGTAGAGGCCTAGTTTGCTTATAATCTATTTCATCAATTATGACATCACGAGCAGTAATAAATTTCTCTGTTATAACGTTCCAGAGTTTGTAACCATTTGGTTCATATCCCAATAAAATTGTTTTAAACGACTTTCTATCAAACTTGTTTTTGCGAATTTTATCGTGAACATAAACAGTTGAACCAAATACCCTCAAATATTTTAAATTTGGCTTTTTATTATGCCAAAGTTCATATGGTGTTTTATTTAATTGAATTGCATTTGTAGGTGTTATGTTAATTAAATATGTAGCTGTTAAAACAGCTTCTCCCCAGAATGCTTTAGGTAATTCAGCTGTAATTATCATCGTACGTGCTTTTTCAGTTATCGTACGATTCATTCTTTCAGCTACACCATTTAATTGAGGTGTATAAGGTACTGTCAAATGATAGGTGATTCCCTTTGACACACAAAACTGTTTAAATTCGTTTGATATATATTCACCACCGTTGTCGCAATATAAATTTACTATTTTTGAATTAAATAATGTTTCACTTTTAGAAACAAAATCTTTAAAATAATTTATTGAATCTGATTTATGTGTCATTAAATATGTGACTGTATAATGACAAAAATCATCAATAAATGTAATAAAATAGTTTTTATTATTTATAGTCGAAGGTGTAATTTGGCCACAAACATCTGTATGTATTATAAATAAAGGTCTATTGACATGGTTTTTTAT
The DNA here is from genome assembly GCA_963932245.1 of Tachinus rufipes. Taxonomy (NCBI): domain Eukaryota; kingdom Metazoa; phylum Arthropoda; class Insecta; order Coleoptera; family Staphylinidae; genus Tachinus; species Tachinus rufipes. The sequence goes on from OZ010744.1 coordinate 20,087,307, forward strand.
TTTAGTTTTTAAAAATGGAAGTCTCGCCTGTTTACCATAAATACAAGCTTCACATTTGTTATGTGTTGGTGTTATATTTAATATATCAGTCATGTTTTCTATCATTGAGTTGTTTTTAATTTGCATAAACTTTTGATGGCTTATATGGCCAAGCCGTTCATGCCACAATTGATAGTTAATATTAACATATTTATTAGTACTGATATTTAATTGACTTTCATTATTTACCATGTTTTGAACCGTAAAAATTATACAATACAGATTATTTAAGGGCTTACCTTTTAAAATTATTTCCTTTTTGTTTCGAATAGTGACGCCATCTGCATCAAATGTGACCTTAAAACCGCTTTCTTGAATTTTTCGCACGGACAATAAATTGTGAGCAAGTTCCGGTGCATAAAGGACCTCCTGTAGTGTTCCGTTGAACCCAAGGTTTGTGGATACATTGATGGTCCCTCTCTTTGTTGCGTTGATGCTTGTACCAGATTTAGCGACTGCAATTTTCTTGGGAAAATTTAAATTTACAAAATTAGTAAAGACGTCATCTCTGTTAATTATATGATCGGTGGCACCCGAGTCCAGAATAAAAGTTATTTCACTTGGTTTATTTATGTCCATTTCATTGTTGGAGAACATAAATGCAAATCCGTCCGATCCGTTCGCACATTGGGCATTTGTTGGTATGGTGTGCAGGGTCCGGTTCCTATTTGTCTGGCCTTGAATTGTTTGTTTGTAATAAAAACAATCTCTTTTTTTTTCATGATTCCGTCTTCCGCAATGGTCACACTTTAGGTTATTTGTTTTATATTTATTGGGAGAAATTCTATTCCATGATTTATTTTTCTCTTTGTTATATTTGTAATTATTTTGCCATTTTTTATTGTTCTTTTTAAATGCAGGAAAACGTTTTTCTTTATTGTTAGAACCAGATGATTTAAAAACTTCACTACTGAGCACTTTTAAACTTGTTGAATTGTCTTCGGCATTTAATTTAACTTCGTGATCTAATAATCTCGTTTTTACGAAAGATAAATTTAAATGTTCCTCACTTAACGTTTCTAACGCTGTTATTACACCGTCAAATGTAGTTGGAAGCGTTAATAATAAATGTGAAATTTTATCCATTTCATCTAGTCTTGCTCCAGCACATATTAATTCTGCAACTATTGTTTCAAATTGCATAAAATGTTGCAATAATGTAATATCACCTTGCAGTTTTAAATTTAATAAACGCTTACGCATTGCTAATTGAGACGCCAAACTTTTTCTTTCGTAGATTGTATCAAGGTTTATTAAAATTTCTTTGGCAGATACATGTTTGTCGGCAAAACCAAGAAATGAATCGCTCAAATATTCTATTATTGTGTTTTTTTCTAGTATGTTTTTCTTTGTCCATTCTTCTGTAATTTCCTCATTTTCTTCTTCTATGATATGTAATATTCCAAGTTCGGATAATAGAGATTTTATTCTGAACTTCCATACACCATACCGCTCACCATTAAATGGCACAATGTTTCTTTTATTCACTTTAAGTTCCATTACTAACTTTTAAAATTTTAAATGTTTATGTATAATAATAATTAAATTATAATACTGTTATATTAACACGCGAAGACCTGGGCCCATAACCTGTTGGAAAGGGCTTTAAATTAAACACAAATTTGTTTAATATTTATATTTAGAGTGTCGCAGCTCGTGTCTGGAATATAACTAACTATTTCTACATCATGCATACTGCATAGTATTACATTTCTACATCAGGGATTCCCCTGCTTATGGCCGGGAACAATGAGACCCTTTCTATGTGATTCCCCGTGATTCCCCGAATATATATTATACATCTACAATGTAACACGTACATATCAACAGTTTATGCCGGATTTTAGTTTTTTCTAACAATATTTTTGATATTTTAAAGCTGCATTTTGCTTTTTCTAGGTTAACAAAATTGTTTACACTTTTTAAAAGTTTTTGGTTGGAGTTTGGTGCTTTCTGATAATTATTTAAAATTTCATCGCCAGAATTTGTATTTTTAAACTTTTTTACTATTTTTGACTTTTTATAAATAGAATTTTACATTTTTTAACAGTTTATGACCAAATGTTGGTGTTTTTTGACAATATTTTCATATTTTTGCTAGATTTTGCTATTTTTTTGACATTCTAAGAATAGAATCTTACATCTTTTTACACAATATTTTTGATATTTTATAGCCGGATTTTACTATTTTACATTTTTCAACAGTTTATGGTTTGATTGTTAGATTGAGTTTGAATAAATTATTAATTCATTTCATAGTATTGTAATACTGTATAACAGACTTTTTATAAATAGAGTTTTGCACTTTTCAATAGTTTATTATCAAATTTTGCTATTTCTAACAGTTTATGTCAGAATTGTGGTGTTTTCTAACAATATTTTTATATTTAAAGACCAGATTTTGCTATTACTTTAGCCAGATTCTAATTCTATCTAAAAATATATTGATTTTATTACCAGAAATGGTATTTTTGACTTTTTATAAAATTTGCACTTTACAATAGTTTAAGACCAAGTTTTTATGGTTTCTGACAATATTTTGATGTTTTAAGGCTAGATTTTGCTATTTTTTACATTTTAAGAATTGAATTTTGCTCTTTTAAACAATTTCTGATCACATTTTGGTTCTTAACAGTTTTTAACAGTTTATGGCCGGATTTTTGTGCTTTGTTAACACAATAAGATGTTTTTCATATTTTATTAATAGAATTTTGAACTTTTTAATAGTTTATGACCGGGTTTTTGCTATTATTTTGATAATTCTTTGCTATTTTTGAAATTTCATATTTTATTTAATATATATTTTAACAGTTTGTGGTAAAAAAAAAAAACTTTAATGTTTCAAAACCGTATTTTACAATTTTTGATATTTTATGAAAACTTAGCACTTTTCAGCAGTTTATGGTTTGATTTTGACAATACTTTGATATTTTAAGATTTTATGAAGTTTTTTTACACTTCAGCAGTTTATGGTCTTATTTTAGTGCTTACTAATAATATTTTAATGTTTCAATGTCAGAATTTGCTATTTTTGACATTTCATAAATAGAGTTTTGCACTTTTCACTTTCTTTATAAACTGATTTTGTTTTTAATTAACATAATTCTGATGTTTTCATAAAAATCTTGGTGCGTACTGACAATATTTTAAGGCCAGAATTTGCTATTTTTGACATTTGACAGAATTTTGCACTTTTTAACAGTTTATGACCGGATTTTGATTAAATTAACATAATTTTGATATTTTATGACTGGATTTTGCTTTTTTTGACATTTTATGAAAAGAAAACACCACCTTTCAACAGTATATGGCCCGATTTTGGTGTCTCTGACAATATTTAAATTTTATAGCCAGATTTTACTATTTTTTCTTCTTATAGTGCCATACTCGCTACGAGCGTCGGCACCCCTCGCGTATGTTTGTGGTGCGCGATAATAGTTCCACACAAACATACGGGACCTACAGTTTAAAGTGGAATCCGAACCACACCACTAGAGGGGTTTACTAGGCAAATACTTTGCTGGTTTGCCATTGCCTTGCAAAGGAGACGACCGCATCGAAATATATTCGACAAATTAGATATTGCCGCTGCCGGGAATCGAACCTGGGCTACCTGCACAATAGTCTTCGCACTATTTTTTACATTTTATAAATAGAATTTTTTTTTGACATATTATAAATAGCATTTTGCACTTTTTAACAGTTTATGATCAGATTTTGTTTGTTTACATTGTTTTGATATTTAAAGCCAAATTTTGTAGAATTTCAAGATTTTTTTTTTTAAATAAACCTGCATTTTTTTTGTTGACAATTGGCAAGCATTTTCAGTATGTTTTCTGCGCGTTTTTTATGTTATAAATGTTCTTTTGTGCATTTTTGCTAATGCAAATTTGCTAAGTAGTAAACGTGATTGTTGAGCGATTTTTTTTTTGTGCTGTTTGAGATTTTTCAAGCAAATTTTATGCCATTTAGGCTTTTCTGCGATAACATTGATAAAGTTTATGCGGTAAACGTGATTTTTCATCGAATTTTTTGCTAGAAGTATATTATTTCAAGCTTATTTGATGCTTGAAATGGGTTTTCTGTGCTAACGTTGATAGACTTTGTGTTTTCTGAGCGATTTTTTATGTTTTTTTGTTAAACGTGGTTTTTAGCAAATTTTATATTATAAGTAAGTTTATTGCGCGATTTTTATGTTAAAATATTCTTTTTGAGCGTTTTTGAGATGTTTTAAGCAAACTTAATGTTCTAAATGAGTTTTTACGCTAATTTTAATAAAGTTTGTTTGTTAAACGAGATTTTTTTAGCAAATTTGATTTTGATCCTATAAGTAAGTTTATTGCGCGATTTTTATGTTAAAATGTTCTTTTCGGGCATTTTTGATATTTTTTTGGAAAGGTCGATGTGGTAACCATGTTGTTCTTTTTGTACTGTTTTAAGTGAATTTTGATAAAGTTTATGCTAGAATCAAGTTTTTTTGCTTAATTTTTATGTTATAAACGTTCTATCTTTTTTGTTATTTAAATGGGTTTTCTGTGCTAATTTTGGTGTGGCGAACGTAGTTTTTAGCGAGTTTAATGCTAGAATCATGTTTTTGAGCGTTTTTTTATGTTGTAAGTGTTTTTTCTGTGCATTTTTGGGATTTTCAAGTAAATTTTATGTTTTTATTTTGTTTGCTCTGTTTTTGTGTTATAAATGTATTTTCTGTGCGTTTTTAAGATTTTTTAAGTAAATTTGATGCTAGAAATGAGGTTTCTGTGCCAAATTTATTGCTGTAAATGTTTTTTTTTTTAGCCAGTTTAATATATGTTCTGTGATAAACGTGATTTTTGAGCGAATTTTATGTTAGAATTAAGTGTTTTGCTCGATTTTTAATGTTGTAAATGTTCTATCTGTGCATTTTGGAGATTTTTACACTATTTTTTTTTATTTAAATGGTTTTTTTTGTGCTAATTATGAAAAACTTTATGTGGCGAACGTGGTTTTTAGCGAGTTTTATGCTAGAATCAAGTTTTTTGAGCGATTTCTATGTTGTAAATGTTTTTTTTTTGCATTTTTAAGATTTTTAAGCAAATTTTATGATTGAAATGAATCTGCGCTAATTTTGATAAAGCGATTTTTTTAGTGAATTTTATGCTAGAATCAAGTGTTCTGCGCGACTTTTATGTTTTTTAATTCCATACTTTAAAGGCTTTTCTGACCTAACTTTGATAAAGTTTATGCGGTTAACATGATTTTTCTTTGAATTTCATGCTTGAAGTATTTTTTTGCGCAATTTTTGTGATATAAATGTTTTTTCTGCTCGTTTTTAACGAATTTTAGAATCAAGTTTTTTGTGCGTTTTTTATTGTAAATGTGTTTCTGTGCGTTTTATGCTTGAAATGGTTTTTCTGTGCTAATTTTGATAGAGTTTATTCTAGAATCAAGTTTTTTGCGCGACTTTTATGTTATAATTTTTTGTACATTTTTTGTGTATTTTTGTTATTTTTAAGCAATTTTTATGTTTTAAATTGGGTTTCTGTGTTAACTTTGATAAAGTTTATGCGGTAAACATGATTTTTAATCGAATTTTATGATAGAAGTAAATTTTCTGCGCGGTTTTTGTGTTAAAAATGTTTTTTTTGCGTTTTTGAGATTTTTCAAGAAAATTAGATGCTTTAAAAACGATATTTTGTGCTAACTTTGATAAAGTTTATGCGATAAACATTTTTCATCGAATTTTATGCTAGAAGTAATTTTTTTGAATAAAAATAATTTTTTCCTGTACTGTTTTAAGTGAGTTTTATGGTGTAAATGTTTTTTTTGTGGTAAATGTGATTTCTGAGCGAATTTTATGTTAGAAATTAGTTTATTTATTGTGCCATTTTGATGTTATGAATGTTTATTCTGTGTAATTTTAATACAAATGTTTCTTTTTGCGCTAGTTTTGATATAGTTTGAGCGATTTTTAAGATATTGATGTACATTTTTTGCGATAATTTTGATAAAGTATATGTAGTAAATTAGCGAATTTTATGCTAAAATTAAGTTTTCTGCTAAAAGTAAGTTTTCTGCGAGATTTTTATGTTAGAAATCTTTTTCTGTGAGTTTTTGAGATTTTTCAAGTAAATTTGATTCTTGAAATGGATTTTCTGTGCTAACTTTGATAGAGTTTGTGCGGTAAACGTGCTATTTATGCTAGAAGTAAGTTTTCTACGAGATTTTTATGTTATAAGTGTTCTTTCTGCGCTTTTTTGAGATTGAGATAAATTTTCTGTTTTTTTTAAAGAAAATCTGATCTTTTAAATGGGGTTTCTGCGCTGATTTCGATAATGTTCATCTGTTAAACGAGATTTTTTAGCGAATTTTATGCTACAAGTAGTTTTTTTAAATTTTGAATATAAATGTTTTGTTTGTTTATTTTTGAGATGATAAAGAACAATTATTTTTTTAAGCAAATTTTATGGGTTTGTTGTGCTACTATGATAAAGTTTATGTGGCAAACGTGATTTTTTAGCGAATGTTATGCTAGAAACAAGTTTTTTGCGCGATTTTATGCTAGAATCTAGTTTTTTGAGCAATTTTTATGCTTGAAATGTGTTTTCTGCGCTAATTTTGATAAAGTTAATGTGGTAAACGTGATTTTTTAGCGAATTTTATGCTAGAATCAAGTTTTCTACTTTTATGTCATAATTTTTTTTACGTTTTTTATGTTTTTTGTTCCTTTTTTAAAATTTGCTGAGTAGTACACGTGTTTTTTAGCGAATTTTATGGTAGAAATAAGTTTTGTGCGCGATTTTTATAATATAAATGCTCTTTATGTGCATTTTTGCAAAAAACTCAATGTGTCAATCATGATTTTTAGCGAATTTTATGCTTGAAATAAGTTTTTTGTGCGATTTTTGTCTTTCCTACTCTAGTTTTGGTAAAGATTATTTGTTAAATGTGATTTTTTAGCGAATTTTATGCTAGAATCAAGTTTTCTGCCCGATTATTTTTCAAGCAAATTTTATGCTTTAAATGGGTTTTTCGCGCTAATTTTAATAAAGTTTATCTGTTAAACGCAATTTTTTAGTTAATTTTATGCTAGAAATAAGTTTTTTTGCGATTTTCATATTATAAATTAACATTTTATAAGTAACTTTTATGTTTTAAATGTTTTTTTTTTTGGTTTTGATAAAGTTTATATGTTAAACGTGGTTTTTTTTTCAAAGATTTTCAAATGTTTTTAAGAGCTTTTAACATGATCTTTTTTAATGGAATCCTTACCTATGCTGCTTCAGAATGCTTTATAAACTGTTCCAAAAAGCTCTAAATTGTTGCAAGAAGCTCTAAGCTTGTTTTCTTCAAAAATCACATAAATTCCAAACTATTTCTAATTTCACAAATCCTTTTCAAGTGCAGTAAATTGCTCAAATCTGTTCCTATAAACTCTAAACTAAATAGTTGAACTGAAAAACTTATTTTAACCCCAAACTGTACAATAAACAACTGTCTCCAAGAATTATATAATATAATATATAAAGTACAAACTGTTTCAAAAACTAAGCTGTTCTAAAAAGCTTTAAACTGTTTTGAGAAACTCAAGGCTGTTCCAGAAAGCTCTAAACTGTTTCTAGAAACTGTAAACTGTTCCGAGAAACAGTAAACTGTTCCAAGATGTATAAAAAAACTCTTAAACTGTTTCGATAAGCGAATATTATGCAGGAACTAAGTTTTTTGCGCGATTTTTATGTTATAAATCTTCTTTCTGTGCATTTTTGAGATTGTTAAGCAATTTTTTTTTGTTAAATGAGTTTTTTGCTCTAATTTTGATAAAGTTTATATCTTAAACGAGATTTTTTTAGCTATAAGTAAGTTTTCTGCGCGATTTTTATATCATGAATGTTTTTTCTATACATTTTTGAGATTTTTAAGCAAAATTTGCTTAAAACCTTCAAAATGGGGTTTTTGCATTAGTTTTGAAAAAATTAATGTGGCAAACGTTATTTTTTAGCGAATTTTATGCTTGAAGAAGCAATAAATGGTTTTTTCTGTGCGTTATTGATTTTTTTAAGCAAATTTTATGTTTTAGATGGGTTTTCTGCGCTAATTTTGATAAAGTTTATGCTGTAAACGCGATTTTTTTAGCGAATTTGATGGTAAACGTGACTTTAGCGTATTGGATGCTACATAGAAGTTTTCTGAGCGATTTTTATGTTTTAAATGTTCTTTTTAAGTATTTTTGAGATTTTTTAAGCAAATTTTATGTTTTAATGTGTTTCTGCGCTAATTTTGATAAAGTTTGACTGCTCTGTTCGTGATTTTTTACTAAAAATAAGTTTTGTGCGCGACTTTTATGGTATATATGCCTTTTCTGTGTAATTTTGACGTTTTTTTAAACAAATCTTTTATGATGTTTGGGTTTTTTCGCGAATTTTAATGATAATTTACAAGTGAATTTTATGTTTATTTTGTGTAATTTGACATTTTCGAAGCTAATTTTAATTAATTTTATGTATCCACATAATTTCTGAGCGAATTTTATGCTAAAATTGAGTATTTTATGCGATTTTGATATCATAATTGTTCATTCTGTGTAATTTTGAGATTTTTAACCATGATAAACCTTACTTCTCTGCAATTATGATGTCTTTTAAGCAAATTTCATGCAGTAAATGGGTTTTTTGCTAGGAATAAGCTTACTGGGCGGTCTTGAGGTTTTTGAAGTAAATTGTATGCTAAAAATTAGTTTTCTGTGCATTTTTAAGTTTTTGAAACTAATTTGGATAAATTTTATGTGTGGTAAACGTGATTTTTGAGCAATTTATATTTTACAATAATGTATAAATGTTTTTTATGTGTAATTTTGAGGCAAATCGTAAGCGATATTTGGATTTTCTACTCGATAAATTTTATATGATATACGTGATTTATAAACGAATTTCATGCTAGAAGTGAGTTTTCTGGTCGATTTTTATAGTAAAATGCGCGAAATTGATATTATGCATGTTCGTTCTGTGTAAAAATTAGGTTTTTACCAACTTTCATGTGATAACTAAGTTTTCTCGATGATTTTTATAGTAAAATTAGTTTGTTGGACGTTTTTGCGTCACAAATATTTATTTTGAGGATTTCTACCTAACTTTTATGCTATACATGAGCTTTCTGAGGCCAGCAGGAGACCTGGATTCTGGCTTTGAGTAGATAAATTTAGTTTTTGAGTAGTGTCCTCGCGTTCCCGAACTGTCGTGTCCCGGGTCAAAAATACCTTATTCCCACGTATTTGAAATGCAGGGAAGCTAAATCTTTCTACTCGAAGGGACCATAATACATTGTCCTTTATAAAACTTACAAGCCTTTACTTAGGAATTGAATAAGACTATAGAATCTTACTCTTTTTTTATTACAATTTATTAATTTTTGGTTTTCTTAAGACGATGTAGAAACGTTTAAACTTGACGTTGGCCTTTAATGATGTTTGATAAACATTAATTGTTAGATATTTTGTACAACCAAATTACACTAAATCCATTCGGTAATGTCATAATACATGTCATAATGTCATCCATAAAAATTCACGTGAACGGCAATATGTGACCAATATTTAAATAAATGAAGGTTAAAGATTTATCAAGTAAATTTATCATACCTTAGTATAATTACGTTCAAACAAAATTATTTTTTCAGAACTCTACTTTGATAAAATAAGAAAGTACTTAAGGAGAAATATGTCACGTAAACAAATACAGACTGGAAGTTTTATTGGTTCAATGAAAACTGCACAAATTGCAATTATAATGTTATCATTGTTTCAGGTGATGTTGAATATGATTTGGTCGTCCTGGGTGGCGGCTCTGGTGGTTTGGCTGCAGCCAAAGAAGCCAGTGCTTTGGGTGCCAAAGTTGCCGTTTTAGATTATGTAACGCCGACACCGATCGGAACTAAGTGGGGATTGGGGGGGACTTGTGTGAATGTCGGATGTATTCCTAAGAAACTTATGCATCAAGCTGCACTTTTAGGAGAAAGCATACATGTAAGTATTTATTATTGATATGTTGACAGTTTTTTTGACAAATATAACCTCAAAATTGCAATGGAGACAGTTTGAGAATAATAAGTTGAAAGGTGATTTTGGTAAGTAACTTGTCCGCTCACTCAAGTAACATTTTAGTGAACGGACAAGTAGAAGTAACAAGTTTTTTGCGATGAAAATTCTTTTGTTTTGTTCAGCTAATCTGCTATGTTGGACCTTTTATCTTATGATGATTCAGAAGGTGGCAGCTACAGCTTCTATCAGAAAATTGCGTTTATTAACATCTTTTCTGTGATGACGATGTTGCTGACGAGAATTCTGGGTGAGGGTCTTTTGCCGCAATCGAGCAATGAAACTCCAATAAGCATTGGTAGAACCAGCCGGTGGCATGAGATCCGGGTACGAAAGACGACTTGGGCGACTTGATTGGTTTTGCTTTGAGGAGGCGTAGAAATTCCTGGTACGGATGACTGGTGATAGAACATACACTACGCTTAATGTCTGACGGAACTGTGGTAAAAGCCCAAGTAGTAAATAAGCATTGGTAGAAGCTGCTTATGGGACGAGATCTTGGGGCGTAATATGACTTAGGCGACTTTGTTTGGTTTTGCTTTGAGGCCGCGTTGAGATCTCCGGTCTCTTTATGTCTTGGCCAAAAAAACATTGTAGTATGTACTGGACACTGCGGATCACCTGGTAAGGTCCTGTCAGATTTTACCACTGGAATATGAGTAGTTCCTAATCATGGGCGTCCGCGGGGGGATCTAGGGATGATCTTAGTTGGCGAATGATGCTTTAGAGTGCACCCAAGTACAATACAAACTTTTGTGTTCTAATCGACAGATTTAAACAAATTGGCTGCCTACTGTGGGTAGAGAAAAGGACGATTTGCTACTTGTAAGCGACATAATTAATCTCTGGATGTAGGAGCTGATCTTAGAGGTTATGCGTAGGAGGCTGCCACAATTTATTTTGAGTTTGGAATGAAGGAATCTCTTGGGTTTAGCTTGACAACAATTTTCACCGAACATGCGCACAACATAGTCGATAGTACGCATCTTCAGTGACGTCACATAGATACTAACATGTTATTCTCTGGCTGGATAAATATTTAGTGGATACGAACGATCGATGCGTACTTTCGAGAGCACATAAAGGAAACTACAACCCTTCACGTATCTTTTTACGGCATTGATTGCAAACATAGTACAGGGAGTTTATAAATGAATGGGATTATGTAATCACTTTAAATATGCCGCCTTTTTAAAATCGTCCACTATACTACATATGTTTTCATATGTTTGCTTGACAGCTGTCAAAGTTGATCTGTCAAAACAAATAGTTTAGTGAACAATTTAAAAAAAGCGGCACATTTAAAGTGATTACATAATCCCATTCATTTATAAACTCCCTGTACAATCTGTATTTTGAATGAAAATTTGTCAACACTGTCAACTATTTAGCCAAAAGGCTGTGTTAATTTATAAAATACGTTCTTCATCTAAAGATAAAATATTTTTTTTAGGATGCCCAAAGTTATGGTTGGCAATTACCCCAAGCGGAAAACATCAAACACGAGTGGTCCGCATTGAGGGAAGCTGTTCAAAATCATATTAAATCAGTAAACTGGGTAACCAGGGTAGAATTAAGAGATAAGTAAGTTTACAAATATAAAAAAAAATTATATATTTTTTTTCTAATTGCTTTATTATTATAGAAAAGTTGAATATATTAATGGCTTAGGTGTATTCAAAGATCCCTACACAGTACACACAGTTACCAAACAAGGCGAACGTACATTAACTGCAAAGTATTTCTTAATCGCTGTCGGGGGACGACCACGTTACAATGAAATACCCGGTGCTTTAGAATACGGTATTACTAGTGACGATCTTTTCAGTTTGGATAAACCACCTGGCAAAACGTTGGTGATTGGTGCTGGATGTATCCTTTTATAATATTATTTTTATATAATAAGCTCGTTCTAGCACACATTTAAAACAGTTCTAGAAGTGTCCCAGTCATTCACAAAATAATGTGCATTAAAGATAGCTGGGACAGTTCTAGAACTGTCATAATATCATTATAGGTAAAAAAAATGTTTTTTTTTAAATATTTTCTTAACTTAATGTACATAGACATTGGTCTTGAATGTGCTGGTTTCCTGAAAGGTTTAGGTTTCGATGCAACTGTGATGGTGCGATCAGTAGTTTTAAGAGAATTCGATCAGCAAATGGCTGGTATCATTGCTGATTCTATGGTCCAGAAAGGCATTAAATTTCTTTTGAAGTAAGTTTCTTCTATTTTTCTGTTTTTAATAATTTACTGAATGTTTACTTTGTGATAGATGTGTTCCCCTTAAAATTGTGAAAGAAGCTGATGGTAAGCTTTTAGCTACATGGAAGAACGATCAAGGTCAAGAGTTCTTTGACACATTTGATACTGTTTTGTTCGCTATTGGTCGTAGGGCTCTCACTAGGGAACTTCATTTGGACAAGGCTGGAGTTAAAGTAGCTGGTGAGGGTGAAAAAATCGATGCCAAAAATGAGCAAACCAATGTACCTCATATTTATGCAGTAGGCGATGTTCTTTTTGTAAGTTTTTTTTAAATATTTATTTACAATTAGTTTAATAATAATGTTATTTGTAATTATTCTATAGAAAAAACCAGAATTGACACCAGTTGCCATTCACGCCGGCAAATTATTAGCTCGTCGTCTTTTCGGTGGAGCCACAACTGAAATGGATTACAATAATGTTGCTACGACAATTTTTACACCAATGGAATATGGTTGCGTCGGTTTGAGCGAAGAATCTGCAACTCAAGCGCATGGTGCCGATAATATTGAAGTCTTTCACGCATACTATAAGCCAACTGAATTCTTTATTCCTCAAAAACCGATTCAACATTGTTACATCAAAGTCGTTGCTTTACGTGAAGGAGATCAAAAGGTTCTTGGTATGCATTTCATTGGTCCTCAAGCCGGAGAAGTTATTCAAGGATTTGCCGCCGCTGTAAAGTAAGTATACCAATATTATTACTAATAATATTATCAATCAATGTTTTAATTTAATTTAATTTTAAATAGTATTATTATAAATTGTTTTAATTAATTTATTCAATAAGTCGGAGTTTATTTTTGAAAAAAAATAAAAGAATTTTTAGGGTAACTTTTAAAGTAAACTTGTTTGCATTTTATAAGGTGTAATAATTGCTAACAATAAAACAACTAAATCATAAAACATCTAATTAAGCTATAACATTTTATTTCAACAATAAAATTGAGACTTAATGTATTATTTTTAATATATTTCTATTTATCTTTGAATTTAATAATGTTTTTTTTCTAGGTCTAATCTTACAATGCCAATCTTGATGGGAACAGTGGGTATCCATCCAACTGTAGCTGAAGAATTTACTAGAATAAATATTACAAAGAGATCAGGAAAAGACCCCAATCCACAATCCTGCTGCAGTTAAATAGTTAACCATTAATTTTCATCTATAATAAATAATGCACTATTAACTAATATACCTTTTTAAATACACCTTTTTTTGTTTTTACCAAGTACAATATTAAGTGATATTATTTTTTTGTAATAAAATCAAAACTTATATAATCGCTTTATTGTTATATTTTTGTATTAGCAACATTATAGATTGCACAAGTATTAGTTATATATTTTCCTATGATTATAGTGCCTTATACTACTTATTTGATTTTTTTTAATGAATGGAATTTATTGAAAGAAAATACAAAATTGATTAGTTTTCTTCAAATTTTGTTATATTTATTGTTTGTTTTATTTAATAGTAACAATTTCATGTTTTGGTACAGTATAAAGGTAGGTACATGAAAATGTTTTTATGCCAACCCCTGTATATTTGCAATAATGATACAGGATGCGCCTATGAAGCGACATCTTTGATGAAAATTAAGTAGTACAATATCATTTAACAAAATTACTTCACCTACATCACAACTCAAATTGGTGCCCAAACATACCAATTATAATTTAACTTTTATGCAATGAATATTTAAAAATAGATTGAAAGGTAGGTTTTGGCAGCCGGCATGTACTATTCTGTATATTGTATCATACCATAGATTGATCTTTGAGCCATAAATCTAAGAAATATAATAAAAATTCCGAAAAAAATACATTTTTGAAAAATGAGTTGCGATAAAATTTAATTTGTTTAGTTCCGTACTTGCTACAAATGTAGGCTTCTTTTTCGTTTTGGGCTTAAGATTTATTAATTAATACTTTGCAACAGATGAGTAGGATTTTTTAATAAAATAATTTGGCGCTTTGCTTAGCCGGGATCTCTAAGCAACTAAGAAGGTGGCTTTGTGGATGGTGAAGATAGTGACGAGTTGTGAGGAAGAAGGGGTGAAAGTCGAATTACATTGTTTTTAAATAAATCTGTTTTTACTTCTCGGAGATGCAATGGAGTGGCGATTAGATGCCGCTGAAGTAGTTGGTGTATCAGCAACGAAGAAAATTGTTAGTTCTTATTCTTCTTGTGTTTTCTCCCCATGATAAGGGGGAATTAAGTTGTTATTTTGCGACGTAGTTAAACCGAAGCAAGACTTAATATTTTTTTGACAGGGATTGCAATGTCGCCATTAGTGTGTGGCGATGTTACCTGAAACTTGCTCGTTGTGTCTACAGTTTGTAGATATTACGGTTGTCTTGTTGGCTATGAAGTTTAAAGATTATGTTATGCCTACAAGGGATTTGTACGTGGTGGTGTAGAAATTGGGTAATTTGTAGTAGGGTTGAAGGTGGTGGGCTAAGTGTTAAACAAAACGTTTAAAGCAGAATTCCTTATACAACTTATAAGGAATTCTGCTGAAGAATAGGCTACAGCTATTATTGACTGGCAACCGGAGTTTTGGTCTTGTGTTGCTCTGGGTTTTGATGGAGGTGTTTACGTTTTGGGTTTTAGTGCAAATTGAAGAAATTGGCTGAATTTAAGCTTGTATTTTATCTAGAAAATAAGTCGGTTGATACACTTGGATCAATTTTATTTTTAATTTGTTTAACTCATGTTAGACTCCTTATTAGAGGCGTGTGTTATTGCTGCGGTGGCTTTGTTTAGCAATGGTATACATAAGCTGCTGTTGTACGGATATCTATGAAAACGACGAAGTGCCCGTAAAATTTATCTCCGTTTTTCTACTTATGCGACGTAGCATGTGTAACTCAGGAATGTATTTGTTAACTAAGTGCAAGTACCCGGGTAGCTTGTTGATGTTTTTAGACAGCGCAACTTAATTTTTTAAAGTTTTTCTGGAGATAGTGTTTTTTGTATTGTCATAAAAAGTTGTTATCCAATACAAGGACTTATGTTTCTTGAAATGTAAAGAGTTGATGACATAAGATTATAAAACGTCACCAACACGTTAATGAAATTGCATAATTTTTTTTTTTATTTAAGTTTGAAAAATCTTAAAAAAAACTTAGCGTCTTTGAAGAAGAATGTTGCCGCCTGAACCGGGAAAGAGAGCACTGGCTCGACCAACGTCACACGAAGAATTCTAACTTCCGATAATGCTATCGTCAAAGAGAAAGAGGGGAATTAATTCAATCAAAGCTCAGTAGAATGAGGTCCGATTCCAGTTCAATTAGAACACAGCATGCGTATAAGTACAAGTGTCTTAACCAACATGACTAAGGGGAAGATGTTTAACCAAACCACATTGTCCGGACATAACCTTTGCTAAGCTGCCAACTACACCAACATAAACAAACACAATAACCATCGTTGCCTGCTGCACCTTACGTCATGATCGAAGATGCCGCTTGCAACAAATAGCACCCAAAGTGGAGCTTTCACTGACCCCGAAACAACTCTTAAGACTAAAAAGTATTACAAAAAATATTATAATGACCAAATACAAATACCTACAGCTAACAGACGAATATTTCCAAAGTTTTGAGCAATCTAACTGCTCATACAATTACAATATTAAAGGTATCATGATGTACAAAAAAAAAACCTAAAACAAAAACATTATAGAAAACTCTTAATGGTTTGGAGATTTCTTATTACTATTACACCGATAATGAAAAACTTTGCAAATAAATAAACAAAAAGACCGACAATAAAGACATGCAAAACGATGTGTCCTACCACATCTAGCTAGCAGAATGTCTGGGTAGCTATGTTAAGAATCACTTTTCTTGGCTTTGCAAACTTAGAAAACTGGAGTAGGTACCAGCTCGGCTCCTACGTTACCGATGCCGGCTTGAAAACTTTTGGTTGGGGACCACTATACATTTTTTTTTTAATTTTTCCAACTATGCCATTTGAGAATAGGACATTAACACAAGGTGCAATATTACGCTTAGATCTCGACTACACTAAGAAGCATCCCTAACAAGCCATGCCAAGAATTACCTTCTTTGACTATGCAGGCTCAGAAAACTGGAGAAGATACCAGTTCGGGTCCTAAGGCAATTTGTCATCTTTGTACTCAAAAATAGTTCACAAAAAGGTTTTATTTATATAAAATTATCAAAAAAATTTAAAACGCATTTAATGTGCAATATTGTCAAAAAATTGTTAAGCAAACGCATTTTCAGTACAATATCTATCAAAAATAGCTTAGAAAACGCATCCATGATTGAGCCGAAAATGCTTATTTGTAGAAAATCACAAAAAATACATCAAAACTTGCTTTAAAACTATAAAACATTGCTTATAAAATGATTTAATGATCAAAAAACGGATTTTGAGAACAAATTAACTTTAGCTAATTGCTCCAAAAACACTTTTTTAAATATTGCAAAGAATCCATCAAAAACCAATTACAAAATACTTTTATTAATTTAAATCCATCAAAAATCTTTCATTAAACGCATTTAATGTATAAAATATCAAAGAATCGAGTAACAAACACATTTTTAGTATGATTTCCATCTAAAATCTCTTATAAAACGCATTTAATTAATTAGTTGAACGATTGCTCTAAAAACACTTTCTTATATTCATAAATTCATAAAAAATTGCTTGCAACATGCTGTTATTCGTTTAAAACCATAAAAAATTTATAAATATTTATATATATATATATATATATATATATATATATATATATATATATATATAAAATATATAAAGAAGAGTTAGTATAAATAGTCAATACACCCTTTAAAATATTCACTTTGAATTGTGGTGGTGAACAATGTTGACGAAGTAAGTTAAAAATCAATTAGTTTAAATAAATAAAGCCATACTGATGAGAGGTAAACCTCGAAACGCGTCTATGGATGTTTTTTAGTTTAGAATATTTTTTCATAAATTTAATTTTTTAATGATATATATATATATTTATAAAACGCAAATGTGCAAAATTGTTTTATCTGAAAGTACTTTTTTGTAGAAAATCACAAAAAATACATCAAAAATTGCTATAAAACCATAAAATATTGCTCATAAATTGCATTTAGTGTGTAAAACATCAAAGAATCGCTTAACAAACACATTTTTAGTATGATTTCTATCAAAAATCTCTTATAAGACGCAAACGATTGCTCTGAAAACACTTTTCTATATAAAATCGCGAGGAATGTGCAAAATTGTTTGCGTAAAAAAGCGTATAAAACGCATATAATGAGTAAAATTGTCAAAATAAATACGCAAGAATCCTTTTTTATGTAAAAAAATATTAAAAACCTCGTTTATTGCCTTAATCGGTTAAAAAAATTGCTGAAACTTAAAAAACTAACCCGAACGGCGCATTTTTGTATAGAATACATTATAAATTGCTTAGGAATATCAATTACAATTTAAATATTGTCATTTAAAACAATTTTTAAATAAAATCGCAAAAAACTCATCAAAAATCGCCCAAAAAATGGTTTTAAATTCATAAAAAGTTGCATTTCAGAACTAAAATTGTCAAAAAATCGCTTAAATATCGCATTTGTAGTATAATATACATTAAAAATCGTTTAGAAAATGCAATTATTGTTTAATGATTGCTGACAAAATATTTGTTGTAAAAAATCCGTCAAAAATTGCTTTAAAATTCTTAAAAATTATTATAAAACGCATTTAATAAGTAAACTTGTCAAAGAATCTCTCAAGAAACCTATTTTTAGTAAATTTTCTATCGAAAATCGCGTAGGCAACTCAATTATTGTATAATAATTACTCTTAAAAACATTTTTTTGAATCCATAAAGAACCGTTTGCAAAATAATTTTATTAATTTAATTAAGAATCGCCTAACAAGCGTATTTCTAGTATAATATCTAACAAAAATCGCGTAGGAATCGCAATTACCGTTTAATGTTTGCCCTAGAACAGCTTTTTTGTAAAAAAATACGTTTAATAATTGCTGTAAAAATCATCAAAAAAAATTATAAAACTTATTCAATGAGTAAAATAATCTAAAAATTTGCTCAACAAACACGTTTCAGTATATTATCAACCAAAACTCGCTTAAAAAACCCAATTATTGTTTAATGATAAAGAAGAACACTTTTTGAAGAAAACTGTAATGAATTCATCAAAATCCGCTCACAAAATAATATTATTAATTTAAATTCACAGCCTAAATAAAAACTAATAATTTGCAAGCTAATTCAAACTTTTTTTGATCTAAAATATAATTGGCGGCCAAATTGCATAAGCCCAAAACTGTTATAAAATTACAATTTAAATTAAGGTTATATAATAATATAAGGAAGCATTACGAATTAATCGGGAGAGCAAAAGTGCTTTGAGAGCTGTTAATACTCTAATTTGCAATTTAATCTTTATGAACACTTGGTCTTTGTTTAAGCGAAACGTTTTTAAAATTGTCAGGAGCGATTTAAATTTGTCTGTATTCAAGAGTCTATATTAAATTGACGAATCATTTGTGTGTGTATTTTGTTTTTTTGTAAATTGCATGGAAATATAGTATTCTTTTATACTAGGTTTGATGATGCTTGAAGAACTTGATCTGTTTTTTTTTCCTCATTGTGTTGGACTTATATGAATCAACGAATGTTGTATCAGTTTGTAATGATAGTGAATGAAATTTTTTAAAGAAAATATTAATTAAGGAAGTTGCCAACTTTCTTTTGTGTTTTAATGTGTAGAGTTTGATGGCGTTATTGTCTACCATCTAGTGGTGTTTAAGAATGACGGCGTTAGATACATCTTGTAGGCAAACAAGTTTTAATTAGTTTGTGCTTTATGATGTGGTTTTTTAACATTTAAAAAGAAGGTTTGGCGTTTATTCTACTCTACTTTACTTTAACGTTGATTTCTGAAGCGTAAAATTGTGCTATTAGTACAGGATTTGATCTTTTTTTGGGATACGTAATATAATGTTAAAGATAACTTTATGGGCTTATGCCAACTTTCTTATTTTAAAAATAATAATGATTTTGGTTTCAACAATGCTTGCATTAAGTAGTGTTAGTTGTAAATGTAGAACGTATCGACTTCCGGCTATGGCAGTTACTTTGGTCGGGCCAACAACTGGTGATGTTATTTGTGATTTATAATATTAAATGTTTTGCTTATTTATCCGATTTATCAGTTGAGATTAGACGTGGTTTATATCAATTTTGCAAACTATTGATTTGCTTTAGGAAACGGATGCGAAGCTTTAAAAACTTAAAATCTTTGTTGAGAGCAGTTTAAAATCAACAACAAAAAATCACATTTAATGTTGATGAAATAAAACGATAAATCAGTTTTTACCACAAAAACTTAAGGTCTTAACCATCTTTCATTACTATGGTGTGTCACCATAAAGGCAATCGACTTCTGCAATAAACTGTCCGTCCAAATGAGCAAACTGTTCGTAACTCTGAAGAACCAAAACAAAAAGAAGCTTATAGTCTAGTGTAGACCGAGTTCAAGAAGATTGATATCAATAAATATGAATTTATGCAGATACCGCAAAACTAAGAAGACCAGACTTACAAGCTGAAAAAGGACTGAAGTAGCAAAACGACATTTACATATACGTCAAGAGGCCTTTTAAAGCATTTAAGAAAAATGCCCAACGCGTTTGCTCAATTCTGCCAACCCCCAAATTGACGCAAGGTTTAGCTCAGGAGTTCTTAAAGAGACCCGCTGGACACCCAAATAATCTAACCACCTCCTCCAAAGAAATAAAGAAATTATGGAAATCTAGCTGAAGTTTATTCAAAGGGCGATAGGGCATTAGCTACTAAAATCAAAGAGTTTTTATTCCGGCCAAACATGTTTGTTAACTCTTTAGCTACATCAAGTTTTTTAACTTATTTTAACATAGAACGGCTTCCTCTTGTCATAATACTGATACATGACCATCAAACGCGGCGTAAACGTAGTTGATAGAATCCGAATGCATTTAGCTTCTTAAAACATACTTGACATCATCCAGGCCAATGTAGTGCTGGTAAAGCTTATTGCTCTAGATCCTAGGATATAAAATAAATTTAGTCAAACACTTGAGAAAAAAAAAGAAACCTTTTCCAATAATTTTGCAAACGCTAAAAACAGTATTTACTAAGCTTTGCGGGCCATTTGTATTGATTACGAACGCCAATTTACGAAAATTGCTTAATGCTACCGATGGCAACATTATAAGCATATGATGTTTATGTGCAACTTATGTTATGTTAGTGTCAAATGGGCTGGAGCCCATTCCAAGTCTGCAACAAAATTTCAAAGCTCTTGTTTTTCAAAAATAAAATTTTGCATCATCATTCCAGAGCATTCCTAACGTCCGCAATAAGAAATCTTATGCGCAGACGCAGACAATGCACAAAATGTTTCAGTTAGACATCAGTTCTTATCAGTTTTTATTAACTGCAAATAAAGCAAACAAATATATTTATTAGCTAAAAATAAAAATACACATAATATAGTACTTGAAACCAGCAACCCATTAAGGTACGTTATGAAACCCAGACAAAAACTTAGTTGACCAGGTCAACACCATGACTACAACTCGGAACAAAAAATTCTAAAGCTTAGGAATCGTAACAATACGTAGAACTACTCGTGACTTAGAGCTAAACTAATTGTCATTGCTCTTAATGAAGATTAGTCGGAAGTTAAACGATAAATGTTTCAGAGAAGATCTAGTTGAAACTATTAGCACGTATTAGTGCTATGTGAGTTTTGACGGGTTTAGAGGGTGACGCAAAAACTGCTGGACTATATTTCACCAAAATGCTCTCATAAGTTTCAAAACTTAGCAGCGTTTGAAACAAAAGGAGATAATATGATTGTAGACGATATTGTTATTATAGCAGAGGCTCTAATCTATTTACAAAGAACAGTTTAAAAGATTAAATACAATATGGTCTCAGAATAAACCTAAAAAAAGCAAAGCACATGATAATAACTAAATCAGAAACACCAATACCAAAGTTTTTTATCGATAACAATAAAATTGAAAAAAACAACAAAATATAAATACCTTGGTACTTGGATTACCAATAACATTGACCAAACACCTAAAATAAAAACCCGAATAGAAATGGCCCAAAGTACATTAGAATTTTATGGTAGCAACATCTAAAAAAATAGTACAACACATAATCCAAAAATCTATTTCAAATTACCTTCTTCAAAGTCAAAATAGCGATGATGATTGCAAACCTCTTGAAAGGAGATGCAAGTGGCAAGAAGAAGAAGTGAGGTTTTGTCGGTAAAAGTGCCAAACATAATTGGAAACAGTAACAAAATCAAACTTTGATTAACCATGAGTAAACCTTTAACAATCGCCAACGTTGTTTTTTCATTCATAAACGTGGACTTAAAACTCGATGAGGTACTTTCAAGGGATATTGCCAGAGTCTTTATAGCAAGACGTAAGAAGAACTTGGTTGACCCACATTCAAAAAGTAGTTTTTAAAGATTTTTTGGCATCCTTGGCATTTTGTTGGAAGAAAATTGCGAGCTTTTGCACACAGGACGCACTTTCTTGGAAGAACAATCTCGATCATCACAATACCAATCCTTGGCACAATTCCCAGGGAAATATCTATTATCAAAGGCTGTAACCAAAACTATTTAATATCCATATTTTTGAGTTACCAGCATTAACTCCAAGACCGTGTGCACTGTCTCTAGCTAGCAACTATCAAAGTTCGACTGCAACACCAAGAATAACATTATTAAACTTTGATACTTATATTGTAATATAGTTCATTAACCACTCTGTTTACCAAGGAGTTTAATTAATTGGGTTTAAAACCCCACTTTTTTGTATATCTGAAATTTTATGTAATCGTGCTACAGGGATGCAGTGCAATACAAATCCACCAACGTTGCTAAGAATAAGTTGTAATTTACAACTAAATTAGAGTGTACACGTTCTGGAAAACTTTCGCATTTGCTTTTCCAAATTCAATAAAAACAAAAGAAACGTGTTTGTTATATAAAATTTCATATATTTTACTAAGAATAATTTTCGTAGCAATTAATAACTAAATTAAAACAATCAATAATTAATTACATTTAAATAATTAATGATTAATATAAATTCTTCTTGCACTAAAATATTACAGTTTTCCACGCATAATATTAGTTGGTTTTCAACCCACACCGTATCCTGACTCCATCTACAATCTGATTAATTTTATTCTAGCAGACTGTGCGCATGTTATAAAAATTCTCTGTCGTCTCTCAGCGCGCGATGTGTTTAGATTTGAACAGTTTTGTTTGACGTTCCTGGATCTCCTATAAAGGATGCCGAACAAGTAGTAATAAACAGCATCAGTGCTGAAGTGAACTGGATTACAAAAGACATGTAAGCAATACATTTCTTAATAATATATTTTTAGTTTAACCTGCTAGCTTTAATTGAGTTTAAATTCAATTATAATGTTGACAGAAATATTGTAGATAACATATTTTTATGTATAAAAATATAACAAGTTTATTAAGAATTAATATCATTTTTAAATTTGAAATTAAAAAAATAAACCTATCATTATAATAATTTACTTTTCCAATAATTTCATTCTAGTAAAGTTATTGTATTATATTATCCTTGTAAATCAGTTATACTATCCCTATTTATAACTATAAAATAACAAAAGGTTATTGGCTTTAAATATATTTTATACATTTTGTAATCACAATTTTCTTCTAATCAAAAACTTGGATTAGAATGTGTAAGATATTATTGAATTTAATTTATTTTAAATTGCAAAAAAATATTCAGAGCACGATTGGCTTTGCCTTATAGTAATTATCAAATTAATTATTTGGTTCAATAATATCATTTATTTTATTATTTTTATTATAGCAATAATTGATTTAAAAATCAAATTAGGATTAGAATATGTATGTATATTACTTTATTTTTAATTAACAAAATACAAAATTTACATAAAAATAATTAGGTATATAAAAATGTTTATATGTATTTTGTTTACAATACAATTATTTCAACACATTTTAAAACGTGGTAAAATATTGAAATACTAATTGAATGATTTAGTTTATAACAATTTCAATCTTCAACAAACATTACCAATTTGAATGCAAATGTATATTTGTCTAGTTTAAATGGTATAAAGAATTCATAATTTTAGTTTTGGTTACGATTACGGATACATTTTAATGCTTTAAAATAAAATGGTTAATAATATTTAAACACTAATTGGCATAAGATTTTCCATTAAATAAAGCCAAAGTTCTGTTCATTTGTAAATTATTACTACGCTTGAGAATATAGTTAACTTAAATCTGTACAATTTGTAATAGTTTCAGCTACAGATCAGGCATTTGAGCTATTAGCAAGTCTTGAAATAATTAAATTGCTCCCTGCTAGTTTCTGAATTATTTTGGATCTATCTACAATTTTCCTAAATAAAGAATGTTTTATTAAGAGGAACGAATTTTGTTTGTATAGAAAAATATATAATACAGTTATTGATGAAACACATCATTCAACTGTCTCCACTCAAGCGCTGTAAAAAGTAAATTCGTTAAACTCAATTTTCATGACTCTTTTACATACATCGAAGTTAATGTTAGTAATAACACCCTTAATATTCCACAGCAAGTCATATAATATTGCTGGTTTGTTAGCGTAAACTAAAGACTTCACACAACTCTATAGAAAAAAATCTAAGGGTGTTAAAACAAATTAAAAAGATGACTGGATAATTTATTGAAATAATTGATTTACCAAATTTATCTTTAAGTCATTGAACTGTTTGGCTGGCAGTGTAAACATGGTGTTTTGCAGAAACCATATGAAGTCTAAGTCGAGAGCATTTAATTTAGGCAAAAACAATTCAGTTAACTTTGACCGATAGTGAGTTCCATTCACTGTTTCGAAGTTACCAACTTTATTAAAAAAAACAAAGCCTATTGTCGACTACAGTCAGTTTATACAGATGCAATTTTTGTTTATGCATTGCTTCTGGTTGATACAACAGTTTTGCTTGTTTACAAAACCGTTAATCCAAAAGTGAGGTTGTTCAGTTTCTCTCAATTCCAATTATTAAATCTGCGACGTAACTAATGATTGTTTGGTTTTAATGCTTGTTCTTTCACTTGGACAAATATAACGGTCAAAAATTAGAGTTTATGCACATTGACGACTGAACGCAGGGGCGCTACCTACTATGGCCTTATCTGCAAACTTCAAATATGTTGTCCGCCTTTAAAGTATTAAAACATAAATATTAGTATACAAAAAAATCAAACGAAACGGAAATAGAGTAGACTTTACATATCGGTATAGCCGGCTTCATTCTATGCGATCTTGCAGCCTACCTAGACCTTTTATAGAACTGCTATAAAAAGACAATTTTTTACCAGTCGGTTCAGCAATTTGCTGACAACCTCAATTTTCAATGTTTCCACTCATTGATTAAAGATACTGATTTGGGGCACGCCAAAAAGGTCCAAGAAGAGTCAATAACTTCTTACAACCCACTGACGATAAAAACTTGATCTGTTTATGGCTCTGACAAAACAGAGCACTCAAATCACACCGGACACTTTCCAAAAACTTGGAAAGACTCTCACGTAACAAACATTCCACTACCTAGAATGGAATTTTTTTCAAAATTCTGTTTAATTAATCTTTTATGCATCTTAAGTAAAGTCATAAAAAGGTAATCTTGGACATAACAAACATTGGTCTACAAAATACACTGAGTTTGTAAAGTTTTTTTTTTACATTCAATAAGCTTTCGACAAGCTCTGACGCGAAGGTCTACTTTTAAAAAGGACTAAAATTTACTCTGCGTCTTATAAAACTGATAGTTTTATATCTAAACCGCAGATCTCCTGCAGTTAAACTTCTGAAGGACGTTTCTATTCCGTGGTCAGATTCTGCCAAGTATCTGGATATTACTTTTAATAAAGAACGTACAAATTGCATGTATAGTCCATCCTAGACAAAGCTTGTAATTATAGCTTTAAGTATTGTGGTCTTGTTGTCCTACCTGCCCAAGAATAAATTAGTTATTTTATGATAATTAACATTCAAGTGTGGTTTAAGTTGGTGTGCCCTGCTCACCCATCTGTTGTTTTTTTCTGTGTTTTGTGGTAGTTTGCGGGGAAGTACCCCATTATCTACCTGTCATTCGTCGCCTTATGGCTCTGTTTTGTAGCGTTTACAGCTTGGGCCTGATTAGGTTTACAAGTCTGTTGTAGGTGGTGTAGTTTGGGTGATGGTACGTTATAGAGTGAATGTTGGTATTGTTATGAGTTTTTGCTTTGGTGAAGAAATTTTTGGCGTTCTTCAAGATGAAGTCATGTAAAGTAGAAATTTTTAAGTCATCTCTGAGATCTTTATTTCTTATAAACCAGGGAGCTCCGGTTATCATCCTCAATGATTTTGATTGGTAGGGTAGGGTTTTGAAGTACGTTTTTGCAACCTCCATACCGGTGCAGCGTAGGACAGCTGGGCTCTTATAGTGGATTTGTAGAGCGTCAATTTTGTTCTGAGTTTCATTTTCTTGTGTCGTAGAAGTGATGCCAAGGTAATCATTGAGACTTTGGTTTTATCTTTGATTTTGTTTACATGGGCTCTCCATGTTAAAGATTTGTCGAGAATAGTTCCGTTTGTCATTGTCGGGATGTCTCCAACATAGATGTTGTAAAGTGCTGGTGATAGAGTTGAGCCTTGAGGGACTACTGCTGTCATGGGTTTAACAGAGGAAAGCGTATTTGCAATTTTCACTTAGAAGTTTTTGTCATTTAAGAAGTTTAAAATAAGTCTACCCAGATGGTAGGGGAATTTAACACGATAAAGTTTGGCTATCAGGCCATTGTGCCAAACCTTATCGAATGCTTTTTCTATGTCAAAAAAGATTGCTCCAGTAGACTTTTTGTTATTGAACCCTTTTTAGATATGATCTGCCACTTGTGCCAGCTGGTGGACGGAAGAGTGTTGCTTCCTGAAGCCGTGCTGGTGGTTAGGAATTATTTGGTTGGTTTCACTATGGATGTTTAGGTGAATGAGAATAACTTTTTCTGCTATTTTGCTCAATGTAGTTTATCGGGCGGTAGTTCTGTGAAAACGATTTAGGCTTATTAAGCTTAGAAAAAACAACATTAATGACGTGTTTTTATTTTTGGGAAAAATATCCTTGCCTTAAGATACCATTAATGATGTTGATGGGGAAGGTTGATAATTACCCCAGTCGCTTCCAGGTTGGTGAAGTTTGGAATTTTAATTTCTGAGTGGTCAATAGTTCTTTTTATATTTTTTATAGCTGTGCCACCACCTTGGTTAATTTTGTCATTTCTGTATAAGCTAAAGTTGGGGAATTTTGGGTTGTCTCTGGGTTTTAGTCCAGTTTCTGATAATAACATAATATCAATGTCTTGTTCCAAGATGAGTAGTTTGAATTGATATGGGTATTTGGCACTGCAGTTAGTGTTCCAGTGTCTTATTGATATAATGTTATTGTGAACTGCCATTATTGGTCATGATTTTGAAGAAGAACGGCCAAGATTAATTTAAGTAAATCTTGGTCGTTGCTGCTGTTATTGGTGGCATTGGTGAGATTTTGTTTGAGGGTGGGTTTTGATTCCATGGGCGGTGCTGGTTGTTGTTGCGGCTGTACAGCTTTAGCATATGATGTAAGTTGTGGGCGTGGCTTAGGTATGACATAATTGACTTTATCAGAGCGTGCCTTTTAGGTTTAGGTTTAGTTTTTATTTTTTGATAGACTGGACATTCTTTATAGAACGCGGGGTGATTACCGCTGCAG
The DNA here is from genome assembly GCA_963932245.1 of Tachinus rufipes. NCBI lineage: Eukaryota > Metazoa > Arthropoda > Insecta > Coleoptera > Staphylinidae > Tachinus > Tachinus rufipes. Next base: position 20,114,535 of record OZ010744.1, read on the forward strand.
TAGCACAGACAGTTTTTTCCCTGTCTGCAGCGGTAAGGTGGCATTGAGCTGATGGGTGGTTTTTTGCGCACCTTACGCACACCCAATCGTTGGTGCACATCGATGCAGCGTGTCTATATTCTTGGCATCAATGACAGTAAGCCGGTTCACCAGACTTGAACTTAACTTCGATTTTGACCTTAAAACCGAGAATTTTTGAATTTTTAAAGATTTCATCACTTGTATCATTTTTGTTTAATTGTATGTATAATTTGTCGTATGTTTTGGTTTGATTATGCAACCTTGAAACTGCAATAACGTCGAAACCTTTTGCCTCCAGCGCTTTGCTCATCTCCTCGCTAGAAACATCTTTAGAAACATTGTGCATTACCGCTTTAAGGGTTTTGTCTTTCTATAGCTGGTATGTGTAAGACTTGTGATCTTTTGAGTCAAGGTAAGTTTTTGCCTTCCGGTGGTCTGAGGACGTTTTCAAAGTTAATATTTAATTTTTCCATATTGTTTTTGAAATCTTCCCATACCTTTTTGTCATTTATTGTAATTTGTGAAAAAAGTTTGACTTTTGGTTGTTCCGGTGTGATGTCTTCTATTTCAGAATTGTCATTCTTGCTACTGCTAGGGGTATGGACTCTCTTTTCTTTCTTGTTTTTGCGGTGTACTAATTGCCATTCGTTAGCATCATTTGTGGGGTTGCTGGAACCTGGTGTAGAGTCGTTCTGAATTGGCATTGATTCGGAATTGTCCATGTCTTGGTTTGTGGTGGTAATAGTTGGTAGAGGAGGAAAAGGGACTTGTCTCCAGGTGTCCACTTGGATCTTAGGAGTTGGAGTCGTCGATTTAATCTTTTTCGGTTGTTTGTCAATAGAAGTGGTAAAGTTTTTGGTAATTGATTTTTTGTTTTTTGAGATCTTTTTCTCAGGGCTGCTGTTAGATGTGGTCGTGTTGGTTGAACTGTGTGTTTGTGGTTCAATTTCTTGATCACACATACTTGGGTAAGTAAGCGAGAAACTAAATTCAAGTTTTGTGGGCGTGCACAAACAATTGGATTGGTGGGATTTAACTTAGTTTAAGTATTGTGGTTATGTAGTTTGAGTTGGTGTTTCTTTCCACCCGCCCAAATGAATGTCATTCAATTTTTTAATTACAAACATTTTGGCAAAAAACATGTTAGTTCTAATTCTTCGGCAAAACAGCGTCACGTTGCTTCAAAACATAATTTGGATATACACCACCATTATCAGACCGCAAATCATTTTTGCAGCTTTAGTCTAAGCAACGGCTGAAACACGCATCTCAATTGTCTCCAAAGTCTTACTTTATTATATGTTTAAAACAAAAAAAATTGTAACAATCTTGGTAAACATATCAAAACTTTAGTCAAACAGTATTTCGATAACCTTGCGGTTTATCCCAACCCAGATCTGGTTAGACTTGCTAAACCAGACAAAGATAAATATTCTTATAGGAGACCAATCGATATCATCACTATATTAAAGTGACTTACTTCACAATCTTGGTATATGGTATATGAGCCTTACAGTCTCAAACTTCTAGGTATGATCCGGGGGGAGTTTAGCTTGTAGGCAGTCTCTTTTAAAGGGCAAATCAGAAGTCTTTAAAAATTTCTTCTCCCAACTATAAAAAAAAGTTGATACAGTCAAGACGGTCCACCAACCGAGGTAACAACAACACCAAACAGATAGTCTATAAAAGTAACAGTTTGAACACTTATAGAAAAGACAACAGTTTACAACATCCCAATACACATAACATTTATAGACTACCATACAGCTTTGAACAGTGTTTAGTTTTGAGCCTTTTTGATAGCACTGGACAATGCAATGAAAGATTTGAGTTATACTGCGCTAATAGAAGACATCTATAGAAAGGTCAATTTCCTCGTAAAAATAAATTACGACTTATTTTTGGAAAAAATAAATATCAACAAAAGAGTAAGATAATAAGATTTAATCGCACCCAAGTTATTTATCGCTGCAATAGGAACTACTAAACTGGAACAGAAAAGACATAAAGGTTGGCGGAGTATATCTAGTCATTTAAAATTTGCAGACGACATAATACTGCTAAGCACCAACATCCTAGAGCTTGAAATAATGGTAGAAGAACTAAACAATCTGTTAAATTAAAATAAATAAAATACATGTACTGTATCACAAATATAAGTAGGATTAAAAATGAATCTAAATAAAACCAAAATTATGACCAGCAGTCCGCAAGTGGTGGCTATAGTAAACACAACAATAGAAAGAAGTAGAGCAAACAATTATAACTGGCAAAAAAACCTAAATCGCCGAAACTGGCAATGATCCGTCTTTAGAAGGTTCAGCTACATTCTAAAAGATAAAAATGTTTTGTTGTGTTTAAAACGACAAGTTTACAATAGCTGAATCTTGCCAGTTGCCACTTATGATTTAAAAACAATGGCAATTACCGCAAAACTCAAAAAAACTATAGAACGCGCAATGTTAGGAATAGATGTATACAAGATTTATAAAGTTGTATTTTAGACTGTGAAATAGTTAACATGTTTACATTAAACATCATAAAATAGGAAAAACGTAACAAATCTGCCAACAAAATTAATAAAAACCGTAAAAGAGTTACAGTAATGTATAAAATATTATAAGTTGTCAAAAAATTTACTAAATCTGTTAAATTTATTCTAAACTGTCATACAAAACAATCTGTCAATAGGTGTTAGTGACTTTTTTTTTTATTTAAGGACGTAGTGAAGTGTTGGCCTCAAGAATGAGAATAATTAACGCATGGCAATACCTTTCGGTTTTTTTCTCTGCGTAAGTCCTGCTGTTAATTTGTTCTAGTCATTGTCTCTAATGTGGTACTAGTTTGAGGTGAGTCGGTTTTGGCCTCGCGGAATTTACGAAGTTTGCTGCGGCAGCACATGCTGTCCCCGGCCTATCTCTCCTTATACCCTATTTTTCTGTTCTACTTTCTACACTGGCATTCTCCTCTCTTTTCTTCTATTCTTGTGTTATTCAGCTTAGATATTTACATTGTCCTTAGGTATCTTCTTAGTTTTTCTATATCTTTAATAACTTTTTCCTTGTTGTATCTTTTTTCTTTCATAAATATTTTGTGCAGCTTCACTAAATGTATCTCTTTTGGTAGTCTTACATTTGCCAGTTTAACTTCTAGTGAGATTCTTGAATCTCTATTTGGGATTAGTTTTTTCTGTCCCCTAGTTGCCAAATATACTCTGACCATTTCAAAAGTTGCATTTTCTGTCAACCTCGAGATGGCGTATCTTCCGTTTGGAAATTGTTTAGTCAATTCCGTCAATTTATTTTCCTTGAGCAGTTCTCTCCTTTTTTTCCTTATTTCTGCAATTTCTGTTGATACTAGGGTTTCAGTATATGTTCTTTTCTTGTCTTTCTGTTCATCTTCCATTGCTTGGCAGGCATAGTTGTTTTGACCTTTTTTGTTTCTTTCCTCTTTATTACTTTTTTCCATATTCTGTTGCTTCCATTTAGCTTTTTGTTTCTCCTTCCTTTGTCTTCTGTGGCTTTTAATTTGAGTGTTCTCTTCCATTTTGTTTTACCTAAATCTCAAAGCTTCAAACTCCTCTATCTTTTTTTTTAGTACTATCGTTGCATAGTTTCTTAGTGCTTTGTCACTCAGGCATATTTTAATAATTGTAGATTTGTCTACTTTGTTTTCTAATATCTTTTCTAGCGTTTTCTTATCTTCCTCCCACGCTTCGCACTCTACTAGCGTATGTTCTGCGTCTTCTAGACAAAATATAAATTTTTCCTCTTTCTCCATCTTATTTGTAAGTACTTGCCAAACACTTTTTGTAAGTACTTGCCAAACACTCCATGTCCGGTAAGTAGTTGTGTTGTATAGTAACACGTCTCCGGTTTTTTCTCTACCTAGTCTTTTATTTCTGGTATTAGTTTCCTTGTCCATTCTCCCTTTTCTTCTTCTTCCACTGTCTTTGCCATCTTTCCATCATATTTTCTCTTGCTTGTCTCTTTGCTTCTTGCTTACTAGTTCTTTCATTTACCATTTTTTTTATACCTAATCTTTCTTTCACCATCAAATCTGCGGGTAGTGTCGCCGCAATTACTTCTAGTGCCTTTTGCAACACCGTCCTGTAAGCCCTGCAGATCCTTAACGAACTTGCTCTCATAGCTCCTCTTACTTCTATTCTGTTTTTTTTTGTCTTCAAAGCGTTTTTGTTTCTGCGGCATACAATAGTTTACTTCTAGCCGCAGTTGCTATTAGCCTTTTTGCCCCTTCTCCTGGTCTTCCCTTGTTTGGCATAAGCCTACTAAGCATTCCTTCCATTTTTATTATTCCTCTTACCGCTTTCTTAACCTGTTCATTCCATTCATTTGCTTGAAGTGTTACTCTAAGGTATTTAATTTTTTTGCCTATGGTTATTATTTGTTCACCTACTTGTATTTTTCCATTTCCCCTGTTTGTTCTCTTTGTCGATAGCCATGCCGTCTCGGTTTTCTGTAGAGCCAGATCTAACCCTTTGTTTCTCATCCATTTCTTGATCATCTCTATTGCCAACCTTTCATTTAGTACTTCTATGTCTATATTCCTACCTACCAGAGCTACGTCATTCGCAAATGCCGTTATTGTCACTTCTTTCGGCAGCCGCATTCTGAGTAGCTGATTATAAACTAAATTTCATAATTTAGGACCTAGTGCAGAACCTTGTGATACCCCTCTAGTCAACCTAAATTTTTCATTTTTGGTCAGTAGATTTCTCTCCTGAAGGTAGCTCCATATTATCTTAGTAGTTTTATTTGTTAGTTCTCTATTTTCTGCTGCTTTTATAATTGCTTCCCATAGTATGTTGTTGAACGCATTTTGTATATCTAACGCTACTATGACACAGTGTTGTCTTTTTCTGTATGGTCCACTGTTTGCTTCTTTTGCTATGGCTTTTACCTTTTGAATGACTCCTAGAGTCGTTCTTCCCTTTGTAAATCTATATTCTTCTTGTTTCCATCCTTCTTTTTTTTCTATTTCTTGTTCAATTCTCCTCACGATAACTTTTTCCATAATTTTTGCTAATGTGTTGATCAGGCATATCGGTCTATACGTCGTTGTTTTAACTGCTTTCTTCTTTTTCTCAATTAGTACTAGGTTTGCATCCTTCTAGCAAGCCGAAAAAATTCCTTCCTTTAGACATCTGTTTATTATTTGTGTTATTTCTATCTCATTTCTTTCTAGTGCTGCCTTCACTATTTCCGTTGTTACTTCGTCTGGACCTGGTGCTATATTATTAGGTAGTTCCCTTATAATTTGTTCTCCTCCACTGTTGCAGTGACTGCTTCTGTTTCGTCCGCTATTCCTGCTGGTTTTTCTACCATTCCCTCAGTGAGAAACAATTTTTCAATAATTACTACTTCATTTTCTTCTTCTTTTAAGCACACTGCTTTCATTCCTTCTAATTTATTTATTACTATTTTGTATGGTTTGCCCTAGGGATCTTTGTCTATGGATTCTAAAATTTTTTCCAGCATCTTTTCTTACTGTCCTTGATCGCTTCCTTTAGAGTTTTTTTGTAATTTTTCAGTTTCTTTTCAGTTTTATCAAAATCTTCTCCCCTTCTTTTTTGTCTTTTGGCTTTTCTTGCTGTTTGTATTGTTTTCTTCCGGCTTTCCTTGACTTCTTTGCACCAACAATATGGTCTATTTCTTCCTCCTTCTCTGTATCTGGGAATTGATTTTTCTGCTGCCTTCCTCAATTTTTACGAGTACGTACCTTTTGCATCTTTCCTCTAAATTCTCGTTTTCAGTCACTTTCTCTGCTTCCATAGCTCTATTTATCTTTTCTATCCTCTATCCTTCTTGTGTTCCACTTTTCTTCTCTTTTGTCTTCCTTTTTCCCTTTTCTTTTTGTGCTGTATTGTATGTACTTATGTAAACTCAGTGATTCTTCTTCTGTCACTGTCTAGCCCCTTAATACTCCAGCCGTTTCCCATGTTGCTATGGTAATATCAATGTATGATTTGGATCTTTCTTTTACAAACGTTGGTTTATCTCCTTGATTGCATATTGTAAGACTTACGCTGCTATCATCTCCTCAAGAATTTGGCCTTTTCTGTCTCCTTTGGTCCTTCCCCCTCTTGGCGATTTTGCTTTGAAATCGGCTTCTATCAGAATTTGTTTGCTCTTTTGTTGTCTTAGGTTGTGTTCTAGTTCTTCTATCCACTCCTGATAATATTCTATTTTACAGTTTGGACTGATGTAACAACTGTACAATATCAGACCTCTTATATCGGCCCACACTATTCCCTCTTTGGGTGTCCCCCACCTTTCTACTTTATCTCTACATTTACCCCTTGCTAGGATAGCTGCGTCTGAATTCTTATCTTTTATCCACTCTCCACTTAGTTTGTTTTTATTTGGTTCACTTACTACTACTATGTCTATTTTTCCTCTTACCGCTGTTGCCATCAATAGGTCTTGCGCCTCTCTTCCTTTGCCTATATTTGTTTGGATGATGTTATACATTTTGGTTTGTGTCCTCATTCTCCTGTTGTCTCCAATTATCTGGATTTTTGTCTTTTACGTTCTTTCTTGGTCTTCTTGTTTCTCTTTTGTATGTGAGCGGGCATTCTTTTGCTCCTGTTCTGTGTCCTGTTACTTTACACTCTATACAATATTCCCTATTACTGCATTTGGCTATCTGATGCCCTTTTTCTCCGCATCTTATGCATAATTTTGATTTCTCTTCCCCTGTACAGTCCGACGCAATGTGGCCTTTTATCCAACATTTATAACATTTGCTTTCTTTATTCATTGCACTCCCTGTTCTGCAGCTCATAAGTCCTATATTTATGCTTCTTTCTCTTATCAGTTTTTCCGCTGTCTCCTTGTTTGTTCGGATTATAGCTGATTGTATATCCTTGTATCTTTTCCTCATAGATATAATTATGATATTTTTGTTGCCTACTCTACCGCCGATTCCTTCAATCAGTTCCCTTTTGTTTGTCTCCGGGCATATACCTTTGATCAAAACTAGTTCTCCTGTGGGGTCATTATTTGCTCTTCTTACATTAAAACCCTCCATTCCGCCTCTTACTTTTTCTATTTCTTTTTTCGTCTCCGATCCTTTTGTCACTAGTAACAGCTCTCCTTTTCTAGTTTCTCTTATCTCTTTAAAGATCGTCTCTTTCATCTGCATTTTTGCCCGTTTTAAAAGGTCAGCGTAAGTTGCACCCTTCTTACTTACCACAATTGCTCCTGTTTGGGTCCTCCTTTCTCTGTTTGGAGTTGTTTGCAGTTGTAACGGGACACACAATGTCATCTTCATTTGTGTACGCGTTTCAGCTACCTCCATAATTTTCTTTGCTTCTCTTGGTGCAATTCCTGCCGGTATGGGTATATCAATTACTTCTATATCAAGCTGTTTTGCTTTGTTAAATACTTTTTCTAATGCGTCTAGAATATTTTTTTCTTCTGTTTCAAACTTTTGATTGATAATGTGTATTTTTTCTCTTCTTCTTCCATTAGTTCTGCATATTTATCCTTAGCCTGTTTTAGGATACTCAATTCATTTCCCACTTCTTCTATATTTATTAGAATTGCAATATCCGATCCCTTTCCCATCATCGGGTTTTTCTTTCCTATTGTTACATATTTAAAATCTGTTTCTCTCTATTCTTTATTAATTATTAATTGCAGATCTTCATTTGTAGCAATTGCTATCATCTCCTTTTTGTTTAAAAAATTATTTCTTTGTATTTTCTCAATATTTTCTGTCTGTGTTGACATTTCAATACTTGCTTTACTTCTAATGTTATTTAATTCTTCTTTTTGCGTTTTTTCAAACTCTAATCTCTCTAAGACTGCCACTAGATTATTGGCAGCTTTTTTTATTTCCATCTTTGTATTTAGGCATGCTTGTGTTTGATCTCTTAACTCTAATCAAAACTCCCATTGTCATTAGCGTTGTTGAGGCGTTTGTTCTCTTAGCCTCATTATTTCCTCCTGGGGAATCAATTTCTCTTCCCTTTTTGGTACTGTTGGTCTCTTCCTCCTCTTTGGTTTGTTTCACCATGTTTTGATTCTGTGGCGAATGCTCTATTTTTCCCATTTTTTATTTTAATTAAGAAACGCTACGCAGCGGAACAATCGGATGTGGAAGTACTCTTGCAAATTGCACCCAGGTTTTAAGTAAGGTTAAACCGGGCATTTTTTTTTTTAATTTAATTTAACTTTATTTTGTAACTCTTTGTCTCCAGGTTTTGAAGTTAACGACGTAGAGAACAAAATGTTGTTACGATGGCCATCGTCGAACAAAACACAACAAATATTTTTTCTGGAAAATTCAAACTATTAAATTTAATGAATTTACATTTATTATTGATCTAGAATATTTTGATGTGAAATTTTATTAATTAATTACTTATAACAAATGCAATGACTGTCGTTTTTATTTTACATATCTGATTGAATTTTTTCTGCTAATTTTGATTATTTTAGGGTAATAACACTTAATTAATGGGTTGGAAATGTTATTTAATGCATATTTAATTGATTTTATTCATTTGTGTTACATTATTTTTATCTTAACTAATTAATTAACGGTAAAAACAAAATTATGAAACACAATACATTAGTATCAAACCAAACCTTAAATACGTTGCAAAACTGGGTCATTGAAAGCACACCATCAATCATTTTGTTCAATATAGAAAAAAAAAAAAATGACACTTATTTTATTTTTTCTAGTTTGCATTTAAAAGTAGTATTTAATGTAAATAGTCTAGTGTGGTTTTGGCTTCCTAGTTTGATTTTATTCCAAGTTTAAATAAAAGCTGACAGACACTTCGTATACGTAAATGTTCTCAATTTATTTACTCAATAAATGTAATCGTTGAAAGAAATACTTACTAAATGCACTTTTCAATAAATTATATTTAATTTATTTTATTGCAAAAATTGATATATTTTTATAAGCTTAATTTTTGGCAATGACTTTGATTCTATTAATATAAACAAATGCAAATTACAAAAGAGAAGCAGTTTATTAAAAAAAATGTATCACGACGAATAAAAATATAATGGGTATAAATAGAAAATCATTTTATATCTCATCTGCTACACTAATAGATCAAGACGAATTTTTTATTTGATTTTTTCAATAAATATTTATTATATTGAATGGATTTAGATAAATATAAATTGATTAATTCAATACTATTAAATGAATGAACATTTTTAGTCAAAATAAACTTTATTTTATAAAATAAATAATGGTTTTAGGTTTATTTAATGGTCACTTACTTAATATATTATTTAGCAGTATTAAAATAATTAAAATGTGTTTTATTTTTACTATGTCTGTCTTGTGATAATGATAAATAGTTTTATGATTTACGGTCGAGTTATTACTTCATAATTTCTTATAAGAAAATAAATTTCAATGACTAAATCGTTGAATTTTTTTAGGATTGCTTGAAAAATAGTTGTTTATCACTGTGGTTTGTTGAATACGTCGTTTAAGGTTATGAATGTAGCTAAAAATATAATTTGTTTGCCGGAAAATGTTGTTTTGTGTTTAATGTTTAGCTAAGTAAATTGATTTTTCAAACGTTATTGTCGTTCTGAGAATCAAAATCAAAAATCTATTATTGAAACTACTGCTACTAAAGTGTTAATAAAGCCGCACAAACCTAATAATTTTGTTCACAGTGCAATTTTCTATAAATTCTTAGATTTAGAAAAGAGCTATTTATTGTTTTTCGGTGTTGTTTTGCTTCTTTAGATTGCACATTGGGCATTTTGAAATAAATGCAGGCTCGTATAAATCCGATAGCAACAGCAGCAGGCAAACAAAGCTCCAGGAGACTCAGAAGATTATCACCAGTAATCAATCCCAATATGGGCGATGGGGATGTCAGCAACATCCCACAGAAAACGGGATTCCGCAGCAAGGTAACACAATAGACGCAAATAATGAACAGCAACCCCAACTGCAGGAAGACGTTGCACTAACAAATACTTTCTTCAATAATCAACCAGACGACAATGCAACTAGAATGATCGCAGAAGATACATACGTAACAAACACGTACGGTACGAGTCACCCGGAGCCGGAAGTTTTGCAGAACCGTTATGGCTAAACGCCACACTATAGCGTGATTCAGCGTGACACGGTTGTATGCATGCCAGAATTTGCGGGCGCTTCTAGTCAAGACGTAGAATTCTTCATAACGGAAGCAGAAATAACATTGACAGAGTCCAGAGTCTTTCGGCAGAACTGGAAGTGGCCGGAAGATGGTTGAAAGGAGCTGCCGAGCGGAAATTTAAGCTCGCAGTACACATTAGCATTGCGTGGGAACGGTTGACAAGCGTTTGCTCCTCGCGCGCTGCGCATTACGGAGATGGGCTCGCTGTGGAGTGAGAAGCAAGCGGGCCAAGAAGCGTACAATTTTGTGCTGAAAAAGCAAGTACAATACAAGCACTGGTGCTCTAACGAGATTGAAACGGATATGGTGCATCTAATTTTACACTTGGCGCAACAATACTTCAAGGAAGCCGTAAGAGTTCCACCGGCAACCATAGATGACCTAATGGGCCTTGCCGTATTGATCGAGCGGCCCACACAAACATCGAGAGCCAATGGTTCGCCAAAAAACAACTGGCAAAAGAATGAAGATGAGCGTTTATCTGAATGCCGGTACTGCCTACGAGGCACACGGCATTATCACCAAGACTGCCCAAAATTACACTCACAAAGGCAGTTGGGAAACGGGAGAATGGCCGGATGTCAGAGTTAAACAATGACTTTTGTTGCAACGACAATGCAACGTCATTGGATGGTCGTTGCCAATAGTACCAGTAGCAATCCAGGACAAGATCTATAAATGCCAGATCAACACAGGCGCTGACTAAATCGCAGACTTGGCATCCCTTTTTCAGTCACACAAAACTACAATGCTGTGACTGCAGCCAAGGATGGCGAGCTGGAGGCTATTGGGAATACCACAATTTCGTTCCAGTTAGGCAGAAATACCTACATCAACGAGTTTTTAGTATCAAAAAATCTACGGATGCAAATGATACTAGAAACACCGGCTGTCTAAATTTGGGAAAGCAACTCCACGACACCGTGTTCTAGGACACCACTTGAACAACAACTTGGAAGAAAGCGGAACCGAAAAAATTGGAAAGTGGATTTCCAACTAAACTTTACATCGAATTCCGCAAGCTGCATAAAAAATTTCCAGAACTATTCAAAGCAAAAGATCAGTTTGCCAACGTGCCACACAACATCAAACACACGATCCGACCCACCCACAACAACCCGATTGCAACGACCCTATCGGGTAAATCAGGCAAAGAAGAGGATTATAGACGAACAAGTCCAAGAACTTCTGGCCCAAGGCATCATCGAACCGTCCACAAGCCCTTACGCGTCACCAATAGTGCTGATTGGGAAAAAGAACGGCAATTTGCGGTTTTGTTTGGACTACCGCAAAATTAACGAAGCAACCCCCATCCGAACAGACGCCGATGTCAATTATTCAAGACGCACTCCGCAACTTAGGAGCTGCCATCATCTTCACTACTTTGTACTTATCAGCCGGATACTGGCAGATTCTAATGGCATTGGCGTCCAAGAAATACACGGCATTCAGCACCCCTGACGGAAGGCGTTACCAATTCAGGGCAATTTCAGCGACTAATGAGCCAGGAGGTGCTGGCCGGATTTATGCATCAGTTTGCGATGGTCTATTTAGATGACATCATCATCTACAGTGCATCCTACGAGAAACACCTCTACCACCTCGCCGTAGTATTCGAAAGGCTTCATGAATTTAATTTGAAGCTCGGTCTAGCAAAGTGCTCATTTGCACAAACCACGTTGGAATAGCTGTGGCACATGGTAGATACCGATGTAACAAGGCCCCTCGCAAAGTACATCAATCAGATATCGAATTACCCACCTTCAAAGACCCGACGGCAGTTACGTCGATTTATAGGAATATGTAACTGGGTGCGGCAATACATTCCACAATTTGCCACATTGGCCGCACCCTTGAACGAACTAATAGCCAACACTTTTAAATGGTCACCTGCCGCCACAGCAGCAATGCAGCAAATACGGCACGCAGTGACTAAGCCGCTGCAACTTCATGGGAATGAGAAATGGATCATTAGCTTCGACGCTGCCAAACTTAACGACACCGAGCGACTATATCACGTCAACGAGCAGAAGTGCCTAGCCTTGGTCTGGGCTCTAGGACGCTACAGACCTCTCCTAGAACGTGGTTAAATAAATTCAAAAACCATCGGTCGCTGGCGCTGGCTGTCAATGTAGTTACCGTCAAACCGCGCCATTGGCGTTATTTTCTTGTTGACTATCTCTGACAAAGATTTTCAGCACACAACAATACAAGTTTCATACAACAGCATAGATTGTATAGCGATGAACATGTCAAATTTTGTGCCTGGAAACTACGATTTGCGGACAGCATTGATTTTCTGTTACTATTTGAAGATAACTGCTGCAGAATCACATCGAATGCTTGTCTTAGCTTACGGTGAGCATGCTGCTGGTAAATCACAATGCTTTGAGTGGTTTAAAAAAATTATTGGAGATTTTGACGTGAGAAATTAAGAAGGTGGAAGTCTATCGAAAAAGTTTGAAATGAAAATGTTATTATGAGCTGCTAAAATCTGGCAAAACTGATCAGGTATCAAGTACCCAGGTATGATCAATTTGAATCAACCAGAATATCAAAATACTTTTGCAAGCGGTTTACTCACCAAAATGTACAAAAGTGGCTTGATGACTGGTTTGCTTCAAAAGAGCAACAGTTTTTTTGGCGTAGCATTTACAAATTGTTAGGCGAGTGGGAAAAAAGTATAGCTAGCAATGAGCTATACTTCAAATAAAATATTTGTTTATTATTTTTACACAATAAACGTGTATTTTCTATACAAAAATTCAGGTTTTATATTTACAAACCTGGTAAAATTCAACTAACACAGGAGCTTGAAGTAAACGACCATAGACAATGCCAAAAATGTTCTGATTGGGTTCTGAAGCAGTTGGAAGTTGACCCAAATTTTGCCAAAACAATCATCTTCAGCTACGAAGCTAATTTTTGGATAAACGAATACAAGCAAAACTGTCAAATTTGGAGCAACACTAATCTACAGAAGATACACCAGCACAAAATGCATTTTGGTAAATTCACTGTTTAGTGTGGATTTTGGTCTGGTGGAATCATTGGTTTGTACTTTTTTTATAACAAAACTGGCATTGCCATAACCGTCAATGGCGAGCGCTACATATTGATAATAAGCAAGTTTCTGTAACTTAAACTGGATGATATGGATATCAACGACTTAAGGTTTCAAAAGGTGGCGCTATGTGCATGCCACAATAAACATTATGCACGAACGATTTGAGGGTATGATGATATTGCGCAGCAACGTGGCCACTAAGATCATACTATTTAAAGTCTTTGTACTTCTTCTTTTAGGGCTAACTTAAATTGCAGGTCTATGCAAATAAACCGCAAACAATTGATGCCCTCAAAGCTAACATAACAAACGCCAGATAGAAACAATAAATGTTTCTCATCACAAGGTAATTCTACGATAGTTCGGACAATCGTCCCCACATCGATATCTCTGATTTTGCTCAAATTTTGTACACATGTTTGGGGTACCAAAATATGACAATTTCTAAAATTTTAGATCTTCAATATTTACTACAATTTCAACATTGATCTTAAAACTGGATAGCTTTTCTTTTCTCAATTTACTGGTGGTACACTTTTCTATGTTTCTTAGAAGCTCATTTATTTAATCAGATGTTTTGGGCTTTAAACCTTAAATTGTTATTTTATACTGCAGCTTATCTTTTTGAAACAGATTAACATCTATTTGTTTACCAATACCACACTTTGGTATTGCAGCAAAAGAAGAATGTCTAAATTATATTCAAACGTTAAGACTTTGTTTGAACTAAATTTAGATGTCAAGAACAGTGGCAAAAAATATTTAAAAATATAAAACATGCGTAGTCTTTCGAAGAAAATTTTAGACCTAAACCTATTTTTGGGATATTTTACACAAGATCGGAAAACAAATAATCTGTGATACAAAATTATCACATACTACCCAAACCGTAGTAATGCAGGTAAGCTAAACAAAACTGTAAAAGAAAATTAGTTTTTAGCAAAAGATTTTGCGGCTAGAGCACAATTGAATAAAAAAACAATAAAACAATCAAATAGCGCCACCAGAGGATTTTGTTTACTAAAACATTTTTGGATATTAACACCGGCTTAGCCCCTACTGGAATTAGTGATAATACTATGTTGTCTATTACAATTTAATTTTATTTGCTCTTTATAGTTTTGTTTGCTAATAAAAGCATTACAATTTTAATGTATCTGTAGAAATTTAATCAAAATCCTTATCCTTGCTACTAACGTTTTGCCGAGTCGACTATTTGACGTTTGGTGGTCAAATTTAAGTTTGATTAATAAGCAGCCAACACCTGTCCGTTGCCGAAACACAAGATTTGCTAAAGATATCGCTGCTGTACGTGAGAGTGTACGAGAAAACCCGAGGCAATTTTTTGTCGTTCACAAAAACTTTTCTGCAACTTTAATTGAATTTTTTTATCTTGAAACTTGGGTCTGCACCCTTATAAAATTTAACTGACCCAGGAACTTGTGTTTGTTGATAGGGCTCTGGACTAGTTGGAAGTTACCCAAGTTTTGAGAAAACAGTAATTTTTAGTAAACAAGCTATACCAGTTTACACAAAATATACCAGCATAAAATGCATTCCAAAAAAATTACTGTTTGTCCGCACGACTTTAGTCTGGCAAAATCATCGGTTTGTACTAAACTAAAGTTAAAACTTCTGTCGCGCATTTATAGGACTAACTGCCTCGCCCACCCGCCCAGCTGGTTGTGAACACAAAATTGGATCACTAACATTTGGGTGGGTGGGTGGGAACTAAAGTTAAAACTACTGTCGCGCATTCATGGAACTAAGTGCTCCGCCCACCCACCTAAGTGTTTGTGAACAAAAAATAGGATCAGTAACACTTGGGTCGGTGGGCAAGAATTAAAGTTAAGACTAATGTCGCGCATTTATATAACTAAGTGCCCCGCCCACCCAGCCAAGTGTTGGGGAACAAGAAATTGGATCACTAACACTTGGGTGGGTAGGCGGGAACTAAAGTAAAAACTATTGTTGCGTGTTTATAGAACTAAGTGCCTTGCCCACCCACCCAAGTGTTTGTGAACAAGAAATTGGATCAATAACACTTGGGTGGGAATTAAAATTAAAACTAATGTCGCGCATTCATAGAACTAAGTTATCCGCCCACCCATCCAACTGTTTGTGAACAAGAAATTGGATTTCTAACACTTGTGAGTGGGCGGGAACTAAAGTTAAAATTTATTATCGCGCATATATAGAACTAACTCAATATTGATTTTCTCAAGTTTTGACTACACAAATTTGCGTAATATAGATACTTAACGGTCGTCATTGACGGTTACGGCTTTTACTTCTTCATTTTGGAATAAATTACGCCATGCTACAAACCGAACTGCATACTAAGTTTTTTAGGGTCCAAGGGCATTTTATGCAATACTTATGGGTTGTCTCGCACCAATAACGGTAATTTTGTTTATTAACAAAACCTTTCAGCTAAAAATGAGCTATGTCTGAAAAAAAGATTTTTTGTTGAAATCAGGATCATTTTCCAACTCCCGACGCAATCTGTGATTAGTTGACATCAAATCTTGAGTCAATACAACTTTGTAAGGATGTAGATTTAAATCTTTTTGCTAAGTTTGTCAAGTTGACAATTTGAAAGCTTCATTGTTGAGAACGGCGTAAAAATGTCAATTTTATAGATTTATTTGCTCTCTTCATATAGTGTAGTTATTGACTATACGCCATCTTTGAGTTTTGGGATTGATTTGACTATCTTTGAGAATTGGAAAAGACGGACAGGGAATAGCTGTGTGTGTAATTGTCAGAAGAACGGATACATCTATTGCGGTGGCATATTGTCATGGTTTAGTATTTTTCGGAGGTATCTAATTTATTTTAGCCATTTCTCGTGCACTATATCGTGGAGTACTACGCGGTAGGTCCACGATGCACGAAGTCTACCTGAGCTGTTGGTTGGTGGGGTTGGCTTTTATCCTCTTCTTCGTCATCACATTGTCTTGTTCTATGTGCAGGACGTTCTATATCTTTGGGTATAACCATTTAGGTGGTTTTTGATTGTTCTGCCTTTCGAGGTTGTTGTCCGTGTTGCAATAGATGGGAGCGACGGTGTCGGTGACATACGTATGGACTGCATACGTCTTATTGGGGGCTACGTTGCGTTCAATTGCAGGTATATCCAGTGTGGTCTCTTTAGTCTCTTTTCATAGATTGGCTTTGGAGCTAGACGGAATACCGGTCTGTGTCCCTGCCGATATTTTTGGGTTGCTTAGAGATACGTTTTTTTTCCTCTTCAGAATGAACCGTGAAGCGGTTTTCTTCCAATTCTGCTGGTTCGGCATGGTTACTGGTGTTCGTTGGTGTTTAAAGTGTATCACTTCTTTGTGGTACTCTACTTCGATGGCTGCTGTTGCTTCTACTTCTATGATAGTGACCGTTGTTGTTTGATAAGTTCCGACTCTTGCGACTTGCGTAGTTATCCAAGTCTGATGATCATCAGATATTTGTAGGCCTCTCTTAGCTTCCTACAGACCATCCTCTGCGTATCCCAGTTGCAGACGTATTCAGGTTGGTCAAACAGGATTATAATTTTGTTGGTTTGCTGGGTGAGCCATTGGATCACCTCGTAGTTTGTAGTTTCCTTGTGCATAACAAACATTAGGTGTCTTGTCATATCTGATCTGATCAGTCGGATTTGATTGCTGGGTACAGGGTTACGTATTGGTTTGCATCAATGTAATCGACAAACCGGTGGACTTGCATGTGTTTGGGTTTGGTCCATCTGGGGTAGCCATAGACCGTGTCGTGCGTGCCCGTATGAGCCTAGTATTGTTTCGGAAAATGTGCCAAGACACTTTCCACGACTTCGTCGGGGTTGCTGGCTAGGTTTACAGCTTAGGGTTGACATGATACTTTATCGTTTTGGGGGTCGCCCAGATGATTGGTTGGACTGTCATCTGTTTGGTTTTTCTTTCGCGCGTTTCTATTGCCGGGTCTTTTTTTTTCTAGGGTTTTTGTTGCTGGTACTTGAAAGCACCATGCAATTCTTTGCCTCACGTTGTGCGCCGTTTTTGTTGTTTTGTTGCTTTACAAATTTTTATTATTATTTTTCAGTTTTAATTTTGCGTGTTTTTGTTTAGCCAAATTTTGATATGGATAGTACGTGGCGGTTTTATGAGTGAAACGCTTTGTTGTAACACACCTTAGAATTTTTTTGTAGTCTGGCGGTGAATGGTTTTATTAATTTCTTGGTTTGACTCATTGCAGACAAATTGTTGGATGCTTTTCTAAAGACTCGTTTTGTATTTATTTTTGCAAGGAAATTGCTTACCAACTAAAACTCTACCCCACTCCCTCGTGTTGAATGCCTGGCAATTTGTGACCGAATAGCTCATAGAAGTTTTGTTTGTAATTAAGAATTTTAGGAGATAGTTGAGGAGTACGCTCTATAGGTTGTGAGACGAGGATGTGGTTTTATTCATTGTAGGTTTTCAGTTGGTTGACTGGTTGTTTGTAGAAATAAGCTTTAATGTCTGGCTTGGCGAGTTAGAACAGTTCGGGATTGGGATAAATTGCAAAATTATTGAAGTCTTTTTTTGGCCAAAGCTTTGAGCAGTAGTAGAGCAATTCCGAGTTTGGTCTAATGTTTTCTATTTCGAACAAATCATGGAGTTTTGAGTAGCATCCGCAAAGTTGTACTTTGGAAAGCCTTGAGACGACTCAGGTACGGCCGTTTCTCAAATAAAAGACGCGTACGTGATTATAAGTCTGATGGTTTGTCGCTAAGAAGAGAACAGTTTAATTTTTTTCTAGATTTCTTTGACCCGCTAGTTGTTTAACTAATCTGCTAGATTGGTGGTGGTTTATTGTAGCCTATTGGTGACTATTTTTGGTGACTCCGTGCATGTTTCCCAAAGGCATGTCAACCACGAACAGGTTAAATAGCTTAGGCAAGAGAATGGAGCCTTGAGGAACTGATGTCTTGATGTGCCGTGAGGTAAAAATGTGGTTTTTAAGCTTAACAACCAGACTTTAGCGGTTTAGAAACAGAGGCTATCAGCCGCCTTATAGGACACAGAGGGAAGTTTTGTCTGATCAGTTTTAGAAGAAGACTTTTGAGCCACATCTTGTAAAAGGTTTTTTTGACGTCAAAGAATTTCTTCTGTCTGGAACATTTAATTATGTGGTTTGTCACTCGGTGTAGTTGATCAACACTAGAGTGACCTTATATAAACTTATGTTGACGTGAGAAAAGCATATTATTTTTTTTAATGCAAAGTATATCTGCTGAGAGAGTACTACTAGGCGTTTTATAGTTCTTTTGATCAGTTTAGGTTATGTTGGTTTGTTGGTAATTTTGATAACAAACAGACAGAACTTATATACAGGGAGTTTATAAATGAATGGGATTATGTAATCACTTTAAATGTGCCGCTTTTTTAAAATTGTCCACTATATTATTTGTTTTGACAGATCAACTTTGACAGCTGTCAAGCAAACATATGAAAACATATGTAGTATAGTAAACTATTTTAAAAAGGCGGCATATTTAAAGTGATTACATAATCCCATTCATTTATAAACTCCCTGTGTTTCTTAAATAACAAATATTAGTTTTAGAGCTTTTGTAATTAAAAATTGTTTTTGGAATTGTTTAATACCATTTTTCAGATTTTATTTGTTCTACAATAGAACAATGCTGCTTATTAAGAAGATTATTGATTTCAAATTAATTATCTTTTTGGCCTGGAAGTAGTTAACAACTACTTCTAGGAGACAATATCTACTAACACTAATAAGGGAAAATTTAATGGCAAATTCTACAAACATTCAAACATTTATTTAAGCAATTTAAAGTTAAAAAAAAAAAATTGAAAATCAGCGTTGTCTTATTATAGAATGAACCAAATCTGAAATATATATGTGTATGTAATTTTGAGCCCAAAACAGCTTTGACTGTATAATCGTTTTTGCACTAGCCTTTGACGAATGCTGCGTGTGAAATGGACATAACGTGCGAGTTGTACACTATATTTTTTATACTACTACAAATTGTACACTATATTTTTTTACGACTAAAACATTTGTCACGTATACAAAAATAGTTCTCCATGCGTAATATTCACTTTTCGCACGCATTATGCGTAATAAAACATATAAAATATTACAGTAAGAAGCAGAAAAAAAATTTGTTTCTTATTTCTTGTTAAATCACAAACCAAGCACATTTATCTGGTGCTTGTTTTTCATTTAAATTGCATTACTAAACCTAATATAAAAACATGGAATAACATAACTTTAATGAACGTATTAATATTATATTATAACATAGAAGTATCTATCAAAGAAAACTAATTTTCAATGAATATAAAATGTGTTATAATACTATGAATGATTTATAAAAACTTATTCCATGTATTAAATGAAACCTAATCCCAATAAGGAAAAGATAATTTTGTCCATTTATAGACTAACCAGTATGCTTTTCACGGATAATACAATTGAATGTCAAAAATTTGCATAAATATTTGGTATTCTTTCAATATAATAAAGATAACAACACCTTTTCAATTCGCAATCTCATTGCAAGTTTAGAATAACTACCGATTTAGATGCTACGTGATAACTGATAATACGTTACTTCAAATGCAAATTGATTTTGATAAAATAAAATAATTATTTTATTAATATTATAATTTTATTATGAAAAATCTCATTTTAATATTTCTATTTTCAGCTCGGCAACCTACCATCAGATACAAAATCAAAGTTTGCACATTCTCAATTTACTATAATCATATGTGAATATTGTAATCGAATATATCTTTTAGCGGGATTAAAAAAGCATTAGTGTTTTACAAAACATGTTTACATTAATCTACGACGAAATATTAAGTGTATTATGATGATACTTGCGAATTCAGGAAATAAATAATGACTTTCATAACGCATGTGTTGTGTTTAAATCTTAACTGTTCCAATTTATAAATATACTTGTCAAAATTTATTATTATGTTGTGCAGATACAAGTTGATTTAGTTTAATAATAAATCTATGAAATAATTGATAATTATTTTATTTTATAGATTAAAATTTAGCCAACAAGTTTATTTTATTATTAATATTATTGATTGAATATTATAATTTCATTTAATTTAAGTTTTAATGGAATTTTAAATTTTTTCAATCGAAGTTTGGATGAATGGCTTTTTGCCTTTTACTGGACTGTTTGTACTAGTTGATTCTCGCTGTTCGCATATATTTTAATTAAACCCAGCGGTCAATCAAATTTAATTTCAGCTCATTTTATGTTGATGTAAATAGTAACATACGATACTTAATTAAAAGTTCAAAGAAAATTACTTGAAAGGGGTTAGAAACTAATTCTAAATTTTGTAATAAACGGTTTTTACTTTACACACGTCGTGTGCGATTAAATGTGGTGATAACAGGCGTGATTAAGAGCTGTAGCTATTTTTTATATAGATGGACGTCTGCAGTGAAGGTGGTAGCATACGAACACTAGTTTTCTTTAGGTCGGTAGACGTGAAATAAAAGATTTAAAATGTATGCAATCTTGGCAAACACACTAATGTTTTAGGCATGTAACTTTCATCAGTATGACTTGAATCTCTTCAGTTTTAAAAATAATTTGCATAAATTACATTTGTTATATTATCAAATGTAATTTATATTATTAACTAAGACAAAACATTTATAAATTTACTGATTTGCTCACAAGTTTTCGATCATTGGCTTTTTTTATTTTATTTGTATTATGTAAATAACACAAAAAAATCATGCGGTTACATTCTTTGGTATTCAGTATTGTTGATATATCCTAACTCACAGGTCATATTAGTAATAAATAACATTGTTACAAACAAGTTGCATAAACGTGTTTATTATAAATGCAATAATACTAGACAAAATGGTCGTTTAAATAAGCAATTGCTAGTGGCAATACCAGTATATTATTTTAAATCAAAAAATATGTTAAATTAATTAATACTCAATCAATAATTACAAGTATATTATATAATATAGTATTTATGCAGATTACACATTTTTATACGTAACACAACACATTTATTTACAATTACGATAAGAGTAATTTGATAATTTTTTGTTCCAGATTAATTGATTGAATCATGATAACGCGCATTTTGAGCGGGTAAGTTGATCTATTTTAACACATCCGACAGAAGGCAAACATATTCCTAATATTTATACATAAACAATACGACCAATTAATTGATAACATTGCAACTAAATGAACATACTTTTTATTAGACTACATGACGTTAACTATATTTATGAATAGCTATAAAATGTATAGTGTTGATAGATTTAGACTTAATAATTCAATTACCAATGAACATAAATATATTAAATTTGAAATACTGCCTCACACGTAGATCTTTTTATAGATTTAAGATTTGCTGAAGTTTATTTTTTATAATTGTAATTGTGAAAGTATGTGCAGTTCTAAATATAGTTATGCCAATTCAATGCTTCAAATCAACGTTTGATGTGACATGTTTATTTTCTTTCATATTATATATGATAGCAAAATCTTTCGTTTTTGGTTTTATTATTACTCTAAATTAACTGCAAATGTTTATTTAAAAATATTTATTTTTAAACATCTTTGTAATGTAAAACATAAATAAATGAAAGTAAAAGTGAATTAGTTTTAACAAAAATTAATCTAAAAAATAATTGAGGATGAATATTTCATCAATGCACTTTAGTTAGTTTTATTTGCATCATTGGGTTTCTTGATTGCTTATATATATATATATATATATATATATATATATATATATATATATATAATAATATAAAATATTACTGTTAAAATTAGCAAGATTTATTATTGTTTACTGCAACTTTTATCAATAGTATGCTACAGTAGTGAAGTTTAAACTTCGATTCTAAGTCCTGGTTATAGTAGATAATTAAATTTTAGCAAATAATATTAATAGAACAGAATATCGGAAGCTAGAAGAACTTGAAAAAGTGATAAAAATTTGAGACTACATTTTCTCTTGACAAAGACAACATTTTTAAGGGTTGCTACTTGGAAAAGTAGTGTGTCTGTTGTGGGAGCGAGCCTAAGGTCATCTACGGGGTTGGCCATATTCGACAGAGATGCTAGATCGACTAATGACATACCGCGTTTGAACGTCAGATTAAAGAGATTGTCGTCATGGAACAGTACACGCCACATGAACTCTCTAAGATTGTTGAAATTTACATTCAACAAAACAAGTCAATTGTGAAAACGCAACCAACGTACATGGAGAAAAATTAATAAAGTGCGCCTTTTGCAACCACATTGTATAGTTTGTATGATAGATTTACAACTGGTGCGGCACTTACTAACCTCAAGCGTCCAAATAAAAAGCGACGAAAGCGACCACATGATAATATGATAACATCTCAAAACTGTTGTGAAACTTGTGATATCTATTAACAACCACGCTATTAAATGTTCCACACAATACTAACTTTTATTTCATAGTATCATAGTTACACGTTGCATATAATACAGGTTATAATAAAACTAGTAACCATCACTAGATGGAACCATATATACCTTTTTGGATATAATTTACAACACCCCCACTATATCCAAAAAAACTTACATTGAAATTAATCCTAAAGTTTTAACAAATTTTACATGTTTTTCAGTACTCAAACCTTTTGTAAGTACATCAGCAGTCATTTCGTTTGTAGAAAGATACTTAACATCTATATAATTGTTGGCGATAGCCTCACGAACAAAGTGATGCTTGATATCTTATGATGGACTGGGTTAATTGCCAGTTTTTGAGCACTTTGACTGTCACAATGTATTTTAATACAATCAACATTTTTTTTCTTCTCACGCCGTCTCCTTCCCCTCAATTATAAGTCGTAAAAGTTCTTAGTTCTTCCCTCTCATGATGTGCCCCAGGTATTCGGCCTTTCTTCTCATCATGGTGTAAAGAAGTTCTTTTGTCTTTTTCATACGGATAAGTACATCAGCGTTAGTCACTCTTTGTACCCAAGATATTCGCAGTATACATTTCAAAGGCTTCGATCTTTTTCCATAGCGGGGTTTAGAGTCCAGCTTTCGCACCCGTACAAAAGCACTGAAAACACGTAGCATCTTAACATGTGAACCCTCATTTCCAAGCTTAGGTCAGATCTTATAAAGAAATTTCGCATGGTTATAAATGTTCTGCGAGCTTGTTAAATTCTCGACTTAATTTCTTTAGTCATGTTACAGTGTTGGTTGACTAGGGCGCCGAGATATTTGAAGTTAGCAACCTGCTGTATGAAGGCCCCGTTGATGGTTACAGAAACGTTTGTTGGTCTTTTTGTAAAGATCATGGTTTTTGTCTTCTGTATATTTACAAACAGCCCTGCCCTTTCACTGTACTGTACCACGCTATCTATCATTTTCTGGAGTTCAGGTTGTGTATTTGCAATGATGACCGTGTCGTCGGCGTACCTCAAGTTGTTTATTATTCGTCCATTTACAGTGGTTCCGCCTGAAGTTTCATTAAGTGCTTCGGTGAATATTACTTCTGAATACAAATTGAATAGAAGCGGCGATAGTACGCCTCCCTGCCGAACACCTTTCTTTATTTGTATGGCATCTGTAAACGCATGATCCACTGATACCTGAGCCGTTTGATTCCAATACAGTTCCGTGATAATCTGTATGTCTCTTCTATCTACGCCTGTTGATTTCAGTATGTTTATCATTTTCTCATGTTGAACACAATCGAATGCCTTTCGGTAGTCGATACATGCTTACAGGTCGCAATTCATATCTCGACATCGTTGGGCCAAGACATTCAGGGAGAACAATGCTTCACGTGTACCAACTCCGTTGCGAAACCCGAATTGTGTTTGGCCCGCCAAATCAACATTACTAAAAGTCAATTCTTTTATTAGATTAGTTAAGTATATCGCTTCTTTTGAAGCCTCCGTCAGAACCATGTACTCTGCTTCCATGCTTGATAAAGCTACTGTTTTTTGTTTATTACTCTCCCAAGAAACCGCCCCGCTTGAAAGTTTAAACAAAAAACCGGTGTATAATTTCCTATCATTATCTGATGCTCAATCCGCATCTACAAATCCCTCTAACTGCAAATTAGCTTTCTTAAATCCTAATCCTAAATCTTTTGTCCCCTGCAAATATCTTTATACTCTCTTAGCTTGTTGCCAATGTTGTTGACTGTAACATTTATTAAATTGACTCAAGTAACTCACTGTAAACGCTATGTCAGGGCCTTTGATATGGAATACTTTCATCACAAATATTAACATTTTGATCAGCTACATTTGTATTGCGCTCTAAAGGAGTGGTCACACTTTTGCATTCCGACATATTAAATTTACTTAAGATCTGATTTATATATTTAGTTTGATCTAGAACTGCACCATATCCATTATAATTTTGCCTGATTTGCATACCAAGTATATTACTAGCTTTCCCAAGATTTGTTATCTTAAACATAGAATTCAATTTAGTTTCTAGTGACTTAGTACTTTCTGAATCATTCGAAAAAACAAAGAAATCATCTACATATAATGCTATGATCGTTACTAAGGTCTTGTTTCTCTTAATATATATACAATGTTCTACATCTGACCGCTTATAACCTATGCTTATTAACACTTCATCTATTCGCTTATTCCAGGTTCTCGATGCCTGCTTAAAACCGTAAATAGCCCTGTTCAATTTACAAACTTTATGTTCTGAACCTATCTTTACAAAACCTTCTGGCTGCCTCATATGAACAATTTCTTTTAGATGTCTATTTAGAAAAGCTGTAGTGACATCTAAGTGTGTAATATTTAAATTCAGTTCTACGGACAAACTTATTAGCAAGCGCAAAGTAGAATGTCTTACAACCGGTGCGAATGTCCCTTCCTTCTGCGTGAAACCTTTTGCCACCAGACGCGCTTTATACCGCACTTGTCCTTCACTGTTTATTTTCTTTTTAAATACCCACTTGCATTTCACAACTGTTCCATCCTTTGGTGCATCTACCAAGTCCCATGCCTGATTGTCCTGGAAGCTGTCCATTTCTTCTAACATGCTTGTCTCCACATGTCCCCATCAGGTCTGGTCAATGCATCTTCAACTGATAGTGGATCTTCGAGTATTGAGTCTTCGTTAGAACACATGTACGTTATATGATCCTTAAAAACCTTCGGCGGCTTATGTATTCTATCTGTTCTTCTAACTGTTGCTGGAATTTCTAAAACTTCTGTTGGTTCATACTCGTTATCGGTGGTTTTATTTAGAGTTTCACTTGGAGTGTCTACCTGTACTTCTGGATCATCAGCCCCACTGAATCAGATCCTTCCGGGTTTTCATCTGAGATCATTACCTCAACTACTTCAATGTTTTTCTCTAGTATTCTTACGTCTTGACTTGTTATGAGATTGTTCCTATCCGGATTGTATACACGATAACCTTTTACATTGTCATCGATACTAAGACCATTTTTTCTGCCTTCTTATCCCATTTGTTGCGTTTTTGTTTTGGTATGTGTACCATGACTTCCGAATCAAAAATTCTAATATTGCTTACGTCAGGTTTTTGATTCATCCACAACTCGTAAGGCGTCTTTCCATTTAATCCCGTTACAACAGATCTATTTCTCAAGTATGCAGCATAGTTAATAGCTTCTGCCCAGAAACGTTTTTCTAAACCAGCCTCAAACAGCAAACATCTGGCCTTTTCCACCAAAGTCCTATTCATTCTCTCCAGCATTCCATTTTGCTCCGGAGTGTAAGGATTCGTTCTTTGATGAACAATCCCTTCGCTTTTAAGAAAGTTTTTTAGCTGATTACTGCAAAACTCGCCCCCATTGTCTGTTCTACGTGTTTTTATATTAATGTTTTTCAACCAAATTTTTGAATTCATTAAAGTAATCAATCACTTTATCCTTGGTTTTCAAAAAATACACAAAACTTATTCTACTATAGTCATCTTCAAACACTAAGACATATTTTGACCCTTCAATTGAATTTATCTCCATGGGTTCACAAAGATCTGCATGGACAATTTCTAAAAGATTATTTGCCTTTTCTCTTCCAAGTTTGAATGGTAATCTAGATAGCTTCCCTTCACAACATATTTGACAAATTTTTTTATTACTGAAATCGTTCTTGCTATTCATGCCTTCTACTGCACCATTTATCATGTGCTTCAGATCAGCATAATTTAAGTGACCGAATCTGCGATGCCACAGAGCATCTGATGCTGTTGGCATTGATAATAAACATGGATCTTGTTTTGTAATTTGTAATTTGTATACATTTTGATTTAGAAGACCGATTGCGATTAATTCATTTTGTTGGTTATAAATCCTACAACAATCATCCTCAAAACGAATACTATTGCCGTTTTTGATAATTTGGCTAACACTTAATAGATTCGTTGTCAGTTCTGGTACGTATAACGCCTCTTAAATTTTTATATCATGAGTTTTCTTACCAACCGTTGTGGAAATGTTGATTTCCCCAGCAAGAAGTACTGGAATTGTCGATCTGTTTGCCACCATTATTGCCGTTAAGTGTACACTAGCGCCCGAATATATATATACCAGTCTGTACTGTTAAATTCACTACTTAGAAACACTGCACTGAACGCATTACTTTTCTGTTCCTTATTTTTGTCACTCTGATCATTCAATGGACATTTATTCTTGTAGTGACCCGTTTGCTTGCACCAGTAGCACCTTATGTTTGATTTATCCGTTTTTAACGCGAATTCCACTGCTTGCTGTAGAAAGCGCCACCTGTTGAGCTTTTACCTAACTGCATAACTTGTTTTTCACTTTGTCCGTTGTTAAGTCAGCCCCCGAATGCTCGATCGCCATTATCATTGGCTCATACCGTTGTGGTAATCCCGCCAAAAGTAACGACCCGGTCCACGCATCGTCAACCTTGAAGCCCGTTTGGTTTAACTTTTGAGATAAATCTAACACTTGATTCACATAGATTTCCATTGATTCACAGTGTTCCAGTCTCATGGATATAAGGCAACGCCACAAACCGTTTTTTCTAGCGACGACCGAATTGTCCTACAGGGTTTTTAATTTGTCCCACAATTCTTTTGCTGTAGTCGCTTCTTTTATATGTACATATAATGAAGCATTGATCGTTAGTACTAGCTTTGTCTTTGCTTTAACTACCTTTTTTTCATCAACCTCCGTTCCCTTTATGCAATCCGTTAAACCTTCCAACACGAGGAAATTCTCAACGGCAAATGCCCACTCTTCATAGTTATCCCGGCCTATTAATTTGGGTACACTAGACATATAGTTCACTGCCATATTGTGCTGTTCACTGCGTTTTAATTCACAAATTAAGTAGAAACAAACTGGGTCTGGGCCCATAACCTGTTGTGAAACTTGTGATATCTATTAACAACCACGCTATTGAATGTTCCACACAATACTAACTTTTATTTCATAGTTACACGTTGCATATAATACAGGTTATAATAAAACAAGTAACCATCACTAGATGGAGCCATATATACTTTTTTGGATATAATTTACAACAAAAACATCGTTCTGATTAGTTGGACATAAAACGATCCACTTTACGTCGCATTTTACGTGTCGATTTGCATATGTTTCCGTATAAAATTCAAGTGACACAAAAACTGTTGCCTGCTGATAAGCCACTTCGATTGGAATGAGCTCTAAAAGTCATTGAAATGGCTGAAGATGACGAGCATTTTTGGCAGAAAATTATCATGAGCGACAAAGCGCGTTTCACGTTAAACGGAACCGTAAACAAACAAAATTGCCGTTTTTATGCCACCGAAAACCCTCAAATTATTTATGATGAGCCTCTCTACGACCAAAAAGTTACTGTTTGGTGCTGTATTTTTGCAGATATGGTCATCGGGCCGTACTTTTTTGAAGATGATGATGGCTGAACAGAAACCGTTAATCAGGTGCGTTATCGGACAATGCTAACCAATTTTTTGATGCCAATTGTGCGTGGTAATGGTTCTGGTTTCAACAAGACGGCGCTCCACCGCACACTGCTCGAGTTACATTGGATTTGTTGAAGACATCGTTCCCAGGCCGTTTTATGTCGAAAAATGCTGATTTTGACTGGCCACCGCGTTCACCAGACTTTTTTTTGTGTTGCTATTTGAAATCAAAGGTTTATATCAACAAGCCACGGTCCCGAGAAGAGCTAAAGAACAACATTCGGCAAGAAATAGCCGTCATTTCTTCCGAAATGTTTATTGAAAATGGAAAATGCTGCAAAACGGGCTCAAAATTACGTAGACGCTCAAGGCAGTCATTTACGAGATATCATATTCAAAAAGTGATGTAAACAAATCTGCTTCTGAATTAAATAATTTTTAACATAAACAGCCAAAAATGTGTTTTTCCATGATTTACAAAAAAAAAATCTTTTTGTCGAATATGGACGACCTTGTATATGCAGTTTGCATGGTGGTTGGTATGGCAAGTTTTTGATCCAATAGCAGTGACTGCTTACAGCTGTTATAAATTTTTTAGGGTTTAGCCATTTCTTTGTTTGCAAATTGACCATAACCATGTCTCCAGGTTGGTAAATCCTGGCTGTGTTGTCTTGTCGCGGATAGCGTTACTGCCGTTTATCTCAAATTCCTGGTTGTTTTAAAGTCTGCCTCAACAATATGTGGCTTGGACTTTATTTAATATTGGCTCTGTTTTGCCGATTTTTATGGAAGACTGCTAACCTGTTTGTAAAGATTTTGTTCTAGCAACGCTCGTTCTTTTTTAGTTTGGCGTAAGTAGCCGTCGTCTGGTGTACGCACTTTTACTTTCTTACCGCGTTTTCAAATGTTTTGTTTGTGAACTGGGGGCCATTGTTTGATAAAATGACTTGTGGTACCCGTACCGCTAATGTATTTTTTCTTCAACCAGTTCTGTGGTGGCTTTACTAGTTGCTGCCGGCACTAGTATTGCTTCAACCCAACGACTGCTTATGATTGTTAGTGTTAATTTACTTTCCAACCTGGCACCGTCAAATGAGCTGATGTAATTAATTGCTATTTTTTGGTGAGATTGTAGTGGATTTTTATGTTCAGCGTAGCCTGCTTTAATTTAGGCTTTGCATTACGCAACCCCGAATAAAGGTGCGCATGTTTCATTAAACGCGTGGCTAGTGGTATGTCGTTAGTATTGACATCAAGATTTTGTCTCTACCAGGGGGCCCTAAAATGTTGCTCAAATGATATTCTTGTTGGGCTGTGGGTGGCACTACTAGCTGGTTATGTTTTGCTAATGTTTGTAGGAATTCTTCTGCTATTCCAAACTTTTAACCTACTTCATTTCCATCTGGGATTCCGGAGTTGTCTGTCGACGCTTGACTCTGTTGCGTTATCTATCTGAGGACACTTGGTTTGATCTTTTTGCACTAAAGCAGTTAAGTTTTTGTTGCCTAGTACGCAGATTCTGTTTTTGGTAACCTGTTTTCCTATCTAGTCGGCTGTACAGATGACGTAGCTTTTTGGTTGTTTTGTTTTTATTGTTTTCTGGATTGTCGACTATATCTGAACAGGTATAACAATTTAATAAGAGAATGCAATAGAGAGGCAACAGCAACTTACATCTTGCACGAGAAAGCAAAACCAATCCAACTCAAAAAAGGAGTACTCTCCACTTTAGCGATGGAAGAGATGTTTAAGAAAATTGATTGAAAAGACAAAAGAATTAATATCAACTGGACCCGACTAACTAACCTAAGATACGCTGACGATATCGTTATCCTCGCACATAGAAGAGAAGAGCTCATAGTGATACTCGATGACATACAAAGAGTATCACTGAGGGCTGGGCTAAAAATGAACTTGTCAAAAACAAAAATTATGTACTACGGGATAGAAGAAGCAGTAATGATAGGAGGAAAGAAAATCCAAAAGGTTGAAGAATACATATACTTGGGGCAGAAAATAACAAATGATCAAAATAATCAGAAAGAAGAAATAAGCAGAAGAGTAAGACTGGATGGATGGCCTTTGGAAAACTCTCGTACATCCTGAAAAATAAGAAAATAGCTCAACACCTAAAAACAAGGATTTTCAACTAGTGCATATTGCCAGTGATAACGTACGGCACTGAAAACTAGACTATGACAAAACAAAACATAGAAAAACTAAAGGTCGCACAAAGAGCTATGAAAAGAGCAGTGCTAGGTAAATCAAGAAGTAACCGATACCAAAACGATAGAGTTAGAGCAATAACCAAAGTCACCGACGTGGGAGAGAGAGCCGCATCTTTCAAGAGGAAATTTGCCAATATCCTGCCTTAAGATTTATTTTTGTAAACATTTGCGCCACGTCAAAGTCTATACAGGAGCGTGGTGACCTATTTTTTTTTAACAGTATAATTGGTTCAAAATTCTTGCTGGTACTTTGCTCAATAATGACGTTGACAAGCATCTCTTTGACTTGTTTATAAATGGTGAATTTTTTATTTGAGTTAAATGAGTAACGTGGTGAGCGCACTGTAGTAAAATTCTTAAATTTAATTTTATGAGTTACTGTATGCGTGATAGTGGGAATTATATTGTTTGAAAAAACCGCAACCAATACTGTAGCGCGGCGGTGTTGTTAGAAATGTAAACATTTCTTGGTGTAATCGCATCATTGTTTCAAGCCTGGAGTTTTCCAAAGTATTACTTCTTCTCCCAGGTAGGGTGCCATTCTGAACAACACTAGAAGTGTAATTCCTAGTGGCACTGAGGTCTGTTTGACTGACTTTGGAAGACTTGGGTTTGAAGCCCAGCAGCTTTAATCGAGTAAAATTTTTGCTGTTTGTTTTTTCCAATATGTATTTTTTAAACCTTAAAGGGGGTTATGGTTCCTCGCAACGCCTAAAAACTTTTCTTTGAGCATATGTGCGTTTTTGTATTTGTAGGTATGGACGGGTTAGTGGCTGCGTGCGGGCCGGAATGGTGTTTACTTCTCCCATTCTTTGGTCTTGTTGGCGTTTTCTTAACGATTATTGTCAAGTTTTGTGGTCTTTTGGAGTTGGCAACAATTACGTACAAACTTCCTTTTGTTTATGTTGTGCTTTAGCATGGTTGCTTTATTAATTAGATCTTTTAGCGTTTTGTACTGCTAGAGTTCTAACTGTTGTTGTCTTGGTTTTATTATGGTAGTCAAGCCATGAACCGCTCAGAATGCGTTGGATATACTTGCTTATATGAATATTGCCTCTTGTTTACATTTTCACTGGCTCTATCGGGTAGTGCATTGTCATCACAAGTATTTTGGCAAGCTAATATATGCGTACATTTGCAATAATCTTCTCTTTGACTTTTCGTAATTATTCGGATGATTGTTATGGAGGAACTGGTTTTTATACGCCTTTGCGTCGTTCTTTAGTCTTTTTTGTAACGTGTCATAATATGGTTTTGTAGGTAATTGACGTTTAATTATTAAATTGAAAGTGTATTCTCAATCTTTCAAAATATTTAATTGGATCTTTGTAGGGTTGATCCAAAACCAAAGTTCTTTTTATCTATTGTGGCATAAGTCATGTAATGTTTCACCTGCTAGCATTTGTCCTACTTCTATTCGTTGTGTTTTAGGCTCTGTGAAGGGAGTTGGTGCCTGGCTCATATGCAAATGGTTCATCTTTGGTTGGTTGACCATGTTGTACTGTGATTGTGGCGGTTTGGCCAAGTTTGCATTTGTTTCACCATATCTTAGGTAGTACCTTTGTTTAGTTACGTGGTTAATTTGATATGTTTGTGGCTGCTTTCCGTTCTTACTTGATTGATAAACGTTCTGTGATTACATTGGTTTTGCTATTTTAGTTTGGGGTTTGTTAATTGTGCAATGCATATTATGTGCCGTTAGTTTCTATTTGTTACCGATTTTAGAAGAAATGTTGGTCAGACAATGTTTGCCGCGAGTATTGCCATTGATTCGTTTGTGTTCTGGTGTGGTTTGATACTAGTAAAGCGTTTTCAATATCTCCAACACAAACTATAGGAGCATATTCCTTAGGGTTTAAGGTTTTTTCATGGCCTACTTATAGAGGTACAATTGTAATGATTACCGTTTTGTGTCGGTATATGCCCCACGTGGCGGTAGAATGCCGAAAACGTAGTTGGTGTTTTTGGTTGTGTAGTTAGCATAAGCCGGAAAAGGTGCGGGGTTGTTGTGCGGTATCTATAAGTAGTCAACATAGGATCAAAATAATAGTTTATAGTGATGGCGTGTGTCGGCATAGCGTTAGAAGAGTGTACGTGGGGCATAGTGGAAATTGGCATGTGTGTTCAATGTATGTAGAACGTAGCGGTAGTCGGCGTATAATAGCTTTTTTTGCCTGCTTCTTTCGAAAGCATTTGTTTTGGCCCTAACATGCGTCTTTTTGGCATTTGGGCTTCTAAACTATTTGTGGTATTTGATTGGCTGTGAATCACAATTTCATATAATAACGTCATACCTTAAAATTCAAAAAAGTATTAAGTGTAACTTGTGCCAAAATGTTTTAGCAGCCCTTCGCTTTAGCATTCCTTACTTGCTTCACTCGTTCATGCTGCTAAAAGCGGCGCGCTGCTAATGCCTATTTTTGGCTTTTGATACTTTATACACTATTAGAGAACTACTTGTCGGGTTGACAATTCATGTCTTGGCTCTAGGTTAACTTGACGGTTTGATTCCAGTGAGAGTATAACGTTAGGTTGCAAAGTTGGCAATTGACTAATTCAATTTTTTTTAAGTAATTTATTTTATACGACTGCTTTTTATTAGCTGTTAACTGCAAGGAAAGAAAAATGTGGATATGAAACCAAATTTATCTTTTGAAAAAGTTTAAAAAATATAGTGGTTGGATATATAACCTTTTGTCTCAGCTTGCATATCCTACTAGTTTATAGGTAGGCGTATTTTTGTGAGACCGGATCGAGTCAAAGACGGATATTTTTCTATAAATACCACTCTAAATGCAGATTTCTTTTACCGTCATACCAAGTATACGGTTGCTTCCCCTAGTGACGTTTTTCTCCGGGTTGGTTGGTTGGATAGGAATTTATTGATAAACCTTTAGACATTTTTCTTAATTCTTAGTCAATGCTACGCACTTCATTCAATTTTAGATGGTTGTTTACTTTCCTAATCCTGATGATGGCTATTTTTGGTTGGTTTTTGTTTAACTGATATCCGACGTTGAAGTTGATTGCGTTTTTTTGCGTGTGCGGGTTGTTCTTCTGGCAGCAACGAGAGTTTTTATTTCTATTGTAAGAAATCTTTTGCTTGGTTGTAGTTGATGGGAGCTAAAAAAGCAGGCGAGTATTTAAACTAGATGGTTAGTTAACTTATTCTAGGTTGTGTCGAAGTAGTTTCATTTAGTTAGACTTTTTTGGCCGTTTTATTGATTGGTTTCAGGACTTAAATGTCTTGTACGCTTAAAACTTTTTGATTGTTTATTATAGTTTGCTTTTATGTTTGCACTGTTGTTATTGGTTATGGTTGCCGTAGGAATCCACTCTTTTTTTGTTGTTTTTTTGGTCTGAAAACTGTTCCAAGTCCAAGTAGCTGTCATACGTCTGCAGCACAAACTTTAGGCCTGGTTGTAGTCAGTGGAAATGTGGTTAGCCAAAGCTACCAGTATTATATACAACTTAAAAAATATTATAGTTGAATTAAAAAAGTAAACTTATCTAAAATATTGTAAACATTAGTTTTTTTTTTAATTGTATTTAAAAATAGTTTAATAAGTAGCTCTGTTATGTTTGTAGGGAGAGTTGTAGAATTTTACACAAACTATTTTTGAACAAAATTTATTTACCTCATAAAAAACCGGAAAAACCTATTTAGAAAGTGATAAATTCACAAAAAAAATTTATAGCATAAAATTTGCTAGGAAAACACGATTACTTCATAAAATATATCAAAATTGACATTCAAAATTGAATTTAAGCATAAAATTTGCTCCACAATCACATTTACTACATAGACTACATAGACATTTACCATGAATCTATTGTATTTGTAATTGATTTATACTCGTAGCACATTTTAACAAATATGATTAGAAAACCCTGTGTCTACTTTATTTATATGTAAATGTATACTAATTATATTAGTACATGCACTTTCAAGATAATTATCTTTTCTAGTTGGCAGATCAAAGTCAGCAACCCAAACCCTAACATAAAAATCATGTCTTTATCATTAATTTTATTATTAAAATCTCTTAGAACCATAATTGTTTTATTAAAATTAACTTTACTAAAAGCTGCAGCTACCTAAATCATTTAAAAAAAGTTACCCATACACTGTGATTATAATACAAGTATTGTCCCGAATAGCTACTGGCAGCAATCTCACAATCTTTCTCTACAGATAGGTCACTGATTTCTACAGTACAATTTATGTTAGATTGACATAAAATCATTACTCCACCACGAATAAACAATTTACGAGTAAATTGTGAGATTGTAACAAGATTTTTATCTTTATAATCATGGCTTCATTATCTCTTAGCCAGTGCTCACATAGACCACCACATATTCAAGTTCTGTTTCAATTTGCGTGATAGTATATTTAAATTTAAAATATTTACGAATTATTTATCGTCTCTGCGAGGCTGAAAAAAACTTACATGTCTTGCCAGTTCTCGGTGTTCGTGATATGCGTTCATATTCTATAGAGACTGAACGATCATCAGGGTATTTCGGATTTCTCACACTTGATATTTTTGATTTTTTTCTTTAGATGTGATATTATTTACACTTGTTTATTTGTTCAAACGGTATATATGAATATGATCAAATCTGGGTGCACTTTTCAGTCCAACTTTATCAAAGTTTTTCTTGTAGTGGGCTGGTTTGAAACTGTCTTTGTTTTTACTTTCAACAAATATTTTACGATGATTCAGCTTTAACACACTTTTTTTGATTAATATCAGAAATTACTTTGATTAATGTATTTTTATTGCATTATTAGTTTTGCATTGTCTGAATACTTTGTGCTGCTTTACTAATATTTGCTTCTCAGATGCTTTATTAATAGTTTTTGTTTGGTTTTTATGTTCAGCAGTTTTCCTCTTGTAATTTACATTTCCTTGTTTATAATTTCTTGGATAGTATCTTTAAATTCCACACTTTTTTGGTATGTGCACTTGCAGATTTTATATCTGTTCTTTTCATTTTTGATTCATTTATATTAGCAATTTAACTTTACTTTTACTCATCAGAATAATACATACGTCACGTATGACAAACGTACAAATATTTTGATACTCCGCAGTAGTCCTGGATAAGAGTCAAGTGTTGAGAGATATATTACCTTTGGTGGTGATCTAATGTCTCCGCTACTTAAAGTTTAAACTTGCGTTTAGAAATTCATCTATTTTGTTAAAGCCGCTCGAGTACTTTCTGCGGGTTGTGTTTTTGTAGTTTCTAAAAAGGCAACGGTATCATTAAAATATACTAACGCAGTCTTACTTTGTAATCTTACCAAAATCTTGGCAAAAAGCTTTTAGAACGTTGCAGGAGCGTTTATAGTCCAAATAGCATCACTCGGAGCTGATACATTGTGCAATCTAAAGTGGCAAACGCGGTCAGGTGTCTTCTACCCATTCTTTAAGTTTATCTTAGTAAAGACGTTTGTTTCTCCAACAATCTAAAACGTTTTGTGGATATTAGGCAACTTCTCAAGTTTGTCTTTTGTGACATTGTTCTGCTGGTAGTCTACACAAAACTGAAAAAAATTGCTCTTCTTTTTACAAGAACCACCGGCGCTCATTATTTGTTTGTACTAAGCTTGATGACGTAATCTATTAATTTATCTTGGTTGTATGTAGCACGGTTTTGTAAAGCCAGGCGTATTTCTGTTAATTCTGTAAGTAATTTTTGTGACTATAGTTTTTGATGACCAAGGTTGTACATAGTTATCTGTCGAGAGTTGTTTTTACTTATTTGTATGCTGGTTTTACCTTTTTGTTCTATTGAAAAAGCAATTTTATGTTTGTAAGTTATTCAGAAGGCTGGCAGTGTTGACAAATTTTGGGACATACTCGTGCAGCCAAAAGCAGATGCGTAAGAAGCTTTGCAGTTACTTTTTGATGGTGGTTTTTTAGTAATCTTAAATTGGGATAAAGAACATTGTTTGGTGCACGAGGAGAAGACGCTCAAGGTGCCTAGTTGGTCGTACTTGTGGAACTCTTGAATGTAGGATTTACAATGTTTTAAGTCGGGGTCTTCCTCAGGATTTTATTTTGGTTCTCAAGACTCAAAAAGATTCCAGGCAAAAAAATTTCCCGCTTGGATCAAAATCTTGACCAACCTTGTCTGCTAATTTCTTGTGTTGAGTTGCAGAATGTTGAACGGGCCATAAATACAATTTGTTATTTTATACCTGATCAACAGTACAGTATAAAGATGTATAGTTTTTTGTTTCTGTAATGGTGATTTTATTCCAGGATGCCCCACGTTGGGCTCCAATTGTTACCAGTTTAGGACTATTGGAGTCGGCGACAGGCGGTGATAGATTAATTTTCTATGGCTGGTGTTAAGCCTAAGAAAACGGTTGTTAATAATATGGATTTGTGCATTTAGAAGACGTTTGTTTCCCTGGAAATGCCGCAGTTTAATAAAAAACAAACACGTTGTGCACACAACGAGCTACCAATCACCACTCAGCCAACTACCGGCGAGTACATTTTCTTGGTCGCGGGTTTGTCTCTAATCAATTTGCACTAACCCCCGCAAGCTGTGGAGCCACCCCACCACATGTTTGCCAGGCGTCCTTAATCTTTGGAGAACACCTCTACTAAGATTCTTACGAGCACCAGGTGGACGCTGATTGGAAGTATCAAACCAACTTTAAAGTTGAAACAACATTGTCGTATACGGCCAAAAGAAACGTCTGCTGTCACCACCAGGTGTATAGTTACAGCTATTTACCGTCTGCCGATGCAAAGACTGAAAGGTATCATTTACACTTTTCATCACTACTGTCTTCACTTTTTATGTGGGACAAGAACCGGTTACAAATGTCGTCCAAAGTGGGCCTATTAAAGAGCACGGTGTTTTCACGATCTTTATACGACTACAAATAACGTGAATCCAGGAGATTGAACTTGAATATCAGCCGGAAGGGCAAACAACGAGAGACCCAGCGGCACAAACCAGCTCCCACGTGGGATTGAGTGCCAAATACCACACTTATTCAAAAAAACCAGATTCACAAAGCAAATGCAAACACCCGGTCCCCTACACACCTTACTATCGCCTCTTGGTACTCAACCTGAAAGGGGACGCTTATAGATTTAAGGAACGATACAAACAGGAACCTTCTCATTTGTATATTGATGAGCATCTTAACCACACAACAACATAACTCGATGGAGGCAGTGGAATGTTATTTGCGAGATTAGGCGGCATTCTGTTAGAGGATATGCCCACACCACACACAAAAAACAAGTCATTAGTCAAACTCAGAATACAACAAGGAAACAAACGCAAAACCTACCTTTCCCGTTTACGAACAATATGCCGAGAAGCACCATAGGAACAAGTGCCGTGGATAAACACCACTTACTCTGAGTTGCAACCACTGTTAATGGGAAGAAGGTAGTAGTAGTACTGGTTGCCTTAGAAGCTAGCTACAATTTTACTAAACTACTAAAACGACACTACTGACAATGACATAAGCTAATAACCACGGGGAAAGTAAAAACCAAGGTGAGCATTAGAAATCAGAGTCATACTTGGCAACCTGATACACTATCAAGTCACCACGGATTATCTTTGCTAATGCATCTACTATGGCGAGGCCCAACGCTCTACGATCTATTGGGTACCACCAAAAACCAAAACACCAGACTTCTCTAACTCATCAAGTTTCCACAACACGTTTTTTTGGAACCGACGGGATTCAAAAGACTGGTCTGATAATTTTCAACCTTTTTCTATAAAGATGTCACACCTACGACAACACCGACCATAAAAGACCGCATCGAACTGATTGACACTACCTCAGTTTTATCGGCAAGATACTCCTACAATGTTAAAGAAACAACAAAAAAGTCCGAGAGCTACTTGTTACCAGCATCATCAAACGGAGCACCAGCAGCTATTGCGCTGCAGTGGTGATAGTCGAGAAAAAGGACGGATCACCGCGGTTCTGCATAAATTACCGCGCTTTGATCAAAATTACCCTTAAAAAAACAACTTTGCTGCTCAAGATACAAAAAATCTTGAAAGATGTTGGTGACGCTAAAGTCTTCAGTAAGATCGATCTGAAGACGGGCTACTGGCAAATTCCTATGGACAAAAACTACAAACATCTGGTGGTGGTACATATCATTTTAAAGTTACGTTTTTTGGGCTAAAAAATTTACCAGTCACCTTCCAAAAGCTGATGTTTGCTGGCAGGCTTGTTGAGAAACATTGTGCTGGTGTACTTAGACAACATCTTGGTCTACTCTAAAGATTAAGATAAACATTTAGTACATTTTTGCTTAGAGAGTGTAAGAAATGCGAGGTAAAAACTCAGTTGAATACCAAGAGAATCAGCTACTGACACACTACTCAAAAGTTAATAAAAAAACAGACACTACCTTAGAACAAAAAGCAATTTTGCAACTTTCTAAGGCTGTGCGTTTGGCTGCGGGAGCTTTACAATGCTGCAAAAAGCCATTTGTATGGACCAAAGTATAAGCCACTGCATTTGGCGACATTAAGGCTACTCTGGATCAACCTTTATTGTTCACGTGGCCCAGGCCGGGATTACCGTTTGTACTACAGACAGACGCCTGCAGCATTGGCGTAGTGGCAGATCTATATCAAGAAAAAGAACACAAACTCAACACCACTTTAACAAGTTAGAATGCTACGTAATCTTGTGGGTTTTCAAATAGTATAGACCGTATGGAAGATGAGGACATATAACCGGGCATTAGTATGGTTAGAAAACTTGAGCGACGCTAAAGCAAAGTTTACCAGGTAGCCCTTGATCCTTCTGAAATTTGACTTTAAGGTAGAATATACCCTTGGTGCTACCAACCTACTACCAAACGCCTTAAGCAGACATCTAAGCGATGATTGCCATATTGGTAAAGTAAACGACTTCAAAAGGTTGCTACTACTAGAAGATCCGGTTATCGTCAGACTAGCCGGCCTAACTCTACCAACTTCTCGGCCGTGTTCAAAATTCGAATAGTGCCAGTTTGAGCTGTCCCACGCACACAATAAGCGTGTCTGTAGACCCAAACCATCATTGAAGGGTACAAAACATGAGTAGACAATTCTGAGTACCCGGAAGGAGCAGACCTGCGATACAAGATAGGAGAACATGGTGAACTCATAGGGACAGATGCAGGCCACGATCAACTAGTGGTTCCCTATGACATGCATCAAAAGGTAATCAAGCCAACAACACTTGACGGTCACGGCTGGTCATTTGTAGGACCTCTGTACAATGGTGTTTGGCGTGCTTAATGGTTAAAACCGGGACTACACAACTAAACGCTTCCCTGAATCTGCACCCGCTAAGCAAATCATGGAAACAAATAGCCCTACTTTACCACCAAAAACGCCAACTTCAACACCAAAGGTTGCAGTCTAGTAAGTAGGGGAAATGATGCCGTTTTAGGGGCGGAGCAGCAACGACCAATAAGAGATCAAACTAAGATTTTTCTACTTATTTGCTCACAGCCATGCCCACGGAGCTTAACTCTAAATTGATAAACCACCTATAACTCCTGGATTGCACATGACCTACCTGATTAGGTCCTCTCCTGGACAACTCAACGCTAACACTTGCGATTCACCTTGATTACTGCTACCGGATCTACTCTATACCGTCGTCGGCTTTGAGGACTTTCACTTTTGCTTTAATTCAAGCCTACAACTGACCCACGGCATTGCACACATCACCAAACCCTGGGGACTGTTTTTGCACCATCCACAACTAGACAAACATGTCGTGCGCACAACAACCTACTGATCACTACTCAGCTAACTACTGGGTAGTGCATTGTTTTGGTTTTCTTTAAACTTTTTTTGATCTTCTTACTATTTAAACAATTGGTTTTTAAACTTTTCTTACATTACTTTGTGTTTTTAATCAACTTTAAAAACTTTCTGGAACGTTATTAGTTTTTAACGTTTTTTAAGACTTTTTAAAGCAATTACATTTTTTATCATTTGACAATTTTAGAAATTTTGTGGAATATTTGTTAGGATTTTTATTTTTTTTATGATTATTATTTATTAAGTTTTGTACTTAATAAATAATAATTTTTAAGAAACAATTTTTTTAACAGAAAAGTTAAATTTTTTTTAACTAAGACTCAAACATATAATACTTTTTTTTAATTTTACTAATTGCAAACTTAGGAAAATTTTTAAAAAGATTTTGTTTTGTTATTTAAAATCTTATCAAATACTTCTTCAAACTGTTTAAAATGATTTATTTATTTTGAAATATTTTGCAATATAATTTATTTTTTTAATAAAATTTAAATTATTTTACTAACTAGTAAGTAAGATAATAAATAGAAATTAAAATTAATTTAATATAAAATATTTGACAATCAATCTTTTTAGAATTTCTTTAAGTTTGTAAAAGAATTAGTGAGCTTGATGTATACTAATCACAAATAATGACTTAAAACATTAAATCAACAAACTGTAATTTACAAACATTTTATACAATTTCACATTACATATAAAATAAAACTAATCTAATAAACATTGAAATTTCTGTTAACAGCGCATCAGAATTCTGCGGTGCCAACTACAGTAATGAAACGGACATCCTGGACTCAACTGGAGAAATACGTCGAATAGCCTACCAAATCATAGCTCCAATAATAGTAGGTATAGGAATCTTAGGAAACCTACTAAACCTTTTCGTCCTTATAACAAAACCATTTCTAAAAGGTGGAACTAGAGTTTACTTAACAGCTCTGGCTATATCAGATTTATCAGTAATGATAACAACAATACCAATGGTAGTAAGATGGAACCAAAAACAATGGAGAACTTACGAAGCTGCATTCTATCACGCACATATTGAATTATTTTTAAACAACACTTTCATAGCTTCTAGTGTTTTTATAGTAGTATGTCTTACTGTTGAAAGATATTTTTCTGTATGTTTACCAACTATGTTTAGAAGCGTTCATACTATTAAAATAGCCAGATTTGCAACGCTTGGTTGTTATTTAAGTGGTTTTTTTGTAAGCGTACCTTTAACAATATTAAAAAATGTTTGTATGGTTAACTATCCTAAAAATACAAACGAGTGTTCTGAATATGATTTTCATGAAAACGACGTCGTTACAGATACCATTTATTGGATTGTATATTTATACTTATCAGAATTTTTAGTACGTTTTGGACCATGCATTGTATTGGGTAGTCTTAATATACTTATAATTCGTAAATTTAGAAAAATTACAGCTAAACGTAAAATATTTCGCGAGGCTCTTACAAAAACACGTAATCGCCAGTTATTAAATTGTGTTAATGATGCCAAATTGAAGAAAGGGTTGAGAAATAAAAAATATCAAGAAGAAAAGCGGTTGATTGTATTATTGCGTGCTATTGTAGTATTAT
Source organism: Tachinus rufipes (assembly GCA_963932245.1). Classification (NCBI taxonomy): domain Eukaryota; kingdom Metazoa; phylum Arthropoda; class Insecta; order Coleoptera; family Staphylinidae; genus Tachinus; species Tachinus rufipes. The sequence goes on from OZ010744.1 coordinate 20,156,369, forward strand.
TTTTTGTTACTATGACGCCATCTGCTATTTTATCTTTATTATATTCTGAATTAAAGGAGCCGTCATTTGCTTTTCAAATATTTAGAGCTTTTGCTAATAATTTGGAATTAGCTAATTTTGCACTTAATTTTTATGTTTATTTTTTCTGCAGTAAAGAATTTAGAGCTGCGTTAGTACAGTTTTTAACTGGATGTTTTGTATGTGAAGAGGAAACAACAGATGCTGAATCTGGTGATGTTGAGACTATTAGGATTAATAATATGTTGAAAGTAATTAAATTGAGTGAAACATCTGACTTTAATTCGACGGGAGATAAGTTTTCATTAGAATTATCTGGAATAGATACTTAAATTAATTTATAGACTGGAAAATAATATATGAATGTATAATTAAGTCTAGTGTATACAGTTGGAGTTTATTAAAGCAACGTATTGCAAGTTTTGATTAAAACTAGTTAGAAAATTTGATAAAAAAATGCTAATAAATTTGATTGAAATTTATTACATCTTATAAATATTTTCTTTTTTGATTCTATGAAACTTGAATGTTCATAATTTTTTAATTATTATTGTTTCAATATAAAACAATAATCATTAAAAAATAATGAATACTTTTAATAAAGTTTGTAAAAGTTATAAAAATTGTTTTAATTAATCGTATGTTGGAACAGACCTATTATTAACAATTATAAATACTAAAAACGTTGAATGAAACATGACATAATACATTAATATAAATTTAGGTTTGTAAAAAGTTGAATGTAAAGATTTTTTTAAATTACGTTTTGTATGAAAAATAATTTTGAAACTGCTTCGCTTTAGGTTGCGCATTTCGGACTATCAATTTAGAATAACGTCTTTGCACAAATATGACTCCAATGATTTAAGTGATGTTTGTCTTTAAGTTTTTGGTTTGTTGGCATAATCAAAAATTTAACGTAACTACATAAAAAATGTAGCTGTAAATTAAATTGCAAGATTAGGGTGGCCAGTTGGTGATGCTGCAAAGCTTTCAAATTTGTTATACAACAAATTTAGTACGTTGTGGGTAGTGTGACACTACGCGCGTTCGTTTCGCAATATCACTAAAATTTTGATCACTTGGTGACGTCAAATATTACTTAATTTTTGTTTTAAATGATGCATTTCAAAGAACGACAAATCTCACTTTCAGATCAGTTTGTTCATTTCTCGCTATATTTTTAAATTTATGTTACCGAAACTACTCGTTAGTTGATGCAAATGCAAAGTGGATGATGCACTGTTTTTTTTTTGTATTTATTTAAACAAAATAAAAAAGTTTTTTTGAAAATTTTAAAAATTCTGAATTTTTTTTAGTTATTTTTCAAAGCAAACAAAATAAAAAAAAATTAATTTTTTTTTTTTAATTTTAATCTTTTTAGCTGAAATATAAAAATAAATTTTTGAATATTAATTATTAACAAAAAAACTAGTTTGACCAGTGATGCATCAGTGTTGAATTCGGAATTTAAAAAATATTTTGTTAATATTATATTTAATCAGGTAGATTTAATTAACTCTACTATATACTAACCTAATCTTTTTTATTTTTTTTGTGAGAAGTGGAAATGCTTTATGCACTGGCCCTAATTCAATGCATTGGAATGTAAGAATGAATATTGCTACTTTATCCACTAAAACCACCTCTTGTATTCCGGAGTTACCAGCGGAGTTGCCTTACGGCATTGCTTTGCTGGCTGCTACTACTTTGCTATTTGAATTTTGCAAACTTACGGAAAGGCTTTCGTTCTTTCGTCCTGCTCTTTTTGCTTTAGAATGTTTCCGATGCTCGTTTGGTAACACCTCTATTTGGGCTTGCTTTCCAGCATGTGCCCTACAATGTTATCTGCTGTGACTTCTTCTGCACCTAGTACAGCCGTCCAGCTGCTCCTTTTTTGTAGCCATCTGGCGCTTGCTAGGACCGTATGTTCAGACGTGTCTTCCGTCCTACAGTACGAGCATTTCGGTTCAACTTTCTGCTTAAACTTGTTAAGATAATTCCAGAAACATTTATGGCCGCTGAGAAACTGAGTCAAGTGGTAGTCCACGTTGTTGAGTTTTCTGTTTATCCATGGGGTTACTTCAGGGATAAGTCTCCTAGTCCATTGTCTCTTGCGCCTTCTTTTTCTGTTCGTTGTTTCAGGCTTCATGGCTCCTCCCCATGGCCAGTAAATGCTGTGGTATGGTGCTTGAAATTGAAAGCACCGCCTTGGTGAAGATTGTTCTGTAGGCGCACGTTACTTTGATTGCGATCTTTCGTTGTGTCCGCAAGAGGATGTCCTTGTACTTTCCTAACCTAACCTAACCTAACAATATATATTTTATTGGTTTTTAAATCTTTAACTTCATTTTAAATTTGCCGCTTGTTTTATCAGTGGCTGCGTTCAGAACGACTCATCACTTGCAAGCGCTGAGTCATCAATCGGAGATAAGCTATAATTTTATTTTTTTTAATTACAAATATCACTTTGAATGATTTAAAGTGAAAACATCAGTCAAAGGAACGCAACAACTGATGCGACGTGATTGAAGTGACTGATGTGATACATGTGACAAGTGGTATAGCCCGCCGAACGCACAATACTAATAATATTTATTACTTTAAGTGATAATATCACACAAACGAACGCACGTACTATGTTTACCATCTAATCTTGGTCATAGAACATTTGTAGTTAATGCTATATATTAGTCGCTCAGTTTCTGAAAATTATGAGCTGACGATTTTACCAATACAATACTGTGCTTTGTTTACATGCATATTTGGTCAACAACTAATTTAATTTTGTTAAATTTAGTAACTTAATTACAAATTGTGGACTTGGACGCTGTAATAAATACTTGCGGTAAAGAAGTTTCTTACGCAAAAAGGATGGCGTTAGTATAATTGTACATTTTTTCGTTATTTGCTTAAACCAGGCTATGCTGGCTGAAGTTTTTAGAATATTATGTATATTTTGGGTTTAGTACTGATTCTTTGTTCTAAAGTTTTGTGAAAAGAGGTGAGGTTGCTAACTTTAGAAGTCGTTGAAATAGCAATTTCTGTAGAAAATCTTTACAAGACGTTGCAAGTATACTTATACTTTCTTCCAAAATAGTGTGGAGAGAGTTAGGCCTGCTAATTTTAGTCGCTAAACATGAAACTTCTACAGATTGTTTTAAATCACTAATTATTTATATCATTAATTGTGTTCATAAAGACAGAAATATTTACTCAAATTTGTTTTTGCTTTCATACAATGCCGTGGTCATACAATGCATACTGACAAGGTTTGTAGTACCAAAACAATTGTCTATCTAGCAACACTACTACAAGCGTTTTTTGAAAAAGCAAAATATCACATTTCTCCGCAGAACTTACAAAAACATGATTTGTTGCAACTTATTGCAATAACATTAATCGAAATTTGAAAAGGGCGTGGGAGTAGTGTTGTAGGATAGGCATTAAAAGACTAAATTGTTACAACAAAACAACTTTAAAGTAGAGTCTTTTGCCAGTACTTTTAAAAGATTATGATGATTGGTAATACTTTATCCGTCGGTAACACTAACATTACACAACTTGATTACAAGAACTACAAAAATACATATTATAACAAAAACAATTACGTTTAATAGTGCCATTATTCAAACAGTTTTATTAGAAGACTTATCGGATAAATGCTAAAAATAAAAAAAAAAAAAAAGTCACAATAATTTAATACTTTGTCAAAACCCATTGGCTTCTTCATAAAGATTTTATTACCTGTTATATTATACAGGGTGTAAACATTTGGCAAAAATTTAAGGAGTTATTCTTTGACCTATTTTAAGAATATTTTGTCCATGATGATTTCTAAAAAACTCCTTTGCATAAAAGTTTCATAAATAAATATACTTAAATGTTTGCATGACTTTGTAGTTTAAATTAAACATCAATCTCAAATATTTTTTTTGGTTTATAAAAGCTCTATCAGCATTTGTAGTCTACACATTAGTGTACACATTAAATAATATGACTTGTTCAGTTTATTTTTGTTTATCATGTCAATGTAAAACCTCCAAAGTATGTGTTGATCGATTAAGATGCCTAAAAAGTCTAAAAAGTAATAATAAACTCACTATCTACAGCAAAATTTAGTTACGTTTTCCATGTATATTTTATATTTATTTTTTTTATAATAACTGTATTCTTAAAATTGATAAGTTTCTTTCTACTACGCTAGTACTCTTGAATTGGTTTATAGCCAAATTAGCTTTTTCTATAGCTTTTTCATGTGTACTTAAGAATACTAAATTAGTAGCGTACATAAAAAGATAGATGCTGCTGGTATACTGGTCTGCGGAGTTCCAGTATCTATAGTTTGCTTATTTAAAAGTTCATTTTTATGTTTGACCAAATAGCTTTAACGTAAAAGAAATTACATAACATGGGAATGTAATGTATCTCTGATACCAAGGTTATGTAGTTTTTTAGCAATAATTGTATGATTTATAGTATCAAAGGCTTTAGTAAAATAATATGTTTAATCTAAAGAATTATAGATTGTTTACGTAAGGACATATGCAGCAGATTTTGTCAAGTTATTTTGTTTTAAAACAATGTTGCACGTTTAAAATTAGGTAAAGGTACTGCAATTAATGCCAAGTTTTTGAAAATAAATTAATCGACTTTTGTGTCTGAGAGACGACTAAATATTTTACTTCTAAATATATTATAACTTCTGCGGAGAAGTACTGGTCTTGATAGAAACTAGCATAAGTTTTTTATTTGTTGGACAGACGGATGGACGTAATTGTTTCTATGGCTAGTTGGTATGCTAAAGGTTTTAGCTTTTGCAATTGCACAGTTTATGGTTTTGTAAAGCAAAAAAATGTACTATTTTGATTAGCGTGCTTGAGAATGGCAAAATTTTTAATTTCTAAGTAATGCTGCTATGAACCACCAACTCTAGTAGTTGATACCGAAGCAAAAATCCGTGACTTACATAGTATTTCTTTTGATAACATTAACATTAAATCAAATTTAGTGAGGATCCAAGTATTCGTTTTGTTCTTGTTTTTTTTTGTATAAACTTTTGGAAAAACATCGTTTTTGCACTAAATATTAAAAAGGTCAGGTTTGCGTTCACTTTAACTTTGTTGGTATACCGCCAAATATGTATGAGGCAGAGTGCTTAGCATAATCTGTACGTGTATACGGTTTATAAAATAAGTGTTTATTGCGTAAAACTATCTCATACCAGTTGAGTTGAGCAAGTCAAGAAAATTAATAAACCCACAAGCACTTTATAAACTTGTCGCGTCAAAGTTGATACCAATGTTGCAATTAAATGCTAAAAAATAAACATTTTTTTTGTTTTTTAAACAGGTTTTTTTTTAGAATGTTAAATAATTTATTGCATATAATAAAAATTGGTTTGCAAGCAATAATATTTTAATGCCAGTTTCTAACGGGTGTTAATTAAGAGCAACACATTTGTTTCTAAAATAAACCACTGATTTAGTAAAAAAAATATTATCATTCATAGTTCTGTGTGGACATCACTAGTTTGAGCCAAGCAGAGTAACAACTGATTTCTAACTAAAAAGGGTTGCGTTTTGTGCTTTTTATGAAGTCTGCGCATAAAATTTCTAGTTTTGCTCGTTAATAATGCAAAACAAGAGCCTTGAAGTTTTGTTGTGTTTGGAGCTGGAGTTGGAATGGACTCTAGAGCATTTGACGCTAAAATAAAGTTAATTGCACTTAAACATTGTCTGCCTATAACTTTGTATTAAGCAATTTTCGTAAACTGACGTTTGTATTCAATACAAACAATCCGCAAAACTTTTAGCGTTTTGTGGAAGCTAAACGTACATTATTTGAAAAAGTTTTTTTTTATGTGTTTGAGTAAATGCATTTCATATCCTAGAGCAATAACCTCTGCCTGCACCACATCAGCCTGGATGCAGTCAGGTATGTTTTAAATAAAAAGCTGCATGAAGATGCATTCGGATTTCATCAACTACGTTTACGGCGCGGTTGATGGCCATGTATTAGTAACATGACAAGAGGAGGGCGTTGTATGTTGAAAAAAACTTGTTGTAGCTAATGAGTCAAAGAACAGATCCGTTAAGTCATCTTAAGGTTTGGCCGGATTAAATATCTTTTGATCTTAGTGGTTGATGGCTTATAGCCGTTTAAATGGACTTCGGCTAGCTTTTCATTATCTCTTCAATTTTGGAGGTGGTTAGATTATTTGGGTGTTCAGCGGGTCTTTTTAAGAAAGCCTGAGCCAGATCTTCCGTCAATTTAGAAGTTGACAGGAATAGGCAAACGCGTTTGGCATTTTTTATAAATGCCTTAAGTGTCCTTTTGACGTATATGTAAATGTCCTGCTGCTGCAATCCTCTTTCAGCTTGTAAGTACGGACTTATTAGTCCGTATTTGCATACATTTATTTTTATTGATATCAATCCTTCCTAGCGTTCTTTCCAAATAAATCCATAATGTCATATAGGCGTCGAAACATACACATGTCTTCTCTATGGCTCGTTGTTCTTGACACCTCAATTGCCTACCCTAAAAAAAACGGCGTGACTAATTATACAATCAATTATGCGTACTAGTATATACCGCTGCTATAGATGTGTCTGATCTCCTCACACTCAAAATCTGGAAATGGCGGATAGTCAATAGCTAGAGTACATACAATAGTACCCACAAATTTATTAGCCTTGCGCCTTTTTGTAGTATTCTTTTATTCAACGCTTGTACATTTGACAAAAATATATTAATAAAAGACACAAGGTGTGTGTATTTGTGTATGTATTTAACCTGCTCATACACAAGTAACCATCTACTACTTCTAGAATGTTGGAGACTAATAAGCACTTCAATTTTGCTCAAAACCAACGGACAACACAAGATGGCAATTATCATACTTTGCAACAATTTAGTCTATTTTCTGCCGTTCAAACCCATTAAATTACCAAAGCGTTCAGATAAATAATGTTTTCACAATTACCTTTTATATTGGCACCAAACTAACCTACGACGTAATTTTTACAACACTATCTGACAATAATGCCAACCAATATAACCGTCAATCTCTTCACATTAAAACACAAAAAAAAACTTAAAGAGTTGGTAACTAACATTAATATTTTCTCTAAAGATACTATTCACTATTATTACTCACAAAAGTCGATTCATATAATAGGTTAGGTTAGGTTAGGTTAGGATAGGATAGGTCAGGTTACAGCAGAGAGTCAATTTAAATAGAAGTAATAATTTTATATACTTATGTCTTTTATACAGATGTTAAACCGGTAAGCCAAAAGCAAACTTTGTCGTTAAAGATAATGTTTTTAAAAATATTTTAAATTTCTTTAAAGCCCAGTTATTAGAACTCCAAATAAGTGTTTGATTGAGTGCTTGAGTTAAGGCAATCAAATTTATGTAAAAGATTATTTGTTTTTTGACTTGAACGATTATACCTAAAATTTGAAGCTAATGCCAGTAAAGTGGTCGCGACTGAACTTGAACTTTGAAAAATTATTTGAATAATTTGTAATCGTTGTTAAATTGTGTACGGTTTCATAATGAAACACAAATGTAAAACAACAAATTTAAAAGGGTTTCCACCTAAACCAAATATCAATTTAAAAATGCTAAAGCCACCAACTTAAATTACCACAAATGATTTTTTTTGCTCTTCTTATGAATTATTTTTGATACCTGCAAGCTTGGACCAATCAGGACCAATTCAGCACATTGTGCTTGGTTTACATTATATTTTGTTAAATTTTGTTGTTGCTATTTTGTTTTTGGAATGTTCAACAATTTATTCCATTTGATAAAATTAGTAAACTTTTTACTTATTTTTAACAAAAGATTTCTAACAAATATTTGTTTGTTTTTGTAGAAAAAAAATTTAAACTCATTTATTACCTAATCTGGTTTAAGCAGGCTGGAGATTCTTTAATAATTAATGTGAATTTGATTGTTGCTAAAACCATAATCTCACAAGACGGTCACTCCAGTGAACAAATTTACAAATAATTTACGACAGAGAAGGGCCATCTTTGAAACTATTTTAAGATTTTAAATTTGTAAAAAAATTTAATGCTTAAAAGAACTAGTTATTAGGTAATCTAACAATTACCTCAGCTTTTTTTTTAAACGTAGTTTATGATGTTTGTTGCTTGCCGTAAAAGTAAGTTTTATCTTTGCATTAAAATAAAAAATGGACGTAATCTAACTAACAGATTTCTAGCTTCTCATTACAATGTTTTGTATATTTTTCTGTTGAACTTTTTGGTTATGGACGATGCTGACACATATACTTTGCACTAAGTGTTGCACATCATGTTAGTATGGTAAAACAAGCTTGTACTATGACTTTAACTTTAACACAACTTTTAACTTAAGCACCAACTATTCACAACTTAAACAATTATTAGAGTTTTACTTTTTACTTAAGATTAAATGTTAATAATGTAATTATTAAGTTTAACTGCAAGCTTGAACCAGTGCGGTACTAATGTTTTAATTGCATTTTGACTTTTTTTAAGTGGACAGAAGTTGTATTTATGCATCAACTTGAGTTTTAGTAGGCAATGTTTTTAAAGCGGATGATAAATAATAGTCCTCTGTGATAGTGACATAAATAATATTTTAGTTTGTTGCTACTACTAAACTTAGTTTTTAATCAGCTCAAACCGCTTACTTTGTCATATTTGATCCAATTGTATACATTAGACTAAAAGAAAATATGCACAAATGAGTTATTTATTTACAAAACTAAGTAGAATGAATGATGTACTAATTGTGATAAGTTGTTTTTATAACATACGGTTTGCCTGTTTGTCAAATAAATAAAAATTTACTTTTTTAAGTTAAAATATCAAATTAGATTGAAAAATACAATACCAAACGATATAGCATAAAAATATGTAATTTATTTCAAATTTTTATATAATAATTAAAATGTTTTTTTATATTGTACAGTAAAATGCAATTTCTTGCTATAAAATACTGATTCATTTTAGTGGTAACATATTGCGAAATTGTTCTAACTTTTTTTCAAATATTTTAAAAAAATATTGCAAAGTAGACTACTTAGTGCAACTCCATTCCATGTAAATATATGTATGTTCTGTGTTTTAAAATTCCTGTGTCTCAAATTAAGTAGACTGTAGTATCAAAATACTAATACATCTTAAATGTACCTGTCTAGTGTCAAATATTTTGATACGAATAACTTATTTATTTGTTAATTTAATAGTGTTGTAAATAGTTAGTTAAATGTAATTAATTTTGTACATACTGTTATTATATTTTATACTCTATACATTTATTATAGGTACTATTATGTACTGTGAAACTCATTATATTTATATATGTAAAATTCTTTTATTTATTGTTAACCTAGCATATTGATTTGTTGTGTTTAAATAACTAGTTATCATTTATTAAAATGGTTTTGTGAAATGATTTGTTATATAGAATAAAGTATTTTTGGAAATGGAGAAGAATACTGGAGTAATGTAAGTAAGATAGCTTATTATTTATTTGAAATATTTGCTCATTAATAAAACAACTACATTGATTCTATTACTAAGAGCTTTATGAGACAATGCTGTTAAAATATTTTTTTAAGCAATCAGATACCAATTTTTTTAATATTATCTAGTCTAATAATTAAAAAAATGCGTTATGATTTATGAATATGTTTAGTATTAATGGAGTAATGCAATGGCAACAAATTATAGTGACTTTACTTCAATTTAGCAAGTTTAGCAATCGTAGCTTGCCATCTGTAATTTGTTATTTAGTATAGTTAATAAGTATTTCTCATGTGTTTTATTGCAATCTATTAGCAAACATAACAATAAATAATATTATGAATAATAATTATTGATAAAGTATACTATACAACTGGCATGCAATGCTTTACTTACCTCACCACAGCTAGATTTACTTCCCAAAAAAAATATTGTATTTTATTCTAATATACTATTTATTACATTGCGTTTCACTAGTAAAACATTCAATTCGATCAAAATACATTTTGAAATCCTAAATGTGATTAGAACCCCATAAATAACGTTTATCGAGTCAGTAACTATCTCAAATAATTTATATTCGGTAATATAACCTTCACATTGAAAATTTATCATAATTTAATCCATCTAAATGCATTATGTAATACCTTAGATAACTTATTGCATATGTTAATTTAATTCATAAAGTTTGTTGTTTTTTTTAGTATAAATACAAACAACAAGCCGTACAAATTCATCAATACTCTCCAGCATACATGTTGACGCCAGCTTATAGCGATTTAATTAATTTGATTGCGATGTTTTCTAGCTTCTGTAAATATTAATCCAACTAATATCGACATTTGAATGAGATCGAATTACACATTCGCGTATTTATTATTTTCCATTCAGTATTTTTCTTTATATTTAAAATAGCATTAACAGTAATTTATATTTTTAAGAATAAAATTTAGTTTAGTTTCTATTTATAATTAACTTTCTATTTGTTGGCTACAAATAAATTTATTTCTATTTTATAATTAAGTATTTGTTTGGATTAAATTATGGTATTAGCGGCCGCTTTGTTAGATTTGATTATTACATGTGTTGCTTGTGTCGGCTCATATTTGTTTACATGCGTAGATAATATTGTTAATTCAATACTACATACACATTATGAATTATGAATGGGTACTAAAATATGTTTTATTTTGGTTGTTGAAAATATTCAATTCTAGTTATTGCTTAATTTGATTTTGTTTAGGACCAGGAGATTTAATTAAAATTAATTATTATGTGGCTTTTGCTAAAATGCGTCTACAATTCATATTTTTTCTTATAATGTTTTTCATTTTTATTTACGTTAATTATAAATGCGTCAAAGATATAGTAGAAAGGCGTAAAGCTGAAATGGACACTTTTAAGTAAATATGGTTTTGCAGAGTTTTTTATTTTGCAAACTTTCTAAATATTATTGATTTTCATTTTAAGCTCCACAAGTTTCAGTTTAGGAAAATTAATTGATAATGTGTCAAAATCTAAAAGTGTTTAAAACAGTTTTATTTAGATAGTTTACAAAGTTTTAAATAAAAAAATTACAATGCATTAATATTAATATCAGGATCAATTGTATAATAAATCATATTCTTGAATGCATTTATGTTTTCGCATATCCTTTCTTAAGCTAATAAAGACACGGATTATATTTTTAAAATAATCAGTTCTTCTAATATTATAGTTTTAATATTCTTAATAGAAAAAGCACGTAGTTACAGAAATTCAGTTGTAAATAGATATATTTCTTTAGGTTTATTTGTTTTAATCCAATTGAGCAATCTATTTTGGAAACAAATCGACAGGAATTTGTAACTAATTTAGTTTTCCGTCATTTATAAATTACCGTTTACAAATTTAAATAAATATACATTAAATACTGGAAATTGCACATTGAATTGTGTAATAGCAATATTATTAAAATACAGCTTTATAATAATAATATTCATTATGATATTAAAAATTAATTTTTATAAATAAATAATTTCTAGAAATATTTATCAATGAAAACATTTTTACGCTAATTGGGCGTATAACTATTTTTGTTCGTAACGATGTTCTTGCTGTACTCACAATAGTTCGTATTATGTTTACGTTTGGTGTTTTATTGATGTAATAAATATGTTATGAAGTTATTATTCGATTAAAGGAGAATGCAAAGGAAGGACGTGTTATTAATAAATCAATGTAATATATTAAAGCTCTTGTAATTTGTTAAGTTTGGATGTATTGGTTAGTTTTTCTCTTATACAATTCACATTTGATGTTTATTTTATAGTGTCTCTTAACTTATATTATCATTTATGAAAGTTATTAATATTTTTTAGTTTTTCTCATTCAGGTCCTACCTGCTTCTTCAGTTTTTTTGTACTTTTTCTTTATTTCACTGTATCTTTCTCTATTTTTTAGAACATGTGTTCATTTTGCATCTTTTTCTACCTTTTTTAGATTTACATTTACTATTATTTTACTCATATCTTTCAATAAACAATCTTTTTCCAATAAATGTCTTATCTATAGTTTTTTTTTTTTATTAATATACCTGTAGCGCTTTTTCCTCTCCTCACTCTCAACATTTTTTTATATCGGATTTTGTTAGTTACACTTTAAATGCTTCTATGCGATTTTCATTACTTTTTCCTATTCCCAAGTTTCACATTCGTACACTCTATACAAAACATTTTACAATACTTGTTTGCAAGTTTATATCTAACTTGCAACTCAAAATCATGTTCTTATCTAACAGCTTCTTTTGCCATTCCTATGCGTACTCTTATTTTTTTGTTTATTTAATTTTCTGTAATTTTAGTACTAAGGTACTTATAATACCTTTCCACTTGTTCTAATTTATCTTTGTTTACGTTTATTTTTTCCGTCTTTTTAGAGATCAGACAAGCCGTGGGCAAAAATGATGAAGGAATGAAATAATGCATGCAATATGCAAAAAAAAAATGAAACATAGGACTGATAACTGAACAAATTTGACTTTTGTACTTTAGCACAAAAAATAAATCAAAAGAAAAATTTGCAAAAACTATCATCGTACAATAAAAGACTTAAACCATATTTTTTGTGGCAAATACCACCACAACAAGTAGAATTTGTAGGACGGAGCACTTGCAAACAGACTTCTAATTTAAGACAGATAATAGAGAAAGCGCGAGAAATAAACGTGGACTATTATAAAAATTTTGCCACTTTAAAACTATGGTATGTAAAAATTGATAAATACCAATCCAATTCCTTTATTATAAAAAATAAAAATACGCCAAGGATGCATACTATCACTAATGCTTTTTCAATATCTACACAGAGTATATATTAAGACAAGTTCTAGAAAAGTGATATGGTGGTATAGTCATAAGACGGGTTGCTCATAAATATTTTAAGTACGTAGATGACACTGTCTTACTAGCACAAATAGCAAAAGTACTAAAAAAATTAATAAAAAAACTGAAGAAATAAAGCCAAACCTTTGGTCTAAGAATCAACATTAATAAAACAAAAACCTTAATCATAGACCAAGTCAACAACAACAGATTCAACATAAAACACATAAAAAAGTATGAAGTCGTTAGCCATGTACTAAAAAAATCAATCAAAGATGTGATATGACCAGAAAAACGGTAAAGGAACTGCAAAATACATAGATAAATTCCGACCTAACATTAAACTCTAAGAATAAAAGCATTAGCTTTCTCTATACAGTAGACAGGCGGAAGATTGGGGCATGTGGTGTTGGCAAAAAATGATGCGCGTACTCTAACAACCAAAAGAATCAATGTGTCTATTATCCAACAAATAAACAAACTCCAGCAACTAATCTATTTTCAAACCCTTACATATTTTGGACACATCACACAAAGATACGGCAAAAACCTGCAAAAATTAATAGTAGAGAGAAAATGAAGAGAAAAAAACTAAGAAAACAATTTGCTAAAAATGCACCACAATCACGACTACAAAAAAGATAAACAAAGAAAAAAAAGATGTTGAACAATAATTTTTGTCAACCGTGCTAAATTTAGTTTGTTGGTTGGAGCATTCTCGAACAAGAAGTTGAGTTTTTTGACACTTGGTGTTCAGTTGCAAAGAAGCCTTATAGCGCAGACAGACGAGCGCGCAGCGGCTGCAATGCGGCAGGATTTAATTTGTGTTCGATCGTTTGGCAAAGTCACCTCAAACAGTTTGCTATGTATATTTGCTAGTTTCAGATAGTTTGATGAGTGCTCGGTGCGTATTCGAGGTAAACAAAATTACCCCGCAACATTGCAGCCGCTGCGCGCTCGTCTCTCTGACCATTAGACAAAATTAATTATTATTTTTAACAAAATTATTAAATTGCAAACTGGTAATTCTTTGTAGCATGTTTGCTTTTGGTAGTTACTTCTGCTTAGATGCACATTATAATAATAATAATAATAATACGCTCTATTTTGAAAACATATATACAACAAATTAAATTTGAAAAAGCTTCATATAATGTTAGAAACTAGTCACACATCTGTAAAATAAAGAAAACAACATACATATAAAACAATATTCACTAAAATAAAATTGTAAAATGCTTTATCTTTTAAAAGAATTTTAACAAACAATTTAAAATGTTTAAAATTTGACAAGTTTTGAATTGATTTTGGCAATTTGTTAAAAAAGAAGACCCGCTATCGATATTACCTTTATCAAAGAGTTGTGAGTAGTGTTTTGGTGTAACTAAAAAGTGTTTTTTCCGTGTATTATAGTCATAATTTTTTTCGAATATTTTTTATTTTTATACACAAAGCAAACAACTTCATAAAAATACAAACTTGGAAAGGTTAATAATCCTTCCGATACACTATGTCAATATGTTGCAAAAATGTAAGTGGCGCATCTAATGTGATTCCCATAGCTTTTGTGCTTGCTACTACAACCAGACACGAATAGTTTGGCCTCTATAATAGGTAACTTAGTATACACAAAAATTATGTTGAACGTTGTTAAACTTATGTCTTTGCCCGTTTTAGCATCTTTCAATCCCAGAACAACTTCGCTCATGGAATGTTTAAAATGTAAGCGAAACATAAGTTGCTTATTATAGAGGCCACACTATTCGTGTCTGGCTGTAGATCAATACTAGCAACATTTAGATTAATTTCATCAGAAAATTCTTGGTTTAATTGACCTGTTGTAAATAATACACACGTCGTTTTGTTATCGTTCATTGTAAGTTTATTTTTATAAATCCATTCCTTAAAATTGTTACCGTTTACTAAAAGTGTCGTATTATTTGCATATGTGACAAGTTTACATATATCATCCCAAAAAATATTACTTAAATCATTGGCGTAAATGGTGAACAATGGTCCTAGTATCATTGATCCGTGTGGCACACCGCGTTTTAAGGACACTGCATCTGATAGTGTGTCTTCTAACTTTACTACCTGCATTTTATTGCTTAGATATGACTCAAAAAGATTATAGGCATTTCCACAAATACCGCATCTATGCAGCTTAGTTAGTAAAATATAATGGTCTACACTATCAAATGCCTTGGATAGGTCAATTAAAATACCCAAGGCAGGTTGACGCTGGTCTACAGTATATCTCCAAGCAAACTACACAAACCTGCATCTATGTTTTTGCCTTTTACAAAACCGTGTTTTTTTCTGAAATAGAAACAAACAAATCCATAAAGTTAACAAGTCTATCTTTAATAAAAAGTTCAAATTTTTTTGAGAAACTTGATAATTGACTTATTGGTCTATAATTTGCGAGTTCATTATGATTATCTTTCTTAAATAATAGACAGACAATTGCTTGCTTTAAATAATTTGGAAAAATACCAGTTAAGAACATAAGATTGCCTATGAACACTAGTGGCCCAGTAATAAGATGTATACATTTGTTTACAATAAATTGAGGTACGTCATCTATACCACATGAACTTTTGTTAGTAATTTTTGACAAACTTTTACAATATCCTGATCCACTATTGGATACAAATACATAGTTTTTTCATAAGTTGTAACGCAATTATTTAAATAATTAAAATCAATTTCTGATTTGGCGTTCTCCAAATTACTTGCATAATTTGCAAAAAAATTATTAAATTTATTTGCAGTTTCTTTTAAACTGTTTTTATAGCCGTCTGGATATTGATTTGCTTTATTGCTACTTTTTTTGAGTAAATTTATGATATTCCACATCATTTTTGATTGGTTATAAGAACTTAGTATAAGACATTCATTGTGAGCTTTTTTGCTGCATTTATCATAACTATATATTCTTTGTTCATTTGTTTAAATTTACTTTGGAGTTCTGGAAAGTGTTTAGATAATTCTCTTACAAAGTTAAGATTTTGTTTGCAGTTTAAAATGTCTGGTGTTATCCAGTTTTGTTTCTTATTTGTTTTGTTTATATTTACTCTAATAGACGGAAAAAACATATTAAAATGATATAAAAAAGTATTTAAAAAAATGTTAAAGCTTTTATTTGGGTCTTCTATGTTGTACACATCAAACCAATCTTCAACTTGCAGAGACACCTCAAAGTTTTTAAAACTATTGTCATTAAAGCACCTTCTGTTTATAATCGTGCACAGTTTTAATATTTGAATAATTTATCTTTTTAAAAATTAATTTTTGTGCATAGTGATCCCATGTATGTATTAACTATAATTTTAATCAAATTTGTTATTGTATAGCACAAGTTGTTGCTTAAGATAATTAAATTACAAAATACATAATTTTTACTAATTAAATCATTTGTTTTTGTGAGTTTTTAGTTTAAAAAGCGATAAAATATTTGCGTAATTGGTTATAAAACAAGAAACAAGTCAGGCAATTTTAATTAAATTTGATAATTGGTAAATTTTTTAGACTAATGTCTTTGATCAAAATTTTACTTCCCTGCAGTTTAATCTTCTTTTATTGCAGTTTTGGCAGAAAAAAGCAAATTGTCTGTTTGTGTGTAGGCTTTTAATAATGGAGATTAATCGTGGAAACCTTCTAAAAACGTTGCAACTTTATGTTTCCTCAAATGATAGGCGTGCTAGACAAATTCCACTATTTAGGGAACCTACGCATTCTACTAATTATAGATTTAATTATTTACTTGAGCAGTATTGCGATTACTGAATAGCGATGGCGTTTAGCGTGCACTTTATATAGATCAAAAACTGTTTGCTAAGCAAAACCATAGAAACGTTAGCACGGTTCCGCTACCAGACTTTGCGCTAGCAAAACAGCGTTTTAAAATAGTCTTCTAATAAACGCCAACAATTGATACTCTATTCAACCATCAGCAATTACTAATAACAAAACTTTGTTTTGGACTAAACAAATGGTTTACCATTTATTTAACCTAAACGTAATTAAAGGTCTTTTTTTAGGTTATTTTTGTAGATGATAATAATAATATATAAGGTGATACCTAATTGGTGGTTGATTTGCTCTAACCATTAATTAGTTTTATAGTTGGTTTTAATAATAAATAATACTCTAGTATGCTTTGTAGTGTTACGATTTTATTTAATGCAAAATGTTCAGTCATTCTGTTTTCATTTTCTTTATAATTTTATATTCTTTACAATTTTAACTTTTAACTTATATGTACCACTTTCAACTGTATCCTATGTTTATTTATATGTTCTGTATATTACCTTGCAGAGCCTGAAGATGACAATTGCTCATTGTCAAAACATGTTGCATTGCATTGCATATTAGAGAATTATTTATTATTAAAACCAACTATATTATTTCACAAGTATGCAAAAAATTATTAATCAAAACAACATTAACTAGTTGATTTGCTCTAACCATTAACTAGTTAATTTACTCTAACCATTAACTAGTATTTCCTTACTCAACAGCGTTGTAAGACCAACTAAACCCGTAATGCAGCCAAAAACTCTAATTATTTTTGGCAGTGGTCTTAGCAACGACAAACTTTAAGTTTATGTTCTATCATCACACATCTATGTATTCCAATTAAAACGTAGAACAGAAATGCTGGTATAGTTAATTACATTAAGTTTAAATTGTTTATTCCTGCTGATGTTGTCAATTTAACTGTGAAGTTTAGAAGTTACTGCGGCTTTAAAGAAACTATTCCAGCTGATCATACTTGTTGTCTGAACTAACTGTGGATTTTTGCACTCAACTAACAGTTTGGACGTCGAAGGCTTCAAAACTAAACTGAAAAGGTTTTTGATAGCAGTTGCTGTGACCAGTTATGACTTCATAGTGTTATGGAAACTTGGTTCTAAAATTATTTGGTTATAATTTATTTAGGTGTGATTGGTCTACACTAACTAGGTTAAAACTAGGAGGCGGAGTGTTAATTGCAACTCAAACAAGACTAAAATGTACATTATGTTAACCTATTTATGCTGTTATGTTTGAGCATGTATCTTACATTTTCAGTTTCTACCTCATTTGCTTGTAGTATTCTTTAAGTCTATAACTAATGATTTACTTAGATATAAACTTACTTTGATGGGTGATTACAATCAAGCATTTAAAAAAAGTAAATACATTTTTGACCAGAAATTATATGTGTAATCGTGCTACAAAAATGTTTTGATTTGTTTACAGAATGTCATCTGATCTATCTCCCTCCCACTCAAAATACTTTATTGTGCTCTAGTGCGCTCGCATTTAGAATATGTTCTATCATTTGTTGTCTTATGAAATACATAATATCAAACGTATTAAAAATAAATTTTTAGACTAATAATCTTATAAATTAGGAATCTTGTCGGAAAATTTTGACCAAAATTTTATTTTTCTGTAGTTTAATCTTGCTTCATTACAATTTTAGCGGCAAAAAACAAATCTTTTTTGAGTGTAGGCTTGTAATGTTAGAGTTTGATTGTGGAAATTTTCTAAAAACGTTACCATTTTATGTTTTCTCAAATGATAGGATTACTTGACAAATTTCACTATTTAGGATATCTACGGATTCTACTAAATATAGATTTAATCATTTACTTGAGCTGTATTAGAATTACTGAATAGCGATGGCGTTTAATTTATAAATTTGGTAAAAAAAACAAAATTTTTAAATTTTTATTGAATGTACGAACAGTGCAGTTGCCAAAGCCAACGTTTTATTAATTGCTATAGCAAAAACTTATTGGTTTTGGAAAAGCATCTACTCGAGTTCTTGGCTATCCGTAGTAACAATTAGATCTATCTTTCTCATCAAAAAGTTGTAATAAACAAAGAATTTTCAGTAACTATTTTATAAAATTAGAATTAAATTTTCTTTTAAACACAAAAAAACTACATGACCCTTAGACTTCTGGTTTATAAAACATCTATCAAAATCCGTTTTTTTAAATTTTTGCATTTGGTCTTGCTGTGAAAAAGTAACTTCAAGTTCTACCTCTATAATTTATCTTAATTATTAATTTGGAAGTTAATGTTTGTTGAATTTGTTTAATGTTAGGTAATTATGGCAATATACAAACTACATTAAAAAAAAAACAGTTATCCTCTTCAGTTTTAAATTTTCTATAATTTATGGCATGAAAATCGTTAGCAAAAAAACAATTGTTGTTCTTTGCAATTTCATAAAATGTCTAATTCATTGCAGTAGATATACTATAAGTTTTTTCAATAAAAAATTTTATTTTAAATTTTGATATGTTGAAAAGCAAATATTGCGTTCTTAATATTTGTTCTTGAGAAAATGGTACAATGTACGCTACAAAAACTTATAGAAATAATTTTTTTGTACACGTCAAAAATTTTCCCGAGATAATTTTTGGTCGTAAAGCTAATTGCAAAATTTGAGCAAATAATCAAGATTCTGAAATAAAATTGTCAATTCAAACTTGTATTGTCAAGTCAGCCCAAAACATTGTCCAGGTTTGACTATCCCAAGACGTGCACAGCAATTAATAATCTTACAGTCAAGCCTTTATTGCAAACTGCATAAAAATCTTAGCCTACATGTTCATAAAGCAGCTGACGCAGAAATTAAAGTCGGCTGATCATGAACAACGCCAAACTTTTGTTGGAAAAGCAGACTTTTTTAGAAAAAATATTTTTAGTAACAAAACCTATTTTATCTCGATGGATTTATCAATAGACAGTACTGCCGCATTTGGGGTTCCACAAATCCTAGAACAAAAGTCAATAAAACTTTTTATCTCCAACAAGTTACTGTTTGGTGCGGTTTGCAATTACAGTCAATGCGGATCGCTACCGTAGAATGCTAACTAACTTTTTATCACAGTTTATGATGGGTTTGGCTGTTATGGAACATGTTATAATAGTTTGAAAACAGTCATAGCAGTTGATAAACTATTTATGAGAACACAAAACATTTTTCAAGATTGTTTTATCATAATTTAAAATTATTTTGACCGTTTTAAAAAGCTTTATGAGAGTTTGGAAACATTTTTATCACAGTTTATGATAATTTTGGCTACTTTAGAACATTTTGTGACAGTTTGAAAGAGGTCATGGTACGTTTTATCATAATTTATAATGATTTTAGCTAAATCAAAACATTTTTATGACAATTCAGGAACTGTTGTTTAACATTGTTTCAATGAGCAACACAGTTTGTGGAGCTGCTTCTAGTATGACGATAGTGAGTTTGGCTAATTTGTTAAAATTCAAAATAAAATTAAAAATAAATAAAAAAACTTTGGAATTGATTGATTGATGTGCTTCTTCTTCATTAACATTACTTTTATAATTCTCAAATATATATAAAACTAACTATAGTTAGATAGTTATTTTTTGGGATACAACATCTATGATTCAAAAATTGAAATCAATCAAAGACGATGGAAATAGTATTAATTTTAATAAATAATATATTTAATATATCATATAAAAATATTTTATATAACAAATTAAGTTTCTTCCCATAACATCACTATGGAATCACGTTCCATGGTGTAAATGTTCCTTCTACAGGCACGTCAAGCTAAAAGAAAAAAAAAACTATAACATTTATAATTAACAACCAATTTTACTTACTTTAGCTGTAATATGATCTTGACAACCCATTCTAATTTTAGCAGATGTAGCCGGAGCATCCAATTGGAATTTTTCCGACAAACCAGCATCTTTTCTAGCTGCTTTAATAGCTTCTTTAATAGCAAACAAACAAGAACTTGCTAAAAATAGAGGAGGCTCTCCAACTGCTTTGGAAGAGTATACGGCTCTGGGATTGGGAGCTCCTTTTAATAAGGAAACATTAAACTCTATTGGGATATCAGCAAATCCAGGGATTTTATAAGCGCCTGGACCTCTTGTAAATATTGTACCGGTTGGTGAATAAACCATTTCTTCAAGTATGAATAATCCATAACCTTGCATAAATCCACCTTCAATTTGTCCTATATCTATAGCTGGGTTAATACTTTCACCTAAAAATAATAAATATAATTCAACACTCAACACTCACAACGGCTAAGAGTAAAGCACATACAACTGTTTCGGTTGAACAAATTTAAATAAATAATTTTGTTCTTATAAACAAAATTAATGATATTAATAACAGAACGAATAGCTGTGACTCCACCAAGTGTAATTCGATAAAAATGTTCGCATTAGATGAAGTCACAGCCATTCGTTTCATTAGTCATTTAGAAACATTATTGATTTTAAAACCATCTACTCAAAAAGCTGTTCATAAAATAAGTTTAAAGAACTTTATAATTAGATTATTTGATATTAATATGACTCAAGTAACCATTTCTAGAATTTTTAAAATTAAAATAAGTGTAAAATAAAGTTAAAATTAACATATTTTTTAATATTGTACATAATTAAGTGCTTACCAAGATCCATAACAATATCACTTCTTAAAACTTGATGATCGCCGGTTAGACAATCGATTTGAACCTCACTGACAGCAACTGCATAGGTAAAATAATTAAAAGCCATTCCTGAATTTGTATCCCAACTATAACCAATATCAGGTGTCTTATAAAACCCTGTAGCTGACAAACTGATCCTTTCAAGATACGCTGCCATAATCCAATCTTCCCAGCTACTATTAGGATTTTTCTTCTTGATTGGTTCTAAACGTTCATTAATGGTCAAACAGGCATTCTAAAAATTTAATTTAGTTAATACCGTTCTAGGTAAATTAATCAATTATTGTTACCATAACAGCCATTCCATTTAAATCTGAACCAGCACTGGCTGCTGTAGGTGAGGTGTTTGGTACTTTATCAGTAGATGTGTCGGAAATGTGAATTTTATCAGTGGATACTCCTAACGTTTTGCTGGCTACTTGTATCATTTTTGTATGTAATCCTTGTCCCATTTCTGTTCCACCATGGGTTAAAAGTACAGAGCCATCTTTGTATATTAAAATTAAAGCACCGGCTTGATTCAAGAAAGGAATTGTGAATGCAATTCCAAATTTAGTTGGTACTACACTTATACCACGTTTCTTCCAACGATTTTCCCTAAAATTAATTAAAAACTTAATTATTGAATGGTAATGGCCGTTATTATAGATAGTTTATTATAAAATAAATAACACACATTTACTATGTACTATACCAAAAATAAATTTAAAAAACCGTAACTAGTTTCAATCTTTACAAGGCCATCATCAGACGGTGATAGAAACAAGTACAAATATAAAAAAAATCATGTTTGATACAATTCAATTGTGATTTCTTTACTGTATTTAAAATAAAACCCAAAAAAAGGTTAAAAAAAAAAGTTTTACTTTTTTAACCCTAATAAATAATCTTATTTTATTGAATTTGTTGTAGTAATAAAATATAACTTACCTATTGTAAACTTCAATTTCTTGTTTCCTTTGAGCATAATTAGAACTTTGCAAACATTCATCCCAACATCTCTGAATAGTACAGTAAGTTAACGTTTGATTATAATGTGTAATATCACCTTCCTTGTACAAATTTAATTGAGCCACTTCAAGCGATTCCTTATTCAAATATTCAGCAATATCTCTAATCATTGATTCACCAGCAAACATACCTTGAGGCCCACCAAAACCTCTAAAAGCTGTATTTGATGGTAAATTAGTTTTACAAACATAACCGGTCACCCTAACGTTAGGAATTTTATAAGCATTCTCAAAATGGAATAGAGCTCTTTCCAAAATCTAAAATTATTTAATTGAAATTATTTATAACAATATTATTAATATCATTACTTACAGCTAACGATAAATCAAATGAATGTCCTCCATTATTATAAATATTAACTTCAGCTCCTAATATTTTACCAGAATCATCAAATCCAACTTTATATTTTAATAAGAAAGGATGTCTTCCTCCACTAATGGCCATATCTTCATCCCTATCCAACATTATACGTATAGGACAATTGAATTTGGAAGCCGCTAAAGCAGCAGGTATGGCAACAACCGTTCCTTTAGATTCCTTACCACCAAATCCACCTCCCATTCTTTTAACCTTAACAGCAATTCTGTTTTGAGGTACATTCAAAACGTGTGAAATAAGCTGTGCAATTTCTGAAGGATGTTGTGTTGAACTATACACATCATACTCATCATCTTCTTTTTTAGGATTAACAACAACGCATTGAGTTTCTAAATAGAAATGTTCTTGATATCCAGTACGACATTCACCTTCAATAACATGAGGAGCATCTTTAAAAGCTTGATCAACATCACCATTCTCAATCTTTTTTTGACCGGCTGATAAATATGATTGATGTTTGATGGCGTCATCCATTGAAACAATAACAGGCAATAAATCTTCATATTCAATTTTAACTTGTCTAGCTGCGCGTTGAGCTGTTGTTTGATCTTCAGCCAAAATTGCTCCTAATAATTGTCCTTGTGATGTTACAGTTTTGGTTATAAATATTTCCTCATCGTGAAATACTGGACCTATGTTATTATTCCCTTTTGGTATATCGTCAGCTGAAAGAAATCCTGCAACTTTGGCATTTTTCAAAGCTTCCGATGGATCAATTGATAGTATATTAGCATGTGATTTGGTGCTGTATACAAACGCCATGTACAGCTCGTTTTCAAAATATGGAATATCGTCACAATACACGGCTTCTCCAGCAGCTTGCTTGAAAGCTGACATGTGTGTAATAGGTCTACCCACAGGATCGTGCTTTTGTTGGCTGTTGGGTACTACTTGGAAATACTGGGAGCTTTTAGGTACTGTATAATGGAACCCTTCTAAGGCACTCAAATCTTTAGGATTTATTTTAATTTCAGGCATTATTGTTTGCAAATTTTGTGATATTTTAAGGTAAGTTCTAAAAAAGAAACTTAATGGTAAGGTACGCCTATATTGAATCATCCCACCAGGTGCACTAGGTGGTAATGGAAGATCATCCATTAAATACTTATAAGCTTTTTCAACCATAGCATCATTCCAAGATTCCCCAATCAAATTTTTGCTTGTTTTTAAAGCCAATATTGTAGTAGGAGCCATACCACCAAAAGCAAGATTAATATTAGAAATAACATTAGTTTTAGGCTTAAATTCAACATTAATAGCAGAATTAACAATCGCAATATCATCATCTCTTCTTCTAGCCTGTTTGTGTGCATAGAAATATTGATCCTCCTTACTATAAGGAATGTTAATTGCAACTAAAATTTCATCCTTAGCAACAACATTTCTGCGATAACCAGTAAAGAAATGTTCGTCCATTAATATTGTTCTTTTACCACTTTTGTTTTGTAATTCAAGCTCTATTTTAGCAGCCATAAAAATTGGATTTAAATCTGAAATCGGGCTTCCTGTCATTATATTACCACCAACTGCTGCAACACTACGGATTTGTTTGCCAGCAAACCAATGCAACATATCAACAATTGCTTTAAATATTCTAGTTTGATGTTCAGGTTGCGTTTTTATTTCTGCGTTAAGCACGTTTTCCATATCTTGTAATGTAACTGATGCTCCTATAGTTACTCCATTAAAATTAACTTTGCATTCACTCATTTCAGGTATTACTACAGGTGCTATCAATACAGGGTAAATAAAATGTTTGAATTTAACCTCAACTCCTACTTCTGTATTGCCAACAATTATTTTAGCATCCGGATAAGTTGATTTTAATTCTAATATATCTTTAAGATGTGTTGGGCGGAACCACATTACATTATCACCTTTAAAATATAAACTTTGCAAATCTAAAGCATCCGATAGTTTTAATTCTGGTGGAAAAATAGGTTCCTGAGTTGAATCATAAGGAACAAACTCGCTTGGTTTAAAAAGCACTTCTTCTTCATCTTTTGGTTCATCACAATTACCGTTTGTTTTACCATTAACTTTACAGCATTTATCTCCCATACCGCAACCATTTTTGTTTTGGCTGAAATTTTGCATTAACTCCCAATCTTCTGTGAATGTTTTGTAGCCTTCTATAATTGGTCTATAGCCGGTGCATCTGCATAAATTTCCTTGAAATGCAATTTCCATGTCTGACATTGATGGTTTTGGCATGTTTCGAAGTAAGGTGTACATAGACATGACTATACCTGGAGTACAAAATCCGCATTGTGATCCGTGTGCTTTGGCCATTCTTTCTTGGACTGGATGGAGTTTTGTTTTGGTTGATCCGATGCCTTCTATTGTTGTTACGGCTAAACCATGCATTGCGCATATTGGAGCCAAGCAAGCATTTACTGGTAAATGTCTAAAAATAAAATTAATTTAGAAATGCAGTAAGTTGAACGTATTTAAAAATTAAAACAAATGAAAGGAAAAGAAAGAAAAAAATGCAATGTAGAGATTTGCACAAAATAGAAATTCCGGTAACGGGCAATCTTTCACTACTCAAGGTAGCCTGCTCTAAGGATTTTGAATAAAGCAATTCACTAATTAATGACAAAAACAATAAAACAACCACAACTTAAACTGGGGACTCTTTGGAGATCCTAAATTTGGCTAGCAAAACCAAGAACGTAACCGCAAAGCCAAGGTTTTGGGGGCGGCCAGGTGTTAACTCCAAAAAAAAATCCAGGCAACTAAGCCAACTAAAACACCAGTAACGCCAAAACAAAACCCACTGTCAAGTAATTCATTACCTGCACCCAACACTCCTGGTACTTCAAAAACGCAAAAGCAAAACATGTCTAGCAGCAGTGTCCCAGAGTTGCAAAAACAAATGACATTGCATTAGCAATACTCCTAAAAAGTTACCTCGACTACTTCTTAACTCAGTTGAAGCAAAAATGATCAAAAAATCAATTTTGGTTAAGATTAATAAGTAAAAAAATGGGCTCCTCAGTAAATTGGCAGAAAAACCTGTTAGAGGGCAAAGAACTCCAGATCGTTGAACTGAAAAATCTGCCTTTTCCAAAACACCGGTAGTACCAAGACTTGGAGTTGTTAATTCAAAACTGAATTTTAAAAAGATCCAACATTTTTTGCTTTTAAACAAAGTCTTTTAAAAAAGATGGTAAACTCAAGAGACAAACTGCACTTGAGTTTCTCTATAATAACCTTCCGGCTTCTGTTTCTTTCTAAAAAAGATAAAAACAGACCGGAAGCAACAAGCAGGCAGGCCATAGGTTAAAATTTATTGCCGGCCAGTAAAAAACTTTAACAAAAAGTTTAACGTTGAACATCGTGCAAATCAATCTAAATCACTGTAGAGCTTCTTTCACATACCTCTGTGTGTAAACATAAAACAGGTTAAGCATACTGGGCAGATGGCTGTTAGCAGCCAATTCCTCGTGCAAACTTTGTACATGCATCATAACAAAACATGTACTTAAAGAAAGAGATAATTCTTGAATCCGGGTACTTTTCCTACAATCAGCAGAGTCCTTTACCGCACGCAGAAATATTGTAACTGACAAGCAGGAAGATGATGCATTACTGATCCTTGGCTGCAATGCTAACGTCCACCATGTAGAGTAGAAAAGCAGGGATATAAACTCTTAAAATTTATAGTAGAATACAATACAACATTTTGCAACGCATCGCATAGCGAGGTTATCAACTTTACATTAGCAAATCATAAATCGAAAAGAATGATAAAAAAAAGCATTGGGCGATCATGTTTACATATAGTTCTATAAAGACTCAAAAAAATCTTTCCTTCTAGAATACAGATATCCAAAAAAAAAACTAACTAAGATTTATACAAATGAAATACTAGTTAACCAAATTGCGGTCTGTCCAAAAGCAGCAAAACCGTTACAAAAGCTGTAGATAATGACAGATATGTTTGTAAACTACATTAAAAGCGCTTTTAAAAAAGCTGCCTAAGCACTGTTAAACATCTCCAACAAGACCACTTGAAACAAAAAACTTGACAAGGCGTTCAAAATGGTTTAACATGCTTTGACCACCAAAAAGCTTTCAGCAAAAATTGCTGCTGCACATTTTGCGGGCTTTACGGCAATAGCAGCTCCTAATCCAAAGAACCTGCCAAATATAAAAACAAACAATAGGAACTGGGATAAAGCAAAAATCATAACTAATCAGAGCAACCTGAAACAAGGAATGAACAGATTCGAACCAAGTCGCCAAGAGCTAATGAGATCTAACCCATCATGTTACAAAAAGGGTTTGCAGTTCTGAAAAAATCTTTACCTAAAACCCTCAGAGCAAGCCTAGCTTAGCAATTTCACACAGGTTGACATCTGTTATACAAAAAGGTGCAAACAAATAAACATTTAAACGTTCGGGTCTTATGGTAGTTGAGACCTGACTATCGACAAAGATAGATCACGGACCGGATTACCCTTCTTGTCATTGCCGCTTCTCAACTCTCCGAGCTACGGCTTAACACCACCAAATATCTGAGATATATCAGACTCTGTAAAACTCTACCGTCACCCTTCAGATCAACCTCTGAGGCTGTGTCGGTAATAAAATGGCGCCTAACGTAGGACAACCAAAAACATGGTGCCTTTACTTACCCCGACATCTGCACATCCTAAAAAAGAGAATTTGTACGAATCAAGGTCAAAAACAACGCGCAGCTGCGCAATATTGTCAGTAAAAACTTCAAAATGCCTCGGCCCAAGTCTGCTACGGTAGGTTCTACCCCAGCAAGCCAACCACAAATACAAGCTAAACCCTAGGCCAAATTGCATCAAAGGCTAAACCCTGGGCTAGCAAGACAACCGTGCAGTTACTATCAAAACCTTGGGCTGACCAACAGGCAACCGCATTACCTGCACAGTAAGTTCTACTACCATCAAGAATGTGGCATGTTTGGTAACAAGCTGACTCCGGAGCCACAGCACCCTCAACTACAAACAGCTGACTACTAACATGGCTCAGATTTGGAAAAGCACCAAGGACATGGTTAATGTCCCCAGCTTTAGTGGCAATCCACCTGTGAATCTAGAAACTTATTTTTGATTAATATAACTACACTTTGAGCAACAGCAAATCCCACCAAATAATAGGCACTGCGCACTCATCAGAAGCTTAAAACACAAAGCTTGGGTTCGTTTTTTATTTCATTTATTGTGGTTTTTACGGCTATTGTACATCGCCACAGTAAATCTACGACTTGTTTAAAAAGGTTTGATAGAACAGCTTATTAGTTGACTATAATAAAGAGCAAAATATCATATTCATTGTCATTTTTCAGAGATCAAAACCCGGACTGCTCGCATGATATGCATGGACTCTATCATTGAACTATCACACTATCAAACGGGAAAAATCACGTAGTCACGAGACACTCAAAGACTTTAGTAGACCCAAAATATTTAGCAAGATAAACCCGAACACGGGTTATTCTCAAATTCTACAGCAGCATTTGCAGTGCCACGCCAATCGGCAGAACATATTAGTTCCACGTGATGCCGTTTGGATTGAAAAACGCACCCGTTTTGTTTCAAATGCTAATGTCAAGGGTGTTGGTCGGCTTGCTTGGAGAATTTGTGCTGGTATATCTGGACAATATCTTAGTATACTTGGAGAATTACAAAGATCACATCAACCACCTCTGCAAGGTATTAAAACGCCTCCAAAAGCACGGTTTAAAATGCAAACTGAAAAAACACAAATTTGCCAAAACCAAGGTAGAATAACTGGAACATCAGATCACGGCAGAAGGGAATAAACCTTTGCAACACTACTTAACCTTGATCCCGGTCTAGACCGACTAACAAAATTCAATTGGGCAGTTTCTTGAAATTTTGCATCTGGCTTTGTAAACTAGACCCAGATGGCAACGCCATTCATAAAGATGCTTGACAGCAAAAAGCTTTTTGTGAGAGACAAAGCTACAAGAAAAAAAAAACCTTTTAGCTGATCAAAACGAGCACAGACAAACCTTTCAAACTAGCCCAACCCGACTAAGCCTTCGTTACATCCCACAAAGTGGTGCAGCAAAGACAGGTTTAAAACCGGTACTATATCAAAAAGAAAGATTTTAAAAACATATAATATCTTAAACAAATTAAATTTACAAAACCTCATAAACCACGCTTCTGGATACATCAATCTGCTACTTGATGCGTTGTTTTACAACCCCAGCAATAAACTTCAAGCCACCAAAGCCGCCGGACATCCAGGTAAAAAAAAACTATAACAGCTATTGTAAAAGCTTAAAATTGGTCTAAAGTAAGAAAAGTTGCATGCACCTTTATCAGGACCAAACAAGTACACTAGCAACGCTAAAATTACAACCGGCAGGTGACCCGTAAAAAAAAGTGTCGATTGACTATATCGACCCGTTTGACACAAGGAAGACGGGAAAAATAGTGGCTCTTATCTTAATAAACACATGCAGCCGCTAGGTAGAGGCAACACCAGCACCATCGGCCACCAGCAAATTCACTTATCTCCAAAAATATTGCTGAGCTAAAATGTGATTCAACACACCACAGCGACATACTACCCACAAACAAAAACTAAAACCATTCAAAAAAATAGGATAAACCCGATAATAATAAACAACGTTTGAACCTAGATACAACGTTCTAAAACGCTGACAAAATGCGGCACACCAATACCACCCAGGTGACATAACAATGGTGATAGGCCCAAAAAGAATTATAACAATAGCCAAAACAAATTGCTTTTAGATCCAGAATCAATACTACCGCCCCCAGCCAGATTTACGTAGGCTACCTAAAATCATCTTAGATAGACCATAAATTAAATCCAAATTTGGCTTACCGGCAGTTAAGACCAGGCCACCAACAAAGAAGAATTATAAACTGGATTACCGTCTCTGTCTTCTACAAGAATAGAACATCAGCAAACCTCCAAAATAATTGATAACCAAATTACAATAACAACCCCCACATAGCCCCTAGGCTACCCGACTGAAACTACATCATCACCGACGCCCCCAACAAGAGCAGGTTTCCATCTCTTGCCTTCGGAATTGCAACATTATATTCCCAACCTGGTAGACTATCATCAAATAGGAACCGCACATTCCCTCTCCTTCTCCGGATCAAAAACTTAAACTTTTAGTGCAACGGCAAAAATCTCGCATAGATCTCTCGACCGTTGCATCAAGGCTTTACACTCCCAAGACCGGGGTTTATCACCTTCCGTGTCATTGCACAGGAGCCGCTTTCCAAGCATCCATCCTAAGGCTCAACACCACCAAATATTTGTACGGATCAACATCCATTATCTCCGCAGGGACATATCAGACCCTGGAAAACTCTACTATTACCCCCAGATCAATCCTTGAAGTCGTGCCGGTAACTTCGTCACCCATCATGGTTTATATTATTCAGTCTTGCCTTGGCTGATTAGTCGGCAAGACTCGAGCTCCTGCGCGTGACTATTTAGTTACCTTAGCAATAATGGTTAGTTGAGAACACAGCCTAATATCATTTTATTTTTTAACGTAGCTTCCTTTGAACCCATCCAAAAAATAAAATTTGTTGAAGTCATCAAAATAGGTATTTGTTTGTGAGATAATTTCATCGTTAGAGTCAAATCTCTTTTCTCCGAGCCATTTCTTTAGGTTTGAAAACAAGAAATAATCACTCGAGGCTAAATCCGGAGAAAAGACAGATGAGGGAGCGATTCGTAGCCTAATTAATAGATTTTAGCCATAGAAACTACACATGTGTGCACCTTTGCATTGTTCTGGTAAAAAAAACTATTTATTTGACCAAACGCGGTAGTTTTTTTCAAATCCTCATTAAAACGACTCAATAAGTTGGCATAATACTCGTCATTGATTGTTTTAACCTTTTGAAGGTAGTCAATGTGGATTATACCTAGGGTGTCCACATTTTGTCAGGACCCAATAGTCCATACAACAAAAAAAACTGCAAAATGATATCTTTAATGTAGCAGAATTGGTTGTTGTAGAATCCACCTTTAGTAAAAGAAAATACATTCTTGCAAAAAAGTTTGTTTTTTATAAGTAGAAATTTGTCATGAATTCTATTTTCTATTTTTCTATTGTTCTAATAGTTTAATTCATGATTGCTTTAACTTCCGTAAGGAATTGTCGGGACACCGGGACAAGAAAGTTAAAACCGGGACAATTAGTCAGCTAACAGATGCCTTTTGATAGGAGCAGTGCCTTTTCAGTTAGCATTGATTTCAATGACCACAGCAGCAACCAGAGTAATGAAAATAATATAAAACGTTTTGAAAAAAAGTTTAATAAAATAAATGCAATTAAAAAACAAAGCTTGAGTAAGTGAGGTAAATAGTTACTAAAATTTAATAATCAGAGTAACATATCACAAAAATTACAATCTTAAGTATTTTAATGTATCTTTTATCAACTTTAATGTATTAGTACTTACACAACTTTTTGAAGCTTGCGATCATATCTTGAAACCATCACGGTGCAAGCTCCACAGCCACCTTCTCCGCATCCAAGTTTTGTTCCACATAATCTTACTAATAAAAATTAAGAAACTAATACATATGCAGATTGTTATAATAATATTAAAATAATGTATATTAGTAAGTAAGACTCATCACTTTGGAAGTAAGTTTTCATTATTTCCCAACATTGCGATTGACAAAATTTTAGATAAAAGATGATATGAAAATGTGCAGAATGTGTGGAGAGACTAAGAAAACTATAAAACATATGTTAAAAGAGTGTAACAAAATAAGAAAAGAACAGATGGAAAAAAAATGAGATATTGAAACATATGATGGCAGTTAAAAAACAAAGAAAAAAAGTAAGTAAACATTTTTAATTATGTTAATTTATAAGGATAATGATTTATTATTTTTGAGAATTATAGATATATTTGCAAATGTAATGTAACTTTCAAGGCCAAAAGGCAAGAAATTTGTACGTTTAGTATTATTATTACATAAATATATATTTGCGTGACGTCAATCGTGGGTATAAAATGTTATGTTGACTTCACCATACAATAAGTCTAAGGTCGTACCAGTTGACAACTTCAGTTAATTGTCATTGTAATTGTTTGTATACTAAATTTTGTTAAAATATTTTATAATAAAAAAAAATCTTTAAATTAAAAACAAAACTATTTTAGTTGTTATTTTTATTTATTAAATTTTAATAAAAGTTTATATTACTTTGTAACATAAGTGTTTGTTCAATAGTATCTAAGTACTGATAATATGTAGGCAATTGTGAATTATAATCTGATTATAATCAAATAAAAAACTTTATGAGAAAAAGTGCAAACCACAATTTGGGCGATGTAAAAAACTATAAATTGCGGGGAATGAATCGTTATTTGTTAACCATATCCAGACATAAAGAAATTTCCTTGAACAAGCTAATAATCAATTAGTGTAAATATTTAATCTATAAACTATCATTGGATACACATAAGATCAACGCATGCATACTGATAATACCGAAGCAATTGATGATAATATCATTGAAATGATAATATAGATTTAGATCCAGATACAGAAATAATAAGTTTTGTGAACATTATTTTGGAAATAAATTTATTTTTAAGTTAATAATAAATAAGTGGATTTTAAACAACATTTTAAATGCTTCTAAATACTGATAATTAGTTAATTAGTAATAATTCAAATATTGTTGTATTGCGTGTTTTACAGCTATAGTACATTGCTCCAAAAATCTTACGACATGTAATTTGTAATTAAATGTTGACTGAACTAAAATATTTCCAAATAAAATTAAATAAACTAAAAAAAGGTTTCTTTTAGTTTTTATTAAAATAGATATCACAATCTGAATATTTATAATAAAATATTGTTATAGCAACTGATCTTATAAACTAATTCACTTTCAATAGTAATAATAACAAATTGATTGCAATAACTCATTGCATTGATATGAAATAGATAAAGTATTTTTTAATAACATGATGTTTTTATTATGTAATAATTATCATTATAGATTACTTACTTAATAATTAGAAAGAAATTTTCTGTTTTATTAGTATTAATTGACATTAATTAACCCGTATATAAAAGATTAAAAAATAACATCTTTATGAATCATATAATCTTGGATCATGTTTATTCTGTCTAATGTAGGTTAGCAATACAAATTAATATTGATAATGGATCAATATTTACGTATAAAATAAGATGTAGATAATGTGCTGATATTAATTATTATAAAATTAATATAAAATAATAAGAGTATAACAAAAAATTTTTAAGAAAATATTAAATTTTTATTTGCTATTTGTTTTATTTCTTCAAATGCAGTTATTAATACTAAAATTAAATTACATAGTTATGTTTGTTAAACAATAACATTTATCAAACTAAATAAAGTACTTTTGTGGTACGTAAATAAGATAATAAATTATATTTAAAGTTACACAATTTTATGGTTGTCAGCTTTTCTTGTTTTGAAACTAAATTTTAGAAAGTTTACAGTGGATTACAGATAACAATTTATATTAAAAAAAAAATTTAGATAATTGACAATAAATTTGTTAAACAAATAATTAACAGTTTGTAAAACACACATTTTCTGTGTTGAAAGTTCAATAGCTCATTTAATATGTTAACTTGAATGTTGAATGTAATGGAAAAGGTTTATCGCCAAAAAAGTATACAATTTATATGACAGAATTGTAAAACAGTTGCTTTTGACAATTAATAGTGCATATGATAAATTTATAAAATAGCTGACACAACAGATTTGTTTATTTAATTATTTATTTATTTACTAGCCAACGGAAGCCATTACAAAATTATATATTTACAACTTAAAAAACATATAAATTAAACATAAAACAACTAATACTAAAAATAAGAATAAAACTTAAATAGTTACAAAATATTAAAAAAGTAAAAAGTGCAAGTCGCAAGATATTAAAAGAATCTTTAAAAAATCCACTTTAACTTCGTTGGCATGCCGCAAAATACGTGTGGATGCAGAGTTCTGCGCATAATCTGTACGTTTGAACGGTATATGAAATAAGTAGTAATTGCGTAAAACTTGAGCTGGGACATGAATATTAATTGATCTGAGCAAGTCAAGACAGTCGAAAACCCCACAAAGCACTTTAAAAACTAGTGTCACGTCAAAATTAAAAAGTCTCTCTTCAAGACTGGTCATGTTAAATGTAGAGAGCAGTTCCGTGTATCTGCCTGCAATGTTTCATTTATACACCTAAAAACGAACAAACTTTTTTGAATCTGTTCGATTTTTTTTTTACTGACGGCGGTGTATGGAGACTACACATTTGAACATTACGCGAGATAGGGGCGTACTAGAGCTTTATAAAAGATAATTAGAGTACAAGGGTCACAAAACTAATTAGAGTTACGCTTGACACATTCTAAAAGTTGATAAGCTTTAGCCACGATAGTATCGATATGTAGTATAAATGAAAGGCTTGAATCAAACGTACTGCCTAAATCACAAATAGTGTTAACTCTCGACAACATTTCATTCATGAGAGAATAACCATACATTACCGTAAACTGACGTCTAAAAAATGTCAACTCTTTGCACTTATTTAAGTTAAGTAGTAAGTTATTAGCCTGGCACTAGAAAAAATCTGTACTTCTTCATTAAGTAGTACAGCCTCTTCCAAGATTTTTATATCGTCAGGAAATAATAAACAACGCGCATTAGAAAAACAGTGTACCACATCGTTAATAACAATAACGTAACATCAATATTACGAGAAACGGACTAACCGATCCGCACAAATTAAGATCTGTTAGATAAATAGGATTGAATCCACAGTAACAAGGTGCTATTAACTCCAATACTACATAGTTTCATAATTAGTATCTTGTCGTCAACGGTATCAAAAGCATTTGAAAAGTATGTGTAAACTAAATCATACAACAAAAAGTTAGGTTAGGTTAGGTTAGGTTAGATTCATACAACATGACCAGACATAAGTTAAATAAAAACCATAAAAACCACCAAAGGGCAAACGCACATTTGTTGAGAAAGAAAGCAATTAATCTATCATGCCCTGGACAATTATGGGATTTTAATATTGATAGTTCGTAGATAACATCAGATATCTTTTAAACAAGATGCAATACATTAATGATGAAATGAAAGGTGGCAAGTCATAAATCAAATTGACAGTATATAAAACAATTTTGTTGAGAATAATAGTAACTGCTCATAATTTAAGACGGTTTGTGAAATAGTTGACAGTTATTTTGTCAAATTAATAATTTATTTGATAGACTGCACATATAGCAGATTTGTGACTTCTACCTATAGGTTAGATTGGGCTTCGACCATGTTTGAAAATCTCAAAACCTTGTTTCTCATGTCTTCTTAAGAACTGCAACTATTTCCTGTAAGTCCTCTAAATCTGCCTTTGTTTTGTAGAAAAATAATAAGTTTTTTCTCAACATCTGATCTTTGTTGGTTTTTACCATTACTAATCTAATACTGCGTACACACTTGCAACAATCTGCCGTACCGCAACATCGTCGTGTAACATCCTCGCGCAACATCACCCCGCAACAGCGTCTCATTGCTTGTCGGTTTTCTGCCGTCGAATCAAAGAAAATGTTACGCGACGATGTTGCGGTACGCAGTTGTGTTGCGGAGTGATGCATGCATATGATTTTTATTTTTATTTTTGTTTTAGTTTTTTAAGTTCTTTATGCAAATGTTGAACTATTTTTGGTTTTAAATTTTCTCTATATGAGTGGTTGTGTTGTTCTAGTCATTCTGCTCATTAACCGTTGGTAAAGTTTAGTAGCGCAAGTCAAGTATCTGTTCCGTGTATGATATACTTTCTTTAGATATTTTTTTCGATTTGTAAGTTCCGTTTTTTTAATTCATTTTCTCTTTTTTATAGGTTTGAAGTTCTGTGTTTAAAACACCATGTATCTTTAAATTCCTTAAATTCTTTAGAAAAGCATTGTGAGTCGTTATCTTATTCTATAACTTTTGGTATAACATGTACACCAAACCAGTTTTTTTAAGTATTTTTTGGTTCTGCATGACGTTTAATTTTTTAGCACTTTATAGTCTTATAAATCCTAAATAATTATCAATTACATCTAAGTATTCTTGTCCTTTAAACTCAAGCTAATCTGTTGCCACTATTTTTCATGGTATTTTTGAGATTTGTTTAGTTACAACTAGTTTTTTGTAGTTTAATCTCTGTTGTCTATGACAAATTGTGCACTATTCCACTAAATTAATAATGGCAGATAGGGATATTGCACACGCAGACCAACACTATTGTACACAACTTTTTGGCTACCGATGATATTTGGTTACAAGACTTAATAAATTTAAAAAATCTAATCTTCTTGGTGGTCATGTTTTGCTATTAAGTAGGAGCAGTGGCTCTGCAAACTATATCAAGCCAGCGGCTCTTATCCTTGGTAGCCTTATTTAGAGTGGAGCTTGTTAAATCTTTTATTTGGGACGACCATATTTTTGGGAAACGTCCTCTTGGTCTTGTGCGTTCCATTTTTTCCTAAACTATCAATCTTTCAAAGTTGTCGTCTTCTCTCCTTGTTACGTGCCCAAAGTATCTCAGAATTCGAGAGTATACAATTTGTAAAAGTCACTTCGGTTCTTTGATCTTGTTGAAGATGAACACGTTTGTTTGTCTGATCGTACAGGGAACTCGAAGTATGCGCCTCCAACATTACATTTTGTAGGCGTCAATTTTCTTCCTGTATAATACTTTAAGTGTCCAGGTTTCTGCATCATATAATACAACGGGGAAATATTCGTATTCAGTGTTATGCTAATATCTACCGATGTTCTTTGTAGTTCTCGTACGGTTTTTTTTGCAACCTCATACCTTTGTCGTACTTCTACAGAACATCCACCCTCATTCGTGATTACTGCACCAAAATATATAAATTGATTAACCACTTGCGATTGTCCAACATGTGTAAGATCGGGCCGGTTGTTATTTAGGCGGTCTACAACCATGACTTTTGTTTTATCGTGATTAATCTCTAGATGAAGGATGACGCTTTCATGTTCTAATTATTTTATTATTTCTAACAATTCCTCGGACAAGCTAACCAATAATACTGTGTCATCAGAGTTCCGTATATTGTTGATTTTTACACCTCCCACGGAAATGCCTCCTGTCCAGTTTTCCAGTGTTTTTCTCATAATATATTCACCATATATGTTGAATAGCATTGATGATTATATGCATCCCTACCTGGCATCTTTACGGATTAAGCATGCTTTTGATAGATAGTTATCAATTTGTACAACAACAACTTCACTGAGGGTGTATAGTTCTTAGATTAAGAGCATCAAGTGATTTGGCACTCCTATCTCCGTTAATATGGACCATAAATTATCCCACTTTAGGTTATCAAAAGCCTTGCAGTAGTCAATGAAGCACATGTACACTGCTTTAATAATTTTGCGAGCTTTTTTGATAATTAGCTTCAGGTTAAGTATTTGTGCCCGGGTACCACGTCCTTTTACAAAGCCTGCTTGTTCGAGTGGAATTTGCAAAAGATCCTGAGCCTCTCATTTAAGATTGTGATGATTGAGTCGATAATTGTCACATTTTTTGCTTGAATTTTTCTTAAACAACGGAAGAAATACAGAACTAGCCCATTCTTTAGGCCTGATTCCGGTTGTCCATATATTTTGGCAGATACGATGGAAAATGTCATTACCTTTTTCTCCAGTAGCCTTGATGATTTCTGCAGTTATACCATCTATCCCGGGAGATTTGTCAGGTTTTAATGTTTTATAGCGTTTCTCACTTCTTCTTTTAGTATGGACGGTTTTTGCAAACTTTTTTGCGTAAATAGTGTTGCTATTGTTATTTCAGCGTTATAAGAGTTTTTTGCAATATTTCCTCCATACTTTTAATATCTTTTGCATATCTGTTATTTTTCCGCCTGTTTCATCCTGAATTGTCCAAGTGCGAGGTGCGAAGCAACGGTTAATCTTTTTTATCAGTCTATACAGGTCTTTAGTATTATTTTGTTCTGCAGGTGCTTGTGCTTTTTTATTGATCTCCATAAGATTAAGGTGTTTTTATCTTTACTGCAGCACTTCTGTATTTCTTTGCTAAGCTGTCGGTACCGATTTTGCGTTTCCATACTATTTAAACGCTTTTTAACTAACGCCGTTCTTCTACCACACTAAAAGTGTCATCTGTCATTCAGTGATATCGTTTCTCCAATCTTTGAGTTTTGGAAGTTTGTGCAATCGCAGTCGTAATTGTACTTTTGATGTGCAGTCATATTTCTTCAGGTGTGCTTTATAGGAAATTTGGTTGTCTAGTTCTAGTAATTCGTTGAACTTATCGCAGAACTTATTTTCGTCATCAATTTCTAGTCTTTTTGTGAATATTTTCCTATAGAGCACCTTAAGTTTCAGTTTAATTTGTTGTTCAATTTGGTTTTGATAGTTGTCGTCAGGAAACTTCCACGTATACAAACGTCTAATATGTTATTGGTATAGTATGTTTGTAAAGCTCAATTTACACGGACAAGTAAAACTATAGCAAGTTTATATCTGAGAGTACTTGAGAATGATTTGCGCAATGTAAACAGTGTTCGAGAGTTCTCTCCCGGCAAGTGGCACAATTTGCGGCAAGTGGTTGCGACATAAATCGCTTGCAAGTGTAAACAAGTTAAGTTAAAATTTATTTCGGTTTTGTTGAAAGTTGTGTGCAAGTGAATGATGCAAAAACAATACTTTGTCTTTAATAAAAATGTTTGAGGAATAATCAAAAATTTATAAAAATGAAACTTTATAGCCAAAAAATGTAACACAACCAAAGTTAAAACTTGACAAAATCTGCATAATCATCTTACCCAAGCTAACCGGATTGCAACAAATTTTTAAAAAAGTGGTTAAGGTACATAACATCGCTTAAGCAGAAAGAGTAGGTCTTCTGGCTATCTATTAACTCGCATTCTTTTTTTAGCTTTAAAATTGCAATAACAACAGCAGCGGCAGCAACCCTCTTTCTACGTCGAGGCATTTTTCACAATATAGTATACTATACCGTATATACGCCCATGCAATTGGCATTTGCCGAGAAAAATTGCCTTTAAAATTTGTTTATATGTAAACGCTAGCGCAAGTTACTCTCAGAAGTGCTACCATTTTCTGTGCAGAAGTTTATCATCATTTCTGACCCCAACACCAAATTTACCAACAATGTTCCTTATGTGGTCATCTCTTTGAGTGTCACGACTATTTCTCTTCTTCTGTTTGTTACTTGTTATTCTGTTGCTGATTGTCTAGTAGGCCATTAAAGATTTACTACTACTCTCTGGTAGGACAAATCCCACTCCATTTTTACTGTAGTCATCATTGCCAGAGAAGACATCTTGCACCTTTCCAATTCTTTTTCCATAATGTGTGTTTTTCCGATTTGTAGAAGACCTCTAACGTTCCATGTTCCGATGTTGAGAACATATACGGTGCCTTTGTTGTAATCTGTAGTTTTCCTCAATGTCATCCCTCCCGGAGATCCAATTGGGGGATTAGTTTTACTTCCGGTATATTTAACATTGAGCAAAGCCATGATATTCTTGGGAATATGTTTTCGATTGAGGTGGGTTCTCGTTGTTTTCCTCAAGGAAGACAGGTATTTAATTCTGTTGATTGTGTGATTAGGTTATCCCGCCAGTATTCGGTCGCCAAAGCCTCGTTAAATATCTTGCAGGGTGCACCACGTGCCATACAGAAAAGTGTACAATCCAAGAACGCAACAGCGACACTTGCTACTAGTTTCAGGTACAACAAAAAGCAAAAACAAAACTTAGCACACTAACACACACAAACAACCGTTTAAAAAAGGCAAAATCTATCAAATCTTCCATTCTTGACAAGATTGATAATTTAAAGATTCATCCAAAGAGTGGCTAAAAAACACATCTACTAAAATAGAGGGATAAAAAACAGATAATTGGTTTTAATTAACTGCCAGATAAAAAAAATAATGTAGATACCGAAACCACAATTAAAACTGGCTACACTAATAAAACTCAAAACCAGACCCCAAAGAAACTCAACATGTTTTATTTATAAACAAAAAAGCCTAGGATAAAATACAAACTCTAAAACTGCGGAAAGCTCTGAGCAAAAATTGCATTGCAACATCGAATCTCTTTAGACAAAAGACGGAAGTTATACAAAGACGGTTGAAAAATGTTTCAGAAGCTACTGCAGACACACTTCACGGGTTCTACGAGAACCAAAACCTCCAACCAAAAAAATACCTTGATAACCCAAACAAAAAAACAAACTTAAAGAACTGGGCGGAGACAAATGCTATAGAAATAAAAGCATCGTAGAATGAAGATACGTTTAAACCACGCCACCAGGAGCTGACAAAATCTATCTATCTTGATACATAAGAAACTGGCTGTTTTAGAGCCAACTTAGCACGTTCATATAAGTTGCTGGAGAGTGGTTAAAGAGAATTTATTCTAACATATTTTATGGTAAAA
The DNA here is from genome assembly GCA_963932245.1 of Tachinus rufipes. NCBI lineage: Eukaryota > Metazoa > Arthropoda > Insecta > Coleoptera > Staphylinidae > Tachinus > Tachinus rufipes. The sequence continues at coordinate 20,196,707 of OZ010744.1, forward strand.
CTATTTAAAAAATAGTATATACAGGACGGAGAATTAAAAGCTTTGCCTTTGCATTAATACCAATATGCACACCAATCAAAAAAATCTAGCTATACATTAATTTTACAATGGTGACTTGTCATTGACAACCTACTGCAAGTGTTGGAATAACATGTGCAACAATAACCAAAAAGTGTTTAGAAACTGTATCTAACATGATGCAGAATGCACTGAACAAAGTGAAGATGATGCAAAAAAAAGAGATTATTAACCCAACCAAATCGGCAATCGTTACTTCACAAGACGACAAAAGACCAAAATGTTAAAAAATCTGGAAATGTATAGAACCACACTTCGTATAACAAAAGAAAGTAAAGTATCTGACGCTCATGCTAGACACCCAACTAACCTTTCATACACGACTAGAAAATGTGACTACAAAAGCCATCCGGATGCTCTTTACAACTAAGTTTAATAAAAAACCGCCAAAATTCACAAAAATCAATCTAATCCTCTTGTTAATCAACCAAATAAGCAATATAAATCACCACTTTTTAAACCTTTTTAGATCACCAGTAATGCGATTTATATTTCCCTCACTCCAATTTCTATATTTTTTTTGTATAAATGTAATTTTTTTGTTAAATTTATTTTTGACATTTTTAAATACAAAATGTCTTGCAACGTAAACAAAATGACATTTCTTTTGTCAAATGTACAATAGTTTACTATAAATAAATATTTTTTATTGACATACTGAAACCAGATAGCATATTCCGATCTGCGATTTCCAATATAAAAAGTATTAGTACAAACTGTAAGCGCATCTGTATCCATATTCAGCTTTGTAAATGTGTTTAAGCACCAAATCACACACAATAGTAAGGTGTAAGTAGTTTCAAATACTTCTGATAAGACATATCTCAAATATTTTTACAAACTGTTTTTTAGATAAGAATTTATTTAACGTAGAGTCTCATTACGTGTGTCTTGTTTCAAGACCGTTTAGGAAAGCGAAAGTAAAAAATAAACAATAAAATGTTACCTCACCGCTATCGATTTGCAAAGCGGAACTATCGATTTAATGGAGACTACTGCTACAAACGTTGCATGTAGCATGCATTGTCTATTACTAAATAACATAAAAGATTATTAACGTTTTTCAATAGCAAAATAACCAATGTAAAAAGACAATTGCATTATCAGTCACAAGACAACAAGTTGAATGCAATATTTTTAGGTTAGAATTTGGAAAATGCAAGACTTCTTCAAGCTCATAACAACTATTCTACGTATTGTGACACATATTTTAATAACGCAATTATTAATCACCAAAGAGCAAATAATATTATTTAAATTAACCAACTGATAATAATAAAATGTTTTTCGGTTAAGTGCGTATTGTAAAACAAAAGTCAATTATAAAGTTATAAATAAAACTAATTTAAATGCATTTCTTGAGCCAATTAAACATCATATTTTAGGTTATGTGTAAACCGTAATACTATTAATGTAAAGTAACAAAAATGTATTAGAAGTTAAAGCTATCCGTGTTGTAACAGTTAATTGAGAAGATAAGATGCAACTATTTCAGGTTAGGTATATGTCCTGCGTCATTAATCGTACGGCAAGCAATAAATAAGATGTAACATTTATATTATGTCAAAGACGCAATAGCTTAGCAATAAATATTTTTTAAATCACCTCGAAAACTGTCAATCGCAAAGCAACAATTGAGTTGTGGAAAACTTTTCGGTTTTGCAAGATTCGTTAGGAAAAAGTTAATAATAATAACATTTACAAAAATATTTTTAATTCAAAGTCAAGTCCGACGTCGGAGCTGACCTTGTTTATTGAATGTTTCTAAACATTGCATAAAATGTTATTCATGTACATGTCAAGATTCAATTGACTAATCAATCAAAAAGGTTAATATTTCAGTAATCTGTTTATAAAAAAAAAATTTGTTATAAAAATAATAAATAAATCAAATTTAGAACTTAAATCACTTACTATTTAGTACTTATCTATAATATAAAAAAAAGGATACGTTTATTCCTTAAATATTGTAATAATGTCCATTCAGGATCAACTTTTTGATCAACAACCTGCAATTAACAATTTAATTATTATCATAGTATTTATTAAATATATTCGACATAAATAATAATAATTTATCAAAATCACCAGACCGTAATATTTTTTAAATTATTTCTTTGTCAACTGTATATTTTATCCCGTTACCTTTTTGCCATTAACAAAAAACACGAGCGTGGATTCCTGTATGGGAATCATCTTTCCTGTATGCACTCACTGTACACAAGCCTACACTGAACACTCGACTGGTTATATAATTAGCGGTCCTTAGCTTCGTAACGTAATCCGAGTTATCACAATTGACCTTTACAAAAATAAATTGATAACCATTTTTCTACAGACTTGCGAAACGGGGAGTCATTTTTGTTTGTACAAAATGCTTGGCATTGCGCGCAGTGTTTTTTTGATTCATATCATATATTTGTTTATAGATAACAAGAAATTAAATTAAAATGTATAATTTTATCGTAATTAATTTTAGTTTGTTTAATATGTACGTTCATAGATGGTGTAAACTTATTGTAATATGAATTTAATATTATTGTAGTGACTCTTGGTATAGCTTTGTAGTTGAGATCAATTGCCAAATTGACTTATCAATCGTCACTTAAAGTGTTAAAGGTATAACCTGCAATTCATTTTGTTATTGATTTAAAAATTGACGTATATATTTGTTGGCACGGAAATTTAGATTGCCTCTTACAATCTTTATAATGTAAACGTGTTTGAATCCGATAGCGTCGAGAAAATAATTTAATATGAGGAAAGTTTATAAAATTGAGTGTTTGCAATCATCATGCAAAGAATTTGTTCTACCAGTAACGCCGCTTAAGCCTAAACCAACAATATATTTATATGGTATTAATAGGTCAATAAAGAAAATCCTAAAAAAATTGTTTAGTTAGTAATAGTAATAGTAATAGTAATAGTAATAAATTATTTAATATTTAAAAAAATTATTATCTTTTCTGACAAACAACATTAAAAATTCCAAAATTAACATTTTTGTTATCTTAGTTACCAATTCAAATAACCACGCTTGCTTAACAAATAAATACAAAAATAATGTATAAATAAAAACACGCTACACGACTACCACTTTTAAATTGACTAAAATTAGATGTAAAAATATTAATAGTATATAGTGTATAGGGCCAAAAATAAGCTTTTAGCAGAACGAAGGAACAAAGCGAGTGCTGCAGCATTTTGGCACGAGTTACACTCAATATGTTTTGCATGCCCCAAATGTAGTGGTCAAAACTAACCCACCTCGATCAATCGGCTGCGTTGTCTAGTCAGATTGCCAAGTGGGTGAGCCCTTGGTAGTGACAGAGTGCGCAAGAAGGCTACATACTTAATAGTTTTTGTATGTAGTACCCGTTCGTGTACTACCCACTTCCGGAGACTATACGTCTCTGGTAATTTTGGCAATCAATTTTTGACGTTTCTACTGTTAGGAATTCTATGGAGAGTGAAGAGCCAAAGATGTAAAAATGATTCTTAAAGACGGACAAAACTTTCAAAAAAAATAATAGCGACTGCAATGCAGGCCCCCCCTAGCCACTTTAAAAAGTGATTCTATGTTGTCAAAGACGTGGTTGGCTGCTGTATACCAGTCAAGACGTACACTTCTTGTGCTGAGTTATCAACTCCTGCTAACCCTACACAGAAAAAGCCCCACTCAAGTCAAAAAAACTCATTAGAAGAAAGAAAGTGCCAAAATTCCAATCAAAGAAAACCCTTTTAAAACGAGGAAAGCAAAAAATGAATTTTACTCATCTACTTTCAAGCCCTCACCTAGAAAGAAGGCAAAAGAATTTGAGCAAAATTGAAGGACTACCTTTTGTTTAACAAAAAAAAAATAACAGTTAGCTACAAAGAGACTGTACTCAAACACTCCTTAATAGTTAGGGCAGCTTTGATTAACTCAGTTGCCCTAACTTGATAGCTGGATAAAACCCTTTAAAAAGTGGTCAGACACAGAAGAGATTTTTAAAATCATCTGTGAAGATAACACATTCTTGGGTGGCTAAAGAAAACAATCTTTATCATGGAACTACTGGGGCCGGAGTCAAAACTTAAACGCGACGTGCAGATGGTTACCTTCTCAAGCAGACAAAACCCACTCTTTAGTTTCCAGAATTTTCGGATGCTATTGAAACAGTCTTGAGTTGTTTAGAGAAGCAGAACTAGAAGCTGTCTTCTATACCACTAAGAAAAAGGACCCAAAAGGTAGGCTTCTAATTCTAGGTAAAAGAAAGAAGACGTCAAAAAACTAAGTAAAAAACAGTCGAGTTAGCTACATGTTTCTCAAATCGCCCAGAAAAGTAGCCACTAAAGATATGCGACAAGAAGAAAGCATAGAAGTAGAAAAAGAAATCAATTCATTTATAGAAAACCGGGAAGGGAAACTATTCTGTTAAAGCCGGGACCGAAACTCACCCAGACAAAGCCGGAAAGAAAAAGCAAACCCTTGCAGAAGTTAAATAGTTGAGGAAACATTAATATATAAGATACAACAGCCTTAGTTTAAGATCCATGGATAGTAAAATCCAAGGTTTGTGGACATGGCAAAGTTAAAGAGAATGTTTTAGCAAACCCTTCAAACAGTAAGTTACTTAACCTAACCTAAACATATAACAGCTTTTTTCATGCTTCATCTTCTACCAGCAACGTTACAGCTGTGAGGGTTAAGTTGGCTACAAGACTAAACACAGACATTATTGTAGCTTACCTAAAATAACCTAAACATATAACAGCTTTTTTATGCCCCATCTTCTACCAGCAACGTTACAGCTGTAAGGGTTAGGTTGGCCACAAGACTAGACACGGACATTATTGTAGCGTCCGTATACCTGGCCTACAATACACAATTTTTAAGCACAGCTATGGAGGAGTTGGTACAGAAGTACAAGTAAAAATTTATGGGGCATATAAGGCGTTCCGCTACACCTAGCTCACGACACACTACTTTTAATTATACATTGGCAAAATCCTATTGCCCGATAAAACTTACATTTTTTTTTCTAAAGATTCTTGAAGGATTGTGTAAAAGATCAATTCAGCAATGAAAGCAATGCTGTGTCTGCTACTCTTTGATATCTATGCTGTGAAAATATCAACATCAACAGTACTGCACCTAAATGCAACCGGACTTTGGTACACTGCGGAAAGGGCCGGTTAACACCGTTTTCTCTTGGAAAAAGCTGTAAAAAATACACCTCTACTAAGCGCAAGCAGATATCTCTACAGTCTACATACACATGAACAACAAAAACAAAAAGTGGATAAGGACCAACACTTTCTTTTTGAGCCACCAGTGTAGGGTACACTGGTGGCTCAAAAAGTCTTTGAAGTTCTAGAGTGGGTTTTATTTTTCTAAGATCTAAACGTTTTAATATTCTTACCACTAGGACGACTATATTCCAAGTAGAAATTAACCTTTTTTTATAAAAAAAAAAGAAAAAAAAATCCAAAGACTCTCTGCAGGATTCATCTGGAACGCTGTATTATTTGCAACCGCCAGACTAAAAAACTTTTTTCTAGACTAACGTAAGTCTCTGTGAATCACCGTTAAGTGTTTTGTTGCAGTAGCTACACGTTTTCTTTATTTATTACTTTATGTATAGACTTCATTATCAGACTTTTGCTTGCTTGGCTTTAGCTTGACGGTCCCTTTTATTCTGCTCTCCTTTTTTTATGACTTCCGTAGCCTGATTTTCTATCATCCTCTAAGTATTTTTGTCTTCGAGCAAATACTCCATCATATTTTTGGCTGTCAGAGCTAAACCTCCAGTCGTCTTCTATCTTGTTTACCGTCAACGCATTAGAACATGTGGGTTTGGGTGTATCTATTTTGTTACAGTATACGCATTGATCACTCTCCACTATGTTCATCCTTTTCAGATAAGCTTGAAAGCAGCCGTAATCTATCAGGATTTGGGTGAAATGGTATTCAACTTCCTCGTGTTTTCTTGTAACTCATGAAATTACTTTTGAGATTAGCTTCTTTGTCCATCTTCCCGTGTCACCTTCTAAATTCCATCCCATTCAGTTTTCCACTTTATCAGAGTATTAGCTCTGATCACCGTCTTCTACACATTTTAGTTTGTACCAACCGTATTTTCTTTCCAGAACCATCAGGTGTATGAGGATGGCCCTTGCTACTATCTGTATGGCCCTGGTAGACACGGTCTGGTACGCGCTTGCCACACGTATCGCCATCTTTCGCTGTACCCCTTCTATCATTTTTCTGTACTTTGGGATTTGTGCACAGTTCACAGCTCCACGTGGGTGCTCCGTATAGTTCGATGGAGTTAGCCACCAAGCTCTGGCTCCTCGAATCATCTGCTATCTTTTTTTCAGCCTTTCTGGTAGTTTCTGAAATGCGGGCTCCTACGTGTAGATTTCTGCCAAGAAGGACTTCGACTTAGCATTCTTTTCGATGGTTACTTTGCACGGCTCGCACACCACCATAGAGATCATCCGCATACCCTACTACAGTTGTATTCGCCGACATAGTATCTTTGAGCACTCCGTCGTGGTAGGTGTTCCATAACGTGGTGCCAAGAACTGATCCCTGTGGTACCCCGCAGGTCATCTTCAACTCAACGCTGCCAACCTAAATTAACTTATTGTAGAGGTAGTCGCAAATCGAAATAACCTATAAAATAATAAAAATTGTAACTCGAAAAATATCTCGTAAAAACGTGCAAATCCTATCGGACAGCAAAGCAGCAATTTTAGTTATAAAAATCCTTAAAATTACATAAAAGAATGCCATAAAACCCTCACATTAGCAGCTTGCTTAAATAGCATTGAGTTGTACTGAAGGAATGGGCACTCTAACACAATATGTAACGTTGAAGCTGGTAGATCTATCACATTAAAAACGACATTTAAGCAGTCTGTAAAGATTAATCTTAAATATTCTCAAATTATAAGTCTCAAGAAATATGAATATTAAATATTCCATGTGTTGACAGCGCTTTTATCTCTGAACTATCAGTGAATATCTGATAGAATTCTTATCAAGCTTTGTACTACATACATTAAATGTTCAGATAGCAATATATCTTGTAATTGTGCCAAAAACTAATAGTTTAAATAACTGATTAAGATTTAGATTTAACATATTAAGTTAATATTATTATACAGTAAACCAAAACCAGTGTGACCGGTGGTAGGAAGTTCCGCGCAGCAAAAGAAAAAGAAACCTATAGTCAGAATAAAGAATGCATAATGCGAGAAAGAAAAAGTATTTACTCAAAGACACACACTTTTATACACAATAAGTATATTTATTCCCGGGTAGCGACAACGGCTTTGCAAGTACATAAATGCATTTTATGCTGAAACTGATGCGATTTAAGTTTGATATTACTACTAATGGTGTCGTCTAAAGATCTCATCCTACTTTGTCTCAAGAGTGACCGGTCACAGGGTTTACAATTTAGAAAACTGACTTTAATAACATTTAAAGTATTAATTATTTTTGACAACTCCTTCCGTAACAACTACAGATATCAGTTGTTGATAACAATTTAGGTTACAGTTACTAATAACTGTATGGGTAACCGTTTTGCTAACAGCTTAGGTAACAATATAAGTTTAGAAAACAGTTACCGTTAATAATTTATGTTACCAATAACCGTTTAGATATTAGTTATAATAATAGTTTGCCGATAACAGTTTTTTAATCATGATTATAATGATCTACAATAGGTTTAAGTAAAAATTACCAATAATGTTATATGTAACAATTACTGATAACAGTTAAGAGTATAAGAAAGAGTTATTAATAACGTTTTAAGCACTGATAACTATTTAAATAGTAGTTTACTAATAATAGTTCAAGTAACAATTACAAGTAACAGTTCAAAAAGGTAACGGTTACCTATAATAGTTTTTGTCGGTTTTTATTCTTAAAACTAAAAGTTTGTGTAACCTATAATAATGTACGTAGCTGTTATTGATGTATTTTAGGTAGTAACAGTTACTAATAATAGTTTAATTAACAGTTATTAATAGTAGTTTTAAATATTACACTTATTGGTATTAGTTTAAGAAACAGTTATCAATAACAGTTTATAGTTTATATAATGTTTTTCAATAGAAACATAAGACATTTTTTTCTGCTCTGTCACCATCAAAACGTTAGTCATGGTAAAGTTCACAAACGAGCAACGTTTGAAAGTTATTAAAAATTACTACCAACAATTTTGAGTCTGTAGTCGCAATTTTAAGAGCGCTTACTCCAATTTTTGGTTGTAATTGTTCTTACTATTGACTGTTTATGTACCAATAAAAAAACGCACTGGTCGAAGTACCAAAAATATCGCAGCCGTATGTGCTTTAGTGCAAAATGAGCCAAATCAGTCAATTCTACGCCGTTCACAGGAATTGGAAATCTCTCAAATTTTAGGTAAAGACTTTTGCCTATACCTTTACAAAATCAAATTAACTTCAAAACTGAAGTTTTTTAACTGAAGCAACACAACTTTTTCAATTAGGCTCTGCAAAAGTTTGAAGAAAATTCGGAATATCATAAAAAAATTATCTTCATCAATATAGCTCATTTTTGGCCATGTTGCAAGACTATTTTTGGTCATAATTAGATAGACTTGACATCAGGGATATGTGGTTCCAACAAGGTGGCCCCACATGCCACACAGCTGATTAAACAATTGTCTAATAAAAGAAAAGTTCGGTAATCGTGTAATCTCAAGAAATGGTCCGGTCAAATAGCCATCTTGCTTATGCAATTTAAACCGTTGGATTTCTTTTTATGAAGTCACGTTAAGTAGTTGGTTTACGCCAACAAGTCAACAACGTTAGAGGAACTCAGAAACAATATCAAACGCAAAATTGCAAATCTTCCGACTTGACTTGAATCGATTGCTGTTATCGTGTTTGCGGTCGTCATATAAACGAGATCGAATGTAACATGTGTACTACACCTGGAATAAATGTCAGCCTAATATCTCAAATATTCTTTGTTTTATTTAAATACAAACTGTTATGTTCTTATTTAATAATCTTATCGATTGATAAAGTTTATTATGATTAAAGGTTTGACAGAGTTTTAATAACAATCAGTTATAAATATTTATATTTTTGACAACATTCAAGTAGAATTGTAATCTGACAGTTATTTGTAAAATAATAAAATTATTGACAGTCAAGAAAAATGAAGTTATGGTGTTTGACAGAATATTTGAATTATTGTATAAATACCGTTAGCCAACATTATTTCTGTGTGTTTAAAATATAAATATTGTTTTTATGACAACTCGATACAGTTTAAGCTACAAATGTTTTTGATAACAAAGTAGGTAACAATAGATAACAGAAAGTAGTTTAAGTAATATCAATAATAATTTAAGTAACAGTTATTAATAACAGTGTAAGTAATAACAGTTTTAATAATAAATTAACAGCTACCAATAATAGTTTGTTAATAATTGTGTATACAAATAATATTTATAGTTACCCATTTGATAAAAAACACCAATAATACTATAGTTACGAATAACAGTAAAATAGCTCAGTTATAGAGCGTTAACGTAGCATGCTCTCCAGACTGTCAGAGTTTGATCTTCAAAGTGTGATTTAGAAATCACCTAATAAGCCCGACTTCTGAGGCAACGTACAATAGCTGTAAAGCACACAATAAAAATAGCTTAGGTAATAGTTACAATAATAGTTTACCAATAACAATGAATAACAATATTTATTATTATAAAAGTTTTAAGTAAAAGTTACCAATAATATTACAGGTAACAATTACTGATAACAGTTGTTAATAATAGTTTAAAGAAAAGTTACCAATAATGTTATAGGCATTAATAACAATTTAAGTAGTAGTTTGCTGATAATTTTTTCAGTAACATCTACTAATAATAGTTACTGATAACAGCTAAAGCATATGTAACAGTTTTATAATACTTTTTATGCCAAAAACAAACTAATAGTTTATGTAACCAATAATAGTTTAAGTAATAGTAATTGGCCATAAATTAAATATCACTGTTTAGGTAGAGAATTTAACTAACAGTTATTGATAGTTTAAGTTAAAGGTTGATTGAAGCTCTAGTGTCCAGGTTCGAGCAATAAAAGTACGGTGCCATGAATGCAGTGAGGTTCTCTGTTGTATCCGAACGCTTCTAGTTTCTGTATATTAATGCCAAAACACTAACTAATAGATTATGGAACCAATATTAATTTAGGCAACAGTTATCAGTCATAAGTAACAGTTATAATATATAAACAAACAAAAAATAACGTTAACAGATTAAAAAACACTCTAGTACTAATCAGGAATGGTAACATGGTAAGTCCCATCATCAAGCAACTGCCATAAAACAATATTAAATCTTTAATCTGAGTCTAATGTGTAAAAAACCCAGTCTACAGAGATTGTGAAGCAAGTGGCATTAATTCACGGATATAGATTTGTTGTTTAGTTTATTATCTGGTACTAATGATACCTCAAATTTTGATTTAAAACTGTAAGTTGGTAATACCCTAATTGGATATTGTTTTGAAGTCTTTGTATAATGCTACAGATTCTAACATAATTTTTTTAATACGTTTATATTTGTCAATATGGTCTTTAGAAAGTATAAAATATGAAAAGTAAAACTATATAAAGGGTGAGTCGGGGGGAACGGACCAAACTCTAGAAATGTATTCTACACGTAAAAATGTAAAAAAACTCAAATGTTGATTCTTATTTGTTTTCAAGTTACAGCGTAATTAAAAATAAACAAAGCTTTATACATTAACGTTTTGGTTATCATAGCGTTTTTATAATAAATGTTCAAAAATACCGCCATTTACCTCTAAACATTTTCTGCTTCGTCTACGAAGAGCGCCTGTTGCTCTCCTGATGGAATCATGTCTTTGTTTAAGATCGGCTGCAACATTTCTAATACGTAGAATTAGTCCATCCCGAATGTCCTTACTTTGTACACTTTATCTTTAAACCAGCCCTATAAACAATAATCTAATGCTGTAAGGTCTGAAGATCTTGAATGTCAACTAATAAGACCACCGCGACCAATCAAACGCCCTGAAACCTTTCATCCAAATGTTGCTTAAACTGACAAGCAAAATGTGCAGGAGCTCCATTGTGCTGGTAGTACATTTGCATTCTGATGTTTAATGAAACATCCTCTAGTAGTCCGTGTAATTCATTTTATAAAAAAATTAAGTAGTTGGCTCCTGTGAGGCAATTCTCCAAAATAAAAGGGCCAATTAAATAACCATCGACCATACCACACGTTTACCAAAAACTTATGTTGAAAATTACTTTCGACTCTTGCGTGAGGATTTTCGTCTGACCATACATGACAGTTGTGAGTATTATTAATACCTTCACGGGTGAATGTTGCTTCATCTGTAAAAAGTATGCGCGATACAATACGAGGATTATTATTTATCCACCGACAAAATTCCATACGTTTAGGATAATCTTCCGGTTGTAGGTGCTGTACTCTCTGTACATGGTATGGATGTAAACCTTCTTCGTGAGCTGGTCGTTGCATCTTCTGCTACTACATCTAGAATATCTTCTACCTCTTCTAAATCTTGTCGAGTAGCTTGTTCAGATGTTATGTTAACACTGGGAAGCTTTCCGGTCTCGCACTGTTTGTTAAAAACCCTGAAAAATACATTTTATCTCTGATGTGGAAACTGAAAAATACATTTTATCTCTGATGTGGAAACCGTTGACGATATTCTTAAACAGCAGCTGCAGCATTCCCATTACAAAAACCATAAATAAACACCATGTTTGCATATTCTAAATTTAAATAAGTGTGTGGCATTTTGTAACACTTTAATCGTACAAACAAAATAAACGTTAAATTACCGTTACACTGACACATTATCAGAACAAAAAAGCTATCAAATGATTTAGAACGTCGAACATGGCATACCAGATAAAAAAAATTAATTATGCTATAACTTGAAAACAAATAAAAATTGGATAACTACATTTTGAGTTTTTTTACATTATTTTCACGTGTAGAATACACTCCTGGAATTTAGTCCGTTGCTCCCGACTCACCCTGTATATGAGTTTTGGTTATTTGAAAAACTTTTGAATGAAAATTAAAAATAGAGTTAGAAAAAGAACAGAATTTTAAAAAATACCATCATTTATCAATTTGTGGTCAAAGTTAAACCCATCAATTTAACTATAATTTTTCTGTTGTCAAGAAAGCTATTGATAAGACTTATATATTTGTAATCAAAACTTATACGATAAAGTTTGTAAATAAAAATAAGATGCCGTACTTTATCAATTATTTTAAAATTACTACTTATCATATACTGGTATGTACATGTTGTCGTTTTTTGTTTATAAACTTTGGTTCTAAACTAACTTAAGTTCAAATTGTTGTTTGCTTTTAACATAACTTGCAATCATATTTTTTAAAAACTTTGTGTTTTAGTTTTTTTTTTATTTGCAATTGTTTTTTGAGCTAATTTATAACAATTTATCTTAATCAATCGGTCTCCATTGTAAATGAAAGTGATTTGATTAGATCATTTAATATATTATAAGATATCAAACTATTTTGAAGTGATTTTTTACATCTAGTTATCTAAAAGATTTTTTACAGAACTAAAAACTATTGTAAAAGCTTGTAGAACTTTATAGAGCTGCTAAAGATGCAGAATCTATTTTTACATATTTATGTAATATTATTAAAAGTTTAGTTTATATTATAGATATAAAATAACTACGCCAAATTTGCAAAAAAATTAAATATCAAATTCTTCACCTATTGTGGTCATTAAATTCTTACCTCTCATCAAATTACACAAAGATTGGATAGCGCATACTGTAAAGATTCTCCTTTTTATTTCATTGTGAGAGAATAAGCCAAAAGGTTTAATATGGGCTATGACTCTTCAGAAAATTATTCACGTTCTAGTCAACCAGTTAAAGTGATCACAGAAAAGTCAATCGCCTTTATTGGAGAAATGGTCCAAAGTGATTGCAAAATAAAAGTGAGAGAATTATCAGCAATGTCAGGGCTATTAGAAATATTGATTTGCTGAATACGATATGATCATTTGAGTATGAATAAAGTAAGTGCGATGAAATCCAAAACTTTTGTTTGCTGTTCAAAAACAGCATTGAGTTGGTTGTGCTCAATATTTTTTAAAGATGTGTGAGTGGAGAAAAAGTTCTGCAATATATTGTTATGGGAGATAAAGCTATGGTCTTGTATCATGATTCTGTGTCTAAAAAGAAACCATAAAATAGCGGCCTGCAGGAAAATCACCACCAAGCCAAGGTATCTCCATCAACTAAAAAGATCAAGGTCACAATCTTTTGGGATTGTGAGGGGATCTTGATGATTGATTTTAAAGAAAGAAATACCACGGCAACTAGCGCTTATTATGCTATCTTATTACATAGGTTAAAGGAAAATATTTGGGCGAAGCGCCAAAGAAAATTAACAAAAAGAGTCAGTTTGTTGCAAGACAATGCACCTTTGAGATGGTTCAACTTGCCATAAGAAAATGCTGTTTTTAAAAAATCGTTCTATACCCCTAGAGTCCAGATTTTGTCCCGAGCAACTACTTCAACAATTTCATATAAAAGCGTTAATAACTGACGATTTAGACGATCACGATCACGCCACGTAAGCTCACGTGTTTTTGACTACTTCGCGTAATATTATTACCCTACTTCATGTTAATTTACATATTTTTAAAACGTGAGCTCAATTTTGTATTGTTTAGCTAGCATCTTTTTGTAGTTCTAAAACTAATTGATAAAATTTGTTTAATTGTTTTCTTTTCTTATAGAGGAAAAAAAATGTATCAAATTTTATCCAAACCAAATGCACTTTCAATACAAAAAATAGAGAATAAATTATGACGGATTGTATGATAGAAAAAAGAAGCTATATATATTTACCAATTGTGCATGTATACACTATATTTGGTATTGATATGAATTGATAGACAGAAGACGTGCTGGAGTGGGGAATCGAGTTGAAGTCGAAAGCAGATACTAAGCGACATATGTGCAGTTACCTAGACTTTGTGTAAGTGAATATAACAAATAAAATAAAATTGCAATAAATTACCATATTATTTTCTCTACCAATGCGTAAATGGGGTTCACTGTGAGGATACTACCCTGATTAAGAAAAAATGTAAAGACAATTTCTAAACGTTGTGGGAGAATGGTTTAATGTTACTACGCCATTAATTTGCAATAGCACAGCTGTTTGTCTTTTTATATTGAAGAAGAAACTGAAAGCAAATTTAACCACTACTATGGTCAACATCATTTGGATTTATTTGATCAAATACACCTTTACTGATGGCTAAGTGTAAGTGTTTATTCATATTTGTTTAATGTAATGACTTTAGTCCAAGTACTTTGGGATCAATTGTGACTGGGTACATAATTACTGCTTTCCTTTCAAGAGCAACACGCTATCGGAGCTTGACGCACAAAGCCGTTCTGGTGCACCTTCGTGGTAGGTGGTGCATGAGAGGAGAGGGAAAGGAAACTCTGAACAAGTTGGGGCGTCGTGTTCTCTGTGAAAGGTACATGGGGCGTCAAGCACAGAATCGTTCAGAACCGTCCAGAACAGTGAAAGGAAAGCATCTAATATGGCATATTGGTTGAGTTATTTATCTTCAATTTTTAATCGATTGTGACTTTGTGAATTGACTTAATGTAAGTATTTTAATGATTTAGGGGAATAAATTTATCTAAATGTATAAACCTGGTATAGCATTAGTTTTGCCCTTGTTACAGTCTACATAACCTATTGAAACGTCAATAATGTCTTATAAACTGACGTATAAATTATTTATACGCAAATTTGTTGTGCGCGTTACTTGGTTACTATACTAGAGAAAACTACTGCTTCAAGCACCGGATAAGTTATCCCTGGTTTATTTCTTCGAAACATACAAATAAAGTTTTATGAAATTGCTAGGACTCGGGGCCATTGTAAAATTTCAATCACCCGCACACTCGAGTAGAATCTCTATTCAATGAATCCCAAATTAGAACTAGAAATAAAGACGAACCACTTGAAGGTCCCAATGATTAGGCCAATCAAGGAAATAATGCTCGACGATTATCAATTTTCTTCTGTGCAAAAGTTTTTGCAATAAATCCTACTTTAACTGTAACACGTTTATGTATTTTCTAAAAAATCTTTTATCACAAAGATGGCCGTTTCTGGAACTGACTTATAAATTGACGTATACGTTATTTATAAACTAATTTGTTGTGCGCGTTACTTAGTTACTATACCAGATATAAGTTATAAGAGATTGTAAAAGCGCATTTTTATATATTCCTTAGATAGCGCTATTCCTTGTTTAACCGACAATTGTAAAAGCGGCCCTTACTATAGTAAGTCGTCTGCAGACAAGTTTTGACATCAATGATGAATTGCGTTTCACCGTTTGTGTTGACGACCGTGTGGCATTTAACAAAAGACGTCGAAACTTGGAGCTGAATGCAGACGTCTTACAAAACCCCAAGCCAAAGACCAAGAAACTGCTGTATTAAGTACAATGCAATACTCATCTAGTTTTAGAGTTAATTATTTCTTTATTAACAATTTGGGCTTAAAAAACAATTTTGCTCAAAATAAAATATTATGTTTTTTGTAAGAAAAGTACCATAAAACTCTTTAAAAGTAGAAAAGCCCAAATGTGTTCCTTAACTTGTTTTTGAGATTACGTAACTGGTTAACTTAGACACGCACACTAGTTTCTACTTTGCCCAAGTGCTCAACATAATAATTACGGACAAAAAATATCCAATTTACTTGCCCGTAATAAAAAAAAAGATGTGCCCCGCTTACCAGCCCAACCGTTAATTATCAAAAAAGTAGATATCGCTTTCTTTTCCTTTAACATAGTGACTACCATCGTTTGCAGAAACAAGAAATATCTAATCCTTTGACAACAAACACTTAAGCGGGTGTGTGGGTAGTTAGGACTAACAATTTAAAAAAAAAACACCTTTAGGGTAGACAATCTTTTGACAACAAATCTTCAGAATATTTTTATGGAGGAATAGAACTACTGATTAAGCAATGTAATACGTGTGTTGACGTTGAGGGGGATTATATGGAAAAATAATAGTAGTAAAACATTTTTCTCAGACTGGGAATTTATGGCAATTACTTAGTAACTTTAGTACTAAGCAATGTTTTTTTTTAAGATTAAAACAGTTTAAGTGACTTTTTAAAGTGATTCTTCAAGAAAAGTGCAGTTTAAGATCCGGCAGAGCAAATATAAGCAATTGCAACAAATTGGGTAAAAACAATTAGTCATAGTCTCAATGAGCTTATTTAAATTGCGTTTTTATCATCTTTATTTTTGCCTCTCTTTAACAATTTAGGATAAAACTACAGCCAACAGACAAAACTTGTTTCATGAATGAGCAGAAATTGACTTCAGCAACAAACGTTTAAAAGTTAATCGACCAAAAAGTCAAACTTTTAGTGTAATTAAAGCATTAGAAATGTGTGTAAAACGATAATCAAAACACCATAAACCAAAAGAGTAAAAAATTATGAAGCACTAATGAGAATTAAGCACAAAAAAGCTTATATGCCATACAATTAAAAAAAACAAACTAGAATACCTGGGGTATATAATGCAAGGCGCAAAGTACAATCTGCTCCGCCTTATTCTCAATGGAGAGATAGAAAAGAAAAGAGAAATTAACCGCAAAGAAACCTCCAACAGTAGATAAACTGAAAAAAAATTATTACATTCTGCCCAAGATTGAGACAGATTTAAAGAAATTGTATAATCCTAGGACAGTGTTCCAGCAAGATAATGCGCAACCTCATACTGTTAGCCTAACTAAAGTTTTCCTATAACAAACAACATTAATTGTTTGCTTTTGGCATCAAGATCACCGAATTTAAACACTTTAGAACATGTCAGGGATCTGATGAACAAATTGCATCTTTCAAAAACTTTAGATTAACTGCATCACTAGCTTGAGATAGCTTAAAACCAAGCAGCTTCAAAATGGGTTAGACTATCTGATTTCTAAAGATGCATAAGAGTACGCAAAGATGTAACGCATTATTTATTTTTTTAAATAAATATCAATTTTATATCTACATAAACTAACTATTTTTAATAAATTTTACAGTTGTATGTCAACTCTTTTCGGTTGATTTCTTTTTTAAAACCTAGTTTATAAATGATTTACCATAAAAACATTTAATATGCTTTAAACGCCATCTAGTGGCAAATTTTGCTCACACTATATAATAATTATAATATGCACAATTCTGATAACGGCGTTAATAGTCTTCTTAGGCTGATACGCCAAAAATCTAAACTAACTAACGATTCTGATAAGTAACTTAGCTATTTACTAAAGTAATTTACGTTATAGTGGATAATTTTTACTACAATTAACGATAGAGTGCAGCACAATGTGGACTCAAAAAATGTGTATACATTTTATGACAGAATTCTAAAGCAACGTTATATATAAAATAAAACAATAATTATAAAATTTGTTGTTGATGGGGTGTACTCAAACTTTTTACATTAAAATGTTATTATTTTAATCTCTTTAAACATATGATGTTATTTTTATTATGGAAAACTTTCTTGTTTCAAGGTGCTACAAAGATAAGTTATCTCAAAAGGTTATTATGAACATTTGTATGACGTATTCAGGTTATACAAGAAAGAGTAGTTCCATCATACGAGATAAAGTTTTCATCAATTATAATTAAAAATAGTAAAGTAAAATGTTTATTGATGAAAAAAAAACAAAACTTTTTCAGAAGAACTCTAAAATAATGAAAGGGGTGTAATTCTTTATGTAGTTTTTGTGATTAATTTTAACATAAGTGATGTAACAAAAATTACCAAATTATCAGTAATATTAGCATAACATTTAATCAAGTATATTAATTTTAATGTGTTATGCTAATTATAAAGTACGCTTTAATTATAAGTAATTAAATTTATAATTTGTAGTGTAGTCATAAAAAATAATAAGTGGACCATTTTAGTGGAAAATCTGTACATTGAATTTATTCTAATTTTTGAGTTTAAATAGATATTACCAATGCATTTTGGTATATATTTGCAATCCAATATCAAACGTAAATGTTAATAGGGTAGTTGCAGCAGATATAAGTCTCTATAATAAAAGAACTCAAATGTCATACCCAAACTATCATGTATCTTATCAATACAATTTTTGATGTTTGGTGACTTACTCTCTAACCACTTACTATCAATATCTATTAATTCTAGTATGCTCCTGGAACTCCCAATTTAAACAAAAGTGTACTTTTAGAACCTAAAGTCCAACTGGTATCAACAGCGGACCAAACAGAATCAACCAAAGAGAAGTCGGTTTTACAATGCACTCCTAAACTGCTCAATGAAGTGAACAGAAAATTAAGAAGCAACTCATCAAGTGCTACACTGAAACTTTCTAAATCTATAAAACCAACTAAACTCAAAACAACCCAACATTAAATTGTATTTTTAATATGTATAACTTATTTTTTATATTTTTTTTGTCTGTAAGTTGCTTTAACAATGTTTATGTGTTTTTTGTTTTATAATTAGAATAGGGTTTTGTCTATTTTATTTGAATTTTATATTTGTTTATGCATATAATGCGACATATGTAAAGGTACTCAAAACTTTATAAGGTAAAATAGACTTTTATTCAAAAACATTTCTTCTAATTTGCTAAGATGATAAACAATTTTATAATCTATCTAAACGTGCAAACGCTAACTGGCAATTACTGTTTGCTATTTTAAACTTTGTTGGGTTTGGGCTTAATACAATAGTTTTTAAAATCTTACTTATGTCATAGAACACAAAAAGTAGCAATTGGAAATCAAATATCCAATGCAATAAGCATAACTAAAGGGGTACCTCAAGGGTCTATACTTGGTCCACTATTGTATATAATCTACATTTCTTTATACCCAACAAAAACTATACTTAACTCAAAATACCATCTGTACGCAGATGACACACAAATATACATATCTTCTGATTTAAGTACAATGAGGCAATCTATAAACGCCATGCAAGACGATCTAGATCATCTAATAGGTACGTCATCAGATCATTCTCTTGAAATTAACGCTTCTAAATCATGTTTAATGATATTTGGGACAAAGAAATTAAGAGAAAAAGCATTACAGAACAACATATTGCTCAGCATAAATAACGTTATGCTACCAATAGTAGATTCAACAAAAAATCTTAGGCTAAATATTGATTTTGATTTTCGATTCAAACAACATTTAGACAAAATTATCCAAAGGTCGTTTGCAAACCTTAAATTACTCAATTCTAACAGATTTTATTTAAATCAAAAGTTAAAGGCAATGTTATGTCAATCCTTGGTACTTTCACATTTAAATTTTTGTGACACAGTGTATGGCCCGTGTATTACCAAACAAGACATAAATAGATTGCAAGACATTTTCTTGTGTATTGATCGGTCTAGTGGCGGCGTTGAAAATAACAGTCCAGTGGTGGCGTTTAAAAATATAGACGCAATAAAATAAGCGAGGAGGCATTCAAACATGTCAAGTTAAAATGTTAAAAGCATTATTTACAATAATAACCGGTGATGAAAAAATACGTTTAAACAGAAGCAGAATAATGCAATTTGATGGATTTCACTTTGTAGAAGGTTCAACAGAATACGACGAAAAGTTAGAAGAAATAAAAACAAAGCTAGCGCTTGCAGATTTAGTATCCGTTTGAAATGTGTTAAATATTAGTTACGATGGGACAGAAGAAGTAGTACGTAAAAGAATTCTTTCGTACCTATGCCATGTTGAAGAAAAAATAAATGCAGAAGACGATGATGATCACAAAGAAGAAGATAATGAAGATGACGATGATGAAAAAGAAGATAATGAAGATGACGATGATGAAAAAGAAGATAACGAAGAAGACGATAATGAAGAAGATAAAAATAAAAACGATGCTCGAAGTGCTAAAAAAATAACTACTGGTAAGCAAATGAAAGAAAAAGATTCAATTTCAATTTTGTTCAGAGATGTAGAAGATTAATTAAGACAATTTAATGGGAAAGACGGGTATCCCATAAGTAGATGGATAGTAGATTTTGAAGAATTGGCAGAACTAATGAATTGGAATGAGTTGCAAAAAGTAATATTTGCTAGAAAATTGCTTGATGGTTTAGCAAAACTGCTTGTGCAATCAGAAAGAGGTATTACCACCTGGTCAAATTTAAAGAATTTGCTCAAAAAGGAATTTGCGGTTAAAACAAACAGTGCTGAGGTTCATAGACTGATGATGACAAGAAGAAAGAAGAAAGAAGAAAGAAGAAACAATCGGAGAATATTTCTTGATCATGCGAGAAATTGCCAGCCGAAGCAGCATTGAAGAAGAAGTTACCATTCAATATACAATCGATGGAATACCGGATGATAGTCGCAACAAAATTGTTCTATATGGTGCTAGGACGTGTGTTGAATTTAAGAACAAAATCTAATTGTACGATCTGATTAAAGGTAAAGCAGGCACCTATAAACACGAGAAGAAGACGCAACCAACAAATGATAGACAAAAAGATGGTCAAGTTCAATCAACAGTGAAACTGGTTAAAATTATTCGATGTTTTGGATGTGGAGATAAAGGTCATAAATCTCAGGATTGTCCTTCAAAAGACAAAGTGCAACAAATTTGGTCATTGAAGTTTCGAGTGTAAGGACGACAAGCCAGCTGATGTCAACAACATTTTGTTAGGTCTAAACAAGATGTGCAAAAAGATTGATTTAAACGATGTCAAAATTGATGCATTAATTGATACTGGCAGCCAAGTTAATGTAGTGACTAAACAAACCCATGATATGATAGGCTCTCCGACACTTTTTGATTCAAATCTGGTATTAAATGGTTTTGGAAAATCAAGTACAAAAACCATTGGACATTTTCAAGGAGCAGTTACCATCGATGAAGATGATTACCAAACAAAGATTTATGTGGTTCTAAACGACACCATTACAATGCAAGCAATAATTGGAAACGAATTATTAAAAGAAGCAGATGTGCTGATCAATGGAGAAGGTGTACACGTTACGAAGAGAAGGATTGAAGCAGCTTTAATGAACATTGCAGTCTTAGAAGAAATCGAACTGGACATAGGTCTTAAAGTTGATCAAGAGATAAAAAAAGAAGTACAAGAATTGATCCACAGCTATACACCAAAAAAGATGGAGGATACAACATTAGAAATGAAGATTACTCTCAAAGATGAAGAACCGATATCTTGCCATCCAAGGCGTTTACCTTTCATAGAGCGGAAAATAGTTGATGAGCAAGTGGAGCAGTGGATAAAAGATGATATCATAGAACCTTCAGAATCAGAGTTCGCTAGTCAAGTTGAGCTAGTTTGGAAAAATGATGGTACGCCCAAAATATGTATCGATTACAGGAAAATAAACAAGGTAATTGTTATAAATAGATATCCTTTGCCGTTGATTGAAGATCAACTCGATAAATTACAAAATGCTTATATGTTTAGTACCATTGACTTAAAGAATGAGTTCTTTCATGTTACTGTAAACAAAGCAAGCAGAAAATTTACTGCATTTTTGACACATATAGGCCATTATCAATTTAAAAGAATGCCGTTTGGCTTGTATAATGCACCGTCTATGTTCCAAAGATATATTAATCATGTCTTTCGAGAACTGATCAATAAATGTACAGTTTTACCGTATCTAGATGATCTGATAATTCCGTCACAGAATGAGCAAGACGAATTAATAAAATTAAAACAAGTACTAAAGATAGCCGAACAAAATGGGTTAGAAATAAATTTAAAAAAGTGCCAATTTCTGAAGAAGCGTATCGAATTCTTAGGACATGTGATTGAGGAGGGAAAACTATCTCCATCACCTGGAAAGACTGAAGCAGTACTCCGCTTCCCAGAACCAAAGACTATCAAACAAGTTCAAAGTTACTTAGGATTGACAGGATATTTCCGCAAATTTATTCCAGATTACTCATTGATAGCAAGGCCATTGAGTAATTTATTGAAGAAAAATGATAAATTCAAATTTGTAGACGCCGAGCGAATAGCGTTTGAACGACTAAAAAGTCTACTAGGAAATAAACCGGTCCTAAAAGTATACAATCAAGAAGGTGATATTGAAGTGCATACCGATGCCAGTCAGGAAGGATACGGAGCAATATTATTACAAAAGATCAGTGAAGATGACCAGTTGCATCCAGTTTACTACATGAGTAAGAAAACTACCGACGCTGAAAAGAAATACACCTCATACGAACTAGAAGTGTTAGCAATAGTAAAAGCTTTAAAGAAATTTCAAGTATACCTACTGGGTCATAAATTTAAGATTATAACAGACTGTTCAGCATTTACTAAAACCATGAACAAACGAGATTTAGCAACAAGGGTAGCGAGATGGGCTCTGCTACTAGAAGAGTATGATTACGTAATCGAACACAGGTCAGGAACGAGGATGCAGCATGTAGATTCATTAAGCCGTAATCCTATTTTACTGCTTGAAGCACAAGATAGTATTTTAGTAAAAATCCAAAAGGCACAGAGAGAAGATGTAAAGACTAAAGCGATCAGAGAAATTTTAAAAGTACGACGACTACTTGATAAAAAATGATATTTTATACAAGCTGTATCAAAGCCAAGAACAGTTATTGTTACCAAAATCTTTGCAAATAGAGATTATACAAAAAACCCACGGAGATGGACATCTAAGTGCAAAAACAATCGAAGAAATATTAAAACAAGACTACTATATCCCACAGGCGTCAACAAAGATTTGGAATTGTTTGTTAAGTTGCATCCCATGCATCTTACATAGTAAGAAAAGAGGCAAACAAGAAGGCTTATTACACCCGTTGAATAAAGAAGAGATTCTATTATACACCTATCACATCGACCATTTAGGACCACTCGAATCGACTAGTAAAAAGTATAACCACATTTTTGCCATTACTGATGCATTCACTAAGTACGTTTGGCTCTACCCAGTAAAGAATACAACTGCAAATGAATTAATAAGCAAGTTAGAAAACCTGAAAGAAATATTTGGCAACCCTGTCAACATAATATCCGATTATGTGTGAAGAAAAACATTAAGCATTTTAAAATCACAACTGGTTTATCAAGGGCTAATGGACAAATAGAAAGAGTGAATTTGACGATTATTTCTGTGCTAGGAAAACTGTCAAGAGATGACCCGACCAAATGGAATCAATTTGTTCCAAAAGTACAACAGATATTGAACTTGACGTATCACCGAAGTATTGGTATGACTCCATTCGAGTTGCTAATAGGAACAAAAATTAGAAGAAATGATGATGAAGATATCAAAACCCTAATAGAAGAAGAAATGATGATTCAGTTTAACGAATCACGTGAGGAACTAAGAAAATTAGCAAAAAAACAAATATTCAAAGTTCAAGAAGAGAACAAGAATTATTATAATTTGAGAAAACGTACACCAAATAAATACAAGAGAGGAGACTTAGTCGCAATAAAGAGAACACAATTCGGAGGTGGTTTAAAGTTAAAACCTAAGTTTTTAGGGCCTTATCGAGTCACAAAAGTCAAACAACGTGATACTTATGATGTCAACAAGGTGGGTCCAAATTCGACTTCAACATGTGCTGAGTATATGAAGCTATGGGTCCAAACTTTTAATGATGAGTCATCCGAGACGGACGACCCTGTCCAGGAAGGCCGAGATGTGGGAGCGAGAATTCCCACAGACGAGTCCGTTACGAGAGAGAGAGAGAGATGGAACAAGACCGAGTCCGACGGGCAAATAGGTCAGTCGTAAAAGAGAGAGCCGAGGACAAACACATAAAAGAAGAGGGTTTGCGAAAAAGAACGTAAAAGTGTACGGCTAATAACGGTTTCAAATAATTATGTGTTACATTAAACATTGTACTAATTTTGTATTGACTTCTTTTTATTAAACGGTTAACATCAATTCGTTTTTACTAAATATCACACATTAATGCAAAGTAATGTTGTTTTGTTTGTGTTTTTTTGCTAAATAAAAAGTTTTTTAAATATTTTGTATTTGTTGTCTATCTCGAAAACGAAGCAAGATAGACAAAACGTGATTTAGAATTTCTGAAGAACTTGTCGATTTTGACAATTTTTGAATATTAAAAAATTCCTGATAATGTCCGATATACCATTTTTTATATGAATAACCCTTTTTTTTGTGGTCTGAAGAGTATTTACTGAAATTTTGACTAAAATCGACATAGGGTGACAGCGTTTTTTTGGGATCTAATAATTACAAGTTTTAAAGATCGCAAATGTTTTTGTGCAACTTCCTGCATTAAAATAGTAGTGTATACGTATTGATTCTATAAATCTTGTGTGAACACATTTAAGAAAGATTAAACACAAAAAATCCGGATCTCAAAGATAAAATTTCTTTAAAATTTGACAAAGTTAGAACGGTTTAAAGAATACAAAATTTTGCAATTTTGCTAAATTGCGGGTTTTTTTAGAATAATGTTTGAAGCTTAATATATCAATATGACTGCCACAATAGTAAACATAAAAATATGGGTTTTAAAGTACATGCAATAAGGTATAATTTGAGCCATCGTGAACCTTTTTATCTTTTTCCAGAAGCCCAAAAAAAACAAAAATTTTGAGAAAATTTGTTTTTGAATGTTTTGAAAAATTTTAAATTTTTGATGAAAATTGATATTTTTGTTTCAAGTCAGGTTACAATCCAAAGGTATACCTTTGACATTTTTGTGTTTGAACAAAAATTTTGAGAAAATTTGTTTTTGAATGTTTTGAAAATTTTTAAATTTTTGATGAAAATTGATATTTTTGTTTCAAGTCAGGTTACAATCCAAAGGTATACCTTTGACATTTTTGTGTTTGAACAAAAATTTTGAAAGTTTTGAAAAATTTTAAATTTTTGATAAAAATTGATATTTTTGTTTCAAGTCGGGTTACAATCCAAAGGTATATACCTTTGACATTTTTGTGTTTGAACAAAAATTTTGAGAAAATTTGTTTTTGAATGTTTTGAAAAATTTTAAATTTTTGATGAAAATTGATATTTTTGTTTCAAGTCGGGTTACAATCCAAAGGTATATATACCTTTGACATTTTTGTGTTTGAACAAAAATTTTGAGAAAATTTGTTTTTGAATGTTTTGAAAAATTTTAAATTTTTGATGAAAATTGATATTTTTGTTTCAAGTCAGGTTACAATCCAAAGGTATATATATACCTTTGACATTTTTGTGTTTGAACAAAAATTTTGAATGTTTTAAAAATTTTTAAATTTTTGATGAAAATTGATTTATTTACAATCCAAAGGTATATACCTTTGACATTTTTGTGTTTGAACAAAAAGTTTGAATGTTTTGAAATATTTTAAATTTTTGATGAAAATTGATATTTTTGTTTCAAGTCGGGTTACAATCCAAAGGTATATCCTTTGACATTTTCGTGTTTGAACAAAAATTTTGAATGTTTTGAAAATTTTTAAATTTTTGATGAAAATTGATATTTTTGTTTCAAGTCAGGTTACAATCCAAAGGTATACCTTTGACATTTTTGTGTTTGAACAAAAATTTTGAGAAAATTTGTATTTAAATGTTTTGAAAATTTTTAAATTTTTGATGAAAATTGATTTTTTTGTTTCAAGTCAGGTTACAATCCAAAGGTATACCTTTGACATTTTTGTGTTTGAACAAAAATTTTGAATGTTTTGAAAATTTTTAAATTTTTGATGAAAATTGATATTTTTGTTTCAAGTTGGGTTAGAATCCAAAGGTATATAGGTTACAATCCAAAGGTATATACATATATACCTTTGACATTTTTGTGTTTGAACAAAAATTTTGAATGTTTTGAAAATTTTTAAATTTTTGATGAAAATTGATATTTTTGTTTCAAGTCGGGTTACAATCCAAAGGTATATCCTTTGACATTTTTGTGTTTGAACAAAAATTTTGAATGTTTTAAAAATTTTTAAATTTTTGATGAAAATTGATTTATTTACAATCCAAAAGTTTGACATTTTTGTGTTTAAACAAAAATTTTGAATGTTTTAAAAATTTTTAAATTTTTGATGAAAATTGATTTATTTACAATCCAAAGGTATATACCTTTGACATTTTTGTGTTTGAACAAAAATTTTGAATGTTTTGAAAAATTTTGAATTTTTAATGAAAATTGTTATTTTTGTTTCAAGTCGGGTTACAATCCAAAGGTATATACCTTTGACATTTTTGTGTTTAAACAAAAATTTTGAATGTTTTAAAAAATTTTAAATTTTTGATGAAAATTGATTTATTTACAATCCAAAGGTATATACCTTTGACATTTTCGTGTTTGAACAAAAATTTTGAATGTTTTGAAAATTTTTAAATTTTTGATGAAAATTGATATTTTTGTTTCAAGTCAGGTTACAATCCAAAGGTATACCTTTGACATTTTTGTGTTTGAACAAAAATTTTGAGAAAATTTGTTTTTGAATGTTTTGAAAAGTTTTAAATTTTTGATGAAAATTGATATTTTTGTTTCAAGTCGGGTTACAATCCAAAGGTATACCTTTGACATTTTTGTGTTTGAACAAAAATTTTGAATGTTTTGAAAATTTTTAAATTTTTGATGAAAATTGATATTTTTGTTTCAAGTCGGGTTACAATCCAAAGGTATATACCTTTGACATTTTTGTGTTTGAACAAAAATTTTGAGAAAATTTGTTTTTGAATGTTTTGAAAAATTTTAAATTTTTGATGAAAATTGATATTTTTGTTTCAAGTCAGGTTACAATCCAAAGGTATACCTTTGACATTTTTGTGTTTGAACAAAAATTTTGAGAAAATTTGTATTTGAATGTTTTGAAAATTTTTAAATTTTTGATGAAAATTGATTTTTTTGTTTCAAGTCAGGTTACAATCCAAAGGTATACCTTTGACATTTTTGTGTTTGAACAAAAATTTTGAATGTTTTGAAAATTTTTAAATTTTTGATGAAAATTGATATTTTTGTTTCAAGTTGGGTTAGAATCCAAAGGTATATAGGTTACAATCCAAAGGTATATACATATATACCTTTGACATTTTTGTGTTTGAACAAAAATTTTGAATGTTTTGAAAATTTTTAAATTTTTGATGAAAATTGATATTTTTGTTTCAAGTCGGGTTACAATCCAAAGGTATATCCTTTGACATTTTTGTGTTTGAACAAAAATTTTGAATGTTTTAAAAATTTTTAAATTTTTGATGAAAATTGATTTATTTACAATCCAAAGGTTTGACATTTTTGTGTTTAAACAAAAATTTTGAATGTTTTAAAAAATTTTAAATTTTTGATGAAAATTGATTTATTTACAATCCAAAGGTATATACCTTTGACATTTTTGTGTTTGAACAAAAATTTTGAATGTTTTGAAAAATTTTGAATTTTTAATGAAAATTGTTATTTTTGTTTCAAGTCGGGTTACAATCCAAAGGTATATACCTTTGACATTTTTGTGTTTAAACAAAAATTTTGAATGTTTTAAAAAATTTTAAATTTTTGATGAAAATTGATTTATTTACAATCCAAAGGTATATACCTTTGACATTTTCGTGTTTGAACAAAAATTTTGAATGTTTTGAAAAATTTTAAATTTTTGATGAAAATTGATATTTTTGTTTCAAGTCAGGTTACAATCCAAAGGTATACCTTTGACATTTTTGTGTTTGAACAAAAATTTTGAGAAAATTTGTTTTTGAATGTTTTGAAAAGTTTTAAATTTTTGATGAAAATTGATATTTTTGTTTCAAGTCGGGTTACAATCCAAAGGTATACCTTTGACATTTTTGTGTTTGAACAAAAATTTTGAATGTTTTGAAAATTTTTAAATTTTTGATGAAAATTGATATTTTTGTTTCAAGTCGGGTTACAATCCAAAGGTATATACCTTTGACATTTTTGTGTTTGAACAAAAATTTTGAGAAAATTTGTTTTTGAATGTTTTGAAAAATTTTAAATTTTTGATGAAAATTGATATTTTTGTTTCAAGTCAGGTTACAATCCAAAGGTATATATATACCTTTGACATTTTTGTGTTTGAACAAAAATTTTGAATGTTTTGAAAATTTTTAAATTTTTGATGAAAATTGATATTTTTGTTTCAAGTCGGGTTACAATCCAAAGGTATATCCTTTGACATTTTTGTGTTTGAACAAAAATTTTGATTGTTTTGAAAAATTTTAAATTTTTGATGAAAATTGATATTTTTGTTTCAAGTCGGGTTACAATCCAAAGGTATATACCTTTGACATTTTTGTGTTTGAACAAAAATTTTGAGAAAATTTGTTTTTGAATGTTTTGAAAAATTTTAAATTTTTGATGAAAATTGATATTTTTGTTTCAAGTCGGGTTACAATCCAAAGGTAATATACCTTTGACATTTTTGTGTTTAAACAAAAATTTTGAATGTTTTAAAAAAATTTAAATTTTTGATGAAAATTGATTTATTTACAATCCAAAGGTATATACCTTTGACATTTTTGTGTTTGAACAAAAATTTTGAATGTTTTGAAAAATTTTAAATTTTTGATGAAAATTGATATTTTTGTTTCAAGTCGGGTTACAATCCAAAGGTATAACCTTTGACATTTTTGTGTTTGAACAAAAATTTTAAGAAAATTTGTTTTTGAATGTTTTGAAAAATTTTAAATTTTTGATGAAAATTGATATTTTTGTTTCAAGTCGGGTTACAATCCAAAAGTATATACCTTTGACATTTTTGTGTTTGAACAAAAATTTTGAATGTTTTGAAAATTTTTAAATTTTTGATGAAAATTGATATTTTTGTTTCAAGTCGGCTTACAATCCAAAGGTATATACCTTTGACATTTTTGTGTTTGAACATAAAAATTTTGAATGTTTTGAAAATTTTTAAATTTTTGATGAAAATTGATATTTTTGTTTCAAGTCGGCTTACAATCCAAAGGTATAACCTTTGACATTTTTGTGTTTGAACAAAAATTTTAAGAAAATTTGTTTTTGAATGTTTTGAAAAATTTTAAATTTTTGATGAAAATTGATATTTTTGTTTCAAGTCGGGTTACAATCTAAAGGTATATACCTTTGACATTTTTGTGTTTGAAAAAAAATTTTGAATGTTTTGAAAAATTTTAAATTTTTGATGAAATTTGATATTTTTGTTTCAAGTCGGGTTATAATCCAAAGGTATATATATATATATACCTTTGACATTTTTGTGTTTGAACAAAAATTTTGAATGTTTTGAAAAATTTTAAATTTTTGATGAAAATTGATATTTTTGTTTCAAGTCGGGTTACAATCCAAAGGTATATCCTTTGACATTTTTGTGTTTGAACAAAAATTTTGAATGTTTTAAAAATTTTTAAATTTTTGATGAAAATTGATTTATTTACAATCCAAAGGTTTGACATTTTTGTGTTTAAACAAAAATTTTGAATGTTTTAAAAAATTTTAAATTTTTGATGAAAATTGATTTATTTACAATCCAAAGGTATATACCTTTGACATTTTTGTGTTTGAACAAAAATTTTGAATGTTTTGAAAAATTTTGAATTTTTAATGAAAATTGTTATTTTTGTTTCAAGTCGGGTTACAATCCAAAGGTATATACCTTTGACATTTTTGTGTTTAAACAAAAATTTTGAATGTTTTAAAAAATTTTAAATTTTTGATGAAAATTGATTTATTTACAATCCAAAGGTATATACCTTTGACATTTTCGTGTTTGAACAAAAATTTTGAATGTTTTGAAAAATTTTAAATTTTTGATGAAAATTGATATTTTTGTTTCAAGTCAGGTTACAATCCAAAGGTATACCTTTGACATTTTTGTGTTTGAACAAAAATTTTGAGAAAATTTGTTTTTGAATGTTTTGAAAAGTTTTAAATTTTTGATGAAAATTGATATTTTTGTTTCAAGTCGGGTTACAATCCAAAGGTATACCTTTGACATTTTTGTGTTTGAACAAAAATTTTGAATGTTTTGAAAATTTTTAAATTTTTGATGAAAATTGATATTTTTGTTTCAAGTCGGGTTACAATCCAAAGGTATATACCTTTGACATTTTTGTGTTTGAACAAAAATTTTGAGAAAATTTGTTTTTGAATGTTTTGAAAAATTTTAAATTTTTGATGAAAATTGATATTTTTGTTTCAAGTCAGGTTACAATCCAAAGGTATATATATACCTTTGACATTTTTGTGTTTGAACAAAAATTTTGAATGTTTTGAAAATTTTTAAATTTTTGATGAAAATTGATATTTTTGTTTCAAGTCGGGTTACAATCCAAAGGTATATCCTTTGACATTTTTGTGTTTGAACAAAAATTTTGATTGTTTTGAAAAATTTTAAATTTTTGATGAAAATTGATATTTTTGTTTCAAGTCGGGTTACAATCCAAAGGTATATACCTTTGACATTTTTGTGTTTGAACAAAAATTTTGAGAAAATTTGTTTTTGAATGTTTTGAAAAATTTTAAATTTTTGATGAAAATTGATATTTTTGTTTCAAGTCGGGTTACAATCCAAAGGTAATATACCTTTGACATTTTTGTGTTTAAACAAAAATTTTGAATGTTTTAAAAAAATTTAAATTTTTGATGAAAATTGATTTATTTACAATCCAAAGGTATATACCTTTGACATTTTTGTGTTTGAACAAAAATTTTGAATGTTGAAAAATTTTAAATTTTTGATGAAAATTGATATTTTTGTTTCAAGTCGGGTTACAATCCAAAGGTATAACCTTTGACATTTTTGTGTTTGAACAAAAATTTTAAGAAAATTTGTTTTTGAATGTTTTGAAAAATTTTAAATTTTTGATGAAAATTGATATTTTTGTTTCAAGTCGGGTTACAATCCAAAAGTATATACCTTTGACATTTTTGTGTTTGAACAAAAATTTTGAATGTTTTGAAAATTTTTAAATTTTTGATGAAAATTGATATTTTTGTTTCAAGTCGGCTTACAATCCAAAGGTATATACCTTTGACATTTTTGTGTTTGAACATAAAAATTTTGAATGTTTTGAAAATTTTTAAATTTTTGATGAAAATTGATATTTTTGTTTCAAGTCGGCTTACAATCCAAAGGTATAACCTTTGACATTTTTGTGTTTGAACAAAAATTTTAAGAAAATTTGTTTTTGAATGTTTTGAAAAATTTTAAATTTTTGATGAAAATTGATATTTTTGTTTCAAGTCGGGTTACAATCTAAAGGTATATACCTTTGACATTTTTGTGTTTGAAAAAAAATTTTGAATGTTTTGAAAAATTTTAAATTTTTGATGAAATTTGATATTTTTGTTTCAAGTCGGGTTATAATCCAAAGGTATATATATATATACCTTTGACATTTTTGTGTTTGAACAAAAATTTTGAATATTTTGAAAAATTTTAAATTTTTGATGAAAATTGATTTTTTTGTTTCAAGTCAGGTTACAATCCAAAGGTATACCTTTGACATTTTTGTGTTTGAACAAAAATTTTGAATGTTTTGAAAATTTTTAAATTTTTGATGAAAATTGATATTTTTGTTTCAAGTTGGGTTAGAATCCAAAGGTATATAGGTTACAATCCAAAGGTATATACATATATACCTTTGACATTTTTGTGTTTGAACAAAAATTTTGAATGTTTTGAAAATTTTTAAATTTTTGATGAAAATTGATATTTTTGTTTCAAGTCGGGTTACAATCCAAAGGTATATCCTTTGACATTTTTGTGTTTGAACAAAAATTTTGAATGTTTTAAAAATTTTTAAATTTTTGATGAAAATTGATTTATTTACAATCCAAAGGTTTGACATTTTTGTGTTTAAACAAAAATTTTGAATGTTTTAAAAAATTTTAAATTTTTGATGAAAATTGATTTATTTACAATCCAAAGGTATATACCTTTGACATTTTTGTGTTTGAACAAAAATTTTGAATGTTTTGAAAAATTTTGAATTTTTAATGAAAATTGTTATTTTTGTTTCAAGTCGGGTTACAATCCAAAGGTATATACCTTTGACATTTTTGTGTTTAAACAAAAATTTTGAATGTTTTAAAAAATTTTAAATTTTTGATGAAAATTGATTTATTTACAATCCAAAGGTATATACCTTTGACATTTTCGTGTTTGAACAAAAATTTTGAATGTTTTGAAAAATTTTAAATTTTTGATGAAAATTGATATTTTTGTTTCAAGTCAGGTTACAATCCAAAGGTATACCTTTGACATTTTTGTGTTTGAACAAAAATTTTGAGAAAATTTGTTTTTGAATGTTTTGAAAAGTTTTAAATTTTTGATGAAAATTGATATTTTTGTTTCAAGTCGGGTTACAATCCAAAGGTATACCTTTGACATTTTTGTGTTTGAACAAAAATTTTGAATGTTTTGAAAATTTTTAAATTTTTGATGAAAATTGATATTTTTGTTTCAAGTCGGGTTACAATCCAAAGGTATATACCTTTGACATTTTTGTGTTTGAACAAAAATTTTGAGAAAATTTGTTTTTGAATGTTTTGAAAAATTTTAAATTTTTGATGAAAATTGATATTTTTGTTTCAAGTCAGGTTACAATCCAAAGGTATATATATACCTTTGACATTTTTGTGTTTGAACAAAAATTTTGAATGTTTTGAAAATTTTTAAATTTTTGATGAAAATTGATATTTTTGTTTCAAGTCGGGTTACAATCCAAAGGTATATCCTTTGACATTTTTGTGTTTGAACAAAAATTTTGATTGTTTTGAAAAATTTTAAATTTTTGATGAAAATTGATATTTTTGTTTCAAGTCGGGTTACAATCCAAAGGTATATACCTTTGACATTTTTGTGTTTGAACAAAAATTTTGAGAAAATTTGTTTTTGAATGTTTTGAAAAATTTTAAATTTTTGATGAAAATTGATATTTTTGTTTCAAGTCGGGTTACAATCCAAAGGTAATATACCTTTGACATTTTTGTGTTTAAACAAAAATTTTGAATGTTTTAAAAAAATTTAAATTTTTGATGAAAATTGATTTATTTACAATCCAAAGGTATATACCTTTGACATTTTTGTGTTTGAACAAAAATTTTGAATGTTGAAAAATTTTAAATTTTTGATGAAAATTGATATTTTTGTTTCAAGTCGGGTTACAATCCAAAGGTATAACCTTTAACATTTTTGTGTTTGAACAAAAATTTTAAGAAAATTTGTTTTTGAATGTTTTGAAAAATTTTAAATTTTTGATGAAAATTGATATTTTTGTTTCAAGTCGGGTTACAATCCAAAAGTATATACCTTTGACATTTTTGTGTTTGAACAAAAATTTTGAATGTTTTGAAAATTTTTAAATTTTTGATGAAAATTGATATTTTTGTTTCAAGTCGGCTTACAATCCAAAGGTATATACCTTTGACATTTTTGTGTTTGAACATAAAAATTTTGAATGTTTTGAAAATTTTTAAATTTTTGATGAAAATTGATATTTTTGTTTCAAGTCGGCTTACAATCCAAAGGTATAACCTTTGACATTTTTGTGTTTGAACAAAAATTTTAAGAAAATTTGTTTTTGAATGTTTTGAAAAATTTTAAATTTTTGATGAAAATTGATATTTTTGTTTCAAGTCGGGTTACAATCTAAAGGTATATACCTTTGACATTTTTGTGTTTGAAAAAAAATTTTGAATGTTTTGAAAAATTTTAAATTTTTGATGAAATTTGATATTTTTGTTTCAAGTCGGGTTATAATCCAAAGGTATATATATATATACCTTTGACATTTTTGTGTTTGAACAAAAATTTTGAATGTTTTGAAAAATTTTAAATTTTTGATGAAAATTGATATTTTTGTTTCAAGTCGGGTTACAATCTAAAGGTATATATATACCTTTGACATTTTTGTGTTTGAACAAAAATTTTGAGAAAATTTGTTTTTGAATGTTTTGAAAATTTTTAAATTTTTGATGAAAATTGATATTTTTGTTTTAAGTCAGGTTACAATCCAAAGGTATATACCTTTGACATTTTTGTGTTTGAACAAAAATTTTGAATGTTTTAAAATTTTTTAAATTTTTGATGAAAATTGATATTTTTGTTTCAAGTCAGGTTACAATCCAAAGGTATATACCTTTGACATTTTTGTGTTTGAACAAAAATTTTGAATGTTTTGAAAATTTTTAAATTTTTGATGAAAATTGATATTTTTGTTTCAAGTCGGCTTACAATCCAAAGGTATATACCTTTGACATTTTTGTGTTTAAACAAAAATTTTGAATGTTTTGAAAAATTTTAAATTTTTGATGAAAATTGATATTTTTGTTTCAAGTCGGGTTACAATCCAAAGGTATATACCTTTGACATTTTTGTGTTTGAACAAAAATTTTGAATGTTTTGAAAAATTTTAAATTTTTGATGAAAATTGATATTTTTGTTTCAAGTCGGGTTACAATCCAAAGGTATACCTTTGACATTTTTGTGTTTGAACAAAAATTTTGAGAAAATTTGTTTTTGAATGTTTTTGAAAAATTTTAAATTTTTTAAGAAAATTGATATTTTTGTTTCAAGTCGGGTTACAATCCAAAGGTATATACCTTTGACATTTTTGTGTTTGAACAAAAATTTTGAGAAAATTTGTTTTTGAATGTTTTGAAAAAATTTAAACTTTTGATGAAAATTGTAATTTTTGTTTCAAGTCGGGTTACAATCCAAAGGTATATACCTTTGACATTTTTGTGTTTGAACAAAAATTTTGAATGTTTTGAAAAATTTTAAATTTTTGTTGAAAATTGATATTTTTGTTTCAAGTCGGGTTACAATCCAAAGGTATATACCTTTGACATTTTTGTGTTTGAACAAAAATTTTGAGAAAATTTGTTTTTGAATGTTTTGAAAAATTTTAAACTTTTGATGAAAATTGTAATTTTTGTTTCAAGTCGGGTTACAATCCAAAGGTATATACCTTTGACATTTTTGTGTTTGAACAAAAATTTTGAATGTTTTGAAAAATTTTAAATTTTTGATGAAAATTGATATTTTTGTTTCAAGTCGGGTTATAATCCAAAGGTATATACCTTTGACATTTTTGTGTTTGAACAAAAATTTTGAATGTTTTGAAAAATTTTAAATTTTTGATGAAAATTGATATTTTTGTTTCAAGTCGGGTTACAATCCAAAGGTATATATATACCTTTGACATTTTTGTGTTTGAACAAAAATTTTGAATGTTTTGAAAAATTTTAAATTTTTGATGAAAATTGATATTTTTGTTTCAAGTCGGGTTACAATCCAAAGGTATATATACCTTTGACATTTTTGTGTTTGAACAAAAATTTTGATTGTTTTGAAAAATTTTAAATTATTGATGAAAATTGATATTTTTGTTTCAAGTCGGGTTACAATCCAAAGGTATATACCTTTGACATTTTTGTGTTTGAACAAAAATTTTGAATGTTTTGAAAAATTTTAAATTTTTGATGAAAATTGATATTTTTGTTTCAAGTCGGGTTACAATCCAAAGGTATATACCTTTGACATTTTTGTGTTTGAACAAAAATTTTGAATGTTTTGAAAAATTTTAAATTTTTGATGAAAATTGATATTTTTGTTTCAAGTCGGGTTACAATCCAAAGGTATATATATACCTTTGACATTTTTGTGTTTGAACAAAAATTTTGAATGTTTTGAAAAATTTTAAATTTTTGATGAAAATTGATATTTTTGTTTCAAGTCGGGTTACAATCCAAAGGTATATATATACCTTTGACATTTTTGTGTTTGAACAAAAATTTTGAATGTTTTGAAAAATTTTAAATTTTTGATGAAAATTGATATTTTTGTTTCAAGTCGGGTTACAATCCAAAGGTATATATATACCTTTGACATTTTTGTGTTTGAACAAAAATTTTGAATGTTTTGAAAAATTTTAAATTTTTGATGAGATTTGATATTTTTGTTTCAAGTCGGGTTACAATCCAAAGGTATATATATACCTTTGACATTTTTGTGTTTGAACAAAAATTTTGAATGTTTTGAAAAATTTTAAATTTTTGATGAAAATTGATATTTTTGTTTCAAGTCGGGTTACAATCCAAAGGTATATATATACCTTTGACATTTTTGTGTTTGAACAAAAATTTTGAATGTTTTGAAAAATTTTGAATTTTTGATGAAAATTGATATTTTTGTTTCAAGTCGGGTTACAATCCAAAGGTATATATATACCTTTGACATTTTTGTGTTTGAACAAAAATTTTGAATGTTTTGAAAAATTTTAAATTTTTGATGAGATTTGATATTTTTGTTTCAAGTCGGGTTACAATCCAAAGGTATATACGTACCTTTGACATTTTTGTGTTTGAACAAAAATTTTAAGAAAATTTGTTTTTGAATGTTTTGAAAAATTTTAAATTTTTGATGAAAATTGATATTTTTGTTTCAAGTCGGGTTACAATCCAAAGGTATATATATACCTTTAACATTTTTGTGTTTGAACAAAAATTTTGAATGTTTTGAAAAATTTTAAATTTTTGATGAAAATTGATATTTTTGTTTCAAGTCGGGTTACAATCCAAAGGTATATACCTTTGACATTTTTGTGTTTGAACAAAAATTTTGAATGTTTTGAAAAATTTTAAATTTTTGATGAAAATTGATATTTTTGTTTCAAGTCGGGTTACAATCCAAAGGTATATACCTTTGACATTTTTGTGTTTGAACAAAAATTTTGAGAAAATTTGTTTTTGAATGTTTGAAAATTTTTAAATTTTTGATGAAAATTGATATTTTTGTTTCAAGTCGGGTTACAATCCAAAGGTATATATATACCTTTGACATTTTTGTGTTTGAACAAAAATTTTGAGAAAATTTGTTTTTGAATGTTTGAAAATTTTTAAATTTTTGATGAAAATTGATATTTTTGTTTCAAGTCGGGTTACAATCCAAAGGTATATACCTTTGACATTTTTGTGTTTGAACAAAAATTTTGAATGTTTTGAAAAATTTAAAATTTTTGATGAAAATTGATATTTTTGTTTCAAGTCGGGTTACAATCCAAAGGTATATACCTTTGACATTTTTGTGTTTGAACAAAAATTTTGAACGTTTTGAAAATTTTTAAATTTTTGATGAAAATTGATATTTTTGTTTCAAGTCGGGTTACAATCCAAAGGTATATACCTTTGACATTTTTGTGTTTGAACAAAAATTTTGAATGTTTTGAAAAATTTTAAATTTTTGATGAAAATTGATATTTTTGTTTCAAGTCGGGTTACAATCCAAAGGTATATACCTTTGACATTTTTGTGTTTAAACAAAAATTTTGAATGTTTTGAAAAATTTTAAATTTTTGATGAAAATTGATATTTTTGTTTCAAGTCGGGTTACAATCCAAAGGTATATACCTTTGACATTTTTGTGTTTGAACAAAAATTTTGAATGTTTTGAAAAATTTTAAATTTTTGATGAAAATTGATATTTTTGTTTCAAGTCGGGTATATACCTTTGACATTTTTGTGTTTGAACAAAAATTTTGAACGTTTTGAAAATTTTTAAATTTTTGATGAAAATTGATATTTTTGTTTCAAGTCGGGTTACAATCCAAAGGTATATACCTTTGACATTTTTGTGTTTGAACAAAAATTTTGAATGTTTTGAAAAATTTTAAATTTTTGATGAAAATTGATATTTTTGTTTCAAGTCGGGTTACAATCCAAAGGTATATACCTTTGACATTTTTGTGTTTAAACAAAAATTTTGAATGTTTTGAAAAATTTTAAATTTTTGATGAAAATTGATATTTTTGTTTCAAGTCGGGTTACAATCCAAAGGTATATACCTTTGACATTTTTGTGTTTGAACAAAAATTTTGAGAAAATTTGTTTTTGAATGTTTTGAAAAATTTTAAATTTTTGTTGAAAATTGATATTTTTGTTTCAAGTCGGGTTACAATCCAAAGGTATATACCTTTGACATTTTTGTGTTTGAACAAAAATTTTGAGAAAATTTGTTTTTGAATGTTTTGAAAAATTTTAAATTTTTGTTGAAAATTGATATTTTTGTTTCAAGTCGGGTTACAATCCAAAGGTATATACCTTTGACATTTTTGTGTTTAAACAAAAATTTTGAATGTTTTGAAAAATTTTAAATTTTTGATGAAAATTGATATTTTTGTTTCAAGTCGGGTTACAATCCAAAGGTATATACCTTTGACATTTTTGTGTTTGAACAAAAATTTTGAGAAAATTTGTTTTTGAATGTTTTGAAAAATTTTAAACTTTTGATGAAAATTGATATTTTTGTTTCAAGTCGGGTTACAATCCAAAGGTATATACCTTTGACATTTTTGTGTTTGAACAAAAATTTTGAGAAAATTTGTTTTTAAATGTTTTGAAAAATTTTAAATTTTTGATGAAAATTGATATTTTTGTTTCAAGTCGGGTTACAATCCAAAGGTATATACCTTTGACATTTTTGTGTTTGAACAAAAATTTTGAAAAAATTTGTTTTTGAATGTTTTGAAAAATTTTAAATTTTTGATGAAAATTGATATTTTTGTTTCAAGTCGGGTTACAATCCAAAGGTATATACCTTTGACATTTTTGTGTTTGAACAAAAATTTTGAGAAAATTTGTTTTTGAATGTTTTGAAAAATTTTAAATTTTTGATGAAAATTGATATTTTTGTTTCAAGTCGGGTTACAATCCAAAGGTATATACCTTTGACATTTTTGTGTTTGAACAAAAATTTTGAGAAAATTTGTTTTTGAATGTTTTGAAAAATTTTAAATTTTTGATGAAAATTGATATTTTTGTTTCAAGTCGGGTTACAATCCAAAGGTATATATACCTTTGACATTTTTGTGTTTGAACAAAAATTTTGAATGTTTTGAAAAGTTTTAAATTTTTGATGAAAATTGATATTTTTGTTTCAAGTCGGGTTACAATCCAAAGGTATATACCTTTGACATTTTTGTGTTTGAACAAACATTTTGAGAAAATTTGTTTTTGAATGTTTTGAAAAATTTTAAATTTTTGATGAAAATTGATATTTTTGTTTCAAGTCGGGTTACAATCCAAAGGTATATACCTTTGACATTTTTGTGTTTGAACAAAAATTTTGAATGTTTTGAAAAATTTTAAATTTTTGATGAAAATTGATATTTTTGTTTCAAGTCGGGTTACAATCCAAAGGTATATACCTTTGACATTTTTGTGTTTGAACAAAAATTTTGAATGTTTTGAAAAATTTTAAATTTTTGATGAAAATTGATATTTTTGTTTCAAGTCGGGTTACAATCCAAAGGTATATACCTTTGACATTTTTGTGTTTGAACAAAAATTTTGAATGTTTTGAAAAATTTTAAATTTTTGATGAAAATTGATATTTTTGTTTCAAGTCGGGTTACAATCCAAAGGTACCTTTGACATTTTTGTGTTTGAACAAAAATTTTGAGAAAATTTGTTTTTGAATGTTTTGAAAAATTTTAAATTTTTGATGAAAATTGATATTTTTGTTTCAAGTCGGGTTACAATCCAAAGGTATATACCTTTGACATTTTTGTGTTTGAACAAAAATTTTGAATGTTTTGAAAAATTTTAAATTTTTGATGAAAATTGATATTTTTGTTTCAAGTCGGGTTACAATCCAAAGGTATATACCTTTGACATTTTTGTGTTTGAACAAAAATTTTGAATGTTTTGAAAAATTTTAAATTTTTGATGAAAATTGATATTTTTGTTTCAAGTCGGGTTACAATCCAAAGGTATATACCTTTGACATTTTTGTGTTTGAACAAAAATTTTGAATGTTTTGAAAAATTTTAAATTTTTGATGAAAATTGATATTTTTGTTTCAAGTCGGGTTACAATCCAAAGGTATATACCTTTGACATTTTTGTGTTTGAACAAAAATTTTGAATGTTTTGAAAAATTTTAAATTTTTGATGAAAATTGATATTTTTGTTTCAAGTCGGGTTACAATCCAAAGGTATATACCTTTGACATTTTTGAGTTTGAACAAAAATTTTGAATGTTTTGAAAAATTTTAAATTTTTGATGAAAATTGATATTTTTGTTTCAAGTCGGGTTACAATCCAAAGGTATATACCTTTGACATTTTTGTGTTTGAACAAAAATTTTGAGAAAATTTGTTTTTGAATGTTTTGAAAAATTTTAAATTTTTGATGAAAATTGATATTTTTGTTTCAAGTCGGGTTACAATCCAAAGGTATATACCTTTGACATTTTTGTGTTTGAACAAAAATTTTGAATGTTTTGAAAAATTTTAAATTTTTGATGAAAATTGATATTTTTGTTTCAAGTCGGGTTACAATCCAAAGGTATATACCTTTGACATTTTTGTGTTTGAACAAAAATTTTGAATGTTTTGAAAAATTTTAAATTTTTGATGAAAATTGATATTTTTGTTTCAAGTCGGGTTACAATCCAAAGGTATATACCTTTGACATTTTTGAGTTTGAACAAAAATTTTGAATGTTTTGAAAAATTTTAAATTTTTGATGAAAATTGATATTTTTGTTTCAAGTCGGGTTACAATCCAAAGGTATATACCTTTGACATTTTTGTGTTTGAACAAAAATTTTGAGAAAATTTGTTTTTGAATGTTTTGAAAAATTTTAAATTTTTGATGAAAATTGATATTTTTGTTTCAAGTCGGGTTACAATCCAAAGGTAATATACCTTTGACATTTTTGTGTTTGAACAAAAATTTTGAGAAAATTTGTTTTTGAATATTTTGAAAAATTTTAAATTTTTGATGAAAATTGATATTTTTGTTTCAAGTCGGGTTACAATCCAAAGGTATATACCTTTGACATTTTTGTGTTTGAACAAAAATTTTGAATGTTTTGAAAAATTTTAAATTTTTGATGAAAATTGATATTTTTGTTTCAAGTCGGGTTACAATCCAAAGGTATATACCTTTGACATTTTTGTGTTTGAACAAAAATTTTGAATGTTTTGAAAAATTTTAAATTTTTGATGAAAATTGATATTTTTGTTTCAAGTCGGGTTACAATCCAAAGGTATATACCTTTGACATTTTTGTGTTTGAACAAAAATTTTGAATGTTTTGAAAAATTTTAAATTTTTGATGAAAATTGATATTTTTGTTTCAAGTCGGGTTACAATCCAAAGGTATATACCTTTGACATTTTTGTGTTTGAACAAAAATTTTGAATGTTTTGAAAAATTTTAAATTTTTGATGAAAATTGATATTTTTGTTTCAAGTCGGGTTACAATCCAAAGGTACCTTTGACATTTTTGTGTTTGAACAAAAATTTTGAGAAAATTTGTTTTTGAATGTTTTGAAAAATTTTAAATTTTTGATGAAAATTGATATTTTTGTTTCAAGTCGGGTTACAATCCAAAGGTATATACCTTTGACATTTTTGTGTTTGAACAAAAATTTTGAATGTTTTGAAAAATTTTAAATTTTTGATGAAAATTGATATTTTTGTTTCAAGTCGGGTTACAATCCAAAGGTATATACCTTTGACATTTTTGTGTTTGAACAAAAATTTTGAATGTTTTGAAAAATTTTAAATTTTTGATGAAAATTGATATTTTTGTTTCAAGTCGGGTTACAATCCAAAGGTATATACCTTTGACATTTTTGTGTTTGAACAAAAATTTTGAATGTTTTGAAAAATTTTAAATTTTTGATGAAAATTGATATTTTTGTTTCAAGTCGGGTTACAATCCAAAGGTATATACCTTTGACATTTTTGTGTTTGAACAAAAATTTTGAATGTTTTGAAAAATTTTAAATTTTTGATGAAAATTGATATTTTTGTTTCAAGTCGGGTTACAATCCAAAGGTATATACCTTTGACATTTTTGAGTTTGAACAAAAATTTTGAATGTTTTGAAAAATTTTAAATTTTTGATGAAAATTGATATTTTTGTTTCAAGTCGGGTTACAATCCAAAGGTATATACCTTTGACATTTTTGTGTTTGAACAAAAATTTTGAGAAAATTTGTTTTTGAATGTTTTGAAAAATTTTAAATTTTTGATGAAAATTGATATTTTTGTTTCAAGTCGGGTTACAATCCAAAGGTATATACCTTTGACATTTTTGTGTTTGAACAAAAATTTTGAATGTTTTGAAAAATTTTAAATTTTTGATGAAAATTGATATTTTTGTTTCAAGTCGGGTTACAATCCAAAGGTATATACCTTTGACATTTTTGTGTTTGAACAAAAATTTTGAATGTTTTGAAAAATTTTAAATTTTTGATGAAAATTGATATTTTTGTTTCAAGTCGGGTTACAATCCAAAGGTATATACCTTTGACATTTTTGTGTTTGAACAAAAATTTTGAGAAAATTTGTTTTTGAATGTTTTGAAAAATTTTAAATTTTTGATGAAAATTGATATTTTTGTTTCAAGTCGGGTTACAATCCAAAGGTATATACCTTTGACATTTTTGTGTTTGAACAAAAATTTTGAATGTTTTGAAAAATTTTAAATTTTTGATGAAAATTGATATTTTTGTTTCAAGTCGGGTTACAATCCAAAGGTATATACCTTTGACATTTTTGTGTTTGAACAAAAATTTTGAGAAAATTTGTTTTTGAATGTTTTGAAAAATTTTAAATTTTTGATGAAAATTGATATTTTTGTTTCAAGTCGGGTTACAATCCAAAGGTATATACCTTTGACATTTTTGTGTTTGAACAAAAATTTTGAGAAAATTTGTTTATGAATGTTTTGAAAAATTTTAAATTTTTGATGAAAATTGATATTTTTGTTTCAAGTCGGGTTACAATCCAAAGGTATATATATACCTTTGACATTTTTGTGTTTGAACAAAAATTTTGAATGTTTTGAAAAATTTTAAATTTTTGATGAAAATTGATATTTTTGTTTCAAGTCGGGTTACAATCCAAAGGTATATACCTTTGACATTTTTGTGTTTGAACAAAAATTTTGAATGTTTTGAAAAATTTTAAATTTTTGATGAAAATTGATATTTTTGTTTCAAGTCGGGTTACAATCCAAAGGTATATATACCTTTGACATTTTTGTGTTTGAACAAAAATTTTGAGAAAATTTGTTTTTGAATGTTTTGAAAAATTTTAAATTTTTGATGAAAATTGATATTTTTGTTTCAAGTCGGGTTACAATCCAAAGGTATATACCTTTGACATTTTTGTGTTTGAACAAAAATTTTGAATGTTTTGAAAAATTTTAAATTTTTGATGAAAATTGATATTTTTGTTTCAAGTCGGGTTACAATCCAAAGGTATATACCTTTGACATTTTTGTGTTTGAACAAAAATTTTGAATGTTTTGAAAAATTTTAAATTTTTGATGAAAATTGATATTTTTGTTTCAAGTCGGGTTACAATCCAATGGTATATACCTTTGACATTTTTGTGTTTGAACAAAAATTTTGAATGTTTTGAAAAATTTTAAATTTTTGATGAAAATTGATATTTTTGTTTCAAGTAGGG